>CM046881.1:40107850-41448694 GCA_025667525.1 Glebionis coronaria
CAAAAGAAGGACAAGTATTTTTTGACATTTCATGTAGGATCAACTTGCTTATGTATTATATGACTCTGAAATATTTGATTCCATGTTTTATTCTATTAAAATTGAGAGCTATCAAGAGTGTGCTCTAACAAAACGTCATGTTATTTGACCTAAAAATTATATTGTTTAACCTTGGGAAGTCTACATAGGTGAATAATATGCAAAAGAAGGACAAGTATTTTTTGACATTTCATGTAGGATCAACTTGCTTATGTATTATATGACTCTAAAATATTTGATTCCATGTTTTATTCTATTAAAATTGAGAGCTATCAAGAAATAGATTACCAAACACAATCGCTAACATACAAAAACAAATTTATATTGAAATTATCTGAAAACGTGGGTTGCGATAAAATGGTCATAACATGTGATACATGACTCCGTTTCAAGACCACAACTAAGAAAATGGATGCTTGAAAAAAGGAGTACTTTTATCCAGGCAAGCATTGGTCAAAAGCGACTAAACCCGATCAAAAACTGATAAAAACCTACCAAGAACAGCTAAAAATGCCGTAACCGGCTCAAATCATCCAAACCTAAGAAAAAACCTCTAAAATTATTTCCAGTCCATATAGACCACATAGAATCCGGGCATAATGTATTTGCCCGGATTCTTGATGGATAAAACACATCTATATGTTTGCTCTGTTTAGTTTTGGTTGTGTTTTATTGGTGTAAAAGTTGGTCAGCTAGTATTTGAGGTAGTTGTGAATGTAGTAGACAAAGAGCATCTCGACGGCACATTATAGTATAAAGGTCAAGACATGAGTGTGCTCTAACAAAATGTCATGTTATTTGACCTAAAAATGATATTGTTTAACATTGGGAAGCCTACATAGGTGAATAATATGCAAAAGAAGGACAAGTATTTTTTGACATTTCATGTAGGATCAACTTGCTTATGTATTATATGACTCTGAAATATTTGGTTCCATGTTTTATTCTATTAAAAATGAGAGCTATCAAGAAATAGATTACCAAACACAATCGCTAACATACAAAAACAAATTTATATTGAAATTATCTGAAAACGTGGGTTGCAATAAAATGGTCATAACATGTGATACATGACTCCGTTTCAAGACCACAACTAAGAAAATGGATGCTTGAAAAAAGGAGTACTTTTATCCAGGCAAGCATTGGTCAAAAGCGACTAAACCCGATCAAAAACTGATAAAAACCTACCAAGAACAGCTAAAAATGCCGTAACCGGCTCAAATCATCCAAACCTAAGAAAAAACCTCTAAAATTATTTCCAGTCCATATAGACCACATAGAATCCGGGCATAATGTATTTGCCCGGATTCTTGATGGATGAAACACATATATATGTTTGCTCTGTTTAGTTTTGGTTGTGTTTTATTGGTGTAAAAGTTGGTCAGCTAGTAATTGAGGTAGTTGTGAATGTAGTAGACAAAGAGCATCTCGACGGCACATTATAGTATAAAGGTCAAGACATGAGTGTGCTCTAACAAAACGTCATGTTATTTGACCTAAAAATGATATTGTTTAACATTGGGAAGCCTACATAGGTGAATAATACGCAAAAGAAGGACAAGTATTTTTTGACATTTCATGTAGGATCAACTTGCTTATGTATTATATCACTCTGAAATATTTGATTCCATGTTTTATTCTATTAAAATTGAGAGCTATCAAGAGTGTGCTCTAACAAAACGTCATGTTATTTGACCTAAAAATTATATTGTTTAACCTTGGGAAGCTTACATAGGTGAATAATATGCAAAAGAAGGACAAGTATTTTTTGACATTTCATGTAGGATCAACTTGCTTATGTATTATATGACTCTGAAATATTTGATTCCATGTTTTATTCTATTAAAATTGAGAGCTATCAAGAAATAGATTACCAAACACAATCGCTAACATACAAAAATAAATTTATATTGAAATTATCTGAAAACGTGGGTTGCGATAAAATGGTCATAACATGTGATACATGACTCCGTTTCAAGATCACAACTAAGAAAATGGATGCTTGAAAAAAGGAGTACTTTTATCCAAGCAAGCATTGGTCAAAAGCGACTAAACCCGATCAAAAACTGATAAAAACTTACCAAGAACAGCTAAAAATGCCGTAACCGGCTCAAATCATCCAAACCTAAGAAAAAACCTCTAAAATTATTTCTAGTCCATATAGACCACATAGAATCCGGGCATAATGTATTTGCCCAGATTCTTGATGGATAAAACACATCTATATGTTTGCTCTGTTTAGTTTTGGTTGTGTTTTATTGGTGTAAAAGTTGGTCAGCTAGTATTTGAGGTAGTTGTGAATGTAGTAGACAAAGAGCATCTCGACGGCACATTATAATATAAAGGTCAAGACATGAGTGTGCTCTAACAAAACGTCATGTTATTTGACCTAAAAATGATATTGTTTAACATTGGGAAGCCTACATAGGTGAATAATATGCAAAAGAAGGACAAGTATTTTTTGACATTTCATGTAGGATCAACTTGCTTATGTATTATATGACTCTGAAATATTTGATTCCATGTTTTATTCTATTAAAATTGAGAGCTATCAAGAGTGTGCTCTAACAAAACGTCATGTTATTTGACCTAAAAATTATATTGTTTAACCTTGGGAAGTCTACATAGGTGAATAATATGCAAAAGAAGGACAAGTATTTTTTGACATTTCATGTAGGATCAACTTGCTTATGTATTATATGACTCTAAAATATTTGATTCCATGTTTTATTCTATTAAAATTGAGAGCTATCAAGAAATAGATTACCAAACACAATCGCTAACATACAAAAACAAATTTATATTGAAATTATCTGAAAACGTGGGTTGCGATAAAATGGTCATAACATGTGATACATGACTCCGTTTCAAGACCACAACTAAGAAAATGGATGCTTGAAAAAAGGAGTACTTTTATCCAGGCAAGCATTGGTCAAAAGCGACTAAACCCGATCAAAAACTGATAAAAACCTACCAAGAACAGCTAAAAATGCCGTAACCGGCTCAAATCATCCAAACCTAAGAAAAAACCTCTAAAATTATTTCCAGTCCATATAGACCACATAGAATCCGGGCATAATGTATTTGCCCGGATTCTTGATGGATAAAACACATCTATATGTTTGCTCTGTTTAGTTTTGGTTGTGTTTTATTGGTGTAAAAGTTGGTCAGCTAGTATTTGAGGTAGTTGTGAATGTAGTAGACAAAGAGCATCTCGACGGCACATTATAGTATAAAGGTCAAGACATGAGTGTGCTCTAACAAAATGTCATGTTATTTGACCTAAAAATGATATTGTTTAACATTGGGAAGCCTACATACGTGAATAATATGCAAAAGAAGGACAAGTATTTTTTGACATTTCATGTAGGATCAACTTGCTTATGTATTATATGACTCTGAAATATTTGGTTCCATGTTTTATTCTATTAAAAATAAGAGCTATCAAGAAATAGATTAACAAACACAATCGCTAACATACAAAAACAAATTTATATTGAAATTATCTGAAAACGTGGGTTGCAATAAAATGGTCATAACATGTGATACATGACTCCGTTTCAAGACCACAACTAAGAAAATGGATGCTTGAAAAAAGGAGTACTTTTATCCAGGCAAGCATTGGTCAAAAGCGACTAAACCCGATCAAAAACTGATAAAAACCTACCAAGAACAGCTAAAAATGCCGTAACCGGCTCAAATCATCCAAACCTAAGAAAAAACCTCTAAAATTATTTCCAGTCCATATAGACCACATAGAATCCGGGCATAATGTATTTGCCCGGATTCTTGATGGATGAAACACATATATATGTTTGCTCTGTTTAGTTTTGGTTGTGTTTTATTGGTGTAAAAGTTGGTCAGCTAGTAATTGAGGTAGTTGTGAATGTAGTAGACAAAGAGCATCTCGACGGCACATTATAGTATAAAGGTCAAGACATGAGTGTGCTCTAACAAAACGTCATGTTATTTGACCTAAAAATGATATTGTTTAACATTGGGAAGCCTACATAGGTGAATAATATGCAAAAGAAGGACAAGTATTTTTTGACATTTCATGTAGGATCAACTTGCTTATGTATTATATGACTCTGAAATATTTGATTCCATGTTTTATTCTATTAAAATTGAGAGCTATCAAGAGTGTGCTCTAACAAAACGTCATGTTATTTGACCTAAAAATTATATTGTTTAACCTTGGGAAGCTTACATAGGTGAATAATATGCAAAAGAAGGACAAGTATTTTTTGACATTTCATGTAGGATCAACTTGCTTATGTATTATATGACTCTGAAATATTTGATTCCATGTTTTATTCTATTAAAATTGAGAGCTATCAAGAAATAGATTACCAAACACAATCGCTAACATACAAAAACAAATTTATATTGAAATTATCTGAAAACGTGGGTTGCGATAAAATGGTCATAACATGTGATACATGACTCCGTTTCAAGATCACAACTAAGAAAATGGATGCTTGAAAAAAGGAGTACTTTTATCCAAGCAAGCATTGGTCAAAAGCGACTAAACCCGATAAAAAACTGATAAAAACCTACCAAGAACAGCTAAAAATGCCGTAACCGGCTCAAATCATCCAAACCTAAGAAAAAACCTCTAAAATTATTTCCAGTCCATATAGACCACATAGAATCCGGGCATAATGTATTTGCCCAGATTCTTGATGGATAAAACACATCTATATGTTTGCTCTGTTTAGTTTTGGTTGTGTTTTATTGGTGTAAAAGTTAGTCAGCTAGTATTTGAGGTAGTTGTGAATGTAGTAGACAAAGAGCATCTCGACGGCACATTATAGTATAAAGGTCAAGACATGAGTGTGCTCTAACAAAACGTCATGTTATTTGACCTAAAAATGATATTGTTTAACATTAGGAAGCCTACATAGGTGAATAATATGCAAAAGAAGGACAAGTATTTTTTGACATTTCATGTAGGATCAACTTGCTTATGTATTATATGACTCTGAAATATTTGATTCCATGTTTTATTCTATTAAAATTGAGAGCTATCAAGAGTGTGCTCTAACAAAACGTCATGTTATTTGACCTAAAAATTATATTGTTTAACCTTGGGAAGCTTACATAGGTGAATAATATGCAAAAGAAGGACAAGTATTTTTTAACATTTCATGTAGGATCAACTTGCTTATGTATTATATGACTCTAAAATATTTGATTCCATGTTTTATTCTATTAAAATTGAGAGCTATCAAGAAATAGATTACCAAACACAATCGCTAACATACAAAAACAAATTTATATTGAAATTATCTGAAAACGTGGGTTGCGATAAAATGGTCATAACATGTGATACATGACTCCGTTTCAAGATCACAACTAAGAAAATGGATGCTTGAAAAAAGGAGTACTTTTATCCAAGCAAGCATTGGTCAAAAGCGACTAAACCCGATCAAAAACTGATAAAAACCTACCAAGAACAGCTAAAAATGCCGTAACCGACTCAAATCATCCAAACCTAAGAAAAAACCTCTAAAATTATTTCCAGTCCATATAGACCACATAGAATCCGGGCATAATGTATTTGCCCAGATTCTTGATGGATAAAACACATCTATATGTTTGCTCTGTTTAGTTTTGGTTGTGTTTTATTGGTGTAAAAGTTGGTCAGCTAGTATTTGAGGTAGTTGTGAATGTAGTAGACAAAGAGCATCTCGACGGCACATTATAGTATAAAGGTCAAGACATGAGTGTGCTCTAACAAAACGTCATGTTATTTGACCTAAAAATGATATTGTTTAACATTAGGAAGCCTACATAGGTGAATAATATGCAAAAGAAGGACAAGTATTTTTTGACATTTCATGTAGGATCAACTTGCTTATGTATTATATGACTCTGAAATATTTGATTCCATGTTTTATTCTATTAAAATTGAGAGCTATCAAGAGTGTGCTCTAACAAAACGTCATGTTATTTGACCTAAAAATTATATTGTTTAACCTTGGGAAGCTTACATAGGTGAATAATATGCAAAAGAAGGACAAGTATTTTTTGACATTTCATGTAGGATCAACTTGCTTATGTATTTTATGACTCTGAAATATTTGATTCCATGTTTTATTCTATTAAAATTGATAGCTATCAAGAAATAGATTACCAAACACAATCGCTAACATACAAAAACAAATTTATATTGAAATTATCTGAAAACGTGGGTTGCGATAAAATGGTCATAACATGTGATACATGACTCCGTTTCAAGATCACAACTAAGAAAATGGATGCTTGAAAAAAGAAGTACTTTTATCCAGGCAAGCATTGGTCAAAAGCGACTAAACCCGATCAAAAACTGATAAAAACCTACCAAGAACAGCTAAAAATGCCGTAACCGGCTCAAATCATCCAAACCTAAGAAAAAACCTCTAAAATTATTTCCAGTCTATATAGACCACATAGAATCCGGGCATAATGTATTAGCCCAGATTCTTGATGGATAAAACACATCTATATGTTTGCTCTGTTTAGTTTTGGTTGTGTTTTATTGGTGTAAAAGTTGGTCAGCTAGTATTTGAGGTAGTTGTGAATGTAGTAGACAAAGAGCATCTCGACGGCACATTATAGTATAAAGGTCAAGACATGAGTGTGCTCTAACAAAACGTCATGTTATTTGACCTAAAAATGATATTGTTTAACATTGGGAAGCCTACATAGGTGAATAATATGCAAAAGAAGGACAAGTATTTTTTGACATTTCATGTAGGATCAACTTGCTTATGTATTATATGACTCTAAAATATTTGATTCCATGTTTTATTTTATTAAAATTGAGATTTATCAAGAAATAGATTACCAAACACAATCGCTAACATACAAAAACAAATTTATATTGAAATTATCTGAAAACGTGGGTTGCAATAAAATGGTCATAACATGTGATACATGACTCCGTTTCAAGACCACAACTAAGAAAATGGATGCTTGAAAAAAGGAGTACTTTTATCCAGGCAAGCATTGGTCAAAAGCGACTAAACCCGATCAAAAACTGATAAAAACCTACCAAGAACAGCTAAAAATGCCGTAACCGGCTCAAATCATCCAAACCTAAGAAAAAACCTCTAAAATTATTTCCAGTCCATATAGACCACATAGAATCCGGGCATAATGTATTTGCCCGGATTCTTGATGGATGAAACACATATATATGTTTGCTCTGTTTAGTTTTGGTTGTGTTTTATTGGTGTAAAAGTTGGTCAGCTAGTAATTGAGGTAGTTGTGAATGTAGTAGACAAAGAGCATCTCGACGGCACATTATAGTATAAAGGTCAAGACATGAGTGTGCTCTAACAAAACGTCATGTTATTTGACCTAAAAATGATATTGTTTAACATTGGGAAGCCTACATAGGTGAATAATATGCAAAAGAAGGACAAGTATTTTTTGACATTTCATGTAGGATCAACTTGCTTATGTATTATATGACTCTGAAATATTTGATTCCATGTTTTATTCTATTAAAATTGAGAGCTATCAAGAGTGTGCTCTAACAAAACGTCATGTTATTTGACCTAAAAATTATATTGTTTAACCTTGGGAAGCCTACATAGGTGAATAATATGCAAAAGAAGGGCAAATATTTTTTGACATTTCATGTAGGATCAACTTGCTTATGTATTATATGACTCTGAAATATTTGATTCCATGTTTTATTCTATTAAAATTGAGAGCTATCAAGAAATAGATTACCAAACACAATCGCTAACATACAAAAACAAATTTATATTGAAATTATCTGAAAACGTGGGTTGCAATAAAATGGTCATAACATGTGATACATGACTCCGTTTCAAGACCACAACTAAGAAAATGGATGCTTGAAAAAAGGAGTACTTTTATCCAGGCAAGCATTGGTCAAAAGCGACTAAACCCGATCAAAAACTGATAAAAACCTACCAAGAACAGCTAAAAATACCGTAACCGGCTCAAATCATCCAAACCTAAGAAAAAACCTCTAAAATTATTTCCAGTCCATATAGACCACATAGAATCCGGGCATAATGTATTTGCCCGGATTCTTGATGGATGAAACACATATATATGTTTGCTCTGTTTAGTTTTGGTTGTGTTTTATTGGTGTAAAAGTTGGTCAGCTAGTAATTGAGGTAGTTGTGAATGTAGTAGACAAAGAGCATCTCGACGGCACATTATAGTATAAAGGTCAAGACATGAGTGTGCTCTAACAAAACGTCATGTTATTTGACCTAAAAATGATATTGTTTAACATTGGGAAGCCTACATAGGTGAATAATATGCAAAAGAAGGACAAGTATTTTTTGACATTTCATGTAGGATCAACTTGCTTATGTATTATATGACTCTGAAATATTTGATTCCATGTTTTATTCTATTAAAATTGAGAGCTATCAAGAGTGTGCTCTAACAAAACGTCATGTTATTTGACCTAAAAAATATATTGTTTAACCTTGGAAGCCTACATAGGTGAATAATATGCAAAAGAAGGACAAGTATTTTTTGACATTTCATGTAGGACCAACTTGCTTATGTATTATATGACTCTGAAATATTTGATTCCATGTTTTATTCTATTAAAATTGAGAGCTATCAAGAAATAGATTACCAAACACAATCGCTAACATACAAAAACAAATTTATATTGAAATTATCTGAAAACGTGGGTTGCAATAAAATGGTCATAACATGTGATACATGACTCCGTTTCAAGACCACAACTAAGAAAATGGATGCTTGAAAAAAGGAGTACTTTTATCCAGGCAAGCATTGGTCAAAAGCGACTAAACCCGATCAAAAACTGATAAAAACCTACCAAGAACAGCTAAAAATTCCGTAACCGGCTCAAATCATCCAAACCTAAGAAAAAACCTCTAAAATTATTTCCAGTCCATATAGACCACATAGAATCCGGGCATAATGTATTTGCCCGGATTCTTGATGGATGAAACACATATATATGTTTGCTCTGTTTAGTTTTGGTTGTGTTTTATTGGTGTAAAAGTTGGTCAGCTAGTAATTGAGGTAGTTGTGAATGTAGTAGACAAGGAGCATCTCGACGGCACATTATAGTATAAAGGTCAAGACATGAGTGTGCTCTAACAAAACGTCATGTTATTTGACCTAAAAATGATATTGTTTAACATTGGGAAGCCTACATAGGTGAATAATATGCAAAAGAAGGACAAGTATTTTTTGACATTTCATGTAGGATCAACTTGCTTATGTATTATATGACTCTGAAATATTTGATTCCATGTTTTATTCTATTAAAATTGAAAGCTATCAAGAGTGTGCTCTAACAAAACGTCATGTTATTTGACCTAAAAATTATATTGTTTAACCTTGGGAAGCCTACATAGGTGAATAATATGCAAAAGAAGGACAAGTATTTTTTGACATTTCATGTAGGATCAACTTGCTTATGTATTATATGACTCTGAAATATTTGATTCCATGTTTTATTCTATTAAAATTGAGAGCTATCAAGAAATAGATTACCAAACACAATCGCTAACATACAAAAACAAATTTATATTGAAATTATCTAAAAACGTGGGTTGCAATAAAATGGTCATAACATGTGATACATGACTCCGTTTCAAGACCACAACTAAGAAAATGGATGCTTGAAAAAAGGAGTACTTATATCCAGGCAAGCATTGGTCAAAAGTGACTAAACCCGATCAAAAACTGATAAAAACCTACCAAGAACAGCTAAAAATGCCGTAACCGGCTCAAATCATCCAAACCTAAGAAAAAACCTCTAAAATTATTTCCAGTCCATATAGACCACATAGAATCCGGGCATAATGTATTTGCTCGGATTCTTGATGGATGAAACACATATATATGTTTGCTCTGTTTAGTTTTGGTTGTGTTTTATTGGTGTAAAAGTTGGTCAGCTAGTAATTGAGGTAGTTGTGAATGTAGTAGACAAAGAGCATCTCGACGGCACATTATAGTATAAAGGTCAAGACATGAGTGTGCTCTAACAAAACGTCATGTTATTTGACCTAAAAATGATATTGTTTAACATTGGGAAGCCTACATAGGTGAATAATATGCAAAAGAAGGACAAGTATTTTTTGACATTTCATGTAGGATCAACTTGCTTATGTATTATATGACTCTGAAATATTTGATTCCATGTTTTATTCTATTAAAATTGAGAGCTATCAAGAGTGTGCTCTAACAAAACGTCATGTTATTTGACCTAAAAATTATATTGTTTAACCTTGGGAAGCCTACATAGGTGAATAATATGCAAAAGAAGGACAAGTATTTTTTGACATTTCATGTAGGATCAACTTGCTTATGTATTATATGACTCTGAAATATTTGATTCCATGTTTTATTCTATTAAAATTGAGAGCTATCAAGAAATAGATTACCAAACACAATCACTAACATACAAAAACAAATTTATATTGAAATTATTTGAAAACGTGGGTTGCAATAAAATGGTCATAACATGTGATACATGACTCCGTTTCAAGACCACAACTAAGAAAATGGATGCTTGAAAAAAGGAGTACTTTTATCCAGGCAAGCATTGGTCAAAAGCGACTAAACCCGATCAAAAACTGATAAAAACCTACCAAGAACAGCTAAAAATGCCGTAACCGGCTCAAATCATCCAAACCTAAGAAAAAACCTCTAAAATTATTTCCAGTCCATATAGAACACATAGAATCCGGGCATAATGTATTTGCCCGGATTCTTGATGGATAAAACACATCTATATGTTTGCTCTGTTTAGTTTTGGTTGTGTTTTATTGGTGTAAAAGTTGGTCAGCTAGTATTTGAGGTAGTTGTGAATGTAGTAGACAAAGAGCATCTCGACGGCACATTATAGTATAAAGGTCAAGACATGAGTGTGCTCTAACAAAACGTCATGTTATTTGACCTAAAAATGATATTGTTTAACATTGGGAAGCCTACATAGGTGAATAATATGCAAAAGAAGGACAAGTATTTTTTGACATTTCATGTAGGATCAACTTGCTTATGTATTATATGACTCTGAAATATTTGATTCCATGTTTTATTCTATTAAAATTGAGAGCTATCAAGAAATAGATTACCAAACACAATAGCTAACATACAAAAACAAATTTATATTGAAATTATCTGAAAACGTGGGTTGCAATAAAATGGTCATAATGTGATACATGACTCCGTTTCAAGACCACAACTAAGAAAATGGATGCTTGAAAAAAGGAGTACTTTTATCCAGGCAAGCATTGGTCAAAAGCGACTAAACCCGATCAAAAACTGATAAAAACCTACCAAGAACAGCTAAAAATGCCGTAACCGGCTCAAATCATCCAAACCTAAGAAAAAACCTCTAAAATTATTTCCAGTCCATATAGACCACATAGAATCCGGGCATAATGTATTTGCCCGGATTCTTGATGGATGAAACACATATATATGTTTGCTCTGTTTAGTTTTGGTTGTGTTTTATTGGTGTAAAAGTTGGTCAGCTAGTAATTGAGGTAGTTGTGAATGTAGTAGACAAAGAGCATCTCGACGGCACATTATAGTATAAAGGTCAAGACATGAGTGTGCTCTAACAAAACGTCATGTTATTTGACCTAAAAATGATATTGTTTAACATTGGGAAGCCTACATAGGTGAATAATATGCAAAAGAAGGACGAGTATTTTTTGACATTTCATGTAGGATCAACTTGCTTATGTATTATATGACTCTGAAATATTTGATTTCATGTTTTATTCTATTAAAATTGAGAGCTATCAAGAGTGTGCTCTAACAAAACGTCATGTTATTTGACCTAAAAATTATATTGTTTAACCTTGGGAAGCCTACATAGGTGAATAATATGCAAAAGAAGGACAAGTATTTTTTGACATTTCATGTAGGATCAACTTGCTTATGTATTATATGACTCTGAAATATTTGATTCCATGTTTTATTCTATTAAAATTGAGAGCTATCAAGAAATAGATTACCAAACACAATCGCTAACATACAAAAACAAATTTATATTGAAATTATCTGAAAACGTGGGTTGCAATAAAATGGTCATAACATGTGATACATGACTCCGTTTCAAGACCACAACTAAGAAAATGGATGCTTGAAAAAAGGAGTACTTTTATCCAGGCAAGCATTGGTCAAAAGCGACTAAACCCGATCAAAAACTGATAAAAACCTACCAAGAACAGCTAAAAATGCCGTAACCGGCTCAAATCATCCAAACCTAAGAAAAAACCTCTAAAATTATTTCCAGTCCATATAGACCACATAGAATCCGGGCATAATGTATTTGCTCGGATTCTTGATGGATGAAACACATATATATGTTTGCTCTGTTTAGTTTTGGTTGTGTTTTATTGGTGTAAAAGTTGGTCAGCTAGTAATTGAGGTAGTTGTGAATGTAGTAGACAAAGAGCATCTCGACGGCACATTATAGTATAAAGGTCAAGACATGCGTGTGCTCTAACAAAACGTCATGTTATTTGACCTAAAAATGATATTGTTTAACATTGGGAAGCCTACATAGGTGAATAATATGCAAAAGAAGGACAAGTATTTTTTGACATTTCATGTAGGATCAACTTGCTTATGTATTATATGACTCTGAAATATTTGATTCCATGTTTTATTCTATTAAAATTGAGAGCTATCAAGAGTGTGCTCTAACAAAACGTCATGTTATTTGACCTAAAAATTATATTGTTTAACCTTGGGAAGCCTACATAGGTGAATAATATGCAAAAGAAGGACAAGTATTTTTTGACATTTCATGTAGGATCAACTTGCTTATGTATTATATGACTCTGAAATATTTGATTCCATGTTTTATTCTATTAAAATTGAGAGCTATCAAGAAATAGATTACCAAACACAATCGCTAACATACAAAAACAAATTTATATTGAAATTATTTGAAAACGTGGGTTGCAATAAAATGGTCATAACATGTGATACATGACTCCGTTTCAAGACCACAACTAAGAAAATGGATGCTTGAAAAAAGGAGTACTTTTATCCAGGCAAGCATTGGTCAAAAGCGACTAAACCCGATCAAAAACTGATAAAAACCTACCAAGAACAGCTAAAAATGCCGTAACCGGCTCAAATCATCCAAACCTAAGAAAAAACCTCTAAAATTATTTCCAGTCCATATAGACCACATAGAATCCGGGCATAATGTATTTGCCCGGATTCTTGATGGATAAAACACATCTATATGTTTGCTCTGTTTAGTTTTGGTTGTGTTTTATTGGTGTAAAAGTTGGTCAGCTAGTATTTGAGGTAGTTGTGAATGTAGTAGACAAAGAGCATCTCGACGGCACATTATAGTATAAAGGTCAAGACATGAGTGTGCTCTAACAAAACGTCATGTTATTTGACCTAAAAATGATATTGTTTAACATTGGGAAGCCTACATAGGTGAATAATATGCAAAAGAAGGACAAGTATTTTTTGACATTTCATGTAGGATCAACTTGCTTATGTATTATATGACTCTGAAATATTTGATTCCATGTTTTATTCTATTAAAATTGAGAGCTATCAAGAAATAGATTACCAAACACAATAGCTAACATACAAAAACAAATTTATATTGAAATTATCTGAAAACGTGGGTTGCAATAAAATGGTCATAATGTGATACATGACTCCGTTTCAAGACCACAACTAAGAAAATGGATGCTTGAAAAAAGGAGTACTTTTATCCAGGCAAGCATTGGTCAAAAGCGACTAAACCCGATCAAAAACTGATAAAAACCTACCAAGAACAGCTAAAAATGCCGTAACCGGCTCAAATCATCCAAACCTAAGAAAAAACCTCTAAAATTATTTCCAGTCCATATAGACCACATAGAATCCGGGCATAATGTATTTGCCCGGATTCTTGATGGATGAAACACATATATATGTTTGCTCTGTTTAGTTTTGGTTGTGTTTTATTGGTGTAAAAGTTGGTCAGCTAGTAATTGAGGTAGTTGTGAATGTAGTAGACAAAGAGCATCTCGACGGCACATTATAGTATAAAGGTCAAGACATGAGTGTGCTCTAACAAAACGTCATGTTATTTGACCTAAAATGATATTGTTTAACATTGGAAAGCCTACATAGGTGAATAATATGCAAAAGAAGGACGAGTATTTTTTGACATTTCATGTAGGATCAACTTGCTTATGTATTATATGACTCTGAAATATTTGATTTCATGTTTTATTCTATTAAAATTGAGAGCTATCAAGAGTGTGCTCTAACAAAACGTCATGTTATTTGACCTAAAAATTATATTGTTTAACCTTGGGAAGCCTACATAGGTGAATAATATGCAAAAGAAGGACAAGTATTTTTTGACATTTCATGTAGGATCAACTTGCTTATGTATTATATGACTCTGAAATATTTGATTCCATGTTTTATTCTATTAAAATTGAGAGCTATCAAGAAATAGATTACCAAACACAATCGCTAACATACAAAAACAAATTTATATTGAAATTATCTGAAAACGTGGGTTGCAATAAAATGGTCATAACATGTGATACATGACTCCGTTTCAAGACCACAACTAAGAAAATGGATGCTTGAAAAAAGGAGTACTTTTATCCAGGCAAGCATTGGTCAAAAGCGACTAAACCCGATCAAAAACTGATAAAAACCTACCAAGAACAGCTAAAAATGCCGTAACCGGCTCAAATCATCCAAACCTAAGAAAAAACCTCTAAAATTATTTCCAGTCCATATAGACCACATAGAATCCGGGCATAATGTATTTGCCCGGATTCTTGATGGATGAAACACATATATATGTTTGCTCTGTTTAGTTTTGGTTGTGTTTTATTGGTGTAAAAGTTGGTCAGCTAGTAATTGAGGTAGTTGTGAATGTAGTAGACAAAGAGCATCTCGACGGCACATTATAGTATAAAGGTCAAGACATGAGTGTGCTCTAACAAAACGTCATGTTATTTGACCTAAAAATGATATTGTTTAACATTGGGAAGCCTACATAGGTGAATAATATGCAAAAGAAGGACGAGTATTTTTTGACATTTCATGTAGGATCAACTTGCTTATGTATTATATGACTCTGAAATATTTGATTTCATGTTTTATTCTATTAAAATTGAGAGCTATCAAGAGTGTGCTCTAACAAAACGTCATGTTATTTGACCTAAAAATTATATTGTTTAACCTTGGGAAGCCTACATAGGTGAATAATATGCAAAAGAAGGACAAGTATTTTTTGACATTTCATGTAGGATCAACTTGCTTATGTATTATATGACTCTGAAATATTTGATTCCATGTTTTATTCTATTAAAATTGAGAGCTATCAAGAAATAGATTACCAAACACAATCGCTAACATACAAAAACAAATTTATATTGAAATTATCTGAAAACGTGGGTTGCAATAAAATGGTCATAACATGTGATACATGACTCCGTTTCAAGACCACAACTAAGAAAATGGATGCTTGAAAAAAGGAGTACTTTTATCCAGGCAAGCATTGGTCAAAAGAGACTAAACCCGATCAAAAACTGATAAAAACCTACCAAGAACAGCTAAAAATGCCGTAACCGGCTCAAATCATCCAAACCTAAGAAAAAACCTCTAAAATTATTTCCAGTCCATATAGACCACATAGAATTCGGGCATAATGTATTTGCCCTGATTCTTGATGGATGAAACACATATATATGTTTGCTCTGTTTAGTTTTGGTTGTGTTTTATTGGTGTAAAAGTTGGTCAGCTAGTAATTGAGGTAGTTGTGAATGTAGTAGACAAAGAGCATCTCGACGGCACATTATAGTATAAAGGTCAAGACATGAGTGTGCTCTAACAAAACGTCATGTTATTTGACCTAAAAATGATATTGTTTAACATTGGGAAGCCTACATAGGTGAATAATATGCCAAAGAAGGACAAGTATTTTTTGACATTTCATGTAGGATCAACTTGCTTATGTATTATATGACTCTGAAATATTTGATTCCATGTTTTCTTCTATTAAAATTGAGAGCTATCAAGAGTGTGCTCTAACAAAACGTCATGTTATTTGACCTAAAAATTATATTGTTTAACCTTGGGAAGCCTACATAGGTGAATAATATGCAAAAGAAGGACAAGTATTTTTTGACATTTCATGTAGGATCAACTTGCTTATGTATTATATGACTCTGAAATATTTGATTCCATGTTTTATTCTATTAAAATTGAGAGCTATCAAGAAATAGATTACCAAACACAATCGCTAACATACAAAAACAAATTTATATTGAAATTATCTGAAAACGTGGGTTGCGATAAAATGGTCATAACATGTGATACATGACTCCGTTTCAAGACCACAACTAAGAAAATGGATGCTTGAAAAAAGGAGTACTTTTATCCAGGCAAGCATTGGTCAAAAGAGACTAAACCCGATCAAAAACTGATAAAAACCTACCAAGAACAGCTAAAAATGCCGTAACCGGCTCAAATCATCCAAACCTAAGATAAAACCTCTAAAATTATTTCCAGTCCATATAGACCACATAGAATCCGGGCATAATGTATTTGCCCGGATTCTTGATGGATAAAACACATCTATATGTTTGCTCTGTTTAGTTTTGGTTGTGTTTTATTGGTGTAAAAGTTGGTCAGCTAGTATTTAAGGTAGTTGTGAATGTAGTAGACAAAGAGCATCTCGACGGCACATTATAGTATAAAGGTCAAGACATGAGTGTGCTCTAACAAAACGTCATGTTATTTGACCTAAAAATGATATTGTTTAACATTGGGAAGCCTACATAGGTGAATAATATGCAAAAGAAGGACAAGTATTTTTTGACATTTCATGTAGGATCAACTTGCTTATGTATTATATGACTCTGAAATATTTGATTCCATGTTTTATTCTATTAAAATTGAGAGCTATCAAGAAATAGATTACCAAACACAATCGCTAACATACAAAAACAAATTTATATTGAAATTATCTGAAAACGTGGGTTGCAATAAAATGGTCATAACATGTGATACATGACTCCGTTTCAAGACCACAACTAAGAAAATGGATGCTTGAAAAAAAGAGTACTTTTATCGAGGCAAGCATTGGTCAAAAGCGACTAAACCCGATCAAAAACTGATAAAAACCTACCAAGAACAGCTAAAAATGCCGTAACCGGCTCAAATCATCCAAACCTAAGAAAAAACCTCTAAAATTATTTCCAGTCCATATAGACCACATAGAATCCGGGCATAATGTATTTGCCCGGATTCTTGATGGATAAAACACATCTATATGTTTGCTCTGTTTAGTTTTGGTTGTGTTTTATTGGTGTAAAAGTTGGTCAGCTAGTATTTAAGGTAGTTGTGAATGTAGTAGACAAAGAGCATCTCGACGGCACATTATAGTATAAAGGTCAAGACATGAGTGTGCTCTAACAAAACGTCATGTTATTTGACCTAAAAATGATATTGTTTAACATTGGGAAGCCTACATAGGTGAATAATATGCAAAAGAAGGACAAGTATTTTTTGACATTTCATGTAGGATCAACTTGCTTATGTATTATATGACTCTGAAATATTTGATTCCATGTTTTATTCTATTAAAATTGAGAGCTATCAAGAAATAGATTACCAAACACAATCGCTAACATACAAAAACAAATTTATATTGAAATTATCTGAAAACGTGGGTTGCAATAAAATGGTCATAACATGTGATACATGACTCCGTTTCAAGACCACAACTAAGAAAATGGATGCTTGAAAAAAGGAGTACTTTTATCTAGGCAAGCATTGGTCAAAAGCGACTAAACCCGATCAAAAACTGATAAAAACCTACCAAGAACAGCTAAAAATGCCGTAACCGGCTCAAATCATCCAAACCTAAGAAAAAACCTCTAAAATTATTTCCAGTCCATATAGACCACATAGAATCCGGGTATAATGTATTTGCCCGGATTCTTGATGGATGAAACACATATATATGTTTGCTCTGTTTAGTTTTGGTTGTGTTTTATTGGTGTAAAAGTTGGTCAGCTAGTAATTGAGGTAGTTGTGAATGTAGTAGACAAAGAGCATCTCGACGGCACATTATAGTATAAAGGTCAAGACATGAGTGTGCTCTAACAAAACGTCATGTTATTTGACCTAAAAATGATATTGTTTAACATTGGGAAGCCTACATAGGTGAATAATATGCCAAAGAAGGACAAGTATTTTTTGACATTTCATGTAGGATCAACTTGCTTATGTATTATATGACTCTGAAATATTTGATTCCATGTTTTATTCTATTAAAATTGAGAGCTTTCAAGAGTGTGCTCTAACAAAACGTCATGTTATTTGACCTAAAAATTATATTGTTTAACCTTGGGAAGCCTACATAGGTGAATAATATGCAAAAGAAGGACAAGTATTTTTTGATATTTCATGTAGGATCAACTTGCTTATGTATTATATGACTCTGAAATATTTGATTCCATGTTTTATTCTATTAAAATTGAGAGCTATCAAGAAATAGATTACCAAACACAATCGCTAACATACAAAAACAAATTTATATCGAAATTATCTGAAAACATGGGTTGCGATAAAATAGTCATAACATGTGATACATGACTCCGTTTCAAGACCACAACTAAGAAAATGGATGCTTGAAAAAAGGAGTACTTTTATCCAGGCAAGCATTGGTCAAAAGCGACTAAACCCGATCAAAAACTGATAAAAACCTACCAAGAACAGCTAAAAATGCCGTAACCGGCTCAAATCATCCAAACCTAAGAAAAAACCTCTAAAATTATTTCCAGTCCATATAGACCACATAGAATCCGGGCATAATGTATTTGCCCGGATTCTTGATGGATAAAACACATCTATATGTTTGCTCTGTTTAGTTTTGGTTGTGTTTTATTGGTGTAAAAGTTGGTCAGCTAGTATTTGAGGTAGTTGTGAATGTAGTAGACAAAGAGCATCTCGACGGCACATTATAGTATAAAGGTCAAGACATGAGTGTGCTCTAACAAAACGTCATGTTATTTGACCTAAAAATGATATTGTTTAACATTGGGAAGCCTACATAGGTGAATAATATGCAAAAGAAGGACAAGTATTTTTTGACATTTCATGTAGGATCAACTTGCTTATGTATTATATGACTCTGAAATATTTGATTCCATGTTTTATTCTATTAAAATTGAGAGCTATCAAGAAATAGATTACCAAACACAATCGCTAACATACAAAAACAAATTTATATTGAAATTATCTAAAACGTGGGTTGCAATAAAATGGTCATAACATGTGATACATTACTCCGTTTCAAGACCACAACTAAGAAAATGGATGCTTGAAAAAAGGAGTACTTTTATCCAGGCAAGCATTGGTCAAAAGCGACTAAACCCGATCAAAAACTGATAAAAACCTACCAAGAACAGCTAAAAATGCCGTAAGCGGCTCAAATCATCCAAACCTAAGAAAAAACCTCTAAAATTATTTCCAGTCCATATAGACCACATAGAATCTGGGCATAATGTATTTGCCCGGATTCTTGATGGATGAAACACATATATATGTTTGCTCTGTTTAGTTTTGGTTGTGTTTTATTGGTGTAAAAGTTGGTCAGCTAGTAATTGAGGTAGTTGTGAATGTAGTAGACAAAGAGCATCTCGACGGCACATTATAGTATAAAGGTCAAGACATGAGTGTGCTCTAACAAAACGTCATGTTATTTGACCTAAAAATGATATTGTTTAACATTGGGAAGCCTACATAGGTGAATAATATGCAAAAGAAGGACAAGTATTTTTTGACATTTCATGTAGGATCAACTTGCTTATGTATTATATGACTCTGAAATATTTGATTCCATGTTTTATTCTATTAAAATTGAAAGCTATCAAGAGTGTGCTCTAACAAAACGTCATGTTATTTGACCTAAAAATTATATTGTTTAACCTTGGGAAGCCTACATAGGTGAATAATATGCAAAAGAAGGACAAGTATTTTTTGACATTTCATGTAGGATCAACTTGCTTATGTATTATATGACTCTGAAATATTTGATTCCATGTTTTATTCTATTAAAATTGAGAGCTATCAAGAAATAGATTACCAAACACAATCGCTAACATACAAAAACAAATTTATATTGAAATTATCTGAAAACGTGGGTTGTAATAAAATGGTCATAACATGTGATACATGACTCCGTTTCAAGACCACAACTAAGAAAATGGATGCTTGAAAAAAGGAGTACTTTTATCCAGGCAAGCATTGGTCAAAAGCGACTAAACCCGATCAAAAACTGATAAAAACCTACCAAGAACAGCTAAAAATGCCGTAACCGGCTCAAATCATCCAAACCTAAGAAAAAACCTCTAAAACTATTTCCAGTCCATATAGACCACATAGAATCTGGGCATAATGTATTTGCCCGGATTCTTGATGGATAAAACACATCTATATGTTTGCTCTGTTTAGTTTTGGTTGTGTTTTATTGGTGTAAAAGTTGGTCAGCTAGTATTTGAGGTAGTTGTGAATGTAGTAGACAAAGAGCATCTCGACGGCACATTATAGTATAAAGGTCAAGACATGAGTGTGATCTAACAAAACGTCATGTTATTTGACCTAAAAATGATATTGTTTGACATTGGGAAGCCTACATAGGTGAATAATATGCAAAAGAAGGACAAGTATTTTTTGACATTTCATGTAGAATCAACTTGCTTATGTATTATATGACTCTGAAATATTTGATTCCATGTTTTATTCTATTAAAATTGAGAGCTATCAAGAGTGTGCTCTAACAAAACGTCATGTTATTTGACCTAAAAATTATATTGTTTAACCTTGGGAAGCCTACATAGGTGAATAATATGCAAAAGAAGGACAAGTATTTTTTGACATTTCATGTAGGATCAACTTGCTTATGTATTATATGACTCTGAAATATTTGATTCCATGTTTTATTCTATTAAAATTGAGAGCTATCAAGAAATAGATTACCAAACACATCGCTAACATACAAAAACAAATTTATATTGAAATTATCTGAAAACGTGGGTTGCAATAAAATGGTCATAACATGTGATACATGACTCCGTTTCAAGACCACAACTAAGAAAATGGATGCTTGAAAAAAGGAGTACTTTTATCCAGGCAAGCATTGGTCAAAAGCGACTAAACCCGATCAAAAACTGATAAAAACCTACCAAGAACAGCTAAAAATGCCGTAACCGGCTCAAATCATCCAAACCTAAGAAAAAACCTCTAAAATTATTTCCAGTCCATATAGACCACATAGAATCCGGGCATAATGTATTTGCCCGGATTCTTGATGGATAAAACACATCTATATGTTTGCTCTGTTTAGTTTTGGTTGTGTTTTATTGGTGTAAAAGTTGGTCAGCTAGTATTTGAGGTAGTTGTGAATGTAGTAGACAAAGAGCATCTCGACGGCACATTATAGTATAAAGGTCAAGACATGAGTGTGCTCTAACAAAACGTCATGTTATTTGACCTAAAAATGATATTGTTTAACATTGGGAAGCCTACATAGGTGAATAATATGCAAAAGAAGGACAAGTATTTTTTGACATTTCATGTAGGATCAACTTGCTTATGTATTATATGACTCTGAAATATTTGATTCCATGTTTTATTCTATTAAAATTGAGAGCTATCAAGAAATAGATTACCAAACACAATAGCTAACATACAAAAACAAATTTATATTGAAATTATCTGAAAACGTGGGTTGCAATAAAATGGTCATAACATGTGATACATGACTCCGTTTCAAGACCACAACTAAGAAAATGGATGCTTGAAAAAAGGAGTACTTTTATCCAGGCAAGCATTGGTCAAAAGCGACTAAACCCGATCAAAAACTGATAAAAACCTACCAAGAACAGCTAAAAATGCCGTAAGCGGCTCAAATCATCCAAACCTAAGAAAAAACATCTAAAATTATTTCCAGTCCATATAGACCACATAGAATCCGGGCATAATGTATTTGCCCGGATTCATGATGGATGAAACACATATATATGTTTGCTCTGTTTAGTTTTGGTTGTGTTTTATTGGTGTAAAAGTTGGTCAGCTAGTAATTGAGGTAGTTGTGAATGTAGTAGACAAAGAGCATCTCGACGGCACATTATAGTATAAAGGTCAAGACATGAGTGTGCTCTAACAAAACGTCATGTTATTTGACCTAAAAATGATATTGTTTAACATTGGGAAGCCTACATAGGTGAATAATATGCAAAAGAAGGACGAGTATTTTTTGACATTTCATGTAGGATCAACTTGCTTATGTATTATATGACTCTGAAATATTTGATTTCATGTTTTATTCTATTAAAATTGAGAGCTATCAAGAGTGTGCTCTAACAAAACGTCATGTTATTTGACCTAAAAATTATATTGTTTAACCTTGGGAAGCCTACATAGGTGAATAATATGCAAAAGAAGGACAAGTATTTTTTGACATTTCATGTAGGATCAACTTGCTTATGTATTATATGACTCTGAAATATTTGATTCCATGTTTTATTCTATTAAAATTGAGAGCTATCAAGAAATAGATTACCAAACACAATCGCTAACATACAAAAACAAATTTATATTGAAATTATCTAAAAACGTGGGTTGCAATAAAATGGTCATAACATGTGATACATGACTCCGTTTCAAGACCACAACTAAGAAAATGGATGCTTGAAAAAAGGAGTACTTTTATCCAGGCAAGCATTGGTCAAAAGCGACTAAACCCGATCAAAAACTGATAAAAACCTACCAAGAACAGCTAAAAATGCCGTAACCGGCTCAAATCATCCAAACCTAAGAAAAAACCTCTAAAATTACTTCCAGTCCATATAGACCACATAGAATCCGGGCATAATGTATTTGCCCGGATTCTTGATGGATAAAACACATCTATATGTTTGCTCTGTTTAGTTTTGGTTGTGTTTTATTGGTGTAAAAGTTGGTCAGCTAGTATTTGAGGTAGTTGTGAATGTAGTAGACAAAGAGCATCTCGACGGCACATTATAGTATAAAGGTCAAGACATGAGTGTGCTCTAACAAAACGTCATGTTATTTGACCTAAAAATGATATTGTTTAACATTGGGAAGCCTACATAGGTGAATAATATGCAAAAGAAGGACAAGTATTTTTTGACATTTCATGTAGGATCAACTTGCTTATGTATTATATGACTCTGAAATATTTGATTCCATGTTTTATTCTATTAAAATTGAGAGCTATCAAGAAATAGATTACCAAACACAATCGCTAACATACAAAAACAAATTTATATTGAAATTATCTAAAAACGTGGGTTGCAATAAAATGGTCATAACATGTGATACATGACTCCGTTTCAAGACCACAACTAAGAAAATGGATGCTTGAAAAAAGGAGTACTTTTATCCAGGCAAGCATTGGTCAAAAGCGACTAAACCCGATCAAAAACTGATAAAAACCTACCAAGAACAGCTAAAAATGCCGTAACCGGCTCAAATCATCCAAACCTAAGAAAAAACCTCTAAAATTATTTCCAGTCCATATAGACAACATAGAATCTGGGCATAATGTATTTGCCCGGATTCTTTATGGATGAAACACATATATATGTTTGCTCTGTTTAGTTTTGGTTGTGTTTTATTGGTGTAAAAGTTGGTCAGCTAGTAATTGAGGTAGTTGTGAATGTAGTAGACAAAGAGCATCTCGACGGCACATTATAGTATAAAGGTCAAGACATGAGTGTGCTCTAACAAAACGTCATGTTATTTGACCTAAAAATGATATTGTTTAACATTGGGAAGCCTACATAGGTGAATAATATGCAAAAGAAGGACAAGTATTTTTTGACATTTCATGTAGGATCAACTTGCTTATGTATTATATGACTCTGAAATATTTGATTCCATGTTTTATTCTATTAAAATTGAAAGCTATCAAGAGTGTGCTCTAACAAAACGTCATGTTATTTGACCTAAAAATTATATTGTTTAACCTTGGGAAGCCTACATAGGTGAATAATATGCAAAAGAAGGACAAGTATTTTTTGACATTTCATGTAGGATCAACTTGCTTATGTATTATATGACTCTGAAATATTTGATTCCATGTTTTATTCTATTAAAATTGAGAGCTATCAAGAAATAGATTACCAAACACAATCGCTAACATACAAAAACAAATTTATATTGAAATTATCTGAAAACGTGGGTTGTAATAAAATGGTCATAACATGTGATACATGACTCCGTTTCAAGACCACAACTAAGAAAATGGATGCTTGAAAAAAGGAGTACTTTTATCCAGGCAAGCATTGGTCAAAAGCGACTAAACCCGATCAAAAACTGATAAAAACCTACCAAGAACAGCTAAAAATGCCGTAACCGGCTCAAATCATCCAAACCTAAGAAAAAACCTCTAAAATTATTTCCAGTCCATATAGACCACATAGAATCTGGGCATAATGTATTTGCTCGGATTCTTGATGGATAAAACACATCTATATGTTTGATCTGTTTAGTTTTGGTTGTGTTTTATTGGTGTAAAAGTTGGTCAGCTAGTATTTGAGGTAGTTGTGAATGTAGTAGACAAAGAGCATCTCGACGGCACATTATAGTATAAAGGTCAAGACATGAGTGTGATCTAACAAAACGTCATGTTATTTGACCTAAAAATGATATTGTTTAACATTGGGAAGCCTACATAGGTGAATAATATGCAAAAGAAGGACAAGTATTTTTTGACATTTCATGTAGAATCAACTTTCTTATGTATTATATGACTCTGAAATATTTGATTCCATGTTTTATTCTATTAAAATTGAGAGCTATCAAGAGTGTGCTCTAACAAAACGTCATGTTATTTGACCTAAAAATTATATTGTTTAACCTTGGGAAGCCTACATAGGTGAATAATATGCAAAAGAAGGACAAGTATTTTTTGACATTTCATGTAGGATCAACTTGCTTATGTATTATATGACTCTGAAATATTTGATTCCATGTTTTATTCTATTAAAATTGAGAGCTATCAAGAAATAGATTACCAAACACATCGCTAACATACAAAAACAAATTTATATTGAAATTATCTGAAAACGTGGGTTGCAATAAAATGGTCATAACATGTGATACATGACTCCGTTTCAAGACCACAACTAAGAAAATGGATGCTTGAAAAAAGGAGTACTTTTATCCAGGCAAGCATTGGTCAAAAGCGACTAAACCCGATCAAAAACTGATAAAAACCTACCAAGAACAGCTAAAAATGCCGTAACCGGCTCAAATCATCCAAACCTAAGAAAAAACCTCTAAAATTATTTCCAGTCCATATAGACCACATAGAATCCGGGCATAATGTATTTGCCCGGATTCTTGATGGATAAAACACATCTATATGTTTGCTCTGTTTAGTTTTGGTTGTGTTTTATTGGTGTAAAAGTTGGTCAGCTAGTATTTGAGGTAGTTGTGAATGTAGTAGACAAAGAGCATCTCGACGGCACATTATAGTATAAAGGTCAAGACATGAGTGTGCTCTAACAAAACGTCATGTTATTTTACCTAAAAATGATATTGTTTAACATTGGGAAGCCTACATAGGTGAATAATATGCAAAAGAATGACAAGTATTTTTTGACATTTCATGTAGGATCAACTTGCTTATGTATTATATGACTCTGAAATATTTGATTCCATGTTTTATTCTATTAAAATTGAGAGCTATCAAGAAATAGATTACCAAACACAATCGCTAACATACAAAAACAAATTTATATTGAAATTATCTGAAAACGTGGGTTGCAATAAAATGGTCATAACATGTGATACATGACTCCGTTTCAAGACCACAACTAAGAAAATGGATGCTTGAAAAAAGGAGTACTTTTATCCAGGCAAGCATTGGTCAAAAGCGACTAAACCCGATCAAAAACTGATAAAAACCTACCAAGAACAGCTAAAAATGCCGTAAGCGGCTCAAATCATCCAAACCTAAGAAAAAACATCTAAAATTATTTCCAGTCCATATAGACCACATAGAATCCGGGCATAATGTATTTGCCCGGATACATGATGGATGAAACACATATATATGTTTGCTCTTTTTAGTTTTGGTTGTGTTTTATTGGTGTAAAAGTTGGTCAGCTAGTAATTGAGGTAGTTGTGAATGTAGTAGACAAAGAGCATCTCGACGGCACATTATAGTATAAAGGTCAAGACATGAGTGTGCTCTAACAAAACGTCATGTTATTTGACCTAAAAATGATATTGTTTAACATTGGGAAGCCTACATAGGTGAATAATATGCAAAAGAAGGACGAGTATTTTTTGACATTTCATGTAGGATCAACTTGCTTATGTATTATATGACTCTGAAATATTTGATTTCATGTTTTATTCTATTAAAATTGAGAGCTATCAAGAGTTTGCTCTAACAAAACGTCATGTTATTTGACCTAAAAATTATATTGTTTAACCTTGGGAAGCCTACATAGGTGAATAATATGCAAAAGAAGGACAAGTATTTTTTGACATTTCATGTAGGATCAACTTGCTTATGTATTATATGACTCTGAAATATTTGATTCCATGTTTTATTCTATTAAAATTGAGAGCTATCAAGAAATAGATTACCAAACACAATAGCTAACATACAAAAACAAATTTATATTGAAATTATCTGAAAACGTGGGTTGCAATAAAATGGTCATAACATGTGATACATGACTCCGTTTCAAGACCACAACTAAGAAAATGGATGCTTGAAAAAATTAGTTTTTTTATTTAGGCAAGCATTGGTCAAAAGCGACTAAACCCGATCAAAAACTGATAAAAACCTACCAAGAACAGCTAAAAATGCCGTAAGCGGCTCAAATCATCCAAACCTAAGAAAAAACATCTAAAATTATTTTCAGTCCATATAGACCACATAGAATCCGGGCATAATGTATTTGCCCGGATACATGATGGATGAAACACATATATATGTTTGCTCTGTTTAGTTTTGGTTGTGTTTTATTGGTGTAAAAGTTGGTCAGCTAGTAATTGAGGTAGTTGTGAATGTAGTAGACAAAGAGCATCTCGACGGCACATTATAGTATAAAGGTCAAGACATGAGTGTGCTCTAACAAAACGTCATGTTATTTGACCTAAAAATGATATTGTTTAACATTGGGAAGCCTACATAGGTGAATAATATGCAAAAGAAGGACGAGTATTTTTTGACATTTCATGTAGGATCAACTTGCTTATGTATTATATGACTCTGAAATATTTGATTTCATGTTTTATTCTATTAAAATTGAGAGCTATCAAGAGTGTGCTCTAACAAAACGTCATGTTATTTGACCTAAAAATTATATTGTTTAACCTTGGGAAGCCTACATAGGTGAATAATATGCAAAAGAAGGACAAGTATTTTTTGACATTTCATGTAGGATCAACTTGCTTATGTATTATATGACTCTGAAATATTTGATTCCATGTTTTATTCTATTAAAATTGAGAGCTATCAAGAAATAGATTACCAAACACAATAGCTAACATACAAAAACAAATTTATATTGAAATTATCTGAAAACGTGGGTTGCAATAAAATGGTCATAACATGTGATACATGACTCCGTTTCAAGACCACAACTAAGAAAATGGATGCTTGAAAAAAGGAGTACTTTTATCCAGGCAAGCATTGGTCAAAAGCGACTAAACCCGATCAAAAACTGATAAAAACCTACCAAGAACAGCTAAAAATGCCGTAACCGGCTCAAATCATCCAAACCTAAGAAAAAACCTCTAAAATTATTTCTAGTCCATATAGACCACATAGAATCCGGGCATAATGTATTTGCCCGGATTCTTGATGGATGAAACACATATATATGTTTGCTCTGTTTAGTTTTGGTTGTGTTTTATTGGTGTAAAAGTTGGTCAGCTAGTAATTGAGGTAGTTGTGAATGTAGTAGACAAAGAGCATCTCGACGGCACATTATAGTATAAAGGTCAAGACATGAGTGTGCTCTAACAAAACGTCATGTTATTTGACCTAAAAATGATATTGTTTAACATTGGGAAGCCTACATAGGTGAATAATATGCAAAAGAAGGACAAGTATTTTTTGACATTTCATGTAGGATCAACTTGCTTATGTATTATATGACTCTGAAATATTTGATTCCATGTTTTATTCTATTAAAATTGAGAGCTATCAAGAGTGTGCTCTAACAAAACGTCATGTTATTTGACCTAAAAATTATATTGTTTAACCTTGGGAAGCCTACATAGGTGAATAATATGCAAAAGAAGGACAAGTATTTTTTGACATTTCATGTAGGATCAACTTGCTTATGTATTATATGACTCTGAAATATTTGATTCCATGTTTTATTCTATTAAAATTGAGAGCTATCAAGAAATAGATTACCAAACACAATCGCTAACATACAAAAACAAATTTATATTGAAATTATTTGAAAACGTGGGTTGCAATAAAATGGTCATAACATGTGATACATGACTCCGTTTCAAGACCACAACTAAGAAAATGGATGCTTGAAAAAAGGAGTACTTTTATCCAGGCAAGCATTGGTCAAAAGCGACTAAACCCGATCAAAAACTGATAAAAACCTACCAAGAACAGCTAAAAATGCCGTAACCGGCTCAAATCATCCAAACCTAAGAAAAAACCTCTAAAATTATTTCCAGTCCATATAGACCACATAGAATCCGGGCATAATGTATTTGCCCGGATTCTTGATGGATAAAACACATCTATATGTTTGCTCTGTTTAGTTTTGGTTGTGTTTTATTGGTGTAAAAGTTGGTCAGCTAGTATTTGAGGTAGTGATGAATGTAGTAGACAAAGAGCATCTCGACGGCACATTATAGTATAAAGGTCAAGACATGAGTGTGCTCTAACAAAACGTCATGTTATTTGACCTAAAAATGATATTGTTTAACATTGGGAAGCCTACATAGATGAATAATATGCAAAAGAAGGACAAGTATTTTTTGACATTTCATGTAGGATCAACTTGCTTATGTATTATATGACTCTGAAATATTTGATTCCATGTTTTATTCTATTAAAATTGAGAGCTATCAAGAAATAGATTACCAAACACAATAGCTAACATACAAAAACAAATTTATATTGAAATTATCTGAAAACGTGGGTTGCAATAAAATGGTCATAATGTGATACATGACTCCGTTTCAAGACCACAACTAAGAAAATGGATGCTTGAAAAAAGGAGTACTTTTATCCAGGCAAGCATTGGTCAAAAGCGACTAAACCCGATCAAAAACTGATAAAAACCTACCAAGAACAGCTAAAAATGCCGTAACCGGCTCAAATCATCCAAACCTAAGAAAAAACCTCTAAAATTATTTCCAGTCCATATAGACCACATAGAATCCGGGCATAATGTATTTGCCCGGATTCTTGATGGATGAAACACATATATATGTTTGCTCTGTTTAGTTTTGGTTGTGTTTTATTGGTGTAAAAGTTGGTCAGCTAGTAATTGAGGTAGTTGTGAATGTAGTAGACAAAGAGCATCTCGACGGCATATTATAGTATAAAGGTCAAGACATGAGTGTGCTCTAACAAAACGTCATGTTATTTGACCTAAAAATGATATTGTTTAACATTGGGAAGCCTACATAGGTGAATAATATGCAAAAGAAGGACGAGTATTTTTTGACATTTCATGTAGGATCAACTTGCTTATGTATTATATGACTCTGAAATATTTGATTTCATGTTTTATTCTATTAAAATTGAGAGCTATCAAGAGTGTGCTCTAACAAAACGTCATGTTATTTGACCTAAAAATTATATTGTTTAACCTTGGGAAGCCTACATAGGTGAATAATATGCAAAAGAAGGACAAGTATTTTTTGACATTTCATGTAGGATCAACTTGCTTATGTATTATATGACTCTGAAATATTTGATTCCATGTTTTATTCTATTAAAATTGAGAGCTATCAAGAAATAGATTACCAAACACAATCGCTAACATACAAAAACAAATTTATATTGAAATTATCTGAAAACGTGGGTTGCAATAAAATGGTCATAACATGTGATACATGACTCCGTTTCAAGACCACAACTAAGAAAATGGATGCTTGAAAAAAGGAGTACTTTTATCCAGGCAAGCATTGGTCAAAAGCGACTAAACCCGATCAAAAACTGATAAAAACCTACCAAGAACAGCTAAAAATGCCGTAACCGGCTCAAATCATCCAAACCTAAGAAAAAACCTCTAAAATTATTTCCAGCCCATATAGACCACATAGAATTCGGGCATAATGTATTTGCCCTGATTCTTGATGGATGAAACACATATATATGTTTGCTCTGTTTAGTTTTGGTTGTGTTTTATTGGTGTAAAAGTCGGTCAGCTAGTAATTGAGGTAGTTGTGAATGTAGTAGACAAAGAGCATCTCGACGGCACATTATAGTATAAAGGTCAAGACATGAGTGTGCTCTAACAAAACGTCATGTTATTTGACCTAAAAATGATATTGTTTAACATTGGGAAGCCTACATAGGTGAATAATATGCCAAAGAAGGACAAGTATTTTTTGACATTTCATGTAGGATCAACTTGCTTATGTATTATATGACTCTGAAATATTTGATTCCATGTTTTATTCTATTAAAATTGAGAGCTATCAAGAGTGTGCTCTAACAAAACGTCATGTTATTTGACCTAAAAATTATATTGTTTAACCTTGGGAAGCCTACATAGGTGAATAATATGCAAAAGAAGGACAAGTATTTTTTGACATTTCATGTAGGATCAACTTGCTTATGTATTATATGACTCTGAAATATTTGATTCCATGTTTTATTCTATTAAAATTGAGAGCTATCAAGAAATAGATTACCAAACACAATCGCTAACATACAAAAACAAATTTATATTGAAATTATCTGAAAACGTGGGTTGCGATAAAATGGTCATAACATGTGATACATGACTCCGTTTCAAGACCACAACTAAGAAAATGGATGCTTGAAAAAAGGAGTACTTTTATCCAGGCAAGCATTGGTCAAAAGCGACTAAACCCGATCAAAAACTGATAAAAACCTACCAAGAACAGCTAAAAATGCCGTAACCGGCTCAAATCATCCAAACCTAAGAAAAAACCTCTAAAATTATTTCCAGTTCATATAGACCACATAGAATCCGGGCATAATGTATTTGCCCGGATTCTTGATGGATAAAACACATCTATATGTTTGCTCTGTTTAGTTTTGGTTGTGTTTTATTGGTGTAAAAGTTGGTCAGCTAGTATTTGAGGTAGTTGTGAATGTAGTAGACAAAGAGCATCTCGACGGCACATTATAGTATAAAGGTCAAGACATGAGTGTGCTCTAACAAAACGTCATGTTATTTGACCTAAAAATGATATTGTTTAACATTGGGAAGCCTACATAGGTGAATAATATGCAAAAGAAGGACAAGTATTTTTTGACATTTCATGTAGGATCAACTTGCTTATGTATTATATGACTCTGAAATATTTGATTCCATGTTTTACTCTATTAAAATTGAGAGCTATCAAGAAATAGATTACCAAACACAATAGCTAACATACAAAAACAAATTTATATTGAAATTATCTGAAAACGTGGGTTGCAATAAAATGGCCATAATGTGATACATGACTCCGTTTCAAGACCACAACTAAGAAAATGGATGCTTGAAAAAAGGAGTACTTTTATCCAGGCAAGCATTGGTCAAAAGCGACTAAACCCGATCAAAAACTGATAAAAACCTACCAAGAACAGCTAAAAATGCCGTAACCGGCTCAAATCATCCAAACCTAAGAAAAAACCTCTAAAATTATTTCCAGTCCATATAGACCACATAGAATCCGGGCATAATGTATTTGCCCGGATTCTTGATGGATGAAACACATATATATGTTTGCTCTGTTTAGTTCTGGTTGTGTTTTATTGGTGTAAAAGTTGGTCAGCTAGTAATTGAGGTAGTTGTGAATGTAGTAGACAAAGAGCATCTCGACGGCACATTATAGTATAAAGGTCAAGACATGAGTGTGCTCTAACAAAACGTCATGTTATTTGACCTAAAAATGATATTGTTTAACATTGGGAAGCCTACATAGGTGAATAATATGCAAAAGAAGGACGAGTATTTTTTGACATTTCATGTAGGATCAACTTGCTTATGTATTATATGACTCTGAAATATTTGATTTCATGTTTTATTCTATTAAAATTGAGAGCTATCAAGAGTGTGCTCTAACAAAACGTCATGTTATTTGACCTAAAAATTATATTGTTTAACCTTGGGAAGCCTACATAGGTGAATAATATGCAAAAGAAGGACAAGTATTTTTTGACATTTCATGTAGGATCAACTTGCTTATGTATTATATGACTCTGAAATATTTGATTCCATGTTTTATTCTATTAAAATTGAGAGCTATCAAGAAATAGATTACCAAACACAATCGCTAACATACAAAAACAAATTTATATTGAAATTATCTGAAAACGTGGGTTGCAATAAAATGGTCATAACATGTGATACATGACTCCGTTTCAAGACCACAACTAAGAAAATGGATGCTTGAAAAAAGGAGTACTTTTATCCAGGCAAGCATTGGTCAAAAGCGACTAAACCCGATCAAAAACTGATAAAAACCTACCAAGAACAGCTAAAAATGCCGTAACCGGCTCAAATCATCCAAACCTAAGAAAAAACCTCTAAAATTATTTCCAGCCCATATAGACCACATAGAATTCGGGCATAATGTATTTGCCCTGATTCTTGATGGATGAAACACATATATATGTTTGCTCTGTTTAGTTTTGGTTGTGTTTTATTGGTGTAAAAGTCGGTCAGCTAGTAATTGAGGTAGTTGTGAATGTAGTAGACAAAGAGCATCTCGACGGCACATTATAGTATAAAGGTCAAGACATGAGTGTGCTCTAACAAAACGTCATGTTATTTGACCTAAAATGATATTGTTTAACATTGGGAAGCCTACATAGGTGAATAATATGCCAAAGAAGGACAAGTATTTTTTGACATTTCATGTAGGATCAACTTGCTTATGTATTATATGACTCTGAAATATTTGATTCCATGTTTTATTCTATTAAAATTGAGAGCTATCAAGAGTGTGCTCTAACAAAACGTCATGTTATTTGACCTAAAAATTATATTGTTTAACCTTGGGAAGCCTACATAGGTGAATAATATGCAAAAGAAGGACAAGTATTTTTTGACATTTCATGTAGGATCAACTTGCTTATGTATTATATGACTCTGAAATATTTGATTCCATGTTTTATTCTATTAAAATTGAGAGCTATCAAGAAATAGATTACCAAACACAATCGCTAACATACAAAAACAAATTTATATTGAAATTATCTGAAAACGTGGGTTGCGATAAAATGGTCATAACATGTGATACATGACTCCGTTTCAAGACCACAACTAAGAAAATGGATGCTTGAAAAAAGGAGTACTTTTATCCAGGCAAGCATTGGTCAAAAGCGACTAAACCCGATCAAAAACTGATAAAAACCTACCAAGAACAGCTAAAAATGCCGTAACCGGCTCAAATCATCCAAACCTAAGAAAAAACCTCTAAAATTATTTCCAGTTCATATAGACCACATAGAATCCGGGCATAATGTATTTGCCCGGATTCTTGATGGATAAAACACATCTATATGTTTGCTCTGTTTAGTTTTGGTTGTGTTTTATTGGTGTAAAAGTTGGTCAGCTAGTATTTGAGGTAGTTGTGAATGTAGTAGACAAAGAGCATCTCGACGGCACATTATAGTATAAAGGTCAAGACATGAGTGTGCTCTAACAAAACGTCATGTTATTTGACCTAAAAATGATATTGTTTAACATTGGGAAGCCTACATAGGTGAATAATATGCAAAAGAAGGACAAGTATTTTTTGACATTTCATGTAGGATCAACTTGCTTATGTATTATATGACTCTGAAATATTTGATTCCATGTTTTACTCTATTAAAATTGAGAGCTATCAAGAAATAGATTACCAAACACAATAGCTAACATACAAAAACAAATTTATATTGAAATTATCTGAAAACGTGGGTTGCAATAAAATGGTCATAATGTGATACATGACTCCGTTTCAAGACCACAACTAAGAAAATGGATGCTTGAAAAAAGGAGTACTTTTATCCAGGCAAGCATTGGTCAAAAGCGACTAAACCCGATCAAAAACTGATAAAAACCTACCAAGAACAGCTAAAAATGCCGTAACCGGCTCAAATCATCCAAACCTAAGAAAAAACCTCTAAAATTATTTCCAGTCCATATAGACCACATAGAATCCGGGCATAATGTATTTGCCCGGATTCTTGATGGATGAAACACATATATATGTTTGCTCTGTTTAGTTTTGGTTGTGTTTTATTGGTGTAAAAGTTGGTCAGCTAGTAATTGAGGTAGTTGTGAATGTAGTAGACAAAGAGCATCTCGACGGCACATTATAGTATAAAGGTCAAGACATGAGTGTGCTCTAACAAAACGTCATGTTATTTGACCTAAAAATGATATTGTTTAACATTGGGAAGCCTACATAGGTGAATAATATGCAAAAGAAGGACGAGTATTTTTTGACATTTCATGTAGGATCAACTTGCTTATGTATTATATGACTCTGAAATATTTGATTTCATGTTTTATTCTATTAAAATTGAGAGCTATCAAGAGTGTGCTCTAACAAAACGTCATGTTATTTGACCTAAAAATGATATTGTTTAACATTGGGAAGCCTACATAGGTGAATAATATGCAAATGAAGGACAAGTATTTTTTGACATTTCATGTAGGATCAACTTGCTTATGTATTATATGACTCTGAAATATTTGATTCCATGTTTTACTCTATTAAAATTGAGAGCTATCAAGAAATAGATTACCAAACACAATAGCTAACATACAAAAACAAATTTATATTGAAATTATCTGAAAACGTGGGTTGCAATAAAATGGTCATAATGTGATACATGACTCCGTTTCAAGACCACAACTAAGAAAATGGATGCTTGAAAAAAGGAGTACTTTTATCCAGGCAAGCATTGGTCAAAAGCGACTAAACCCGATCAAAAACTGATAAAAACCTACCAAGAACAGCTAAAAATGCCGTAACCGGCTCAAATCATCCAAACCTAAGAAAAAACCTCTAAAATTATTTCCAGTCCATATAGACCACATAGAATCCGGGCATAATGTATTTGCCCGGATTCTTGATGGATGAAACACATATATATGTTTGCTCTGTTTAGTTTTGGTTGTGTTTTATTGGTGTAAAAGTTGGTCAGCTAGTAATTGAGGTAGTTGTGAATGTAGTAGACAAAGAGCATCTCGACGGCACATTATAGTATAAAGGTCAAGACATGAGTGTGCTCTAACAAAACGTCATGTTATTTGACCTAAAAATGATATTGTTTAACATTGGGAAGCCTACATAGGTGAATAATATGCAAAAGAAGGACGAGTATTTTTTGACATTTCATGTAGGATCAACTTGCTTATGTATTATATGACTCTGAAATATTTGATTTCATGTTTTATTCTATTAAAATTGAGAGCTATCAAGAGTGTGCTCTAACAAAACGTCATGTTATTTGACCTAAAAATTATATTGTTTAACCTTGGGAAGCCTACATAGGTGAATAATATGCAAAAGAAGGACAAGTATTTTTTGACATTTCATGTAGGATCAACTTGCTTATGTATTATATGACTCTGAAATATTTGATTCCATGTTTTATTCTATTAAAATTGAGAGCTATCAAGAAATAGATTACCAAACACAATCGCTAACATACAAAAACAAATTTATATTGAAATTATCTGAAAACGTGGGTTGCAATAAAATGGTCATAACATGTGATACATGACTCCGTTTCAAGACCACAACTAAGAAAATGGATGCTTGAAAAAAGGAGTACTTTTATCCAGGCAAGCATTGGTCAAAAGCGACTAAACCCGATCAAAAACTGATAAAAACCTACCAAGAACAGCTAAAAATGCCGTAACCGGCTCAAATCATCCAAACCTAAGAAAAAACCTCTAAAATTATTTCCAGTCCATATAGACCACATAGAATTCGGGCATAATGTATTTGCCCTGATTCTTGATGGATGAAACACATATATATGTTTGCTCTGTTTAGTTTTGGTTGTGTTTTATTGGTGTAAAAGTTGGTCAGCTAGTAATTGAGGTAGTTGTGAATGTAGTAGACAAAGAGCATCTCGACGGCACATTATAGTATAAAGGTCAAGACATGAGTGTGCTCTAACAAAACGTCATGTTATTTGACCTAAAAATGATATTGTTTAACATTGGGAAGCCTACATAGGTGAATAATATGCCAAAGAAGGACAAGTATTTTTTGACATTTCATGTAGGATCAACTTGCTTATGTATTATATGACTCTGAAATATTTGATTCCATGTTTTATTCTATTAAAATTGAGAGCTATCAAGAGTGTGCTCTAACAAAACGTCATGTTATTTGACCTAAAAATTATATTGTTTAACCTTGGGAAGCCTACATATGTGAATAATATGCAAAAGAAGGACAAGTATTTTTTGACATTTCATGTAGGATCAACTTGCTTATGTATTATATGACTCTGAAATATTTGATTCCATGTTTTATTCTATTAAAATTGAGAGCTATCAAGAAATAGATTACCAAACACAATCGCTAACATACAAAAACAAATTTATATTGAAATTATCTGAAAACATGGGTTGCGATAAAATGGTCATAACATGTGATACATGACTCCGTTTCAAGACCACAACTAAGAAAATGGATGCTTGAAAAAATGAGTACTTTTATCCAGGCAAGCATTGGTCAAAAGAGACTAAACCCGATCAAAAACTGATAAAAACCTACCAAGAACAGCTAAAAATGCCGTAACCGGCTCAAATCATCCAAACCTAAGATAAAACCTCTAAAATTATTTCCAGTCCATATAGACCACATAGAATCCGGGCATAATGTATTTGCCCGGATTCTTGATGGATAAAACACATCTATATGTTTGCTCTGTTTAGTTTTGGTTGTGTTTTATTGGTGTAAAAGTTGGTCAGCTAGTATTTAAGGTAGTTGTGAATGTAGTAGACAAAGAGCATCTCGACGGCACATTATAGTATAAAGGTCAAGACATGAGTGTGCTCTAACAAAACGTCATGTTATTTGACCTAAAAATGATATTGTTTAACATTGGGAAGCCTACATAGGTGAATAATATGCAAAAGAGGGACAAGTATTTTTTGACATTTCATGTAGGATCAACTTGCTTATGTATTATATGACTCTGAAATATTTGATTCAATGTTTTATTCTATTAAAATTGAGAGCTATCAAGAAATAGATTACCAAACACAATCGCTAACATACAAAAACAAATTTATATTGAAATTATCTGAAAACGTGGGTTGCAATAAAATGGTCATAACATGTGATACATGACTCCGTTTCAAGACCACAACTAAGAAAATGGATGCTTGAAAAAAGGAGTACTTTTATCCAGGCAAGCATTGGTCAAAAGCGACTCAACCCGATCAAAAACTGATAAAAACCTACCAAGAACAGCTAAAAATGCCGTAACCGGCTCAAATCATCCAAACCTAAGAAAAAACCTCTAAAATTATTTCCAGTCCATATAGACCACATAGAATCCGGGCATAATGTATTTTCCCGGATTCTTGATGGATAAAACACATCTATATGTTTGCTCTGTTTAGTTTTGGTTGTGTTTTATTGGTGTAAAAGTTGGTCAGCTAGTATTTAAGGTAGTTGTGAATGTAGTAGACAAAGAGCATCTCGACGGCACATTATAGTATAAAGGTCAAGACATGAGTGTGCTCTAACAAAACGTCATGTTATTTGACCTAAAAATGATATTGTTTAACATTGGGAAGCCTACATAGGTGAATAATATGCAAAAGAAGGACAAGTATTTTTTGACATTTCATGTAGGATCAACTTGCTTATGTATTATATGACTCTGAAATATTTGATTCAATGTTTTATTCTATTAAAATTGAGAGCTATCAAGAAATAGATTACCAAACATAATCGCTAACATACAAAAACAAATTTATATTGAAATTATCTGAAAACGTGGGTTGCAATAAAATGGTCATAACATGTGATACATGACTCCGTTTCAAGACCACAACTAAGAAAATGGATTCTTGAAAAAAGGAGTACTTTTATCCAGGCAAGCATTGGTCAAAAGCGACTCAACCCGATCAAAAACTGATAAAAACCTACCAAGAACAGCTAAAAATGCCGTAACCGGCTCAAATCATCCAAACCTAAGAAAAAACCTCTAAAATTATTTCCAGTCCATATAGACCACATAGAATCCGGGCATAATGTATTTTCCCGGATTCTTGATGGATAAAACACATCTATATGTTTGCTCTGTTTAGTTTTGGTTGTGTTTTATTGGTGTAAAAGTTGGTCAGCTAGTATTTAAGGTAGTTGTGAATGTAGTAGACAAAGAGCATCTCGACGGCACATTATAGTATAAAGGTCAAGACATGAGTGTGCTCTAACAAAACGTCATGTTATTTGACCTAAAAATGATATTGTTTAACATTGGGAAGCCTACATAGGTGAATAATATGCAAAAGAAGGACAAGTATTTTTTGACATTTCATGTAGGATCAACTTGCTTATGTATTATATGACTCTGAAATATTTGATTCCATGTTTTATTCTATTAAAATTGAGAGCTATCAAGAAATAGATTACCAAACACAATCGCTAACATACAAAAACATATTTATATTGAAATTATCTGAAAACGTGGGTTGCAATAAAATGGTCATAACATGTGATACATGACTCCGTTTCAAGACCACAACTAAGAAAATGGATGCTTGAAAAAAGGAGTACTTTTATCCAGGCAAGCATTGGTCAAAAGCGACTAAACCCGATCAAAAACTGATAAAAACCTACCAAGAACAGCTAAAAATGCCGTAACCGGCTCAAATCATCCAAACCTAAGAAAAAACCTCTAAAATTATTTCCAGTCCATATAGACCACATAGAATCCGGGCATAATGTATTTGCCCGGATTCTTGATGGATGAAACACATATATATGTTTGCTCTGTTTAGTTTTGGTTGTGTTTTATTGGTGTAAAAGTTGGTCAGCTAGTAATTGAGGTAGTTGTGAATGTAGTAGACAAAGAGCATCTCGACGGCACATTATAGTATAAAGGTCAAGACATGAGTGTGCTCTAACAAAACGTCATGTTATTTGACCTAAAAATGATATTGTTTAACATTGGGAAGCCTACATAGGTGAATAATATGCCAAAGAAGGACAAGTATTTTTTGACATTTCATGTAGGATCAACTTGCTTATGTATTATATGACTCTGAAATATTTGATTCCATGTTTTATTCTATTAAAATTGAGAGCTATCAAGAGTGTGCTCTAACAAAACGTCATGTTATTTGACCTAAAAATTATATTGTTTAACCTTGGGAAGCCTACATAGGTGAATAATATGCAAAAGAAGGACAAGTATTTTTTGACATTTCATGTAGGATCAACTTGCTTATGTATTATATGACTCTGAAATATTTGATTCAATGTTTTATTCTATTAAAATTGAGAGCTATCAAGAAATAGATTACCAAACACAATCGCTAACATACAAAAACAAATTTATATTGAAATTATCTGAAAACGTGGGTTGCAATAAAATGGTCATAACATGTGATACATGACTCCGTTTCAAGACCACAACTAAGAAAATGGATGCTTGAAAAAAGGAGTACTTTTATCCAGGCAAGCATTGGTCAAAAGCGACTCAACCCGATCAAAAACTGATAAAAACCTACCAAGAACAGCTAAAAATGCCGTAACCGGCTCAAATCATCCAAACCTAAGAAAAAACCTCTAAAATTATTTCCAGTCCATATAGACCACATAGAATCCGGGCATAATGTATTTTCCCGGATTCTTGATGGATAAAACACATCTATATGTTTGCTCTGTTTAGTTTTGGTTGTGTTTTATTGGTGTAAAAGTTGGTCAGCTAGTATTTAAGGTAGTTGTGAATGTAGTAGACAAAGAGCATCTCGACGGCACATTATAGTATAAAGGTCAAGACATGAGTGTGCTCTAACAAAACGTCATGTTATTTGACCTAAAAATGATATTGTTTAACATTGGGAAGCCTACATAGGTGAATAATATGCAAAAGAAGGACAAGTATTTTTTGACATTTCATGTAGGATCAACTTGCTTATGTATTATATGACTCTGAAATATTTGATTCCATGTTTTATTCTATTAAAATTGAGAGCTATCAAGAAATAGATTACCAAACACAATCGCTAACATACAAAAACATATTTATATTGAAATTATCTGAAAACGTGGGTTGCAATAAAATGGTCATAACATGTGATACATGACTCCGTTTCAAGACCACAACTAAGAAAATGGATGCTTGAAAAAAGGAGTACTTTTATCCAGGCAAGCATTGGTCAAAAGCGACTAAACCCGATCAAAAACTGATAAAAACCTACCAAGAACAGCTAAAAATGCCGTAACCGGCTCAAATCATCCAAACCTAAGAAAAAACCTCTAAAATTATTTCCAGTCCATATAGACCACATAGAATCCGGGCATAATGTATTTGCCCGGATTCTTGATGGATGAAACACATATATATGTTTGCTCTGTTTAGTTTTGGTTGTGTTTTATTGGTGTAAAAGTTGGTCAGCTAGTAATTGAGGTAGTTGTGAATGTAGTAGACAAAGAGCATCTCGACGGCACATTATAGTATAAAGGTCAAGACATGAGTGTGCTCTAACAAAACGTCATGTTATTTGACCTAAAAATGATATTGTTTAACATTGGGAAGCCTACATAGGTGAATAATATGCCAAAGAAGGACAAGTATTTTTTGACATTTCATGTAGGATCAACTTGCTTATGTATTATATGACTCTGAAATATTTGATTCCATGTTTTATTCTATTAAAATTGAGAGCTATCAAGAGTGTGCTCTAACAAAACGTCATGTTATTTGACCTAAAAATTATATTGTTTAACCTTGGGAAGCCTACATAGGTGAATAATATGCAAAAGAAGGACAAGTATTTTTTGACATTTCATGTAGGATCAACTTGCTTATGTATTATATGACTCTGAAATATTTGATTCAATGTTTTATTCTATTAAAATTGAGAGCTATCAAGAAATAGATTACCAAACACAATCGCTAACATACAAAAACAAATTTATATCGAAATTATCTGAAAACGTGGGTTGCGATAAAATAGTCATAACATGTGATACATGACTACGTTTCAAGACCACAACTAAGAAAATGGATGCTTGAAAAAAGGAGTACTTTTATCCAGGCAAGCATTGGTCAAAAGCGACTAAACCCGATCAAAAACTGATAAAAACCTACCAAGAACAGCTAAAAATGCCGTAACCGGCTCAAATCATCCAAACCTAAGAAAAAACCTCTAAAATTATTTCCAGTCCATATAGACCACATAGAATCCGGGCATAATGTATTTGCCCGGATTCTTGTTGGATAAAACACATCTATATGTTTGCTCTGTTTAGTTTTGGTTGTGTTTTATTGGTGTAAAAGTTGGTCAGCTAGTATTTGAGGTAGTTGTGAATGTAGTAGACAAAGAGCATCTCGACAGCACATTATAGTATAAAGGTCAAGACATGAGTGTGCTCTAACAAAACGTCATGTTATTTGACCTAAAAATGATATTGTTTAACATTGGGAAGCCTACATAGGTGAATAATATGCAAAAGAAGGACAAGTATTTTTTGACATTTCATGTAGGATCAACTTGCTTATGTATTATATGACTCTGAAATATTTGATTCCATGTTTTATTCTATTAAAATTGAGAGCTATCAAGAAATAGATTACCAAACACAATCGCTAACATACAAAAACAAATTTATATTGAAATTATCTGAAAACGTGGGTTGCAATAAAATGGTCATAACATGTGATACATGACTCCGTTTCAAGACCACAACTAAGAAAATGGATGCTTGAAAAAAGGAGTACTTTTATCCAGGCAAGAATTTGTCAAAAGCGACTAAACCCGATCAAAAACTGATAAAAACCTACCAAGAACAGCTAAAAATGCCGTAACCAGCTCAAATCATCCAAACCTAAGAAAAAACCTCTAAAATTATTTCCAGTCCATATAAACCACATAGAATCTGGGCATAATGTATTTGCCCGGATTCTTGATGGATGAAACACATATATATGTTTGCTCTGTTTAGTTTTGGTTGTGTTTTATTGGTGTAAAAGTTGGTCAGCTAGTAATTGAGGTAGTTGTGAATGTAGTAGACAAAGAGCATCTCGACGGCACATTATAGTATAAAGGTCAAGACATGAGTGTGCTCTAACAAAACGTCATGTTATTTGACCTAAAAATGATATTGTTTAACATTGGGAAGCCTACATAGGTGAATAATATGCAAAAGAAGGACAAGTATTTTTTGACATTTCATGTAGGATCAACTTGCTTATGTATTATATGACTCTGAAATATTTGATTCCATGTTTTATTCTATTAAAATTGAAAGCTATCAAGAGTGTGCTCTAACAAAACGTCATGTTATTTGACCTAAAAATTATATTGTTTAACCTTGGGAAGCCTACATAGGTGAATAATATGCAAAAGAAGGACAAGTATTTTTTGACATTTCATGTAGGATCAACTTGCTTATGTATTATATGACTCTGAAATATTTGATTCCATGTTTTATTCTATTAAAATTGAGAGCTATCAAGAAATAGATTACCAAACACAATCGCTAACATACAAAAACAAATTTATATTGAAATTATCTGAAAACGTGGGTTGTAATAAAATGGTCATAACATGTGATACATGACTCCGTTTCAAGACCACAACTAAGAAAATGGATGCTTGAAAAAAGGAGTACTTTTATCCAGGCAAGCATTGGTCAAAAGCGACTAAACCCGATCAAAAACTGATAAAAACCTACCAAGAACAGCTAAAAATGCCGTAACCGGCTCAAATCATCCAAACCTAAGAAAAAACCTCTAAAATTATTTCCAGTCCATATAGACCACATAGAATCTGGGCATAATGTATTTGCCCGGATTCTTGATGGATAAAACACATCTATATGTTTGCTCTGTTTAGTTTTGGTTGTGTTTTATTGGTGTAAAAGTTCGTCAGCTAGTATTTGAGGTAGTTGTGAATGTAGTAGACAAAGAGCATCTCGACGGCACATTATAGTATAAAGGTCAAGACATGAGTGTGATCTAACAAAACGTCATGTTATTTGACCTAAAAATGATATTGTTTAACATTGGGAAGCCTACATAGGTGAATAATATGCAAAAGAAGGACAAGTATTTTTTGACATTTCATGTAGAATCAACTTGCTTATGTATTATATGACTTTGAAATATTTGATTCCATGTTTTATTCTATTAAAATTGAGAGCTATCAAGAGTATGCTCTAACAAAACGTCATGTTATTTGACCTAAAAATTATATTGTTTAACCTTGGGAAGCCTACATAGGTGAATAATATGCAAAAGAAGGACAAGTATTTTTTGACATTTCATGTAGGATCAACTTGCTTATGTATTATATGACTCTGAAATATTTGATTCCATGTTTTATTCTATTAAAATTGAGAGCTATCAAGAAATAGATTACCAAACACATCGCTAACATACAAAAACAAATTTATATTGAAATTATCTGAAAACGTGGGTTGCAATAAAATGGTCATAACATGTGATACATGACTCCGTTTCAAGACCACAACTAAGAAAATGGATGCTTGAAAAAAGGAGTACTTTTATCCAGGCAAGCATTGGTCAAAAGCGACTAAACCCGATCAAAAACTGATAAAAACCTACCAAGAACAGCTAAAAATGCCGTAACCGGCTCAAATCATCCAAACCTAAGAAAAAACCTCTAAAATTATTTCCAGTCCATATAGACCACATAGAATCCGGGCATAATGTATTTGCCCGGATTCTTGATGGATAAAACACATCTATATGTTTGCTCTGTTTAGTTTTGGTTGTGTTTTATTGGTGTAAAAGTTGGTCAGCTAGTATTTGAGGTAGTTGTGAATGTAGTAGACAAAGAGCATCTCGACGGCACATTATAGTATAAAGGTCAAGACATGAGTGTGCTCTAACAAAACGTCATGTTATTTGACCTAAAAATGATATTGTTTAACATTGGGAAGCCTACATAGGTGAATAATATGCAAAAGAAGGACAAGTATTTTTTGACATTTCATGTAGGATCAACTTGCTTATGTATTATATGACTCTGAAATATTTGATTCCATGTTTTATTCTATTAAAATTGAGAGCTATCAAGAAATAGATTACCAAACACAATCGCTAACATACAAAAACAAATTTATATTGAAATTATCTGAAAACGTGGGTTGCAATAAAATGGTCATAACATGTGATACATGACTCCGTTTCAAGACCACAACTAAGAAAATGGATGCTTGAAAAACGGAGTACTTTTATCCAGGCAAGCATTGGTCAAAAGCGACTAAACCCGATCAAAAACTGATAAAAACCTACCAAGAACAGCTAAATATGCCGTAAGCGGCTCAAATCATCCAAACCTAAGAAAAAACATCTAAAATTATTTCCAGTCCATATAGACCACATAGAATCCGGGCATAATGTATTTGCCCGGATTCATGATGGATGAAACACATATATATGTTTGCTCTGTTTAGTTTTGGTTGTGTTTTATTGGTGTAAAAGTTGGTCAGCTAGTAATTGAGGTAGTTGTGAATGTAGTAGACAAAGAGCATCTCGACGGCACATTATAGTATAAAGGTCAAGACATGAGTGTGCTCTAACAAAACGTCATGTTATTTGACCTAAAAATGATATTGTTTAACATTGGGAAGCCTACATAGGTGAATAATATGCAAAAGAAGGACAAGTATTTTTTGACATTTCATGTAGGATCAACTTGCTTATGTATTATATGACTCTGAAATATTTGATTCCATGTTTTATTCTATTAAAATTGAGAGCTATCAAGAGTGTGCTCTAACAAAACGTCATGTTATTTGACCTAAAAATTATATTGTTTAACCTTGGGAAGCCTACATAGGTGAATAATATGCAAAAGAAGGACAAGTATTTTTTGACATTTCATGTAGGATCAACTTGCTTATGTATTATATGACTCTGAAATATTTGATTCCATGTTTTATTCTATTAAAATTGAGAGCTATCAAGAAATAGATTACCAAACACAATCGCTAACATACAAAAACAAATTTATATTGAAATTATCTGAAAACGTGGGTTGCAATAAAATGGTCATAACATGTGATACATGACTCCGTTTCAAGACCACAACTAAGAAAATGGATGCTTGAAAAAAGGAGTACTTTTATCCAGGCAAGCATTGGTCAAAAGCGACTAAACCCGATCAAAAACTGATAAAAACCTACCAAGAACAGCTAAAAATGCCGTAACCGGCTCAAATCATCCAAACCTAAGAAAAAACCTCTAAAATTATTTCCAGTCCATATAGACCACATAGAATCCGGGCATAATGTATTTTCCCGGATTCTTGATGGATAAAACACATCTATATGTTTGCTCTGTTTAGTTTTGGTTGTGTTTTATTGGTGTAAAAGTTGGTCAGCTAGTATTTGAGGTAGTTGTGAATGTAGTAGACAAAGAGCATCTCGACGGCACATTATAGTATAAAGGTCAAGACATGAGTGTGCTCTAACAAAACGTCATGTTATTTGACCTAAAAATGATATTGTTTAACATTGGGAAGCCTACATAGGTGAATAATATGCAAAAGAAGGACAAGTATTTTTTGACATTTCATGTAGGATCAACTTGCTTATGTATTATATGACTCTGAAATATTTGATTCCATGTTTTATTCTATTAAAATTGAGAGCTATCAAGAGTGTGCTCTAACAAAACGTCATGTTATTTGACCTAAAAATTATATTGTTTAACCTTGGGAAGCCTACATAGGTGAATAATATGCAAAAGAAGGACAAGTATTTTTTGACATTTCATGTAGGATCAACTTGCTTATGTATTATATGACTCTGAAATATTTGATTCCATGTTTTATTCTATTAAAATTGAGAGCTATCAAGAAATAGATTACCAAACACAATCGCTAACATACAAAAACAAATTTATATTGAAATTATCTGAAAACGTGGGTTGTAATAAAATGGTCATAACATGTGATACATGACTCCGTTTCAAGACCACAACTAAGAAAATGGATGCTTGAAAAAAGGAGTACTTTTATCCAGGCAAGCATTGGTCAAAAGCGACTAAACCCGATCAAAAACTGATAAAAACCTACCAAGAACAGCTAAAAATGCCGTAACCGGCTCAAATCATCCAAACCTAAGAAAAAACCTCTAAAATTATTTCCAGTCCATATAGACCACATAGAATCTGGGCATAATGTATTTGCTCGGATTCTTGATGGATAAAACACATCTATATGTTTGCTCTGTTTAGTTTTGGTTGTGTTTTATTGGTGTAAAAGTTGGTCAGCTAGTATTTGAGGTAGTTGTGAATGTAGTAGACAAAGAGCATCTCGACGGCACATTATAGTATAAAGGTCAAGACATGAGTGTGATCTAACAAAACGTCATGTTATTTGACCTAAAAAGGATATTGTTTAACATTGGGAAGCCTACATAGGTGAATAATATGCAAAAGAAGGACAAGTATTTTTTGACATTTCATGTAGAATCAACTTGCTTATGTATTATATGACTCTGAAATATTTGATTCCATGTTTTATTCTATTAAAATTGAGAGCTATCAAGAGTGTGCTCTAACAAAACGTCATGTTATTTGACCTAAAAATTATATTGTTTAACCTTGGGAAGCCTACATAGGTGAATAATATGCAAAAGAAGGAAAAGTATTTTTTGACATTTCATGTAGGATCAACTTGCTTATGTATTATATGACTCTGAAATATTTGATTCCATGTTTTATTCTATTAAAATTGAGAGCTATCAAGAAATAGATTACCAAACACATCGCTAACATACAAAAACAAATTTATATTGAAATTATCTGAAAACGTGGGTTGCAATAAAATGGTCATAACATGTGATACATGACTCCGTTTCAAGACCACAACTAAGAAAATGTATTCTTGAAAAAAGGAGTACTTTTATCCAGGCAAGCATTGGTCAAAAGCGACTAAACCCGATCAAAAACTGATAAAAACCTACCAAGAACAGCTAAAAATGCCGTAACCGGCTCAAATCATCCAAACCTAAGAAAAAACCTCTAAAATTATTTCCAGTCCATATAGACCACATAGAATCCGGGCATAATGTATTTTCCCGGATTCTTGATGGATAAAACACATCTATATGTTTGCTCTGTTTAGTTTTGGTTGTGTTTTATTGGTGTAAAAGTTGGTCAGCTAGTATTTGAGGTAGTTGTGAATGTAGTAGACAAAGAGCATCTCGACGGCACATTATAGTATAAAGGTCAAGACATGAGTGTGCTCTAACAAAACGTCATGTTATTTGACCTAAAAATGATATTGTTTAACATTGGGAAGCCTACATAGGTGAATAATATGCAAAAGAAGGACAAGTATTTTTTGACATTTCATGTAGGATCAACTTGCTTATGTATTATATGACTCTGAAATATTTGATTCCATGTTTTATTCTATTAAAATTGAGAGCTATCAAGAGTGTGCTCTAACAAAACGTCATGTTATTTGACCTAAAAATTATATTGTTTAACCTTGGGAAGCCTACATAGGTGAATAATATGCAAAAGAAGGACAAGTATTTTTTGACATTTCATGTAGGATCAACTTGCTTATGTATTATATGACTCTGAAATATTTGATTCCATGTTTTATTCTATTAAAATTGAGAGCTATCAAGAAATAGATTACCAAACACAATCGCTAACATACAAAAACAAATTTATATTGAAATTATCTGAAAATGTGGGTTGTAATAAAATGGTCATAACATGTGATACATGACTCCGTTTCAAGACCACAACTAAGAAAATGGATGCTTGAAAAAAGGAGTACTTTTATCCAGGCAAGCATTGGTCAAAAGCGACTAAACCCGATCAAAAACTGATAAAAACCTACCAAGAACAGCTAAAAATGCCGTAACCGGCTCAAATCATCCAAACCTAAGAAAAAACCTCTAAAATTATTTCCAGTCCATATAGACCACATAGAATCTGGGCATAATGTATTTGCCCGGATTCTTGATGGATAAAACACATCTATATGTTTGCTCTGTTTAGTTTTGGTTGTGTTTTATTGGTGTAAAAGTTGGTCAGCTAGTATTTGAGGTAGTTGTGAATGTAGTAGACAAAGAGCATCTCGACGGCACATTATAGTATAAAGGTCAAGACATGAGTGTGATCTAACAAAACGTCATGTTATTTGACCTAAAAATGATATTGTTTAACATTGGGAAGCCTACATAGGTGAATAATATGCAAAAGAAGGACAAGTATTTTTTGACATTTCATGTAGAATCAACTTGCTTATGTATTATATGACTCTGAAATATTTGATTCCATGTTTTATTCTATTAAAATTGAGAGCTATCAAGAGTGTGCTCTAACAAAACGTCATGTTATTTGACCTAAAAATTATATTGTTTAACCTTGGGAAGCCTACATAGGTGAATAATATGCAAAAGAAGGAAAAGTATTTTTTGACATTTCATGTAGGATCAACTTGCTTATGTATTATATGACTCTGAAATATTTGATTCCATGTTTTATTCTATTAAAATTGAGAGCTATCAAGAAATAGATTACCAAACACATCGCTAACATACAAAAACAAATTTATATTGAAATTATCTGAAAACGTGGGTTGCAATAAAATGGTCATAACATGTGATACATGACTCCGTTTCAAGACCACAACTAAGAAAATGGATTCTTGAAAAAAGGAGTACTTTTATCCAGGCAAGCATTGGTCAAAAGCGACTAAACCCGATCAAAAACTGATAAAAACCTACCAAGAACAGCTAAAAATGTCGTAACCGGCTCAAATCATCCAAACCTAAGAAAAAACCTCTAAAATTATTTCCAGTCCATATAGACCACATAGAATCCGGGCATAATGTATTTGCCCGGATTATTGATGGATAAAACACATCTATATGTTTGCTCTGTTTAGTTTTGGTTGTGTTTTATTGGTGTAAAAGTTGGTCAGCTAGTATTTGAGGTAGTTGTGAATGTAGTAGACAAAGAGCATCTCGACAGCACATTATAGTATAAAGGTCAAGACATGAGTGTGCTCTAACAAAACGTCATGTTATTTGACCTAAAAATGATATTGTTTAACATTGGGAAGCCTACATAGGTGAATAATATGCAAAAGAAGGACAAGTATTTTTTGACATTTCATGTAGGATCAACTTGCTTATGTATTATATGACTCTGAAATATTTGATTCCATGTTTTATTCTATTAAAATTGAGAGCTATCAAGAAATAGATTACCAAACACAATCGCTAACATACAAAAACAAATTTATATTGAAATTATCTGAAAACGTGGGTTGCAATAAAATGGTCATAACATGTGATACATGACTCCGTTTCAAGACCACAACTAAGAAAATGGATGCTTGAAAAAAGGAGTACTTTTATCCAGGCAAGCATTGGTCAAAAGCGACTAAACCCGATCAAAAACTGATAAAAACCTACCAAGAACAGCTAAAAATGCCGTAAGCGGCTCAAATCATCCAAACCTAAGAAAAAACATCTAAAATTATTTCCAGTCCATATAGACCACATAGAATCCGGGCATAATGTATTTGCCCGGATTCATGATGGATGAAACACATATATATGTTTGCTCTGTTTAGTTTTGGTTGTGTTTTATTGGTGTAAAAGTTGGTCAGCTAGTAATTGAGGTAGTTGTGAATGTAGTAGACAAAGAGCATCTCGACGGCACATTATAGTATAAAGGTCAAGACATGAGTGTGCTCTAACAAAACGTCATGTTATTTGACCTAAAAATGATATTGTTTAACATTGGGAAGCCTACATAGGTGAATAATATGCAAAAGAAGGACAAGTATTTTTTGACATTTCATGTAGGATCAACTTGCTTATGTATTATATGACTCTGAAATATTTGATTCCATGTTTTATTCTATTAAAATTGAGAGCTATCAAGAGTGTGCTCTAACAAAACGTCATGTTATTTGACCTAAAAATTATATTGTTTAACCTTGGGAAGCCTACATAGGTGAATAATATGCAAAAGAAGGACAAGTATTTTTTGACATTTCATGTAGGATCAACTTGCTTATGTATTATATGACTCTGAAATATTTGATTCCATGTTTTATTCTATTAAAATTGAGAGCTATCAAGAAATAGATTACCAAACACAATCGCTAACATACAAAAACAAATTTATATTGAAATTATCTGAAAACGTGGGTTGCAATAAAATGGTCATAACATGTGATACATGACTCCGTTTCAAGACCACAACTAAGAAAATGGATGCTTGAAAAAAGGAGTACTTTTATCCAGGCAAGCATTGGTCAAAAGCGACTAAACCCGATCAAAAACTGATAAAAACCTACCAAGAACAGCTAAAAATGCCGTAACCGGCTCAAATCATCCAAACCTAAGAAAAAACCTCTAAAATTATTTCCAGTCCATATAGACCACATAGAATCCGGGCATAATGTATTTGCCCGGATTCATGATGGATGAAACACATATATATGTTTGCTCTGTTTAGTTTTGGTTGTGTTTTATTGGTGTAAAAGTTGGTCAGCTAGTAATTGAGGTAGTTGTGAATGTAGTAGACAAAGAGCATCTCGACGGCACATTATAGTATAAAGGTCAAGACATGAGTGTGCTCTAACAAAACGTCATGTTATTTGACCTAAAAATGATATTGTTTAACATTGGGAAGCCTACATAGGTGAATAATATGCAAAAGAAGGACAAGTATTTTTTGACATTTCATGTAGGATCAACTTGCTTATGTATTATATGACTCTGAAATATTTGATTCCATGTTTTATTCTATTAAAATTGAGAGCTATCAAGAGTGTGCTCTAACAAAACGTCATGTTATTTGACCTAAAAATTATATTGTTTAACCTTGGGAAGCCTACATAGGTGAATAATATGCAAAAGAAGGACAAGTATTTTTTGACATTTCATGTAGGATCAACTTGCTTATGTATTATATGACTCTGAAATATTTGATTCCATGTTTTATTCTATTAAAATTGAGAGCTATCAAGAAATAGATTACCAAACACAATCGCTAACATACAAAAACAAATTTATATTGAAATTATCTGAAAACGTGGGTTGCAATAAAATGGTCATAACATGTGATACATGACTCCGTTTCAAGACCACAACTAAGAAAATGGATGCTTGAAAAAAGGAGTACTTTTATCCAGGCAAGCATTGGTCAAAAGCGACTAAACCCGATCAAAAACTGATAAAAACCTACCAAGAACAGCTAAAAATGCCGTAACCGGCTCAAATCATCCAAACCTAAGAAAAAACCTCTAAAATTATTTCCAGTCCATATAGACCACATAGAATCCGGGCATAATGTATTTGCCCGGATTCTTGATGGATAAAACACATCTATATGTTTGCTCTGTTTAGTTTTGGTTGTGTTTTATTGGTGTAAAAGTTGGTCAGCTAGTATTTGAGGTAGTTGTGAATGTAGTAGACAAAGAGCATCTCGACGGCACATTATAGTATAAAGGTCAAGACATGAGTGTGCTCTAACAAAACGTCATGTTATTTGACCTAAAAATGATATTGTTTAACATTGGGAAGCCTACATAGGTGAATAATATGCAAAAGAAGGACAAGTATTTTTTGACATTTCATGTAGGATCAACTTGCTTATGTATTATATGACTCTGAAATATTTGATTCCATGTTTTATTCTATTAAAATTGAGAGCTATCAAGAGTGTGCTCTAACAAAACGTCATGTTATTTGACCTAAAAATTATATTGTTTAACCTTGGGAAGCCTACATAGGTGAATAATATGCAAAAGAAGGACAAGTATTTTTTGACATTTCATGTAGGATCAACTTGCTTATGTATTATATGACTCTGAAATATTTGATTCCATGTTTTATTCTATTAAAATGTAGAGCTATCAAGAAATAGATTACCAAACACAATCGCTAACATACAAAAACAAATTTATATTGAAATTATCTGAAAACGTGGGTTGCAATAAAATGGTCATAACATGTGATACATGACTCCGTTTCAAGACCACAACTAAGAAAATGGATGCTTGAAAAAAGGAGTACTTTTATCCAGGCAAGCATTGGTCAAAAGCGATTAAACCCGATCAAAAACTGATAAAAACCTACCAAGAACAGCTAAAAATGCCGTAAGCGGCTCAAATCATCCAAACCTAAGAAAAAACATCTAAAATTATTTCCAGTCCATATAGACCACATAGAATCCGGGCATAATGTATTTGCCCGGATTCATGATGGATGAAACACATATATATGTTTGCTCTGTTTAGTTTTGGTTGTGTTTTATTGGTGTAAAAGTTGGTCAGCTAGTAATTGAGGTAGTTGTGAATGTAGTAGACAAAGAGCATCTCGACGGCACATTATAGTATAAAGGTCAAGACATGAGTGTGCTCTAACAAAACGTCATGTTATTTGACCTAAAAATGATATTGTTTAACATTGGGAAGCCTACATAGGTGAATAATATGCAAAAGAAGGACAAGTATTTTTTGACATTTCATGTAGGATCAACTTGCTTATGTATTATATGACTCTGAAATATTTGATTCCATGTTTTATTCTATTAAAATTGAGAGCTATCAAGAGTGTGCTCTAACAAAACGTCATGTTATTTGACCTAAAAATTATATTGTTTAACCTTGGGAAGCCTACATAGGTGAATAATATGCAAAAGAAGGACAAGTATTTTTTGACATTTCATGTAGGATCAACTTGCTTATGTATTATATGACTCTGAAATATTTGATTCCATGTTTTATTCTATTAAAATTGAGAGCTATCAAGAAATAGATTACCAAACACAATCGCTAACATACAAAAACAAATTTATATTGAAATTATCTGAAAACGTGGGTTGCAATAAAATGGTCATAACATGTGATACATGACTCCGTTTCAAGACCACAACTAAGAAAATGGATGCTTGAAAAAAGGAGTACTTTTATCCAGGCAAGCATTGGTCAAAAGCGACTAAACCTGATCAAAAACTGATAAAAACCTACCAAGAACAGCTAAAAATGCCGTAACCGGCTCAAATCATCCAAACCTAAGAAAAAACCTCTAAAATTATTTCCAGTCCATATAGACCACATAGAATCCGGGCATAATGTATTTGCCCGGATTCTTGATGGATAAAACACATCTATATGTTTGCTCTGTTTAGTTTTGGTTGTGTTTTATTGGTGTAAAAGTTGGTCAGCTAGTATTTGAGGTAGTTGTGAATGTAGTAGACAAAGAGCATCTCGACGGCACATTATAGTATAAAGGTCAAGACATGAGTGTGCTCTAACAAAACGTCATGTTATTTGACCTAAAAATGATATTGTTTAACATTGGGAAGCCTACATAGGTGAATAATATGCAAAAGAAGGACAAGTATTTTTTGACATTTCATGTAGGATCAACTTGCTTATGTATTATATGACTCTGAAATATTTGATTCCATGTTTTATTCTATTAAAATTGAGAGCTATCAAGAGTGTGCTCTAACAAAACGTCATGTTATTTGACCTAAAAATTATATTGTTTAACCTTGGGAAGCCTACATAGGTGAATAATATGCAAAAGAAGGACAAGTATTTTTTGACATTTCATGTAGGATCAACTTGCTTATGTATTATATGACTCTGAAATATTTGATTCCATGTTTTATTCTATTAAAATTGAGAGCTATCAAGAAATAGATTACCAAACACAATCGCTAACATACAAAAACAAATTTATATTGAAATTATCTGAAAACGTGGGTTGCAATAAAATGGTCATAACATGTGATACATGACTCCGTTTCAAGACCACAACTAAGAAAATGGATGCTTGAAAAAAGGAGTACTTTTATCCAGGCAAGCATTGGTCAAAAGCGACTAAACCTGATCAAAAACTGATAAAAACCTACCAAGAACAGCTAAAAATGCCGTAACCGGCTCAAATCATCCAAACCTAAGAAAAAACCTCTAAAATTATTTCCAGTCCATATAGACCACATAGAATCCGGGCATAATGTATTTGCCCGGATTCTTGATGGATAAAACACATCTATATGTTTGCTCTGTTTAGTTTTGGTTGTGTTTTATTGGTGTAAAAGTTGGTCAGCTAGTATTTGAGGTAGTTGTGAATGTAGTAGACAAAGAGCATCTCGACGGCACATTATAGTATAAAGGTCAAGACATGAGTGTGCTCTAACAAAACGTCATGTTATTTGACCTAAAAATGATATTGTTTAACATTGGGAAGCCTACATAGGTGAATAATATGCAAAAGAAGGACAAGTATTTTTTGACATTTCATGTAGGATCAACTTGCTTATGTATTATATGACTCTGAAATATTTGATTCCATGTTTTATTCTATTAAAATTGAGAGCTATCAAGAGTGTGCTCTAACAAAACGTCATGTTATTTGACCTAAAAATTATATTGTTTAACCTTGGGAAGCCTACATAGGTGAATAATATGCAAAAGAATGACAAGTATTTTTTGACATTTCATGTAGGATCAACTTGCTGATGTATTATATGACTCTGAAATATTTGATTCCATGTTTTATTCTATTAAAATTGAGAGCTATCAAGAAATAGATTACCAAACACAATCGCTAACATACAAAAACAAATTTATATTGAAATTATCTGAAAACGTGGGTTGCAATAAAATGGTCATAACATGTGATACATGACTCCGTTTCAAGACCACAACTAAGAAAATGGATGCTTGAAAAAAGGAGTACTTTTATCCAGGCAAGCATTGGTCAAAAGCGACTAAACCCGATCAAAAACTGATAAAAACCTACCAAGAACAGCTAAAAATGCCGTAACCGGCTCAAATCATCCAAACCTAAGAAAAAACCTCTAAAATTATTTCCAGTCCATATAGACCACATAGAATCCGGGCATAATGTATTTGCCCGGATTCTTGATGGATAAAACACATCTATATGTTTGCTCTGTTTAGTTTTGGTTGTGTTTTATTGGTGTAAAAGTTGGTCAGCTAGTATTTGAGGTAGTTGTGAATGTAGTAGACAAAGAGCATCTCGACGGCACATTATAGTATAAAGGTCAAGACATGAGTGTGCTCTAACAAAACGTCATGTTATTTGACCTAAAAATGATATTGTTTAACATTGGGAAGCCTACATAGGTGAATAATATGCAAAAGAAGGACAAGTATTTTTTGACATTTCATGTAGGATCAACTTGCTTATGTATTATATGACTCTGAAATATTTGATTCCATGTTTTATTCTATTAAAATTGAGAGCTATCAAGAGTGTGCTCTAACAAAACGTCATGTTATTTGACCTAAAAATTATATTGTTTAACCTTGGGAAGCCTACATAGGTGAATAATATGCAAAAGAAGGACAAGTATTTTTTGACATTTCATGTAGGATCAACTTGCTTATGTATTATATGACTCTGAAATATTTGATTCCATGTTTTATTCTATTAAAATTGAGAGCTATCAAGAAATAGATTACCAAACACAATCGCTAACATACAAAAACAAATTTATATTGAAATTATCTGAAAACGTGGGTTGCAATAAAATGGTCATAACATGTGATACATGACTCCGTTTCAAGACCACAACTAAGAAAATGGATGCTTGAAAAAAGGAGTACTTTTATCCAGGCAAGCATTGGTCAAAAGCGACTAAACCCGATCAAAAACTGATAAAAACCTACCAAGAACAGCTAAAAATGCCGTAACCGGCTCAAATCATCCAAACCTAAGAAAAAACCTCTAAAATTATTTCCAGTCCATATAGACCACATAGAATCCGGGCATAATGTATTTGACCGGATTCTTGATGGATAAAACACATCTATATGTTTGCTCTGTTTAGTTTTGGTTGTGTTTTATTGGTGTAAAAGTTGGTCAGCTAGTATTTGAGGTAGTTGTGAATGTAGTAGACAAAGAGCATCTCGACGGCACATTATAGTATAAAGGTCAAGACATGAGTGTGCTCTAACAAAACGTCATGTTATTTGACCTAAAAATGATATTGTTTAACATTGGGAAGCCTACATAGGTGAATAATATGCAAAAGAAGGACAAGTATTTTTTGACATTTCATGTAGGATCAACTTGCTTATGTATTATATGACTCTGAAATATTTGATTCCATGTTTTATTCTATTAAAATTGAGAGCTATCAAGAGTGTGCTCTAACAAAATGTCATGTTATTTGACCTAAAAATTATATTGTTTAACCTTGGGAAGCCTACATAGGTGAATAATATGCAAAAGAAGGACAAGTATTTTTTGACATTTCATGTAGGATCAACTTGCTTATGTATTATATGACTCTAAAATATTTGATTCCAGGTTTTATTCTATTAAAATTGAGAGCTATCAAGAAATAGATTACCAAACACAATCGCTAACATACAAAAACAAATTTATATTGAAATTATCTGAAAACGTGGGTTGCAATAAAATGGTCATAACATGTGATACATGACTCCGTTTCAAGACCACAACTAAGAAAATGGATGCTTGAAAAAAGGAGTACTTTTATCCAGGCAAGCATTGGTCAAAAGCGACTAAACCCGATCAAAAACTGATAAAAACCTACCAAGAACAGCTAAAAATGCCGTAACCGGCTCAAATCATCCAAACCTAAGAAAAAACCTCTAAAATTATTTCCAGTCCATATAGACCACATAGAATCCGGGCATAATGTATTTGCCCGGATTCTTGATGGATAAAACACATCTATATGTTTGCTCTGTTTAGTTTTGGTTGTGTTTTATTGGTGTAAAAGTTGGTCAGCTAGTATTTGAGGTAGTTGTGAATGTAGTAGACAAAGAGCATCTCGACGGCACATTATAGTATAAAGGTCAAGACATGAGTGTGCTCTAACAAAACGTCATGTTATTTGACCTAAAAATGATATTGTTTAACATTGGGAAGCCTACATAGGTGAATAATATGCAAAAGAAGGACAAGTATTTTTTGACATTTCATGTAGGATCAACTTGCTTATGTATTATATGACTCTGAAATATTTGATTCCATGTTTTATTCTATTAAAATTGAGATCTATCAAGAGTGTGCTCTAACAAAACGTCATGTTATTTGACCTAAAAATTATATTGTTTAACCTTGGGAAGCCTACATAGGTGAATAATATGCAAAAGAAGGACAAGTATTTTTTGACATTTCATGTAGGATCAACTTGCTTATGTATTATATGACTCTGAAATATTTGATTCCATGTTTTATTCTATTAAAATTGAGAGCTATCAAGAAATAGATTACCAAACACAATCGCTAACATACAAAAACAAATTTATATTGAAATTATCTGAAAACGTGGGTTGCAATAAAATGGTCATAACATGTGATACATGACTCCGTTTCAAGACCACAACTAAGAAAATGGATGCTTGAAAAAAGGAGTACTTTTATCCAGGCAAGCATTGGTCAAAAGCGACTAAACCCGATCAAAAACTGATAAAAACCTACCAAGAACAGCTAAAAATGCCGTAACTGGCTCAAATCATCCAAACCTAAGAAAAAACCTCTAAAATTATTTCCAGTCCATATAGACCACATAGAATCCGGGCATAATGTCTTTGCCCGGATTCTTGATGGATAAAACACATCTATATGTTTGCTCTGTTTAGTTTTGGTTGTGTTTTATTGGTGTAAAAGTTGGTCAGCTAGTATTTGAGGTAGTTGTGAATGTAGTAGACAAAGAGCATCTCGACGGTACATTATAGTATAAAGGTCAAGACATGAGTGTGCTCTAACAAAACGTCATGTTATTTGACCTAAAAATGATATTGTTTAACATTGGGAAGCCTACATAGGTGAATAATATGCAAAAGAAGGACAAGTATTTTTTGACATTTCATGTAGGATCAACTTGCTTATGTATTATATGACTCTGAAATATTTGATTCCATGTTTTATTCTATTAAAATTGAGAGCTATCAAGAAATAGATTACCAAACACAATCGCTAACATACAAAAACAAATTTATATTGAAATTATCTGAAAACGTGGGTTGCAATAAAATGGTCATAACATGTGATACATGACTCCGTTTCAAGACCACAACTAAGAAAATGGATGCTTGAAAAAAGGAGTACTTTTATCCAGGCAAGCATTGGTCAAAAGCGACTAAACCCGATCAAAAACTGATAAAAACCTACCAAGAACAGCTAAAAATGCCGTAACCGGCTCAAATCATCCAAACCTAAGAAAAAACCTCTAAAATTATTTCCAGTCCATATAGACCACATAGAATCCGGGCATAATGTATTTGCCCGGATTCTTGATGGATAAAACACATCTATATGTTTGCTCTGTTTAGTTTTGGTTGTGTTTTATTGGTGTAAAAGTTGGTCAGCTAGTATTTGAGGTAGTTGTGAATGTAGTAGACAAAGAGCATCTCGACGGCACATTATAGTATAAAGGTCAAGACATGAGTGTGCTCTAACAAAACGTCATGTTATTTGACCTAAAAATGATATTGTTTAACATTGGGAAGCCTACATAGGTGAATAATATGCAAAAGAAGGACAAGTATTTTTTGACATTTCATGTAGGATCAACTTGCTTATGTATTATATGACTCTGAAATATTTGATTCCATGTTTTATTCTATTAAAATTGAGATCTATCAAGAGTGTGCTCTAACAAAACGTCATGTTATTTGACCTAAAAATTATATTGTTTAACCTTGGGAAGCCTACATAGGTGAATAATATGCAAAAGAAGGACAAGTATTTTTTGACATTTCATGTAGGATCAACTTGCTTATGTATTATATGACTCTGAAATATTTGATTCCATGTTTTATTCTATTAAAATTGAGAGCTATCAAGAAATAGATTACCAAACACAATCGCTAACATACAAAAACAAATTTATATTGAAATTATCTGAAAACGTGGGTTGCAATAAAATGGTCATAACATGTGATACATGACTCCGTTTCAAGACCACAACTAAGAAAATGGATGCTTGAAAAAAGGAGTACTTTTATCCAGGCAAGCATTGGTCAAAAGCGACTAAACCCGATCAAAAACTGATAAAAACCTACCAAGAACAGCTAAAAATGCCGTAACTGGCTCAAATCATCCAAACCTAAGAAAAAACCTCTAAAATTATTTCCAGTCCATATAGACCACATAGAATCCGGGCATAATGTCTTTGCCCGGATTCTTGATGGATAAAACACATCTATATGTTTGCTCTGTTTAGTTTTGGTTGTGTTTTATTGGTGTAAAAGTTGGTCAGCTAGTATTTGAGGTAGTTGTGAATGTAGTAGACAAAGAGCATCTCGACGGTACATTATAGTATAAAGGTCAAGACATGAGTGTGCTCTAACAAAACGTCATGTTATTTGACCTAAAAATGATATTGTTTAACATTGGGAAGCCTACATAGGTGAATAATATGCAAAAGAAGGACAAGTATTTTTTGACATTTCATGTAGGATCAACTTGCTTATGTATTATATGACTCTGAAATATTTGATTCCATGTTTTATTCTATTAAAATTGAGAGCTATCAAGAAATAGATTACCAAACACAATCGCTAACATACAAAAACAAATTTATATTGAAATTATCTGAAAACGTGGGTTGCAATAAAATGGTCATAACATGTGATACATGACTCCGTTTCAAGACCACAACTAAGAAAATGGATGCTTGAAAAAAGGAGTACTTTTATCCAGGCAAGCATTGGTCAAAAGCGACTAAACCCGATCAAAAACTGATAAAAACCTACCAAGAACAGCTAAAAATGCCGTAACCGGCTCAAATCATCCAAACCTAAGAAAAAACCTCTAAAATTATTTCCAGTCCATATAGACCACATAGAATCCGGGCATAATGTATTTGCCCGGATTCTTGATGGATAAAACACATCTATATGTTTGCTCTGTTTAGTTTTGGTTGTGTTTTATTGGTGTAAAAGTTGGTCAGCTAGTATTTGAGGTAGTTGTGAATGTAGTAGACAAAGAGCATCTCGACGGTACATTATAGTATAAAGGTCAAGACATGAGTGTGCTCTAACAAAACGTCATGTTATTTGACCTAAAAATGATATTGTTTAACATTGGGAAGCCTACATAGGTGAATAATATGCAAAAGAAGGACAAGTATTTTTTGACATTTCATGTAGGATCAACTTGCTTATGTATTATATGACTCTGAAATATTTGATTCCATGTTTTATTCTATTAAAATTGAGAGCTATCAAGAAATAGATTACCAAACACAATCGCTAACATACAAAAACAAATTTATAATGAAATTATTTGAAAACGTGGGTTGCAATAAAATGGTCATAACATGTGATACATGACTCCGTTTCAAGACCACAACTAAGAAAATGGATGCTTGAAAAAAGGAGTACTTTTATCCAGGCAAGCATTGGTCAAAAGCGACTAAACCCGATCAAAAACTGATAAAAACCTACCAAGAACAGCTAAAAATGCCGTAACCGGCTCAAATCATCCAAACCTAAGAAAAAACCTCTAAAATTATTTCCAGTCCATATAGACCACATAGAATCCGGGCATAATGTATTTGCCCGGATTCTTGATGGATGAAACACATATATATGTTTGCTCTGTTTAGTTTTGGTTGTGTTTTATTGGTGTAAAAGTTGGTCAGCTAGTAATTGAGGTAGTTGTGAATGTAGTAGACAAAGAGCATCTCGACGGCACATTATAGTATAAAGGTCAAGACATGAGTGTGCTCTAACAAAACGTCATGTTATTTGACCTAAAAATGATATTGTTTAACATTGGGAAGCCTACATAGGTGAATAATATGCAAAACAAGGACAAGTATTTTTTGACATTTCATGTAGGATCAACTTGCTTATGTATTATATGACTCTGAAATATTTGATTCCATGTTTTATTCTATTAAAATTGAGAGCTATCAAGAGTGTGCTCTAACAAAACGTCATGTTATTTGACCTAAAAATTATATTGTTTAACCTTGGGAAGCCTACATAGGTGAATAATATGCAAAAGAAGGACAAGTATTTTTTGATATTTCATGTAGAATCAACTTGCTTATGTATTATATGACTCTGAAATATTTGATTCCATGTTTTATTCTATTAAAATTGAGAGCTATCAAGAAATAGATTACCAAACACAATCGCTAACATACAAAAACAAATTTATATTGAAATTATCTGAAAACGTGGGTTGCAATAAAATGGTCATAACATGTGATACATGACTCCGTTTCAAGACCACAACTAAGAAAATGGATGCTTGAAAAAAGGACTACTTTTATCCAGGCAAGCATTGGTCAAAAGCGACTAAACCCGATCAAAAACTGATAAAAACCTACCAAGAACAGCTAAAAATGCCGTAACCGGCTCAAATCATCCAAACCTAAGAAAAAACCTCTAAAATTATTTCCAGTCCATATAGACCACATAGAATACGGGCATAATGTATTTGCCCGGATTCTTGATGGATGAAACACATATATATGTTTGCTCTGTTTAGTTTTGGTTGTGTTTTATTGGTGTAAAAGTTGGTCAGCTAGTAATTGAGGTAGTTGTGAATGTAGTAGACAAAGAGCATCTCGACGGCACATTATAGTATAAAGGTCAAGACATGAGTGTGCTCTAACAAAACGTCATGTTATTTGACCTAAAAATGATATTGTTTAACATTGGGAAGCCTACATAGGTGAATAATATGCAAAAGAAGGACAAGTATTTTTCGACATTTCATGTAGGATCAACTTGCTTATGTATTATATGACTCTGAAATATTTGATTCCATGTTTTATTCTATTAAAATTGAGAGCTATCAAGAGTGTGCTCTAACAAAACGTCATGTTATTTGACCTAAAAATTATATTGTTTAACCTTGGGAAGCCTACATAGGTGAATAATATGCAAAAGAAGGACAAATATTTTTTGACATTTCATGTAGGATCAACTTGCTTATGTATTATATGACTCTGAAATATTTGATTCCATGTTTTATTCTATTAAAATTGAGAGCTATCAAGAAATAGATTACCAAACACAATCGCCAACATACAAAAACAAATTTATATTGAAATTATCTGAAAACGTGGGTTGCAATAAAATGGTCATAACATGTGATACATGACTCCGTTTTAAGACCACAACTAAGAAAATGGATGCTTGAAAAAAAGAGTACTTTTATCCAGGCAAGCATTGGTCAAAAGCGACTAAACCCGATCAAAAACTGATAAAAACCTACCAAGAACAGCTAAAAATGCCGTAACCGGCTCAAATCATCCAAACCTAAGAAAAAACCTCTAATATTATTTCCAGTCCATATAGACCACATAGAATCCGGGCATAATGTATTTGCCCGGATTCTTGATGGATAAAACACATCTATATGTTTGCTCTGTTTAGTTTTGGTTGTGTTTTATTGGTGTAAAAGTTGGTCAGCTAGTATTTGAGGTAGTTGTGAATGTAGTAGACAAAGAGCATCTCGACGGCACATTATAGTATAAAGGTCAAGACATGAGTGTGCTCTAACAAAACGTCATGTTATTTGACCTAAAAATGATATTGTTTAACATTGGGAAGCCTACATAGGTGAATAATATGCAAAAGAAGGACAAGTATTTTTTGACATTTCATGTAGGATCAACTTGCTTATGTATTATATGACTCTGAAATATTTGATTCCATGTTTTATTCTATTAAAATTGAGAGCTATCAAGAAATAGATTACCAAACACAATCGCTAACATACAAAAACAAATTTATATTGAAATTATCTGAAAACGTGGGTTGCAATAAAATGGTCATAACATGTGATACATGACTCCGTTTCAAGACCACAACTAAGAAAATGGATGCTTGAAAAAAGGAGTACTTTTATCCAGGCAAGCATTGGTCAAAAGCGACTAAACCCGATCAAAAACTGATAAAAACCTACCAAGAACAGCTAAAAATGCCGTAACCGGCTCAAATCATCCAAACCTAAGAAAAAACCTCTAAATTTATTTCTAGTCCATATAGACCACATAGAATCCGGGCATAATGTATTTGCCTGGATTCTTGATGGATGAAACACATATATATGTTTGCTCTGTTTAGTTTTGGTTGTGTTTTATTGGTGTAAAAGTTGGTCAGCTAGTAATTGAGGTAGTTGTGAATGTAGTAGACAAAGAGCATCTCGACGGCACATTATAGTATAAAGGTCAAGACATGAGTGTGCTCTAACAAAACGTCATGTTATTTGACCTAAAAATGATATTGTTTAACATTGGGAAGCCTACATAGGTGAATAATATGCAAAAGAAGGACAAGTATTTTTTGACATTTCATGTAGGATCAACTTGCTTATGTATTATATGACTCTGAAATATTTGATTCCATGTTTTATTCTATTAAAATTGAGAGCTATCAAGAGTGTGCTCTAACAAAACGTCATGTAATTTGACCTAAAAATTATATTGTTTAACCTTGGGAAGCCTACATAGGTGAATAATATGCAAAAGAAGGACAAGTATTTTTTGACATTTCATGTAGGATCAACTTGCTTATGTATTATATGACTCTGAAATATTTGATTCCATGTTTTATTCTATTAAAATTGAGAGGTATCAAGAAATAGATTACCAAACACAATCGCTAACATACAAAAACAAATTTATATTGAAATTATCTGAAAACGTGGGTTGCAATAAAATGGTCATAACATGTGATACATGACTTCGTTTCAAGACCACAACTAAGAAAATGGATGCTTGAAAAAAGGAGTACTTTTATCCAGGCAAGCATTGGTCAAAAGCGACTAAACCCGATCAAAAACTGATAAAAACCTACCAAGAACAGCTAAAAATGCCGTAACCGGCTCAAATCATCCAAACCTAAGAAAAAACCTCTAAAATTATTTCCAGTCCATATAGACCACATAGAATCCGAGCATAATGTATTTGCCCGGATTCTTGATGGATAAAACACATCTATATGTTTGCTCTGTTTAGTTTTGGTTGTGTTTTATTGGTGTAAAAGTTGGTCAGCTAGTATTTGAGGTAGTTGTGAATGTAGTAGACAAAGAGCATCTCGACGGCACATTATAGTATAAAGGTCAAGACATGAGTGTGCTCTAACAAAACGTCATGTTATTTGACCTAAAAATGATATTGTTTAACATTGGGAAGCCTACATAGGTGAATAATATGCAAAAGAAGGACAAGTATTTTTTGACATTTCATGTAGGATCAACTTGCTTATGTATTATATGACTCTGAAATATTTGATTCCATGTTTTATTCTATTAAAATTGAGAGCTATCAAGAATAGATTACCAAACACAATCACTAACATACAAAAACAAATTTATATTGAAATTATCTGAAAACGTGGGTTGCAATAAAATGGTCATAACATGTGATACATGACTCCGTTTCAAGACCACAACTAAGAAAATGGATGCTTGAAAAAAGGAGTACTTTTATCCAGGCAAGCATTGGTCAAAAGCGACTAAACCCGATCAAAAACTGATAAAAACCTACCAAGAACAGCTAAAAATGCCGTAACCGGCTCAAATCATCCAAACCTAAGAAAAAACCTCTAAAATTATTTCCAGTCCATATAGACCACATAGAATCCGGGCATAATGTATTTGCCCGGATTCTTGATGGATGAAACACGTATATATGTTTGCTCTGTTTAGTTTTGGTTGTGTTTTATTGGTGTAAAAGTTGGTCAGCTAGTAATTGAGGTAGTTGTGAATGTAGTAGACAAAGAGCATCTCGACGGCACATTATAGTATAAAGGTCAAGACATGAGTGTGCTCTAACAAAACGTCATGTTATTTGACCTAAAAATGATATTGTTTAACATTGGGAAGCCTACATAGGTGAATAATATGCAAAAGAAGGACAAGTATTTTTTGACATTTCATGTAGGATCAACTTGCTTATGTATTATATGACTCTGAAATATTTGATTCCATGTTTTATTCTATTAAAATTGAGAGCTATCAAGAATAGATTACCAAACACAATCACTGACATACAAAAACAAATTTATATTGAAATTATCTGAAAACGTGGGTTGCAATAAAATGGTCATAACATGTGATACATGACTCCGTTTCAAGACCACAACTAAGAAAATGGATGCTTGAAAAAAGGAGTACTTTTATCCAGGCAAGCATTGGTCAAAAGCGACTAAACCCGATCAAAAACTGATAAAAACCTACCAAGAACAGTTAAAAATGCCGTAACCGGCTCAAATCATCCAAACCTAAGAAAAAACCTCTAAAATTATTTCCAGTCCATATAGACCACATAGAATCCGGGCATAATGTATTTGCCCGGATTCTTGATGGATAAAACACATCTATATGTTTGCTCTGTTTAGTTTTGGTTGTGTTTTATTGGTGTAAAAGTTGGTCAGCTAGTATTTGAGGTAGTTGTGAATGTAGTAGACAAAGAGCATCTCGACGGCACATTATAGTATAAAGGTCAAGACATGAGTGTGCTCTAACAAAACGTCATGTTATTTGACCTAAAAATGATATTGTTTAACATTGGGAAGCCTACATAGGTGAATAATATGCAAAAGAAGGACAAGTATTTTTTGACATTTCATGTAGGATCAACTTGCTTATGTATTATATGACTCTGAAATATTTGATTCCATGTTTTATTCTATTAAAATTGAGAGCTATCAAGAATAGATTACCAAACACAATCACTAACATACAAAAACAAATTTATATTGAAATTATCTGAAAACGTGGGTTGCAATAAAATGGTCATAACATGTGATACATGACTCCGTTTCAAGACCACAACTAAGAAAATGGATGCTTGAAAAAAGGAGTACTTTTATCCAGGCAAGCATTGGTCAAAAGCGACTAAACCCGATCAAAAACTGATAAAAACCTACCAAGAACAGCTAAAAATGCCGTAACCGGCTCAAATCATCCAAACCTAAGAAAAAACCTCTAAAATTATTTCCAGTCCATATAGACCACATAGAATCCGGGCATAATGTATTTGCCCGGATTCTTGATGGATGAAACACATATATATGTTTGCTCTGTTTAGTTTTGGTTGTGTTTTATTGGTGTAAAAGTTGGTCAGCTAGTAATTGAGGTAGTTGTGAATGTAGTAGACAAAGAGCATCTCGACGGCACATTATAGTATAAAGGTCAAGACATGAGTGTGCTCTAACAAAACGTCATGTTATTTGACCTAAAAATGATATTGTTTAACATTGGGAAGCCTACATAGGTGAATAATATGCAAAAGAAGGACAAGTATTTTTTGACATTTCATGTAGGATCAACTTGCTTATGTATTATATGACTCTGAAATATTTGATTCCATGTTTTATTCTATTAAAATTGAGAGCTATCAAGAATAGATTACCAAACACAATCACTAACATACAAAAACAAATTTATATTGAAATTATCTGAAAACGTGGGTTGCAATAAAATGGTCATAACATGTGATACATGACTCCGTTTCAAGACCACAACTAAGAAAATGGATGCTTGAAAAAAGGAGTACTTTTATCCAGGCAAGCATTGGTCAAAAGCGACTAAACCCGATCAAAAACTGATAAAAACCTACCAAGAACAGCTAAAAATGCCGTAACCGGCTCAAATCATCCAAACCTAAGAAAAAACCTCTAAAATTATTTCCAGTCCATATAGACCACATAGAATCCGGGCATAATGTATTTGCCCGGATTCTTGATGGATGAAACACATATATATGTTTGCTCTGTTTAGTTTTGGTTGTGTTTTATTGGTGTAAAAGTTGGTCAGCTAGTAATTGAGGTAGTTGTGAATGTAGTAGACAAAGAGCATCTCGACGGCACATTATAGTATAAAGGTCAAGACATGAGTGTGCTCTAACAAAACGTCATGTTATTTGACCTAAAAATGATATTGTTTAACATTGGGAAGCCTACATAGGTGAATAATATGCAAAAGAAGGACAAGTATTTTTTGACATTTCATGTAGGATCAACTTGCTTATGTATTATATGACTCTGAAATATTTGATTCCATGTTTTATTCTATTAAAATTGAGAGCTATCAAGAATAGATTACCAAACACAATCACTAACATACAAAAACAAATTTATATTGAAATTATCTGAAAACGTGGGTTGCAATAAAATGGTCATAACATGTGATACATGACTCCGTTTCAAGACCACAACTAAGAAAATGGATGCTTGAAAAAAGGAGTACTTTTATCCAGGCAAGCATTGGTCAAAAGCGACTAAACCCGATCAAAAACTGATAAAAACCTACCAAGAACAGCTAAAAATGCCGTAACCGGCTCAAATCATCCAAACCTAAGAAAAAACCTCTAAAATTATTTCCAGTCCATATAGACCACATAGAATCCGGGCATAATGTATTTGCCCGGATTCTTGATGGATGAAACACATATATATGTTTGCTCTGTTTAGTTTTGGTTGTGTTTTATTGGTGTAAAAGTTGGTCAGCTAGTAATTGAGGTAGTTGTGAATGTAGTAGACAAAGAGCATCTCGACGGCACATTATAGTATAAAGGTCAAGACATGAGTGTGCTCTAACAAAACGTCATGTTATTTGACCTAAAAATGATATTGTTTAACATTGGGAAGCCTACATAGGTGAATAATATGCAAAAGAAGGACAAGTATTTTTTGACATTTCATGTAGGATCAACTTGCTTATGTATTATATGACTCTGAAATATTTGATTCCATGTTTTATTCTATTAAAATTGAGAGCTATCAAGAGTGTGCTCTAACAAAACGTCATGTTATTTGACCTAAATATTATATTGTTTAACCTTGGGAAGCCTACATAGTTGAATAATATGCAAAAGAAGGACAAGTATTTTTTGACATTTCATGTAGAATCAACTTGCTTATGTATTATATGACTCTGAAATATTTGATTCCATGTTTTATTCTATTAAAATTGAGAGCTATCAAGAAATAGATTACCAAACACAATCGCTAACATATAAAAACAAATTTATATTGAAATTATCTGAAAACGTGGGTTGCAATAAAATGGTCATAACATGTGATACATGACTCCGTTTAAAGACCACAACTAAGAAAATGGATGCTTGAAAAAAGGAGTACTTTTATCCAGGCAAGCATTGGTCAAAAGCGACTAAACCCGATCAAAAACTGATAAAAACCTACCAAGAACAGCTAAAAATGCCGTAACCGGCTCAAATCATCCAAACCTAAGAAAAAACCTCTAAAATTATTTCCAGTCCATATAGACCACATAGAATCCGGGCATAATGTATTTGCCCGGATTCTTGATGGACGAAACACATATATATGTTTGCTCTGTTTAGTTTTGGTTGTGTTTTATTGGTGTAAAAGTTGGTCAGCTAGTAATTGAGGTAGTTGTGAATGTAGTAGACAAAGAGCATCTCGACGGCACATTATAGTATAAAGGTCAAGACTTGAGTGTGCTCTAACAAAACGTCATGTTATTTGACCTAAAAATGATATTGTTTAACATTGGGAAGCCTACATAGGTGAACAATATGCAAAAGAAGGACAAGTATTTTTTGACATTTCATATAGGATCAACTTGCTTATGTATTATATGACTCTGAAATATTTGATTCCATGTTTTATTCTATTAAAATTGAGAGCTATCAAGAGTGTGCTCTAACAAAACGTCATGTTATTTGACCTAAAAATTATATTGTTTAACCTTGGGAAGCCTACATAGGTGAATAATATGCAAAAGAAGGACAAATATTTTTTGACATTTCATGTAGGATCAACTTGCTTATGTATTATATGACTCTGAAATATTTGATTCCATGTTTTATTCTATTAAAATTGAGAGCTATCAAGAAATAGATTACCAAACACAATCGCTAACATACAAAAACAAATTTATATTGAAATTATCTGAAAACGTGGGTTGCAATAAAATGGTCATAACATGTGATACATGACTCCGTTTCAAGACCACAACTAAGAAAATGGATGCTTGAAAAAAAGAGTACTTTTATCCAGGCAAGCATTGGTCAAAAGCGACTAAACCCGATCAAAAACTGATAAAAACCTACCAAGAACAGCTAAAAATGCCGTAACCGGCTCAAATCATCCAAACCTAAGAAAAAACCTCTAAAATTATTTCCAGTCCATATAGACCACATAGAATCCGGGCATAATGTATTTGCCCGGATTCTTGATGGATAAAACACATCTATATGTTTGCTCTGTTTAGTTTTGGTTGTGTTTTATTGGTGTAAAAGTTGGTCAGCTAGTATTTGAGGTAGTTGTGAATGTAGTAGACAAAGAGCATCTCGACGGCACATTATAGTATAAAGGTCAAGACATGAGTGTGCTCTAACAAAACGTCATGTTATTTGACCTAAAAATGATATTGTTTAACATTGGGAAGCCTACATAGGTGAATAATATGCAAAAGAAGGACAAGTATTTTTTGACATTTCATGTAGGATCAACTTGCTTATGTATTATATGACTCTGAAATATTTGATTCCATGTTTTATTCTATTAAAATTGAGAGCTATCAAGAAATAGATTACCAAACACAATCGCTAACATACAAAAACAAATTTATATTGAAATTATCTGAAAACGTGGGTTGCAATAAAATGGTCATAACATGTGATACATGACTCCGTTTCAAGACCACAACTAAGAAAATGGATGCTTGAAAAAAGGAGTACTTTTATCCAGGCAAGCATTGGTCAAAAGCGACTAAACCCGATCAAAAACTGATAAAAACCTACCAAGAACAGCTAAAAATGCCGTAACCGGCTCAAATCATCCAAACCTAAGAAAAAACCTCTAAAATTATTTCCAGTCCATATAGACCACATAGAATCCGGGCATAATGTATTTGCCCGGATTCTTGATGGATGAAACACATATATATGTTTGCTCTGTTTAGTTTTGGTTGTGTTTTATTGGTGTAAAAGTTGGTCAGCTAGTAATTGAGGTAGTTGTGAATGTAGTAGACAAAGAGCATCTCGACGGCACATTATAGTATAAAGGTCAAGACATGAGTGTGCTCTAACAAAACGTCATGTTATTTGACCTAAAAATGATATTGTTTAACATTGGGAAGCCTACATAAGTGAATAATGTGCAAAAGAAGGACAAGTATTTTTTGACATTTCATGTAGGATCAACTTGCTTATGTATTATATGACTCAGAAATATTTGATTCCATGTTTTATTCTATTAAAATTGAGAGCTATCAAGAGTGTGCTCTAACAAAACGTCATGTTATTTGACCTAAAAATTATATTGTTTAACCTTGGGAAGCCTACATAGGTGAATAATATGCAAAAGAAGGACAAGTATTTTTTGACATTTCATGTAGGATCAACTTGCTTATGTATTATATGACTCTGAAATATTTGATTCCATGTTTTATTCTATTAAAATTGAGAGCTATCAAGAAATAGATTACCAAACACAATCGCTAACATACAAAAACAAATTTATATTGAAATTATCTGAAAACGTGGGTTGCAATAAAATGGTCATAACATGTGATACATGACTTCGTTTCAAGACCACAACTAAGAAAATGGATGCTTGAAAAAAGGAGTACTTTTATCCAGGCAAGCATTGGTCAAAAGCGACTAAACCCGATCAAAAACTGATAAAAACCTACCAAGAACAGCTAAAAATGCCGTAACCGGCTCAAATCATCCAAACCTAAGAAAAAACCTCTAAAATTATTTCCAGTCCATATAGACCACATAGAATCCGGGCATAATGTATTTGCCCAGATTCTTGATGGATAAAACACATCTATATGTTTGCTCTGTTTAGTTTTGGTTGTGTTTTATTGGTGTAAAAGTTGGTCAGCTAGTATTTGAGGTAGTTGTGAATGTAGTAGACAAAGAGCATCTCGACGGCACATTATAGTATAAAGGTCAAGACATGAGTGTGCTCTAACAAAACGTCATGTTATTTGACCTAAAAATGATATTGTTTAACATTGGGAAGCCTACATAGGTGAATAATATGCAAAAGAAGGACAAGTATTTTTTGACATTTCATGTAGGATCAACTTGCTTATGTATTATATGACTCTGAAATATTTGATTCCATGTTTTATTCTATTAAAATTGAGAGCTATCAAGAAATAGATTACCAAACACAATCGCTAACATACAAAAACAAATTTATATTGAAATTATCTGAAAACGTGGGTTGCAATAAAATGGTCATAACATGTGATACATGACTCCGTTTCAAGACCACAACTAAGAAAATGGATGCTTGAAAAAAGGAGTACTTTTATCCAGGCAAGCATTGGTCAAAAGCGACTAAACCCGATCAAAAACTGATAAAAACCTACCAAGAACAGCTAAAAATGCCGTAACCGGCTCAAATCATCCAAACCTAAGAAAAAACCTCTAAAATTATTTCCAGTCCATATAGACCACATAGAATCCGGGCATAATGTATTTGCCCGGATTCTTGATGGATAAAACACATCTATATGTTTGCTCTGTTTAGTTTTGGTTGTGTTTTATTGGTGTAAAAGTTGGTCAGCTAGTATTTGAGGTAGTTGTGAATGTAGTAGACAAAGAGCATCTCGACGGCACATTATAGTATAAAGGTCAAGACATGAGTGTGCTCTAACAAAACGTCATGTTATTTGACCTAAAAATGATATTGTTTAACATTGGGAAGCCTACATAGGTGAATAATATGCAAAAGAAGGACAAGTATTTTTTGACATTTCATGTAGGATCAACTTGCTTATGTATTATATGACTCTGAAATATTTGATTCCATGTTTTATTCTATTAAAATTGAGAGCTATCAAGAAATAGATTACCAAACACAATCGCTAACATACAAAAACAAATTTATATTGAAATTATCTGAAAACGTGGGTTGCAATAAAATGGTCATAACATGTGATACATGACTCCGTTTCAAGACCACAACTAAGAAAATGGATGCTTGAAAAAAGGAGTACTTTTATCCAGGCAAGCATTGGTCAAAAGCGACTAAACCCGATCAAAAACTGATAAAAACCTACCAAGAACAGCTAAAAATGCCGTAACCGGCTCAAATCATCCAAACCTAAGAAAAAACCTCTAAAATTATTTCCAGTCCATATAGACCACATAGAATCCGGGCATAATATAATTGCCCGGATTCTTGATGGATGAAACACATATATATGTTTGCTCTGTTTAGTTTTGGTTGTGTTTTTTTGGTGTAAAAGTTGGTCAGCTAGTAATTGAGGTAGTTGTGAATGTAGTAGACAAAGAGCATCTCGACGGCACATTATAGTATAAAGGTCAAGACATGAGTGTGCTCTAACAAAACGTCATGTTATTTGACCTAAAAATGATATTGTTTAACATTGGGAAGCCTACATAGGTGAATAATATGCAAAAGAAGGACAAGTATTTTTTGACATTTCATGTAGGATCAACTTGCTTATGTATTATATGACTCTGAAATATTTGATTCCATGTTTTATTCTATTAAAATTGAGAGCTATCAAGAGTGTGCTCTAACAAAACGTTATGTTATTTGACCTAAAAATTATATTGTTTAACCTTGGGAAGCCTACATAGGTGAATAATATGCAAAAGAAGGACAAGTATTTTTTGACATTTCATGTAGGATCAACTTGCTTATGTATTATATGACTCTGAAATATTTGATTCCATGTTTTATTCTATTAAAATTGAGAGCTATCAAGAAATAGATTACCAAACACATCGCTAACATACAAAAACAAATTTATATTGAAATTATCTGAAAACGTGGGTTGCAATAAAATGGTCATAACATGTGATACATGACTCCGTTTCAAGACCACAACTAAGAAAATGGATGCTTGAAAAAAGGAGTACTTTTATCCAGGCAAGCATTGGTCAAAAGCGACTAAACCCGATCAAAAACTGATAAAAACCTACCAAGAACAGCTAAAAATGCCGTAACCGGCTCAAATCATTAAAACCTAAGAAAAAACCTCTAAAATTATTTCCAGTCCATATAGACCACATAGAATCCAGGCATAATGTATTTGCCCGGATTCTTGATGGATAAAACACATCTATATGTTTGCTCTGTTTAGTTTTGGTTGTTTTTTATTGGTGTAAAAGTTGGTCAGCTAGTATTTGAGGTAGTTGTGAATGTAGTAGACAAAGAGCATCTCGACGGCACATTATAGTATAAAGGTCAAGACATGAGTGTGCTCTAACAAAACGTCATGTTATTTGACCTAAAAATGATATTGTTTAACATTGGGAAGCCTACATAGGTGAATAATATGCAAAAGAAGGACAAGTATTTTTTGACATTTCATGTAGGATCAACTTGCTTATGTATTATATGACTCTGAAATATTTGATTCCATGTTTTATTCTATTAAAATTGAGAGCTATCAAGAGTGTGCTCTAACAAAACGTCATGTTATTTGACCTAAAAATTATATTAACCTTGGGAAGCCTACATAGGTGAATAATATGCAAAAGAAGGACAAGTATTTTTTGACATTTCATGTAGGATCAACTTGCTTATGTATTATATGACTCTGAAATATTTGATTCCATGTTTTATTCTATTAAAATTGAGAGCTATCAAGAAATAGATTACCAAACACATCGCTAACATACAAAAACAAATTTATATTGAAATTATCTGAAAACGTGGGTTGCAATAAAATGGTCATAACATGTGATACATGACTCCGTTTCAAGACCACAACTAAGAAAATGGATGCTTGAAAAAAGGAGTACTTTTATCCAGGCAAGCATTGGTCAAAAGCGACTAAACCCGATCAAAAACTGATAAAAACCTACCAAGAACAGCTAAAAATGCCGTAACCGGCTCAAATCATCCAAACCTAAGAAAAAACCTCTAAAATTATTTCCAGTCCATATAGACCACATAGAATCCGGGCATAATGTATTTGCCCGGATTCTTGATGGATAAAACACATCTATATGTTTGCTCTGTTTAGTTTTGGTTGTGTTTTATTGGTGTAAAAGTTGGTCAGCTAGTATTTGAGGTAGTTGTGAATGTAGTAGACAAAGAGCATCTCGACGGCACATTATAGTATAAAGGTCAAGACATGAGTGTGCTCTAACAAAACGTCATGTTATTTGACCTAAAAATAATATTGTTTAACATTTGGAAGCCTACATAGGTGAATAATATGCAAAAGAAGGACAAGTATTTTTTGACATTTCATGTAGGATCAATTTGCTTATGTATTATATGACTCTGAAATATTTGATTCCATGTTTTATTCTATTAAAATTGAGAGCTATCAAGAAATAGATTACCAAACACAATCGCTAACATACAAAAACAAATTTATATTGAAATTATCTGAAAACGTGGGTTGCAATAAAATGGTCATAACATGTGATACATGACTCCGTTTCAAGACCACAACTAAGAAAATGGATGCTTGAAAAAAGGAGTACTTTTATCCAGGAAAGCATTGGTCAAAAGCGACTAAACCCGATCAAAAACTGATAAAAACCTACCAAGAACAGCTAAAAATGCCGTAACCGGCTCAAATCATCCAAACCTAAGAAAAAACATCTAAAATTATTTCCAGTCCATATAGACCACATAGAATCCGGGCATAATGTATTTGCCCGGATTCATGATGGATGAAACACATATATATATTTGCTCTGTTTAGTTTTGGTTGTGTTTTATTGGTGTAAAAGTTGGTCAGCTAGTAATTGAGGTAGTTGTGAATGTAGTAGACAAAGAGCATCTCGACGGCACATTATAGTATAAAGGTCAAGACATGAGTGTGCTCTAACAAAACGTCATGTTATTTGACCTAAAAATGATATTGTTTAACATTGGGAAGCCTACATAGGTGAATAATATGCAAAAGAAGGACAAGTATTTTTTGACATTTCATGTAGGATCAACTTGCTTATGTATTATATGACTCTGAAATATTTGATTCCATGTTTTATTCTATTAAAATTGAGAGCTATCAAGAGTGTGCTCTAACAAAACGTCATGTTATTTGACCTAAAAATTATATTGTTTAACCTTGGGAAGCCTACATAGGTGAATAATATGCAAAAGAAGGACAAGTATTTTTTGACATTTCATGTAGGATCAACTTGCTTATGTATTATATGACTCTGAAATATTTGATTCCATGTTTTATTCTATTAAAATTGAGAGCTATCAAGAAATAGATTACCAAACACAATCGCTAACATACAAAAACAAATTTATATTGAAATTATCTGAAAACGTGGGTTGCAATAAAATGGTCATAACATGTGATACATGACTCCGTTTCAAGACCACAACTAAGAAAATGGATGCTTGAAAAAAGGAGTACTTTTATCCAGGAAAGCATTGGTCAAAAGCGACTAAACCCGATCAAAAACTGATAAAAACCTACCAAGAACAGCTAAAAATGCCGTAACCAGCTCAAATCATCCAAACCTAAGAAAAAACATCTAAAATTATTTCCAGTCCATATAGACCACATAGAATCCGGGCATAATGTATTTGCCCGGATTCATGATGCATGAAACACATATATATGTTTGCTCTGTTTAGTTTTGGTTGTGTTTTATTGGTGTAAAAGTTGGTCAGCTAGTAATTGAGGTAGTTGTGAATGTAGTAGACAAAGAGCATCTCGACGGCACATTATAGTATAAAGGTCAAGACATGAGTGTGCTCTAACAAAACGTCATGTTATTTGACCTAAAAATGATATTGTTTAACATTGGGAAGCCTACATAGGTGAATAATATGCAAAAGAAGGACAAGTATTTTTTGACATTTCATGTAGGATCAACTTGCTTATGTATTATATGACTCTGAAATATTTGATTCCATGTTTTATTCTATTAAAATTGAGAGCTATCAAGAGTGTGCTCTAACAAAACGTCATGTTATTTGACCTAAAAATTATATTGTTTAACCTTGGGAAGCCTACATAGGTGAATAATATGCAAAAGAAGGACAAGTATTTTTTGACATTTCATGTAGGATCAACTTGCTTATGTATTATATGACTCTGAAATATTTGATTCCATGTTTTATTCTATTAAAATTGAGAGCTATCAAGAAATAGATTACCAAACACAATCGCTAACATACAAAAACAAATTTATATTGAAATTATCTGAAAACGTGGGTTGCAATAAAATGGTCATAACATGTGATACATGACTCCGTTTCAAGACCACAACTAAGAAAATGGATGCTTGAAAAAAGGAGTACTTTTATCCAGGAAAGCATTGGTCAAAAGCGACTAAACCCGATCAAAAACTGATAAAAACCTACCAAGAACAGCTAAAAATGCCGTAACCGGCTCAAATCATCCAAACCTAAGAAAAAACATCTAAAATTATTTCCAGTCCATATAGACCACATAGAATCCGGGCATAATGTATTTGCCCGGATTCATGATGGATGAAACACATATATATGTTTGCTCTGTTTAGTTTTGGTTGTGTTTTATTGGTGTAAAAGTTGGTCAGCTAGTAATTGAGGTAGTTGTGAATGTAGTAGACAAAGAGCATCTCGACGGCACATTATAGTATAAAGGTCAAGACATGAGTGTGCTCTAACAAAACGTCATGTTATTTGACCTAAAAATGATATTGTTTAACATTGGGAAGCCTACATAGGTGAATAATATGCAAAAGAAGGACAAGTATTTTTTGACATTTCATGTAGGATCAACTTGCTTATGTATTATATGACTCTGAAATATTTGATTCCATGTTTTATTCTATTAAAATTGAGAGCTATCAAGAGTGTGCTCTAACAAAACGTCATGTTATTTGACCTAAAAATTATATTGTTTAACCTTGGGAAGCCTACATAGGTGAATAATATGCAAAAGAAGGACAAGTATTTTTTGACATTTCATGTAGGATCAACTTGCTTATGTATTATATGACTCTGAAATATTTGATTCCATGTTTTATTCTATTAAAATTGAGAGCTATCAAGAAATAGATTACCAAACACAATCGCTAACATACAAAAACAAATTTATATTGAAATTATCTGAAAACGTGGGTTGCAATAAAATGGTCATAACATGTGATACATGACTCCGTTTCAAGACCACAACTAAGAAAATGGATGCTTGAAAAAAGGAGTACTTTTATCCAGGCAAGCATTGGTCAAAAGCGACTAAACCCGATCAAAAACTGATAAAAACCTACCAAGAACAGCTAAAAATGCCGTAACCGGCTCAAATCATCCAAACCTAAGAAAAACCTCTAAAATTATTTCCAGTCCATATAGACCACATAGAATCCGGGTATAATGTATTTGCCCGGATTCTTGATGGATAAAACACATCTATATGTTTGCTCTGTTTAGTTTTGGTTGTGTTTTATTGGTGTAAAAGTTGGTCAGCTAGTATTTGAGGTAGTTGTGAATGTAGTAGACAAAGAGCATCTTGACGGCACATTATAGTATAAAGGTCAAGACATGAGTGTGCTCTAACAAAACGTTATGTTATTTGACCTAAAAATGATATTGTTTAACATTGGGAAGCCTACATAGGTGAATAATATGCAAAAGAAGGACAAGTATTTTTTGACATTTCATGTAGGATCAACTTGCTTATGTATTATATGACTCTAAAATATTTGATTCCATGTTTTATTCTATTAAAATTGAGAGCTATCAAGAGTGTGCTCTAACAAAACGTCATGTTATTTGACCTAAAAATTATATTGTTTAACCTTGGGAAGCCTACATAGGTGAATAATATGCAAAAGAAGGATAAGTATTTTTTGACATTTCATGTAGGATCAACTTGCTTATGTATTATATGACTCTGAAATATTTGATTCCATGTTTTATTCTATTAAAATTGAGAGCTATCAAGAAATAGATTACCAAACACAATCGCTAACATACAAAAACAAATTTATATTGAAATTATCTGAAAACGTGGGTTGCAATAAAATGGTCATAACATGTGATACATGACTCCGTTTCAAGACCACAACTAAGAAAATGGATGCTTGAAAAAAGGAGTACTTTTATCCAGGCAAGCATTGGTCAAAAGCGACTAAACCCGATCAAAAACTGATAAAAACCTACCAAGAACAGCTAAAAATGCCGTAACCGGCTCAAATCATCCAAACCTAAGAAAAAACCTCTAAAATTATTTCCAGTCCATATAGACCACATAGAATCCGGGCATAATGTATTTGCCCGGATTCTTGATGGATAAAACACATCTATATGTTTGCTCTGTTTAGTTTTGGTTGTGTTTTATTGGTGTAAAAGTTGGTCAGCTAGTATTTGAGGTAGTTGTGAATGTAGTAGACAAAGAGCATCTCGACGGCACATTATAGTATAAAGGTCAAGACATGAGTGTGCTCTAACAAAACGTCATGTTATTTGACCTAAAAATGATATTGTTTAACATTGGAAGCCTACATAGGTGAATAATATGCAAAAGAAGGACAAGTATTTTTTGACATTTCATGTAGGATCAACTTGCTTATGTATTATATGACTCTGAAATATTTGATTCCATGTTTTATTCTATTAAAATTGAGAGCTATCAAGAGTGTGCTCTAACAAAACGTCATGTTATTTGACCTAAAAATTATATTGTTTAACCTTGGGAAGCCTACATAGGTGAATAATATGCAAAAGAAGGACAAGTATTTTTTGACATTTCATGTAGGATCAACTTGCTTATGTATTATATGACTCTGAAATATTTGATTCCATGTTTTATTCTATTAAAATTGAGTGCTATCAAGAAATAGATTACCAAACACAATCGCTAACATACAAAAACAAATTTATATTGAAATTATCTGAAAACGTGGGTTGCAATAAAATGGTCATAACATGTGATACATGACTCCGTTTCAAGAACACAACTAAGAAAATGGATGCTTGAAAAAAGGAGTACTTTTATCCAGGCAAGCATTGGTCAAAAGCGACTAAACCCGATCAAAAACTGATAAAAACCTACCAAGAACAGCTAAAAATGCCATAACCGGCTCAAATCATCCAAACCTAAGAAAAAACCTCTAAAATTATTTCCAGTCCATATAGACCACATAGAATCCGGGCATAATGTATTTGCCCGGATTCTTGATGGATAAAACACATCTATATGTTTGCTCTGTTTAGTTTTGGTTGTGTTTTATTGGTGTAAAAGTTGGTCATCTAGTATTTGAGGTAGTTGTGAATGTAGTAGACAAAGAGCATCTCGACGACACATTATAGTATAAAGGTCAAGACATGAGTGTGCTCTAACAAAACGTCATGTTATTTGACCTAAAAATGATATTGTTTAACATTGGGAAGCCTACATAGGTGAATAATATGCAAAAGAAGGACAAGTATTTTTTGACATTTCATGTAGGATCAACTTGCTTATGTATTATATGACTCTGAAATATTTGATTCCATGTTTTATTCTATTAAAATTGAGAGCTATCAAGAGTGTGCTCTAACAAAACGTCATGTTATTTGACCTAAAAATTATATTGTTTAACCTTGGGAAGCCTACATAGGTGAATAATATGCAAAAGAAGGACAAGTATTTTTTGACATTTCATGTAGGATCAACTTGCTTATGTATTATATAACTCTGAAATATTTGATTCCATGTTTTATTCTATTAAAATTGAGAGCTATCAAGAAATAGATTACCAAACACAATCGCTAACATACAAAAACAAATTTATATTGAAATTATCTGAAAACGTGGGTTGCAAAAAAATGGTCATAACATGTGATACATGACTCCGTTTCAAGACCACAACTAAGAAAATGGATGCTTGAAAAAAGGAGTACTTTTATCCAGGCAAGCATTGGTCAAAAGCGACTAAACCCGATCAAAAACTGATAAAAACCTACCAAGAACAGCTAAAAATGCCGTAACCGGCTCAAATCATCCAAACCTAAGAAAAAACCTCTAAAATTATTTCCAGTCCATATAGACCACATAGAATCTGGGCATAATGTATTTGCCCGGATTCTTGATGGATAAAACACATCTATATGTTTGCTCTGTTTAGTTTTGGTTGTGTTTTATTGGTGTAAAAGTTGGTCAGCTAGTATTTGAGGTAGTTGTGAATGTAGTAGACAAAGAGCATCTCGACGGCACATTATAGTATAAAGGTCAAGACATGAGTGTGCTCTAACAAAACGTCATGTTATTTGACCTAAAAATGATATTGTTTAACATTGGGAAGCCTACATAGGTGAATAATATGAAAAAGAAGGACAAGTATTTTTTGACATTTCATGTAGGATCAACTTGCTTATGTATTATATGACTCTGAAATATTTGATTCCATGTTTTATTCTATTAAAATTGAGAGCTATCAAGAAATAGATTACCAAACACAATCGCTAACATACAAAAACAAATTTATATTGAAATTATCTGAAAACGTGGGTTGCAATAAAATGTTCATAACATGTGATACATGACTCTGTTTCAAGACCACAACTAAGAAAATGGATGCTTGAAAAAAGGAGTAATTTTATCCAGGCAAGCATTGGTCAAAAGCGACTAAACCCGATCAAAAACTGATAAAAACCTACCAAGAACAGCTAAAAATGCCGTAACCGGCTCAAATCATCCAAACCTAAGAAAAAACCTCTAAAATTATTTCCAGTCCATATAGACCACATAGAATCCGGGCATAATGTATTTGCCCGGATTCTTGATGGATGAAACACATATATATGTTTGCTCTGTTTAGTTTTGGTTGTGTTTTATTGGTGTAAAAGTTGGTCAGCTAGTAATTGAGGTAGTTGTGAATGTAGTAGACAAAGAGCATCTCGACGGCACATTATAGTATAAAGGTCAAGACATGAGTGTGCTCTAACAAAACGTCATGTTATTTGACCTAAAAATGATATTGTTTAACATTGGGAAGCCTACATAGGTGAATAATATGCAAAAGAAGGACAAGTATTTTTTGACATTTCATGTAGGATCAACTTGCTTATGTATTATATGACTCTGAAATATTTGATTCCATGTTTTATTCTATTAAAATTGAGAGCTATCAAGAGTGTGCTCTAACAAAACGTCATGTTATTTGACCTAAAAATTATATTGTTTAACCTTGGGAAGCCTACATAGGTGAATAATATGCAAAAGAAGGACAAGTATTTTTTGACATTTCATGTAGGATCAACTTACTTATGTATTATATGACTCTGAAATATTTGATTCCATGTTTTATTCTATTAAAATTGAGAGCTATCAAGAAATAGATTACCAAACACAATCGCTAACATACAAAAACAAATTTATATTGAAATTATCTGAAAACGTGGGTTGCAATAAAATGGTCATAACATGTGATACATGACTCCGTTTCAAGACCACAACTAAGAAAATGGATGCTTGAAAAAAGGAGTACTTTTATCCAGGCAAGCATTGGTCAAAAGCGACTAAACCCGATCAAAAACTAATAAAAACCTACCAAGAACAGCTAAAAATGTCGTAACCGGCTCAAATCATCCAAACCTAAGAAAAAACCTCTAAAATTATTTCCAGTCCATATAGACCACATAGAATCCGGGCATAATGTATTTGCCCGGATTCTTGATGGATGAAACACATATATATGTTTGCTCTGTTTAGTTTTGGTTGTGTTTTATTGGTGTAAAAGTTGGTCAGCTAGTAATTGAGGTAGTTGTGAATGTAGTAGACAAAGAGCATCTCGACGGCACATTATAGTATAAAGGTCAAGACATGAGTGTGCTCTAACAAAACGTCATGTTATTTGACCTAAAAATGATATTGTTTAACATTGGGAAGCCTACATAGGTGAATAATATGCAAAAGAAGGACAAGTATTTTTTGACATTTCATGTAGGATCAACTTGCTTATGTATTATATGACTCTGAAATATTTGATTCCATGTTTTATTCTATTAAAATTGAGAGCTATCAAGAGTGTGCTCTAACAAAACGTCATGTTATTTGACCTAAAAATTATATTGTTTAACCTTGGGAAGCCTACATAGGTGAATAATATGCAAAAGAAGGACAAATATTTTTTGACATTTCATGTAGGATCAACTTACTTATGTATTATATGACTCTGAAATATTTGATTCCATGTTTTATTCTATTAAAATTGAGAGCTATCAAGAAATAGATTACCAAACACAATCGCTAACATACAAAAACAAATTTATATTGAAATTATCTGAAAACGTGGGTTGCAATAAAATGGTCATAACATGTGATACATGACTCCGTTTCAAGACCACAACTAAGAAAATGGATGCTTGAAAAAAGGAGTACTTTTATCCAGGCAAGCATTGGTCAAAAGCGACTAAACCTGATCAAAAACTGATAAAAACCTACCAAGAACAGCTAAAAATGCCGTAACCAGCTCAAATCATCCAAACCTAAGAAAAAACCTCTAAAATTATTTCCAGTCCATATAGACCACATAGAATCCGGGCATAATGTATTTGCCCGGATTCTTGATGGATGAAACACATATATATGTTTGCTCTGTTTAGTTTTGGTTTTATTTTATTGGTGTAAAAGTTGGTCAGCTAGTAATTGAGGTAGTTGTGAATGTAGTAGACAAAGAGCATCTCGACGGCACATTTTAGTATAAAGGTCAAGACATGAGTGTGCTCTAACAAAACGTCATGTTATTTGACCTAAAAATGATATTGTTTAACATTGGGAAGCCTACATAGGTGAATAATATGCAAAAGAAGGACAAGTATTTTTTGACATTTCATGTAGGATCAACTTGCTTATGTATTATATGACTCTGAAATATTTGATTCCATGTTTTATTCTATTAAAATTGAGAGCTATCAAGAGTGTGCTCTAACAAAACGTCATGTTATTTGACCTAAAAATGATATTGTTTAACCTTGGGAAGCCTACATAGGTGAATAATATGCAAAAGAAGGACAAGTATTTTTTGACATTTCATGTAGGATCAACTTGCTTATGTATTATATGACTCTGAAATATTTGATTCCATGTTTTATTCTATTAAAACTGAGAGCTATCAAGAAATAGATTACCAAACACAATCGCTAACATACAAAAACAAATTTATATTGAAATTATCTGAAAACGTGGGTTGCAATAAAATGGTCATAACATGTGATACATGACTCCGTTTCAAGACCACAACTAAGAAAATGGATGCTTGAAAAAAGGAGTACTTTTATCCAGGCAAGCATTGGTCAAAAGCGACTAAACCCGATCAAAAACTGATAAAAACCTACCAAGAACAGCTAAAAATGCCGTAACCGGCTCAAATCATCCAAACCTAAGAAAAAACCTCTAAAATTATTTCCAGTCCATATAGACCACATAGAATCCGGGCATAATGTATTTGCCCGGATTCTTGATGGATAAAACACATCTATATGTTTGCTCTGTTTAGTTTTGGTTGTGTTTTATTGGTGTAAAAGTTGGTCAGCTAGTATTTGAGGTAGTTGTGAATGTAGTAGACAAAGAGCATCTCGACGACACATTATAGTATAAAGGTCAAGACATGAGTGTGCTCTAACAAAACGTCATGTTATTTGACCTAAAAATGATATTGTTTAACATTGGGAAGCCTACATAGGTGAATAATATGCAAAAGAAGGACAAGTATTTTTTGACATTTCATGTAGGATCAACTTGCTTATGTATTATATGACTCTGAAATATTTGATTCCATGTTTTATTCTATTAAAATTGAGAGCTATCAAGCAATAGATTACCAAACACAATCGCTAACATACAAAAACAAATTTATATTGAAATTATCTGAAAATGTGGGTTGCAATAAAATGGTCATAACATGTGATACATGACTCCGTTTCAAGACCACAACTAAGAAAATGGATGCTTGAAAAAAGGAGTACTTTTATCCAGGCAAGCATTGGTCAAAAGCGACTAAACCCGATCAAAAACTGATAAAAACCTACCAAGAACAGCTAAAAATGCCGTAACCGGCTCAAATCATCCAAACCTAAGAAAAAACCTCTAAAATTATTTCCAGTCCATATAGACCACATAGAATCCGGGCATAATGTATTTGCCCGGATTCTTGATGGATGAAACACATATATATATGTTTGCTCTGTTTAGTTTTGGTTGTGTTTTATTGGTGTAAAAGTTGGTCAGCTAGTAATTGAGGTAGTTGTGAATGTAGTAGACAAAGAGCATCTCGACGGCACATTATAGTATAAAGGTCAAGACATGAGTGTGCTCTAACAAAACGTCATGTTATTTGACCTAAAAATGATATTGTTTAACATTGGGAAGCCTACATAGGTGAATAATATGCAAAAGAAGGACAAGTATTTTTTGACATTTCATGTAGGATCAACTTGCTTATGTATTATATGACTCTGAAATATTTGATTCCATGTTTTATTCTATTAAAATTGAGAGCTATCAAGAGTGTGCTCTAACAAAACGTCATGTTATTTGACCTAAAAATGATATTGTTTAACCTTGGGAAGCCTACATAGGTGAATAATATGCAAAAGAAGGACAAGTATTTTTTGACATTTCATGTAGGATCAACTTGCTTATGTATTATATGACTCTGAAATATTTGATTCCATGTTTTATTCTATTAAAACTGAGAGCTATCAAGAAATAGATTACCAAACACAATCGCTAACATACAAAAACAAATTTATATTGAAATTATCTGAAAACGTGGGTTGCAATAAAATGGTCATAACATGTGATACATGACTCCGTTTCAAGACCACAACTAAGAAAATGGATGCTTGAAAAAAGGAGTACTTTTATCCAGGCAAGCATTGGTCAAAAGCGACTAAACCCGATCAAAAACTGATAAAAACCTACCAAGAACAGCTAAAAATGCCATAACCGGCTCAAATCATCCAAACCTAAGAAAAAACCTCTAAAATTATTTCCAGTCCATATAGACCACATAGAATCCGGGCATAATGTATTTGCCCGGATTCTTGATGGATAAAACACATCTATATGTTTGCTCTGTTTAGTTTTGGTTGTGTTTTATTGGTGTAAAAGTTGGTCAGCTAGTATTTGAGGTAGTTGTGAATGTAGTAGACAAAGAGCATCTCGACGACACATTATAGTATAAAGGTCAAGACATGAGTGTGCTCTAACAAAACGTCATGTTATTTGACCTAAAAATGATATTGTTTAACATTGGGAAGCCTACATAGGTGAATAATATGCAAAAGAAGGACAAGTATTTTTTGACATTTCATGTAGGATCAACTTGCTTATGTATTATATGACTCTGAAATATTTGATTCCATGTTTTATTCTATTAAAATTGAGAGCTATCAAGCAATAGATTACCAAACACAATCGCTAACATACAAAAACAAATTTATATTGAAATTATCTGAAAATGTGGGTTGCAATAAAATGGTCATAACATGTGATACATGACTCCGTTTCAAGACCACAACTAAGAAAATGGATGCTTGAAAAAAGGAGTACTTTTATCCAGGCAAGCATTGGTCAAAAGCGACTAAACCCGATCAAAAACTGATAAAAACCTACCAAGAACAGCTAAAAATGCCGTAACCGGCTCAAATCATCCAAACCTAAGAAAAAACCTCTAAAATTATTTCCAGTCCATATAGACCACATAGAATCCGGGCATAATGTATTTGCCCGGATTCTTGATGGATGAAACACATATATATATGTTTGCTCTGTTTAGTTTTGGTTGTGTTTTATTGGTGTAAAAGTTGGTCAGCTAGTAATTGAGGTAGTTGTGAATGTAGTAGACAAAGAGCATCTCGACGGCACATTATAGTATAAAGGTCAAGACATGAGTGTGCTCTAACAAAACGTCATGTTATTTGACCTAAAAATGATATTGTTTAACATTGGGAAGCCTACATAGGTGAATAATATGCAAAAGAAGGACAAGTATTTTTTGACATTTCATGTAGGATCAACTTGCTTATGTATTATATGACTCTGAAATATTTGATTCCATGTTTTATTCTATTAAAATTGAGAGCTATCAAGAGTGTGCTCTAACAAAACGTCATGTTATTTGACCTAAAAATGATATTGTTTAACCTTGGGAAGCCTACATAGGTGAATAATATGCAAAAGAAGGACAAGTATTTTTTGACATTTCATGTAGGATCAACTTGCTTATGTATTATATGACTCTGAAATATTTGATTCCATGTTTTATTCTATTAAAATTGAGAGCTATCAAGAAATAGATTACCAAACACAATCGCTAACATACAAAAACAAATTTATATTGAAATTATCTGAAAACGTGGGTTGCAATAAAATGGTCATAACATGTGATACATGACTCTGTTTCAAGACCACAACTAAGAAAATGGATGCTTGAAAAAAGGAGTACTTTTATCCAGGCAAGCATTGGTCAAAAGCGACTAAACCCGATCAAAAACTGATAAAAACCTACCAAGAACAGCTAAAAATGCCGTAACCGGCTCAAATCATCCAAACCTAAGAAAAAACCTGTAAAATTATTTCCAGTCCATATAGACCACATAGAATCCGGGCATAATGTATTTGCCCGGATTCTTGATGGATAAAACACATCTATATGTTTGCTCTGTTTAGTTTTGGTTGTGTTTTATTGGTGTAAAAGTTGGTCAGCTAGTATTTGAGGTAGTTGTGAATGTAGTAGACAAAGAGCATCTCGACGGCACATTATAGTATAAAGGTCAAGACATGAGTGTGCTCTAACAAAACGTCATGTTATTTGACCTAAAAATGATATTGTTTAACATTGGGAAGCCTACATAGGTGAATAATATGCAAAAGAAGGACAAGTATTTTTTGACATTTCATGTAGGATCAACTTGCTTATGTATTATATGACTCTGAAATATTTGATTCCATGTTTTATTCTATTAAAATTGAGAGCTATCAAGAAATAGATTACCAAACACAATCGCTAACATACAAAAACAAATTTATATTGAAATTATCTGAAAACGTGGGTTGCAATAAAATGGTCATAACATGTGATACATGACTCCGTTTCAAGACCACAACTAAGAAAATGGATGCTTGAAAAAAGGAGTACTTTTATCCAGGCAAGCATTGGTCAAAAGCGACTAAACCCGATCAAAAACTGATAAAAACCTACCAAGAATAGCTAAAAATGCCGTAACCGGCTCAAATCATCCAAACCTAAGAAAAAACCTCTAAAATTATTTCCAGTCCATATAGACCACATAGAATCCGGGCATAATGTATTTGCCCGGATTCTTGATGGATGAAACACATATATATGTTTGCTCTGTTTAGTTTTGGTTGTGTTTTATTGGTGTAAAAGTTGGTCAGCTAGTAATTGAGGTAGTTGTGAATGTAGTAGACAAAGAGCATCTCGACGGCACATTTTAGTATAAAGGTCAAGACATGAGTGTGCTCTAACAAAACGTCATGTTATTTGACCTAAAAATGATATTGTTTAACATTGGGAAGCCTACATAGGTGAATAATATGCAAAAGAAGGACAAGTATTTTTTGACATTTCATGTAGGATCAACTTGCTTATGTATTATATGACTCTGAAATATTTGATTCCATGTTTTATTCTATTAAAATTGAGAGCTATCAAGAGTGTGCTCTAACAAAACGTCATGTTATTTGACCTAAAAATGATATTGTTTAACCTTGGGAAGCCTACATAGGTGAATAATATGCAAAAGAAGGACAAGTATTTTTTGACATTTCATGTAGGATCAACTTGCTTATGTATTATATGACTCTGAAATATTTGATTCCATGTTTTATTCTATTAAAATTGAGAGCTATCAAGAAATAGATTACCAAACACAATCGCTAACATACAAAAACAAATTTATATTGAAATTATCTGAAAACGTGGGTTGCAATAAAATGGTCATAACATGTGATACATGACTCCGTTTCAAGACCACAACTAAGAAAATGGATGCTTGAAAAAAGGAGTACTTTTATCCAGGCAAGCATTGGTCAAAAGCGACTAAACCCGATCAAAAACTGATAAAAACCTACCAAGAACGGCTAAAAATGCCGTAACCGGCTCAAATCATCCAAACCTAAGAAAAAACCTCTAAAATTATTTCCAGTCCATATAGACCACATAGAATCCGGGCATAATGTATTTGCCCGGATTCTTGATGGATAAAACACATCTATATGTTTGCTCTGTTTAGTTTTGGTTGTGTTTTATTGGTGTAAAAGTTGGTCAGCTAGTATTTGAGGTAGTTGTGAATGTAGTAGACAAAGAGCATCTCGACGGCACATTATAGTATAAGGGTCAAGATATGAGTGTGCTCTAACAAAACGTCATGTTATTTGACCTAAAAATAATATTGTTTAACATTGGGAAGCCTACATAGGTGAATAATATGCAAAAGAAGGACAAGTATTTTTTGACATTTCATGTAGGATCAACTTGCTTATGTATTATATGACTCTGAAATATTTGATTCCATGTTTTATTCTATTAAAATTGAGAGCTATCAAGCAATAGATTACCAAACACAATCGCTAACATACAAAAACAAATTTATATTGAAATTATCTGAAAACGTGGGTTGCAATAAAATGGTCATAACATGTGATACATGACTCCGTTTCAAGACCACAACTAAGAAAATGGATGCTTGAAAAAAGGAGTACTTTTATCCAGGCAAGCATTGGTCAAAAGCGACTAAACCCGATCAAAAACTGATAAAAACCTACCAAGAACAGCTAAAAATGCCGTAACCGGCTCAAATCATCCAAACCTAAGAAAAAACCTCTAAAATTATTTCCAGTCCATATAGACCACATAGAATCCGGGCATAATGTATTTTCCCGGATTCTTGATGGACGAAACACATATATATATGTTTGCTCTGTTTAGTTTTGGTTGTGTTTTATTGGTGTAAAAGTTGGTCAGCTAGTAATTGAGGTAGTTGTGAATGTAGTAGACAAAGAGCATCTCGACGGCACATTATAGTATAAAGGTCAAGACATGAGTGTGCTCTAACAAAACGTCATGTTATTTGACCTAAAAATGATATTGTTTAACATTGGGAAGCCTACATAGGTGAATAATATGCAAAAGAAGGACAAGTATTTTTTGACATTTCATGTAGGATCAACTTGCTTATGTATTATATGACTCTGAAATATTTGATTCCATGTTTTATTCTATTAAAATTGAGAGCTATCAAGAGTGTGCTCTAACAAAACGTCATGTTATTTGACCTAAAAATGATATTGTTTAACCTTGGGAAGCCTACATAGGTGAATAATATGCAAAAGAAGGACAAGTATTTTTTGACATTTCATGTAGGATCAACTTGCTTATGTATTATATGACTCTGAAATATTTGATTCCATGTTTTATTCTATTAAAATTGAGAGCTATCAAGAAATAGATTACCAAACACAATCGCTAACATACAAAAACAAATTTATATTGAAATTATCTGAAAACGTGGGTTGCAATAAAATGGTCATAACATGTGATACATGACTCCGTTTCAAGACCACAACTAAGAAAATGGATGCTTGAAAAAAGGAGTACTTTTATCCAGGCAAGCATTGGTCAAAAGCGACTAAACCCGATCAAAAACTGATAAAAACCTACCAAGAACAGCTAAAAATGCCGTAACCGGCTCAAATCATCCAAACCTAAGAAAAAACCTCTAAAATTATTTCCAGTCCATATAGACCACATAGAATCCGGGCATAATGTATTTGCCCGGATTCTTGATGGATAAAACACATCTATATGTTTGCTCTGTTTAGTTTTGGTTGTGTTTTATTGGTGTAAAAGTTGGTCAGCTAGTATTTGAGGTAGTTGTGAATGTAGTAGACAAAGAGCATCTCGACGGCACATTATAGTATAAAGGTCAAGACATGAGTGTGCTCTAACAAAACGTCATGTTATTTGACCTAAAAATGATATTGTTTAACATTGGGAAGCCTACATAGGTGAATAATATGCAAAAGAAGGACAAGTATTTTTTGACATTTCATGTAGGATCAACTTGCTTATGTATTATATGACTCTGAAATATTTGATTCCATGTTTTATTCTATTAAAATTGAGAGCTATCAAGCAATAGATTACCAAACACAATCGCTAACATACAAAAACAAATTTATATTGAAATTATCTGAAAACGTGGGTTGCAATAAAATGGTCATAACATGTGATACATGACTCCGTTTCAAGACCACAACTAAGAAAATGGATGCTTGAAAAAAGGAGTACTTTTATCCAGGCAAGCATTGGTCAAAAGCGACTAAACCCGATCAAAAACTGATAAAAACCTACCAAGAACAGCTAAAAATGCCGTAACCGGCTCAAATCATCCAAACCTAAGAAAAAACCTCTAAAATTATTTCCAGTCCATATAGACCACATAGAATCCGGGCATAATGTATTTGCCCGGATTCTTGATGGATGAAACACATATATATATGTTTGCTCTGTTTAGTTTTGGTTGTGTTTCATTGGTGTAAAAGTTGGTCAGCTAGTAATTGAGGTAGTTGTGAATGTAGTAGACAAAGAGCATCTCGACGGCACATTATAGTATAAAGGTCAAGACATGAGTGTGCTCTAACAAAACGTCATGTTATTTGACCTAAAAATGATATTGTTTAACATTGGGAAGCCTACATAGGTGAATAATATGCAAAAGAAGGACAAGTATTTTTTGACATTTCATGTAGGATCAACTTGCTTATGTATTATATGACTCTGAAATATTTGATTCCATGTTTTATTCTATTAAAATTGAGAGCTATCAAGAGTGTGCTCTAACAAAACGTCATGTTATTTGACCTAAAAATGATATTGTTTAACCTTGGGAAGCCTACATAGGTGAATAATATGCAAAAGAAGGACAAGTATTTTTTGACATTTCATGTAGGATCAACTTGCTTATGTATTATTTGACTCTGAAATATTTGATTCCATGTTTTATTCTATTAAAATTGAGAGCTATCAAGAAATAGATTACCAAACACAATCGCTAACATACAAAAACAAATTTATATTGAAATTATCTGAAAACGTGGTTTGCAATAAAATGGTCATAACATGTGATACATGACTCCGTTTCAAGACCACAACTAAGAAAATGCATGCTTGAAAAAAGGAGTACTTTTATCCAGGCAAGCATTGGTCAAAAGCGACTAAACCCGATCAAAAACTGATAAAAACCTACCAAGAACAGCTAAAAATGCCGTAACCGGCTCAAATCATCCAAACCTAAGAAAAAACCTCTAAAATTATTTCCAGTCCATATAGACCACATAGAATCCGGGCATAATGTATTTGCCCGGATTCTTGATGGATAAAACACATCTATATGTTTGCTCTGTTTAGTTTTGGTTGTGTTTTATTGGTGTAAAAGTTGGTCAGCTAGTATTTGAGGTAGTTGTGAATGTAGTAGACAAAGAGCATCTCGACGGCACATTATAGTATAAAGGTCAAGACATGAGTGTGCTCTAACAAAACGTCATGTTATTTGACCTAAAAATGATATTGTTTAACATTGGGAAGCCTACATAGGTGAATAATATGCAAAAGAAGGACAAGTATTTTTTGACATTTCATGCAGGATCAACTTGCTTATGTATTATATGACTCTGAAATATTTGATTCCATGTTTTATTCTATTAAAATTGAGAGCTATCAAGAAATAGATTACCAAACACAATCGCTAACATACAAAAACAAATTTATATTGAAATTATCTGAAAACGTGGGTTGCAATAAAATGGTCATAACATGTGATACATGACTCCGTTTCAAGACCACAACTAAGAAAATGGATGCTTGAAAAAAGGAGTACTTTTATCCAGGCAAGCATTGGTCAAAAGCGACTAAACCCGATCAAAAACTGATAAAAACCTACCAAGAACAGCTAAAAATGCCGTAACCGGCTCAAATCATCCAAACCTAACAAAAAACCTCTAAAATTATTTCCAGTCCATATAGACCACATAGAATCCGGGCATAATGTATTTGCCCGGATTCTTGATGGATGAAACACATATATATGTTTGCTCTGTTTAGTTTTGGTTGTGTTTTATTGGTGTAAAAGTTGGTCAGCTAGTAATTGAGGTAGTTGTGAATGTAGTAGACAAAGAGCATCTCGACGGCACATTTTAGTATAAAGGTCAAGACATGAGTGTGCTCGAACAAAACGTCATGTTATTTGACCTAAAAATGATATTGTTTAACATTGGGAAGCCTACATAGGTGAATAATATGCAAAAGAAGGACAAGTATTTTTTGACATTTCATGTAGGATCAACTTGCTTATGTATTATATGACTCTGAAATATTTGATTCCATGTTTTATTCTATTAAAATTGAGAGCTATCAAGAGTTTGCTCTAACAAAACGTCATGTTATTTGACCTAAAAATGATATTGTTTAACCTTGGGAAGCCTACATAGGTGAATAATATGCAAAAGAAGGACAAGTATTTTTTGACATTTCATGTAGGATCAACTTGCTTATGTATTATATGACTCTGAAATATTTGATTCCATGTTTTATTCTATTAAAATTGAGAGCTATCAAGAAATAGATTACCAAACACAATCGCTAACATACAAAAACAAATTTATATTGAAATTATCTGAAAACGTGGGTTGCAATAAAATGGTCATAACATGTGATACATGACTCCGTTTCAAGACCACAACTAAGAAAATGGATGCTTGAAAAAAGGAGTACTTTTATCCAGGCAAGCATTGGTCAAAAGCGACTAAACCCGATCAAAAACTGATAAAAACCTACCAAGAACAGCTAAAAATGCCGTAACCGGCTCAAATCATCCAAACCTAAGAAAAAACCTCTAAAATTATTTCCAGTCCATATAGACCACATAGAATCCGGGCATAATGTATTTGCCCGGATTCTTGATGGATAAAACACATCTATATGTTTGCTCTGTTTAGTTTTGGTTGTGTTTTATTGGTGTAAAAGTTGGTCAGCTAGTATTTGAGGTAGTTGTGAATGTAGTAGACAAAGAGCATCTCGACGGCACATTATAGTATAAAGGTCAAGACATGAGTGTGCTCTAACAAAACGTCATGCTATTTGACCTAAAAATGATATTGTTTAACATTGGGAAGCCTACATAGGTGAATAATATGCAAAAGAATGACAAGTATTTTTTGACATTTCATGTAGGATCAACTTGCTTATGTATTATATGACTCTGAAATATTTGATTCCATGTTTTATTCTATTAAAATTGAGAGCTATCAAGAAATAGATTACCAAACACAATCGCTAACATACAAAAACAAATTTATATTGAAATTATCTGAAAACGTGGGTTGCAATAAAATGGTCATAACATGTGATACATGACTCCGTTTCAAGACCACAACTAAGAAAATGGATGCTTGAAAAAAGGAGTACTTTTATCCAGGCAAGCATTGGTCAAAAGCGACTAAACCCGATCAAAAACTGATAAAAACCTACCAAGAACAGCTAAAAATGCCGTAACCGGCTCAAATCATCCAAACCTAAGAAAAAACCTCTAAAATTATTTCCAGTCCATATAGACCACATAGAATCCGGGCATAATGTATTTGCCCGGATTCTTGATGGATGAAACACATATATATGTTTGCTCTGTTTAGTTTTGGTTGTGTTTTATTGGTGTAAAAGTTGGTCAGCTAGTAATTGAGGTAGTTGTGAATGTAGTAGACAAAGAGCATCTCGACGGCACATTTTAGTATAAAGGTCAAGACATGAGTGTGCTCTAACAAAACGTCATGTTATTTGACCTAAAAATGATATTGTTTAACATTGGGAAGCCTACATAGGTGAATAATATGCAAAAGAAGGACAAGTATTTTTTGACATTTCATGTAGGATCAACTTGCTTATGTATTATATGACTCTGAAATATTTGATTCCATGTTTTATTCTATTAAAATTGAGAGCTATCAAGAGTGTGCTCTAACAAAACGTCATGTTATTTGACCTAAAAATGATATTGTTTAACCTTGGGAAGCCTACATAGGTGAATAATATGCAAAAGAAGGACAAGTATTTTTTGACATTTCATGTAGGATCAACTTGCTTATGTATTATATGACTCTGAAATATTTGATTCCATGTTTTATTCTATTAAAATTGAGAGCTATCAAGAAATAGATTACCAAACACAATCGCTAACATACAAAAACAAATTTATATTGAAATTATCTGAAAACGTGGGTTGCAATAAAATGGTCATAACATGTGATACATGACTCCGTTTCAAGACCACAACTAAGAAAATGGATGCTTGAAAAAAGGAGTACTTTTATCCAGGCAAGCATTGGTCAAAAGCGACTAAACCCGATCAAAAACTGATAAAAACCTACCAAGAACAGCTAAAAATGCCGTAACCGGCTCAAATCATCCAAACCTAAGAAAAAACCTCTAAAATTATTTCCAGTCCATATAGACCACATAGAATCCGGGCATAATGTATTTGCCCGGATTCTTGATGGATAAAACACATCTATATGTTTGCTCTGTTTAGTTTTGGTTGTGTTTTATTGGTGTAAAAGTTGGTCAGCTAGTATTTGAGGTAGTTGTGAATGTAGTAGACAAAGAGCATCTCGACGGCACATTATAGTATAAAGGTCAAGACATGAGTGTGCTCTAACAAAACGTCATGTTATTTGACCTAAAAATGATATTGTTTAACATTGGGAAGCCTACATAGGTGAATAATATGCAAAAGAAGGACAAGTATTTTTTGACATTTCATGTAGGATCAACTTGCTTATGTATTATATGACTCTGAAATATTTGATTCCATGTTTTATTCTATTAAAATTGAGAGCTATCAAGCAATAGATTACCAAACACAATCGCTAACATACAAAAACAATTTTATATTGAAATTATCTGAAAACGTGGGTTGCAATAAAATGGTCATAACATGTGATACATGACTCCGTTTCAAGACCACAACTAAGAAAATGGATGCTTGAAAAAAGGAGTACTTTTATCCAGGCAAGCATTGGTCAAAAGCGACTAAACCCGATCAAAAACTGATAAAAACCTACCAAGAACAGCTAAAAATGCCGTAACCGGCTCAAATCATCCAAACCTAAGAAAAAACCTCTAAAATTATTTCCAGTCCATATAGACCACATAGAATCCGGGCATAATGTATTTGCCCGGATTCTTGATGGATGAAACACATATATATATGTTTGCTCTGTTTAGTTTTGGTTGTGTTTTATTGGTGTAAAAGTTGGTCAGCTAGTAATTGAGGTAGTTGTGAATGTAGTAGACAAAGAGCATCTCGACGGCACATTATAGTATAAAGGTCAAGACATGAGTGTGCTCTAACAAAACGTCATGTTATTTGACCTAAAAATGATATTGTTTAACATTGGGAAGCCTACATAGGTGAATAATATGCAAAAGAAGGACAAGTATTTTTTGACATTTCATGTAGGATCAACTTGCTTATGTATTATATGACTCTGAAATATTTGATTCCATGTTTTATTCTATTAAAATTGAGAGCTATCAAGAGTGTGCTCTAACAAAACGTCATGTTATTTGACCTAAAAATGATATTGTTTAACCTTGGGAAGCCTACATAGGTGAATAATATGCAAAAGAAGGACAAGTATTTTTTGACATTTCATGTAGGATCAACTTGCTTATGTATTATATGACTCTGAAATATTTGATTCCATGTTTTATTCTATTAAAATTGAGAGCTATCAAGAAATAGATTACCAAACACAATCGCTAACATACAAAAACAAATTTATATTGAAATTATCTGAAAACGTGGGTTGCAATAAAATGGTCATAACATGTGATACATGACTCTGTTTCAAGACCACAACTAAGAAAATGGATGCTTGAAAAAAGGAGTACTTTTATCCAGGCAAGCATTGGTCAAAAGCGACTAAACCCGATCAAAAACTGATAAAAACCTACCAAGAACAGCTAAAAATGCCGTAACCGGCTCAAATCATCCAAACCTAAGAAAAAACCTGTAAAATTATTTCCAGTCCATATAGACCACATAGAATCCGGGCATAATGTATTTGCCCGGATTCTTGATGGATAAAACACATCTATATGTTTGCTCTGTTTAGTTTTGGTTGTGTTTTATTGGTGTAAAAGTTGGTCAGCTAGTATTTGAGGTAGTTGTGAATGTAGTAGACAAAGAGCATCTCGACGGCACATTATAGTATAAAGGTCAAGACATGAGTGTGCTCTAACAAAACGTCATGTTATTTGACCTAAAAATGATATTGTTTAACATTGGGAAGCCTACATAGGTGAATAATATGCAAAAGAAGGACAAGTATTTTTTGACATTTCATGTAGGATCAACTTGCTTATGTATTATATGACTCTGAAATATTTGATTCCATGTTTTATTCTATTAAAATTGAGAGCTATCAAGAAATAGATTACCAAACACAATCGCTAACATACAAAAACAAATTTATATTGAAATTATCTGAAAACGTGGGTTGCAATAAAATGGTCATAACATGTGATACATGACTCCGTTTCAAGACCACAACTAAGAAAATGGATGCTTGAAAAAAGGAGTACTTTTATCCAGGCAAGCATTGGTCAAAAGCGACTAAACCCGATCAAAAACTGATAAAAACCTACCAAGAACAGCTAAAAATGCCGTAACCGGCTCAAATCATCCAAACCTAAGAAAAAACCTCTAAAATTATTTCCAGTCCATATAGACCACATAGAATCCGGGCATAATGTATTTGCCCGGATTCTTGATGGATAAAACACATCTATATATGTTTGCTCTGTTTAGTTTTGGTTGTGTTTTATTGGTGTAAAAGTTGGTCAGCTAGTAATTGAGGTAGTTGTGAATGTAGTAGACAAAGAGCATCTCGACGGCACATTATAGTATAAAGGTCAAGACATGAGTGTGCTCTAACAAAACGTCATGTTATTTGACCTAAAAATGATATTGTTTAACATTGGGAAGCCTACATAGGTGAATAATATGCAAAAGAAGGACAAGTATTTTTTGACATTTCATGTAGGATCAACTTGCTTATGTATTATATGACTCTGAAATATTTGATTCCATGTTTTATTCTATTAAAATTGAGAGCTATCAAGAGTGTGCTCTAACAAAACGTCATGTTATTTGACCTAAAAATGATATTGTTTAACCTTGGGAAGCCTACATAGGTGAATAATATGCAAAAGAAGGACAAGTATTTTTTGACATTTCATGTAGGATCAACTTGCTTACGTATTATATGACTCTAAAATATTTGATTCCATGTTTTATTCTATTAAAATTGAGAGCTATCAAGAAATAGATTACCAAACACAATCGCTAACATACAAAAACAAATTTATATTGAAATTATCTGAAAACGTGGGTTGCAATAAAATGGTCATAACATGTGATACATGACTCCGTTTCAAGACCACAACTAAGAAAATGGATGCTTGAAAAAAGGAGTACTTTTATCCAGGCAAGCATTGGTCAAAAGCGACTAAACCCGATCAAAAACTGATAAAAACCTACCAAGAACAGCTAAAAATGCCGTAACCGGCTCAAATCATCCAAACCTAAGAAAAAACCTCTAAAATTATTTCCAGTCCATATAGACCACATAAAATCCGGGCATAATGTATTTGCCCGGATTCTTGATGGATAAAACACATCTATATGTTTGCTCTGTTTAGTTTTGGTTGTGTTTTATTGGTGTAAAAGTTGGTCAGCTAGTATTTGAGGTAGTTGTGAATGTAGTAGACAAAGAGCATCTCGACGGCACATTATAGTATAAAGGTCAAGACATGAGTGTGCTCTAACAAAACGTCATGTTATTTGACCTAAAAATGATATTGTTTAACATTGGGAAGCCTACATAGGTGAATAATATGCAAAAGAAGGACAAGTATTTTTTTGACATTTCATGTAGGATCAACTTGCTTATGTATTATATGACTCTGAAATATTTGATTCCATGTTTTATTCTATTAAAATTGAGAGCTATCAAGAAATAGATTACCAAACACAATCGCTAACATACAAAAACAAATTTATATTGAAATTATCTGAAAACGTGGGTTGCAATAAAATGGTCATAACATGTGATACATGACTCCGTTTCAAGACCACAACTAAGAAAATGGATGCTTGAAAAAAGGAGTACTTTTATCCAGGCAAGCATTGGTCAAAAGCGACTAAACCCGATCAAAAACTGATAAAAACCTACCAAGAACAGCTAAAAATGCCGTAACCGGCTCAAATCATCCAAACCTAAGAAAAAACCTCTAAAATTATTTCCAGTCCATATAGACCACATAGAATCCGGGCATAATGTATTTGCCCGGATTCTTGATGGATGAAACACATATATATGTTTGCTCTGTTTAGTTTTGGTTGTGTTTTATTGGTGTAAAAGTTGGTCAGCTAGTAATTGAGGTAGTTGTGAATGTAGTAGACAAAGAGCATCTCGACGACACATTAAAGTATAAAGGTCAAGACATGAGTGTGCTCTAACAAAACGTCATGTTATTTGACCTAAAAATGATATTGTTTAACATTGGGAAGCCTACATAGGTGAATAATATGCAAAAGAAGGACAAGTATTTTTTGACATTTCATGTAGGATCAACTTGCTTATGTATTATATGACTCTGACATATTTGATTCCATGTTTTATTCTATTAAAATTGAGAGCTATCAAGAGTGTGCTCTAACAAAACGTCATGTTATTTGACCTAAAAATGATATTGTTTAACCTTAGGAAGCCTACATAGGTGAATAATATGCAAAAGAAGGACAAGTATTTTTTGACATTTCATGTAGGATCAACTTGCTTATGTATTATATGACTCTGAAATATTTGATTCCATGTTTTATTCTATTAAAATTGAGAGCTATCAAGAAATAGATTACCAAACACAATCGCTAACATACAAAAAAAAATTTATATTGAAATTATCTGAAAACGTGGGTTGCAATAAAATGGTCATAACATGTGATACATGACTCCGTTTCAAGACCACAACTAAGAAAATGGATGCTTGAAAAAAGGAGTACTTTTATCCAGGCAAGCATTGGTCAAAAGCGACTAAACCCGATCAAAAACTGATAAAAACCTACCAAGAACAGCTAAAAATGCCGTAACCGGCTCAAATCATCCAAACCTAAGAAAAAACCTCTAAAATTATTTCCAGTCCATATAGACCACATAGAATCCGGGCATAATGTATTTGCCCGGATTCTTGATGGATAAAACACATCTATATGTTTGCTCTGTTTAGTTTTGGTTGTGTTTTATTGGTGTAAAAGTTGGTCAGCTAGTATTTGAGGTAGTTGTGAATGTAGTAGACAAAGAGCATCTCGACGGCACATTATAGTATAAAGGTCAAGACATGAGTGTGCTCTAACAAAACGTCATGTTATTTGACATAAAAATGATATTGTTTAACATTGGGAAGCCTACATAGGTGAATAATATGCAAAAGAAGGACAAGTATTTTTTGACATTTCATGTAGGATCAACTTGCTTATGTATTATATGACTCTGAAATATTTGATTCCATGTTTTATTCTATTAAAATTGAGAGCTATCAAGCAATAGATTACCAAACACAATCGCTAACATACAAAAACAAATTTATATTGAAATTATCTGAAAACGTGGGTTGCAATAAAATGGTCATAACATGTGATACATGACTCCGTTTCAAGACCACAACTAAGAAAATAGATGCTTGAAAAAAGGAGTACTTATATCCAGGCAAGCATTGGTCAAAAGCGACTAAACCCGATCAAAAACTGATAAAAACCTACCAAGAACAGCTAAAAATGCCGTAACCGGCTTAAATCATCCAAACCTAAGAAAAAACCTCTAAAATTATTTCCAGTCCATATAGACCACACAGAATCCGGGCATAATGTATTTGCCCGGATTCTTGATGGATGAAACACATATATATATATGTTTGCTCTGTTTAGTTTTGGTTGTGTTTTATTGGTGTAAAAGTTGGTCAGCTAGTAATTGAGGTAGTTGTGAATGTAGTAGACAAAGAGCATCTCGACGGCACATTATAGTATAAAGGTCAAGACATGAGTGTGCTCTAACAAAACGTCATGTTATTTGACCTAAAAATGATATTGTTTAACATTGGGAAGCCTACATAGGTGAATAATATGCAAAAGAAGGACAAGTATTTTTTGACATTTCATGTAGGATCAACTTGCTTATGTATTATATGACTCTGAAATATTTGATTCCATGTTTTATTCTATTAAAATTGAGAGCTATCAAGAGTGTGCTCTAACAAAACGTCATGTTATTTGACCTAAAAATGATATTGTTTAACCTTGGGAAGCCTACATAGGTGAATAATATGCAAAAGAAGGACAAGTATTTTTTGACATTTCATGTAGGATCAACTTACTTATGTATTATATGACTCTGAAATATTTGATTCCATGTTTTATTCTATTAAAATTGAGAGCTATCAAGAAATAGATTACCAAACACAATCGCTAACATACAAAAACAAATTTATATTGAAATTATCTTAAAACGTGGGTTGCAATAAAATGGTCATAACATGTGATACATAACTCCGTTTCAAGACCACAACTAAGAAAATGGATGCTTGAAAAAAGGAGTACTTTTATCCAGGCAAGCATTGGTCAAAAGCGACTAAACCCGATCAAAAACTGATAAAAACCTACCAAGAACAGCTAAAAATGCCGTAACCGGCTCAAATCATACAAACCTAAGAAAAAACCTCTAAAATTATTTCCAGTCCATATAGACCACATAGAATCCGGGCATAATGTATTTGCCCGGATTCTTGATGGATAAAACACATCTATATGTTTGCTCTGTTTAGTTTTGGTTGTGTTTTATTGGTGTAAAAGTTGGTCAGCTAGTATTTGAGGTAGTTGTGAATGTAGTAGACAAAGAGCATCTCGACGGCACATTATAGTATAAAGGTCAAGACATGAGTGTGCTCTAACAAAACGTCATGTTATTTGACCTAAAAATGATATTGTTTAACATTGGGAAGCCTACATAGGTGAATAATATGCAAAAGAAGGACAAGTATTTTTTGACATTTCATGTAGGATCAACTTGCTTATGTATTATATGACTCTGAAATATTTGATTCCATGTTTTATTCTATTAAAATTGAGAGCTATCAAGAAATAGATTACCAAACACAATCGCTAACATACAAAAACAAATTTATATTGAAATTATCTGAAAACGTGGGTTGCAATAAAATGGTCATAACATGTGATACATGACTCCGTTTCAAGACCACAACTAAGAAAATGGATGCTTGAAAAAAGGAGTACTTTTATCCAGGCAAGCATTGGTCAAAAGCGACTAAACCCGATCAAAAACTGATAAAAACCTACCAAGAACAGCTAAAAATGCCGTAACCGGCTCAAATCATCCAAACCTAAGAAAAAACCTCTAAAATTATTTCCAGTCCATATAGACCACATAGAATCCGGGCATAATGTATTTGCCCGGATTCTTGATGGATGAAACACATATATATGTTTGCTCTGTTTAGTTTTGGTTGTGTTTTATTGGTGTAAAAGTTGGTCAGCTAGTAATTGAGGTAGTTGTGAATGTAGTAGACAAAGAGCATCTCGACGGCACATTATAGTATAAAGGTCAAGACATGAGTGTGCTCTAACAAAACGTCATGTTATTTGACCTAAAAATGATATTGTTTAACATTGGGAAGCCTACATAGGTGAATAATATGCAAAAGAAGGATAAGTATTTTTTGACATTTCATGTAGGATCAACTTGCTTATGTATTATATGACTCTGAAATATTTGATTCCATGTTTTATTCTATTAAAATTGAGAGCTATCAAGAGTGTGCTCTAACAAAACGTCATGTTATTTGACCTAAAAATGATATTGTTTAACCTTGGGAAGCCTACATAGGTGAATAATATGCAAAAGAAGGACAAGTATTTTTTGACATTTCATGTAGGATCAACTTGCTTATGTATTATATGACTCTGAAATTTTTGATTCCATGTTTTATTCTATTAAAATTGAGAGCTATCAAGAAATAGATTACCAAACACAATCGCTAACATACAAAAACAAATTTATATTGAAATTATCTGAAAACGTGGGTTGCAATAAAATGGTCATAACATGTGATACATGACTCCGTTTCAAGACCACAACTAAGAAAATGGATGCTTGAAAAAAGGAGTACTTTTATCCAGGCAAGCATTGGTCAAAAGCGACTAAACCCGATCAAAAACTGATAAAAACCTACCAATAACAGCTAAAAATGCCGTAACCGGCTCTAATCATCCAAACCTAAGAAAAAACCTCTAAAATTATTTCCAGTCCATATAGACCACATAGAATCCGGGCATAATGTATTTGCCTGGATTCTTGTTGGATAAAACACATCTATATGTTTGCTCTGTTTAGTTTTGGTTGTGTTTTATTGGTGTAAAATTTGGTCAGCTAGTATTTGAGGTAGTTGTGAATGTAGTAGACAAAGAGCATCTCGACGGCACATTATAGTATAAAGGTCAAGACATGAGTGTGCTCTAACAAAACGTCATGTTATTTGACCTAAAAATGATATTGTTTAACATTGGGAAGCCTACATAGGTGAATAATATGCAAAAGAAGGACAAGTATTTTTTGACATTTCATGTAGGATCAACTTGCTTATGTATTATATGACTCTGAAATATTTGATTCCATGTTTTATTCTATTAAAATTGAGAGCTATCAAGAGTGTGCTCTAACAAAACGTCATGTTATTTGACCTAAAAATTATATTGTTTAACCTTGGGAAGCCTACATAGGTGAATAATATGCAAAAGAAGGACAAGTATTTTTTGACATTTCATGTAGGATCAACTTACTTATGTATTATATGACTCTGAAATATTTGATTCCATGTTTTATTCTATTAAAATTGAGAGCTATCAAGAAATAGATTACCAAACACAATCGCTAACATACAAAAACAAATTTATATTGAAATTATCTTAAAACGTGGGTTGCAATAAAATGGTCATAACATGTGATACATAACTCCGTTTCAAGACCACAACTAAGAAAATGGATGCTTGAAAAAAGGAGTACTTTTATCCAGGCAAGCATTGGTCAAAAGCGACTAAACCCGATCAAAAACTGATAAAAACCTACCAAGAACAGCTAAAAATGCCGTAACCGGCTCAAATCATCCAAACCTAAGAAAAAACCTCTAAAATTATTTCCAGTCCATATAGACCACATAGAATCCGGGCATAATGTATTTGCCCGGATTCTTGATGGATAAAACACATCTATATGTTTGCTCTGTTTAGTTTTGGTTGTGTTTTATTGGTGTAAAAGTTGGTCAGCTAGTATTTGAGGTAGTTGTGAATGTAGTAGACAAAGAGCATCTCGACGGCACATTATAGTATAAAGGTCAAGACATGAGTGTGCTCTAACAAAACGTCATGTTATTTGACCTAAAAATGATATTGTTTAACATTGGGAAGCCTACATAGGTGAATAATATGCAAAAGAAGGACAAGTATTTTTTGACATTTCATGTAGGATCAACTTGCTTATGTATTATATGACTCTGAAATATTTGATTCCATGTTTTATTCTATTAAAATTGAGAGCTATCAAGAAATAGATTACCAAACACAATCGCTAACATACAAAAACAAATTTATATTGAAATTATCTGAAAACGTGGGTTGCAATAAAATGGTCATAACATGTGATACATGACTCCGTTTCAAGACCACAACTAAGAAAATGGATGCTTGAAAAAAGGAGTACTTTTATCCAGGCAAGCATTGGTCAAAAGCGACTAAACCCGATCAAAAACTGATAAAAACCTACCAAGAACAGCTAAAAATGCCGTAACCGGCTCAAATCATCCAAACCTAAGAAAAAACCTCTAAAATAATTTCCAGTCCATATAGACCACATAGAATCCGGGCATAATGTATTTGCCCGGATTCTTGATGGATGAAACACATATATATGTTTGCTCTGTTTAGTTTTGGTTGTGTTTTATTGGTGTAAAAGTTGGTCAGCTAGTAATTGAGGTAGTTGTGAATGTAGTAGACAAAGAGCATCTCGACGGCACATTATAGTATAAAGGTCAAGACATGAGTGTGCTCTAACAAAACGTCATGTTATTTGACCTAAAAATGATATTGTTTAACATTGGGAAGCCTACATAGGTGAATAATATGCAAAAGAAGGATAAGTATTTTTTGACATTTCATGTAGGATCAACTTGCTTATGTATTATATGACTCTGAAATATTTGATTCCATGTTTTATTCTATTAAAATTGAGAGCTATCAAGAGTGTGCTCTAACAAAACGTCATGTTATTTGACCTAAAAATGATATTGTTTAACCTTGGGAAGCCTACATAGGTGAATAATATGCAAAAGAAGGACAAGTATTTTTTGACATTTCATGTAGGATCAACTTGCTTATGTATTATATGACTCTGAAATTTTTGATTCCATGTTTTATTCTATTAAAATTGAGAGCTATCAAGAAATAGATTACCAAACACAATCGCTAACATACAAAAACAAATTTATATTGAAATTATCTGAAAACGTGGGTTGCAATAAAATGGTCATAACATGTGATACATGACTCCGTTTCAAGACCACAACTAAGAAAATGGATGCTTGAAAAAAGGAGTACTTTTATCCAGGCAAGCATTGGTCAAAAGCGACTAAACCCGATCAAAAACTGATAAAAACCTACCAAGAACAGCTAAAAATGCCGTAACCGGCTCTAATCATCCAAACCTAAGAAAAAACCTCTAAAATTATTTCCAGTCCATATAGACCACATAGAATCCGGGCATAATGTATTTGCCTGGATTCTTGATGGATAAAACACATCTATATGTTTGCTCTGTTTAGTTTTGGTTGTGTTTTATTGGTGTAAAAGTTGGTCAGCTAGTATTTGAGGTAGTTGTGAATGTAGTAGACAAAGAGCATCTCGACGGCACATTATAGTATAAAGGTCAAGACATGAGTGTGCTCTAATAAAACGTCATGTTATTTGACCTAAAAATGATATTGTTTAACATTGGGAAGCCTACATAGGTGAATAATATGCAAAAGAAGGACAAGTATTTTTTGACATTTCATGTAGGATCAACTTGCTTATGTATTATATGACTCTGAAATATTTGATTCCATGTTTTATTCTATTAAAATTGAGAGCTATCAAGAGTGTGCTCTAACAAAACGTCATGTTATTTGACCTAAAAATTATATTGTTTAACCTTGGGAAGCCTACATAGGTGAATAATATGCAAAAGAAGGACAAGTATTTTTTGACATTTCATGTAGAATCAACTTGCTTATGTATTATATGACTCTGAAATATTTGATTCCATGTTTTATTCTATTAAAATTGAGAGCTATCAAGAAATAGATTACCAAACACAATCGCTAACATACAAAAACAAATTCATATTGAAATTATCTGAAAACGTGGGTTGCAATAAAATGGTCATAACATGTGATACATGACTCCGTTTCAAGACCACAACTAAGAAAATGGATGCTTGAAAAAAGGAGTACTTTTATCCAGGCAAGCATTGGTCAAAAGCGACTAAACCCGATCAAAAACTGATAAAAACCTACCAAGAACAGCTAAAAATGCCGTAACCGGCTCAAATCATCCAAACCTAAGAAAAAACCTCTAAAATTATTTCCAGTCCATATAGACCACATAGAATCCGGGCATAATGTATTTGCCCGGATTCTTGATGGATGAAACACATATATATGTTTGCTCTGTTTAGTTTTGGTTGTGTTTTATTGGTGTAAAAGTTGGTCAGCTAGTAATTGAGGTAGTTGTGAATGTAGTAGACAAAGAGCATCTCGACGGCACATTATAGTATAAAGGTCAAGACATGAGTGTGCTCTAACAAAACGTCATGTTATTTGACCTAAAAATGATATTATTTAACATTGGGAAGCCTACATAGGTGAATAATATGCAAAAGAAGGACAAGTATTTTTTGACATTTCATGTAGGATCAACTTGCTTATGTATTATATGACTCTGAAATATTTGATTCCATGTTTTATTCTATTAAAATTGAGAGCTATCAAGAGTGTGCTCTAACAAAACGTCATGTTATTTGACCTAAAAATTATATTGTTTAACCTTGGGAAGCCTACATAGGTGAATAATATGCAAAAGAAGGACAAATATTTTTTGACATTTCATGTAGGATCAACTTGCTTATGTATTATATGACTCTGAAATATTTGATTCCATGTTTTATTCTATTAAAATTGAGAGCTATCAAGAAATAGATTACCAAACACAATCGCTAACATACAAAAACAAATTTATATTGAAATTATCTGAAAACGTGGGTTGCAATAAAATGGTCATAACATGTGATACATGACTCCGTTTCAAGACCACAACTAAGAAAATGGATGCTTGAAAAAAAGAGTACTTTTTTCCAGGCAAGCATTGGTCAAAAGCGACTAAACCCGATCAAAAACTGATAAAAACCTACCAAGAACAGCTAAAAATGCCGTAACCGGCTCAAATCATCCAAACCTAAGAAAAAACCTCTAAAATTATTTCCAGTCCATATAGACCACATAGAATCCGGGCATAATGTATTTGCCCGGATTCTTGATGGATGAAACACATATATATATGTTTGCTCTGTTTAGTTTTGGTTGTGTTTTATTGGTGTAAAAGTTGGTCAGCTAGTATTTGAGGTAGTTGTGAATGTAGTAGACAAAGAGCATCTCGACGGCACATTATAGTATAAAGGTCAAGACATGAGTGTGCTCTAACAAAACGTCATGTTATTTGACCTAAAAATGATATTGTTTAACATTGGGAAGCCTACATAGGTGAATAATATGCAAAAGAAGGACAAGTATTTTTTGACATTTCATGTAGGATCAACTTGCTTATGTATTATATGACTCTGAAATATTTGATTCCATGTTTTATTCTATTAAAATTGAGAGCTATCAAGCAATAGATTACCAAACACAATCGCTAACATACAAAAACAAATTTATATTGAAATTATCTGAAAACGTGGGTTGCAATAAAATGGTCATAACTTGTGATACATGACTCCGTTTCAAGACCACAACTAAGAAAATAGATGCTTGAAAAAAGGAGTACTTTTATCCAGGCAAGCATTGGTCAAAAGCGACTAAACCCGATCAAAAACTGATAAAAACCTACCAAGAACAGCTAAAAATGCCGTAACCGGCTTAAATCATCCAAACCTAAGAAAAAACCTCTAAAATTATTTCCAGTCCATATAGACCACATAGAATCCGGGCATAATGTATTTGCCCGGATTCTTGATGGATGCAACACATATATATATATGTTTGCTCTGTTTAGTTTTGGTTGTGTTTTATTGGTGTAAAAGTTGGTCAGCTAGTAATTGAGGTAGTTGTGAATGTAGTAGACAAAGAGCATCTCGACGGCACATTATAGTATAAAGGTCAAGACATGAGTGTGCTCTAACAAAACGTCATGTTATTTGACCTAAAAATGATATTGTTTAACATTGGGAAGCCTACATAGGTGAATAATATGCAAAAGAAGGACAAGTATTTTTTGACATTTCATGTAGGATCAACTTGCTTATGTATTATATGACTCTGAAATATTTGATTCCATGTTTTATTCTATTAAAATTGAGAGCTATCAAGAGTGTGCTCTAACAAAACGTCATGTTATTTGACCTAAAAATGATATTGTTTAACCTTGGGAAGCCTACATAGGTGAATAATATGCAAAAGAAGGACAAGTATTTTTTGACATTTCATGTAGGATCAACTTGCTTATGTATTATATGACTCTGAAATATTTGATTCCATGTTTTATTCTATTAAAATTGAGAGCTATCAAGAAATAGATTACCAAACACAATCGCTAACATACAAAAACAAATTTATATTGAAATTATCTGAAAACGTGGGTTGCAATAAAATGGTCATAACATGTGATACATAACTCCGTTTCAAGACCACAACTAAGAAAATGGATGCTTGAAAAAAGGAGTACTTTTATCCAGGCAAGCATTGGTCAAAAGCGACTAAACCCGATCAAAAACTGATAAAAACCTACCAAGAACAGCTAAAAATGCCGTAACCGGCTCAAATCATCCAAACCTAAGAAAAAACCTCTAAAATTATTTCCAGTCCATATAGACCACATAGAATCCGGGCATAATGTATTTGCCCGGATTCTTGATGGATAAAACACATCTATATGTTTGCTCTGTTTAGTTTTGGTTGTGTTTTATTGGTGTAAAAGTTGGTCAGCTAGTATTTGAGGTAGTTGTGAATGTAGTAGACAAAGAGCATCTCGACGGCACATTATAGTATAAAGGTCAAGACATGAGTGTGCTCTAACAAAACGTCATGTTATTTGACCTAAAAATGATATTGTTTAACATTGGGAAGCCTACATAGGTGAATAATATGCAAAAGAAGGACAAGTATTTTTTGACATTTCATGTAGGATCAACTTGCTTATGTATTATATGACTCTGAAATATTTGATTCCATGTTTTATTCTATTAAAATTGAGAGCTATCAAGAAATAGATTACCAAACACAATCGCTAACATACAAAAACAAATTTATATTGAAATTATCTGAAAACGTGGGTTGCAATAAAATGGTCATAACATGTGATACATGACTCCGTTTCAAGACCACAACTAAGAAAATGGATGCTTGAAAAAAGGAGTACTTTTATCCAGGCAAGCATTGGTCAAAAGCGACTAAACCCGATCAAAAACTGATAAAAACCTACCAAGAACAGCTAAAAATGCCGTAACCGGCTCAAATCATCCAAACCTAAGAAAAAACCTCTAAAATTATTTCCAGTCCATATAGACCACATAGAATCCGGGCATAATGTATTTGCCCGGATTCTTGATGGATGAAACACATATATATGTTTGCTCTGTTTAGTTTTGGTTGTGTTTTATTGGTGTAAAAGTTGGTCAGCTAGTAATTGAGGTAGTTGTGAATGTAGTAGACAAAGAGCATCTCGACGGCACATTATAGTGTAAAGGTCAAGACATGAGTGTGCTCTAACAAAACGTCATGTTATTTGACCTAAAAATGATATTGTTTAACATTGGGAAGCCTACATAGGTGAATAATATGCAAAAGAAGGACAAGTATTTTTTGACATTTCATGTAGGATCAACTTGCTTATGTATTATATGACTCTGAAATATTTGATTCCATGTTTTATTCTATTAAAATTGAGAGCTATCAAGAGTGTGCTCTAACAAAACGTCATGTTATTTGACCTAAAAATGATATTGTTTAACCTTGGGAAGCCTACATAGGTGAATAATATGCAAAAGAAGGACAAGTATTTTTTGACATTTCATGTAGGATCAATTTGCTTATGTATTATATGACTCTGAAATTTTTGATTCCATGTTTTATTCTATTAAAATTGAGAGCTATCAAGAAATAGATTACCAAACACAATCGCTAACATACAAAAACAAATTTATATTGAAATTATCTGAAAACGTGGGTTGCAATAAAATGGTCATAACATGTGATACATGACTCCGTTTCAAGACCACAACTAAGAAAATGGATGCTTGAAAAAAGGAGTACTTTTATCCAGGCAAGCATTGGTCAAAAGCGACTAAACCCGATCAAAAACTGATAAAAACCTACCAAGAACAGCTAAAAATGCCGTAACCGGCTCTAATCATCCAAACCTAAGAAAAAACCTCTAAAATTATTTCCAGTCCATATAGACCACATAGAATCCGGGCATAATGTATTTGCCTGGATTCTTGATGGATAAAACACATCTATATGTTTGCTCTGTTTAGTTTTGGTTGTGTTTTATTGGTGTAAAAGTTGGTCAGCTAGTATTTGAGGTAGTTGTGAATGTAGTAGACAAAGAGCATCTCGACGGCACATTATAGTATAAAGGTCAAGACATGAGTGTGCTCTAACAAAACGTCATGTTATTTGACCTAAAAATGATATTGTTTAACATTGGGAAGCCTACATAGGTGAATAATATGCAAAAGAAGGACAAGTATTTTTTGACATTTCATGTAGGATCAACTTGCTTATGTATTATATGACTCTGAAATATTTGATTCCATGTTTTATTCTATTAAAATTGAGAGCTATCAAGAAATAGATTACCAAACACAATCGCTAACATACAAAAACAAATTTATATTGAAATTATCTGAAAACGTGGGTTGCAATAAAATGGTCATAACATGTGATACATGACTCCGTTTCAAGACCACAACTAAGAAAATGGATGCTTGAAAAAAGGAGTACTTTTATCCAGGCAAGCATTGGTCAAAAGCGACTAAACCCGATCAAAAACTGATAAAAACCTACCAAGAACAGCTAAAAATGCCGTAACCGGCTCAAATCATCCAAACCTAAGAAAAAACCTCTAAAATTATTTCCAGTCCATATAGACCACATAGAATCCGGGCATAATGTATTTGCCCGGATTCTTGATGGATGAAACACATATATATGTTTGCTCTGTTTAGTTTTGGTTGTGTTTTATTGGTGTAAAAGTTGGTCAGCTAGTAATTGAGGTAGTTGTGAATGTAGTAGACAAAGAGCATCTCGACGGCACATTATAGTATAAAGGTCAAGACATGAGTGTGCTCTAACAAAACATCATGTTATTTGACCTAAAAATGATATTGTTTAACATTGGGAAGCCTACATAGGTGAATAATATGCAAAAGAAGGACAAGTATTTTTTGACATTTCATGTAGGATCAACTTGCTTATGTATTATATGACTCTGAAATATTTGATTCCATGTTTTATTCTATTAAAATTGAGAGCTATCAAGAGTGTGCTCTAACAAAACGTCATGTTATTTGACCTAAAAATGATATTGTTTAACCTTGGGAAGCCTACATAGGTGAATAATATGCAAAAGAAGGACAAGTATTTTTTGACATTTCATGTAGGATCAACTTGCTTATGTATTATATGACTCTTAAATTTTTGATTCCATGTTTTATTCTATTAAAATTGAGAGCTATCAAGAAATAGATTACCAAACACAATCGCTAACATACAAAAACAAATTTATATTGAAATTATCTGAAAACGTAGGTTGCAATAAAATGGTCATAACATGTGATACATGACTCCGTTTCAAGACCACAACTAAGAAAATGGATGCTTGAAAAAAGGAGTACTTTTATCCAGGCAAGCATTGGTCAAAAGCGACTAAACCCGATCAAAAACTGATAAAAACCTACCAAGAACAGCTAAAAATGCCGTAACCGGCTCTAATCATCCAAACCTAAGAAAAAACCTCTAAAATTATTTCCAGTCCATATAGACCACATAGAATCCGGGCATAATGTATTTGCCTGGATTCTTGATGGATAAAACACATCTATATGTTTGCTCTGTTTAGTTTTGGTTGTGTTTTATTGGTGTAAAAGTTCGTCAGCTAGTATTTGAGGTAGTTGTGAATGTAGTAGACAAAGAGCATCTCGACGGCACATTATAGTATAAAGGTCAAGACATGAGTGTGCTCTAACAAAACGTCATGTTATTTGACCTAAAAATGATATTGTTTAACATTGGGAAGCCTACATAGGTGAATAATATGCAAAAGAAGGACAAGTATTTTTTGACATTTCATGTAGGATCAACTTGCTTATGTATTATATGACTCTGAAATATTTGATTCCATGTTTTATTCTATTAAAATTGAGAGCTATCAAGAGTGTGCTCTAACAAAACGTCATGTTATTTGACCTAAAAATTATATTGTTTAACCTTGGGAAGCCTACATAGGTGAATAATATGCAAAAGAAGGACAAGTATTTTTTGACATTTCATGTAGAATCAACTTGCTTATGTATTATATGACTCTGAAATATTTGATTCCATGTTTTATTCTATTAAAATTGAGAGCTATCAAGAAATAGATTACCAAACACAATCGCTAACATACAAAAACAAATTTATATTGAAATTATCTGAAAACGTGGGTTGCAATAAAATGGTCATAACATGTGATACATGACTCCGTTTCAAGACCACAACTAAGAAAATGGATGCTTGAAAAAAGGAGTACTTTTATCCAGGAAAGCATTGGTCAAAAGCGACTAAACCCGATCAAAAACTGATAAAAACCTACCAAGAACAGCTAAAAATGCCGTAACCGGCTCAAATCATCCAAACCTAAGAAAAAACCTCTAAAATTATTTCCAGTCCATATAGACCACATAGAATCCGGGCATAATGTATTTGCCTGGATTCTTGATGGATGAAACACATGTATATGTTTGCTCTGTTTAGTTTTGGTTGTGTTTTATTGGTGTAAAAGTTGGTCAGCTAGTAATTGAGGTAGTTGTGAATGTAGTAGACAAAGAGCATCTCGACGGCACATTATAGTATAAAGGTCAAGACATGAGTGTGCTCTAACAAAACGTCATGTTATTTGACCTAAAAATGATATTATTTAACATTGGGAAGCCTACATAGGTGAATAATATGCAAAAGAAGGACAAGTATTTTTTGACATTTCATGTAGGATCAACTTGCTTATGTATTATATGACTCTGAAATATTTGATTCCATGTTTTATTCTATTAAAATTGAGAGTCATCAAGAGTGTGCTCTAACAAAACGTCATGTTATTTGACCTAAAAATTATATTGTTTAACCTTGGGAAGCCTACATAGGTGAATAATATGCAAAAGAAGGACAAATATTTTTTGACATTTCATGTAGGATCAACTTGCTTATGTATTATATGACTCTGAAATATTTGATTCTATGTTTTATTCTATTAAAATTGAGAGCTATCAAGAAATAGATTACCAAACACAATCGCTAACATACAAAAACAAATTTATATTGAAATTATCTGAAAACGTGGGTTGCAATAAAATGGTCATAACATGTGATACATGACTCCGTTTCAAGACCACAACTAAGAAAATGGATGCTTGAAAAAAAGAGTACTTTTTTCCAGGCAAGCATTGGTCAAAAGCGACTAAACCCGATCAAAAACTGATAAAAACCTACCAAGAACAGCTAAAAATGCCGTAACCGGCTCAAATCATCCAAACCTAAGAAAAAACCTCTAAAATTATTTCCAGTCCAGATAGACCACATAGAATCCGGGCATAATGTATTTGCCCGGATTCTTGATGGATAAAACACATCTATATGTTTGCTCTGTTTAGTTTTGGTTGTGTTTTATTGGTGTAAAAGTTGGTCAGCTAGTATTTGAGGTAGTTGTGAATGTAGTAGACAAAGAGCATCTCGACAGCACATTATAGTATAAAGGTCAAGACATGAGTGTGCTCTAACAAAACGTCATGTTATTTGACCTAAAAATGATATTGTTTAACATTGGGAAGCCTACATAGGTGAATAATATGCAAAAGAAGGACAAGTATTTTTTGACATTTCATGTAGGATCAACTTGCTTATGTATTATATGACTCTGAAATATTTGATTCCATGTTTTATTCTATTAAAATTGAGAGCTATCAAGAAATAGATTACCAAACACAATCGCTAACTTACAAAAACAAATTTATATTGAAATTATCTGAAAACGTGGGTTGCAATAAAATGGTCATAACATGTGATACATGACTCTGTTTCAAGACCACAACTAAGAAAATGGATGCTTGAAAAAAGAGTACTTTTATCCAGGCAAGCATTGGTCAAAAGCGACTAAACCCGATCAAAAACTGATAAAAACCTACCAAGAACAGCTAAAAATGCCGTAACCGGCTCAAATCATCCAAACCTAAGAAAAAACCTCTAAAATTATTTCCAGTCCATATAGACCACATAGAATCCGGGCATAATGTATTTTCCCGGATTCTTGATGGATGAAACACATATATATGTTTGCTCTGTTTAGTTTTGGTTGTGTTTTATTGGTGTAAAAGTTGGTCAGCTAGTAATTGAGGTAGTTGTGAATGTAGTAGACAAAGAGCATCTCGACGGCACATTATAGTATAAAGGTCAAGACATGAGTGTGCTCTAACAAAACGTCATGTTATTTGACCTAAAAATGATATTGTTTAACATTGGGAAGCCTACATAGGTGAATAATATGCAAAAGAAGGACAAGTATTTTTTGACATTTCATGTAGGATCAACTTGCTTATGTATTATATGACTCTGAAATATTTGATTCCATGTTTTATTCTATTAAAATTGAGAGCTATCAAGAGTGTGCTCTAACAAAACGTCATGTTATTTGACCTAAAAATTATATTGTTTAACCTTGGGAAGCCTACATAGGTGAATAATATGCAAAAGAAGGACAAGTATTTTTTGACATTTCATGTAGAATCAACTTGCTTATGTATTATATGACTCTGAAATATTTGATTCCATGTTTTATTCTATTAAAATTGAGAGCTATCAAGAAATAGATTACCAAACACAATCGCTAACATACAAAAACAAATTTATATTGAAATTATCTGAAAACGTGGGTTGCAATAAAATGGTCATAACATGTGATACATGACTCCGTTTCAAGACCACAACTAAGAAAATGGATGCTTGAAAAAAAGAGTACTTTTTTCCAGGCAAGCATTGGTCAAAAGCGACTAAACCCGATCAAAAACTGATAAAAACCTACCAAGAACAGCTAAAAATGCCGTAACCGGCTCAAATCATCCAAACCTAAGAAAAAACCTCTAAAATTATTTCCAGTCCAGATAGACCACATAGAATCCGGGCATAATGTATTTGCCCGGATTCTTGATGGATAAAACACATCTATATGTTTGCTCTGTTTAGTTTTGGTTGTGTTTTATTGGTGTAAAAGTTGGTCAGCTAGTATTTGAGGTAGTTGTGAATGTAGTAGACAAAGAGCATCTCGACAGCACATTATAGTATAAAGGTCAAGACATGAGTGTGCTCTAACAAAACGTCATGTTATTTGACCTAAAAATGATATTGTTTAACATTGGGAAGCCTACATAGGTGAATAATATGCAAAAGAAGGACAAGTATTTTTTGACATTTCATGTAGGATCAACTTGCTTATGTATTATATGACTCTGAAATATTTGATTCCATGTTTTATTCTATTAAAATTGAGAGCTATCAAGAAATAGATTACCAAACACAATCGCTAACATACAAAAACAAATTTATATTGAAATTATCTGAAAACGTGGGTTGCAATAAAATGGTCATAACATGTGATACATGACTCCGTTTCAAGACCACAACTAAGAAAATGGATGCTTGAAAAAAGGAGTACTTTTATCCAGGCAAGCATTGGTCAAAAGCGACTAAACCCGATCAAAAACTGATAAAAACCTACCAAGAACAGCTAAAAATGCCGTAACCGGCTCAAATCATCCAAACCTAAGAAAAAACCTCTAAAATTATTTCCAGTCCAGATAGACCACATAGAATCCGGGCATAATGTATTTGCCCGGATTCTTGATGGATAAAACACATCTATATGTTTGCTCTGTTTAGTTTTGGTTGTGTTTTATTGGTGTAAAAGTTGGTCAGCTAGTATTTGAGGTAGTTGTGAATGTAGTAGACAAAGAGCATCTCGACAGCACATTATAGTATAAAGGTCAAGACATGAGTGTGCTCTAACAAAACGTCATGTTATTTGACCTAAAAATGATATTGTTTAACATTGGGAAGCCTACATAGGTGAATAATATGCAAAAGAAGGACAAGTATTTTTTGACATTTCATGTAGGATCAACTTGCTTATGTATTATATGACTCTGAAATATTTGATTCCATGTTTTATTCTATTAAAATTGAGAGCTATCAAGAAATAGATTACCAAACACAATCGCTAACATACAAAAACAAATTTATATTGAAATTATCTGAAAACGTGGGTTGCAATAAAATGGTCATAACATGTGATACATGACTCTGTTTCAAGACCACAACTAAGAAAATGGATGCTTGAAAAAAGAGTACTTTTATCCAGGCAAGCATTGGTCAAAAGCGACTAAACCCGATCAAAAACTGATAAAAACCTACCAAGAACAGCTAAAAATGCCGTAACCGGCTCAAATCATCCAAACCTAAGAAAAAACCTCTAAAATTATTTCCAGTCCATATAGACCACATAGAATCCGGGCATAATGTATTTGCCCGGATTCTTGATGGATGAAACACATATATATGTTTGCTCTGTTTAGTTTTGGTTGTGTTTTATTGGTGTAAAAGTTGGTCAGCTAGTAATTGAGGTAGTTGTGAATGTAGTAGACAAAGAGCATCTCGACGGCACATTATAGTATAAAGGTCAAGACATGAGTGTGCTCTAACAAAACGTCATGTTATTTGACCTAAAAAGGATATTGTTTAACATTGGGAAGCCTACATAGGTGAATAATATGCAAAAGAAGGACAAGTATTTTTTGACATTTCATGTAGGATCAACTTGCTTATGTATTATATGACTCTGAAATATTTGATTCCATGTTTTATTCTATTAAAATTGAGAGCTATCAAGAGTGTGCTCTAACAAAACGTCATGTTATTTGACCTAAAAATTATATTGTTTAACCTTGGGAAGCCTACATAGGTGAATAATATGCAAAAGAAGGACAAGTATTTTTTGACATTTCATGTAGAATCAACTTGCTTATGTATTATATGACTCTGAAATATTTGATTCCATGTTTTATTCTATTAAAATTGAGAGCTATCAAGAAATAGATTACCAAACACAATCGCTAACATACAAAAACAAATTTATATTGAAATTATCTGAAAACGTGGGTTGCAATAAAATGGTCATAACATGTGATACATGACTCCGTTTCAAGACCACAACTAAAAAAATGGATGCTTGAAAAAAGGAGTACTTTTATCCAGGCAAGCATTGGTCAAAAGCGACTAAACCCGATCAAAAACTGATAAAAACCTACCAAGAACAGCTAAAAATACCGTAACCGGCTCAAATCATCCAAACCTAAGAAAAAACCTCTAAAATTATTTCCAGTCCATATAGACCACATAGAATCCGGGCATAATGTATTTGCCCGGATTCTTGATGGATGAAACACATATATATGTTTGCTCTGTTTAGTTTTGGTTGTGTTTTATTGGTGTAAAAGTTGGTCAGCTAGTAATTGAGGTAGTTGTGAATGTAGTAGACAAAGAGCATCTCGACGGCACATTATAGTATAAAGGTCAAGACATGAGTGTGCTCTAACAAAACGTCATGTTATTTGACCTAAAAATGATATTGTTTAACATTGGGAAGCCTACATAGGTGAATAATATGCAAAAGAAGGACAAGTATTTTTTGACATTTCATGTAGGATCAACTTGCTTATGTATTATATGACTCTGAAATATTTGATTCCATGTTTTATTCTATTAAAATTGAGAGCTATCAAGAGTGTGCTCTAACAAAACGTCATGTTATTTGACCTAAAAATTATATTGTTTAACCTTGGGAAGCCTACATAGGTGAATAATATGCAAAAGAAGGACAAATATTTTTTGACATTTCATGTAGGATCAACTTGCTTATGTATTATATGACTCTGAAATATTTGATTCCATGTTTTATTCTATTAAAATTGAGAGCTATCAAGAAATAGATTACCAAACACAATCGCTAACATACAAAAACAAATTTATATTGAAATTATCTGAAAACGTGGGTTGCAATAAAATGGTCATAACATGTGATACATGACTCCGTTTCAAGACCACAACTAAGAAAATGGATGCTTGAAAAAAAGAGTACTTTTATCCAGGCAAGCATTGGTCAAAAGCGACTAAACCCGATCAAAAACTGATAAAAACCTACCAAGAACAGCTAAAAATGCCGTAACCGGCTCAAATCATCCAAACCTAAGAAAAAACCTCTAAAATTATTTCCAGTCCATATAGACCACATAGAATCTGGGCATAATGTATTTGCCCGGATTCTTGATGGATAAAACACATCTATATGTTTGCTCTGTTTATTTTTGGTTGTGTTTTATTGGTGTAAAAGTTGGTCAGCTAGTAATTGAGGTAGTTGTGAATGTAGTAGACAAAGAGCATCTCGACGGCACATTATAGTATAAAGGTCAAGACATGAGTGTGCTCTAACAAAACGTCATGTTATTTGACCTAAAAATGATATTGTTTAACATTGGGAAGCCTACATAGGTGAATAATATGCAAAAGAAGGACAAGTATTTTTTGACATTTCATGTAGGATCAACTTGCTTATGTATTATATGACTCTGAAATATTTGATTCCATGTTTTATTCTATTAAAATTGAGAGCTATCAAGAGTGTGCTCTAACAAAACGTCATGTTATTTGACCTAAAAATTATATTGTTTAACCTTGGGAAGCCTACATAGGTGAATAATATGCAAAAGAAGGACAAGTATTTTTTGACATTTCATGTAGAATCAACTTGCTTATGTATTATATGACTCTGAAATATTTGATTCCATGTTTTATTCTATTAAAATTGAGAGCTATCAAGAAATAGATTACCAAACACAATCGCTAACATACAAAAACAAATTTATATTGAAATTATCTGAAAACGTGGGTTGCAATAAAATGGTCATAACATGTGATACATGACTCCGTTTCAAGACCACAACTAAAAAAATGGATGCTTGAAAAAAGGAGTACTTTTATCCAGGCAAGCATTGGTCAAAAGCGACTAAACCCGATCAAAAACTGATAAAAACCTACCAAGAACAGCTAAAAATGCCGTAACCGGCTCAAATCATCCAAACCTAAGAAAAAACCTCTAAAATTATTTCCAGTCCATATAGACCACATAGAATCCGGGCATAATGTATTTGCCCGGATTCTTGATGGATGAAACACATATATATGTTTGCTCTGTTTAGTTTTGGTTGTGTTTTATTGGTGTAAAAGTTGGTCAGCTAGTAATTGAGGTAGTTGTGAATGTAGTAGACAAAGAGCATCTCGACGGCACATTATAGTATAAAGGTCAAGACATGAGTGTGCTCTAACAAAACGTCATGTTATTTGACCTAAAAATGATATTGTTTAACATTGGGAAGCCTACATAGGTGAATAATATGCAAAAGAAGGACAAGTATTTTTTGACATTTCATGTAGGATCAACTTGCTTATGTATTATATGACTCTGAAATATTTGATTCCATGTTTTATTCTATTAAAATTGAGAGCTATCAAGAGTGTGCTCTAACAAAACGTCATGTTATTTGACCTAAAAATTATATTGTTTAACCTTGGGAAGCCTACATAGGTGAATAATATGCAAAAGAAGGACAAGTATTTTTTGACATTTCATGTAGAATCAACTTGCTTATGTATTATATGACTCTGAAATATTTGATTCCATGTTTTATTCTATTAAAATTGAGAGCTATCAAGAAATAGATTACCAAACACAATCGCTAACATACAAAAACAAATTTATATTGAAATTATCTGAAAACGTGGGTTGCAATAAAATGGTCATAACATGTGATACATGACTCCGTTTCAAGACCACAACTAAAAAAATGGATGCTTGAAAAAAGGAGTACTTTTATCCAGGCAAGCATTGGTCAAAAGCGACTAAACCCGATCAAAAACTGATAAAAACCTACCAAGAACAGCTAAAAATGCCGTAACCGGCTCAAATCATCCAAACCTAAGAAAAAACCTCTAAAATTATTTCCAGTCCATATAGACCACATAGAATCCGGGCATAATGTATTTGCCCGGATTCTTGATGGATGAAACACATATATATGTTTGCTCTGTTTAGTTTTGGTTGTGTTTTATTGGTGTAAAAGTTGGTCAGCTAGTAATTGAGGTAGTTGTGAATGTAGTAGACAAAGAGCATCTCGACGGCACATTATAGTATAAAGGTCAAGACATGAGTGTGCTCTAACAAAACGTCATGTTATTTGACCTAAAAATGATATTGTTTAACATTGGGAAGCCTACATAGGTGAATAATATGCAAAAGAAGGACAAGTATTTTTTGACATTTCATGTAGGATCAACTTGCTTATGTATTATATGACTCTGAAATATTTGATTCCATGTTTTATTCTATTAAAATTGAGAGCTATCAAGAGTGTGCTCTAACAAAACGTCATGTTATTTGACCTAAAAATTATATTGTTTAACCTTGGGAAGCCTACATAGGTGAATAATATGCAAAAGAAGGACAAATATTTTTTGACATTTCATGTAGGATCAACTTGCTTATGTATTATATGACTCTGAAATATTTGATTCCATGTTTTATTCTATTAAAATTGAGAGCTATCAAGAAATAGATTACCAAACACAATCGCTAACATACAAAAACAAATTTATATTGAAATTATCTGAAAACGTGGGTTGCAATAAAATGGTCATAACATGTGATACATGACTCCGTTTCAAGACCACAACTAAGAAAATGGATGCTTGAAAAAAAGAGTACTTTTATCCAGGCAAGCATTGGTCAAAAGCGACTAAACCCGATCAAAAACTGATAAAAACCTACCAAGAACAGCTAAAAATGCCGTAACCGGCTCAAATCATCCAAACCTAAGAAAAAACCTCTAAAATTATTTCCAGTCCATATAGACCACATAGAATCCGGGCATAATGTATTTGCCCGGATTCTTGATGGATAAAACACATCTATATGTTTGCTCTGTTTATTTTTGGTTGTGTTTTATTGGTGTAAAAGTTGGTCAGCTAGTATTTGAGGTAGTTGTGAATGTAGTAGACAAAGAGCATCTCGACGGCACATTATAGTATAAAGGTCAAGACATGAGTGTGCTCTAACAAAACGTCATGTTATTTGACCTAAAAATGATATTGTTTAACATTGGGAAGCCTACATAGGTGAATAATATGCAAAAGAAGGACAAGTATTTTTTGACATTTCATGTAGGATCAACTTGCTTATGTATTATATGACTCTGAAATATTTGATTCCATGTTTTATTCTATTAAAATTGAGAGCTATCAAGAAATAGATTACCAAACACAATCGCTAACATACAAAAACAAATTTATATTGAAATTATCTGAAAACGTGGGTTGCAATAAAATGGTCATAACATGTGATACATGACTCCGTTTCAAGACCACAACTAAGAAAATGGATGCTTGAAAAAAGGAGTACTTTTATCCAGGCAAGCATTGGTCAAAAGCGACTAAACCCGATCAAAAACTGATAAAAACCTACCAAGAACAGCTAAAAATGCCGTAACCGGCTCAAATCATCCAAACCTAAGAAAAAACCTCTAAAATTATTTCCAGTCCATATAGACCACATAGAATCCGGGCATAATGTATTTGCCCGGATTCTTGATGGATAAAACACATCTATATGTTTGCTCTGTTTAGTTTTGGTTGTGTTTTATTGGTGTAAAAGTTGGGCAGCTAGTATTTGAGGTAGTTGTGAATGTAGTAGACAAAGAGCATCTCGACGGCACATTATAGTATAAAGGTTAAGACATGAGTGTGCTCTAACAAAACGTCATGTTATTTGACCTAAAAATAATATTGTTTAACATTGGGAAGCCTACATAGGTGAATAATATGCAAAAGAAGGACAAGTATTTTTTGACATTTCATGTAGGATCAACTTGCTTATGTATTATATGACTCTGAAATATTTGATTCCATGTTTTATTCTATTAAAATTGAGAGCTATCAAGAAATAGATTACCAAACACAATCGCTAACATACAAAAACAATTTATATTGAAATTATCTGAAAACGTGGGTTGCAATAAAATGGTCATAACATGTGATACATGACTCCGTTTCAAGACCACAACTAAGAAAATGGATGCTTGAAAAAAGGAGTACTTTTATCCAGGCAAGCATTGGTCAAAAGCGACTAAACCCGATCAAAAACTGATAAAAACCTACCAAGAACAGCTAAAAATGCCGTAACCGGCTCAAATCATCCAAACCTAAGAAAAAACCTCTAAAATTATTTCCAGTCCATATAGACCACATAGAATCCGGGCATAATGTATTTGCCCGGATTCTTGATGGATGAAACACATATATATGTTTGCTCTGTTTAGTTTTGGTTGTGTTTTATTGGTGTAAAAGTTGGTCAGCTAGTAATTGAGGTAGTTGTGAATGTAGTAGACAAAGAGCATCTCGACGGCACATTATAGTATAAAGGTCAAGACATGAGTGTGCTCTAACAAAACGTCATGTTATTTGACCTAAAAATGATATTGTTTAACATTGGGAAGCCTACATAGGTGAATAATATGCAAAAGAAGGACAAGTATTTTTTGACATTTCATGTAGGATCAACTTGCTTATGTATTATATGACTCTGAAATATTTGATTCCATGTTTTATTCTATTAAAATTGAGAGCTATCAAGAAATAGATTACCAAACACAATCGCTAACATACAAAAACAAATTTATATTGAAATTATCTGAAAACGTGGGTTGCAATAAAATGGTCATAACATGTAATACATGACTCCGTTTCAAGACCACAACTAAGAAAATGGATGCTTGAAAAAAGGAGTACTTTTATCCAGGCAAGCATTGGTCAAAAGCGACTAAACCCGATCAAAAACTGATAAAAACCTACCAAGAACAGCTAAAAATGCCGTAACCGGCTCAAATCATCCAAACCTAAGAAAAAACCTCTAAAATTATTTCCAGTCCATATAGACCACATAGAATCCGGGCATAATGTATTTGCCCGGATTCTTGATGGATAAAACACATCTATATGTTTGCTCTGTTTAGTTTTGGTTGTGTTTTATTGGTGTAAAAGTTGGTCAGCTAGTATTTGAGGTAGTTGTGAATGTAGTAGACAAAGAGCATCTCGACGGCACATTATAGTATAAAGGTCAAGACATGAGTGTGCTCTAACAAAACGTCATGTTATTTGACCTAAAAATGATATTGTTTAACATTGGGAAGCCTACATAGGTGAATAATATGCAAAAGAAGGACAAGTATTTTTTGACATTTCATGTAGGATCAACTTGCTTATGTATTATATGACTCTGAAATATTTGATTCCATGTTTTATTCTATTAAAATTGAGAGCTATCAAGAAATAGATTACCAAACACAATCGCTAACATACAAAAACAAATTTATATTGAAATTATCTGAAAACGTGGGTTGCAATAAAATGGTCATAACATGTGATACATGACTCCGTTTCAAGACCACAACTAAGAAAATGGATGCTTGAAAAAAGGAGTACTTTTATCCAGGCAAGCATTGGTCAAAAGCGACTAAACCCGATCAAAAACTGATAAAAACCTACCAAGAATAGCTAAAAATGCCGTAACCGGCTCAAATCATCCAAACCTAAGAAAAAACCTCTAAAATTATTTCCAGTCCATATAGACCACATAGAATCCGGGCATAATGTATTTGCCCGGATTCTTGATGGATGAAACACATATATATGTTTGCTCTGTTTAGTTTTGGTTGTGTTTTATTGGTGTAAAAGTTGGTCAGCTAGTAATTGAGGTAGTTGTGAATGTAGTAGACAAAGAGCATCTCGACGGCACATTATAGTATAAAGGTCAAGACATGAGTGTGCTCTAACAAAACGTCATGTTATTTGACCTAAAAATGATATTGTTTAACATTGGGAAGCCTACATAGGTGAATAATATGCAAAAGAAGGACAAGTATTTTTTGACATTTCATGTAGGATCAACTTGCTTATGTATTATATGACTCTGAAATATTTGATTCCATGTTTTATTCTATTAAAATTGAGAGCTATCAAGAGTGTGCTCTAACAAAACGTCATGTTATTTGACCTAAAAATGATATTGTTTAACCTTGGGAAGCCTACATAGGTGAATAATATGCAAAAGAAGGACAAGTATTTTTTGACATTTCATGTAGGATCAACTTGCTTATGTATTATATGACTCTGAAATATTTGATTCCATGTTTTATTCTATTAAAATTGAGAGCTATCAAGAAATAGATTACCAAACACAATCGCTAACATACAAAAACAAATTTATATTGAAATTATCTGAAAACGTGGGTTGCAATAAAATGGTCATAACATGTGATACATGACTCCGTTTCAAGACCACAACTAAGAAAATGGATGCTTGAAAAAAGGAGTACTTTTATCCAGGCAAGCATTGGTCAAAAGCGACTAAACCCGATCAAAAACTGATAAAAACCTATCAAGAACAGCTAAAAATGCCGTAACCGGCTCAAATCATCCAAACCTAAGAAAAAACCTCTAAAATTATTTCCAGTCCATATAGACCACATAGAATCCGGGCATAATGTATTTGCCCGGATTCTTGATGGATAAAACACATCTATATGTTTGCTCTGTTTAGTTTTGGTTGTGTTTTATTGGTGTAAAAGTTGGTCAGCTAGTATTTGAGGTAGTTGTGAATGTAGTAGACAAAGAGCATCTCGACGGCACATTATAGTATAAAGGTCAAGACATGAGTGTGCTCTAACAAAACGTCATGTTATTTGACCTAAAAATGATATTGTTTAACATTGGGAAGCCTACATAGGTGAATAATATGCAAAAGAAGGACAAGTATTTTTTGACATTTCATGTAGGATCAACTTGCTTATGTATTATATGACTCTGAAATATTTGATTCCATGTTTTATTCTATTAAAATTGAGAGCTATCAAGAAATAGATTACCAAACACAATCGCTAACATACAAAAACAAATTTATATTGAAATTATCTGAAAACGTGGGTTGCAATAAAATGGTCATAACATGTGATACATGACTCCGTTTCAAGACCACAACTAAGAAAATGGATGCTTGAAAAAAGGAGTACTTTTATCCAGGCAAGCATTGGTCAAAAGCGACTAAACCCGATCAAAAACTGATAAAAACCTACCAAGAACAGCTAAAAATGCCGTAACCGGCTCAAATCATCCAAACCTAAGAAAAAACCTCTAAAATTATTTCCAGTCCATATAGACCACATAGAATCCGGGCATAATGTATTTGCCCGGATTCTTGATGGATGAAACACATATATATGTTTGCTCTGTTTAGTTTTGGTTGTGTTTTATTGGTGTAAAAGTTGGTCAGCTAGTAATTGAGGTAGTTGTGAATGTAGTAGACAAAGAGCATCTCGACGGCACATTATAGTATAAAGGTTAAGACATGAGTGTGCTCTAACAAAACGTCATGTTATTTGACCTAAAAATGATATTGTTTAACATTGGGAAGCCTACATAGGTGAATAATATGCAAAAGAAGGACAAGTATTTTTTGACATTTCATGTAGGATCAACTTGCTTATGTATTATATGACTCTGAAATATTTGATTCCATGTTTTATTCTATTAAAATTGAGAGCTATCAAGAGTGTGCTCTAACAAAACTTCATGTTATTTGACCTAAAAATGATATTGTTTAACCTTGGGAAGCCTACATAGGTGAATAATATGCAAAAGAAGGACAAGTATTTTTTGACATTTCATGTAGGATCAACTTGCTTATGTATTATATGACTCTGAAATATTTGATTCCATGTTTTATTCTATTAAAATTGAGAGCTATCAAGAAATAGATTACCAAACACAATCGCTAACATACAAAAACAAATTTATATTGAAATTATCTGAAAACGTGGGTTGCAATAAAATGGTCATAACATGTGATACATGACTCCGTTTCAAGACCACAACTAAGAAAATGGATGCTTGAAAAAAGGAGTACTTTTATCCAGGCAAGCATTGGTCAAAAGCGACTAAACCCGATCAAAAACTGATAAAAACCTACCAAGAACAGCTAAAAATGCCGTAACCGGCTCAAATCATCCAAACCTAAGAAAAAACCTCTAAAATTATTTCCAGTCCATATAGACCACATAGAATCCGGGCATAATGTATTTTCCCGGATTCTTGATGGATAAAACACATCTATATGTTTGCTCTGTTTAGTTTTGGTTGTGTTTTATTGGTGTAAAAGTTGGTCAGCTAGTATTTGAGGTAGTTATGAATGTAGTAGACAAAGAGCATCTCGACGGCACATTATAGTATAAAGGTCAAGACATGAGTGTGCTCTAACAAAATGTCATGTTATTTGACCTAAAAATGATATTGTTTAACATTGGGAAGCCTACATAGGTGAATAATATGCAAAAGAAGGACAAGTATTTTTTGACATTTCATGTAGGATCAACTTGCTTATGTATTATATGACTCTGAAATATTTGATTCCATATTTTATTCTATTAAAATTGAGAGCTATCAAGAAATAGATTACCAAACACAATCGCTAACATACAAAAACAAATTTATATTGAAATTATCTGAAAACGTGGGTTGCAATAAAATGGTCATAACATGTGATACATGACTCCGTTTCAAGACCACAACTAAGAAAATGGATGCTTGATAAAAGGAGTACTTTTATCCAGGCAAGCATTGGTCAAAAGCGACTAAACCCGATCAAAAACTGATAAAAACCTACCAAGAACAGCTAAAAATGCCGTAACCGGCTCAAATCATCCAAACCTAAGAAAAAACCTCTAAAATTATTTCCAGTCCATATAGACCACATAGAATCCGGGCATAATGTATTTGCCCGGATTCTTGATGGATGAAACACATATATATGTTTTCTCTGTTTAGTTTTGGTTGTGTTTTATTGGTGTAAAAGTTGGTCAGCTAGTAATTGAGGTAGTTGTGAATGTAGTAGACAAAGAGCATCTCGACGGCACATTATAGTATAAAGGTCAAGACATGAGTGTGCTCTAACAAAACGTCATGTTATTTGACCTAAAAATGATATTGTTTAACATTGGGAATCCTACATAGGTGAATAATATACAAAAGAAGGACAAGTATTTTTTGACATTTCATGTAGGATCAACTTGCTTATGTATTATATGACTCTGAAATATTTGATTCCATATTTTATTCTATTAAAATTGAGAGCTATCAAGAAATAGATTACCAAACACAATCGCTAACATACAAAAACAAATTTATATTGAAATTATCTGAAAACGTGGGTTGCAATAAAATGGTCATAACATGTGATACATGACTCCGTTTCAAGACCACAACTAAGAAAATGGATGCTTGAAAAAATGAGTACTTTTATCCAGGCAAGCATTGGTCAAAAGCGACTAAACCCGATCAAAAACTGATAAAAACCTACCAAGAACAGCTAAAAATGCCGTAACCGGCTCAAATCATCCAAACCTAAGAAAAAACCTCTAAAATTATTTCCAGTCCATATAGACCACATAGAATCCGGGCATAATGTATTTGCCCGGATTCTTGATGGATAAAACACATCTATATGTTTGCTCTGTTTAGTTTTGGTTGTGTTTTATTGGTGTAAAAGTTGGTCAGCTAGTATTTGAGGTAGTTGTGAATGTAGTAGACAAAGAGCATCTCGACGGCACATTATAGTATAAAGGTCAAGACATGAGTGTGCTCTAACAAAACGTCATGTTATTTGACCTAAAAATGATATTGTTTAACATTGGGAAGCCTACATAGGTGAATAATATGCAAAAGAAGGACAAGTATTTTTTGACATTTCATGTAGGATCAACTTGCTTATGTATTATATGACTCTGAAATATTTGATTCCATGTTTTATTCTATTAAAATTGAGAGCTATCAAGAAATAGATTACCAAACACAATCGCTAACATACAAAAACAAATTTATATTGAAATTATCTGAAAACGTGGGTTGCAATAAAATGGTCATAACATGTGATACATGACTCCGTTTCAAGACCACAACTAAGAAAATGGATGCTTGAAAAAAGGAGTACTTTTATCCAGGCAAGCATTGGTCAAAAGCGACTAAACCCGATCAAAAACTGATAAAAACCTACCAAGAACAGCTAAAAATGCCGTAACCGGCTCAAATCATCCAAACCTAAGAAAAAACCTCTAAAATTATTTCTAGTCCATATAGACCACATAGAATCCGGGCATAATGTATTTGCCCGGATTCTTGATGGATGAAACACATATATATGTTTGCTCTGTTTAGTTTTGGTTGTGTTTTATTGGTGTAAAAGTTGGTCAGCTAGTAATTGAGGTAGTTGTGAATGTAGCAGACAAAGAGCATCTCGACGGCACATTATAGTATAAAGGTCAAGACATGAGTGTGCTCTAACAAAACGTCATGTTATTTGACCTAAAAATGATATTGTTTAACATTGGGAAGCCTACATAGGTGAATAATATGCAAAAGAAGGACAAGTATTTTTTGACATTTCATGTAGGATCAACTTGCTTATGTATTATATGACTCTGAAATATTTGATTCCATGTTTTATTCTATTAAAATTGAGAGCTATCAAGAGTGTGCTCTAACAAAACGTCATGTTATTTGACCTAAAAATGATATTGTTTAACCTTGGGAAGCCTACATAGGTGAATAATATGCAAAAGAAGGACAAGTATTTTTTGACATTTCATGTAGGATCAACTTGCTTATGTATTATATGACTCTGAAATATTTGATTCCATGTTTTATTCTATTAAAATTGAGAGCTATCAAGAAATAGATTACCAAACACAATCGCTAACATACAAAAACAAATTTATATTGAAATTATCTGAAAACGTGGGTTGCAATAAAATGGTCATAACATGTGATACATGACTCCGTTTCAAGACCACAACTAAGAAAATGGATGCTTGAAAAAAGGAGTACTTTTATCCAGGCAAGCATTGGTCAAAAGCGACTAAACCCGATCAAAAACTGATAAAAACCTACCAAGAACAGCTAAAAATGTCGTAACCGGCTCAAATCATCCAAACCTAAGAAAAAACCTCTAAAATTATTTCCAGTCCATATAGACCACATAGAATCCGGGCATAATGTATTTGCCCGGATTCTTGATGGATAAAACACATCTATATGTTTGCTCTGTTTAGTTTTGGTTGTGTTTTATTGGTGTAAAAGTTGGTCAGCTAGTATTTGAGGTAGTTGTGAATGTAGTAGACAAAGAGCATCTCGACGGCACATTATAGTATAAAGGTCAAGACATGAGTGTGCTCTAACCAAACGTCATGTTATTTGACCTAAAAATGATATTGTTTAACATTGGGAATCCTACATAGGTGAATAATATACAAAAGAAGGACAAGTATTTTTTGACATTTCATGTAGGATCAACTTGCTTATGTATTATATGACTCTGAAATATTTGATTCCATATTTTATTCTATTAAAATTGAGAGCTATCAAGAAATAGATTACCAAACACAATCGCTAACATACAAAAACAAATTTATATTGAAATTATCTGAAAACGTGGGTTGCAATAAAATGGTCATAACATGTGATACATGACTCCGTTTCAAGACCACAACTAAGAAAATGGATGCTTGAAAAAAGGAGTACTTTTATCCAGGCAAGCATTGGTCAAAAGCGACTAAACCCGATCAAAAACTGATAAAAACCTACCAAGAACAGCTAAAAATGCCGTAACCGGCTCAAATCATCCAAACCTAAGAAAAAACCTCTAAAATTATTTCCAGTCCATATAGACCACATAGAATCCGGGCATAATGTATTTGCCCGGATTCTTGATGGATGAAACACATATATATGTTTGCTCTATTTAGTTTTGGTTGTGTTTTATTGGTGTAAAAGTTGGTCAGCTAGTAATTGAGGTAGTTGTGAATGTAGTAGACAAAGAGCATCTCGACGGCACATTATAGTATAAAGGTCAAGACATGAGTGTGCTCTAACAAAACGTCATGTTATTTGACCTAAAAATGATATTGTTTAACATTGGGAAGCCTACATAGGTGAATAATATGCAAAAGAAGGACAAGTATTTTTTGACATTTCATGTAGGATCAACTTGCTTATGTATTATATGACTCTGAAATATTTGATTCCATGTTTTATTCTATTAAAATTGAGAGCTATCAAGAGTGTGCTCTAACAAAACGTCATGTTATTTGACCTAAAAATGATATTGTTTAACCTTGGGAAGCCTACATAGGTGAATAATATGCAAAAGAAGGACAAGTATTTTTTGACATTTCATGTAGGATCAACTTGCTTATGTATTATATGACTCTGAAATATTTGATTCCATGTTTTATTCTATTAAAATTGAGAGCTATCAAGAAATAGATTACCAAACACAATCGCTAACATACAAAAACAAATTTATATTGAAATTATCTGAAAACGTGGGTTGCAATAAAATGGTCATAACATGTGATACATGACTCCGTTTCAAGACCACAACTAAGAAAATGGATGCTTGAAAAAAGGAGTACTTTTATCCAGGCAAGCATTGGTCAAAAGCGACTAAACCCGATCAAAAACTGATAAAAACCTACCAAGAACAGCTAAAAATGCCGTAACCGGCTCAAATCATCCAAACCTAAGAAAAAACCTCTAAAATTATTTCCAGTCCATATAGACCACATAGAATCCGGGCATAATGTATTTGCCCGGATTCTTGATGGATAAAACACATCTATATGTTTGCTCTGTTTAGTTTTGGTTGTGTTTTATTGGTGTAAAAGTTGGTCAGCTAGTATTTGAGGTAGTTGTGAATGTAGTAGACAAAGAGCATCTCGACGGCACATTATAGTATAAAGGTCAAGACATGAGTGTGCTCTAACAAAACGTCATGTTATTTGACCTAAAAATGATATTGTTTAACATTGGGAAGCCTACATAGGTGAATAATATGCAAAAGAAGGACAAGTATTTTTTGACATTTCATGTAGGATCAACTTGCTTATGTATTATATGACTCTGAAATATTTGATTCCATGTTTTATTCTATTAAAATTGAGAGCTATCAAGAAATAGATTACCAAACACAATCGCTAACATACAAAAACAAATTTATATTGAAATTATCTGAAAACGTGGGTTGCAATAAAATGGTCATAACATGTGATACATGACTCCGTTTCAAGACCACAACTAAGAAAATGGATGCTTGAAAAAAGGAGTACTTTTATCCAGGCAAGCATTGGTCAAAAGCGACTAAACCCGATCAAAAACTGATAAAAACCTACCAAGAACAGCTAAAAATGCCGTAACCGGCTCAAATCATCCAAACCTAAGAAAAAACCTCTAAAATTATTTCCAGTCCATATAGACCACATAGAATCCGGGCATAATGTATTTGCCCGGATTCTTGATGGATGAAACACATATATATGTTTGCTCTGTTTAGTTTTGGTTGTGTTTTATTGGTGTAAAAGTTGGTCAGCTAGTAATTGAGGTAGTTGTGAATGTAGTAGACAAAGAGCATCTCGACGGCACATTATAGTATAAAGGTCAAGACATGAGTGTGCTCTAACAAAACGTCATGTTATTTGACCTAAAAATGATATTGTTTAACATTGGGAAGCCTACATAGGTGAATAATATGCAAAAGAAGGACAAGTATTTTTTGACATTTCATGTAGGATCAACTTGCTTATGTATTATATGACTCTGAAATATTTGATTCCATGTTTTATTCTATTAAAATTAAGAGCTATCAAGAGTGTGCTCTAACAAAACGTCATGTTATTTGACCTAAAAATGATATTGTTTAACCTTGGGAAGCCTACATAGGTGAATAATATGCAAAAGAAGGACAAGTATTTTTTGACATTTCATGTAGGATCAACTTGCTTATGTATTATATGACTCTGAAATTTTTGATTCCATGTTTTATTCTATTAAAATTGAGAGCTATCAAGAAATAGATTACCAAACACAATCGCTAACATACAAAAACAAATTTATATTGAAATTATCTGAAAACGTGGGTTGCAATAAAATGGTCATAACATGTGATACATGACTCCGTTTCAAGACCACAACTAAGAAAATGGATGCTTGAAAAAAGGAGTACTTTTATCCAGGCAAGCATTGGTCAAAAGCGACTAAACCCGATCAAAAACTGATAAAAACCTACCAAGAACAGCTAAAAATGCCGTAACCGGCTCAAATCATCCAAACCTAAGAAAAAACCTCTAAAATTATTTCCAGTCCATATAGACCACATAGAATCCGGGCATAATGTATTTGCCCGGATTCTTGATGGATAAAACACATCTATATGTTTGCTCTGTTTAGTTTTGGTTGTGTTTTATTGGTGTAAAAGTTGGTCAGCTAGTATTTGAGGTAGTTGTGAATGTAGTAGACAAAGAGCATCTCGACGGCACATTATAGTATAAAGGTCAAGACATGAGTGTGCTCTAACAAAACGTCATGTTATTTGACCTAAAAATGATATTGTTTAACATTGGGAAGCCTACATAGGTGAATAATATGCAAAAGAAGGACAAGTATTTTTTGACATTTCATGTAGGATCAACTTGCTTATGTATTATATGACTCTGAAATATTTGATTCCATGTTTTATTCTATTAAAATTGAGAGCTATCAAGAAATAGATTACCAAACACAATCGCTAACATACAAAAACAAATTTATATTGAAATTATCTGAAAACATGGGTTGAAATAAAATGGTCATAACATGTGATACATGACTCCGTTTCAAGACCACAACTAAGAAAATGGATGCTTGAAAAAATGAGTACTTTATCCAGGCAAGCATTGGTCAAAAGCGACTAAACCCGATCAAAAACTGATAAAAACCTACCAAGAACAGCTAAAAATGCCGTAACCGGCTCAAATCATCCAAACCTAAGAAAAAACCTCTAAAATTATTTCCAGTCCATATAGACCACATAGAATCCGGGCATAATGTATTTGCCCGGATTCTTGATGGATTAAACACATATATATGTTTGCTCTGTTTAGTTTTGGTTGTGTTTTATTGGTGTAAAAGTTGGTCAGCTAGTAATTGAGGTAGTTGTGAATGTAGTAGACAAAGAGCATCTCGACGGCACATTATAGTATAAAGGTCAAGACATGAGTGTGCTCTAACAAAACGTCATGTTATTTGACCTAAAAATGATATTGTTTAACATTGGGAAGCTTACATAGGTGAATAATATGCAAAAGAAGGACAAGTATTTTTTGACATTTCATGTAGGATCAACTTGCTTATGTATTATATGACTCTGAAATATTTGATTCCATGTTTTATTCTATTAAAATTGAGAGCTATCAAGAGTGTGCTCTAACAAAACGACATGTTATTTGACCTAAAAATTATATTGTTTAACCTTGGGAAGCCTACATAGGTGAATAATATGCAAAAGAAGGACAAGTATTTTTTGACATTTCATGTAGGATCAACTTGCTTATGTATTATATGACTCTGAAATTTTTGATTCCATGTTTTATTCTATTAAAATTGAGAGCTATCAAGAAATAGATTACCAAACACAATCGCTAACATACAAAAACAAATTTATATTGAAATTATCTGAAAACGTGGGTTGCAATAAAATGGTCATAACATGTGATACATGACTCCGTTTCAAGACCACAACTAAGAAAATGGATGCTTGAAAAAAGGAGTACTTTTATCCAGGCAAGCATTGGTCAAAAGCGACTAAACCCGATCAAAAACTGATAAAAACCTACCAAGAACAGCTAAAAATGCCGTAACCGGCTCAAATCATCCAAACCTAAGAAAAAACCTCTAAAATTATTTCCAGTCCATATAGACCACATAGAATCCGGGCATAATGTATTTGCCCGGATTCTTGATGGATGAAACACATATATATGTTTGCTCTGTTTAGTTTTGGTTGTGTTTTATTGGTGTAAAAGTTGGTCAGCTAGTAATTGAGGTAGTTGTGAATGTAGTAGACAAAGAGCATCTCGACGGCACATTATAGTATAAAGGTCAAGACATGAGTGTGCTCTAACAAAACGTCATGTTATTTGACCTAAAAATGATATTGTTTAACATTGGGAAGCCTACATAGGTGAATAATATGCAAAAGAAGGACAAGTATTTTTTGACATTTCATGTAGGATCAACTTGCTTATGTATTATATGACTCTGAAATATTTGATTCCATGTTTTATTCTATTAAAATTGAGAGCTATCAAGAGTGTGCTCTAACAAAACGTCATGTTATTTGACCTAAAAATGATATTGTTTAACCTTGGGAAGCCTACATAGGTGAATAATATGCAAAAGAAGGACAAGTATTTTTTGACATTTCATGTAGGATCAACTTGCTTATGTATTATATGACTCTGAAATTTTTGATTCCATGTTTTATTCTATTAAAATTGAGAGCTATCAAGAAATAGATTACCAAACACAATCGCTAACATACAAAAACAAATTTATATTGAAATTATCTGAAAACGTGGGTTGCAATAAAATGGTCATAACATGTGATACATGACTCCGTTTCAAGACCACAACTAAGAAAATGGATGCTTGAAAAAAGGAGTACTTTTATCCAGGCAAGCATTGGTCAAAAGCGACTAAACCCGATCAAAAACTGATAAAAACCTACCAAGAACAGCTAAAAATGCCGTAACCGGCTCAAATCATCCAAACCTAAGAAAAAACCTCTAAAATTATTTCCAGTCCATATAGACCACATAGAATCCGGGCATAATGTATTTGCCCGGATTCTTGATGGATGAAACACATATATATGTTTGCTCCGTTTAGTTTTGGTTGTGTTTTATTGGTGTAAAAGTTGGTCAGCTAGTAATTGAGGTAGTTGTGAATGTAGTAGACAAAGAGCATCTCGACGGCACATTATAGTATAAAGGTCAAGACATGAGTGTGCTCTAACAAAACGTCATGTTATTTGACCTAAAAATGATATTGTTTAACATTGGGAAGCCTACATAGGTGAATAATATGCAAAAGAAGGACAAGTATTTTTTGACATTTCATGTAGGATCAACTTGCTTATGTATTATATGACTCTGAAATATTTGATTCCATGTTTTATTCTATTAAAATTGAGAGCTATCAAGAGTGTGCTCTAACAAAACGTCATGTTATTTGACCTAAAAATGATATTGTTTAACCTTGGGAAGCCTACATAGGTGAATAATATGCAAAAGAAGGACAAGTATTTTTTGACATTTCATGTAGGATCAACTTGCTTATGTATTATATGACTCTGAAATTTTTGATTCCATGTTTTATTCTATTAAAATTGAGAGCTATCAAGAAACAGATTACCAAACACAATCGCTAACATACAAAAACAAATTTATATTGAAATTATCTGAAAACGTGGGTTGCAATAAAATGGTCATAACATGTGATACATGACTCCGTTTCAAGACAACAACTAAGAAAATGGATGCTTGAAAAAAGGAGTACTTTTATCCAGGCAAGCATTGGTCAAAAGCGACTAAACCCGATCAAAAACTGATAAAAACCTACCAAGAACAGCTAAAAATGCCGTAACCGGCTCAAATCATCCAAACCTAAGAAAAAACCTCTAAAATTATTTCCAGTCCATATAGACCACATAGAATCCGGGCATAATGTATTTGCCCGGATTCTTGATGGATAAAACACATCTATATGTTTGCTCTGTTTAGTTTTGGTTGTGTTTTATTGGTGTAAAAGTTGGTCAGCTAGTATTTGAGGTAGTTGTGAATGTAGTAGACAAAGAGCATCTCGACGGCACATTATAGTATAAAGGTCAAGACATGAGTGTGCTCTAACAAAACGTCATGTTATTTGACCTAAAAATGATATTGTTTAACATTGGGAAGCCTACATAGGTGAATAATATGCAAAAGAAGGACAAGTATTTTTTGACATTTCATGTAGGATCAACTTGCTTATGTATTATATGACTCTGAAATATTTGATTCCATGTTTTATTCTATTAAAATTGAGAGCTATCAAGAAATAGATTACCAAACACAATCGCTAACATACAAAAACAAATTTATATTTAAATTATCTGAAAACGTGGGTTGCAATAAAATGGTCATAACATGTGATACATGACTCCGTTTCAAGACCACAACTAAGAAAATGGATGCTTGAAAAAAGGAGTACTTTTATCCAGGCAAGCATTGGTCAAAAGTGACTAAACCCGATCAAAAACTGATAAAAACCTACCAAGAACAGCTAAAAATGCCGTAACCGGCTCAAATCATCCAAACCTAAGAAAAAACCTCTAAAATTATTTCCAGTCCATATAGACCACATAGAAGCCGGGCATAATGTATTTGCCCGGATTCTTGATGGATGAAACACATATATAAGTTTGCTCTGTTTAGTTTTGGTTGTGTTTTATTGGTGTAAAAGTTGGTCAGCTAGTAATTGAGGTAGTTGTGAATGTAGTAGACAAAGAGCATCTCGACGGCACATTATAGTATAAAGGTCAAGACATGAGTGTGCTCTAACAAAACGTCATGTTATTTGACCTAAAAATGATATTGTTTAACATTGGGAAGCCTACATAGGTGAATAATATGCAAAAGAAGGACAAGTATTTTTTGACATTTCATGTAGGATCAACTTGCTTATGTATTATATGACTCTGAAATATTTGATTCCATGTTTTATTCTATTAAAATTGAGAGCTATCAAGAGTGTGCTCTAACAAAACGTCATGTTATTTGACCTAAAAATGATATTGTTTAACCTTGGGAAGCCTACATAGGTGAATAATATGCAAAAGAAGGACAAGTATTTTTTGACATTTCATGTAGGATCAACTTGCTTATGTATTATATGACTCTGAAATTTTTGATTCCATGTTTTATTCTATTAAAATTGAGAGCTATCAAGAAACAGATTACCAAACACAATCGCTAACATACAAAAACAAATTTATATTGAAATTATCTGAAAACGTGGGTTGCAATAAAATGGTCATAACATGTGATACATGACTCCGTTTCAAGACAACAACTAAGAAAATGGATGCTTGAAAAAAGGAGTACTTTTATCCAGGCAAGCATTGGTCAAAAGCGACTAAACCCGATCAAAAACTGATAAAAACCTACCAAGAACAACTAAAAATGCCGTAACCGGCTCAAATCATCCAAACCTAAGAAAAAACCTCTAAAATTATTTCCAGTCCATATAGACCACATAGAATCCGGGCATAATGTATTTGCCCGGATTCTTGATGGATAAAACACATCTATATGTTTGCTCTGTTTAGTTTTGGTTGTGTTTTATTGGTGTAAAAGTTGGTCAGCTAGTATTTGAGGTAGTTGTGAATGTAGTAGACAAAGAGCATCTCGACGGCACATTATAGTATAAAGGTCAAGACATGAGTGTGCTCTAACAAAACGTCATGTTATTTGACCTAAAAATGATATTGTTTAACATTGGGAAGCCTACATAGGTGAATAATATGCAAAAGAAGGACAAGTATTTTTTGACATTTCATGTAGGATCAACTTGCTTATGTATTATATGACTCTGAAATATTTGATTCCATGTTTTATTCTATTAAAATTGAGAGCTATCAAGAAATAGATTACCAAACACAATCGCTAACATACAAAAACAAATTTATATTTAAATTATCTGAAAACGTGGGTTGCAATAAAATGGTCATAACATGTGATACATGACTCCGTTTCAAGACCACAACTAAGAAAATGGATGCTTGAAAAAAGGAGTACTTTTATCCAGGCAAGCATTGGTCAAAAGCGACTAAACCCGATCAAAAACTGATAAAAACCTACCAAGAACAGCTAAAAATGCCGTAACCGGCTCAAATCATCCAAACCTAAGAAAAAACCTCTAAAATTATTTCCAGTCCATATAGACCACATAGAATCCGGGCATAATGTATTTGCCTGGATTCTTGATGGATTAAACACATATATATGTTTGCTCTGTTTAGTTTTGGTTGTGTTTTATTGGTGTAAAAGTTGGTCAGCTAGTAATTGAGGTAGTTGTGAATGTAGTAGACAAAGAGCATCTCGACGGCACATTATAGTATAAAGGTCAAGACATGAGTGTGCTCTAACAAAACGTCATGTTATTTGACCTAAAAATGATATTGTTTAACATTGGGAAGCCTACATAGGTGAATAATATGCAAAAGAAGGACAAGTATTTTTTGACATTTCATGTAGGATCAACTTGCTTATGTATTATATGACTCTGAAATATTTGATTCCATGTTTTATTCTATTAAAATTGAGAGCTATCAAGAGTGTGCTCTAACAAAACGTCATGTTATTTGACCTAAAGATTATATTGTTTAACCTTGAGAAGCCTACATAGGTGAATAATATGCAAAAGAAGGACAAGTATTTTTTGACATTTCATGTAGGATCAACTTGCTTATGTATTATATGACTCTGAAATTTTTGATTCCATGTTTTATTCTATTAAAATTGAGAGCTATCAAGAAATAGATTACCAAACACAATCGCTAACATACAAAAACAAATTTATATTGAAATTATCTGAAAACGTGGGTTGCAATAAAATGGTCATAACATGTGATACATGCCTCCGTTTCAAGACCACAACTAAGAAAATGGATGCTTGAAAAAAGGAGTACTTTTATCCAGGCAAGCATTGGTCAAAAGCGACTAAACCCGATCAAAAACTGATAAAAACCTACCAAGAACAGCTAAAAATGCCGTAACCGGCTCAAATCATCCAAACCTAAGAAAAAACCTCTAAAATTATTTCCAGTCCATATAGACCTCATAGAATCCGGGCATAATGTATTTTCTCGGATTCTTGATGGATAAAACACATCTATATGTTTGCTCTGTTTAGTTTTGGTTGTGTTTTATTGGTGTAAAAGTTGGTCAGCTAGTATTTGAGGTAGTTTTGAATGTAGTAGACAAAGAGCATCTCGACGGCACATTATAGTATAAAGGTCAAGACATGAGTGTGCTCTAACAAAACGTCATGTTATTTGACCTAAAAATGATATTGTTTAACATTGGGAAGCCTACATAGGTGAATAATATGCAAAAGAAGGACAAGTATTTTTTGACATTTCATGTAGGATCAACTTGCTTATGTATTATATGACTCTGAAATATTTGATTCCATGTTTTATTCTATTAAAATTGAGAGCTATCAAGAAATAGATTACCAAACACAATCGCTAACATACAAAAACAAATTTATATTGAAATTATCTGAAAACGTGGGTTGCAATAAAATGGTCATAACATGTGATACATGACTCCGTTTCAAGACCACAACTAAGAAAATGGATGCTTGAAAAAATGAGTACTTTTATCCAGGCAAGCATAGGTCAAAAGCGTCTAAACCCGATCAAAAACTAATAAAAACCTACCAAGAACAGCTAAAAATGCCTTAACCGGCTCAAATCATCCAAACCTAAGAAAAAACCTCTAAAATTATTTCCAGTCCATATAGACCACATAGAATCCGGGCATAATGTATTTGCCCGGATTCTTGATGGATGAAACACATATATATGTTTGCTCTGTTTAATTTTGGTTGTGTTTTATTGGTGTAAAAGTTGGTCAGCTAGTAATTGAGGTAGTTGTGAATGTAGTAGACAAAGAGCATCTCGACGGCACATTATAGTATAAAGGTCAAGACATAAGTGTGCTCTAACAAAACGTCATGTTATTTGACCTAAAAATGATATTGTTTAACATTGGGAAGCCTACATAGGTGAATAATATGCAAAAGAAGGACAAGTATTTTTTGACATTTCATGTAGGATCAACTTGCTTATGTATTATATGACTCTGAAATATTTGATTCCATGTTTTATTCTATTAAAATTGAGAGCTATCAAGAGTGCGCTCTAACAAAACGTCATGTTATTTGACCTAAAAATGATATTGTTTAACCTTGCGAAGCCTACATAGGTGAATAATATGCAAAAAAAGGACAAGTATTTTTTGACATTTCATGTAGGATCAACTTGCTTATGTATTATATGACTCTGAAATATTTGATTCCATGTTTTATTCTATTAAAATTGAGAGCTATCAAGAAATAGATTACCAAACACAATCGCTAACATACAAAAACAAATTTATATTGAAATTATCTGAAAACGTGGGTTGCAATAAAATGGTCATAACATGTGATACATGACTCCGTTTCAAGACCACAACTAAGAAAATGGATGCTTGAAAAAAGGAGTACTTTTATCCAGGCAAGCATTGGTCAAAAGCGACTAAACCCGATCAAAAACTGATAAAAACCTACCAAGAACAGCTAAAAATGTCATAACCGGCTCAAATCATCCAAACCTAAGAAAAAACCTCTAAAATTATTTCCAGTCCATATAGACCACATAGAATCCGGGCATAATGTATTTGCCCGGATTCTTGATGGATGAAACACATATATATGTTTGCTCTGTTTAGTTTTGGTTGTGTTTTATTGGTGTAAAAGTTGGTCAGCTAGTAATTGAGGTAGTTGTGAATGTAGTAGACAAAGAGCATCTCGACGGCACATTATAGTATAAAGGTCAAGACATGAGTGTGCTCTAACAAAACGTCATGTTATTTGACCTAAAAATGATATTGTTTAACATTGGGAAGCCTACATAGGTGAATAATATGCAAAAGAAAAACAAGTATTTTTTGACATTTCATGTAGGATCAACTTGCTTATGTATTATATGACTCTGAAATATTTGATTCCATGTTTTATTCTATTAAAATTGAGAGCTATCAAGAGTGTGCTCTAACAAAACGTCATGTTATTTGACCTAAAAATGATATTGTTTAACCTTGGGAAGCCTACATAGGTGAATAATATGCAAAAAAAGGACAAGTATTTTTTGACATTTCATGTAGGATCAACTTGCTTATGTATTATATGACTCTGAAATATTTGATTCCATGTTTTATTCTATTAAAATTGAGAGCTATCAAGAAATAGATTACCAAACACAATCGCTAACATACAAAAACAAATTTATATTGAAATTATCTGAAAACGTGGGTTGCAATAAAATGGTCATAACATGTGATACATGACTCCGTTTCAAGACCACAACTAAGAAAATGGATGCTTGAAAAAAAGAGTACTTTTATCCTGGCAAGCATTGGTCAAAAGCGACTAAACCCGATCAAAAACTGATAAAAACCTACCAAGAACAGCTAAAAATGCCGTAACCAGCTCAAATCATCCAAACCTAAGAAAAAACCTCTAAAATTATTTCCAGTCCATATAGACCACATAGAATCCGGGCATAATGTATTTGCCCGGATTCTTGATGGATGAAACACATATATATGTTTGCTCTGTTTAGTTTTGGTTGTGTTTTATTGGTGTAAAAGTTGGTCAGCTAGTAATTGAGGTAGTTGTGAATGTAGTAGACAAAGAGCATCTCGACGGCACATTATAGTATAAAGGTCAAGACATGAGTGTGCTCTAACAAAACGTCATGTTATTTGACCTAAAAATGATATTGTTTAACATTGGGAAGCCTACATAGTTGAATAATATGCAAAAGAAGGACAAGTATTTTTTGACATTTCATGTAGGATCAACTTGCTTATATATTATATGACTCTGAAATATTTGATTCCATATTTTATTCTATTAAAATTGAGAGCTATGAAGAGTGTGCTCTAACAAAACGTCATGTTATTTCACCTAAAAATGATATTGTTTAACCTTGGGAAGCCTACATAGGTGAATAATATGCAAAAGAAGGACAAGTATTTTTTGACATTTCATGTAGGATCAACTTGCTTATGTATTATATGACTCTGAAATATTTGATTCCATGTTTTATTCTATTAAAATTGAGAGCTATCAAGAAATAGATTACCAAACACAATCGCTAACATACAAAAACAAATTTATATTGAAATTATCTGAAAACGTGGGTTGCAATAAAATGGTCATAACATGTGATACATGACTCCGTTTCAAGACCACAACTAAGAAAATGGATGCTTGAAAAAAGGAGTACTTTTATCCAGGCAAGCATTGGTCAAAAGCGACTAAACCCGATCAAAAACTGATAAAAACCTACCAAGAACAGCTAAAAATGCCGTAACCGGCTCAAATCATCCAAACCTAAGAAAAAACCTTTAAAATTATTTCCAGTCCATATAGACCACATAGAATCCGGGCATAATGTATTTGCCCGGATTCTTGATGGATAAAACACATCTATATGTTTGCTCTGTTTAGTTTTGGTTGTGTTTTATTGGTGTAAAAGTTGGTCAGCTAGTATTTGAGGTAGTTGTGAATGTAGTAGACAAAGAGCATCTCGACGGCACATTATAGTATAAAGGTCAAGACATGAGTGTGCTCTAACAAAACGTCATGTTATTTGACCTAAAAATGATATTGTTTAACATTGGGAAGCCTACATAGGTGAATAATATGCAAAAGAAGGACAAGTATTTTTTGACATTTCATGTAGGATCAACTTGCTTATGTATTATATGACTCTGAAATATTTGATTCCATGTTTTATTCTATTAAAATTGAGAGCTATCAAGAAATAGATTACCAAACACAATCGCTAACATACAAAAACAAATTTATATTGAAATTATCTGAAAACGTGGGTTGCAATAAAATGGTCATAACATGTGATACATGACTCCGTTTCAAGACCACAACTAAGAAAATGGATGCTTGAAAAAAGGAGTACTTTTATCCAGGCAAGCATTGGTCAAAAGCGACTAAACCCGATCAAAAACTGATAAAAACCTACCAAGAACAGCTAAAAATGCCGTAACCGGATCAAATCATCCAAACCTAAGAAAAAACCTCTAAAATTATTTCCAGTCCATATAGACCACATAGAATCCGGGCATAATGTATTTGCCCGGATTCTTGATGGATGAAACACATATATATGTTTGCTCTGTTTAGTTTTGGTTGTGTTTTATTGGTGTAAAAGTTGGTCAGCTAGTAATTGAGGTAGTTGTGAATGTAGTAGACAAAGAGCATCTCGACGGCACATTATAGTATAAAGGTCAAGACATGAGTGTGCTCTAACAAAACGTCATGTTATTTGACCTAAAAATGATATTGTTTAACATTGGGAAGCCTACATAGTTGAATAATATGCAAAAGAAGGACAAGTATTTTTTGACATTTCATGTAGGATCAACTTGCTTATATATTATATGACTCTGAAATATTTGATTCCATATTTTATTCTATTAAAATTGAGAGCTATGAAGAGTGTGCTCTAACAAAACGTCATGTTATTTCACCTAAAAATGATATTGTTTAACCTTGGGAAGCCTACATAGGTGAATAATATGCAAAAGAAGGACAAGTATTTTTTGACATTTCATGTAGGATCAACTTGCTTATGTATTATATGACTCTGAAATATTTGATTCCATGTTTTATTCTATTAAAATTGAGAGCTATCAAGAAATAGATTACCAAACACAATCGCTAACATACAAAAACAAATTTATATTGAAATTATCTGAAAACGTGGGTTGCAATAAAATGGTCATAACATGTGATACATGACTCCGTTTCAAGACCACAACTAAGAAAATGGATGCTTGAAAAAAGGAGTACTTTTATCCAGGCAAGCATTGGTCAAAAGCGACTAAACCCGATCAAAAACTGATAAAAACCTACCAAGAACAGCTAAAAATGCCGTAACCGGCTCAAATCATCCAAACCTAAGAAAAAACCTTTAAAATTATTTCCAGTCCATATAGACCACATAGAATCCGGGCATAATGTATTTGCCCGGATTCTTGATGGATAAAACACATCTATATGTTTGCTCTGTTTAGTTTTGGTTGTGTTTTATTGGTGTAAAAGTTGGTCAGCTAGTATTTGAGGTAGTTGTGAATGTAGTAGACAAAGAGCATCTCGACGGCACATTATAGTATAAAGGTCAAGACATGAGTGTGCTCTAACAAAACGTCATGTTATTTGACCTAAAAATGATATTGTTTAACATTGGGAAGCCTACATAGGTGAATAATATGCAAAAGAAGGACAAGTATTTTTTGACATTTCATGTAGGATCAACTTGCTTATGTATTATATGACTCTGAAATATTTGATTCCATGTTTTATTCTATTAAAATTGAGAGCTATCAAGAAATAGATTACCAAACACAATCGCTAACATACAAAAACAAATTTATATTGAAATTATCTGAAAACGTGGGTTGCAATAAAATGGTCATAACATGTGATACATGACTCCGTTTCAAGACCACAACTAAGAAAATGGATGCTTGAAAAAAGGAGTACTTTTATCCAGGCAAGCATTGGTCAAAAGCGACTAAACCCGATCAAAAACTGATAAAAACCTACCAAGAACAGCTAAAAATGCCGTAACCGGCTCAAATCATCCAAACCTAAGAAAAAACCTCTAAAATTATTTCCAGTCCATATAGACCACATAGAATCCGGGCATAATGTATTTGCCCGGATTCTTGATGGCTAAAACACATCTATATGTTTGCTCTGTTTAGTTTTGGTTGTGTTTTATTGGTGTAAAAGTTGGTCAGCTAGTATTTGAGGTAGTTGTGAATGTAGTAGACAAAGAGCATCTCGACGGCACATTATAGTATAAAGGTCAAGACATGAGTGTGCTCTAACAAAACGTCATGTTATTTGACCTAAAAATGATATTGTTTAACATTGGGAAGCCTACATAGGTGAATAATATGCAAAAGAAGGATAAGTATTTTTTGACATTTCATGTAGGATCAACTTGCTTATGTATTATATGACTCTGAAATATTTGATTCCATGTTTTATTCTATTAAAATTGAGAGCTATCAAGAAATAGATTACCAAACACAATCGCTAACATACAAAAACAAATTTATATTGAAATTATCTGAAAACGTGGGTTGCAATAAAATGGTCATAACATGTGATACATGACTCCGTTTCAAGACCACAACTAAGAAAATGGATGCTTGAAAAAAGGAGTACTTTTATCCAGGCAAGCATTGGTCAAAAGCGACTAAACCCGATCAAAAACTGATAAAAACCTACCAAGAACAGCTAAAAATGCCGTAACCGGCTCAAATCATCCAAACCTAAGAAAAAACCTCTAAAATTATTTCCAGTCCATATAGACCACATAGAATCCGGGCATAATGTATTTGCCCGGATTCTTGATGGCTAAAACACATCTATATGTTTGCTCTGTTTAGTTTTGGTTGTGTTTTATTGGTGTAAAAGTTGGTCAGCTAGTATTTGAGGTAGTTGTGAATGTAGTAGACAAAGAGCATCTCGACGGCACATTATAGTATAAAGGTCAAGACATGAGTGTGCTCTAACAAAACGTCATGTTATTTGACCTAACAATGATATTGTTTAACATTGGGAAGCCTACATAGGTGAATAATATGCAAAAGAAGGACAAGTATTTTTTGACATTTCATGTAGGATCAACTTGCTTATGTATTATGACTCTGAAATATTTGATTCCATGTTTTATTCTATTAAAATTGAGAGCTATCAAGAAATAGATTACCAAACACAATCGCTAACATACAAAAACAAATTTATATTGAAATTATCTGAAAACGTGGGTTGCAATAAAATGGTCATAACATGTGATACATGACTCCGTTTCAAGACCACAACTAAGAAAATGGATGCTTGAAAAAAGGAGTACTTTTATCCAGGCAAGCATTGGTCAAAAGTGTGACAATCCGTCAATTTCAGGTCGTTATTTTTGTCTCGACTATTAAGAATTATAAATTTATTTTAATGAGAATTTTAAATTATCGATTAACCGAGAAGGTTATGGCTTGAAACTAGCGTAAGAATGTCGATTAGATGAAAACCGACAAGGAATATGTTAAGTATCGATATTATATTCTCAAATAATCATGGAAATGATTTTTCTTATATTTATTTTTGTTTCTCGTATTTTTCGTTTTAACGAATGACGAGAACTACGAATGATCGCGATACCGACGGATGCCCAAAAATTTACGTTTTATTATCGATTGTCTCGATATTTAATATTTTCGACGTTTTCGATTTAATTACGTTTTAAGTCGTGTCGAAGTTATATTAATTTATTTTTGAAGCGTTTTAACTTTTAAAAAGTATTTTTACGAAACCCGAGTCCCGTAAATATTTTTAAAATGTAATATTTACATTTTCTACCTTGTAAACTATTTACTTGCACTTTGGGACCAAAAGAATGCATTTTTGACAAAATCTACCCTCACCCCACTATATAAGGTTTTTCCACTACACAATTTTTAATTAAAAATTCATTTCTATCAAAACTCATCTCTCTCCTTTCTTTCCTCTCCAAACCGTCCACCATCAACCCACAATCCCTCAAGATTTTTGATTTTCTACTTGGAATCTTCAAAAACTAAAACAAGACCCATCTTGGAAATTTGATAAGCTATCTATTGGTATGATTTTTTTTCACATGCATTCACTAAATTTTTATTTCAATTTTTGATGATGAACACCATGTTTGATCCATTTTTATGGTGATATATGGTGTTAATATTATTATATTCATAGTGGGTTTTGGTTGCATGCAAGATTTTTATATATTTTATTTTTGTAAGATTAAATTTGAGGGTGTTATGAGTTAAGTAGATGTGTTATTATGATATTAGGATAATATTAGGAGTATAAAAATTGTTAAAATGGGTTGAAAAATTGTTTTAGTATGATTTTTAGAAAGGTATTTTAGACCAGTAGGTAAAACGTAATTTTTGAAAATCTTACTGTTTTAAAATGATGAAACTAATAGGATAGGCTTGTAGAGGATTCTTTTAGCTTCGATTTGCCGCTTGAATGAGCTTCTAACTCATTTCGAGCGAAAAGTTATGCTACTTTTAGTATTCGTGTACCGGGAGACGGGTATCGGCACAATCCGAAAATTGTTGTCGATATTTGGATCGAATCTCGGGGACTATAGAATGAGTTTTAAAAATGTTCAAGGACTGATGTAAGTTGCTAAACCTCAGGTCATGAGTCTATTTTCAAACCCGAGTGTCGGTTTTATAAACGGAATTGTTTAGATAAGTCGAAATGGTTTTACAAGTAAAAGACGTAAAACTGTCCGGTTTTTATAACACGAAGATGTGTCGGGCAGAAGGTCTTAGAAGTAATATTTTTGAATGAAACTTTTACTGAGTCTTATTCATATTATGTGTGAGTTTGTCACCAAGTTTCGTCGAAATCGGACAAGTGTAGATAGGGTAGATTGGTGTGTACATTTGGAGTGTACATGCTGAGTGGTATTTTGGACACGTAGTCCAATACTTGTATGGCGTGAGTTGAGTATTCGCCATTGGACATGGTAATTTACTCAAGTGTTAAGTCATTATATAAATGACTTAGTTACTGGTCCGAGGGAAGTAAAATGATAAGTTGACTTGCGTTGACTTGGCGTCTCATGACGGGTCAATGTAGAGTGCAAGTTTTTAAATGGTTAAGTGTTGAATAAAAGGGTATAGAATAACACTTGTATCGTTAAATTTTTCGGGATTTGTCTTGGTTTTGTAATTTTGATTTTTATATTATTTAAGTATGATTTATACTTAAGTCGATTATTTACGAACGCGCCTTATTTGGTAGGTTGCGGTTTTCGTGTTTTAACGGGCATCACTAATCGTCGGCGATCGTCTCATTACCACTAATGGCTAAGGTGAGTCTATAGCCTCGCTCTTAACATGTTTACTTGTTTTATAAAACCCGCGAGGGGGATAACATGCTTGTTTTACTAAAGTAAAGGGGGCAACGAGAAGTTGTGGAAACCCTATTTTACTTGAAAAGTAATTATTGAAATTTAAGGGTACAACGATAAGTTGTGGAAACTCTACTTATTGGAAAAGTATGAGTGCAACAAGAAGTTGTGGAAACCCTTATTATTGGAAAAGTATTTATTATAAATGATGGGAGCAACGAGAAGTTGTGGTAAACCCTCTTTGTTTTAAAATTGAACACAAAGGACCCGATTGTATGCTTAGATGAAAGTTGTTATATAAGTTTGTTTAGCCTTAAAGACCCATGAATCGTGAATTGTTAATCGAAAAGAACGCTAATACTATGGATAGATCTATCGGGGTGACGCCCAGTCCGGTCGCGACTAGCTATCGCGTGGTGTTGTGATGCACCAGTAATGAAACATCGGATGCAATTGTATAAGAGAAATATACGCACTTGGCTAGGTGTGTTGGGCTGAAATAATATATGTTAACGTTCAATTTCACGAGACTTATAGAAATAACAACGATAATTATGTCCATACAACATGGTCGTCTTTGATAAATTATTAACCATGGAAGGTTATTTTTCATACTTGTGTTCACTTTATTTAAAATTAAAACTCTATAGATTCACTCGGCAAATTTTGCTGACTTTTTAGCATGTTTTATCTCAGGTCCATATTGAAGGCACTCGAGGAAGGCGGTTTCGTGAAGCTTGCATATTTGAAATGTTTTGGCCCGCTTTTCTAAAACATATCCATTCAAATAACTTTTATCATTTATAATAGTTTGTACACTTTTGAATCATCCGGGACCATGTATGAAATTTTATCTTGATTAAATGGAATTGAATGGATGTTTATTAAAACGACTCGTTTTGAGCCGTTTTCTATGATTATGAGATTGAACCATGATAGTAACACCCAATGACCCTTCCGCTGTTATGAACGAAATTGGGGGTGTTACAGATTGGCATCAGAGCTCAAGTTATAGAGAACGAAAAGATTTTCCAAAAATGAATTCTTGAAATCTTTTAACTATAACTGTTGCAAGCGAAACCTCCGAGTTGCCAATGGACGAGAATGATAGTATTTATATATATATGTCATTATATATGTTGCTGTAATCTTTATCGATTATTTGTACTTGTGAATTACAAGGTATGTTTTCATTTTTTTTTAAAATTATAAATGATAGTTTTATATTAATACGAGGTATTATTATGACGCAGATTGTCATGGTTTTGTAACCTATCGCATATCGACTTGTTTAAATTCGATTGTTATCATCGTATCGTGATGTGCCATTTTTGGACATCTCCTTTCGAAACGTAATTAATAAATGCGATGTTCGTGTTTTCGTTACTACTTATGATTTTGAAGAATCATTTATCTGAGGCGACATCTTCTATGTAATGCGACGTGTGATTTGAGTTTATATGACCACGTTTTATTGGCGAAAAGGAGGATGCCAATGTTGGACTTAAGATATATATATCCTAATCAAATATATATAGTTTGAGTACAACAATGATATGCTCGTAGTAGCCATTCGGTTGAGTGACTTAATATTGTGTATCTAAATGGAATGGGACATTTAGATATAAAAATTTTAACTCACCCAACTAAGAGTCGTTTAATGTTGTCTTATTTAAATGGATTAGGACATTTGAATAAGAAAATTTTAAACGACTGGACCTTAGATTGTTGTGTTTTCCTTATTCAGATGGAATGGGACGTTTGAATATGGAAATTATGATGTAAGTTTATTGACACCTTGTATTTATCATGGTATTTTGATATGATCGTGTTGAGAGGTAGTAATACTTGAGTAGGATGACTTATAATCGTTTTGTTGAAATGGATTGGGACGCCTTTTCATTTGAACAAGAAAGTTATAAGTTTCTGAACCGTAAATTTATAAACTCTTGTATACATGGAGGGGGACGCCTTTTGATGTAGACAAGGAGTTATAAATGAGTGGGCCCAAGTATGTCTGGCTCGATTTGTGGATTTTTGGTGTACGTACGTCTTCCTTCGACTCGTATTTCGTTGGTAAGAATCGTTCGATGTTGTCGTCATTATGATGATCATCGATTATCATCTATGTACAAGTAACCCGTTGGACTTCTCTCGAGTTATGATTTGTTTTAATAGACCATTTCTAATGTGTCTCGATGATCGTGAGCTTTATAAACAGATTGTTAAGAACCGTTGACCGTTCCGAGAATAGGCGACTCACTTAAGCGTCACCATGATTTATGTGTGTACTTGCTGATTGACTGAGGATCAGTTATCAACGACAACTTATCGTGGACGTGAAGATTTTGTAATTTTATTTGCTACTATCGAAGGGTCACCGAAGACTTTTCTTGATGACGAAACTCTTGGGGCTAGTATGACGAACTAAAAACGAGGAATATGATGCAGCACCTTGAGCACTAAAGTCGAAATTATTGGGACGCCTTTGTACGATGAACGCTGAAGCAAAAATTAGTGGGACGCTTTTGTACGTTGAACACTGGAGTAGAACTTAATGGTATGCCCGATATGTTGTGAATTCTCGCCAATGGACCGAATTTCTTAATGACTGGAATTAACAAATTCGTTTTCACTTCGAAGAGTATGTTGTTGCCGACACTGCAAGTGGAAAGACTTTAGAGATCGAGTTGTATTATCAAGGGCTAGTCCAAGGTTTTATCGATGATCAACGACGGAGATTTACATTTGATGTTTATGTTTGACCTTTGTTTTTTTAGGTACTTATGTGGTATGTGATCGAGCTGAGTGATCGTAAGTTGTGAGAACTTGAGGCGGCATTGTCCAATGACGTCCGATCATGGAGAACATGTACCATATAATATCTTTTCACTTTCTTTGGAACTTAGACGATGACTTTCCTGTTTTTCACTCTTCACTGTTACACTGAAGACTATCGTATGCGAATTAAGCGTCGGGACGTCGCTTTCTAGGAAAAGTTATGCCAAGTTATCACCATAAAGAAGGTGTTATGTATTTTGGAAAACGTGGGAAGTTAAGTCCCCGTTAGTTTGGACCATTCGAGATGATATCGATGGAAGGTCCGATGGCATGAAAACTTAAATTACCTCGAAAGCCGCAAGGAATTCACGATACTTTTCATATGTCGAACCTAAAGAAATTTCTTCTCGTCGAAGATCTTATCATCCCTCTTGATGAAGCATGAATCGACAGTAAGTTGCATTTCATCAAAGTACTTGTAGATATTATCGATAAGGAAGTTAGGCAACAGAAACGAAGTCGGATTTTTATTGTCATGTGTGATGGAACTCTAGACGAGGACCAAAATACGTTTAACTCTTTGATTTCAACAAGCGATCGAGGAAGAACGCAAGTTGATCTTCGGGACGAAGATCCCAATTTGGTGGGGATAATGTGACAATCCGTCAATTTCAGGTCGTTATTTTTGTCTCGACTATTAAGAATTATAAATTTATTTTAATGAGAATTTTAAATTATCGATTAACCGAGAAGGTTATGGCTTGAAACTAGCGTAAGAATGTCGATTAGATGAAAACCGACAAGGAATATGTTAAGTATCGATATTATATTCTCAAATAATCATGGAAATGATTTTTCTTATATTTATTTTTGTTTCTCGTATTTTTCGTTTTAACGAATGACGAGAACTACGAATGATCGCGATACCGACGGATGCCCAAAAATTTACGTTTTATTATCGATTGTCTCGATATTTAATATTTTCGACGTTTTCGATTTAATTACGTTTTAAGTCGTGTCGAAGTTATATTAATTTATTTTTGAAGCGTTTTAACTTTTAAAAAGTATTTTTACGAAACCCGAGTCCCGTAAATATTTTTAAAATGTAATATTTACATTTTCTACCTTGTAAACTATTTACTTGCACTTTGGGACCAAAAGAATGCATTTTTGACAAAATCTACCCTCACCCCACTATATAAGGTTTTTCCACTACACAATTTTTAATTAAAAATTCATTTCTATCAAAACTCATCTCTCTCCTTTCTTTCCTCTCCAAACCGTCCACCATCAACCCACAATCCCTCAAGATTTTTGATTTTCTACTTGGAATCTTCAAAAACTAAAACAAGACCCATCTTGGAAATTTGATAAGCTATCTATTGGTATGATTTTTTTTCACATGCATTCACTAAATTTTTATTTCAATTTTTGATGATGAACACCATGTTTGATCCATTTTTATGGTGATATATGGTGTTAATATTATTATATTCATAGTGGGTTTTGGTTGCATGCAAGATTTTTATATATTTTATTTTTGTAAGATTAAATTTGAGGGTGTTATGAGTTAAGTAGATGTGTTATTATGATATTAGGATAATATTAGGAGTATAAAAATTGTTAAAATGGGTTGAAAAATTGTTTTAGTATGATTTTTAGAAAGGTATTTTAGACCAGTAGGTAAAACGTAATTTTTGAAAATCTTACTGTTTTAAAATGATGAAACTAATAGGATAGGCTTGTAGAGGATTCTTTTAGCTTCGATTTGCCGCTTGAATGAGCTTCTAACTCATTTCGAGCGAAAAGTTATGCTACTTTTAGTATTCGTGTACCGGGAGACGGGTATCGGCACAATCCGAAAATTGTTGTCGATATTTGGATCGAATCTCGGGGACTATAGAATGAGTTTTAAAAATGTTCAAGGACTGATGTAAGTTGCTAAACCTCAGGTCATGAGTCTATTTTCAAACCCGAGTGTCGGTTTTATAAACGGAATTGTTTAGATAAGTCGAAATGGTTTTACAAGTAAAAGACGTAAAACTGTCCGGTTTTTATAACACGAAGATGTGTCGGGCAGAAGGTCTTAGAAGTAATATTTTTGAATGAAACTTTTACTGAGTCTTATTCATATTATGTGTGAGTTTGTCACCAAGTTTCGTCGAAATCGGACAAGTGTAGATAGGGTAGATTGGTGTGTACATTTGGAGTGTACATGCTGAGTGGTATTTTGGACACGTAGTCCAATACTTGTATGGCGTGAGTTGAGTATTCGCCATTGGACATGGTAATTTACTCAAGTGTTAAGTCATTATATAAATGACTTAGTTACTGGTCCGAGGGAAGTAAAATGATAAGTTGACTTGCGTTGACTTGGCGTCTCATGACGGGTCAATGTAGAGTGCAAGTTTTTAAATGGTTAAGTGTTGAATAAAAGGGTATAGAATAACACTTGTATCGTTAAATTTTTCGGGATTTGTCTTGGTTTTGTAATTTTGATTTTTATATTATTTAAGTATGATTTATACTTAAGTCGATTATTTACGAACGCGCCTTATTTGGTAGGTTGCGGTTTTCGTGTTTTAACGGGCATCACTAATCGTCGGCGATCGTCTCATTACCACTAATGGCTAAGGTGAGTCTATAGCCTCGCTCTTAACATGTTTACTTGTTTTATAAAACCCGCGAGGGGGATAACATGCTTGTTTTACTAAAGTAAAGGGGGCAACGAGAAGTTGTGGAAACCCTATTTTACTTGAAAAGTAATTATTGAAATTTAAGGGTACAACGATAAGTTGTGGAAACTCTACTTATTGGAAAAGTATGAGTGCAACAAGAAGTTGTGGAAACCCTTATTATTGGAAAAGTATTTATTATAAATGATGGGAGCAACGAGAAGTTGTGGTAAACCCTCTTTGTTTTAAAATTGAACACAAAGGACCCGATTGTATGCTTAGATGAAAGTTGTTATATAAGTTTGTTTAGCCTTAAAGACCCATGAATCGTGAATTGTTAATCGAAAAGAACGCTAATACTATGGATAGATCTATCGGGGTGACGCCCAGTCCGGTCGCGACTAGCTATCGCGTGGTGTTGTGATGCACCAGTAATGAAACATCGGATGCAATTGTATAAGAGAAATATACGCACTTGGCTAGGTGTGTTGGGCTGAAATAATATATGTTAACGTTCAATTTCACGAGACTTATAGAAATAACAACGATAATTATGTCCATACAACATGGTCGTCTTTGATAAATTATTAACCATGGAAGGTTATTTTTCATACTTGTGTTCACTTTATTTAAAATTAAAACTCTATAGATTCACTCGGCAAATTTTGCTGACTTTTTAGCATGTTTTATCTCAGGTCCATATTGAAGGCACTCGAGGAAGGCGGTTTCGTGAAGCTTGCATATTTGAAATGTTTTGGCCCGCTTTTCTAAAACATATCCATTCAAATAACTTTTATCATTTATAATAGTTTGTACACTTTTGAATCATCCGGGACCATGTATGAAATTTTATCTTGATTAAATGGAATTGAATGGATGTTTATTAAAACGACTCGTTTTGAGCCGTTTTCTATGATTATGAGATTGAACCATGATAGTAACACCCAATGACCCTTCCGCTGTTATGAACGAAATTGGGGGTGTTACAAAAAGCGACTAAACCCGATCAAAAACTGATAAAAACCTACCAAGAACAGCTAAAAATGCCGTAACCGGCTCAAATCATCCAAACCTAAGAAAAAACCTCTAAAATTATTTCCAGTCCATATAGACCACATAGAATCCGAGCATAATGTATTTGCCCGGATTCTTGATGGATGAAACACATATATATGTTTGCTCTGTTTAGTTTTGGTTGTGTTTTATTGGTGTAAAAGTTGGTCAGCTAGTAATTGAGGTAGTTGTGAATGTAGTAGACAAAGAGCATCTCGACGGCACATTATAGTATAAAGGTCAAGACATGAGTGTGCTCTAACAAAACGTCATGTTATTTGACCTAAAAATGATATTGTTTAACATTGGGAAGCCTACATAGGTGAATAATATGCAAAAGAAGGACAAGTATTTTTTGACATTTCATGTAGGATCAACTTGCTTATGTATTATATGACTCTGAAATATTTGATTCCATGTTTTATTCTATTAAAATTGAGAGCTATCAAGAGTGTGCTCTAACAAAACGTCATGTTATTTCACCTAAAAATGATATTGTTTAACCTTGGGAAGCCTACATAGGTGAATAATATGCAAAAGAAGGACAAGTATTTTTTGACATTTCATGTAGGATCAACTTGCTTATGTATTATATGACTCTGAAATATTTGATTCCATGTTTTATTCTATTAAAATTGAGAGCTATCAAGAAATAGATTACCAAACACAATCGCTAACATACAAAAAAAAAATTATATTGAAATTATCTGAAAACGTGGGTTGCAATAAAATGGTCATAACATGTGATACATGACTCCGTTTCAAGACCACAACTAAGAAAATGGATGCTTGAAAAAAGGAGTACTTTTATCCAGGCAAGCATTGGTCAAAAGCGACTAAACCCGATCAAAAACTGATAAAAACCTACCAAGAACAGCTAAAAATGCCGTAACCGGCTCAAATCATCCAAACCTAAGAAAAAACCTTTAAAATTATTTCCAGTCCATATAGACCACATAGAATCCGGGCATAATGTATTTGCCCGGATTCTTGATGGATAAAACACATCTATATGTTTGCTCTGTTTAGTTTTGGTTGTGTTTTATTGGTGTAAAAGTTGGTCAGCTAGTATTTGAGGTAGTTGTGAATGTAGTAGACAAAGAGCATCTCGACGGCACATTATAGTATAAAGGTCAAGACATGAGTGTGCTCTAACAAAACGTCATGTTATTTGACCTAAAAATGATATTGTTTAACATTGGGAAGCCTACATAGGTGAATAATATGCAAAAGAAGGACAAGTATTTTTTGACATTTCATGTAGGATCAACTTGCTTATGTATTATATGACTCTGAAATATTTGATTCCATGTTTTATTCTATTAAAATTGAGAGCTATCAAGAAATAGATTACCAAACACAATCGCTAACATACAAAAACAAATTTATATTGAAATTATCTGAAAACGTGGGTTGCAATAAAATGGTCATAACATGTGATACATGACTCCGTTTCAAGACCACAACTAAGAAAATGGATGCTTGAAAAAAGGAGTACTTTTATCCAGGCAAGCATTGGTCAAAAGCGACTAAACCCGATCAAAAACTGATAAAAACCTACCAAGAACAGCTAAAAATGCCGTAACCGGCTCAAATCATCCAAACCTAAGAAAAAACCTCTAAAATTATTTCCAGTCCATATAGACCACATAGAATCCGGGCATAATGTATTTGCCCGGATTCTTGATGGATGAAACACATATATATGTTTGCTCTGTTTAGTTTTGGTTGTGTTTTATTGGTGTAAAAGTTGGTCAGCTAGTAATTGAGGTAGTTGTGAATGTAGTAGACAAAGAGCATCTCGACGGCACATTATAGTATAAAGGTCAAGACATGAGTGTGCTCTAACAAAACGTCATGTTATTTGACCTAAAAATGATATTGTTTAACATTGGGAAGCCTACATAGGTGAATAATATGCAAAAGAAGGACAAGTATTTTTTGACATTTCATGTAGGATCAACTTGCTTATGTATTATATGACTCTGAAATATTTGATTCCATGTTTTATTCTATTAAAATTGAGAGCTATCAAGAGTGTGCTCTAACAAAACGTCATGTTATTTCACCTAAAAATGATATTGTTTAACCTTGGGAAGCCTACATAGGTGAATAATATGCAAAAGAAGGACAAGTATTTTTTGACATTTCATGTAGGATCAACTTGCTTATGTATTATATGACTCTGAAATATTTGATTCCATGTTTTATTCTATTAAAATTGAGAGCTATCAAGAAATAGATTACCAAACACAATCGCTAACATACAAAAAAAAAATTATATTGAAATTATCTGAAAACGTGGGTTGCAATAAAATGGTCATAACATGTGATACATGACTCCGTTTCAAGACCACAACTAAGAAAATGGATGCTTGAAAAAAGGAGTACTTTTATCCAGGCAAGCATTGGTCAAAAGCGACTAAACCCGATCAAAAACTGATAAAAACCTACCAAGAACAGCTAAAAATGCCGTAACCGGCTCAAATCATCCAAACCTAAGAAAAAACCTTTAAAATTATTTCCAGTCCATATAGACCACATAGAATCCGGGCATAATGTATTTGCCCGGATTCTTGATGGATAAAACACATCTATATGTTTGCTCTGTTTAGTTTTGGTTGTGTTTTATTGGTGTAAAAGTTGGTCAGCTAGTATTTGAGGTAGTTGTGAATGTAGTAGACAAAGAGCATCTCGACGGCACATTATAGTATAAAGGTCAAGACATGAGTGTGCTCTAACAAAACGTCATGTTATTTGACCTAAAAATGATATTGTTTAACATTGGGAAGCCTACATAGGTGAATAATATGCAAAAGAAGGACAAGTATTTTTTGACATTTCATGTAGGATCAACTTGCTTATGTATTATATGACTCTGAAATATTTGATTCCATGTTTTATTCTATTAAAATTGAGAGCTATCAAGAAATAGATTACCAAACACAATCGCTAACATACAAAAACAAATTTATATTGAAATTATCTGAAAACGTGGGTTGCAATAAAATGGTCATAACATGTGATACATGACTCCGTTTCAAGACCACAACTAAGAAAATGGATGCTTGAAAAAAGGAGTACTTTTATCCAGGCAAGCATTGGTCAAAAGCGACTAAACCCGATCAAAAACTGATAAAAACCTACCAAGAACAGCTAAAAATGCCGTAACCGGCTCAAATCATCCAAACCTAAGAAAAAACCTCTAAAATTATTTCCAGTCCATATAGACCACATAGAATCCGGGCATAATGTATTTGCCCGGATTCTTGATGGATAAAACACATCTATATGTTTGCTCTGTTTAGTTTTGGTTGTGTTTTATTGGTGTAAAAGTTGGTCAGCTAGTATTTGAGGTAGTTGTGAATGTAGTAGACAAAGAGCATCTCGACGGCACATTATAGTATAAAGGTCAAGACATGAGTGTGCTCTAACAAAACGTCATGTTATTTGACCTAAAAATGATATTGTTTAACATTGGGAAGCCTACATAGGTGAATAATATGCAAAAGAAGGACAAGTATTTTTTGACATTTCATGTAGGATCAACTTGCTTATGTATTATATGACTCTGAAATATTTGATTCCATGTTTTATTCTATTAAAATTGAGAGCTATCAAGAAATAGATTACCAAACACAATCGCTAACATACAAAAACAAATTTATATTGAAATTATCTGAAAACGTGGGTTGCAATAAAATGGTCATAACATGTGATACATGACTCCGTTTCAAGACCACAACTAAGAAAATGGATGCTTGAAAAAAGGAGTACTTTTATCCAGGCAAGCATTGGTCAAAAGCGACTAAACCCGATCAAAAACTGATAAAAACCTACCAAGAACAGCTAAAAATGCCGTAACCGGCTCAAATCATCCAAACCTAAGAAAAAACCTCTAAAATTATTTCCAGTCCATATAGACCACATAGAATCCGGGCATAATGTATTTGCCCGGATTCTTGATGGATAAAACACATCTATATGTTTGCTCTGTTTAGTTTTGGTTGTGTTTTATTGGTGTAAAAGTTGGTCAGCTAGTATTTGAGGTAGTTGTGAATGTAGTAGACAAAGAGCATCTCGACGGCACATTATAGTATAAAGGTCAAGACATGAGTGTGCTCTAACAAAACGTCATGTTATTTGACCTAAAAATGATATTGTTTAACATTGGGAAGCCTACATAGGTGAATAATATGCAAAAGAAGGACAAGTATTTTTTGACATTTCATGTAGGATCAACTTGCTTATGTATTATATGACTCTGAAATATTTGATTCCATGTTTTATTCTATTAAAATTGAGAGCTATCAAGAAATAGATTACCAAACACAATCGCTAACATACAAAAACAAATTTATATTGAAATTATCTGAAAACGTGGGTTGCAATAAAATGGTCATAACATGTGATACATGACTCCGTTTCAAGACCACAACTAAGAAAATGGATGCTTGAAAAAAGGAGTACTTTTATCCAGGCAAGCATTGGTCAAAAGCGACTAAACCCGATCAAAAACTGATAAAAACCTACCAAGAACAGCTAAAAATGCCGTAACCGGCTCAAATCATCCAAACCTAAGAAAAAACCTCTAAAATTATTTCCAGTCCATATAGACCACATAGAATCCGGGCATAATGTATTTGCCCGGATTCTTGATGGATAAAACACATCTATATGTTTGCTCTGTTTAGTTTTGGTTGTGTTTTATTGGTGTAAAAGTTGGTCAGCTAGTATTTGAGGTAGTTGTGAATGTAGTAGACAAAGAGCATCTCGACGGCACATTATAGTATAAAGGTCAAGACATGAGTGTGCTCTAACAAAACGTCATGTTATTTGACCTAAAAATGATATTGTTTAACATTGGGAAGCCTACATAGGTGAATAATATGCAAAAGAAGGACAAGTATTTTTTGACATTTCATGTAGGATCAACTTGCTTATGTATTATATGACTCTGAAATATTTGATTCCATGTTTTATTCTATTAAAATTGAGAGCTATCAAGAAATAGATTACCAAACACAATCGCTAACATACAAAAACAAATTTATATTGAAATTATCTGAAAACGTGGGTTGCAATAAAATGGTCATAACATGTGATACATGACTCCGTTTCAAGACCACAACTAAGAAAATGGATGCTTGAAAAAAGGAGTACTTTTATCCAGGCAAGCATTGGTCAAAAGCGACTAAACCCGATCAAAAACTGATAAAAACCTACCAAGAACAGCTAAAAATGCCGTAACCGGCTCAAATCATCCAAACCTAAGAAAAAACCTCTAAAATTATTTCCAGTCCATATAGACCACATAGAATCCGGGCATAATGTATTTGCCCGGATTCTTGATGGATAAAACACATCTATATGTTTGCTCTGTTTAGTTTTGGTTGTGTTTTATTGGTGTAAAAGTTGGTCAGCTAGTATTTGAGGTAGTTGTGAATGTAGTAGACAAAGAGCATCTCGACGGCACATTATAGTATAAAGGTCAAGACATGAGTGTGCTCTAACAAAACGTCATGTTATTTGACCTAACAATGATATTGTTTAACATTGGGAAGCCTACATAGGTGAATAATATGCAAAAGAAGGACAAGTATTTTTTGACATTTCATGTAGGATCAACTTGCTTATGTATTATGACTCTGAAATATTTGATTCCATGTTTTATTCTATTAAAATTGAAAGCTATCAAGAAATAGATTACCAAACACAATCGCTAACATACAAAAACAAATTTATATTGAAATTATCTGAAAACGTGGGTTGCAATAAAATGGTCATAACATGTGATACATGACTCCGTTTCAAGACCACAACTAAGAAAATGGATGCTTGAAAAAAGGAGTACATTTATCCAGGCAAGCATTGGTCAAAAGCGACTAAACCCGATCAAAAACTGATAAAAACCTACCAAGAACAGCTAAAAATGCCGTAACCGGCTCAAATCATCCAAACCTAAGAAAAAACCTCTAAAATTATTTCCAGTCCATATAGACCACATAGAATCCGGGCATAATGTATTTGCCCAGATTCTTGATGGATGAAACACATATATATGTTTGCTCTATTTAGTTTTGGTTGTGTTTTATTGGTGTAAAAGTTGGTCAGCTAGTAATTGAGGTAGTTGTGAATGTAGTAGACAAAGAGCATCTCGACGGCACATTATAGTATAAAGGTCAAGACATGAGTGTGCTCTAACAAAACGTCATGTTATTTGACCTAAAAATGATATTGTTTAACATTGGGAAGCCTACATAGGTGAATAATATGCAAAAGAAGGACAAGTATTTTTTGACATTTCATGTAGGATCAACTTGCTTATGTATTATATGACTCTGAAATATTTGATTCCATGTTTTATTCTATTAAAATTGAGAGCTATCAAGAAATAGATTACCAAACACAATCGCTAACATACAAAAACAAATTTATATTGAAATTATCTGAAAACGTGGGTTGCAATAAAATGGTCATAACATGTGATACATGACTCCGTTTCAAGACCACAACTAAGAAAATGGATGCTTGAAAAAATGAGTACTTTTATCCAGGCAAGCATTGGTCAAAATCGACTAAACCCGATCAAAAACTGATAAAAACCTACCAAGAACAGCTAAAAATGCCGTAACCGGCTCAAATCATCCAAACCTAAGAAAAAACCTCTAAAATTATTTCCAGTCCATATAGACCACATAGAATCCGGGCATAATGTATTTGCCCGGATTCTTGATGGATAAAACACATCTATATGTTTGCTCTGTTTAGTTTTGGTTGTGTTTTATTGGTGTAAAAGTTGGTCAGCTAGTATTTGAGGTAGTTGTGAATGTAGTAGACAAAGAGCATCTCGACGGCACATTATAGTATAAAGGTCAAGACATGAGTGTGCTCTAACAAAACGTCATGTTATTTGACCTAACAATGATATTGTTTAACATTGGGAAGCCTACATAGGTGAATAATATGCAAAAGAAGGACAAGTATTTTTTGACATTTCATGTAGGATCAACTTGCTTATGTATTATGACTCTGAAATATTTGATTCCATGTTTTATTCTATTAAAATTGAAAGCTATCAAGAAATAGATTACCAAACACAATCGCTAACATACAAAAACAAATTTATATTGAAATTATCTGAAAACGTGGGTTGCAATAAAATGGTCATAACATGTGATACATGACTCCGTTTCAAGACCACAACTAAGAAAATGGATGCTTGAAAAAAGGAGTACTTTTATCCAGGCAAGCATTGGTCAAAAGCGACTAAACCCGATCAAAAACTGATAAAAACCTACCAAGAACAGCTAAAAATGCCGTAACCGGCTCAAATCATCCAAACCTAAGAAAAAACCTCTAAAATTATTTCCAGTCCATATAGACCACATAGAATCCGGGCATAATGTATTTGCCCGGATTCTTGATGGATGAAACACATATATATGTTTGCTCTATTTAGTTTTGGTTGTGTTTTATTGGTGTAAAAGTTGGTCAGCTAGTAATTGAGGTAGTTGTGAATGTAGTAGACAAAGAGCATCTCGACGGCACATTATAGTATAAAGGTCAAGACATGAGTGTGCTCTAACAAAACGTCATGTTATTTGACCTAAAAATGATATTGTTTAACATTGGGAAGCCTACATAGGTGAATAATATGCAAAAGAAGGACAAGTATTTTTTGACATTTCATGTAGGATCAACTTGCTTATGTATTATATGACTCTGAAATATTTGATTCCATGTTTTATTCTATTAAAATTGAGAGCTATCAAGAGTGTGCTCTAACAAAACGTCATGTTATTTGACCTAAAAATTATATTGTTTAACCTTGGGAAGCCTACATAGGTGAATAATATGCAAAAGAAGGACAAGTATTTTTTGACATTTCATGTAGGATCAACTTGCTTATGTATTATATGACTCTGAAATATTTGATTCCATGTTTTATTCTATTAAAATTGAGAGCTATCAAGAAATAGATTACCAAACACAATCGCTAACATACAAAAACAAATTTATATTGAAATTATCTGAAAACGTGGGTTGCAATAAAATGGTCATAACATGTGATACATGACTCCGTTTCAAGACCACAACTAAGAAAATGGATGCTTGAAAAAAGGAGTACTTTTATCCAGGCAAGCATTGGTCAAAAGCGACTAAACCCGATCAAAAACTGATAAAAACCTACCAAGAACAGCTAAAAATGCCGTAACCGGCTCAAATCATCCAAACCTAAGAAAAAACCTCTAAAATTATTTCCAGTCCATATAGACCACATAGAATCCGGGCATAATGTATTTGCCCGGATTCTTGATGGATAAAACACATCTATATTTTTGCTCTGTTTAGTTTTGGTTGTGTTTTATTGGTGTAAAAGTTGGTCAGCTAGTATTTGAGGTAGTTGTGAATGTAGTAGACGAAGAGCATCTCGACGGCACATTATAGTATAAAGGTCAAGACATGAGTGTGCTCTAACAAAACGTCATGTTATTTGACCTAACAATGATATTGTTTAACATTGGGAAGCCTACATAGGTGAATAATATGCAAAAGAAGGACAAGTATTTTTTGACATTTCATGTAGGATCAACTTGCTTATGTATTATGACTCTGAAATATTTGATTCCATGTTTTATTCTATTAAAATTGAAAGCTATCAAGAAATAGATTACCAAACACAATCGCTAACATACAAAAACAAATTTATATTGAAATTATCTGAAAACGTGGGTTGCAATAAAATGGTCATAACATGTGATACATGACTCCGTTTCAAGACCACAACTAAGAAAATGGATGCTTGAAAAAAGGAGTACTTTTATCCAGGCAAGCATTGGTCAAAAGCGACTAAACCCGATCAAAAACTGATAAAAACCTACCAAGAACAGCTAAAAATGCCGTAACCGGCTCAAATCATCCAAACCTAAGAAAAAACCTCTAAAATTATTTCCAGTCCATATAGACCACATAGAATCCGGGCATAATGTATTTGCCCGGATTCTTGATGGATGAAACACATATATATGTTTGCTCTATTTAGTTTTGGTTGTGTTTTATTGGTGTAAAAGTTGGTCAGCTAGTAATTGAGGTAGTTGTGAATGTAGTAGACAAAGAGCATCTCGACGGCACATTATAGTATAAAGGTCAAGACATGAGTGTGCTCTAACAAAACGTCATGTTATTTGACCTAAAAATGATATTGTTTAACATTGGGAAGCCTACATAGGTGAATAATATGCAAAAGAAGGACAAGTATTTTTTGACATTTCATGTAGGATCAACTTGCTTATGTATTATATGACTCTGAAATATTTGATTCCATGTTTTATTCTATTAAAATTGAGAGCTATCAAGAGTGTGCTCTAACAAAACGTCATGTTATTTGACCTAAAAATTATATTGTTTAACCTTGGGAAGCCTACATAGGTGAATAATATGCAAAAGAAGGACAAGTATTTTTTGACATTTCATGTAGGATCAACTTGCTTATGTATTATATGACTCTGAAATATTTGATTCCATGTTTTATTCTATTAAAATTGAGAGCTATCAAGAAATAGATTACCAAACACAATCGCTAACATACAAAAACAAATTTATATTGAAATTATCTGAAAACGTGGGTTGCAATAAAATGGTCATAACATGTGATACATGACTCCGTTTCAAGACCACAACTAAGAAAATGGATGCTTGAAAAAAGGAGTACTTTTATCCAGGCAAGCATTGGTCAAAAGCGACTAAACCCGATCAAAAACTGATAAAAACCTACCAAGAACAGCTAAAAATGCCGTAACCGGCTCAAATCATCCAAACCTAAGAAAAAACCTCTAAAATTATTTCCAGTCCATATAGACCACATAGAATCCGGGCATAATGTATTTGCCCGGATTCTTGATGGATAAAACACATCTATATGTTTGCTCTGTTTAGTTTTGGTTGTGTTTTATTGGTGTAAAAGTTGGTCAGCTAGTATTTGAGGTAGTTGTGAATGTAGTAGACAAAGAGCATCTCGACGGCACATTATAGTATAAAGGTCAAGACATGAGTGTGCTCTAACAAAACGTCATGTTATTTGACCTAACAATGATATTGTTTAACATTGGGAAGCCTACATAGGTGAATAATATGCAAAAGAAGGACAAGTATTTTTTGACATTTCATGTAGGATCAACTTGCTTATGTATTATGACTCTGAAATATTTGATTCCATGTTTTATTCTATTAAAATTGAAAGCTATCAAGAAATAGATTACCAAACACAATCGCTAACATACAAAAACAAATTTATATTGAAATTATCTGAAAACGTGGGTTGCAATAAAATGGTCATAACATGTGATACATGACTCCGTTTCAAGACCACAACTAAGAAAATGGATGCTTGAAAAAAGGAGTACTTTTATCCAGGCAAGCATTGGTCAAAAGCGACTAAACCCGATCAAAAACTGATAAAAACCTACCAAGAACAGCTAAAAATGCCGTAACCGGCTCAAATCATCCAAACCTAAGAAAAAACCTCTAAAATTATTTCCAGTCCATATAGACCACATAGAATCCGGGCATAATGTATTTGCCCGGATTCTTGATGGATAAAACACATCTATATGTTTGCTCTGTTTAGTTTTGGTTGTGTTTTATTGGTGTAAAAGTTGGTCAGCTAGTATTTGAGGTAGTTGTGAATGTAGTAGACAAAGAGCATCTCGACGGCACATTATAGTATAAAGGTCAAGACATGAGTGTGCTCTAACAAAACGTCATGTTATTTGACCTAACAATGATATTGTTTAACATTGGGAAGCCTACATAGGTGAATAATATGCAAAAGAAGGACAAGTATTTTTTGACATTTCATGTAGGATCAACTTGCTTATGTATTATGACTCTGAAATATTTGATTCCATGTTTTATTCTATTAAAATTGAAAGCTATCAAGAAATAGATTACCAAACACAATCGCTAACATACAAAAACAAATTTATATTGAAATTATCTGAAAACGTGGGTTGCAATAAAATGGTCATAACATGTGATACATGACTCTGTTTCAAGACCACAACAAAGAAAATGGATGCTTGAAAAAAGGAGTACTTTTATCCAGGCAAGCATTGGTCAAAAGCGACTAAACCCGATCAAAAACTGATAAAAACCTACCAAGAACAGCTAAAAATGCCGTAACCGGCTCAAATCATCCAAACCTAAGAAAAAACCTCTAAAATTATTTCCAGTCCATATAGACCACATAGAATCCGGGCATAATGTATTTGCCCGGATTCTTGATGGATAAAACACATCTATATGTTTGCTCTGTTTAGTTTTGGTTGTGTTTTATTGGTGTAAAAGTTGGTCAGCTAGTATTTGAGGTAGTTGTAAATGTAGTAGACAAAGAGCATCTCGACGGCACATTATAGTATAAAGGTCAAGACATGAGTGTGCTCTAACAAAACGTCATGTTATTTGACCTAACAATGATATTGTTTAACATTGGGAAGCCTACATAGGTGAATAATATGCAAAAGAAGGACAAGTATTTTTTGACATTTCATGTAGGATCAACTTGCTTATGTATTATGACTCTGAAATATTTGATTCCATGTTTTATTCTATTAAAATTGAAAGCTATCAAGAAATAGATTACCAAACACAATCGCTAACATACAAAAACTAATTTATATTGAAATTATCTGAAAACGTGGGTTGCAATAAAATGGTCATAACATGTGATACATGACTCCGTTTCAAGACCACAACTAAGAAAATGGATGCTTGAAAAAAGGAGTACTTTTATCCAGGCAAGCATTGGTCAAAAGCGACTAAACCCGATCAAAAAATGATAAAAACCTACCAAGAACAGCTAAAAATGCCGTAACCGGCTCAAATCATCCAAACCTAAGAAAAAACCTCTAAAATTATTTCCAGTCCATATAGACCACATAGAATCCGGGCATAATGTATTTGCCCGGATTCTTGATGGATGAAACACATATATACGTTTGCTCTATTTAGTTTTGGTTGTGTTTTATTGGTGTAAAAGTTGGTCAGCTAGTAATTGAGGTAGTTGTGAATGTAGTAGACAAAGAGCATCTCGACGGCACATTATAGTATAAAGGTCAAGACATGAGTGTGCTCTAACAAAACGTCATGTTATTTGACCTAACAATGATATTGTTTAACATTGGGAAGCCTACATAGGTGAATAATATGCAAAAGAAGGACAGGTATTTTTTGACATTTCATGTAGGATCAACTTGCTTATGTATTATGACTCTGAAATATTTGATTCCATGTTTTATTCTATTAAAATTGAAAGCTATCAAGAAATAGATTACCAAACACAATCGCTAACATACAAAAACAAATTTATATTGAAATTATCTGAAAACGTGGGTTGCAATAAAATGGTCATAACATGTGATACATGACTCTGTTTCAAGACCACAACTAAGAAAATGGATGCTTGAAAAAAGGAGTACTTTTATCCAGGAAAGCATTGGTCAAAAGCGACTAAACCCGATCAAAAACTGATAAAAACCTACCAAGAACAGCTAAAAATGCCGTAACCGGCTCAAATCATCCAAACCTAAGAAAAAACCTCTAAAATTATTTCCAGTCCATATAGACCACATAGAATCCGGGCATAATGTATTTGCCCGGATTCTTGATGGATAAAACACATCTATATGTTTGCTCTGTTTAGTTTTAGTTGTGTTTTATTGGTGTAAAAGTTGGTCAGCTAGTATTTGAGGTAGTTGTGAATGTAGTAGACAAAGAGCATCTCGACGGCACATTATAGTATAAAGGTCAAGACATGAGTGTGCTCTAACAAAACGTCATGTTATTTGACCTAACAATGATATTGTTTAACATTGGGAAGCCTACATAGGTGAATAATATGCAAAAGAAGGACAAGTATTTTTTGACATTTCATGTAGGATCAACTTGCTTATGTATTATGACTCTGAAATATTTGATTCCATGTTTTATTCTATTAAAATTGAAAGCTATCAAGAAATAGATTACCAAACACAATCGCTAACATACAAAAACAAATTTATATTGAAATTATCTGAAAACGTGGGTTGCAATAAAATGGTCATAACATGTGATACATGACTCTGTTTCAAGACCACAACAAAGAAAATGGATGCTTGAAAAAAGGAGTACTTTTATCCAGGCAAGCATTGGTCAAAAGCGACTAAACCCGATCAAAAACTGATAAAAACCTACCAAGAACAGCTAAAAATGCCGTAACTGGCTCAAATCATCCAAACTTAAGAAAAAACCTCTAAAATTATTTCCAGTCCATATAGACCACATAGAATCCGGGCATAATGTATTTGCCCGGATTCTTGATGGATAAAACACATCTATATGTTTGCTCTGTTTAGTTTTGGTTGTGTTTTATTGGTGTAAAAGTTGGTCAGCTAGTATTTGAGGTAGTTGTGAATGTAGTAGACAAAGAGCATCTCGACGGCACATTATAGTATAAAGGTCAAGACATGAGTGTGCTCTAACAAAACGTCATGTTATTTGACCTAACAATGATATTGTTTAACATTGGGAAGCCTACATAGGTGAATAATATGCAAAAGAAGGACAAGTATTTTTTGACATTTCATGTAGGATCAACTTGCTTATGTATTATGACTCTGAAATATTTGATTCCATGTTTTATTCTATTAAAATTGAAAGCTATCAAGAAATAGATTACCAAACACAATCGCTAACATACAAAAACAAATTTATATTGAAATTATCTGAAAACGTGGGTTGCAATAAAATGGTCATAACATGTGATACATGACTCCGTTTCAAGACCACAACTAAGAAAATGGATGCTTGAAAAAAGGAGTACTTTTATCCAGGCAAGCATTGGTCAAAAGCGACTAAACCCGATCAAAAAATGATAAAAACCTACCAAGAACAGCTAAAAATGCCGTAACCGGCTCAAATCATCCAAACCTAAGAAAAAACCTCTAAAATTATTTCCAGTCCATATAGACCACATAGAATCCGGGCATAATGTATTTGCCTGGATTCTTGATGGATGAAACACATATATATGTTTGCTCTATTTAGTTTTGGTTGTATTTTATTGGTGTAAAAGTTGGTCAGCTAGTAATTGAGGTAGTTGTGAATGTAGTAGACAAAGAGCATCTCGACGGCACATTATAGTATAAAGGTCAAGACATGAGTGTGCTCTAACAAAACGTCATGTTATTTGACCTAAAAATGATATTGTTTAACGTTGGGAAGCCTACATAGGTGAATAATATGCAAAAGAAGGACAAGTATTTTTTGACATTTCATGTAGGATCAACTTGCTTATGTATTATATGACTCTGAAATATTTGATTCCATGTTTTATTCTATTAAAATTGAGAGCTATCAAGAGTGTGCTCTAACAAAACGTCATGTTATTTGACCTAAAAATTATATTGTTTAACCTTGGGAAGCCTACATAGGTGAATAATATGCAAAAGAAGGACAAGTATTTTTTGACATTTCATGTAGGATCAACTTGCTTATGTATTATATGACTCTGAAATATTTGATTCCATGTTTTATTCTATTAAAATTGAGAGCTATCAAGAAATAGATTACCAAACACAATCGCTAACATACAAAAACAAATTTATATTGAAATTATCTGAAAACGTGGGTTGCAATAAAATGGTCATAACATGTGATACATGACTCCGTTTCAAGACCACAACTAAGAAAATGGATGCTTGAAAAAAGGAGTACTTTTATCCAGGCAAGCATTGGTCAAAAGCGACTAAACCCGATCAAAAACTGATAAAAACCTACCAAGAACAGCTAAAAATGCCGTAACCGGCTCAAATCATCCAAACCTAAGAAAAAACCTCTAAAATTATTTCCAGTCCATATAGACCACATAGAATCCGGGGATAATGTCTTTGCCCGGATTCTTGATGGATAAAACACATCTATATGTTTGCTCTGTTTAGTTTTGGTTGTGTTTTATTGGTGTAAAAGTTGGTCAGCTAGTATTTGAGGTAGTTGTGAACGTAGTAGACAAAGAGCATCTCGACGGCACATTATAGTATAAAGGTCAAGACATGAGTGTGCTCTAGCAAAACGTCATGTTATTTGACCTAAAAATTATATTGTTTAACATTGGGAAGCCTACATAGGTGAATAATATGCAAAAGAAGGACAAGTATTTTTTGACATTTCATGTAGGATCAACTTGCTTATGTATTATATGACTCTGAAATATTTGATTCCGTGTTTTATTCTATTAAAATTGAGAGCTATCAAGAAATAGATTACCAAACACAATCGCTAACATACAAAAACAAATTTATATTGAAATTATCTGAAAACGTGGGTTGCAATAAAATGGTCATAACATGTGATACATGACTCCGTTTCAAGACCACAACTAAGAAAATGGATGCTTGAAAAAAGGAGTACTTTTATCCAGGCAAGCATTGGTCAAAAGCGACTAAACCCGATCAAAAACTGATAAAAACCTACCAAGAACAGCTAAAAATGCCGTAACCGGCTCAAATCATCCAAACCTAAGAAAAAACCTCTAAAATTATTTCCAGTCCATATAGACCACATAGAATCCGGGCATAATGTATTTGCCCGGATTCTTGATGGATAAAACACATCTATATGTTTGCTCTGTTTAGTTTTGGTTGTGTTTTATTGGTGTAAAAGTTGGTCAGCTAGTATTTGAGGTAGTTGTGAATGTAGTAGACAAAGAGCATCTCGACGGCACATTATAGTATAAAGGTCAAGACATGAGTGTGCTCTAACAAAATGTCATGTTATTTGACCTAACAATGATATTGTTTAACATTGGGAAGCCTACATAGGTGAATAATATGCAAAAGAAGGACAAGTATTTTTTGACATTTCATGTAGGATCAACTTGCTTATGTATTATGACTCTGAAATATTTGATTCCATGTTTTATTCTATTAAAATTGAAAGCTATCAAGAAATAGATTACCAAACACAATCGCTAACATACAAAAACAAATTTATATTGAAATTATCTGAAAACGTGGGTTGCAATAAAATGGTCATAACATGTGATACATGACTCCGTTTCAAGACCACAACTAAGAAAATGGATGCTTGAAAAAAGGAGTACTTTTATCCAGGCAAGCATTGGTCAAAAGCGACTAAACCCGATCAAAAACTGATAAAAACCTACCAAGAACAGCTAAAAATGCCGTAACCGGCTCAAATCATCCAAACCTAAGAAAAAACCTCTAAAATTATTTCCAGTCCATATAGACCACATAGAATCCGGGCATAATGTATTTGCCCGGATTCTTGATGGATGAAACACATATATATGTTTGCTCTATTTAGTTTTGGTTGTGTTTTATTGGTGTAAAAGTTGGTCAGCTAGTAATTGAGGTAGTTGTGAATGTAGTAGACAAAGAGCATCTCGACGGCACATTATAGTATAAAGGTCAAGACATGAGTGTGCTCTAACAAAACGTCATGTTATTTGACCTAAAAATGATATTGTTTAACATTGGGAAGCCTACATAGGTGAATAATATGCAAAAGAAGGACAAGTATTTTTTGACATTTCATGTAGGATCAACTTGCTTATGTATTATATGACTCTGAAATATTTGATTCCATGTTTTATTCTATTAAAATTGAGAGCTATCAAGAGTGTGCTCTAACAAAACGTCATGTTATTTGACCTAAAAATTATATTGTTTAACCTTGGGAAGCCTACATAGGTGAATAATATGCAAAAGAAGGACAAGTATTTTTTGACATTTCATGTAGGATCAACTTGCTTATGTATTATATGACTCTGAAATATTTGATTCCATGTTTTATTCTATTAAAATTGAGAGCTATCAAGAAATAGATTACCAAACACAATCGCTAACATACAAAAACAAATTTATATTGAAATTATCTGAAAACGTGGGTTGCTATAAAATGGTCATAACATGTGATACATGACTCCGTTTCAAGACCACAACTAAGAAAATGGATGCTTGAAAAAAGGAGTACTTTTATCCAGACAAGCATTGGTCAAAAGCGACTAAACCCGATCAAAAACTGATAAAAACCTACCAAGAACAGCTAAAAATGCCGTAACCGGCTCAAATCATCCAAACCTAAGAAAAAACCTCTAAAATTATTTCCAGTCCATATAGACCACATAGAATCCGGGCATAATGTATTTGCCCGGATTCTTGATGGATAAAACACATCTATATGTTTGCTCTGTTTAGTTTTGGTTGTGTTTTATTGGTGTAAAAGTTGGTCAGCTAGTATTTGAGGTAGTTGTGAATGTAGTAGACAAAGAGCATCTCGACGGCACATTATAGTATAAAGGTCAAGACATGAGTGTGCTCTAACAAAACGTCATGTTATTTGACCTAAAAATGATATTGTTTAACATTGGGAAGCCTACATAGGTGAATAATATGCAAAAGAAGGACAAGTATTTTTTGACATTTCATGTAGGATCAACTTGCTTATGTATTATATGACTCTGAAATATTTGATTCCGTGTTTTATTCTATTAAAATTGAGAGCTATCAAGAAATAGATTACCAAACACAATCGCTAACATACAAAAACAAATTTATATTGAAATTATCTGAAAACGTGGGTTGCAATAAAATGGTCATAACATGTGATACATGACTCCGTTTCAAGACCACAACTAAGAAAATGGATGCTTGAAAAAAGGAGTACTTTTATCCAGGCAAGCATTGGTCAAAAGCGACTAAACCCGATCAAAAACTGATAAAAACCTACCAAGAACAGCTAAAAATGCCGTAACCGGCTCAAATCATCCAAACCTAAGAAAAAACCTCTAAAATTATTTCCAGTCCATATACACCACATAGAATCCGGGCATAATGTATTTGCCCGGATTCTTGATGGATAAAACACATCTATATGTTTGCTCTGTTTAGTTTTGGTTGTGTTTTATTGGTGTAAAAGTTGGTCAGCTAGTATTTGAGGTAGTTGTGAATGTAGTAGACAAAGAGCATCTCGACGGCACATTATAGTATAAAGGTCAAGACATGAGTGTGCTCTAACAAAACGTCATGTTATTTGACCTAACAATGATATTGTTTAACATTGGGAAGCCAACATAAGTGAATAATATGCAAAAGAAGGACAAGTATTTTTTGACATTTCATGTAGGATCAACTTGCTTATGTATTATGACTCTGAAATATTTGATTCCATGTTTTATTCTATTAAAATTGAGAGCTATCAAGAAATAGATTACCAAACACAATCGCTAACATACAAAAACAAATTTATATTGAAATTATCTGAAAACGTGGGTTGGAATAAAATGGTCATAACATGTGATACATGACTCCGTTTCAAGACCACAACAAAGAAAATGGATGCTTGAAAAAAGGAGTACTTTTATCCAGGCAAGCATTGGTCAAAAGCGACTAAACCCGATCAAAAACTGATAAAAACCTACCAAGAACAGCTAAAAATGCCGTAACCGGCTCAAATCATCCAAACCTAAGAAAAAACCTCTAAAATTATTTCCAGTCCATATAGACCACATAGAATCCGGGCATAATGTATTTGCCCGGATTCTTGATGGATGAAACACATATATATGTTTGCTCTGTTTAGTTTTGGTTGTGTTCTATTGGTGTAAAAGTTGGTCAGCTAGTAATTGAGGTAGTTGTGAATGTAGTAGACAAAGAGCATCTCGACGGCACATTATAGTATAAAGGTCAAGACATGAGTGTGCTCTAACAAAACGTCATGTTATTTGACCTAAAAATGATATTGTTTAACATTGGGAAGCCTACATAGGTGAATAATATGCAAAAGAAGGACAAGTATTTTTTGACATTTCATGTAGGATCAACTTGCTTATGTATTATATGACTCTGAAATATTTGATTCCATGTTTTATTCTATTAAATTTGAGAGCTATCAAGAGTGTGCTCTAACAAAACGTCATGTTATTTGACCTAAAAATTATATTGTTTAACCTTGGGAAGCCTACATAGGTGAATAATATGCAAAAGAAGGACAAGTATTTTTTGACATTTCATGTAGGATCAACTTGCTTATGTATTATATGACTCTGAAATATTTGATTCCATGTTTTATTCTATTAAAATTGAGAGCTATCAAGAAATAGATTACCAAACACAATCGCTAACATACAAAAACAAATTTATATTGAAATTATCTGAAAACATGGGTTGCGATAAAATGGTCATAACATGTGATACATGACTCCGTTTCTAGACCACAACTAAGAAAATGGATGCTTGAAAAAAGGAGTACTTTTATCCAGGCAAGCATTGGTCAAAAGCGACTAAACCCGATCAAAAACTGATAAAAACCTACCAAGAACAGCTAAAAATGCCGTAACCGGCTCAAATCATCCAAACCTAAGAAAAAACCTCTAAAACTATTTCCAGTCCATATAGACCACATAGAATCCGGGCATAATGTATTTGCCCGGATTCTTGATGGATAAAACACATCTATATGTTTGCTCTGTTTAGTTTTGGTTGTGTTTTATTGGTGTAAAAGTTGGTCAGCTAGTATTTGAGGTAGTTGTGAATGTAGTAGACAAAGAGCATCTCGACGGCACATTATAGTATAAAGGTCAAGACATGAGTGTGCTCTAACAAAACGTCATGTTATTTGGCCTAAAAATTATATTGTTTAACCTTGGGAAGCCTACATAGGTGAATAATATGCAAAAGAAGGACAAGTATTTTTTGACATTTCATGTAGGATCAACTTGCTTATGTATTATATGACTCTGAAATATTTGATTCCATGTTTTATTCTATTAAAATTGAGAGCTATCAAGAAATAGATTACCAAACACAATCGCTAACATACAAAAACAAATTTATATTGAAATTATCTGAAAACGTGGGTTGCGATAAAATGGTCATAACATGTGATACATGACTCCGTTTCTAGACCACAACTAAGAAAATGGATGCTTGAAAAAAGGAGTACTTTTATCCAGGCAAGCATTGGTCAAAAGCGACTAAACCCGATCAAAAACTGATAAAAACCTACCAAGAACAGCTAAAAATGCCGTAACCGGCTCAAATCATCCAAACCTAAGAAAAAACCTCTAAAACTATTTCCAGTCCATATAGACCACATAGAATCCGGGCATAATGTATTTGCCCGGATTCTTGATGGATAAAACACATCTATATGTTTGCTCTTTTTAGTTTTGGTTGTGTTTTATTGGTGTAAAAGTTGGTCAGCTAGTATTTGAGGTAGTTGTGAATGTAGTAGACAAAGAGCATCTCGACGGCACATTATAGTATAAAGGTCAAGACATGAGTGTGCTCTAACAAAACGTCATGTTATTTGGCCTAAAAATGATATTGTTTAACATTGGGAAGCCTACATAGGTGAATAATATGCAAAAGAAGGACAAGTATTTTTTGACATTTCATGTAGGATCAACTTGCTTATGTATTATATGACTCTGAAATATTTGATTCCATGTTTTATTCTATTAAAATTGAGAGCTATCAAGAAATAGATTACCAAACACAATCGCTAACATACAAAAACAAATTTATATTGAAATTATCTGAAAACGTAGGTTGCAATAAAATGGTCATAACATGTGATACATGACTCCGTTTCAAGACCACAACTAAGAAAATGGATGCTTGAAAAAAGGAGTACTTTTATCCAGGCAAGCATTGGTCAAAAGCGACTAAACCCGATCAAAAACTGATAAAAACCTACCAAGAACAGCTAAAAATGCCGTAACCGGCTCAAATCATCCAAACCTAAGAAAAAACCTCTAAAATTATTTCCAGTCCATATAGACCACATAGAATCCGGGCATAATGTATTTGCCCGGATTCTTGATGGATGAAACACATATATATGTTTGCTCTGTTTAGTTTTGGTTGTGTTCTATTGGTGTAAAAGTTGGTCAGCTAGTAATTGAGGTATTTGTGAATGTAGTAGACAAAGAGCATCTCGACGGCACATTATAGTATAAAGGTCAAGACATGAGTGTGCTCTAACAAAACGTCATGTTATTTGACCTAAAAATGATATTGTTTAACATTGGGAAGCCTACATAGGTGAATAATATGCAAAAGAAGGACAAGTATTTTTTGACATTTCATGTAGGATCAACTTGCTTATGTATTATATGACTCTGAAATATTTGATTCCATGTTTTATTCTATTAAATTTGAGAGCTATCAAGAGTGTGCTCTAACAAAACGTCATGTTATTTGACCTAAAAATTATATTGTTTAACCTTGGGAAGCCTACATAGGTGAATAATATGCAAAAGAAGGACAAGTATTTTTTGACATTTCATGTAGGATCAACTTGCTTATGTATTATATGACTCTGAAATATTTGATTCCATGTTTTATTCTATTAAAATTGAGAGCTATCAAGAAATAGATTACCAAACACAATCGCTAACATACAAAAACAAATTTATATTGAAATTATCTGAAAACGTGGGTTGCGATAAAATGGTCATAACATGTGATACATGACTCCGTTTCTAGACCACAACTAAGAAAATGGATGCTTGAAAAAAGGAGTACTTTTATCCAGGCAAGCATTGGTCAAAAGCGACTAAACCCGATCAAAAACTGATAAAAACCTACCAAGAACAGCTAAAAATGCCGTAACCGGCTCAAATCATCCAAACCTAAGAAAAAACCTCTAAAACTATTTCCAGTCCATATAGACCACATAGAATCCGGGCATAATGTATTTGCCCGGATTCTTGATGGATAAAACACATCTATATGTTTGCTCTGTTTAGTTTTGGTTGTGTTTTATTGGTGTAAAAGTTGGTCAGCTAGTATTTGAGGTAGTTGTGAATGTAGTAGACAAAGAGCATCTCGACGGCACATTATAGTATAAAGGTCAAGACATGAGTGTGCTCTAACAAAACGTCATGTTATTTGGCCTAAAAATTATATTGTTTAACCTTGGGAAGCCTACATAGGTGAATAATATGCAAAAGAAGGACAAGTATTTTTTGACATTTCATGTAGGATCAACTTGCTTATGTATTATATGACTCTGAAATATTTGATTCCATGTTTTATTCTATTAAAATTGAGAGCTATCAAGAAATAGATTACCAAACACAATCGCTAACATACAAAAACAAATTTATATTGAAATTATCTGAAAACGTGGGTTGCGATAAAATGGTCATAACATGTGATACATGACTCCGTTTCTAGACCACAACTAAGAAAATGGATGCTTGAAAAAAGGAGTACTTTTATCCAGGCAAGCATTGGTCAAAAGCGACTAAACCCGATCAAAAACTGATAAAAACCTACCAAGAACAGCTAAAAATGCCGTAACCGGCTCAAATCATCCAAACCTAAGAAAAAACCTCTAAAACTATTTCCAGTCCATATAGACCACATAGAATCCGGGCATAATGTATTTGCCCGGATTCTTGATGGATAAAACACATCTATATGTTTGCTCTTTTTAGTTTTGGTTGTGTTTTATTGGTGTAAAAGTTGGTCAGCTAGTATTTGAGGTAGTTGTGAATGTAGTAGACAAAGAGCATCTCGACGGCACATTATAGTATAAAGGTCAAGACATGAGTGTGCTCTAACAAAACGTCATGTTATTTGGCCTAAAAATGATATTGTTTAACATTGGGAAGCCTACATAGGTGAATAATATGCAAAAGAAGGACAAGTATTTTTTGACATTTCATGTAGGATCAACTTGCTTATGTATTATATGACTCTGAAATATTTGATTCCATGTTTTATTCTATTAAAATTGAGAGCTATCAAGAAATAGATTACCAAACACAATCGCTAACATACAAAAACAAATTTATATTGAAATTATCTGAAAACGTAGGTTGCAATAAAATGGTCATAACATGTGATACATGACTCCGTTTCAAGACCACAACTAAGAAAATGGATGCTTGAAAAAAGGAGTACTTTTATCCAGGCAAGCATTGGTCAAAAGCGACTAAACCCGATCAAAAACTGATAAAAACCTACCAAGAACAGCTAAAAATGCCGTAACCGGCTCAAATCATCCAAACCTAAGAAAAAACCTCTAAAATTATTTCCAGTCCATATAGACCACATAGAATCCGGGCATAATGTATTTGCCCGGATTCTTGATGGATAAAACACGTCTATATGTCTGCTCTGTTTAGTTTTGGTTGTGTTTTATTGGTGTAAAAGTTGGTCAGCTAATATTTGAGGTAGTTGTGAATGTAGTAGACAAAGAGCATCTTGACGGAACATTATAGTATAAAGGTCAAGACATGAGTGTGCTCTAACAAAACGTCATGTTATTTGACCTAAAAATGATATTGTTTAACCTTGGAAAGCCTACATAGGTGAATAATATGCAAAAGAAGGACAAGTATTTTTTGACATTTCATGTAGGATCAACTTGCTTATGTATTATATGACTCTGAAATATTTGATTCCATGTTTTATTCTATTAAAATTGAGAGCTATCAAGAGTGTGCTCTAACAAAACGTCATGTTATTTGACCTAAAAATGATATTGCTTAACCTTGGGAAGCCTACATAGGTGAATAATATGCAAAAGAAGGACAAGTATTTTTTGACATTTCATGTAGGATCAACTTGCTTATGTATTATATGACTCTGAAATATTTGATTCCATGTTTTTTTCTATTAAAATTGAGAGCTATCAAGAAATAGATTACCAAACACAATCGCTAACATACAAAAACAAATTTATATTGAAATTATCTGAAAACGTGGGTTGCGATAAAATGGTCATAACATGTGATACATGACTCCGTTTCAAGACCACAACTAAGAAAATGGATACTTGAAAAAAGGAGTACTTTTATCCAGGCAAGCATTGGTCAAAAGCGACTAAACCCGATCAAAAACTAATAAAAACCTACCAAGAACAGCTAAAAATGCCGTAACCGGCTCAAATCATCCAAACCTAAGAAAAAACCTCTAAAATTATTTCCAGTCCATATAGACCACATAGAATCCGGGCATAATGTATTTTCCCGGATTCTTGATGGATAAAACACATCTATATGTTTGCTCTATTTAGTTTTGGTTGTGTTTTATTGGTGTAAAAGTTGGTCAGCTAGTATTTGAGGTAGTTATGAATGTAGTAGACAAAGAGCATCTCGACGGCACATTATAGTATAAAGGTCAAGACATGAGTGTGCTCTAACAAAACGTCATGTTATTTGACCTAAAAATGATACTGTTTAACATTGGGAAGCCTACATAGGTGAATAATATGCAAAAGAAGGACAAGTATTTTTTGAAATTTCATGTAGGATCAACTTGCTTATGTATTATATGACTCTGCAATATTTGATTCCATGTTTTATTCTATTAAAATTGAGAGCTATCAAGAAATAGATTACCAAACACAATCGCTAACATACAAAAACAAATTTATATTGAAATTATCTGAAAACGTGGGTTGCAATAAAATGGTCATAACATGTGATACATGACTCCGTTTCAAGACCACAACTAAGAAAATGGATGCTTGAAAAAAGGAGTACTTTTATCCAGGCAAGCATTGGTCAAAAGCGACTAAACCCGATCAAAAACTGATAAAAACCTACCAAGAACAGCGAAAAATGCCGTAACCAGCTCAAATCATCCAAACCTAAGAAAAAACCTCTAAAATTATTTCCAGTCCATATAGACCACACGTCTATATGTTTGCTCTGTTTAGTTTTGGTTGTGTTTTATTGGTGTAAAAGTTGGTCAGCTAGTATTTGAGGTATTTGTGAATGTAGTAGACAAAGAGCATCTCGACGGCACATTATAGTATAAAGGTCAAGACATGAGTGTGCTCTAACAAAACGTCATGTTATTTGACCTAAAAATGATATTGTTTAACCTTGGGAAGCCTACATAGGTGAATAATATGCAAAAGAAGGACAAGTATTTTTTGACATTTCATGTAGGATCAACTTGCTTATTGATGTAGAATTTTTTGTACCCTTTAGGAAAAGGATGACAAAATAGTGGTAAGCGTTAAGTGTCGGTTTAGGAAAACCGAGCACTAATGACCCTTGTGAAAGTTCAAGTTCGTTTCCCAAGGAGGCACGTGTGTTGTGTAATGAATTGATTTTGATTGTGATTTTATTGAGAAGAAAAAGAAAATAAGAAAGAAATGACGGTTACGAAGACGGATCGAGCTAAGACGAAAAGGCGTTCACGTAAAACCGTAAAAAACTACAAAATTAAAAATTTTAAACCTAAAAATTAATTAAAAGCTAAAAGTAGTCTAAAATCATATAAATAAGAATAAAAATCCAATAAAAATATTTTAAAACCTTTTATTAATTAAATATTCAATTTTAAATGCTAATTAAAGCCCTAAAATTAAATATAATTAATCAGAATGCCCAAAATATTATTTTATTGAACAAATAGCTTACTTATATTATCTAAAGACTAAAAAGTATTTTTCCTAATTTTTAAAAACTATTTTTCTTTTTTTAAATCACTAAAAACTATTTTTAAACTAAAATAATTATAAAAAAATAATAAAATAATACCAAAAATAATTGGACACTTTTAAAAATCCAAAATTACTCTAAAGAACAGAAGAAAAATGAAAAATTTTGAAAAATAATAAATTTTTCACTAAAAGACAAAACTAGTTTAAAATAAAGCCCTAATTATACTAAATTAATTCTAAAAAATAAATAAAAAGGTGAACAGTGAAAATTTTTTTAACTAAAAATCTTAAAATGTTTTTCCTAATCCAAGAAAAATGTTGAAACTGAAAAATATGTATTTTTGGCACTAAATGCCAAAAACAGAAACTTAAAAAGTATTAAAAATAGCTATTTAATCTAATAAATACTAAATGAACAGTAAATAAAAATTTAATTAAACAGAAAAATCAAAAATTAAATTAGTAAAATAATGAAACAAATTTGAAACTCTAATTCCAATTTTAGTGCACTAAAGACAAAAAATCATAAATGTGATAGTGACATGTGACTGGACTTTTGTCCTTTAGCTTAGCAGTACTAACAATGGACTACCAGTGGTAAGTTTGTTCCCACTGCTAGTGTATTTTTTTGATCAATTAAGCTATAAGCTTAGGCAAGCTTATATTGAGTGCTTATTTTGGACAAAAAGGCACCCTTATACTCAGTTGAGTATAAGGAGTCAAATGGAACACAAAAACACACAAGTCACTTAGCAAAATTTCACACAAAAGGCACACAAAGTTTCTGATTAATCATTCATGTTTCTGATGAACAGTACCCCTTTTTTACATGCACAAAAACGATTTTCAATGGCTCAAATCTTGTACTCAGTCCAACCAAATGACAAATAAGCAATACACAATCCTATAACAACCTATTATCTAACAACTTGCAAGATTGGAGGCTCAAATTCACACAAAATAAGCAATAAAGGGTACTTACTGATTTTAGCTATGTTTTCACTTAAACTTGCATACAAAAATCACCAAAAGGTACCAAACCTAAACATATTAAACTGATAACACCAAAATCTACCAAGGCAAGTGATTAGGACTGATTTTTAAACCATAAGCTACCTATAATATGATTCTAAAACCAATAACCAAACACCCCTTAAGTTTTCTGAAAATGATTTTTTCAAACAAAATCTTAACAAGATCAAGCCAAATCAATTCAAACTCATCCTAACATGCATAATAAGCATAACCCAGCATAATCAAACCATTTAACAAACATTTGAACAATTTTCTTGTCAAATCAACAAATCACATAAATTTGAAAAATCATACACTTAAACAAAACTTGAACAAGGAACTAGAAAGTTACCTTGTGGGACCCACATCCAGGTCCCACCAAGGCTGCTATGCCTTCTCCAACAGACCCGGGTCTGTGGAGAACTCTTTGGGCTGCTGATGTTACTTGGTACAAAAGGTGGAAAATGGAGAGTTAGGATCTTGATTACCCTCCTTTTGGTTTTTGTCCCTGCACAACCACAACAAACCAGGAAAGCAATTCCAAGTAGCAAAGGCAACAAGCTTTTGGCTTGTAGCTTTTGCTACAGTGAGCTGTTAAATAGAGATAAAAACAAGGTTTTGATGACAAAAAACAATGACAAACCTTGAAACTTTGCAAAATCTTTTTGACTTAAACTTACAAATCAGCAACCAATTTTAAAATTCCACTTTCATTTTCTTTTTAAACTGATTTTAATGTTTACAAAGTTTAGCCAAAAATTCTCAAAAACGTATTTTCAGAAAAAAAATTCTCTCAAACAAACTCAAACAATTGTGGAACTCAGATTATCTTCAGAAGACTACCAACTTTTAGTAAACAAAAAGGGATTACATTTAACTAAAATACCAACTTTTATTTAAATAAAAAGGGATTACAAAATTCTTGAAGAAAATCTAGAACAAAACATATGGGACACACACGTCCCATATTTATACAACTAACAGAAGCTTCTCGCCTATCTCAATAAAAAAATCATAAACTAAAACCCTAATGGATGAAATTCCAGTCTTGCCCTTGGTCTTGAATTTGAAATCTTGGTCAATATGCTCTCATGTGATATGCCAGTTGTGATGAAGCAATCTCAAACGTTCATGAACTCCTTTGCGACCAAGGAATGCATTTGGGTCGTTTGATTTCTGTAGGATTCCAATTTTGCTATTTTTAGAGAAGCAGGGGACATGGGGGGGCCACTTGGAGGTCACGGGGGTGGAGTCTTGTGAGTGGGTTTTGATGTGGATGGGATGAATTACCCATCTGGATAATTAGGGGTAAAACCCCTTTTTTTCACCATGATAGTGACTGGGGGATACTAGGGTTTATGGGGTGTTTAGTGTGGGTTTAATCTGTTTAGGGTGGGGGTTTATTTAAAAAACATGTTTGGTGGGAAAAGATTAGGAGGGGTTGACTGGGTGTTTGTTGACCAGATTTATTTAATAAACTTGGGTTGTGGGCTTTGGGTTGGGTAAGTGGGGTAGGGTCGGGTATGGTGAGGTGTCAAGCACTGAGTGGTGGATGAAGTTGTGTTGTTTGGCAGTTTAACCCCCTCATGTTTCTTCCTTCTTTCATGTTGTAAATAATCAGCAATATACTCCAAATCCCTTTATAACAAGTTTCAGCATTTGGCATATTTGGCACAACATGTTTATAAACTTGTATTAAGGACTATTAATGCATTTTCTTCATTCTCCAAGGACTGAACTTGCACATTCTTCATTCCTTAAGGATCATTCTTGCATAACTTGATTTCTACAAGGACCAATCTTGATAAATCTTCAAAAATTGAGGGACTAAAGTTGCCAATCTTCAAAACTTCAAGGGCATTTTTGTAAATTCCATTCTTGGGCCCGGTTCATTGTGTGGCTTCGTTTCCCGTGTTTGTTTTTGAATGATTCTTGTGATCTTTTTGTCATTTCCTCAATATCCGTACCTAAAATACACAAGCAACAAACACGAGCATATATTTGGCAGTTTTAATGATATTTTATGCATTTTAAGCTCGATTTGGACGATGAGACCATGTATAAAAGCAGTCTCATCACTCCCCCATACTAAACCATTGCCGTGCCCTCACGCAATGCTAGAATAAAGTATCGTAGCATCTCCAAAATTCATTTTTATTCACTTTATTGGAATGATAAACTAACTATACTACTACTATTACTACTACTTGCGTTTTAGACATAATGTATGATTTTCATCGCAAAATGGGACGTTTAGGTTCATAGAATAAGAACACGTGAATGCTTCGTTAGAAATAATTTCGTCGTCCTCGATTTTCACCCCAATTCCATGCCAAGCGTGCAACGAGATCATTGTCATTATAAGTTAGTAATGCTAACACTACTCATATGCCCTAATCACGTACTTATCCTCCCATTATTCCTAAGTTGTATCTCTTATATTTTATTTTGTCTTGAATGTTTCATGAGGATAAATTGTTTGACTTATGCGATAATAGAGATTTAGGTCTAAAAATAGAGTCCTAACGGTGTAACTAAGACAATAAAATCAATAACCCCTCCTAATAGACAACGATGTCAAAAAATTAAGTTGACAAGAAGAATCGATAAACACGGTTTTATAACGGTTTTGAACATGAGACTTATTACCAAGACTTTTATACGCCCCCTAACGGAAGGGCCTTATTATCTTTGGTTTACCTCCATCTTTTATTCAACTTCGCCATGAAGCTTTTATTATGACTTCGGTCTTGCCTTGCCTTTTATTATCCGCCTCATCGGTGGTTTTATTAGCCAAAGACGTATATCCTCACGCTAAAGCGAATTTTAGATCTTTAAAGCTTCGAAGATTAAGGCTTGATTCACTTTCAATTTTGCATAGATTTTTCGGCCTTGTGGGGCTTCAAATTGTTTGCTAGATTTAGGTGAGCACTTGAAATCTTATTATTGGGTGAAGCTTTTGATTATTCGGGTGCCAATACTTCAAAACCGTGACGCTGGCGATACCTTAATGTCTTCCCAATTTAATTACACGGAAACTACTAGAAAAGACTAGAAACCCAACAATCCTAACTAAACCGCTAAGTCAATATTTATTAAGCAAAAAATATTTACAAGCGAAGGGAGAATAAGCAATCAACGAGAACACATGAGTTTTTGAAAGAATACGAGTACTCTACGTTTAGCATAGTAACTTATAATTAACTCTATCATTTCTCGTCCTCATTTAAGAGACTTAGCCTAATATAAGTTAAGGAATCAAAGCTAAGTGCTCAATACGCACGGTCGAGTCAAAAATTACTCTTATTCTCGCCATCGGAAAACCTACATTCGTGTCTTCAAACACTTATAAAACATGAGAAAAAATTTAAAATTTGGCCATTTTTAGCCTTATTTTGCAACAAAACGATAAACAAAAAGATAAACTTTGGAAAGCGTGAAGGTTTGGCAAGGAAAGTATCTATTCACCCCCCCCCCCCCCCATACTAAAGTTAAACATTGTCCTCAATGTTTCAAGTCTAGGGGTGCAAACACCCCCATACTAGAGACGTAGTCCAATGCCTAATCTAGCATGGAAAGGGTGTAACCAATAAATTAATAGCCGTTTATGAAGTGTGCTAAAAACCTAAGGTTAGAACATCAAAGGATATATCATTTGGATATTGAGAAAGTCTTCAAAGCAAACGATCGAGTGCTCCCATAAAACGAACACGAGAGGCTCCAATCGTGAAGATCATGATCATCTAAAGTTCACAATTCACAAACAACCACGAAACAAAGGTTGGAAGGGCACAAATCCCCACACGTTAACTACATTAGAAAGCAATAATATGTACATAGGATAAGCATGGGACTCCCCCACGAGGCACCTTGTTTTTGATAACCGAGTCAAAAGCTCGACTCGAATCCCCATAAATGTGATCATTTAGGGATTATCATGGTGTGGTCAATTTTTGGTGGGGCTTACATGATAAACAAGGCCCAAAAAGTAACCGGTATAAAGGACTAAGTCCTTTGATGGTGCAAAATACCGGGATCGAAGATGGCGTTTCGTTTTCATTGGAAAAACAAATCAACGCCACTTCATCATGAATCAACATAAACCCAAAGGATTTCAAGAAAATAGATGAGAAGAAATAGAAGGGTGGGACAATGGGTAAGTCATGAAAACATTGAGCTACTCGAGGTAGACTCGCACCAATCAAATAGAAAGATTTTCCATTTATTGCATCGGTGGAAGACCGAGATTTCCCTTTATAAGCAATTCCAGGATCAAATATCTCGTCCTCGGTGGATAAAGGGGAGGGAACATATGGGGCTTCCCCCACACTAAGTCCACACAAAGCATCGTCAAAAGGAGAAGACGAGCTTGTAGTACTCAATACACGTGGTGATGACGGAGTTAGAATTGTAGAAAAATCTTTTAAATTCAATTCAAAATCTTTCCCTTTTTCATCTTTTAAACTCTCCTTGTGAAAACCCGACTTAATTATGTCAAAAATATTTGGTGTTTCTAAAGCGATGTTAGTCACACTAAAAATTCTCACATTTGAAAACCGTTTTGGTAAAGGTGGTGGTAAGTTCTCAAAACGTTTGTCAACAAAGAAAACTCCCCCATCGGGATCAACACATTCTTCATCCGAAGAATCATTCAGAATTGGAATCGTAGGCTTAACACTCTTAACCTCCACCAGCGGAGGGGACGGAAAATCGTTTTTATCATCAACTTCTAAAACTATTTTTGAAATCTTTTTGCAAATGTTTTTGATGGGATTGACATTGTACAAAGACGTGATCGAATACACATGAGAAAGTGTGGAGTTTTGAGTTGCATTAATGACGAGTTCTTCCTCATTGAAACGAAGAGTGATTTCCTTGCATGCACATCGATAAGTGCTCTCGAGGTATCCAAAAATGATCGACCTAAAATTAGCGGAACTTTAGGATCGATGGGAATGTCAACAACAATAAAGTCTACGGGATAGTAGAACTTTCCAACTTTCACAAAGACGTCCTCGGCTACTCCACAAGCTAGAATCGTAGAATGATCGGCCATCTCGATTGACATTCTTGAAGGAGTGAGATTGGGAAGATTGAGCGATTTAAAAATCTCAAGAGGCATCAAATAAATACTAGCACCAAGATCGGCCAAGGCGTAGCATTCTTCCATATCTTGTATAGCACATGGGATTAAAAACTTGCCGGGATCACCGACTTTTTGAGGTATGCGGCTAAGAAAAACCGAAGAACAACTAGACGATTTTTGTAATTTTTCTTTGTTATTCAACATACTTTTGAAGTTCGCGGCAAATCGAGGCATCATGACTAAGGCGTCGGCAAAACTTATATTGAAATGCAAGTCACGAAACATTTTCATAAAAAGTTCAAATTGATAATTATTTCGTTCTTGTGCCTTTTCCTTGTCTCGTCTTGAAGGGTAAGGTAAGGGTGGGACAATGGGTAAGTATGGGGGTGATGTGGGTTGGGGCATAGGCATCGGCATCGGCCTTGGAATCTCGGGTTCCATGATTGGTATTGGTTCAACCGTAGGTGTGGTTTGAGCGGTACTTCATGGGCTTTGAATTTGCTCCTTTTCGACCACCACCTCGGGTTCTTTCTCTTTTTCCTTCTCCGTAGATGTACTTGGACGAGAAATGGGTTCTTTGAAAGTTTTACCACTACGAGTAGTAACAACCTTCAATTCTCCTTTCGGGTTCACGATGGTATCACTAGGAAGACCACCCGAAGAAGAAGGTTTACACATGATAGCTTCAAACATTTTTCCCATTCGGTCTTCAAACTTAGATTGCCTAGCATCCGCTTTTAACAATTCTTGCTTAATCTCATGTTGACCTTGCTCCATTTTTTGTTGATTTTGTTGGAGTCGTTGAACATTTCCTTCCATTTTATTAGCATGAGTTTTAAGTTCATTAGCAAGTTCGTTTTTAAGCTCGTTTTTCAACTCGGATCTTAAGCTAACCATTTCACGTTGCATATTATCAAACTTAGCATCATTAGCCTTAGCATAATTCAAAAAACTCTCCTTGAAGATTTTTGGTGTGATCATTTTGAAAACCTTGAGTCGTAGTTTGAAAATCACGGTTCTGGTTTTGGTTTGAAATTTGCCCATTTCCACTTTGATAATTACCCTTGTTGTAATTACGTTGATTTCCTTGATAATTACCACCTTGATTGTTGTTTCGATAGTTATTAGCATTTTGATTTGGTGGAGCTTGATTTTGGCGGGAACCTTGACCGTTTTGGTTATAAGTTCCCGTGGCTATATAAGCACTCGAAGTTTTACCATCCGCGGTAATGCACTCGGAAAGATCATGAGCTCCACCACACGATAAACAACTCTTAGAAACCGCTTTAACCGAAGCGGAATTCGAAGCTTCTTGAGCTTTCCAATGGGACATAAGGTTAGCAAATCTATCAAAAATCCGATTTTTTTCATTTGCTTCATCATGTAAGGCATTGATACTACGAGACGATGATGACGAGCCCATTTTGGCAACACTCGGTGTGTTACGAGGGCTATAAACCTTAGACCTATTCTCAATTATGACCAAAGCTTCTTAACCGTTTTACACAAAAAATTACCACCCGCGGCGGCATTTAAATAATCTCTTTCATGATCATTAAGTCCATTGTAAAACGTGTCTATTTGGTGCAAGTCGGAAAAACCGTGATGAGGACATTCATGTAACATTTCCTTAAACCTATTCCAAGCCGTTGAAAAACTTTCATTTGATTCTTGTGAAAATTTAGAAATCTCATTTTTCAAATGCGTAGTCTTAGAGGGCGGAAAAAATTGGTTCACGAATTTTGAAACGAGATCCTTCCACGTCAATATAGAATTGGGTGGCTCTTTCTCTAACCAAATTTTAGCGGGCCCCGCTAAGGAATAAGGAAAAAGCATCATCTTAATCGAGTCATTCGAGACATCCTTAAATTTGCAAGTGGCGGTAAGACGATTGAATTGGCGGATATGGTTGTGGGGATTGTCCTTCTCATCACCACGGAAGTTGTTGTTTTGGATCATCGACAACAAACCCGTTTTCACCTCAAAATTCTCCGCAAGGATAGCGGGAATCACAATAGCTTCTCCATAACCCTCGGTGGGTTCTTGAAGTAACTCCATCATAGTTCGATTCGCCATGGTTGGTGCTTCTCGTACAATGGGTTCGTCAATAGGAGACTCCTCACTAGAATGAGTTGGAGTGGGATTTTTGTTCTTTCGTCTACGTGCACGTTTTGCTTGATTACGAGTTAGCATAAACGTCACGTACAACGAGGAGACGAGCAAAGAAGATTCTTTTTGGTGTTTTGTATTTTTCAATTTTTTTGTGGTTTTTGATGGTATTAACTTTTTTGGAAATTGGTGAAATGTATTAAGTAGACAAAAATCTACAAATCTCCTCTTTAATCAAATCTCTCGATTAAAGAAGCCTCAAGAATGAAAACGATCACGTGAAGTGAACGCCTTCGATGACTTTAGAACGATGGTGGAACACCAAATCGTTCAAGAGGGTTTAATCAATGGAAACCAAGAAAATATATATGATATGTAATAATACTTTGGGCGGCAAAACCCTCGATTAGCTCTCAAAATCAAATACTCACAAGCAAGCGGAGGAAATGAGGCGGCGCGAAGCACTTAAGAGCCTTTTTCCTTTAGGTCGTGAAATACAACCGCCTTATACCCACCTTATAGTTTGTATTTTTCAAAATCGAGCTTCACGAAAGTATTTATCTATTTTTGCCTTTTTTTCTTTGGTTTGAGATTCGAATACAATGATTGGGTAATGACCTCCCAAGTCAAGGTTGTGATTTCTCACGTATTTGGAGTACTTGTGAATTTATTGTTCTACGTAATTAATATAGTAATAATATTCACACAAAAACGAAAACCGATAATACGTATTAGTAGAGTGCTACTAATACAAATACTATTTATGGTTATATAAAAAAACAACAATTGTTTAATCAAAACACAACACGCCTCCCCGGAAGCGGCGCCAAAAATTGATGTAGAATTTTTTGTACCCTTTAGGAAAAGGATGACAAAATAGTGGTAAGCGTTAAGTGTCGGTTTAGGAAAACCGAGCACTAATGACCCTTGTGAAAGTTCAAGTTCGTTTCCCAAGGAGGCACGTGTGTTGTGTAATGAATTGATTTTGCTTGTGATTTTATTGAGAAGAAAAAGAAAATAAGAAAGAAATGACGGTTACGAAGACGGATCGAGCTAAGACGAAAAGGCGTTCACGTAAAACCGTAAAAAACTACAAAATTAAAAATTTTAAACCTAAAAATTAATTAAAAGCTAAAAGTAGTCTAAAATAATATAAATAGGAATAAAAATCCAATAAAAATATTTTAAAACCTTTTATTAATTAAATATTCAATTTTAAATGCTAATTAAAGCCCTAAAATTAAATATAATTAATCAAAATGCCCAAAATATTATTTTATTGAACAAATAACTTACTTATATTATCTAAAGACTAAAAAGTATTTTTCCTAATTTTTAAAAACTATTTTTCTATTTTTAAATCACTAAAAACTATTTTTAAACTAAAATAATTATAAAAACATAATAAAATAATACCAAAAATAATTGGACACTTTTAAAAATCCTAAATTACTCTAATGAACAGAAGAAAAATGAAAAAGTTTGAAAAATAATAAATTTTTCACCAAAAGACAAAACTAGTTTAAAATAAAGCCCTAATTATACTAAATTAATTCTAAAAAATAAATAAAAAGGTGAACAGTGAAAACTTTTTTAACTAAAAATCTTAAAATGTTTTTCCTAATCCAAGAAAAATGTTGAAACTAAAAAATATGTATTTTTGGCACTAAATGCCAAAAACAGAAACTTAAAAAGTATTAAAAATAGCTATTTAGTCTAATAAATACTAAATGAACAGTAAATAAAAATTTAATTAAACAGAAAAATCAAAAATTAAATTAGAAAAATAATGAAACAAATTTGAAACTCTAATTCCAATTTTAGTGCACTAAAGACAAAAAATCAGAAATGTGATAGTGACATGTGACTGGACTTTTGTCCTTTAGCTTAGCAGTACTAACAATGGACTACCAGTGGTAAGTTTGTTCCCACTGCTAGTGTATTTTTTTGATCAATTAAGCTATAAGCTTAGGCAAGCTTATATTGAGTGCTTATTTTGGACAAAAAGGCGCCCTTATACTCAGTTGAGTATAAGGAGTCAAATGGAACACAAAAACACACAAGTCACTTAGAAAAATTTCACACAAAAGGCACACAAAGTTTCTGATTAATCATTCATGTTTCTGATGAACAGTACCCCTTTTTTACATGCACAAAAACGATTTTCAATGGCTCAAATCTTGTACTCAGTCCAACCAAATGACAAATAAGCAATACACAATCCTATAACAACCTATTATCTAACAACTTGCAAGATTGGAGGCTCAAATTCACACAAAATAAGCAATAAAGGGTACTTACTGATTTTAGCTATGTTTTCACTTAAACTTGCATACAAAAATCACCAAAAGGTACCAAACCTAAACATATTAAACTGATAACACCAAAATCTACCAAGGCAAGTGATTAGGACTGATTTTTAAACCATAAGCTACCTATAATATGATTCTAAAACCAATAACCAAACACCCCTTAAGTTTTCTGAAAATGATTTTTTCAAACAAAATCTTAACAAGATCAAACCAAATCAATTCAAACTCATCGTAACATGCATAATAAGCATAACCCAGCATAATCAAACCATTTAACAAACATTTGAACAATTTTCTTGTCAAATCAACAAATCACATAAATTTGAAAAATCATACACTTAAACAAAACTTGAACAAGGAACTAGAAAGTTACCTTGTGGGACCCACATCCAGGTCCCACCAAGGCTGCTATGCCTTCTCCAACAGACCCGGGTCTGTGCAGAACTCTTGGGGCTGCTGATGTTACTTGGTACAAAAGGTGGAAAATGGAGAGTTAGGATCTTGATTACCCTCCTTTTGGTTTTTGTCCCTGCACAACCACAACAAACCAGGAAAGCAATTCCAAGTAGCAAAGGCTACAAGCTTTTGGCTTGTAGCTTTTGCTACAGTGAGCTATTAAATAGAGATAAAAACAAGGTTTTGATGACAAACCTTGAACCAAAAACAATGACAAACCTTGAAACTTTGCAAAATCTTTTTGACTTAAACTTACAAAACAGCAACCAATTTTAAAATTCCACTTTCATTTTCTTTTAAAACTGATTTTAATGTTTACAAAGTTTAGCCAAAAATTCTCAAAAACGTATTTTCTGAAAAAAATTTCTCTCAAACAAACTCAAACAATTGTGGAACTCAGATTATCTTCAGAAGACTACCAACTTTTAGTAAACAAAAAGGGATTACATTTAACTAAAATAACAACTTTTATTTAAATAAAAAGGGATTACAAAATTCTTGAAGAAAATCTGGAACAAAACATATGGGACACACACGTCCCATATTTATACAACTAACAGAAGCTTCTCGTCTATCTCAATAAAAAAATCATAAACTAAAACCCTAATGGATGAAATTCCAGTCTTTCCCTTGGTCTTGAATTTGAAATCTTGGTCAATATGCTCTCATGTGATATGCCAGTTGTGATGAAGCGATCTCAAACGTTCATGAACTCCTTTGCGACCAAGGAATGCATTTGGGTCGTTTGATTTCTATAGGATTCCAATTTTGCTATTTTTAGAGAAGCAGGGGACATGGGGGGCCACTTGGAGGTCACGGGGGTGGAGTCTTATGAGTGGGTTTTGATGTGGATGGGATGAATTACCCATCTGGATAATTAGGGGTAAAACCCCTTTGTTTTCACCATGATAGTAACTGGGGGATACTAGGGTTTATGGGGTGTTTAGTGTGGGTTTAATCTGTTTAGGGTGGGGGTTTATTTAAAAAACATGTTTGGTGGGAAAAGATTAGGAGGGGTTGACTGGGTGTTTGTTGACCAGGTTTATTTAATAAACCTGGGTTGTGGGCTTTGGGTTGGGTAAGTGGGGTAGGGTCGGGTATGGTGAGGTGTCAAGCACTAAGTGGTGGATGAAGTTGTGTTGTTTGGCAGTTTAACCCCCCATGTTTCTTCCTTCTTTCATGTTGTAAATAATCAGCAATATACTCCAAATCCCTTTATAACAAGTTTCAGCATTTGGCATATTTGGCACAACATGTTTATAAACTTGTATTAAGGACTATTAATGCATTTTCTTCATTCTCCAAGGACTGAACTTGCACAATCTTCATTCCTCAAGGATCATTCTTGCAAAACTTGATTTCTACAAGGACCAATCTTGATAAATCTTCAAAAATTGAGGGACTAAAGTTGCCAATCTTAAAAACTTCAAGGGCATTTTTGTAAATTCCATTCTTGGGCTCGGTTCATTGTGCGGCTTCGTTTCCCGTGTTCGTTTTTGAATGATTCTTGTGATCTTTTTGTCATTTCCTCAATATCCGTACCTAAAATACACAAGCAACAAACACGAGCATATATTTGGCAGTTTTAATGATATTTTATGCATTTTAAGCTCGATTTGGACGATGAGACCATGTAAAAAAGCAGTCTCATCACTTATGTATTATATGACTCTGAAATATTTGATTCCATGTTTTATTCTATTAAAATTGAGAGCTATCAAGAGTGTGCTCTAACAAAACGTCATGTTATTTGACCTAAAAATTATATTGTTTAACCTTGGGAAGCCTACATAGGTGAATAATATGCAAAAGAAGGACAAGTATTTTTTGACATTTCATGTAGGATCAACTTGCTTATGTATTATATGACTCTGAAATATTTGATTCCATGTTTTATTCTATTAAAACTGAGAGCTATCAAGAAATAGATTACCAAACACAATCGCTAACATACAAAAACAAATTTATATTGAAATTATCTGAAAACGTGGGTTGCAATAAAATGGTCATAACATGTGATACATGACTCCGTTTCAAGACCACAACTAAGAAAAAGGATGCTTGAAAAAAGGAGTACTTTTATCCAGGCAAGCATTGGTCAAAAGCGACTAAACCCGATCAAAAACTGATAAAAACCTACCAAGAACAGCTAAAAATGTCGTAACCAGCTCAAATCATCCAAACCTAAGAAAAAACCTCTAAAATTATTTCCAGTCCATATAGACCACATAGAATCCGGGCATAATGTATTTACCCGGATTCTTGATGGATAAAACACGTCTATATGTTTGCTCTGTTTAGTTTTGGTTGTGTTTTATTGGTGTAAAAGTTGGTCAGCTAGTATTTGAGGTAGTTGTGAATGTAGTAGACAAAGAGCATCTCAACGGCACATTATAGTATAAAGGTCAAGACATGAGTGTGCTCTAACAAAATGTCATGTTATTTGACCTAAAAATGATATTGTTTAACCTTGGGAAGCCTACATAGGTGAATAATATGCAAAAGAAGGATAAGTATTTTTTGACATTTCATGTAGGATCAACTTGCTTATGTATTATATGACTCTGAAATATTTGATTCCATGCTTTATTCTCTTAAAATTGAGAGCTATCAAGAGTATGCTCTAACAAAACGTCATGTTATTTGACCTAAAAATTATATTGTTTAACCTTGGGAAGCCTACATAGGTGAATAATATGCAAAAGAAGGACAAGTATTTTTTAACATTTCATGTAGGATCAACTGGCTTATGTATTATATGACTCTGAAATATTTGATTCCATGTTTTATTCTATTAAAATTGAGAGCTATCAAGAAATAGATTACCAAACACAATCGCTAACATACAAAAACAAATTTATATTGAAATTATCTAAAAACGTGGGTTCAATAAAATGGTCATAACATGTGATACATGACTCTGTTTCAAGACCACAACTAAGAAAATGGATTCTTGAAAAAAGGAGTACTTTTATCTAGGCAAGCATTGGTCAAAAGCGACTAAACCCGATCAAAAACTGATAAAAACGTACCAAGAACAGCTAAAAATGCCGTAACCGGCTCAAATCATCCAAACCTAAGAAAAAACCTCTAAAATTATTTCCAGTCCATATAGACCACATAGAATCCGGGCATAATGTATTTGCCCGGATTCTTGATGGATAAAACACGTCTATATGTTTGCTCTATTTAGTTTTGGTTGTGTTTTATTGGTGTAAAAGTTGGTCAGCTAGTATTTGAGGTAGTTGTGAATGTAGTAGACAAAGAGCATCTCGACGGCACATTATAGTATAAAGGTCAAGACATGAGTGTGCTCTAACAAAACGTCATGTTATTTGACCTAAAAATGATATTGTTTAACCTTGGAAAGCCTACATAGGTGAATAATAAGCAAAAGAAGGACAAGTATTTTTTGACATTTCATGTAGGATCAACTTGCTTATGTATTATATGACTCTGAAATATTTGATTCCATGTTTTATTCTATTAAAACTGAGAGCTATCAAGAAATAGATTACCAAACACAATCGCTAACATACAAAAACAAATTTATATTGAAATTATCTGAAAACGTGGGTTGCAATAAAATGGTCATAACATGTGATACATGACTCCGTTTCAAGACCACAACTAAGAAAAAGGATGCTTGAAAAAAGGAGTACTTTTATCCAGGCAAGCATTGGTCAAAAGCGACTAAACCCGATCAAAAACTGATAAAAACCTACCAAGAACAGCTAAAAATGTCGTAACCAGCTCAAATCATCCAAACCTAAGAAAAAACCTCTAAAATTATTTCCAGTCCATATAGACCACATAGAATCCGGGCATAATGTATTTACCCGGATTCTTGATGGATAAAACACGTCTATATGTTTGCTCTGTTTAGTTTTGGTTGTGTTTTATTGGTGTAAAAGTTGGTCAGCTAGTATTTGAGGTAGTTGTGAATGTAGTAGACAAAGAGCATCTCAACGGCACATTATAGTATAAAGGTCAAGACATGAGTGTGCTCTAACAAAATGTCATGTTATTTGACCTAAAAATGATATTGTTTAACCTTGGGAAGCCTACATAGGTGAATAATATGCAAAAGAAGGATAAGTATTTTTTGACATTTCATGTAGGATCAACTTGCTTATGTATTATATGACTCTGAAATATTTGATTCCATGCTTTATTCTCTTAAAATTGAGAGCTATCAAGAGTATGCTCTAACAAAACGTCATGTTATTTGACCTAAAAATTATATTGTTTAACCTTGGGAAGCCTACATAGGTGAATAATATGCAAAAGAAGGACAAGTATTTTTTAACATTTCATGTAGGATCAACTGGCTTATGTATTATATGACTCTGAAATATTTGATTCCATGTTTTATTCTATTAAAATTGAGAGCTATCAAGAAATAGATTACCAAACACAATCGCTAACATACAAAAACAAATTTATATTGAAATTATCTAAAAACGTGGGTTCAATAAAATGGTCATAACATGTGATACATGACTCTGTTTCAAGACCACAACTAAGAAAATGGATTCTTGAAAAAAGGAGTACTTTTATCTAGGCAAGCATTGGTCAAAAGCGACTAAACCCGATCAAAAACTGATAAAAACGTACCAAGAACAGCTAAAAATGCCGTAACCGGCTCAAATCATCCAAACCTAAGAAAAAACCTCTAAAATTATTTCCAGTCCATATAGACCACATAGAATCCGGGCATAATGTATTTGCCCGGATTCTTGATGGATAAAACACGTCTATATGTTTGCTCTATTTAGTTTTGGTTGTGTTTTATTGGTGTAAAAGTTGGTCAGCTAGTATTTGAGGTAGTTGTGAATGTAGTAGACAAAGAGCATCTCGACGGCACATTATAGTATAAAGGTCAAGACATGAGTGTGCTCTAACAAAACGTCATGTTATTTGACCTAAAAATGATATTGTTTAACCTTGGAAAGCCTACATAGGTGAATAATAAGCAAAAGAAGGACAAGTATTTTTTGACATTTCATGTAGGATCAACTTGCTTATGTATTATATGACTCTGAAATATTTGATTCCATGTTTTATTCTATTAAAATTGAGAGCTATCAAGAAATAGATTACCAAACACAATCGCTAACATACAAAAACAAATTTATATTGAAATTATCTGAAAACGTGGGTTGCAATAAAATGGTCATAACATGTGATACATGACTCTGTTTCAAGACCACAACTAAGAAAAAGGATGCTTGAAAAAAGGAGTACTTTTATCCAGGCAAGCATTGGTCAAAAGCGACTAAACCCGATCAAAAACTGATAAAAACCTACCAAGAACAGCTAAAAATGTCGTAACCAGCTCAAATCATCCAAACCTAAGAAAAAACCTCTAAAATTATTTCCAGTCCATATAGACCACATAGAATCCGGGCATAATGTATTTACCCGGATTCTTGATGGATAAAACACGTCTATATGTTTGCTCTGTTTAGTTTTGGTTGTGTTTTATTGGTGTAAAAGTTGGTCAGCTAGTATTTGAGGTAGTTGTGAATGTAGTAGACAAAGAGCATCTCAACGGCACATTATAGTATAAAGGTCAAGACATGAGTGTGCTCTAACAAAATGTCATGTTATTTGACCTAAAAATGATATTGTTTAACCTTGGGAAGCCTACATAGGTGAATAATATGCAAAAGAAGGATAAGTATTTTTTGACATTTCATGTAGGATCAACTTGCTTATGTATTATATGACTCTGAAATATTTGATTCCATGCTTTATTCTCTTAAAATTGAGAGCTATCAAGAGTATGCTCTAACAAAACGTCATGTTATTTGACCTAAAAATTATATTGTTTAACCTTGGGAAGCCTACATAGGTGAATAATATGCAAAAGAAGGACAAGTATTTTTTAACATTTCATGTAGGATCAACTGGCTTATGTATTATATGACTCTGAAATATTTGATTCCATGTTTTATTCTATTAAAATTGAGAGCTATCAAGAAATAGATTACCAAACACAATCGCTAACATACAAAAACAAATTTATATTGAAATTATCTAAAAACGTGGGTTCAATAAAATGGTCATAACATGTGATACATGACTCTGTTTCAAGACCACAACTAAGAAAATGGATTCTTGAAAAAAGGAGTACTTTTATCCAGGCAAGCATTGGTCAAAAGCGACTAAACCCGATCAAAAACTGATAAAAACGTACCAAGAACAGCTAAAAATGCCGTAACCGGCTCAAATCATCCAAACCTAAGAAAAAACCTCTAAAATTATTTCCAGTCCATATAGACCACATAGAATCCGGGCATAATGTATTTGCCCGGATTCTTGATGGATAAAACACGTCTATATGTTTGCTCTATTTAGTTTTGGTTGTGTTTTATTGGTGTAAAAGTTGGTCAGCTAGTATTTGAGGTAGTTGTGAATGTAGTAGACAAAGAGCATCTCGACGGCACATTATAGTATAAAGGTCAAGACATGAGTGTGCTCTAACAAAACGTCATGTTATTTGACCTAAAAATGATATTGTTTAACCTTGGAAAGCCTACATAGGTGAATAATAAGCAAAAGAAGGACAAGTATTTTTTGACATTTCATGTAGGATCAACTTGCTTATGTATTATATGACTCTGAAATATTTGATTCCATGTTTTATTCTATTAAAATTGAGAGCTATCAAGATATAGATTACCAAACACAATCGCTAACATACAAAAACAAATTTATATTGAAATTATCTGAAAACGTGGGTTGCAATAAAATGGTCATAACATGTGATACATGACTCCGTTTCAAGACCACAACTAAGAAAATGGATGCTTGAAAAAAGGAGTACTTTTATCCAGGCAAGCATTGGTCAAAAGCGACTAAACCCGATCAAAAACTGATAAAAACCTACCAAGAACAGCTAAAAATGCCGTAACCGGCTCAAATCATCCAAACCTAAGAAAAAACCTCTAAAATTATTTCCAGTCCATATAGACCACATAGAATCCGGGCATAATGTATTTACCCGGATTCTTGATGGATAAAACACGTCTATATGTTTGCTCTGTTTAGTTTTGGTTGTGTTTTATTGGTGTAAAACTTGGTCAGCTAGTATTTGAGGTAGTTGTGAATGTAGTAGACAAAGAGCATCTCGACGGCACATTATAGTATAAAGGTCAAGACATGAGTGTGCTCTAACAAAAAGTCATGTTATTTGACCTAAAAATGATATTGTTTAACCTTGGGAAGCCTACATAGGTGAATAATATGCAAAAGAAGGACAAGTATTTTTTGACATTTCTTGTAGGATCAACTTGCTTATGTATTATATGAAATATTTGATTCCATATTTTATTCTATTAAAATTGAGAGCTATCAAGAAATAGATTACCAAACACAATCGCTAACATACAAAAACAAATTTATATTGAAATTATCTGAAAACGTGGGTTGCAATAAAATGGTCATAACATGTGATACATGACTCCGTTTCAAGACCACAACTAAGAAAATGGATGCTTGAAAAAAGGAGTACTTTTATCCAGGCAAGCATTGGTCAAAAGCGACTAAACCCGATCAAAAACTGATAAAAACCTACCAAGAACAGCTAAAAATGCCGTAACCAGCTCAAATCATCCAAACCTAAGAAAAAACCTCTAAAATTATTTCCAGTCCATATAGACCACATAGAATCCGGGCATAATGTATTTACCCGGATTCTTGATGGATAAAACACGTCTATATGTTTGCTCTGTTTAGTTTTGGTTGTGTTTTATTGGTGTAAAAGTTGGTCAGCTAGTATTTGAGGTAGTTGTGAATGTAGTAGACAAAGAGCATCTCAACGGCACATTATAGTATAAAGGTCAAGACATGAGTGTGCTCTACCAAAATGTCATGTTATTTGACCTAAAAATGATATTGTTGAACCTTGGGAAGCCTACATAGGTGAATAATATGCAAAAGAAGGATAAGTATTTTTTGACATTTCATGTTGGATCAACTTGCTTATGTATTATATGACTCTAAAATATTTGATTCCATGTTTTATTCTATTAAAACTGAGAGCTATCAAGAGTATGCTCTAACAAAACGTCATGTTATTTGACCTAAAAATTATATTGTTTAACCTTGGGAAGCCTACATAGGTGAATAATATGCAAAAGAAGGACAAGTATTTTTTGACATTTCATGTAGGATCAACTTGCTTATGTATTATATGACTCGGAAATATTTGATTCCATGTTTTATTCTATTAAAATTGAGAGCTATCAAGAAATAGATTACCAAACACAATCGCTAACATACAAAAACAAATTTATATTGAAATTATCTGAAAACGTGGGTTGCAATAAAATGGTCATAACATGTGATACATGACTCTGTTTCAAGACCACAACTAAGAAAATGGATGCTTGAAAAAAGGAGTACTTTTATCCAGGCAAGCATTGGTCAAAAGCGACTAAACCCGATCAAAAACTGATAAAAACCTACCAAGAACAGCTAAAAATGCCGTAACCGGCTCAAATCATCCAAACCTAAGAAAAAACCTCTAAAATTATTTCCAGTCCATATAGACCACATAGAATCCGGGCATAATGTATTTACCCGGATTCTTGATGGATAAAACACGTCTATATGTTTGCTCTGTTTAGTTTTGGTTGTGTTTTATTGGTGTAAAAGTTGGTCAGCTAGTATTTGAGGTAGTTGTGAATGTAGTAATCAAAGAGCATCTCGACGGCACATTATAGTATAAAGGTCAAGACATGAGTGTGCTCTAACAAAACGTCATGTTATTTGACCTAAAAATGATATTGTTTAACCTTGGGAAGCCTACATAGGTGAATAATATGCAAAAGAAGGACAAGTATTTTTTGACATTTCATGTAGGATCAACTTGCTTATGTATTATATGACTCTGAAATATTTGATTCCATGTTTTATTCTATTAAAATTGAGAGCTATCAAGAAATAGATTACCAAACACAATCGCTAACATACAAAAACAAATTTATATTGAAATTATCTGAAAACGTGGGTTGCAATAAAATGGTCATAACATGTGATACATGACTCCGTTTCAAGACCACAACTAAGAAAATGGATGCTTGAAAAAAGGAGTACTTTTATCCAGGCAAGCATTGGTCAAAAGCAACTAAACCCGATCAAAAACTGATAAATACCTACCAAGAACAGCTAAAAATGCCGTAACCGGCTCAAATCATCCAAACCTAAGAAAAAACCTCTAAAATTATTTCCAGTCCATATAGACCACATAGAATCCGGGAATAATGTATTTACCCGGATTCTTGATGGATAAAACACGTCTATATGTTTGCTCTGTTTAGTTTTGGTTATGTTTTATTGGTGTAAAACTTGGTCAGCTAGTATTTGAGGTAGTTGTGAATGTAGTAGACAAAGAGCATCTCGACGGCACATTATAGTATAAAGGTCAAGACATGAGTGTGCTCTAACAAAACGTCATGTTATTTGACCTAAAAATGATATTGTTTAACCTTGGGAAGCCTACATAGGTGAATAATATGCAAAAGAAGGACAAGTATTTTTTGACATTTCATGTAGGATCAACTTGCTTATGTATTATATGACTCGGAAATATTTGATTCCATGTTTTATTCTATTAAAATTGAGAGCTATCAAGAAATAGATTACCAAACACAATCGCTAACATACAAAAACAAATTTATATTGAAATTATCTGAAAACGTGGGTTGCAATAAAATGGTCATAACATGTGATACATGACTCTGTTTCAAGACCACAACTAAGAAAATGGATGCTTGAAAAAAGGAGTACTTTTATCCAGGCAAGCATTGGTCAAAAGCGACTAAACCCGATCAAAAACTGATAAAAACCTACCAAGAACAGCTAAAAATGCCGTAACCGGCTCAAATCATCCAAACCTAAGAAAAAACCTCTAAAATTATTTCCAGTCCATATAGACCACATAGAATCCGGGCATAATGTATTTACCCGGATTCTTGATGGATAAAACACGTCTATATGTTTGCTCTGTTTAGTTTTGGTTGTGTTTTATTGGTGTAAAAGTTGGTCAGCTAGTATTTGAGGTAGTTGTGAATGTAGTAATCAAAGAGCATCTCGACGGCACATTATAGTATAAAGGTCAAGACATGAGTGTGCTCTAACAAAACGTCATGTTATTTGACCTAAAAATGATATTGTTTAACCTTGGGAAGCCTACATAGGTGAATAATATGCAAAAGAAGGACAAGTATTTTTTGACATTTCATGTAGGATCAACTTGCTTATGTATTATATGACTCTGAAATATTTGATTCCATGTTTTATTCTATTAAAATTGAGAGCTATCAAGAAATAGATTACCAAACACAATCGCTAACATACAAAAACAAATTTATATTGAAATTATCTGAAAACGTGGGTTGCAATAAAATGGTCATAACATGTGATACATGACTCCGTTTCAAGACCACAACTAAGAAAATGGATGCTTGAAAAAAGGAGTACTTTTATCCAGGCAAGCATTGGTCAAAAGCAACTAAACCCGATCAAAAACTGATAAATACCTACCAAGAACAGCTAAAAATGCCGTAACCGGCTCAAATCATCCAAACCTAAGAAAAAACCTCTAAAATTATTTCCAGTCCATATAGACCACATAGAATCCGGGAATAATGTATTTACCCGGATTCTTGATGGATAAAACACGTCTATATGTTTGCTCTGTTTAGTTTTGGTTATGTTTTATTGGTGTAAAACTTGGTCAGCTAGTATTTGAGGTAGTTGTGAATGTAGTAGACAAAGAGCATCTCGACGGCACATTATAGTATAAAGGTCAAGACATGAGTGTGCTCTAACAAAACGTCATGTTATTTGACCTAAAAATGATATTGTTTAACCTTGGGAAGCCTACATAGGTGAATAATATGCAAAAGAAGGACAAGTATTTTTTGACATTTCTTGTAGGATCAACTTGCTTATGTATTATATGAAATATTTGATTCCATATTTTATTCTATTAAAATTGAGAGCTATCAAGAAATAGATTACCAAACACAATCGCTAACATACAAAAACAAATTTATATTGAAATTATCTGAAAACGTGGGTTGCAATAAAATGGTCATAACATGTGATACATGACTCCGTTTCAAGACCACAACTAAGAAAATGGATGCTTGAAAAAAGGAGTACTTTTATCCAGGCAAGCATTGGTCAAAAGCGACTAAACCCGACCAAAAACTAATAAAAACCTACCAAGAACAGCTAAAAATGCCGTAACCGGCTCAAATCATCCAAACCTAAGAAAAAACCTCTAAAATTATTTCCAGTCCATATAGACCACATAGAATCCGGGCATAATGTATTTGCCCGGATTCTTGATGGATAAAACGCATCTATATGTTTGCTCTGTTTAGTTTTGGTTGTGTTTTATTGGTGTAAAAGTTGGTTAGCTAGTATTTGAGGTAGTTGTGAATGTAGTAGACAAAGAGCATCTCGGCGGTACATTATAGTATAAAGGTCAAGACATGAGTGTGCTCTAACAAAACGTCATGGGATCTTTGGAGATGACATGTTGATTAAAGTTGCATTATACATTAAAGAATTAGAATACTTAGAACTTCAAATGTGTTTTGGAAGTTTAGTGTAAGAAATTGGTGATCAAGGATGTTTTATAATTTTGATACCATGTGGCAATATCAAACTATATGAATGCACATGTGCAAGAACTTCAATAATTGAATTATTGAAGAAAGTATTCTCAAAATTATAATAGGTCAAGATTGGTTGTTTTATGCTTTGCCAAACAAGTGTGAAGGTCACTACTAGAGGCATGATGAATTGACCGTGTTTTTCATGCATTGATCTATTTTAGTATTTGGATAAAGGATGTTAAGACATTATTGAATTGATGAAATAAAGATTGAGTTTCGTTTATTTTCTTTTATTTGATTTTGTATCCTATTTTACATGTTTTTAATCCATGAATAATTGTTATGTTCTAAATGTCCGTTGTCGATTAATAGTATGGGAGTATTATTAAACCAAGACAAATCAAAATAGTGACAGAGTATACTTGAAAGTATATTGGTCAATTTTGGATGATATTTGATGAAAATATTGGACTTATCCCAACTATATGATTTTACTTTATGGATCTTCGTCATTAAGTAAATCGTAACTAGTTACCCTTAGACCTGAGATACCAGGAAAGTGTATTGAATGTAGTGCATTTCTGTAAGGTAACCTAACGCTAAACGTAACTGGTAGCTATAAGGGTTATTTTCAGAAGTGTTGCAAACTTCGTAGGTTTCGCTTGTAGTCAAAATGGGATTTGTTTCCTTCAAATTATTTTGAAGTATAATACACTTGGGCCCCTCGGGGGAGTATTAAGATGTTTGTGCGGCCGCGCCCAAATGTGATTTGGTAATCTTGCTATATCCGTAAACGAGAAACAGAATGGTTAATGAAGGAATGACTGAGATCCATATCCTATTAACGTTGTATTTGAAATGAAAGGATAATAATAAATGATGAATCATTTAAAAGGTTTTTCCAGGAGACCTTACTCGAGTTGTACTAGTAACATTGCTAGTGTAACTAGACGCTAGTCAATGTAATCACGATATTCAATTTTGTCCAAGTGGGAGCTGAAAGTTTATGGACATAAAATTAATAGTCGTGTGATTGGATCGAACTCGGGATTACGGGATTGCACACAATACGTAAAGGGTTAATTTTATTTATTAAATATATTTATTATATTTATTAAATCAAAGCGAGCTTAACTAAACGATCGTTAAATAAATTAAGAGTTAAGTTAAACAAACGTTATGGAATTAATTAGAAGAAAAGAAGTAAACGGAAAGTTCCGGAAGCCACCTTGGTAGGCTTATGGATCGACGACTACAAAAAGAAAAACGGGAAGGAAAAGGATTTGTTTCCTTATTCGTTTATTACATGGAAACCAAGTTTTGCCAAGCCCTATATAAACACCCCATAGCCTCATAATTTTTCCCATCCCTTTTTCTCTTCTCCTTCTTGCGATCTCCGAACCAAACACACCCTTAGGGTTCTTTGGTTTTCGATTTATCTAAAATTCCACAAGTGTTGAAGCTCCGGTTTGCAAGTGCTAGACTCACGATTAGCACGTTGCATTACATGTGTACAAGAGCGTAATATAGTTTTGCTTTAAAATATATCTTGGTATTGTTTCTTCACAAACCCTATTGTTGATTCGTTGGTGATCTTGTGGATCTACGCTAGGATAAAGGTATGTAACCCTAATCGATTAATTATGATTGTGTTATTATGATCTTGTTAAATCGCTTCCGCTATTACGTGCTTTGATCTTTGTTATGATTATATAATTGTTATGAACATCATAAACCATCATAGCCGATGGAACTTACTGCTTATATAGATTAAAGACCGAACTCGAGACGTACCATCAAGAATAAGGCTCGAGTTCGACTACCGAACTCTAGCAAACGACACCAAAACGTCTCAACCGAGTATAAACTCTCCGTATTATTCAGCCCCACCGACTAAGGACTAGAAACATGAACATCTCCTGATCACGTACCAACCAAATCCCAACCCGAACACGGATTGCCAACCCGTACGTAACCAAACCTATGAACCGAGAACGAATGATATCAACTAGAGACATTTTTTATCGGCAAACATGAGCCTACAACTCACACTAAAATCTAATCCGAGCAAGTACGTGTATCTTTGTTATCGATGAGAAATAAGATTTCATGTCGAGATTAAAGATGTGGCGTTTTGAGGTAGCAGTGGAAAGGAAATAATGAGTTGTGATTTTTGAAATACTGTAACTAGGTAGATCTTTTGTGTTACGTATATAGTGTCCACGAATGAGTCAAGGATGTTTTGTCATAACCTTTAGATCATGTGGTATCATACTCCATTTATATCTTGAATAAGAGTATATAGAATGATAATAAGCTTACAAGTTTTGGGAGTGATGGTATGGATTCAAAGTGAGTCGAATGAAGTATAAACATAACCCGAGACTTTATATTATTGACCAAGGACGGTGTCGATCTTCTCTAAACTCGACTTCAAGACCAACCCATACTCATTTCATGATCTTGCTTCCTTACTGCTTTTAGCATACCATGCAATAGAGATTTGTGCGTTGTGTTTTGAACGTGGGTTTGAAGTGATAAAATGCCTTGGTTATTTATAGTATGAAATGAACATAGATCCTAAGTTTTGGCAAGAGACGTGGCTGAAGATGGAGTTACTTAGCCTTCAAGAAGACTAGGCGACTACCCGCGCATAGCTGCGGAAATGCTTAGCGGTAGATAATTAACAATATACGATATCATGGTAAATGCTTCGTATACCGTTCAAACATAAATCGTGAAAATATTACAATGTAATCGATTATTCTTTCTTAAATAGGACTTACATTTTCTAACATTTGAAAGTACCGAGTATGAGAACTCGCACTTGGCTGCAACGTGTTATGTTAAAAAAATTCGTTGAATGTAATTTATTTTTTTCGAATTGCGTAAACCACAAAGATAAGATGGCATGTTGAAGCACCTAAAGTACACCATAAGCAAAATCATAACCGACTATAAAAATAATCTCATTAAAAAGTTATAACTGAACCAGTTAGCAATGTTCAAATAAACCAGTTAGCAATAATGCCACTCTCTTCATATATGGTAGTCCACCAAGTGAAGGCCTTCACAATATCACCACCATCTACAAAAGGCTGTTGATCCCATAGACACTTGAGCTTAACCACTTTTCCACTTAGAAAAATGTTGTAGCAGCCGTAGACGAAAACCCCTTAATGTTGAACATTTGCATAAAACAGAATAAATTCAAACAAATTGGCAAGAAAGTAAAACTAACACATTAATGAATTATTTTCAGCCATCTAACATTGCTAGAATAAAATCAACAGGTTTCCTAATAAAAAAAATACATAGCTCTAGTTGGCACTAATAATAAGGATTCTAATAAACCAACAATAAAGAAATATAATACATAATCATTTTGATAAATAAATAGATGTTAAACATTTTTCTAAAGAAGTAGTTGTCTCCAAAATATGACTATCAAATAAAGCATATTATCACCCAACTACTACTAACCATTCCTTTTAAAGTTTCATTGTTGTTAAAGTTTCTTGATTATGAAATTACTAAAGCTCCCTTTTAAACCTCTTATCTGATTGAAATGATTAATCGTGCTTGTAAACTAACTTAGGTCGAGGTCCATGACTTGATAGTTTCTTTTGGCATCCCATATCTATTAAACCACACCTCGTCATGTATGGGATACTTACATACATATGTTCTTTTTAGATCTTGTTTTCCCCTCCTGCAATTGAACTCTTTTCTTATAAAAATGTGGTCACAATCCTCATACATAATCTAATTCCTTAATAAATCCCAAACGGATGTCAAAATATATGTCTAATGTGACTCTATTATGCAGTTCGGAGTAATAACTTATCAAACACCAAATCAAAATAAAACTATTGTTGCTAAATATACTCAAAGACCACGATTTATAGCTAGAAGTAATAACTTGTCATTGAGCCATAAGTCACTAATATAAATCCACGCGACTCTTATTACGCCACAACTACAGCCACACACCGCCTCCTTGTCATTTAGCTTTTCTAAAGAGGTAATCCGTAGAATCTAATGTGATCACAATTTGCTTCATTCCTTGCACCAGCAAGCATGCCTGTACATCTCTTAGACTCAACATCAATAAATTACTTGTTGGGAGAAAAGATTATAGAAAATATAAGATTTAGTTTTCATGCTCACCCTTTTTTAAAGTGTCTTCAACTGTCGTCCCACCGAGTAGAATCAAGTTTCATTCAATATTTTCTACAGCAGCATCTACCAAGTCATCATGATCCAGTGATATTGAAGTTTTGGTTGTATGAATTCCTCTTCCCATGATCTATACCTTTCTTCATCAAACGGGCAATATGAAACTACTAAAGTCCATAAACCTGCCTCGGCAGACTTGTTGATATGATTCTTTATCTGATCATCAAATGGCAGACTTTTTTTTAGAAAGTTTCTCAAAACATGAAACTGGAGGAAACAAAAAAAGTAATATAAATAGAAAACTTATTTAATTGTGAAAGCTTAGTCTAAAGTGCGTCAAAGAGAGAGCAACCTGTCAACACCCTTGCAAAGTAAGAGCAGCTGATTTTCTGAATTTCTAATTATCACTGACATCCTCTTACGAGCACAGCTGAAGTCTATCATATTAAGAAGCTCGTATGATCTGTAAAAATAGCAAAAAAGTTATGAGAATGAAACCAAGAACTGTTGCTACATTTTTCCTTTACACACCCATACTAAACTATATATCACATCATAAGATCCACCAAGACATGTTGCATTACTTGCAGCTTCCGCCAACACACCATACATACCGAAAGTTAAAAGTGGCCGGCTATTATTTTTAATCAATAAATAGTTTTTACATTTGAATAAATGTTATTGAAACTAATGACATGATGCATTATATCATAGATTCACCTCGAATCTTACATTAAAACTAAATAATCCATAAGCCGGCTATAGAAGCCAAAACAAACACCCCTTGAATTCTGAGAAGCCGGAAAATTTCAAAATAAGCAAAACTAAAGGAAGCTTATGATGACCGACAACTTCAAATTTTCCTGATCCCCGAGTTTTTATGTTGGATTAACAATATGTAGTTACTAAAACTGTTTTAACTGTAGTTTTAATGTCACAGCTTGATGATTTGGCAAAAAACTGTTGCTTAACATATTACTTGATATCTGGACTGGCCTAAAGTATGTTGCATATGGGAGCAGTTGATACCTTTTAAACTTAATAACATAAGTTAAATAAAATAGTGGGTTAGGGTACAAACAAAGTTGGCGACATGTTATACCTGCCGATGCATATCTTGAAGGTCATCCAAAGCAATTGCCTTTTCAGATATACTTTGCGTGCTTAGTTGTAAGGTATGTCCTGGATACATAAACACCTCGTATGCACATAAAATTAGACATACTTTGTAAAACCTGCATGCTTTTACCATGAACAGTTTATAATCGTACGTACATGATTAAAACTTTCTTTTTATAACATGTTTACGTTTCACGAATATTAATTACAAGAATTACGTACGTGCTATTACACGATAAGTATTAAGTATGTATGAATGCACGATAATTATTACCAACTATAATTATAATCACGAACATGAAAACAGGAACGTAAATAATCACGAGCATATTATTATGTATTTACGTAACTATTATTACGATTACGTACAAGTATATATAATAACACGAACATTAAATAATAATGTCACGTAAATACGAGCACGGGAACATGTAAAATATTAGAACACGAAATAGCTACGGGTTCCCTTGGTGGGCCCTAATAGTCGCGACACACAAAGAAGGAGGGGGCCCAGCCCATGTTTTGTTTTGTTAAAAATAATAAAAGTGGAAAGAAAAACATAACAGAGTTTTCATAAAAACAAAAACCCTACTCTTCCTCCTTTTTCTTTTGTGGTCGGCGGTAAGAACACACCAAAGGGGTGTGTTGGTTTGATTTATTTCAAGAATTCTAATTGTGTGTTCGTGTATTCAAGATCTATTGATTCCACGTGTTTTGGTAATCCGAAAACCCTTCTTTTTATTTTTCTTTTTATGTTTATTGCATGTATGATCATGGGGGTTTAATAAAACAAGATTAAAAACAAGTAAAATCATGGGGGTAAATTAGTTGGGTTGTTTTCGGGTTTTGGTGTTCGGCCGCCACACAAACCGAGAGTCTCACAACTCTCGGTGTCGTTTGGTTCGCTTCACCACACGAGACAAGGGTCTCGGTGGTGTTGGTGTTCGGTCGGCAACAAGGGCAAGGCACCATATGTTAAGATTCGAATACTAGCTGACCAACTTTTACACCAATAAAACACAAACAAAACTAAACAGAGCAAACATACGGATGTGTTTTATCCATCAAGAATCCGGGCAAATACATTATGGATGTGTGATCGAATAGATTTAAACTAGTTTATAAACAAGAATCAAAACCTTTTTATTAAAATCATGATTAAACTACAAAACAGAATCAAAAGATCACCATAGCTAATATGGTGTGATCCTATTATCTAACTCGATAATGATTTTACAAAATTGATATGGGTTACAGGTTTATAAAAGAGAAACTATCAAAGAAAAAAGAACCAAGATACTCAACTATGTGTGAGTATTTAGGGTTATAACAAGGAATAAGAGCCATTGTGGTCTTGGGCTATAGTTGGGTTGGGCTCCTTGTGCGCTAACAGAAACTTTGAAGACATGGCACTAGTTCCTTAGTCCTAATAAGTGCTTCCATTGCTAGTCCTTAGTCCAATAACTGAAACATAAAACAACCAATTTAATCCTTTTGGTTAAGTATGGTTAGTAGATTAGGTCCTCATTTTAACACATAGACATAACATATCCTTAAATATATATTAGTTTAACTAATTATTGTAAAAAAAATATACGATCAAAATCAAAATCACTAACAAAAATATAAGCTAACCACAAATATACCTCTAAAATTATTATTAAGACTAAAAGATTGCAGTCTTGTTGAAATCTGATTTAAGTTATAGAGTGGGTAAACTGTAAATTTTGCCTTCTGAATATAGCAAAATTGTGAAAAAAACCTTTGAGAGCAAAATTGATGCAAAAATGTTCACATACTTTTCATTTTCATGCGAAAAACCCTAGAGACGTCAAAACTTAACTTTTCGGTGTTAACCTCCGTTATCTCCCTCACGTGCCATGCACGTGAGGGCATTATCGTCATTTCCAATCATCCCAATCGCGTTATTCCATCCCCACATTTCCCTTTGTGTGAAACAAGTCCCGAAAACCATTTTTCCACCCGTCACTGTTTATTTACCGACAAAAGAAATTGATTTGAGGTTTGGATATATACTTTAAACTATCCATCATTTATGTTATATATACATTATTTCATTTTATTTCATCAATCTCTATCTTACAAGAAGAACAACAATAAAAAAATAGATAAGTTTTGACAAGATCGTTATCGTGGTACCACAATCCTTGATTTGGGTCTCCTTTATGGTAAGCTTCGGTCTCCTTTATGTCATCTATATGGTAAGCTTAGTTTGAATATTCCTATATTCTTATTTACTTTGCCTATTTAATGATTATTTATGTTTCTTTTATATTTGTGTTGCATATAATCGAATCAAAACTTGTTTAGTGTGTGAATCCATCACAATGGTGAATTTACCTTAACACCAAAAAGAATATATCATTTTGGTACTATAAATTGGTTTGACTTAATTTGCTATGACAGGTTTGATATGTATACACTGGAAAAAATGTTTAAGGATTTAGGGTACATAGGAAGTATGATTTTGTAGATCAGGTTTGTACATAGAAAGTAAGAAATTGACGATATGGCTCGTGACACAAGTTGTGGATCATGTACTTTTCTTTTTTATTATCTTGGCACACCCCTTGGAGCAAATATGAAGTTGATCTCGAATTGGCAAACTTTGATAGACCGATTTTGGGCTAAACTCTCTACGTGGAAAGCGAGCACATTATCCATTAGGGGCCTCCCTACTTTGATTAAATCAGTTTATGAAGACTTGGGATTTACTATATATCGACTTTCAGATGTCCCAAATCTGTCCTTAAAACTATTGAAAGTATGGGTGCTTAATTTTTCTGGGGTGGTAGCGGAGAGAAAAGAAAAGTGTTGTGGCTTAAATGGGGAAACACTATGGCTTCGTTTGACAAAAGAGGGCTGAATATAGAAAGTTTAAAAGCTTTCGGTATTGCTCTCCTTCAAAAATAAAGATGGTGTCTTATTCACAATCCGAATTTTGTATGGGCACGTGTTATTAAAGTTATTCATGGAGCTGAAGCATGTGTTGATTTTATGAGATGCAATTGCAGTGGTATTTGGGTGTCCATTGTCTCATCCTATTCTATGTTGCATTGTCGTAACATTCTTCTGATAAATACTCTTAGTCGCAAAGTAGGTAATGGTTCTTCTATTCGGTGTTGGAAAAATCCCTAGATTGGAAATGACACTTTAATGACAAGTATAATAGGTTATATCGTTTAGACGCAAATAAAAGAATGTTTTCTTTATGATTGTTGAGTATATAATTCTTAGGTTTGGGATTCGAAGAGAGAGGTTTTAGGCTCCCGTAATGAACCTATTTTAGAATATTTAGGTTCAGATTGGGTTAGGTCCCACTTCTAGATAAGCCTGATTCATAGACTTATAATCTCGACGATGATGATATTTTTCGATTCATGCAACTCGTATTCATCTTGACTCTTGCTTCCTTCCTTCGTGTTCTCCAAGTACTCGATGGTCCTAGGCGTTACCTCATAAGGTAAATATTTTTATTTGGAGTCTTTCTTTGGATAGGCTTCTTAATCGGCTTAAATTATCTTTGAGAGGTCTTGATATTCCGTCCATATTTTGCCCGGTGTGTAACAATGCGGTGGAATCCTTTGATCATATTTTTTTTGTTGTGATTTGGCGTTAAACATTTGGCCTATTATAAGAAGATGGGCCAATATAGATGTGCCTTCTTTTTCTTCATGGTTCGATTGATTACAATGGTTTGATGATTGGAGAACTAGTAGCAATAGTATAGATCGGATGTACGTTATTTTGGCGACGTTGTTATGGTGTCTATGGCTTTATCGTAACAATATCACTTTTTACAATCACCCGTCGAGGAAAAGTGACATTTTCGATTTCATTCTTAATTTTTCTTTCTCTTGGCTTAAAAGTAGAGGTCGTAATGTTATTGTTGGAAATCTTGGCTAATGAAGCCTTTGTAATTTGTTTGCTAGCTCCTTGCTAGTTTGTTTTTAATAAATTTGCCGTTAAAAAAAGAAGGTATGATTTTGTTCTCGTATTTTAGGATACTTGGGCAGTCATTGGATGAATGTTTGCTACCACTATCGTCGGAAGAAGACGTTAACAAATTTTTAGAGTATGTTCCTAGATTTAGAAAAATGGAGGTGTATATTGAAACAGGTGTTCGGTTGGTAGAACAACACCTGATGGAGCAGAAGACAAGAAAGGGTAATGCTATGTTGGTAGAAGAAAAGGTTGGTTATGATGTATGTGATGATGTTGTGAAAGAGTTAAATCTCGACAATGACGACCATGAGAAATAGTGACATTTTGTCAGACAGACTCTGTTGGGAGGGACGGAACTAGTTGTTAATGACTTTTGTGTTTGTGATCATGACATTTAGTTCCCCCACCATGGTCTACGAAAAAAATATTTGAAGATAGGACTAGAAGGGTGAGTGTTGATTTTGATTTCAGAAAAATATTGGAAGAACTTGACAACGAGTTTGAGATTGACATTCAAGTCAGGATGAACAAGAACTTTCAAACGTTGTCTCCAATGATGAAGTCGGTTTTGGTATGGTTGATTTTGATTTTTGGGGATGGATGTTCACCAATTTGAGACTGATAGTAGTGATAACATTAATGGAAAGTGAAGGGATTTTCCTACATGAGACAATGATGAAGATTTTAGATGAAGGCATGGATATTGAATGGAATAATGATCCATTCTATCTTGTTGATGAGTCTGAAGAGATAAGTGAGATGTTTCCTGACACTGATCAAGCACTAGATGAGCTTGAACAAGTAACTCAATATAAAGATGTGAAAGACATTTTTACTTATTATAAGCAACAAATGGATTAAGAATGTGTTGAGTTTCCATAAGGTGTTGTATTTTTAAACGAGGTTGATACTGATGGTGGTGTGTTTTCATATGAGGTGGTTATTGAAGAAGCTGTGTTTCCAGAAGAGAATGTTGCTGAAGAATTTGTGATTCTAGATGAGGTGGTTGTTAAAAAGTGGTTGCAGGTGAAGTAAGAGGCAATTTTTAATTTTATGTTTTATTTTATTTAGTATAGTTTTTATTAGATGTATTTTTTAGTGCTTTTATATTTAATATACTTTTTTGGTGTTTTTTTATTAATGAAAATTGAGTATTAGTTTAATGTTATTCCATTTGGATAAATGAAGAAAAAAGGGATGTACGATGGTATCGCAAATATGATGTTACGGAGGAAGGGTGTTTTGGCGTAGTAATTGTTATGAAAAAAATGCCCATGTAGTCAGTGACGGAGCCAGTGGGGGGGCTGGCGGGTGCTGTGCCCCCTCCAACTGGAAAAATAGCCTAGATCTTAGCTTTTGTTTATGACCGGAAATATACAACTTTTAAAGATAATGAGTTACTATTAATGGCTTTAAAAAATACAAGTTTACTTCTTGATGGGGAAGACTAAAAAAAAGACAGATATATGCTAAATTGTGGACCAAGATTCCAACTTTTTCTTTTGTCTTTATTTACTAGGGATATTTCATGTTCAGCCCTTTTAAATATCACACATGTTTTGTTTAAGTAACCCCAATCCTATATATATTGCTTAAAACCTTTTGTCCGTGTTTATATGTTAATATCACTAATTATATACTTCGTAAAAAAATTGTGCCCCCTTAACCAAAATTCCTGACTCCGTCCCTGCATGTTGTATCATTTTACTGGATGATACTATCGAAGTCGGTGCTCTGAAGGCATCACCAAATCTATACAAAAGTGTACATCCAATTTTTGAAAGTGAAAATATTTATTTTTATGAAAAAGTTTTGTAAAAGTTGATGTCATGTCATCACTTTATGTCATGAAATCACACTGTCAAACACCTAAAACTCCTCCCACGTTGACACAATAAAATGTGAAGCATAGATACACATATACATCACTAAAACACGAAACGACAAAAAAATCTCACCGTATGGGCTGGAGCAATCGTCGTGAATGCTTATGACGCGAGGTCCGGTATAGTTGACATAACTTAAGGGTATGGCACAACGGTACCCTTCCTTTTATGTTATTTGTGAGGGCTGAAATTGTGTATAATGCAGTTCGTTTTTTCTCAGTTCCTGCTAATGGAAAGTCCAACCAATATCGGGTTTTTAATTGTTCTTGGTTGTTAAACTTGCTTGGATATTCTATTTGCTAATTCAACAAAGACTTGCAAAACGGAAAAATATTACCTACTTATATGTAAAACATATTGCCAATACCAAGTTTTTATTCAAGTGAAATTCAAAATGCCAAATATGAAACTAAAAGGACTGAAATTGTAAATTCTATGAAAGATAAATGCTTGAAATGTAAGTTCTAACAATTCTATGGACTAAAAATGCAAAACAGTTAACTACAAGGATCAAATTTGCAAAATCTATAACCAACTAACCAAAAGTGTAACAAACTAACAATTATCTAACTGAATTTAACAACTTTTAAAACTATAGGGACTAAACTCTTGCAAACCCTAAAAACATGGAAACTTAACCAATTTTACACACTGTTTAAAACACTAGGGACTAAATGGCTATTTCCAAAACTTTTCAAGACAAAAACGGGTTAAGCAAGGAAATAAGCTCGTTTGAGCTTAATACTCAACCAAATTTGATGAGACAAATTGCAAAACTCTTAAAATCTCAAATAAGCTACGTGTGTCCAAGGAAACTGGCTAAAGTTGAGAAATAAGCAAAAGAGTGCTTATCAATAAGCACAAAATAAGCTATAGCAAAATCTAATCAGTCACAACTTGATTTTTTGATTGAAACTGATTAAGCAACTGAATTAAGGAATGGGAAATCAAACTAGAACATTTTTCATCAAGTAATAAGCTCTAAATCTGAATTAAGCTAAAAATGGGCTTATGTTGACCAAGCGTTGACCAGCTTATTTTCAAAAAGCTGATTTTCTCAAAAATCATGTAACTCAATGACTTAATAGGATTTGTGAAGAAAAATGGGCATGTTTATGAGAATACTGAGATACAAATTTCCAGCTTACAAGTTACAGAAACTTCAATTAAGTTTGCTTATCTGAATATTGCTTATTTCTAACTGCTTATTGAATACTGTAGAAAATCCTCTTAGAATCTGATTCTTTATGATATAAGCTATGACTGAGAACAAATTTGGTAAAATTTGATCTATTAATGAATGAGTACTGATCAAATCAATATGACAAGTTCTAAAACTAAATCTGAATGAAGACTGACCCAAACATTTTTGAAGCCATTTGCCTGTTTGACCTTCTCTTTGACTTGTAAATGACTGAAAACTCTTTACTACCACCTTTTAACTGCAAATAAACTCTAAAACACCAAAACTCAATGATTGAAAACTCTTGTTAAGCTAGTCCCAAACACTCCTTTACTGATGTTACAAACTTTTTACAAAGACTTTTTAAGATCTGAAATAAGCTGAATCAAATGCTTTAGCAGTCTAAACTCAATGACCAAAATTAAAGGTATAAGAGCTAAATGCAATCAATTAACACAACAAGAACTTCAATTAGGGTGCAAGGCCAAATATGACTGAAATGATGCAGTAAACTAGAACTTGACCCAAATCAAAGCAAAAGTAAGCAGGATTAAGCTACTAACACTCAAAGATCAATTAATCAACAACTTCAAACAACTTTTATCAGGCAGCCATCAAATTACACTAGGAAAAGAAATCATGCTTTTGACTTATTGAGAGGAATTGAAACAAGAACTTTAAAACCTATTGGAGTTATCCTTTGAGAAGAAGAGGAGCGCTGAGCTCTCTTACCCTAGTGATAACCACCACCTTATCACTAGGAAACTATCAATCAACAAGATCAGCTAACAAATCAACAGGAATCATCAAAAAGCTTGAAAACTTCATTGGAACTATGGAATGAACTGAATTCTGATCAAACAGCTAGCAAACTTCTCCAATGTCAGTTATGATCAATGAATGATCATAACAAACACTTAACAGCAACAATAGTATCCAATATCAGCAGGAAATGAACAGGAATAGGAAGAACAGTTTTGGCGGGAAAGCTTGAATTCAAATTTTATTCAATGAAAAACGGTTACAAAGTTGTTGGAAGCTAGTAACTAACTAACTGACTCAAGAGTTTGTCAGACTCTTGAGTAGCTAGGGTAAAATGGAGGAAAGGGAAAGAAAGTAAAGAACTATGTGTTTTTTACAAATTTAAGCTACACGTTACAAATGAGGTCTATCCATCTATTTATAGGCATGAAGGAGAAGTTAGTTGGGGTTGGTGACGTGTCAGAACCAATCCCAGCTTGCCACGTGTACAATTCTGCAAAAGGGCATTTGCAGGTATGAACAAGGATTTGGGTTTTCTTGATTAAGTGAATGATATGTTAATTGATTGGCACCATTGTGTTTGTCTCTTCAAAACGATCAAGTTTGGTGTTGAAATCTTTCCATGAAATTGCTTGTAGCTAAAACGCGATCCTGGCAAATTTATTTGACGAAGAAGACGCCACGTGTCAGCCTTTGATTGGTTAAAAATTGGTCACACGGATTGAACTGTTGTGATTGGGTATTTAATGCATGTCGGCTGAGTGGATATTAATTATTCAATCCGTGTGCTAACTTTCTTCTCTTCTCATTGGTTGAAATACTTGTCACATGGATCAAACTTGAATATCTTTCCAATATTGGCAGAATTGGTCCTTTAACTTGGCAGATTTTTTGTTTTGAGCTAGGATCTTCATTCTTTTGACATATTTGGTCCTTCAACTTTCATTCTTTGAACAAAATGGTCCTTTGACTGAGTTGACTTGAGAGTTGACCAAGTTTGACTTGAATCTTGACTTTCACAATATTTGCACTTTTAGTCCTTCAACTTTGACAACTTGTCAAGATAGGTCCTTGTACTTCAAAGTCTTGTCACTTTTGATCCTTCTTTGTCTTTTTCATCCATTTGAGCTTGATTTTTCTTTGTTTGCTTGAAAATGTATCATTTTACCTACACAAGTGTACACAAACACAAACATACCACATAACACTGTTTTTGCCAAATAAATTGGTATTTTGCTTCATGTTTTAGGGTTATTTGATATTAAAAGGATATGAGTTTAAGCTCATATCAAATTCCCCTACACTTGAACATTGTCATGTCCTCATGCAATATTATATATTTAAGCTCAAATTTTACATTTTCCTCATAATTAATCCACCTTGGCCATATGAGATGCATCTACACTACTCTAAACTAAATGATGCATGATTTTGACTCTTAATAATGCAATGAACAAAATACAATTCTATCTATATTTTTTTGATTTTTCTTGAAATGGTTTTGATGGAAATAACTCATCAAGAATTCAATGGCTTAGATTAGGGCTTGGGTACCATGGACATTTATCACCCTCAAGTTTCACTTTCCCCATACCAAGCTTAAAAAATGGGATCATTGTATTCACAAATAAAAAGTGCATCAACTTATTCATGACAATTAAATGTGGAACCGGTTATTATTTGAGCAAATTGCTTGTGGGCAAATTTGTCATTATTTAAAGCGTGAAGTATAAGAAATGTAAAATCCAAAAATAAGGAAGCACGGTTTTAATCCTAAGTAATCCTCTCATCCATTACTTGAAAAACCGCTCACAATTAATACAAGTACGTTTCAAGAGTAATAAGTCATTCGCCTTATGTGTAAAATCCTCATGTCATGCTTTCATAAGTAGCTACACACTCGCTAAGGAAAGGAAAATAAAACTCACGCAATAATTTACATCCGCCATCTTTTTGAGATTTTGGATCTTCAACCCCGCAACCCGTCAAGGTAATATTGGATTGGAGCAATCTATTGAATCCCCGCAACCCGTCAAGGTAATATTGGAACTCAATAGTCACTATAATTAACACCACACTGCCCCTCTTGGGAGTCTTGCATTATTTTTTTTCTTTTCTTTTTCTTTTTCTTCTTTTTTTTTTCTAGCCACTCATTTTTTTTCATAAGCCGCTCTTATTTTTCTTTATCCCTCACAAAGAAATTTGAAAAAAATAAAAGGAAAAACACCCGCTAAATATGGAGCATGACATAAGTCTAGTACACATAAAACGTGCTAACTTAGAATCTTAAGACGTACTCATATCAACCATAAATGATTAGCCAAAAATGCATAAGAGATTACAAACCAATTAAAACCGTACTTGATTATTTATTAACAATTATATACATGCGAAGAAATTAGAGGTAAAGAAGAGAAGGGTTTAGCCACAAGTAATTGCCATGAAGTCTATCTAGCCCTTTTACACTTGCTTCAACTCTATCATTTCCCATTCTCCACAAATTTAAAATTTCAAATAATGAAATTGGTGGATGCTTAGCCTAATAGACCAATGAAGGACTACATGGTTAAGGATACTAGCTAGAGAATGCTAAGATAAGCAAACTCGGGTTGAGTCAAAATATCCATGGTGGGCCTAATATGTCAAAGAAATCTAAACTTGTTAAAACCATGTTTTTTATTATATTTTTTTTTCTTTTTATATATTTTTGATGAAAAATAAAAGAAGAAATATATACAATGCAAATGTGTTATGCAAAAATGATTGATGCAAAAATTATGAATGCATATTTTTGTTGGCCAAAGTAGATCAAAAATTTGAAAAATGTTGAAAATTCAATTTTCCATGTTATCATGCAAGACAATGACAAGTTCTAGGTAAGGTCACTTCGATAGAAGACCCCCCTACACTTAAGCTAAACATTGTCCTCAATGTTTAAGAGCATGGAAGTATAAAAACTTCCCCTACACTTATGACAATGAATAGACTTTGCTTAACCCAAGTTAAGGAAAGGACAACTATTAGTGAAATCATGTTTAAGCACAAGGTGTCAATGAAAAATCACTAAAGTAACGAAGTGAACCGGATACAAGGGCCTCCTCCATAAGCTCCAAAGCATGAGATGAGTGAGCAACCCGACAAACAATCATGAAGACAAAAGAAGGTCTCCCCTACACTTATTTCCAAGTCTATACCTTTATTTCTAACCTACAACACTCTAAACCTAGTTATACGATGCTTGAGTTAATGAGTCTCTAGCTCGACTCGTCCCTCAATGAATTAATTCATGGGGAAAATGGGGACCTCTTGGACCATTTCAACGGAAATGTCCTCCCCAAAGTAATGTTTAACACGGTGACCATTCACTTTAAAATTTGGACCATCGGGTTGGGACAACTCAAGAGTTCCATATGGAAACACTTGAGCAATAGTGAATGGACCGGACCATCTCGACTTAAGCTTGCCCGCAAAAAGCTTCAATCTTGAGTTAAAGAGGAGAACCGGTTCTCCAACTTTGAACTCACGATTCTTGATCTTAGCATCATGCAATTTCTTAGTCTTTTCCTTGTAAAGCAAAGAATTCTCATAGGCATTGGCTCTACTCATCCATCTCATTGAGTTGATCTTTCCTATGTGAACCGGCTTGATTTAAATCAAAGTTAGCCCACTTGAGAGCCCAAGATGCCTTATGTTCTAACTCAAATGGGAGGTGGCACGCTTTTCCATAGACAAGCCTATAAGGAGTACAACCAATTGGTGTTTTAAAAGCCGTCCTAAACGCCCACAAAGCATCATCAAGCTTATCCGACCAAGAAGCTCGATGCTCTCCCACCGTTCTCTCTAAAATCCTCTTTAAACCACGATTTGTGACCTCGGTTTGACCATTTGTTTGAGGGTGATACGCGGTAGAAAGTCTATGATTCACTCCATATTTCTTCATAACTCTCGTGAATTGATCATTACAAAAGTGCGTACCACGATCACTTATGATGGCCCGAGGTACACCAAATCTAGCAAACAATTGTTTCAAAAACTTTACAACCACTCTAGCATCATTGGTAGGTAAGGCTTTAGCCTCCACCCATTTGGACACATAATCCACCGCCACAAGTATATACTTGTTTCCCTTAGAGGATGGAAAAGGTCCCATAAAATCAATGCCCCATACATCAAATATCTCACACTCTTGGATAAAATTTTGTGGCATCTCATCACGTTGTGTAATTTTTCCTTGTCTTTGACAAACATCACAAAATTTCACCATCTCTTGGGCATCTTTGTAAATGGAAGGCCAATAGTAACCCGAATCAAAAACTTTCTTGGCGGTGTAGTTAGGCCCAAAATGTCCACCCGTAGGTCCTTTATGACACGCCTCTAAGATCTTAAATGCCTCGGGCCCATCTACACACCGTCTAATGATTTGGTCCGCACATTGCCTAAAAAGATATGGATCATCCCAAAAGTAATACTTAACTTCCTTAAGAAACTTTTTCTTTTGTTGATAAGTAAGACCCTCAATAAGCACATTGCCCACAAGATAGTTTGCTATATCCGCAAACCAAGGTGTGGCATCCTCTTGAGAAGAGATAGACATGAGCTCCTCTAATGGAAAGGATTCATTAATTTCTTGGTGTGGGAAATCTCCTTGAAAAGGATGCTCAAGTCTACTCAAATGATCCGCCGTTAAATTCTCGGCCCCTTTCTTATCACGAATCTCTATCTTAAACTCTTGAAGCAACAAAACCCATCTCAAAAGTCTAGGCTTAACATCTTGTTTTGTCATAAGATACTTGAGAGCGGAATGATCCGTATACACTATGGTTTTAGAGAGCACAAGATATGGTCTAAACTTCTCAAAAGCATATACTATAGCAAGCAACTCTTTTTTCGTGGTAGTGTAATGAAGTTGTGCACCGGTCATGGTTTTGCTCGCATAGTGTATAGGTTGAAAATGCTTATTAACTCTTTGTCCTAAGACGGCCCCCACCGCATAATCACTAGCGTCACACATAAGCTCAAAAGGTAATTCCCAATTTGGAGAAACCAAAACGGGAGCCTTAGTCAATTTTTCCTTAAGAGTCTCAAAAGAGTCTAAACAAGCTTGGTCAAAAATGAAAGGAGCCTCTTTCTCCAAAAGGTGAGTTATCGGTCTAGCTATCTTAGAAAAATCTTGTATAAAGCGCCTATAAAATCCCGCATGACCTAAGAAACTCCTCACACCTTTAACCGAGGTGGGTGGGGGAAGCTTAGCAATCACATCAATTTTAGCTCGATCAACTTCTAATCCCTTATTGGATATCTTGTGTCCTAAAACAATCCCCTCTTTCACCATAAAGTGACATTTCTCCCAATTAAGCACCAAACGTGTTTCCTCACAACGCTTAAGCATTCTCTCAAGATTGGTGAGACATGAGCTAAAGGAGTTTCCAAAGACGGAAAAGTCATCCATAAAAACCTCCATTGTTTGCTCTATCATGTCATGGAAAATCGCCATCATGCACCTTTGAAACGTCCCCGGTGTATTACATAAGCCAAAAGGCATCCTCTTGTAAGCAAATGTACCGTAGGGACAAGTGAATGTGGTCTTTTCTTGATCCTTAGGGTCAATGGGTATTTGGAAATAACCCGAAAAGCCATCAAGAAAACAATAGTACTCATTTCCCGCTAAGCGTTCAAGCATTTGATCCATAAAGGGAAGCGGGAAATGGTCTTTCCTAGTTGCCTCATTGAGTTTTCTATAATCAATGCAAACTCTCCAACCGGTCACAAGTCTCGTGGGAATAAGCTCATTGTTCTCATTAGGCACCACGGTGATTCCACCCTTCTTAGGAACACAATGAACCGGGCTAACCCATGGAGAGTCGGAAATGGGGTAAATCATACCCGCATCTAAGAGTTTAATCACTTCCTTCTTAATAACCTCATGGATTTTTGGGTTAACTCTCCTTTGGTTTTGAATGGCGGGTTTATAGTCATCCTCCATAAGGATTTTGTGAGTACAAAAATGTGGATCAATTCCCCTTATGTCGGATATTTTCCATGCTAAAGCTTTCTTATGTTTCTTAAGAACTTCAATAAGTTGCTCTTTCTCATCCTCTTTCAACTCTTTAGCAATAATCACCGGTAATTGGTCTTTTCCTTCTAAGAAAGCATATTCTAAGTGGGATGGAAGTTCCTTAAGTTCAATGGGAGGTGGACTCTCTATGGAAGGTTGTACTATGGAAGGTTCCTCAATGGTAATCTCTTGTGGAATAGGAGAAGGAATAGGGTCCTCATTGAGCAACTCTTGGATCGTAAGAATATCTTCTTCCCAATTAATGGGAGAATCATCATCACCAAGAAAGTTGGACTCAAATTCCTCCAAGAGGAAATCACTCTCTCCAAAAGGTGTTAAAGAGGGAGCAATTGAGGCCACGGTTTCAACATGGGGTATCTCATCACTAGCACTCTTACAAGCATCATGAAAGTGTTCATTACACAATTCATCTAGCACATCCACAATGTTAATAGTCTCACAAGGTCTAGACTCCTTAACCTCTTTTCTATCACAAACTTTCCCTAACTTAAACACCACTCTCTCATCTTCTACTCTCATAATTAATTCTCCTTCCTCCACATCTATCAAGGTACGACCCGTTCTCAAAAACGGTCTACCAACAATCAAAGGCACTCTAGGATCCATGTCATAATCGACCACTACAAAGTCGGCCGGAAAGGTAAACTTATCCACACCTACAAACACATCTTCCGCTATACCTACGGGGTGAGCTATGGTTCGGTTGGCTAGTTCAAGAGTCATCCTAGTGGGAGTGAGCTCGGGAAGAGATAGTTGTTTCCAAACCGATAAAGGCATGAGATTTATGCTTGCCCCTAGATCCGCCAAAGCCATGCAATTTTCAACACCGGGAAAATTACAAGGTATCAAGAAGCGCCCCGGATCTCCAAGTTTTGTTGGTAAGGTTTTAAGTAACACCGCGGAACAATTTTCATTAAGGGATGTGTTGGGCAAATCAACCAATGTTTCTTTGTTTGAGAGCAAATCCTTGAACATCTTAGCAAACTTTGGCATATAAGCAAGAGCTTCCGCAAAGGATATATTGATGTTGAGTTGCTTAAACATCCTTAAGAAATTGGAGACTTGGATGTCATCCTTGTTCTTTAACTTGTCCTTTTTCAACCTTGAAGGATATGGAAGAGTAGGCTTTGGTGTAGGTGGAATAGGTGTTGTGGTGGAAGATTTGTCTTTGTTAGCTTCTTCATTGGGAAGTGTGGAAGGTAAAGGAGAAGTATGAGGTGGTTGAGAAGGTGTGTTTGAATGAATAGGAGAATTTTGAGGAGGTGGAGTAGAAGTAGAAGGCTTGTCACAAGTAGGAGCACAAGTGGGTTGAACAATAGTAGGTTTAGGAGGTAAAGGATCCTTTGTTGTTGTTCCACTCCTTGTTGTAATAACATTGACATTGGCCCTAGGGTTTGTTTGTGTGTTAGAAGGTAAAGCCCCTTGTGGTCTTTGATTTAATACCACTAAAACCTTATTGAATTGGTCATTCATTTTCTTCTCCATAGCTTGGAACTTCCTTTCATTCTCTTGATTCATTTTTTGTAAGATATCCATTGTGTTAAACTCTTGTGGCACATAACCTTGAAAACCTTGATGTTGGAAAGGTAAAGGTTGGGAGTTAAATCCTTGATTTGGTGGATAAAAGGTATTTGCTTGAGGTTGAAATTGATTGGGTGCCTTGTAGTTATTTCCTTGGTATGGTGGTCTTTGCCCTTAATTCCTTGGTAAAATTTGAGGAGTATTTTGTGGAATTTGGGTGGGTGGTTGGGGTGGGAAGCCGGGTGGAGAAAGGTAGTTTTGGGATTTGTAAGAAAGGTTATTTGGATTGATATTAGGCTTGAAGTGTTCACGATGTTCCTCTTGGTAAGCATAGCATTCCCCTTGATACCCTTGCACCTTATCACATTGTTCATAAGAATGGGGACCTCCACAAGTAACACAAGAAATGGTGATGGCATTCACATTATTTGAAGAATTGTTCAAGGACAAGTTCTTAAAAACTTGAAACATTTCTAGTTGTACTTGCAAATTCTTCTCACTATCTCTATCCATCCTTTGAAAAATCTCTTCTTGAAACTTGAGGAGTTGGTTGTCACAAGGGGTTTGAGAATTGTTTTGGATAACATGAACCTTTTCTTCAAATGGATTGTTTGTTTGAACCATTGCCTTAGTCTCAATGATGTCCAAAGCCTCTTGATAGGTCTTAAGAAGAATACTCCCTCCCGCGGAAGCATTGAGTGAATCTTGGTGGTGAGATTTAAGGCCATCATAAAAGAGGTTGATTTGGTGAACTTGATCCAATCCATGATTAGGGCATCGCCTCAACAACTCACTATACTCTTCCCAAGCATCACTAAAGGATTGACTAGGTTTTTGTTGAAAGCCCATAATTAAAGTCCTCAAAGCCATAGTCTTATGTGGAGGAAAGAACTTGTTCAAAAACTTAGTGGTGAAACCATCCCATGTGGTGATACTATCGGGTGGTTGGGTGTCTAACCAATGCTTAGCGGATCCCTCTAAGGAAAATGACACTAACATCAACCTAATCACCTCATGTGGAACCCTATTATGCTTAATGGTATTACAAAGTGAAAGGAATCTCTTAAGGTGAGCATGAGGATCCTCATTTTGTTTACCAAAGAAAGGTGATTGTGCAACCATATTGATCATAGATGTATGTAGCTCAAATGTGTTAGCGGGAAAGTCGGGAATCTTAATGGCACTAGAATATCCATGAATGTTGGATTGCATACGTTCATACAAAGTGCGATTATCAATAGCCATGGCTTCTTGTGGTGGAGTCAAAGCACGATTCTCGTGATCGGCTTGGTGGACGATGGTGGTCTTACTCTTTCTCTTTTTCTTCCTTTTCGGAGGAAGAGGTTGTACACCAATCGGTATTTGTGCACGCCCGCGAGTGAGCATGCAACTCAATACGAGGAATGAGAGAGAAGCTCTCGTGTGACTTTGAAGAGAAATGGATTATCCTCTTCGAGTTTCAATATTAAATATCCACAAGAAAATAACACTATACGTATATACTACTTTGGGTGCAAGACCCCCAATGAAGCCTTCCTTCTTAGAATACTCCCAAGTGAACGGGGGGTTAGGTGGCGCGAAGCACTTAAGTACCTATTGACCCTTAGATGGCATTTTATAGCACATCGCCTTTCTATTCACTTAAATGTTCGTATTCTTCGAATTGTTGCTTATTGAGAGTATTTATCTATTCTTGCTTTATTTTGTTTGATCGATACACGTGTCAAGGACCGGAACGCCCCTCAACACGGTGTATTGCCTTGGCAATACTTATGGAAGATATGTAGATTGGTTGTTCTTATACGTATACGTATTTACTTATAATAATATATGGAAAATATTTTTGTATTTATGAGTTTTTCTTTAAGGGAAAATACTATATGTACATAAAAACCGAGAGAATCCAATAATATATATTTTTGGGTGCAATCTCTTAGGAAAAAGATTGCTTTTTGGATTTTTTTATTTTTTTTGTCAATTCTTTAGGAAAAGAATTGTTTTGTTAATTTTTAGTTTTTATGTATTTTTATATTTTTGATTTTTTATTTGTTTTTGATTTATGATACGTAAAAATAACGTTCACAAAGTGAACGGATCCCAAAAGCCAATGAAAACCGTCAATCGATAGTCTCTCGTGTAGTCAAAGAACCGGCAGCGGCGCCATTTGAAATTGTGTATAATGCAGTTCGTTTTTTCACAGTTCCTGCTAATGGAAAGTCCAACCAATATCGGGTTTTTAATTGTTCTTGGTTGTTAAACTTGCTTGGATATTCTATTTGCTAATTCAACAAAGACTTGCAAAACGAAAACATATTACCTACTTATATGTAAAACATATTGCAAATACCAAGTTTTTATTCAAGTAAAATTCAAAATGCCAAATATGAAACTAAAAGGACTGAAATTGTAAATTCTATGAAAGATAAATGCTTGAAATGTAAGTTCTAACAATTCTATGGACTAAAAATGCAAAACAGATAACTACAAGGATCAAATTTGCAAAATCTATAACCAACTAACCAAAAGTGTAACAAACTAACAATTATCTAACTGAATTTAACAACTTTTAAAACTATAGGGACTAAACTCTTGCAAACCCTAAAAACATGGAAACTTAACCAATTTTACACACTGTTTAAAACACTAGGGACTAAATGGCAATTTCCAAAACTTTTTAAGACAAAAACGGGTTAAGCAAGGAAATAAGCTCGTTTGAGCTTAATACTCAACCAAATTTGATGAGACAAATTGCAAAACTCTTAAAATCTCAAATAAGCTACGTGTGTCCAAGGAAACTGGCTAAAGTTGAGAAATAAGCAAAAGAGTGCTTATCAATAAGCACAAAATAAGCTATAGCAAAATCTAATCAGTCACAACTTGATTTTTTGATTGAAACTGATTAAGCAACTGAATTAAGGAATGGGAAATCAAACTAGAACATTTTTCATCAAGTAATAAGCTCTAAATCTGAATTAAGCTAAAAATGGGCTTATGTTGACCAAGCGTTGACCAGCTTATTTTCAAAAAGCTGATTTTCTCAAAAATCATGTAACTCTATGACTTTATAGGATTTGTGAAGAAAAATGGGCATGTTTATGAAGAGAATACTGAGATACAAATTTCCAGCTTACAAGTTACAGAAACTTCAATTAAGTTTGCTTATCTGAATATTGCTTATTTCTAACTGCTTATTGAATACTGTAGAAAATCCTCTTAGAATCTGATTCTTTATGATATAAGCTATGACTGAGAACAAATTTGGTAAAATTTGATCTATTAATGAATGAGTACTGATCAAATCAATATGACAAGTTCTAAAACTAAATCTGAATGAAGACTGACCCAAACATTTTTGAAGCCATTTGCCTGTTTGACCTTCTCTTTGACTTGTAAATGACTGAAAACTCTTTACTACCACCTTTTAACTGCAAATAAACTCTAAAACACCAAAACTCAATGATTGAAAACTCTTGTTAAGCTAGTCCCAAACACTCCTTTACTGATGTTACAAACTTTTTACAAAGACTTTTTAAGATCTGAAATAAGCTGAATCAAATGCTTTAGCAGTCTAAACTCAATGACCAAAATTAAAGGTATAAGAGCTAAATGCAATCAATTAACATAACAAGAACTTTAATTAGGGTGCAAGGCCAAATATGACTGAAATGATGCAGTAAACTAGAACTTGACCCAAATCAAAGCAAAAGTAAGCAGGATTAAGCTACTAACACTCAAAGATCAATTAATCAACAACTTCAAACAACTTTTATCAGGCAACCATCAAATTACACTAGGAAAAGAAATCATGCTTTTGACTTATTGAGAGGAATTGAAACAAGAACTTTAAAACCTATTGGAGTTATCCTTTGAGAAGAAGAGGAACGCTGAGCTCTCTTACCCTAGTGATAACCACCACCTTATCACTAGGAAACTATCAATCAACAAGATCAGCTAACAAATCAACAGGAATCATCAAAAAGCTTGAAAACTTCATTGGAACTATGGAATGAACTGAATTCTGATCAAACAGCTAGCAAACTTCTCCAATGTCAGTTATGATCAATGAATGATCATAACAAACACTTAACAGCAACAATAGTATCCAATATCAGCAGGAAATGAACAGGAATAGGAAGAACAGTTTTGGCGGGAAAGCTTGAATTCAAATTTTATTCAATGAAAAACGGTTACAAAGTTGTTGGAAGCTAGTAACTAACTAACTGACTCAAGAGTTTGTCAGACTCTTGAGTAGCTAGGGTAAAATGGAGGAAAGGGAAAGAAAGTAAAGAACTATGTGTTTTTTACAAATTTAAGCTACACGTTACAAATGAGGTCTATCCATCTATTTATAGGCATGAAGGAGAAGTTAGTTGGGGTTGGTGACGTGTCAGAACCAATCCCAGCTTGCCACGTGTACAATTCTGCAAAAGGGCATTTGCAGGTATGAACAAGGATTTGGGTTTTCTTGATTAAGTGAATGATATGTTAATTGATTGGCACCATTGTGTTTGTCTCTTCAAAACGATCAAGTTTGGTGTTGAAATCTTTCCATGAAATTGCTTGTAGCTAAAACGCGATCCTGGCAAATTTATTTGATGAAGAAGACGCCACGTGTCAGCCTTTGATTGGTTAAAAATTGGTCACACGGATTGAACTGTTGTGATTGGGTATTTAATGCATGTCGGCTGAGTGGATATTAATTATTCAATCCGTGTGCTAACTTTCTTCTCTTCTCATTGGTTGAAATACTTGTCACATGGATCAAACTTGAATATATTTCCAATATTGGCAGAATTGGTCCTTTAACTTGGCAGATTTTTTGTTTTGAGCTAGGATCTTCATTCTTTTGACATATTTGGTCCTTCAACTTTCATTCTTTGAACAAAATGGTCCTTTGACTGAGTTGACTTGAGAGTTGACCAAGTTTGACTTGAATCTTGACTTTCACAATATTTGCACTTTTAGTCCTTCAACTTTGACAACTTGTCAAGATAGGTCCTTGTACTTCAAAGTCTTGTCACTTTTGATCCTTCTTTGTCTTTTTCATCCATTTGAGCTTGATTTTTCTTTGTTTGCTTGAAAATGTATCCTTTTACCTACACAAGTGTACACAAACACAAACATACCACATAACACTGTTTTTGCCAAATAAATTGGTATTTTGCTTCATGTTTTAGGGTTATTTGATATTAAAAGGATATGAGTTTAAGCTCATATCAAGGGCCACTAGCTATACCTACAAATCATAATTCCTTTAGGGATATCAGGTAGCCGTGCACATAATAACTAAAACGTAGTCGAAAAAACCCGGAACCAAAGCTGTCAACATCTATCAATGACCATAACTGGTTTCTGTTACGCAATAACTATCGTTTACTAACCGCTATGGCTTCGGACCGTTAGGACCGGTTAGTGGGTAACCAGTTAGGCAACCAGTTAGGGAATCATCGGTTATCTTTTGTGAACATTGCAAACTTACGGTCAAATGCCTAGGAAGCAAAAAGAAGTCCAATTACCGTTCTTTTTTTGTTTATGTCCTTTGAGAACATAAACTTTATTGTAAATACGAATGGTGAGTTTGATTTACTTCGTTAGATCTTGCAAGAATCAAACACTACAAGAAATAATCAAAGCTTCCAAACATTCTAAAAAATTGCAACTCAAAGTTCTTAAACTTTCATCAATGTTGGTTCTACAAATTTTCGTCAATATTTAGCAACATTTCGATCTTTTCTTGATGTCGAATACTACTCATGAGGCTTGTTGTAAACTTTAAATATCAATTAGTTCATGTACGAGCTTTAAGTTTGTTTAATAAAATTTGTGAATAGAGTATTGGTAAATTCAAACTAAGGGTGAGCATTTGAATAGTTGAACCGGACCGAAACAAAAAATAGAACTAGACCGTGCAAATATCGTCCGGTCCTTGGTTCGTCATTTTGAACCATTTCGGTTTTTGGTCCGGTTCGGTTCGATCTTACTAAAAATTCGTTTATTTTGCTTAACTGCGACCAGTTCGGACCGAAGACGGGATAAGACCGGGCCGACCCAAACCAGACCATTTTAGTCCAGTCTCGGTCCGATTTTTTAGACCAATTCAATCCTCGATCCAGTTTGGAATCAATCGAAAACCGAACTAAGCTGACTGTTGGGTTTAATCTTGATGGGTCACGGGTCAGCTAGTATAGGTCAGTATGTGGGTCCCAGTTAGCGTGAAGACAAGAGTTGATAGGTACCAGAATGCATGGCAAATGACCAGGACTACACGTTTGTTTTACTGGTTATTTGTTTACCCATTATTCAGGAGGACATGGGAATATAGTATACCCAGTCACCCACGTTCCATTTCATACATGATTTGTGTACTTTATTATGTTAGTATGTAGTCTATAAATAAGCAGTAGGTTTCATATAAAATGTATTCAGTTTCCCTTTTTATATAAAATGTATTCAGTTTCCCTTTTTATATAACAAGCAAGTATTGAAACCCAATCGCTGTTTTGATTGGTGTATTATCGAGTTGCGTTTCTTGGGATAAAGGGGCTGAATCCCACACTGACAAATCGAGATGAGCCGAACATAACGATATCGAACCAACTATTTTTGGTTTTATATATTTATATCGATTTTACTCGCTTTGGTTTGAGTTAAAACCCGAAAAATACGCTTAAGCTATGTATCTAGTTCTGTTTCGGTTTTGTTGGTTAACTTCGGTTTAGTTTTTTATTCTTGTCTTTTTCAAAGTGGTTTTCGGTGGTTTTGATCTTATGCTCAACCTTAAAAAAAGATCATGTCAATTCTTACTAGTGCCAAAAAGGTTGTAACTATTACTTTAAAATGTGTAAGCTCTTAAGTTCAATTCTTATTAGGTGCGAACAACTTTAAATTGGTCACATCAGCCTTCTGAAAAGGAAGAACTTTAACTGGTTTGAGTCTGTATGGCAGTGGGCTCAAACCCGTGGATCAGTCGACCAATGTGTTGAAAATAGCGTTTTTTTTTAAAAAAAAAAAGAAAAGAAAAAAGATCATGTAAAAAAAAACAGATGAAAGAACCGGCCATCTTAAGTTCTTAACTAAACAACAACAATAAACATAACTTACTTTTTGCCTTAATGGAAAAACTAAAACTCGTTAAACAGCTTCACGCGCGCTTAATCATAACCAATCTCCACACCAACCCATCATCAATCCTCCCCATACTCAAATCCTACTCCCTTCAACCCCACAATCTAACCCAAACCCATGCAGTATTCACCCAAATCCCCACACCCACCTTCCCCATTTGGAACATCATCCTCCAAACTTTTTCAAAATCCGACCACCCTTCTCACACGCTCCATCTCTTCGACAAAATGCGTGAGCAAGGATTCAAAGGAAATAGTCTCAGTTACGTATTTGTTTTGAAAGCATGCGGTCGTGTAAAAAGTTTTAGTTTTGGCGGGAAAGTGCATGGGTGTGTTTTGAAGACCGGGTTTGGGAGAGATGTTTATGTGTGTAATGGTTTGATTCATATGTATGGTTTATTTGGGGAGATGGAATGTGGGATGAGTGTTTTTGATGAGATGGGTGTAAAAGATTTGGTTTCGTGGAATTCGGTGATATGTGGGTTTAGTCATGGGAAGAGGTTTAAGGATGTTTTGAGGATGTTTGGTTTTTTGAGGGAAGAGGGTTTGGTTCCGGATTCGGTGACGATGGTTAAGGTTGTTTTAGCGTGTGTGAAGATGGGGGAGAAGAGTGTGGGAGTGGAAATGGGGGAGTTTGTTAAGGAGAGTAATGTTCGGGTTGATGTTTACCTTGGGAATAGTTTGATTGATATGTACGGAAGATTTGGTTTGATGGAGTTGGCGCGTGAGGTGTTTGATGGGATGAAGGAACGGAACGTTGTTTCGTGGAATGCTATGGTTTCGGGGTATGTGAGAGGAAGGGATTTGATTGAGGCGAGGAAGTTGTTTGATCAAATGGCGAAACGGGATGTTATATCGTGGACTACTATGATTACTGGTTACTCTCAAGGTGAGCGGTTCTCTGATGCGGTGAGTCTTTTTCTTGACATGATGAAAACTGGTGTTAAACCTGATGAAATAACGGTTGCTAGTGTGCTTTCTGCTTGTGCTCATCTAGGGTCGATTGATATGGGAAAATCTATACATGATTATATTCGTAAAAACAACGTAAAAGAGGATGTGTATGTCGGGAACGCTTTGATTGATATGTACTGCAAATGTGGTTCAACGGATAAGGCGCTTGGTGTGTTTCAAGAAATGGAAATAAAGGACGCGGTTTCGTGGACTTCAGTGATTTCGGGACTTGCTGTGAATGGAAATGCCATTTATGCTCTGGAGCTCTTTTCCGAGATGTTAAAGGAGAATGTTCATCCAACTCATGGAACGTTTGTAGGGATATTGCTCGCTTGTGCTCATGCTGGCTTAGTAGATAAAGGTTTGGAATATTTTGAAAGCATGAAAAAAAATTACGGATTGCAGCCAGAAATGAAACATTACGGATGTGTAGTTGATCTGTTGAGCCGATCGGGCAATCTTGATAGAGCATATGAGTTTATGCTACAAATGCCGATAGCTCCAGATGTCATAATATGGAGGATATTGCTTGGTTCCTGTAAGCTTCAAGGAAATATGGTTCTAGCTGAGATCGCAACTAACAAGCTTCTTGAATTGGACCCTTCCAATAGTGGGAATTATATACTCTCGTCAAATATTTATGCTGGTGTAGAGAGATGGGACGATGCTATGAAAATGCGAAATTTGTTGAATGAAGGTGATGTGCTAAAACCATCTGGCTGGAGTTCTTTGCAAGGAAATAACTGAGCAACAAAAGGTTATCTATTGTTAAATACAGCTGATATTTAGATTTTATATTGATGATTTGATCCACTCACGATATTAACCTTGATGGCATTACCACCCTGAGCACTTCTTTCAAATGCTTTCTCGATATCTTCTTGTGTAAACCTGAGTCTGCGAGCTATATATAATTGGCTTTACATTAACCTTTCCTGCCCATAAAAGCTCATTGCAGAGGGGACCATGTAGGGGTACTCACGGTCCGAAAACCGGACCGGACCGAAACCGAATTGGTCCAAACGCCGGACCGAGGACCGGATCGAAATAGTTCAGTCCAGTTTGGTCTTCAGTCCGGTCCTACAAGGCATAATCGCCGGGTTTTTTAGTAAGACCGAACTGGACCGAAAAACTGAATATAGCAAAAAGTATGGACCGAGGACCGGGCTGAAATGCGTTTGACCCGGTTGGTTTGGTGCTGTTGTAGGTCCAATATGCTCAACCTTAGAGACCATGTGTTCCGATATAAGAATATCTTGATAACATCGACTTCCCTATTGTCACAAAGAGAACCAATGGTCTTTAAGATACTATATCCAGCTTATCAATTAAGGATAAGCAACTCAAATGATACGAACCTATCCCATACGAGGCTCGCATTAGTTTATAAGTCAACTCACTCAAAAAGCTAGCTTGTTTGAGGAGGGGACACCTAGACATTATTAACCATTCACATACTTGCCGATGTGGATCATAACAATACCCCACGCTTCGAAGAGCCAACGTCCTCGTTGGTCACAACTATATTGGTCACGATTCCATACTAGGCTCGCATTGGTTTATAAGTCCAAGTCTAGAACTCGCTAAAAAAGCTAGCGTGTTTGAGGAGGGGACACATAGACATTATTAACCATCAACCATTCCCATACTTGGCCGATGTGGGATCCTGACATCAAATAAGCTAAAATCAGTTGCAATAAGTTAATTCGAAGCCTAACTGGTCAAAATGGGGATTTTTGATTGTTATTGATGAAGTGAAAGTTTTACAAAGAAAAGAGAGTTTTTACATTCGACAAAACTAACAAATGAGAACTAATCGTCTATTTATAGACGATTTACAGAAAATAAGAAAAGGAGGGAAAAGTAGTTTGAAAGTTTTTTGGGAAGTTCGTTGGGGTAGTCGCATGGAGGTCACGTGACCTTTCTCAATTGTCGTGACCTTTCACTTCCATTGCTCCATTGCTCCATTGCATTAACCCAAACACCCCCATTCTATTCTGTTGTGTGACTATCTTTCTGTCCAAGAGCTTGATTGGGCTAGCAGCTAAGAGACCAAGACAACTGACCCATCTCAGGAGCTTCACCATAACAAGCCTTAAGTTGTACATGAAACACTGGACGAATCTTTGGTATAAGCAACCTTCCATACTCTAGCAAGGATTCGGAATCAACCAAAAAACTTAGAGGACAACTTTTATGGTCTTCCTTGCCTCAAGGTGAGCTGTCTATAGGGTTGGAGCTTCAAATACATCCAGTCTTGCACTTGAATTCTCTGTCAGACCTCTTCTTGTCAGCTTATGACTTCATTCTGTCTTGAGCCTAACTTGAGTAATTGGATAGTGTGTTCTTTAGCCAGGAAATCGTGAGTACTTCCAGAATCCATCAAATCTGCTTTAGAGCTTTCCCCTTTACCCTCATAGTGTTATGTGTTGTGATACTAGAAAGGGAATTAAGGGACATATGTGGTGTGGTGTGGTGTGCCAAATATCTTCAGGCAAAAGATACTCGCTCATAACATTTTCTCCTTCTCCCAAACACTCCTCAAACACATCCTCTTCTACTTCTTATCACAATAGAAACATTCATTTCTAGACCTTTAATCATCATATTCCTTCTGACTTAAGCACCCTTCTAGGTCTCTAGTCCCAAAGTAGTAGGTGCAGGTAGAGCCATTTATTGGTCTTAGGAGGGAAAGTAGTGTTCCTATTAACAAAAGTACTGCTAATATTAGCTTTAGGAGTAGGAAGTAGTGGAGAGTACTTATGTTTCATCAAAGCTTGAGTTGTCTCTTGCAAATTAGACAACCTTAAAGCATTTGCTAATGGACTGAGCCTTTGTGATATTCACCCGAGTCAAGAGGGCCTCAAACTCAGTTTGGTACAGCTTCATAGTAGTCTTATAAAGCTTTGTCAACTCAGCCATATGGTCCTCATTAGCATCTCCAAACCTTCTAAGTATGGCTGCCTCATACTCATCCCGACCCACATTAGCATGATTTCTGATGAACTGTAAATGCCAAGCTAAAGCTGCATCATACAGATGAACTGAAACCAGCTTAAGCTTTTCCTCTCCCTAACACATTATTAATGGAGAAAAACTGTTTGAACCTGTACAACCAGCCCTTCACATCTTCACCATAGAATTTGGGGAAATCTACTTTAGACAATCTAAACCTGCTAGAACCTTCCCCATTCCTATGATTTCCGTTTGTCATGGACGTGAGAATCACTTGGTTCAATCTCTCATTCATGTTAGCGATTTGAGTAAGAATTGGAGTAATAACACTATTGATCTCACTAACAATCCAATTCCTTGAGGCGTCATCAAGTTGAGTCTCAGGAACCTTGATTTCTAGTATTAACCATTTTGACAACTGTCACCAACAACTTGTCAACGAAAGTTTGTTAAACTGTTGTAACAACCTAGAATGCCACGTGTACTGTTTGAATTGCTTGTGTGCCACGTGTACTGTTTGAATTAAGCAAGGAATTGCAACTCAAATAAGCTATAATCAGCTGCAATAAGCTAATTCGAAGCCTAAATAGTCAAAATGGGGATTTGTGATTATTATTGATGAAGTGAAAGTTTTACAAAGAAAAGAGAGAGTTTACACATTCGACAAAACAAACAAATGATAACTACGTCTATTTATAGACGATTTACAGAAAATAAGAAAAGGCGGGAAAAGTAGTTTGAAAGTTTGTTGGGGAAGTTCGTTGGGGTAGTCACGTGACCTTTCTGAATTGTCTTGTAACATGGTCACAACTTCTAACTAGCGCACATGTATGTTATAAGTCTTAGTAAAGTGGTTAAAGAAACCCTTGTTGCCGCAGCAACCAAAGGGATGGCCATCTGACTGTGTCCTAGTCCCACAACTCCACAAGACATACTTTTGCCACCAGCCCGAGTGGCATATAAAGCCGTTGACATGGTCTTGTCAGACCCAACACTGTCAAAGCAATATCCACACTCTCACCCATGATTTTATATATCTTTAGTGCCTATTCACCTACATACTGTTGTAAAAAAATAGAAATTTCTTTCAGGAAATGTTATGTTATCGGACTTTATATCACGTCATGAGATTTGAATCTGATGTGCAGAACCTGAATGTTTGTCGAAAGTTGAATGGTGTCATCTGCACCAAGATTATTTACAATTGATAATAGAGGACGATCAACATCAGCAACGATGATTTTTGGGGCTCGAAATGCATTGGCAGCCAATATAGTTACAAGGCCTTTAGGCCCAGCTCCAAAGATCAAAACTCTAATAGCTGGTGCGGCATCAGCACAACGACAGGCATGGACACCAGCACTAACGTTATCAGGTATAACTTAAACACTACATTTGCAGAATGAACCATCTAATTCAAGTCAAATTTCACCATTAATACCTTTTACAGTTGTAGGTATTATGGATTCAAGTATTGTAACTTGTTTTTTTACCTCATTCGCAAGTGAGCTATTGGTTGGCGGAGAGCCGAATTTTTTATAATCTTTTTGCATAATTTGGAGTGTCTTCGATTTCTACAAAGATTACAACTTTGGCAACTAATGCCAGGATCTAGAGCAACTCGGTCGCCTACTGGATTAACCAAACACAAATGACATGTTTCAAACAATTAGGCAGGCATGCTGAAGTTTTAAACCAAACCACATAATTGGATTAACCAAACACTAATGACATGTTTTGGCCATTCATTCTAATCGGTTGCCAGCTCTATTATTATTATATATATATATACTTATATACTACTATATAAAGCATTTGGGACCTTCTTAAAATAGGAAGGCTGAAAATTCAGCCTTTTTTTTCCTACTAAATAAAGCAAGTTGTTGATATTGTCATCAACATTATATACTATAACTTTTTCTAACAACCTTTTGTAACAAACTTTTGTAACAACTTACTTAAATAACATTTTTTCTTTTAAATTGAAAAATCTTTTTATTAATTTGTTATTTTTATAATCTAATTTCACCATATTTTTTAAAATTTTATGCTCTTTAATTCAATATCCATTTTGTTATATTTTTATTAACTGATAATTTTTTCAAAATTTAGAGGTTTTTTTTTTATTTTTTTACAATTTTAACAATACAAACTTAATGGATAAGAGATTAATATTTATTAGCCTAAAAAATGATTATGAGTACTCGCCGCCGCATTGCGCGGGTCCATGCTAGTTATTAGTAATAAATGAAGAAATCTCTCTACCTAATTATTTATTTGTGAAAATGCAATTGGAGTACCAAACTACATCATTGGATTAACTGCTACAATTAGGAGAGTCGGTTTTTTTAATCTTTTTGCATAATTTGGAGTACCTTCGATTTCTACAAAGATTACAACTTTGGCAACTAATGCCAGGCTCTAGAGCAACTCGGCCACCTACTGCTAGTCTCCACGTTGAAAATAGACCAACTATTTATATCAAATTCAGAGGTGGTAAAATTGGTGTTTCACCTTCAGATGAGTATGTAATGGGTCAAAACGCGTTTTTGTTTAACCCGGAAACACTTTTTCTCCATTTGCGTAGTTTAATATTTGTAATGGAGGTAGCATGATCTGGACTTTAACATCATCTGGGCCTAAACGTTAAGCATATCAACTTTGAGGACCGTCTATAAACATTTTTTAGATAATTATTTCAGAGAAAAGCTGCAAAAATAATTAACATGTTGAAAATGTTTATTGCAGATCAGTATTGTGAAAAGAATGAACCTAGAGGAGGAGGATGGTAAGGTACTAAGGCTGGATACTTGGATTTGAACGCATCAGTTTTCTTCACACTGTGTGATCAGCAGAAGTCGGTCGAAAATATGATGAGCAATTTCCTACTTGAGACTGTTGTCTGTAGCAACTATTAGTTTCATTTAAAGTTAGATATACTAGTGATTAGGCATTGTGAACTCTGTATAGAGAACTACGTATACAAAATAGACACAATTTGTCGTTTTTAGGTAACGGAATGACTATCCAAATAGATTTGTCGTCGTCACAAACAGAACATGTGCCATTTTATCATAATTATCTTATCTTTTCATGTTTTGGTACTCTGATGTAACTTTTGCATGTGCAGTGTTCTTAACACCTGAAACTTTGAATGTTAGACTTGCAAGTAGTTTAAAGTTGTTAATATGAGCATAGTTATTACTACCTGATAGTACCAGTTGTACAAATAAAATAGAAATAAAGTTGAAATCTTATAAGAATATTACCACTTAATTATATACTATCTTTACATTAAATTTAGAATCATCAAAATTCATTGAATAATAATGATGCATGGCTAATTAAAATATTGTGCATAAAATAAAATATTACTAATAATAATACATGTGTTATATGTCACATCTGATAATCATAATACCAAATCAGCAGAAATTTGGATTTTACTAATATTGCTAGCCTTTCAATTTGCATTTTTCTATATTTGTTTGGGTCTTATCCACACCAAACATTAAAAAAAAAATCTCACATATTAATTATGTCTATTATATATGCCACAAAGGTTTGAAGAACAAAACACATAATCATATTGATCAAATCTTGATAAGTACTAAAAGAGTTTTTAAGGTTAAAGATTATGGGAAAAGGTGGAAAGGGTGATGGAGAAGAACAAAACATGGCTGCATGGTTGGTTGCTATCAACACACTCAAGATCCAGCCATTTAATCTCCCTGCTCTTGGTATATTCAATTTTCAATTTTCAATTTTCTGTTTTTAGGGGTGTTTGGTTTGGCTTATATAACGTAAACTCATTTCGGCGTATATAACATAAGACCCAATTTTGTGGCTTAGGGGATGTTTGTTTTAGCTTATATAAGGTAAGCCCATTTCGGTTTATATAACATAAGCCCTAATTTTTTAAGCTTATAGAGAATTTAGTAAGTAGCATAAAAGGAGGTAGATTGGTTCAGCTTATGTGATTTGATATATTGATTACTATATTACAGGGCCACATGATGTTAGGGTAAGAATGAAAGCTGTAGGTATTTGTGGCAGTGATGTTCACTATCTCAAGGTATAGTAGGTCTCTTTCATATTCTTTGTATACTAATCAATCACTTATATGAATGTTTGGTAAATTTGTTTTGTCGATTTCTTGGGATATACAAATCAATAAGAAGAGTGTCCCTTGTTTGAATAGCCCTTTTTTTTATGTATGATTAATGGACTAATCAAAGTAGTGCTTTGATTCTAGATAAAGGTTGAGTATGGCAATAAAGTTTGTTTCGACTTTAAATCATCAAGAAAATTAAGATACTCTAGCCGAGGAGGTCAAAATCCATCCGCATTTATGGATTCACAATACGAGTAGGAATGTAAAGCCAATTTGGTTAGAATGGACCAATGATCCTAATTTAGCTTTCTAGGATCTTGCTAGCCTTTAATAAAAATCGTTGTTGATAAAAAAGAGGTTGAGTGTCAAATATCAGGTTTTTGGTATATGCATCTCATCAAGTATGTGTATATGAGTAAAAGAAGATATCGTGTTTGATTGTTAAATGTACAGGATACACTAAAGATAAAATGACTAAAAGTAACATAGTTGTACTTGTAAGGAAAAAGGGAAGCTAGTGTTGCTAGATATTTAGTAAATAAGTAACTTATTTTACGGTTTTACCCTCACATGGTTAGTTTTGTTCGAGCTAATAGAAACTGATTATAATCCGAACCAGTTTATATGGAAACTCTAAGATAGCATTAACATCAGCTTATTTGAAATTTTTCTACAGACATTAAGATGTGCAGATTTTGTAGTAAAAGAACCAATGGTTATTGGACATGAGTGTGCTGGTGTAATCGAAGAAGTCGGGAGTGACGTGAAGGATCTGGTTCCCGGTGATCGTGTAGCTCTTGAGCCTGGTATTAGCTGCTGGAGATGCACACAATGCAAAGATGGCCGATACAATCTTTGCCCTGAAATGAAATTCTTCGCCACTCCCCCTGTTCACGGCTCTCTTGCCAATCAGGTACAATTTATTTTTATTCGCAAAGTCCTTCACAATTCCTATGTGATAACGTTGATGCTAAAAATGATTCTTTGTTTGTAACAGGTGGTGCATCCAGCAGATTTATGTTTTAAATTGCCTGATAATGTGAGTTTGGAAGAAGGGGCAATGTGTGAACCATTGAGTGTTGGGGTCCACGCTTGTCGTCGTGCTAATATAGGTCCAGAAACAAATGTATTAGTTATGGGAGCAGGGCCCATAGGACTCGTAACAATGCTTGCTGCTCGTGCTTTTGGAGCTCCAAGAATCGTGATTGTGGATGTTGAGGACAGCCGGTTATCTGTTGCAAAGGAGCTTGGAGCTGATGAGATCATCAAAGTCTCGACTAATATTCAGGTATTCTCAATTCATGGAACGATATCATTCATATAAAGTTACATTAGAATTACTCGTTTGCTTAATTACTTGAAACATAGGATGTCCAAGTGGAAGTGGAGTTGATACAGAAAGCAATGAGAGGTGGAGTGGATGTGAGCTTTGACTGTGCAGGTTTCAACAAGACCATGACAACTGCTCTGAGTGCCACTCGTGCAGGTGGCAAGGTTTGTCTTGTGGGAATGGGCCACCATGAGATGACCGTTCCACTAACTCCAGCAGCCGCTAGGGAGGTTGATGTGGTGGGTGTCTTTCGGTACAAGAACACATGGCCGTTGTGTTTGGAGTTTCTTAGAAGTGGTAAGATCGATGTGAAACCGTTGATAACTCATAGGTATGGTTTCTCACAAAAAGAGGTCGAAGAAGCATTTGAAACGAGTGCTCGTGGTGGGAATGCCATTAAGGTTATGTTCAATCTGTGAATAGGGGATGGCAATGCGCAGAATAAAGGCAAATAAGAGATTGAGTTGAAGCAATCAACTACTGGTGATGTTTATGGACTTATGCATCTGTACTTGTTTAAATGTTTGCATCAGATAAACGTTTCGTTAAAGCTTTTCAACTTGCTTCTTGTTTCAACAGTTGCTAACTTGCTACTGTAATAGACCTGAAAATGGGTTGATTTGTGTTCAAATTTATCTTTAATGACATAGCTGACTTTTTTTACCGTCAAATCAATTAGAGTGATGAAAACCTTGTGAGATGTCACGTTTAATGATGACATTAAAACCAAAACGTTTGTGTCCTAATGATACTCGCTTTGTGACAGCAAACCAAATGTTTTTCTTTTTCGTAAAATTTGAATTATATACTACCAATCACAGCATATTACATCAAATAAAGAAGGTCTTGGACATGCCACTAAAGATATGAGACAACACATCTCACACTTCATACATCAAACTCTATTCTAATACAACTAAAACATCAGAGAAGTTCTAGCCTAGTAGAATTCTTCTAGTCCCATATCTCAAGTATTTGAAATATGACTACTAGGCAACCATGGAGAAACCTTCTCCCCCTGCTACATTTCCTCCAACAAACACCCTACCCATGATCAAAGAAACCCATTCCTTAACCAATGGAGGCTCTTGTAGAAGGCATCACAGGGTAAAACACATGTTCCACTGAGACACAAATGCCAACAAAGGCATTTGAGTTGCTCAGGGATACAATCCCACACTGGTTACAAGTCCTAAGAAGCTGGCAATTCACCCCCCCCCCCCCCCCCCCCCCCCCCCCCCTTCCCCCCTTCCCCCCTTCCCCCCTTGAGGACTAACACATTTCTACACACCAACCAACATGTGATCCCAATCCCCCATACTGTAGGCTAGAGAAAGTAGAAAGGTTCCCATATCCAAAGTATTAGGCCCTCTGTGGTGCATTATATAGGCAATTGATGCAATGTTATCCAAACCATAATGAGTCCTCCATGTTGTAGCACCAATTACCTATAGCGCATAACAGACCACTAGAATAGTGTGTGCTTATATATTGTGCTTTCAGAAGAGGAAGCAGAGAATACAAGAGGTAAATTCCTTGTATTATTCACTCCTAAGATCCAAAATGCTTCAGGTACTGTTGTTGAAGTCCAATATGATATTCTTGTCCTTTTCCTTGACATTCATTTCCACCTTCTAGGCTTTACTGACTTCTGCAACTTGATTAGTTTTCTTGACAACAAGGCTAGCCAATTTGAATCGAATTTGGTTAATAATCTCAGTAATCGAAGTGTCATTATCCCATCTGACACTGGTAAACAACCTTTTATTCCTCTCAGTCTATATGTAGTAAACACATGCTGCAATGATGATTCTTTTCAAAACACTTCTAATGGATTTATTATGTTTCAAGCTAGTTAAAATCTCAATTATATCATCCCATCTATTAGGGAAGTGGCCTAAGTATACCATACCTTTGATTTTCTGCCAAATCTTATTAGCATAATTCCACTCAAAGAATTGAACTAGTGATTGAGGGAGTCAGTATCTATACCACATAAAGCACACTCCATCTGTTTTTGTGGGTACCATTTTTGAATTTTGTCTTGTGTGGCTAATCTAGTGAACTCAGAGAGAATAGGATGAATTGTATTATTTCATAATAAACAAATGAGAAGTGGTGCAGTATAATACTGCATTAACAACAAACTAACAAACTAACTGACAAGTTAACTATAGTTATACTACTACACTATCAAACTACGCTAAATTATCCAACATTCCTTCAGACACTTTAGTAGCCTTAGCTGAACCTTATAAGGACTACTTCTTCTTACAGAATTGACCTGAGCTTGGTTGATGGAATACTTAGTCTTGAGTTAGCAGTAAGGTCACCTTTAACCCCACCCCCCCCCCCCCCCCCCCCCCCCCACACACACACACACACACACAAGTTGAGGCTGTGTAAGGAACACATATACTCAACTTGGATAAACATTCATAATGAAGGTATTTGCCGAGACCTTTGGTGAGAATGTCTGCTATTTGTGCTTGAGTGCGTACAAATACAGATTTATGGCCCTCTCTGATTTTGTCTCTGACAAAGTGGCAATCTATCTCAATGTGCTTAGTCCTCGCATGTTGAAAAGGATTATTGGCAAGGGCAATGGTGGAAGCATTATCACACATGACCAAGGAAGGTGTAGAAATGATGATGCCAAAATCAGATAGTAAACTTTTGATCCAAGAAATTTCACAAGTGCTATCAGCAAGGGATCTGTATTCTGCTTCTATAGAAGATCTGGAAACAACAAGTTGTTTCTTGGATGCCAGGAAATTAGACTGGTACCAAGGAAGATGGCATAACAGAAACAAACCTTCTTGTAGTTTGTCAACTTGCCCAGTCACTATCACAATAAGTGGTAAGTTCTAGTTTGTTGACAACTGGAAAGTAGATACCTTGACTAGGACATAATTAATGTATCTTAAAACCTGCAAGATTTGGTTCCTTAGATTTACGAGAGAATTGACTCAAAGCTTGGTCTGCAAAGGCCAGGTCAAGTCTAGTGATGGTGAGATAAATGAGTTTCCAACAATGGTCCTGTATAGTGTAGGATCAAGAAGAGGATCTCCATCAGTGTCATTAAGTTTGGTGGTTGTGTCCATGGGAGTTGCAAGTTGCAACAGGTTTGATGTGTAAAGTGTTTGCATATTGGAGTAGTTCCAAGGCATACTTCCTTTGACTCATAGCTAGTCCTGCTGAGTTCCTAAGAACTTCAATGCCTAGATAGTAGTAGATAGGGCCAAGATCCTTAATGTTGAACATGTTGTGAAGGTTGGATTTGATGTCTTGTAGAAAAATAGGATCTTTGCCAGTGAGGATGATATCATCTACATATACTAAGAGAGAAGTGACAGAATCCTTGTGCTTGATGGTGAATAGAGAGGTGTCCACATAACTTTCGTGAAAACCTAAACCCTTGAGAAAGGTAGTGAGTTTCTCAAACCACTATCTGTTTGTATGTTTTAGACCATAAAGGGACTTGGTGAGTTTACAGACTGTGTTTGAGGGAAGGGAGTCAGAGTATCCTTGTGGTACAGTCATGTAGAATTCCTCATGAAGGTCACCATGTAGAAAAGTATTGTTGACATCAAGTTGGTGGATAGGTCAGCCATTGTGAACAGCAATAGTAATCAAGGTTCTTACAGTGGGCATTTTTTGCAACAGGAGCAAATGTTTCTGTATAGCTTATCCCTTCCTTTTGATTAAATCCTTTTGCCACGACTCTGGCTTTATATATTTCTATGGATCCATTCTTGATCTTATATACCTATTTGTGACCAATGGCTGTTTTGCCATGAGGTAGTTGAGTGAGGATCCAAGTCTTGTTATCTTCAAGTGCTTTGATCTCTTTAGCCATATCATCTCTCCAATTCTGGTCGTGGGAAGCTTGAGCAAAAGACTGTGGTTAACTAATCGCATTTGTACTTTTAATAAATTTATAGGTGGTGGCAGTGAGATTAATGTAATTTATGTATTTTGAGTGGTGATATTTGGAAACATTATTGATGAGTGAAGGGGGAAATTTGCAGTGAAAATATTTAAGGGTGGTTGGGAAGGTTCTAGTTCTAGTAGAGGTCCTCTTGGGTGGAGGAGGTGGTGGTGGGATAGGGGATGCTGAGAGTGTTAAAGTCTCTACAGGTGTGTGAGTGGGTGTGGTTGGTGTAGTTGACGGAGTTAAAGATGGTGTGGTTGGTGATGTGTATGACGGAGTGTTTGGGTCATGGTGTGGTTGTGGGATAGGAGTGAGTGCAAAGGGTGTTGGTGGATGAACGGGTGCATATTGAAGTGGTGTGGTGAAGAGTGTGGATTCTATTGTAGAGGGGTGTGTATGAAAAGCGAAAGTAGTTTCATCAAATATGACATGTCTGCTAATGATGGTTTTCTTGGTGGTAATGTTGTAATGAATGTAGCCTTTTTGATTCTCAGGATAACCAACCAGAACTTTAGGTGTGCTCTTAGGTCCAAATTTATCAAGGGTTTGAGTATAAGGATAAGCTAGACAACCTATGACTTTGAGACGATCCAAGGTGGGTGGTTTATGGTATAAAATTTCATAAGGACTTTTGTAGTTTAGTACTTTTGAGGGTAGTCTGTTAATGAGGTAAGTTGAGATTAAAATGAAGTATCCCCATAGGTGAATAGGAAACTTGGCCTGAAAGTATAAATATCTAGCCATTTTAAGAAGTTGTCTATGTTTTCTTTCTACCCTAGCATTTTGTTGAGGTGTGTAGGAACATGAGGTTTGGTGTATGATTCTTTTAGCTTGAGTGAAAGAGGTGAATGATTGGTTGATAAATTATGAGCCATTATCACTTCTAATGGTTTGTATTTTTGTTTTGAATTATGTATGAACATAATTATTGAAGGCCTGAAATGTTGTGTATACATGGTGTTTGGTTGGTAAAAGATAGGTCCAAGTAGCTCTAGAGAATTCATCAACAATTGTGAAGAAGTATTTACATTGATTAAGTGTTGGGTGTTTATATGGTCCCCAAACATCAAGGTGCACAAGTGAAAACATAGTGGTAGCATGTGAAACACTAAGTGAAAATCTTAAAAGATGATGTTAAGCTAATGGACATATAGTACATTTGGAATCAGAATTACAATAAGAACTAGGTGTAATAGATGGAATTTGCTTCATCACTTCAGCTGATGGATGGCCTAATCTTGCATGCCATAAGGGTGAGCTTGAGTTGTTGAGAATATTAGAGATGGAAGATAAGATTGTTGTAGAAGGTGGGACTGGTTTGAGTGTGTAGAGACCTCCATGAAGGGTTCCAGTTGTCCTTGAGCCATCATAGCCCTAAAAAGTACATTGGTTATTAGTAAAGGTGACTGAAGCATGGGTTGAGTTGGTGAGTCTGCTTATAGAGATAAGGTTATAGGTGAAATATGGTATGTAAAGGACTCCCTTAATGATGAGGTTGGGTTGAATCATAGCAGAACCTATCAATGTGACAGTGGTGGTGTTTCCATTTGGAAGGTAAACAATGATGGGTGTTGTGCATTTGTGCAGGTTAAACATTAAAGTTAAATTTGTTCAAATGTGATCAATTGCCCCACTATCAATTATACAAACTCTACTAATACCAGAAGAGAAAGAAGCAATGAAAACATACTTACCAGCCATGTTTGGGAGATTAACAGCATTGAGTTCCCTTTGATTTTGAGTCTGCATCAGGAGTAAAACTTGATTCAATTGATTATGCAATTGATCCACTTTGGTGTAGACAAAAGGATCAGTAGGGATGGTTCCTACTGCATTACAACAATGAGATGTGGTGCATGATGTTCGTTTTACAAGTCTTAAATTTATATTACAAGGTTTAGACAAAACAAGGGACTAGAATACAAACACGGGCAAGTATACCCTTTCGTTCGTAATATAGCTTGTAGTGGTAAGCCATGATCGTTCGCTGAGACTTAGTTTCGTTTTGGTAATCAATATAATAATTGAAGAAAGAAATGATTGATATGAATAACAATAGTAACAAGTATGACTAATATGGGATAGTCCGTATGAGTTCATGATGATGATAATCATGACCGAGATATGTTTATATAGGTAAAGAGTGATAATCCTTTTTCGTCAAAATGGCATTTGCATAATTTACTTTAGGGTGATTTAAGACTTATGTTTATTCAAGAGACTAACCTTAAAACAAGTTTCCAACGAGTTCAATATTTTATCAAGGTTTCTAAGCGGATCTCTCCAACCAATGATTCAAAACCATAGACAAGTCTTTAAAAACTTATTATAACAATTTGTGTTTCTCAACGCCAAATTATCATAACAAATCAACTCTAGATAAAATATGGTTAATAGAACGAGGTGGTAAAATGGTTCTACAACATTAGCTTGAAATCAATTATAAAGGATCATATCATAGCATCATCACTAATAAGAGTCACATACCCATATAGTCACAAATAGCTTAGCCTAACATAGTAATCAAAGTAACAAATGGAAAAGAGTAAGAGAAAATCATACTTAGATTTGATCGAATGAACGAGTACACAAGTGTCGCGATTGTATCGTTCCTCCAAGAATCGAAGAGTGGAATACTCTCGTTACAAGTATTTCTCAAAAGTGGATAATACTGAAAATACTACTAAGAAGCTAAGAATACTCGGATTAGAGTAGTAGTTTTAAAGATGGGATATATCAAATGAGTAAAAGTGGCTCCTATTTATAGTGCTGGCTGAGAGTAAATGTGCGCCGCACTTATCCGAAAGTGCGCCTCACTTTGGATACCGGAATGTGCGCCGCACTTATGACAATGTGCACTACACTTTTTTGCGTTCCATAATCTTCTTTCAATAGTTTGGCTAAATTGCACAATAAGGACCCTTCTTTGTATTTTCTTTACTTTGCTTCTTATACTTCATACCTGCATATAAAACGCAATATATTAAGTATCGAAAGCTCTTATTTATAATACAAAATGGCATTATAATAACGGGATAAATGTGTATATTTTTTTCGTTATCAGTGCAGTATTTATACTGCATTACAACAAGCTAACAAACTAACTAACAAGTTAACTATTGTTATACTACTACACTATCAAACTATGCTACATTATCCAACATTCCTTTAGACACTTTAGTAGCCTTAGCTGAACCTTGTGAGGACTACTTCTTCTTACATAATTGGCCTGAGCTTGTGTTGATGGAATACTTAGTCTTGAGTTAGCTGTAAGGTCTCCTTTATAATCTACCCTGCACTGCCATTTATTGAAGGAGTGTTTGAGAGTATAGTTAGAAAACCAAACAATGTCATGCCATTTCACTTTTTCTCCTCTGCATCTCCAATCTTTCCAAGTATTATCGATAGAGTAGTTACCACATTTACCTTCATTTAACAGGATTATTTGGGTTAGTATCGGGAATAAGAATTGAGGTGACATCATTGTAAGAACTTTCCTACCATTTATCATGCCAGATAAAGATGCTAGAACCATCTCCAATTTTACATGTGACATGCTTCCTCATCTTGTCCCTTAGAGATAAAATTTGTTTCCATCCATTGCCTGAATTATTGTCTCATTTTACCTTCCAGATACTAACACCCTTTAACTTATAAACATTAATCCATTTACCCACAATGATTCTTTCAAAGAAACCACATTCCAAAGATGTTTTTCCATAAGGACTTCATTCCATATTTCCAGGTTCTTAATGCCCAAACCCTCTTCATCCTCAGGCCTACAAACTTGTTTCTAGGCAACTTTGGCTTTACCTCTAGTTAGTTCGCCTTGACACAACATGAATCCTTTGAGCCATTTATACCAAAGTTGTCTAAAGTGTGCATTTCTTAATTCGGCCGATACCTGATCAAGTAGGCTAGATTTGAGGGAATGGTCACAACACAAGTAGTATGATAGAAAGACTATACCCTGTATTTAAGAAAATGTGTGTATCACCGTTTCTACAGGTGCAATCAGAATTTAGTTTTAAACACATTGCTATAACTGAGCTCCTTTAAGAGTCAACTTATTGATTTAAAAAGTATCCTATGTTTTCCACACAATCACAGATTCACATTTCAAAATACCACATTTCCTACTTATCTGATTAACTGAATTAACCAGCCTCAGCAGTGGCTGTGTGTTTGGCTGTATTAGCAGCCTAAAATTGTTAGTTATTTCATGGTATCGAGATGTTGATAGCAAGTAAAGGAACACTTTGAATGTGCAGGAGTAATTTCATTCTTCAATGCGGCAATTGAAAAGTTTCTTCCACAAGACTGTCCTTCTAAAAGTTCACACGTTTCAGTCACGGAAGGAAAGGCAGTAACTCAACTCTTGACGTTGCAAATAATCTTTAAATCAGGTCCGTGAAAACTGTCCTTCTAACTTTGCGTCCCCAGAAGACTGATTGTAAAGGAATTGCAAATCTAGAATCGAATTTGACGCACCTGGTGAGTTTTAATTTTGAGTGGTCTGCCAGATAATTGAGTTTGGAGTTGTTGACATTATGTGTGATCTGTGTGTAGTAATTTAGAATGATTTGAGTCACTACATGAAAATTGCGTTTGTGTGCTACTACAACATAATATTTCAGTTAATCTCATTGATTGAATACAGAATTTTTACATTGCTTTATAAATTTTTACTATATCCAAAAGTAGGTTTGAGCATGGCAGACCCAAAACCTATCCGGACCGGAAATTTTTTGTCTTGTCCTAGGTTTGGGGTTTTGGACCATTTCGATCCTTGGTTCGGTCAAAGATGTAATTATTTACGTAATACTACAAATCGATCTCTTATTAAAACACTATCAACGATTTTTTAAGGTCCCGTGATTTCACGGGTCAATAACCTAGTATAATCTACACACTAAGTCCACGTGTTAAAAAAACCATTATAGTGGGAATTTAGCATAAAAGGACATGTGTTAGATTCGTTTTCATCCCAAACATCTACACAAGTAAATGCTTTCATACCAAGATGGTTAATGGTTTGCACACTCTTAAAAGTTATTTGTACACTAAAAATATTGAGTGTTTTGTCATTTATACCCTTACATCACTTAGTGAAGTATGTAATTATTAAGGGTATAATTGTCACAACACACATAATTTGAGTGTGCAAATAAATATTTAGAGTGTGCAATTCAACTCCCTATCAAGATTGGTATCAAAGGCTTATCGTTGTACAGTTTTGAAAGAAAATCTTCTATGTTTTTCCACAACAGTAAATGTAAAGAAAAATATCAACAGATCGAATATCTCCTTAAGTAATTTTTCTCCAACATTTAGATTATTATTAAAATAATCTAAGCATTTTTATTATGATTTTCACATTTTATTCCAACATTTAGATTATCATTAAAATAACACATTTACAAAAAATAAATTCTTTTTATCCTTGTCCACAACAGCATGAACCTCGTCATTCATGAGAGTCGATGAAACTGTCCCTGTTCCATCCTGCACTCTTATTTGGATTTTGGACCTACACATACAAAAAATGTGAAACCATTTCAAACGGGTCAATAATCAACACACGAACCTAATAATTTACCATAATTATCTTCTTCGTAAGAATACATATAAAACTTTAATAAATGAAGTTGGAATATGGATATAGTTTGGGTATTGTAAAACCTGTAAATTTCAGGTTTTGACTATGTCATCAATGTACACGTCACCTCATGATATCTGTATATATATTACCACATTTGCATGAAAACTTTTGAGCAATTATATGCATCATACCTGAGTATACATAATTTTAATCATCAGAATACGGAAACATTTAATCACATGGCATTACATCATGATTGTGAGTATTTAATCATAAGGACACAACCACATTTATATGACTACATTATATGGACATGCGGGGTAGTAAACAACCACTTCTTTTGGGACATTTAAGTCACCTGAACTTATAATCATAAGCATTCATCATATTGATTTATAAAAATCCAAACTCATGATCACGATTAATAACATTTACTTAAGAATTATTTTAAAGCTTTAAAATATATATTTATATATATTTTCCTCACATCATGAATGACATTACGTTACGACATCAACTGTTTTTATTATTAAACAATACCTTTAACCACTCTAACTTATTTGAACAAAGTTATTTTGCTTTTAATAAAGTAAATTATTTTCTCATTTAAATATGACCATACTTTCACCAAGGATCCCAAACTTAACCAAAATCAACCTAGACTTAAACCTACTCACACAATACTATACCTACACACCTAGTAACTATACTTAGACATCAGATTTAAACATAAAACTACCTTAGACTCATTTATTAGTTGAATGTATACAATATACATAACATTACATACCAAAATCCTTTACCAATTACACTTTTGACTTTCTAGACTTGGTACAACACACTACATTAAACCATACACTATTTGAGCACTCTCTTTTCCCTTGACTAAGCCAAAACCGCCGGTTACATTGCCCAAAACCAAGATACCATGTACAATTTAGCATTTAAGAAATGTACTAACTTATTTATGCATGTATAAGGAAAATAAGACACCTAGCACACACTCTTTACCCTAGACGTGTGATAGAACAAACCACACATCCATTTTCCTTGTACAACATTTCAATTATGACTAATACTATGCAAGTCACATTGTGTCCCCTTGGTTTGTTAAACATGCAACGACATAAGGCCTTTTGGGGTCAAGTGTACAATGTATGTAATTAAAACTTTGTACCTCAAATCCTAGGAACTAAATATATGCAGTACTATGTTAGATTGTCATATCTTGCACCTCTCTCTCTTGCCGTGGAAAGCCCCTAAGCCACACATACACTTTCCAACTTGATATTTAGCTAAACACTTGAACTTCACATACCTCTCACACTTCCATATTCGGATATCCCCTCAACAAAACACCTAGACGAGATCAAGCCTTTACTTCTACCTATTCTTGGTCTTCACCAAGCATTTAGTGCATGTTATTCAAGATATTTAGCATTCAAGACGAACCAAGATCATCCTTAGGTCACGTATAGGAAAAGTCGACGCCTAGAAGCCCTAATCCATAGTCATTACCACGTTTTGCTAAGACAAGTAAGTATGAGACCTTTCTAAACTTTTTCCTTACTCATTTCACTTGTCATGCATGTAAAAGCTATGAAAATGAAACTAGGAGTACATGCATATGTATAAAACTCCTAGACAAGTCCTTAACAACATATAAGCCCAAGGCTTATATGATGTTCATGGACAACCTTGCTTCAAAACCCTTGGGATTTGTAAGAATATGCATATGGAACATAACATGAGCCCTAAGTTGTTAACCTAGTCATGAAATCTTATAACATGTTATATAAGCCGAAACATATAAGCTTATATAAGCCCATGAATCATATAAACATAGACCTATTTAAGCTAGTCATTAAAACCCTAAGACTTTAAATAAGCCGAGACCTAGAACCTATATAAGCCATGACATTGAAACCCTAAAACCTAATATAAGCTGAAACCTAGAAATTATATAAGCCAAGTAATTGAAACCCTAAAATCTATATAAGCCGAGACCTAGAAACATGTATAAGCTAGCTCATATAAGACCTAAGAATAATAAATAAGCCGAGTCATGTAAGCACTTATTAGCCTAATAAATAAGCCATAAACTTGAATATAAGCCGAATGGAAATAAGCCATAACTTATTTATAAGCCTAGTAAAACTTAAGCTATAAGCCCAAAAAGTAAATTATAATTACTAGCCCACTTAGTAAAACCTATTAAGTAATTAAAAAAGCCCACTAGGCCCGTATAAACCAAGCCGATACCCTATTGGGCCAACCAAGCCCAAAACCTATGATTGGAGACTTTTCGTGCGATTATAGCCAACTGGTGAAAGTTAGGGTCAAATATGTGACTTAATAAAACTTTTATATATACTCCGTGATTTTAAGAAGTAGGAGGACCAAAACTGTAAATTTTGAAAGTATAGGGTGCGTGTATGTTGAAGCCGTGAGCTAACAAAACCACAAGGACTAATTGTGCCATTATTGAAACTTAATATAAGCCCTAGATTCCCTTTTAAATATTTCGAGACTTCAAGGGTCATTATTGCCACTTTTGGAAGCTTATTACAAGCCTTAACTTTTTGGATATTTCGAGACTTCAAGAACCAATAGTGTCATTTTGAAAACTTAAAACAAACCCTAACCCTTATTTAATTATTTCTGAGACATAGGGGGGGGGGTGTTTGGTCATTTCCCCAAAGTCTTATAAGCCCTATGGGCGTTTTTGAAAATAAATAAAACGGACAAGGACTAACGACGCGATATACTTAACGAACGAAACCTTAAAGGTTATTTTTGGTAAATTGTTATACTAACAAGGACTCAAGTGTAAATTTAAGTTAATTAAAAATATTAATAAATCATTTTATTGATGAATTAACTTGGTCATTTAGATAATTAGATAAATTACTAAGTTTATTCGCGAAACCTTATAAACTGGCAAGTCCCGTTAATTATAATTCTTGAAGCCTTAAGAAAATTTATTAGTATTTCATTTTCTTACTATAAATTAAATGAAATATAAATCTATTTATTTAATTTATTACCCATTTTACTAGACAATTTATATATATTTTTAGAAACTAAATATATATATATATATATATATATATATATATATATATATATATATATATATATATATATATATATATATATATATATATATATATATATATATATATATATATATATATATATATATATATATATATATATATATATATATATATATATATATATATATATATATATATATATATATATATATATATATATATATATATATAAAATTCACTATAAGTGTAAACACTTAAACAATCGTAATAGCTTACTAATTCGTGATCATGGATTTTCAACCATACATTCATCATGCATTGTTATTTTGCATTTACTAAGGCACTTAAAATTACTTAGGTAATTTCTCTAGTTCGTGATCATACTGTACCAGTTTATTCAGTGACATCATCCCCACATCATTATCACTAAGGTGAGTTCATGGCCCCATCTTTACTATTTTATAACTGGGGGAGAAAACATACCAAAACTATATATATATATATATATATATATATATATATATATATATATATATATATATATATATATATATATATATATATATATATATATATATATATATATATATATATATATATATATATATATATATATATATATATATATATATATATATATATATATATATATATATATATATATATATATATATATATATATATATATATATATATATATATATATATATATATATATATATATATATATATATATATATATATATATATATATATATATATATATATATATATATATATATATATATATATATTTAAATATGCAAACACGCACTGATGACAACAAATATTTATTGCCTATTGTTTGCCCCATACACGTGGACTGTAATAGTTAATAGTGTAGCGCGAAATGTATGAATAGATCTATTCGGGTATTGACAACACCCGGTCTGCGTGACTTGCTATCACGAAACGCTTAGGCCAAGCAACATGTTTATTTCATTGTCGGACTGAGGGAACATCATCAGGAATACCCAAATGGGCGTACTGAGCATCATCTGTCTAGCTTCTATTACAGGGCAGTAGAAACTACTATAGTATTGGGTTGTGATTGTCCTACTATGATCGTGGTGTTTGGCATATTAGTAATTTATTTATTTAACTAAACCTATGAATTCACCAACTTCGTGTTGACCCCCATATTTTACTCTATATGTTTTCTCATGAAAATAAAGAAGGTTCATGCATTGGATTCCAGCAATTTAGGGAGCATCATGTTTACCATCGGGCTGGGATATTTACTTCAGTTTTATAATAAATGTGGTTTTACAGACAAGATACTAAGTGTGTACAATTAATTCATGTAATATGTTTTAAATGACTTTTATGATCATTGCTCTATATACCGTGTGCTATCGATCCACCCAAGTAACACCCCAAGTACTATTCCGCTGCATTTGACCATCAAGGGGGTGTTACAGAAATGGTATCAGAGCGCACAGTTATAGAGAACCAGATCGATAATAAAATTTTAATTTTTTTTAAACTGGACTATAACTGAAAATTTTAAAATCAATGAAATAAAAAGAAAGTTGATATTTGGGGAATCTTTATAAGTTAGACATATAGCATATAGAGCGTGCGTATTATGTGAACTAACCTCACACTGATTTATAACCTTTGAGTTAATAAATCACCTAAGTATCTACTCATGCTTTTAACGAGCATAGTTAAAAGACATAAACCGCATCGCATATGCATTTTAAAACTTTTTAAATTGTGTAAACTAAAAAATTACTCAACTTTGAAATGCTATTTTCAGATATCATGACGACACCTACCATTGTGACTACCTTCGAGGATCTCATGGCTCCTACCATCACACCATTATCGCCGACATCGGTATTTGCTGGACCCGCATCTGACACCGAGTCCAGAGATGACCAGCCAGACGGAGTCATTATACTTTCAGATTCACCTACCCCATCACCACCTACTGTATCCCCTACTTCACCACTGCTAGTAGTACCTACATCTCCTCCTAGGGAGATGGATCAGGTTGTACCTTCCTTACCACCTTTACCACCACCTTCAGCACATCGCTCTTACCCCACCAGTGCTTTGCCACCTCGCAAGAGGAGGCGTGATTCTATTCCTGACTCGACCTTCGAGATAGGAGAGGGATCAGGAGCTGGACAGGCCAGTCTTGGCGCCTTAAAGGCACAGGTCGACGCACTTGTGGCCCGACAGGCGTAGGATACTACACTTATTCATGCGCTACTACAGGCGGATCAGCAGGTTCGCGCCGTACTTTAGGAGAGATTTAGTTCTCTCGACTGGACTATGGCTGGTGAGTCACACACCACTTAGAGTTCTTTGGGTATGACCCAAGGGACCATACAGTGGTTGTTGGATGAGGTTGCTTACCTCCGTTACCGGCTAGTTTCACTAGAGGGTCACTCGTACGAGACCCAGGCTACCATCGTCACACAGGAGGAGACCTTCCGGACTTTCATAGACCTGGCAGATCTTCGCCATCAGGGAGTCAGTGCAGAGACGGATCATCTACGGAGTGCCGATACTGCACGTCAACACCAGTTGCTCAAGACCATGAGATTCTCCCGAGAGACCAGGAGAGCGATGATTTGCATGCAGGATGATCGTGCACCCACACCACCAGCTGGACCACCCGCACCTGCAGACAGCCATACTAGTGTAGGCTAGATTTCTTTTGTACATCATGGCAAGCATTGAGTTGCATCTCAGCTCGCATAATTTAGGTCTTTTGTACTTGTATTTCATTTCAGTTGTATCCGTATCGTAGCACCTAACCTTAGTAGGTAGGTTATCTTTTGTTGTATTACAAACAGATGTACCACTATCTCAGACAGGATTGTTGTATCTTTGTCTTAGATTGGTTGTATTTGTATCATATTGATGTTCACCAGTATTGACATATTATCACTTACTTGTTTGTTTGAATTTATATTATTATGAACTCTTGACAGGTTATCCAATTTGTTGTGAATTCTATGCATATCCATTTTCATGCAGCTTAATATAATACTCCTACTGACCAACTAATAAATCTCATCTTTGTGTATGATAGAACGATGGCACAAAGAGTCACTCGGCAAAATCCCAACGCTTCTCCCTCAACAACTATTTCAGAAGCACAACTTAGAGTGCTTATCGGTCAAGGCATTGCTGATGCCCTAGCCGCCAGGGAAACACACCCTAACGGAAACCAGGGCGACAGTCAAAACTCAAATTCCAGAGATCGAACTGCCAGAGGATGTACCTATCCCAACTTCCTGGAATGCAAGCCCAGTTACTTCAAGGGCAGGGAAGGGGTAGTAGGACTCATGTAATGGCTCGAAAGGACCTAGACAGTGTTCCGCATTAGTGATTGCACCGGAGAAAACAAGGTGAAATTTGCCACCTGTACTATCTTGGAACATGCTCTCACCTGGTGGGACTCTCTAGTTGCTACCCTTGGGCATGATGAAGCCTATGGGATGACCTGGAATGCATTTAAAGAAAGACTTACCACGAAATACTGTCCTCGTGGTGAAATCAAGAAACTAGAGATTGACTTGTGGAACCTCAAATGCTCAAATCATCACATCACAACTTACAACCAGATATTTTAGGAGCTAACTTTGATGTGTACTCGGATGTTCCCTGACGTGAAAGACAAAATAGAATAGTACGTCAGTGGACTTCCTGATTCTGTTCATGATAGTGTACTCGCATCCCGACCCACTACGATCGAGGGTGCCATAGAATTTGCCACGGAGCTGATGAACAAACGGGGACATGCTCATGTACTTAGACAGTCTGAGTACAAGATAAAAGTTGAGGAGAACTACCGTAGTCATCACCAGGCCCAACCACCAAAGAGAAAAACCTTGGGCCAGATCTGTAGTGTTGTTTCCTCAGCACCACCACCATATGTAGGCAACAAGCCAAAGTGCTCCAAGTGCAATTTCCATCATTTCTCTACTACTGAATGCCGAAGACCCGGACAGGGCAACTCCCATGCTCCAGCCATCAGGAACAACTCCAGTACCAACTACATGCCCCAAAATGGCAACAGTCAGAACTTCTGCGGAAATGGACAGCAGGGAAACCGCCAGCACACTGGCAGCGATAGCATGGCTCGTAGAGAAGTTCGTTGCTATGGTTGCGGGGAAACCGGGCACATCAAGCCTGATTGCCCAAAGCGGCAGTTAGGAATGAGAACAGGGAGGAGCACCGTCTAGATTCTATGTGATATGAGACACCAAGACCAACCCCGACTCCAATGTGGTTACCGGTACGTTCCTTCTAAACAATCGCTATGCAACTATTTTATTTGATACGGGAGCCGATAGGAGTTTCATATCCACAGAATTTAGTAGCTTACTAGAAATCACACCTACACCGTTAGATGACTATTACAGAGTCGAGTTAGCAGACGGTAAAATCAGTGAAACTAACACTATTTTAAGAGGGTGTACCTTAAATCTTTTGAATCATCCATTCGACATTCATTTGATACCTGCAATTTTGGGTAATTTCGACGTCATCATTGGTATGGACTGGTTAGCCAAATATCACGCAACCATTGTGTACGACAAAAAGCTAGTCCGTATACCATGGGGAAAAGAAAATATAATTATCCGAGGAGAAGGAAATTCAGATAGAAATGACACCAGACTGAGTGTTATCTCATGCACTAAAGTACAGAAGTATATACTAAAAGGATGCCCTATCTTTTTAGCACATATTTTGAAAACCGATAAAGAAGAGGAACCAGAGAAGAAAAAAATCAAGGACGTACCAATTGTCCATGATTATCTCGAAGTTTTCCCAGACGACTTACCTGGTTTGCCTCCGACTTGTCAAGTGGAATTTCAAATCGACTTGATACCAGGAGCTGCACCTGTAGCTAAAGCACCATACCGATTAGCACCAACCGAGATGAAAGAACTCGCTGAACAACTTCAAGAACTGTCAGACAAAGGTTTTATCAGACCCAGTTCCTTACCTTGGGGAGCTCCGGTGCTTTTTGTCAAAAAGAAAGATGGATCTTTCCGAATGTGTATCGATTACAGAGAACTGAATAAGTTAACTATGAAAAATCGTTACCCACTACCACGAATCGACGACCTATTTGATAAGTTACAAGGATCAAGTGTATACTCCAAGATCGACCTATGATCGGGGTATCACCAGTTGAGGGTCAGAGAAGAGGACATACCGAAAACAGCTTTCAGAACTCGTTACGGTCCTTATGAATTTCAAGTCATGCCATTTGGACTGACCAACGCTCCAACCATATTCATAGACCTCATGAATCGAGTGTGCAGACCCTATCTGGATAAGTTCATGATCGTGTTTATCGACGACATACTTATCTATTCCAAGAATGAGCAAGAGCACGTAGAACATCTTGCTCAAGTGCTAAAATTACTTAACGAAGAGAAGCCGTACGCAAAATTCTCAAATTGTGATTTTTGGATTCCTAAAGTGAATTTCCTCGGTCATGTGATCGATGACAAAGAAATTCAAGTGGACCCCGGGAAAGTCAAATCCGTGAAGGATTGTGTCGGAAATACGTTTTACGTATTAAGAAGGATCGGTCACTCCAACGATAGTCCATGTAATAGCTCGTACTTTAGTTACTTATCTTTATTTAACAAACAACACCAAGCCTAGACTACAAGATGTATAGGCCGGCCCAAATGTAAGCCCAAGCCCATGTCAAGGGCTTGGGTATATAAACCCTCTCCTTAGATGGAGAGGGTGTGTGGTTATTCATTTTACACATAGTTCTCATAAGTTTCTCTCTCTAGAATTGTGTGTGTTCCACCATCTCTCTATCTCTTTCTCTCTCTAAAAACATAAGCAAGATTTACATATCAACAAATGGTATCAAGAGCCATGGGATGAGTGTATTGTTTATGTGTTTGTTATCATAGAAATTTGTGTGTTTTGATCCCTATTTCCCACGTCCAAGAATTTTTTTGGTGTTTTTTGTGGTTTGATCTTCACCAATATCATTTACATATATTTGTTAGTGATTTGGGTTACTTGGATCGCTCAAAAACGCAAAATTTTTAAGTGTTTAGATTCATTTTTGGCATCAAAATTCGTATTTCTTATAGTACAATTCGTATCCCTTGTTCTTCGTAATTTTCGGAATATCTGGTATAATTTCGCAATTATTTGTTACATTGCGAAATCTTGCATTCTTGCATATTGCGAAATCTTGGATTTTTTGAAAGTTGCGGAATCTTGCATTTTGGTGATTGCGAAATATTCAATCTTGAGAATTGCGAATTTGTCACTGAATTGCGGAATTGTCACTTGTATTGCGGAATTGAGTGCAAACAGTATTGCGGAATTGTCACTTGAATTGCGGAATTGTGCTAAGTTGCGAATTTTTGTGAATTACGAAATCTTGGGAATTGCGAAATCATTCAAAAGTTGCGAAATCTTGTGAATTGCGAAATCTTCGATTCAGTAAAGCCCGCATGTGTTGATACCACTGCACAGAATCAATCATTGATTGAACAATTGATTCGAAAGTCGGTGGAAATATCTGATTTGAGGGAACAAATTTGTGATAATTATCTGGTCTTGGCTGAGTTAAAGGAAACACTTCGTACTCTAAAAGGTAAGAACGTTGTGGATAACACAGCCACTGTCTCAACATCGTCCTCTAGTGCAATCAAAAGGAACCTTATAGCCGTCACACCATTTAATAAGGGCCCTAGGACTAAACCTTCTCAAACATTGGTCACTAAAGATAAGGCGGAATCAAAACCAGCTTCTAATATTCCCGTGTTGGCTTCTACAGGAGTAAGCACCACTACTAAGGCTCAAAGATCTAAGCTTAAAAGAAACAAGAAGAATGATAGGATCTTGCCCCCATCTAGTAGTCAAGTGACGAAGAAAGTAGAAGCCCATCCTAGGAATGTTATTTCTGTTTTGAATAAAAAGAATCATGTAGCTAAACCTAAAGGCTCTACGGTTGTGCAGCGTTCTAAGCCTACTGTGAATTCTAATTTGAAATGTTGGAATTGCAATGAATGTATGTTTTCTAGTCGTCATGATTCTTGCCTTATTGACCATGTGAATGAGATGCATGCCCGGAAAAATGGATTAGAATGGAAACCGACTGGAAAGTGTTAACCCAAGTTGGTTGGTTGTGGCGCCCAACTGGTAGAACTTCCACTATAGTAGAAAATATGTGCCCTTTAACTAGGATCACTCCCACAGAAGTGAAGAAAGCGTGCCCTTTAACTAGGAGTACCAAGACTACCAAAACACAAGCGTGTCCTTTAACTAGGAACACTGACACTACTGTAGGAACCAAGTGCCCTTTAAATAGGTCTACTCCCACTGTAGTGCCTGCGAATAATCCAAAACCTAAGAAAGATGGAACAATAAAACGTGTTAGTGCTAAAACTCATATTAGAAAACGCAGGAAATCTAAAGGTCTCATAAATGCTAGCAATTCTGATAATCTTATATCTCTATCTGCTAACACTCCGGAACCAATAGTTTCCAATGCATTGTCTACTGTTGTTATTAAAAACAGGTGGTCCAAATTTTTCTGTGGTATTTAGACTCTGGTTGCTCCAAGCATATGACCGGAGATCGCTCTCAGCTCAGAAATTTTGTCAGCAAGTTCTTTGGTAATGATCATATTGCAAAGATAATGGGTTATGGTGAATATCATATTGGGAATGTTATAATTTCAAGAGTGTATTGCGTGGAAGGTCTCGGTCACAGCTTATTCTCTGTGGGACAATTTTGTGATGCAAACCTAGAAGTTGCTTTTCGAGAGCATACCTGCTTCATTCGTAATTTGGAAGCGGTTGATTTATTGAAAGGTATTCGAGGGAATAATTTGTACACTTTGTCTCTACAAGACATGATGGCCGCTTCTCCCATATGTCTTCTCTCCAAAGCATCAAAGACTAAGTCATGGTTATGGCATCGACGGTTATCTCATCTTAACTTTGACGCTATTAATCATTTGGCAAAAAAACGAACTTGTTCGTGGTCTTCCTAAACTTTCATTTCACAAGGATCATTTGTGTTCCGCGTGTACAATGGGGAAAAGCACTAAGAAATCTTACAAACCCAAGACGGAAGACACCAACCAAGAGAAACTCTATCTGTTGCATATGGATCTTTGTGGGCCAATGCGTGTTGAAAGTCTTAGTGGTAAAAGGTACATCCTCGTTATTGTGGATGATTACTCTCGGTTTACATGGGTGAAATTTCTTACAACAAAAAATGAGGCACCTAAATTCATCATCGGATTTCTCAAGATGATTCAAGTGCGTCTCAACACTACTGTCCGACGCATTCATACAGATAATGGAACCGAATTTGTGAATCAAATCTTGCGTGATTATTATGAAGAAGTTGGCATATCTCATGAAACATCCGTTGCACGCACTCCACAACAAAACGGTGTCGTTGAAAGGCGAAATCGCACACTTATGGAAGCTACTCGAACGATGTTAATTTACGCAAAGGCTCCATTGTTTTTATGGGCAGAAGCAGTATCTACAGCAGTGTACACCCAAAACCGGTCACTAATTCGTAAACGCCATGGTAAAACACCTTATGAGCTTCTCGATGGGAAAGTACCAGATTTATCATATCTTCATGTATTTGGTTCTCTATGCTATCCAAATAATGATGGTGACAAACTTCAACCAAAGGCTGATATTGGTATTTTCATTGGTTACGCACCCGCAAAGAAGGCATACCGAATCTATCGTAAGTCTCGTAAGATCCTCGAAACTATGAATGTTGATTTTGATGAGCTGACAGCAATGGCTTCTGAGCAAAGCAGCTCTGAACCCGCACTTCATGAAATGGGACCTAGTACCATTAGTTCTGGTCTTGTCCCAAACAACCCTACTTCATCATCATTTACACCACCTTCTAGGACTGAATGGGATACGTTGTTTCAACCGTTCTTTGATGAATTCTTTACTCCTCCAAGTATTGTTGCTCCAAAACCTGAGGTAATAGCTCCGGTAACCGAAGTTGTCGCTCCTGCAACCGTTGCTCAATCAGATACGTCTGCACCTACAATTGGTCTAGATATACCATCAACAAGTAATTCTCAACCAACACCTGCTTCAACTACCCATGTCATGCCTATTGATGATGAAGAGGATGATGATGATCACGATTTGGAATTCGCTCAAATGCGTGAACTTCCATTCTTGGTGTACCAATTCCCGACCCTAATCAAGCCGGGTCGTCCACCTCAGAGGAAGCTCCTCCTACGATCTACTCCAATCCACAGATTCGTGAACATGACAGCAAGTGTATAGATTCTATTATTGGTGACCCTAATCGTCCGGTATCCACACAAAGTCAGTTACAAGAAAATGCAATGTTTTGTCATTTTGATGCTTTTCTCACTGAAGTTGAACCTAAGACATGGCAAGAAGCTTTTACTCAATCCTGTTGGATAGAAGCTATGCAAGAAGAACTTAATGAATTTATACGTCTTGAAGTATGGAACTTGTCCCATGCCCGGATCAAGTGCAGTTACTCACTTTGAAATGGGTTTACAAGGTGAAACTCGATGAGTTAGGCGGAATATTGAAGAACAAAGCTCGACTAGTAGCTCGTGGATACAAGCAATTATTGGGCATCGACTTTATGGAATCCTTTGCACCTGTTGCCCGTTTGGAAGCTATTAGACTATTCCTCGCTTATGCAGCCCACATGAATATGATCGTCTATCAGATGGATGTGAAGATGGCATTTCTTAATGGTGAAATCAAGGAAGAGGTCTATGTTCAACAGCTGGATGGTTTTGTGAATCCTAAATATCCTAATCATGTGTACAAGCTTAAGAAGGCTCTCTATGGGTTGAAGCAAGCTCCACACGCGTGGTATGATCTATTATCACAATTCCTCATTACGCAAGGCTTCGCTAAAGGCAAGGTGGATCCCACGCTGTTCATTCAGAAACGAGGTAAAGATATGATTATGGTACAAATATATGTTGATGATATTATATTTGCAGCCTCAACCCAAACCTTATCTGACGAGTTTGGGACACTCATGTCTTCCAAGTTTAAGATGTCAATGATGGGCAAGGTATCATTCTTCTTAGGTCTTCAGATATCTCAGAGTCCGAGAGGCATCTTTATCAATCAATCCAAGTATGCCCTTGAATTGCTTAAGAAGTATAAGATGGAATCTTGCGATCCCGTGGATTCTCCAATGGTGGAACGAACTAAGCTTGATGCAGATCCACATGGAGTTGCCGTTGATCCGACACTTTACCGTGGAATGATCGGTACTCTTCTGTATATCACAGCTAGCCGACCTGATCTTCAGTTTGCTATATGTATGTGTGCTCGGTATCAAACTCGACCTACTGAGTTACACTTGGCCACTATGAAACGGATCTTTCGATCTCTTAAAGGAACCATTAATCGGAGACTTTGGTATTCGAAGGACTCTTCGATTACACTTATGGCATATGTAGATGCGGATCACGCGGGTTGTCAAGATACAAGGCGTAGCACGAGTGGAACTTTGCAACTTCTAGGAGATCGACTAATCAGTTGGGCATCGAAAAGGCAGAAAAGCGCTGCAATTTCAAATACGGAAGCAGAATACATAGCTATGTCCGGTTGATGTGCTCAAATTTTTTGGATGAGATCGCAATTAACCGACTATGGTCTAGGTTTCAACAAAATTCCGATGTACTGCGACAACAAGAGTGCAATTGCCTTATGCTGCAACAATGTTCAATTCTCTCGGTCGAAGCATATTGACATTCGCTACGACTTCATCAAGGAGCAAGTGGAAAATGGAGTAATCGAGCTTTACTTTGTCCGATCTGAGTATCAATTGGCGGACATTTTCACGAAGGCTTTAGATCGCGCTCGAATTGAATTTTTGGCCGACAAGCTAGGAATGAGAACCTTCTCGCATGAGACTCTAAAGGAATTGGCAGATGAAGCGAAAGAATAGTGATGGTAAACTATTCTCCGTATCCCTGGTGATCATCTGTATATATTGTTTATATTTTTATCCACAAAATCAAAATACAAAAATATAAAACCATATAAAAACCATAAAAATTGAAAAATTAAGAAAAATTCAAAAATATTTCTACTTTATTTTTCAAAGGCATGTCTTTTGGTACGATAATATTTACGGCCTTAGAAATGTTGATTAATATTGACACGGCACCATAAATAGAGTTCGTACAAAAGTTGTAAATATTTCATAAAACATGCCAATATGGCTTGTGGTTATTTCAGACTGCAACCTGGTTTTCACATTAAAGTCAAGTATTTCTTATGAAAGCTTTGGCTCACAACGGGAATTAATTTTCTCGGGCAAGGTTTACTTTAAAACCTTGTAAGGGATCAAGTTTACTTTATAACTTGGTCTAACATAAATTGATGTACGTTTCAGTGCATTTATTTGTTAAAACAAGAGAAGTCTTGTTTTTATGAAGCTATCATCTCTACAACCATAGCGAACAACAATTGGTATCTATATACTCGACGATGCGACTACTCAACCGACGACTATAGCTCTTTGAATAGAACACGGGTCAACATTTGAGGGGGAGCAATTGTCAAGCATTCAGAATCCTCGATGCCGAACGTGCCTAGTTCACAAGTTGGTGTTAAGACAACAATACAACTAGTACATGTGGTGTCAAGAGATGACTTCAGACGTGACGAGGCGACCAACATATGCTGACAAGAACCATTTGATCATATCATATGATGTTATCATCAATCAGGTCCAACCTTGTCATATGTGATCATGTTACAAATCGGTATCATATCTCATACATTTGGAATCATGAAGATAAAACGGACTTGCATTTTTCTTCCCAAAACCTTTGTTTAAACTTCATTAAATCAATTGATATTAAAAATATCGATTGGGTTAATATTTTTAATATGGGGGAGAAAATGTGATTTAATATGGGAAATTATCAAAAATGGTTTGACTTAACGTGTTGGCTTATCCCGACATATGCGAAATGTTTTTGAATATCGTGGCATGTGCTAAGGGGGAGCAAAACGGATTTGCATTTCAAAATGGATTTTCATGGTGACATATACTTACCCAAAACCCATTTATTTCACGACGATGAAGATTGTGGTGACATAAGGATGGTAGGATAGGTTAAGTCCTATGATTCTTCCAGAACCGGAGGAATCTTCCCAAGGACATTCCATAGCTAGAAATAGTAGTCCTTAGGAAAGATGGAGAAAGATTGTGAACGCAGCTGAATGCCGACCAAGTACTTAAGCTAGCACTAGAACAATCACAACAAGGTGCTAGTTATGACGTATTGGTAAGCATTGAAGGGGTTGAAGAATGAAAAAGAATTGTAAAGATAAAGGGTGTAAAGAAAGAAGCCCTCCTTACAACTTTAGGCAAAAACCGGGTCAATACATATGCTATTGAGATCATTTTTAATGATTCTTGATATTGAAGATAGACATCATGGACCCAGTGATGCAATGCACAACCCATCCCAGCTAACTCAGATATCTCTTAAAAGATATTTGTTTTAATCACACGGAGACAACACGTTATCTATCGATTTATTCACTCCGAATAAATTGGTATTGAAAAGGTGGCACTCCTCTCCAGCCTCCGATCACTAAAATCCAAAATGCACGATCGAGTCTAGAGCCATTTGAGATCATCAAATATCTCATTAGGACACACTTCCATAATTCCTTGCTTCTTCACACACTGTGAAAAGTAGAAAGATCTTAAGAGTCCTACGCAAAATCTTCATGATCTTGCCTGAACATCCGAGTAATATGAAAGTATTTACAATGAAGATGAAATCCTTCTTGAGCGAATATCAAAAAGCTCATGGTAGGTGACTCGTGCGATTCTTTATGAATCAAGCTTGTGATAACTGGAAAGCAACAGTGGTTTAATTCTTAACTGAATTTAAACACGTTCCAGGCCTCTACGCAATATCTTAGTGATCTTGCCAGAACACTCAGAGTGATACCTTAGTGTTCACAGTGATGAGTGGAAATCCTTCTAGTGTTAACCTCAAACAGCACTTGGTAGGTAACTTGCAAGATTCAATATGAATCAAGCTCGTGACAACTAGAAAGCAACGATGGTGCGATTCTTTAATGAATCAAACTTGTTCCAGGAATCAGAATTGACGGCTTCAATCATGCGGATAATTTTATCCAAATGATTCACTCTTTACGTTCGCAGTCAGCTTTGGACGGTCGAGTAAAGAGAACAGGTTTACCCGCGAAATCTTGTCAATGATATTTTTAATTAAATCTACCTGCCACAAGTATGATATTTTATATCATCCAACGGTCTTCACCGACCGGAAGTAAAATGCTACCGAATTAGAATGAAATGTTCAAATCCATTTCGTTCGTGTCTACTTATGTTGCGGCATTTGAAGAAGGTGGCATTACGGGATCCAAGAAGAAGTCGTCCCCGCATGCTTATACTTTATGGACTTAATACCTCATATAATTCAAGAAAGCCTAAAAGTTAAGTCTTCCGTTGTATCGAACTCTGAAGCTCTCAAGAATTACAAAGGTATAAGTATGTGGGACGTGAGGTCACGAAGAAGCGAAGATCACAAGTGATGGATGCACAAGATCAAGGCAAGAGATTAATTCTCAAGATTGATATCAATGATCACATCAGCATGTTCACCTGAAAAGAAAAAGAAAAGAAAGACGAAGACTACGAGCTCAAGACAAGCATAGTTTGCTAGGTTTATCTTATTATTGTAACTTGGGTAATGCCCTTGTTTGGAGTGACCTCCCTTAGGGGGAGATTCTTGGAAATATGTTTTACGTATTAAGAAGTATCGGTCACTCCAACGATAGTCCCTAAGCAAGATTTACATATCAACAGATTGGGCATCACCCACTTCACCAAAGGAGATTCGCCAATTCTTAGGTCTTGCCGGTTACTACCGGAGATTTATAGAAGGATTTTCTAAGATAGCTAAATCTATGACGAAACTTACTCAGAAAGGCATAAAATTCAATTGGGGAGAAAAAGAAGAGGCTGCATTCCAAACCATTAAGCAGAAATTGTGTAGTGCACCCATTTTAGCCCTACCAGAAGGCAACAAAGACTTCTTTGTCTACTGTGACGCCTCACACAAAGGCTTAGGAGCTGTATTGATGTAGAGACAGAAAGTTATTGCCTATGCTTCAAGAAAATTGAAGAAGCACGAGCATAATTACTCAACTCATGATCTAGAACTTGGATCTGTAGTTTTTGCCTTGAAAATTTGGAGACACTACCTGTATGGAACAAAGTGCACAATGCATACTGATCACAAAAGTTTGCAACATATCCTAGACCAGAAGGAGTTGAACATGAGGCAACGTCGTTGGATAGAGTTGCTCAGTGACTACAACTGCGACATCAAATACCACCCAGGTAAGGCCAACATGGTCGCAGATGCACTAAGTCGAAAATGAAATGATCCTCCCATGAGAGATCGAGCCCTAGTTATGACCATTATCTTGGATCTACCCAAGCAGATATTAGAGGCTTAACTCTAAGCACAGAAGCCTGAAAACATCGGAAAGAAAGACATAGGAGGAATGCTTAGGACTGACCTAAGCAAGGAGAAGTTGGAAGCTAGAGCAGAAGGAACGTTATATTTACACGGAAGAAGTTGGTTACCATTTTACGGAGACTTGAGAAACGTAGTCATGCACGAATCTCATAAGTCCAAGTACTCCATACATCCCGGATCTGAAAAGATGTATCAGGACGTGAAGAAATTATATTGGTGGCCGAACATGAAAGCAGACATTGCCACATACGTGAAGAAATGTCTGACTTGTGCCAGAGTAAAGACAGAACATGAGAGACCATCCGGTTTGTTAGTCCAACCTGAAATACCAAAATGGAAATAGGACAACATCACCATGGACTTCATTACCAAACTTCCTACTTCATCTCACGGTTACGATACATTTTGGGTAATCGTTGATCGACTCACAAAATCAGCTCATTTCCTACCCATCAGAGAAAATGACTCTCTGAACAAGTTAGCCAAGCTATACCTGAAGGAAATAGTGACTAGACATGGTATACCAGTCTCAATCATTTGTGATCGAGATGTTAGATTTACGTCAAACTTTTGGAAGGCTTTCCAACGAAGTTTAGGAACAAACTTGGATATGAGCACCGCATATCATCCGCAGACTGACGGTCAGAGTGAACGAACAATCCAAACCCTAGAAGACATGCTAAGAGCATGCGTGATCGACTTTGGGAAAGGATGGGTCGAACATATACCATTAGTTGAATTATCCTACAACAACAGCTACCATGCCAGTATCAAAGCAGCACCATTTGAGGCACTCTATGGCCGCAAGTGTAGATCACCCGTATGCTGGGCAGAGGTGGGGGAATTTCAACTGACTGGACCCGAACTAATCCAAGAGACAACTGAGAAGATCACAATCATCAAACAACGAATTCAGGCTACCTAGGATAGACAGAAGAGCTATGCAGACAGGAAACGGAAACCTATGGAGTTTGCAGTAGGTGACCATGTTATGCTAAAGGTATCATCTTGGAAGGGCGTTGTGCGATTTGGGAAACGTGGGAAACTAAATCCACGTTACGTAGGACCTTTCAAGGTGATTGCCAGAATCGGTGAAGTCGCTTATCGTCTAGAGTTGCCCCAGCAGTTGAGCCGAGTACACTCTACATTCCATGTCTCAAACCTAAAGAAATGCTACGAAGATGAGCCGCTAGCCATGCCATTGGAGGGAGTCCACTTTGATGACAAACTTCAATTCATAGAAGAACCGGTAGAAGTCATGGAGAGAGTAGTCAAGAAGCTAAAGCGAAGCCAAATCCCGTAAGTTAAGATACGATGGAACTCCAGGAAAGGTCTTGAGTTCACTTGGGAACGCGAAGACTTATTTAGAGCTAAGTGCCCACACCTGTTCACCTGAGCAGTAACGTCATCTTAAGTTTTGAGGACAAAGCTAAAATAACGGGTTAATGCTATAAAACCTGTAAATTTCAGGTTTTGACTATGTCATCATTGTACACGTCACCTCATGATATATGTATATATATTACCACCTTTGCATGAAAACTTTGAGCAATCATATGCATCATACCTGAGCATGCATTATTTTAATCATCAGAATACGAAACATTTAATCACATGGCATTACATCATGATTATGAGTATTTAATCATAAGGACACAACCACATTTATATGACTACATTATATGGACATGTGGGGCAGTAAACAACCACTTCTTTTGGGACATTTAATTCACTGAACTTATAATCATAAGCATTCATCATATTGATTTATAAAAATCCAAACTCATGATCACGATTAATAACATTTACTTAAGAATCATTTTAAAGCTTTAAAATATATATTTATATATAATTTCCTCACATCATGAATGACATTACGTTACGACATCAATTGTTTTTATTATTAAACATTACCTTTAACCACTCTAACTTATTTGAACAAAGTTGTTTTGCTTTTAATAAAGTAAATTATTTTCTCATTTAAATATGACCATACTTTCACCAAGGTTCCCAAACTTAACCAAAATCAACCTAGACTTAAACCTACTCACACAATATTATACCTACACACCTAGTAACTATACTTAGACATAAGATTTAAACATAAAACTACCTTAGACTCACTTATTAGCCGAATGTATACATTATACATAACATTACATACCAAAAACCTTTACCAATTACACTTTGACTTTCTAGACTTGGTACAACACACTACATTAAACCATACACTATTTGAGCACTCTCTTTTCTCTTGACTAAGCCAAACCGCCGGTTACATTGCCCAAAACCAAGACACCATGTACAATTTAGCATTTAAGGAATGTACTAACTTAGTTATGCATGTATAAGGAAAATAAGACACCTAGCACACACTCTTTACCCTAGACATGTGATAGAACAAACCACACATCCATTTTGCTTGTACAACATTTCAATTATGACTAATACTATGCAAGTCACATTGTGTCCCCTTGGTTTGTTAAACATGCGAAGGCATAAGGCCTTTTGGGGTCAAGTGTACAATGTATGTAATTAAAACTTTCTACCTCAAATCCTAGGAACTAGATATATGGATTACTATGTTAGATTGTCATATCTTGCACCTCTCTCTCTTGCCGTGGAAATCCCCTAAGCCACACATACACTTTCCAACTTGATATTTAGCTAAACACTTGAACTTCACATAAGTCTCACACTTCCATAGACGAGATCAAACATTTACTTCTACCTATTCTTGGTCTTCACCAAGCATTTAGTGCATGCTATTCAAGATATTTAGCATTCAAGACGAACCAATATCATCCTTAGGTCACGTGTAGGAAAAGATGACGCCTAGAAGCCCTAATCCATAGTCATTACCACATTTTGCTAAGACAAGTAAGTATGAGACCTTTCTAAACTTTTTCCTTACTTATTTCACTTGTCATGCATGTAAAAGCTATGAAAATGAAACTAGGAGTACATGCATACGTATAAAACTCCTAGACAAGTCCTTAACAACATATAAGCCCACGGCTTATATGATGTTCATGGACAACCTTGCTTCAAAACCCTAGGGATTCGTAAGAATATGCATATGGAACATAACATGAGCCCTAAGTTGTTAACCTAGTCATGAAAGCTTATAACATATTATATAAGCCGAAACATATAAGCTTATATAAGCCCATGAATCATATAAACATAGACCTATTTAAGCTAGAAATTAAAACCCTAAGAATTTAAATAAGCCGAGACCTAGAACCTATATAAGCCATGCCATTGAAACCCTAAAACCTAATATAAGCCGAGACCTAAAACTTATATAAGCAAGTCATTGAAACCCTAAAATCTATATAAACTGAGACCTAGAAACATGTATAAGCTAGCTCATATAAGCCCTAAGAATAATAAATAAGCCGAGTCATGTAAGCACTTATTAGCCTAATAAATAAGCCATAAACTTGAATATAAGCCGAACGGAAATAAGCCATAACTTATTTATAAGCCTAGTAAAACTTAAGCTATATGCCCAAAAAGTAAATTATAATTACTAGCCCACTTAGTAAAACCTAATTAAACAAGCCCACTAGGCCCGTATAAACCAAGCCGAGACCCTATTGGGCCAACCAAGCCCAAAACCTATGATTGGAGACTTTTCTTGGGATTATAGCCAATTAGTGAAAGTTAGGGACAAATATGTGACTTAATAAAACTTTTATATATACTTCGTGATTTTAAGAAGTAGGGGGACCAAAACTGTAAATTTTGAAAGTATAGGGTGCTTGTATGTTGAAGCCGTGAGCTAAACAAAATCACAAGGACTAATTGTGCCATTACTGAAACTTAATATTAGCCCTAGTTTCCCTTTTAAATATTTCGAGACTTCAAGGGTCATTATTGCCACTTTTGGAAACTTATTACTAGCCCTAACTTTATCTTTGGATATTTTGAGACTTCAACCAAAAGTGTCATTTTGAAAACTTAAAACAAACCCTAACCCTTATTTAATTATCCCCGAGAGATAGGGGGTGGGGGGGTTGGTCGTTTCCCCAAAGTCTTATAAGCCCTAGGGGCGTTTTTGAAAATAAATAAAACGGACAAGGACTAACGACGCGATATACCTAACGAACGAAACCTTAAAAGTTATTTTTGGTAAATTGTTATACTAACAAGGACTCAAGTGTAAATTTAAGTTAATTAAAAATATTAATAAATCGTTTTATTGATGAATTAACTTGGTCTTTTAGATAATTAGATAAATTACTAAGTTTATTCGCGAAACCTTATAAACTGACAAGTCCCGTTAATTATAATTCTTGAAGCCAAAAGAAAATTTATTAGTATTTCATTTTCTTACTATAAATTAAATGAAATATAAATCTATTTATTTAATTTATTACTCATTTTACTAGACAATTTATATATATTTTTAGAAACTAAAAATATATATATATATTTACAATTCATTATAAGTGTAAACACTTAAACAATCGTAATAGCTTACTAATTCGTGATCATGCATTTTCAACCATACATTCATCATGCATTGTTATTTTGCATTTACTAAGGCACTTAAAATTACTTAGGTAATTTCTCCAATTCGTGATCATACTGTACCAGTTTATTCAGTGACATCATCCCCACATCATTATCACTAAGGTGAGTTCATGGCCCCATCTTTACTATTTTATAACTGGGGGAGAAAACATACAAAAACTATATATATATTTAAATATGCAAACACGCACTGATGACAACAACAATATATTGCCTATTGTTTGCCCCATACCTGTGGACTGTAATAGTTAATAGTGTAGAGCGAAATGTATGAATAGATCTATTTGGGTATTGACAACACCCGACCTGCGTGACTTGCTATCACGAAACGCTTAGGCCAAGTAGCAGGTTTATTTCATTGTCGGACTGAGGGAACATCATCAGGATAGACCCAAATGGGCGTACTGAGCATCATCAGTCTAGCTTCTATTACAGGGCAGTAGGAACTACTATAGTATTGGGCTACGATTGTCCTACTATGATCGTGGTGTTGGCATATTAGTAATTTATTTATTTAACTAAACCTATGAATTCACCAACTTCGTGTTGACCCCCACATTTTACTCTATATTTTTTCTCAGGAAAATAAAGCAGGTTCATGCATTGGATTCCAACATTTTAGGGAGGATCATGTTTACCATCGGGTTGAGATATTTACTTCAGTTTTATAAGAAATGTGGTTTTACAGACAAGATATTAAGTGTGTACAATTAATTCATGTAATATGTTTTAAATGACTATTATGATCATTGCTCTATATACTGTGTGCTATCGATCCACCCAAGTAACACCCCAAGTACTATTCCGCTGCATTTGACCATCAAGGGGGTGTTACAGTTATTTACCTTAAACGTCCTCAAACCATCTTCAACACCTCGAAGCCATTCAATCAAATATACAATCACTTCGGGTGCATAATAAAGAAAGAAAAACAATTTTTTGAATTGAAAATAATCAAAGCTAAATATATTATAGATTAAAGCGAAATACCAACAAAAAAAAACGTATCAAATTAATTTTACTACGGCGGGATTTAAATGCAAAATCCTATAATCCATTGAAGGAGATATAAAAGTAGAGAAGAATATTGAGATACTAACATAGTATCTCTTAATAAAAAAGGAAAAAAAGAATACACGTAGTTATTCATCATCTTTGTTCCAAACCCTAATCTCATAGACAACATCACATGAATGAAACATTCAAATGAATATTAAAAAATAAAAGAAGTTTACCATTCAAGGTCGGAGTTAGATTCCATCTCTACCACATACCATTTGTTTTTGGATTTTTATCCTGCACACAACATTAATTAAACGTCAAAAAATTAAAAAGATGCATAAATAAAAAGGAAATTGTATGTATCTCGGTTCAATGCTGTTTTTTTCTTTCGAATTGGCAATTTTAAAGAAGAGAGCGTGTAGAGGAAAAATGACTTAATGACTTAACTATATTAATGGCAGAATGAAATGGTGGAATGATAATGGAGTCAAGATATATATATATATATATATATATATATATATATATATATATATATATATATATATATATATATATATATATATATATATATATATATATATATATATATATATATATATATATATATATATATATATATATATATAGGAACAAATGTATTATGGTTAATGGAGCGTTTTGTGGAATTGCTACATTTAATTGTAATTGAAATTGTATATGTTAATTTGAAGGGTAAAAGTCATATAATAACAATGTACTTATTAAAATGTACCGACTTTAAACACTTACAATTTAATCGTTAAACATTACCAACGAACTTGTTTGTTTTGTAACAATGTTACAAATATTACCGGCTAAATTTCCACGTCATTAATTTATTTAATTTAAAATACCCGTCACTAATAATTCTACTGTGGCCCACCCATATTTTTTACTCACTTCACCTTTACTAACAGTAATCCAAGTGTGAGAGTGCTTATGATTTGTAGTTTTTTCCCTTTTTTAATTTCAAATAAAAGACTATCATAATCTTCATAACCATATCCAAAATCAATTATTGTATCTTATTATCTTTTTGCTTCCTGAATCCTTTCATCTCCGATGGTAACTCAGAAACCATAAGCATCACCACATAATTCAACTTCATTTTTTCAGATTCTATCAAATTAAAAACACAAAAAAAAACTAACAAAAACTTTCAATTCATCATCATTGATCTCGGTCTTTATAAACACATCTGCACACACTCATCAAAACACCATCACAACCACAAATCAACTACCACCAAACTAATACCGCCACCCGCACTACATACTTAATGAATGCATCATTCGATACGAATTCAAGAAGCTCTAGCAATGTAGCGCGTTTAAGGTCATTTTGGGGAGCATTAAGACAAGGGTTCTTTTCGCTGAAATCAAAAACCATACAACAGAGGCTTAACTTACTGATAAAAAGGGACGTATTTTTATAGTGTGAAAGGGCGTCTTTGAAAGGTAATAGAGGCTGAATTCCTGCAATTACACTTGATGGGAAGACTACAGCAGATGATTTTCTTAGTAATAGGGACTTAATATTATTAGAAGTAGCTTCTTCATCTTCAGAAGCTGAAGAAGGTGAAGACTCTGAAGCTGATAGTGATCTTTTGGGAAGCTTGCCAAGAAGAAGCTTCTTCAACATTGTTGGTATAAGCTGATTAAAGGGCATTTTATTATAATTCAGTGATGAAGAAATCACAAGATCTATGTGAATAAATTTTATAAAAAAAACAGAACATAACAGATCTTGTAAATATGTTTGCCTGTTTGTGGATTAAAAAAAGGAAAGATTTTTTACAAAAACAGTAAAGTTAATAATTTATTTGTGAAAGAACAAAATGAAAAAGAATGGAAACGAAAAAGGCAGTGCACGATGATTATTTCTTCATGAATCATGACCCAACACTACACGTACTCGAACTGTGTATAATAGAAATCATACGTTGAAATAACAAAATAAAATATATACACGTGGATATTACCGTGCCAGCGTGTCGGTAACAGGTGATCAAATTGGTAAAGACGAAACATTTTTGAGACTTCATTGGTAATGTCTAGCAATTAAGTTGTAAATGTTTAAAGTCGATACATTTTAATAAGTAAAATGGTATTGTATATCTTTTACCCTACTTTGAATAGAAATCTTATTGGAGAAGCTAAATTGATGTATTAATTTTAGGGTAAAAGCTACAAAATACCATCGTACTTATTGATTTATGCCGACTTTAAACACTTACTAATTAATCGCGTGATTTTACCATTATACTTTCAAATTTGTTTCGACTATACCAATATAAGCCTGAAATGACTTACCCTTTTATATGACTAATATACCCTTTGTCTTTTTCCTTTTCACATTGATGAACAAACTCTGTTTTTAGTGTGAAACTCATTACAGGTATAAGTGTAAATGGTTGTTTTTAAATTTGAACTGATGCTGCGACAAAATCAGGGAATGAAGAAACATAAGCTCCTAATAGAAGATATCCTTCCTACGATGGCATCAAACCGTAAAGTCCAGCAATTATTTGGATTGATATTTTTTAGATTTTTTAATTATACTTCAAATTCTTTTTTTTAGATTTTTTAATTAACTCTTGTTGAGTAAATCATAACTTCACCAATGCATTTTGTTTGTTGCAATTGTATGCATAGAAGATGTTTGACCAAATGTCCCTTAAGAAGAAAAGTGTGTGTTTAGTCAAAATGATTGACCTTATAATGGAGTATTGAATCTACAAACCCAGTTCAATCATTATCCTTTTTACTTGCTAAAAGGTAACCAAATAAACTTTATATATAAACAATCCCTTTTATATTCCATGTAGCAAAATGTATCGAATCAAACTTGTATATAAATTTATAAATAACGCTAACTCACAATCAATCAAAACTATTTATCAAAGAGAATAAAAATATTAACAAGAATAATATTGAAAACAACTTGTGATATATATTTGGTACGTAGTAATCACGGTTTCAAATATGTCACAAATATTTTTATGTTAGCTTGTCCAAAATTATTCTCGTGGAACTAGTATAGACCGTAAGTTTTCATCTATGACTAAATCATTTAAATCAGTTCATCATGAATGGATCTTCATTTTTAATCGAACAATGATGTCTAAAGGGAGAAACAAAAATGGAGGATTGAGAAACAGATTTGTGGCAACAAATGTAATTATGTTTAAGAAGATAAGGGTAATATAGTCATTTCAGGCTTATATTGGTGTAGTCGAAACAAATTTGAAATACATTGGTAAAGTCACGAGTTTAATTAGTAAGTGTTTAAAGTCGGCACAAACCAATAAGTACGATGGTATTTTATAGTTTTTACCCTTAGTTTTAAGATAATTCTTTTCAAGTTTTAAAAGTTACATAAAGTATCAATACAAAAGTAATTTAATTGTTGCATTTAATATTTATGTTTTATGCCAAAAGTCTTTCAAGTCCCACTTTTTTTCAAAGACTTGATGGATTAATCTAAGCCATCTAATCTATTTACATCTAATGGCCCAAATTAAACCAAAAAATAAATCACTCACCCCTAATTTTTTCCTAACCCGTTCCTTTCTTATCCTCAACCTCCACCACCACCAGTCCCTCACACACACCCACACACAAAGTTGATGTTGATGACGAATTTTAGCATGTCAAAAGTGTTACATGGTTGAGTAGTAAAATTTAACCATTTTGGACAAAACCTTTTGACCCATTACCTTACTCTCCCGGCCCTTTACAATCTACAGAAAGAAACATCGGAGTTGAAGTTGAACTCAGAGGCTAAGATCGATATTAAGGCAGCGGTGTTAAATGATCGATATTAAGGCAACACATGTTATGATATTTGATGCACACCATATGTTTGATGAAATGACGCAATGAAAGTCACATGTACTTTAGCAAGTTTTTATTCATGAATGAACATTTTTCTTAAAGTTTGTTCGATTTTGTAGTTGATAAGCTGATTACAGATGTGAAACTTGTGATTACAGAACTGGACTATGACTCGTATATGAGTCACTGTGACTCATATATGAGTCAATGTGACTCATATATGAGTCACTATGATGACTTATATATGAAACTTAAACATATAGATTTTGTATTGAATCTTGTAGTACTTTACTAAAGAAATTTTGTTTGCAGTTCCTAAAAGGAACACCAACTCTTATAAAACCAACCATTATCCGTCTCCCATAATGCACAAACTACCAAGAACAGGACTTCCAAGAGGATAAACAACGACCATCGTAGCAGTACACTTGGGGAAAGCTCCAGCTTAAGCTCGTCGCACAGTGACATATATTTTACTTGCACGTTCTAAAAGGTTTCTTACTAATGAAATTTTTTTCTTAGTCCCGCGGGTTATGCTCTCAAAGGAGGTGATTTTCTCTCTCGGATTTGTAGCATGACGCTGGTTCAAAATCGATCATGATGGACTCACGTTGTAACAATAGGGGCGACGATGATGATTAATATCTCTTGTGTTTATGTGTTGTCTATTTGAATATAGGTTTGGGACAATAACTTTGTTAATGTGTTAAGTCTATAACTAGTTTCCCTTTTCCAGATTCTTTTTGTAGTTCTTTATTGTACCTTTTGCTTGTATATTTAATGAAAAAGTGTTACCTTTTATATCCTACGTTTGTTTTCGCACAAACCCCTTTTATATGAGTCGGAAATTGTATGATTCATATATGAGTCACTCCGACTCATATATGAGTGACTCATGTATGAGTCATCTGTTACACAATCATATGAGTCACTGACTCATGTATGAGTCAGACTGACTCATGTATGAGTCACACTAATCATGTATGAGTCATGTGTTAAAAAAGGTAGGTAGTTTCTGAAACTTCCAAGCATGTCCCAATGTCCATATTGGCTTTTGTTGTCACTGATGGTCACTCCTGGAAACACACGGTAACAACTCATTTCTAAAAATCGACAATACATTCCAACATTCATAACAATTTCGAATGTCATATGATTAACACTCCTTCGGTGTAAAAGCAAAAAACTTGTTAATACACATAGTAACGACTTATTTTCTAAGCCTCATGAGCATCCCCTTGAGTAATTGTTTGATGACAACCCATGTAGGATGTTTGATGCAAATTGACATCCTTATTATTACTCTGAAGTTTCTGAAAAGTCAAAATTGCAGCTCCATCAAGTCCCCGATAGAGTCAACAATAATCAAGCTTCTGCAATAGATGAAACAAACAATCTTTGATTTCATATATTACAATACCAAAAATACTTTGTGATAAACAATCTAAATGTTTGTCAGCCAATTGTAATTAGGAAATTGATAGTAAGTAGCGACTATCTTAGCAATCACATTCTTTTTCAATACTATTCAATAATTACACATGATTGTAGATCAGTGATAGATAGTATACGTTACAAACTAGGCTTTGGTGTAGTATTAGCATCTGTTACACAATCAGATAAAACTACAGTTCTGGAATTGAAATTTTATATATGGCTCATGTATGAGTCACAGTGACTCATACATGAGTCACAGTGACTCATACATGAGTCAATATGACTCATACATGAGTCACTGTGACTCATACATGAGTCACTGTGACTCATACATGAGTCACTGTGACTCATACATGAGTCACTGTGACTCATACATGAGTCACCAACTAAATCTGGCACAAAACTATGATTTCGTTACAAATATATTACCTGCATTGACGACTACATTTTCAGAAACATCGGCATCGGCAACTACATCTTCATTAACATCGCCATCAATCTGACTGATGTATGAGTCACAGTGACTCACACATAAGTCACTCTGGTATATGAGTCACCATGATTTTGTTACAAATGAAGCTATATTATTACCCGCATAACAAAAACGACTTACATATGTATAGTTTCATATATGAGTCACCGTGACTCATATATGAGTCACAGCGACTCATATATGAGTCACAACGACTCATATATGAGTCACAGCGACTCATATACGAGTCATAATCATAATTCAGTAATTATAAGTCTTACTTCTTTAATCAGTTTATCATCTACAAAAATCGATCATACTTCAATAAAAATACTCATTCATACATTAAAACTTGCTAAATCACATGTAACTTTCATTGTGTCATTTCATCAAACACATGATGTGCATTAAATATCATAACATGTGATTTACCTATATTATTAACTGGAAATGATGGACATGTTGTGAAAGTCATCAGAGAAGTGGGTTTGTTGTGGAAGTCACCAGAAAATGGTGGTTTGGTGTGCATCTCACCGGAAAACTATAGTTGTTTGGTGTAGTTGTTTGGTGTAGTTGTTTGGTGTGGAGGTTGCGGGAAAAAGGTGAGTTTGTTGTGGTGTTCGCGGGAAGAAGGTGGGTTTGTGGTGGTGGTCGCCGGAAAAAGGTGGGAGATGGGTTTGTTGTGGTGGTCGTCGGTGAGGGGTTGTGTAGTTCCCGATCTTTTTTTTGTATGTGTGTGTGAAAAATAGGGAGGGTTAGTTGGAAGATTGGTTTAATCACATCCATTGGATGAATGTAAGATGGATGGTTTATATTGATCCATCAAAACTATGATAAATATGGGGGCGTGGGTGATCTCTTCCCTATGTTTTATAGACTTGTAATATATTTTGTTTTATTATATAAAAATAGATACTAATATTAGATTTTTTTTTTCATTCATGTAATCCAAACACTAAGTGAACAAAAACTAAAATTGAAAAAGATGTTAATCAATTTTAGCAGAAGACAAATTAAACATGTGTAGATTAACAGATTCGCATAAATCAAAGACATTAGTATCTTTCAATTTCAATTTTATCATGCAAATCACATAACTATTTGTTATCCATATATCTTTCGGTTAGTCACATAACTAGTATTTGTTAGTCACTGGCCAAACAAACTGATGGTTTAAGATCATCATAACAATTATAAAAACCCTAACATAGATCAAAGAGCATACAGCGGAAGCAGATTAACAAGATCTATAAATAACACAATTATAATTAATCAAGGCTAGGGTTACATACCTTTTCCTTAGCAGAATGATCACCGGTAAAAATAGATCAAGAACACTACCAGGATGTAATCTAAAATAAGATCACACCACGATCTTGTACACACGTGATACGATGAGCTAATCGTGAGTCTAGCACGAACAGAACCGAGCCTTCCAAGTCTATGGAAGATCTACCCAACAACCCTAGAGAGGGGCTAGGACTAGATCTAAAATAGCTTATAGAAAATCAAAGAAGAACCCTAATAAGGGTGTGTTTGGCCGGCGGTTAGAGCAAAGAAAAGAGAGAATGGAGTGAAAAATTATGAGGCTTTAGGTTTGTTTATATACACCTTGGAAAACTTCTCTTCCAAGGTTAAACAAGATAAAGCAAGAAAATCTTTTCCCTTCTCTCTTGTCTCCTCTATTTAGGCCGGATATATTATGTGCTAAAGGGGGTTTCCAGAACTTTCTGACACCTTCTTTTAGCTTCTTTAATATTCTATAACGATCGTTTAAAACTTAACCTTTAATTACTTAACGGTCGTTAGCTGCAGTTTGATTTAATAAATATAATAAATATATTTAATAAATAAATTAACTCTTCACGTAATGTGTGCAATCCCGTGATCTCGAGTTCGATCCTATCACACGACTATCGATTTTAAAGTCCATAAACTTTCAGCTCCCACTTGGACAAAATTCGAATGTCGTGATCACATTGATTAGCGTCTAGTTACACTAACAATGTCACTAGTACAACTCGAATAAGGCTTCCTGGACAAAACCTTTTAATGATATATAATCATTATTATTATCCTCTCATTTCAAATACATTGTTAATAAGGATATGGATCTTAGTCATTCCTTCATTAACTATTCTGTTTCTCGTTTACGGATATAGCAAGATTACCAAAACACATTTGGGTGTGGCCACACAAACATCTTACTATTCCCCCGAGGGGCCCAGTTGTATTTATACTTCAAAATAAATTTTGAAGGAAACGAATCCCATTTCGACTACAAGCAAAACACATGAACTCCGCAACACTTCTGAAAATAACCCTTATGACTACCAGTTACGTTTAGCGTTAGGTTACCTTACAGAAATGCACTATATTCAATGCAGTTTTCTGGCATCTCAGGTCTAAGGATAACTGTTTATGATTTACTTAATGACAAAGATCCATAAAGTAAAATCATATAGTTGGGATAAGTCCAATATTTGATCCATCAAATATCATCCAAAATTGACCAATATACTTTCAAGTATACTCTGTCACTATTTTGAATTGTCTTAATTTAATAATACTCCCATATTATTAATCGACAACGGACATTTAGAAACATCAAAATGCTCATGGATTAAAACATGTAAAATAGGATACAAAATCAAATAACAGACAAATAAACGAAATCCAATCTTTATTTCATCAATTCAATAATGTCTTACATCCTTTATCCAAATACTAATCAACAGATTTATTGCATGAATTCGCTAGCTAGTTGCAGCCCAATAGCCTTGGCATGCTTAACTACCTTTGGCCTAGACAAAGCCTTAGTAAAAGGATCAGCTACGTTATCATCTGTGTGAACTTTTATCAATTTTATTTCTCGAGCTTCCACTTGTTCTCGAACGTAGTGATATCTACGTTTAAAGTGTCTGGCGCCCTTCATGACTCCAGGGTCATTGGCGAATATTATTGCCGCAGAGTTGTCGCAATATATATCAATAGGTTCTTTAATTGAAGGCATCACTCCAAGATCTCCAATAAACTTCCTAATCCAAACAGCTTCCATTGCAGCTTCTGAAGCGGCCATGTACTCAGATTGAGTCGCATGCATAGCAATGGTTTTCTGCTTACTGCTCTTCCAGTCAACTGCTCCTCCATTGATGACAAACACGTAACCCGTCTGAGACTTCGTATCGTCTTTATCACATTGCCAGGACGCATCACAGAATCCTGTTACATTCAATTCTGTGTCTGGTTTACCCCCGAATACCAAAAACATATCTTTCGTACTTCTCAAATACTTCAAAATATGCTTAACAGCAGTCCAGTGGGACTTCCCTGGATTCTGTTGGTATCTACTGACCAAGTTCTGAGCAAACGCCACATCGGGCCTTGTGCATCTTACAGCATACATAATAGATCCTACAGCCGAAGCATAAGGCACCTTCTTCATGTAAGCCACCTCTTCAGGTGATGATGCATCTTTCTCATGACTTAACTCATGCTTAACCTCCATCGGTAAGAAACCTTTCTTAGAGTTATGCATGTTATATTTCTTCAATATCTTATCAATATAAGCATCTTGGCTAAGACCAATTAACCGTCTACTCCTATCTCGATAGATCTTAATTCCCAGAATATATGCAGCATCTCCCAAATCTTTCATAGAGAAGCATTTACCAAGATAATCCTTAACTTCCTTAAGTCTTGGAATGTTACTTCCCATGATTAATATGTCATCGACATAAAGAATTAGGAACACTACATTACTCCCACTAGCTTTGCGGTATACACATGGCTCATCACGATTTTGAATAAAACCGAACTTTTTGATTTCTTCATCAAATCGCTTATTCCATTGACGTGATGCTTGCTTCAAACCATAAATAGACCTTTGAAGTTTGCACACGCGTTTTGGAAATTTAGGATCAACATACCCTTCCGGTTGTTGCATATAGATGTCTTCATCTAAGCGACCGTTCAAGAAGGCAGTTTTAACATCCATTTGCCATATCTCATAGTCATAGTATGCTGCTATAGCTATGAGAATCCTAATAGCTCGTAAGTCTGCTACAGGAGAAAATGTCTCCTCGTAGTCTATGCCAAAAGTTTGAGTAAAACCTTTAGCCACTAAACGTGCTTTGTAGGATTGTACATCGCCATCCATGTCAGTTTTCTTCTTATAGATCCACCTATTTTTCACTACTTTAGCATTTTTAGGTGCGTCCACAAGAATCCAAACATCATTGATTTCCATGGATTTCATTTCCTCATTCATCGCAACTATCCATTTTGACTTTTCTGGATCAGACATTGCGGATCGATAGTTAGCAGGTTCACCAAGATCCCCTACTTCCTCCTCATCATCCTCTATGTAAAGACATAGTTTATCCGGCGCACGTATAGTCCTTTGTGACCTACGTGGAGGAATTAATTCCGGTGGAACACTCAGACTTTCTGGTTCTACAGGAATTTCATCGCTAGTATTTTCAGAAGGCAATGTATCTTCTTGAATTTCTTCAAGATCATAATTTCTCCCACTGAATTCTTGATTTACAAGATCATTTTCAAGGAAGTCTCCATACCGAGCCACAACTATCTTGTTCTCAGCCGGATAATAAAAGTAGTAACCCATAGTTTCCTTAGGGTAACCTACAAAGATACATTTTACTGAGCGTTGTTGGAGTTTATCTCCAGAGTCACGTTTCACATACGCCTCACAACCCCAGACTTTCAAATAAGACAAATATGGCTTCTTGCCATGCCATAGTTCATATGGTGTCTTATCAACCTTCTTTGTGGGAACCATATTCAGAATACGAACAGCAGTTTCAAGAGCATAATCCCAAAAAGATAATGGTAAAGTTGTAAGATTAAACATAGATCGTACCATATCCAATAATGTACGATTTCTCCTTTCAGATACACCATTTTGTTGTGGAGTATACGGAGAAGTAAGTTTCTGAACAATTCCATTCTCACTTAAATAATCTTTAAACTCTTGACTTAAATATTCACCACCACGGTCAGAACGAAGAGCTTTAATCTTCTTTCCCAGTTGTAACTCTACTTCGGCTTTAAACGTTTTGAATGTTTCAAATACCTCATGTTTATGCTTAAGTAAATAAACATAACCATAACGGCTATAATCATCCGTAAACGTCAAGAAGTAGCTAGCACCTTTCCTCGACACATGTCTAAGTGGTCCACACACATCAGTATGTATCAAACCAAGTAGTTCAGTAGCCCTTTCAATATTGCTATTAAAAGGTTTCTTGGTCATCTTTCCAGAGATACAAGATTCACATTTATCAAATGATTCATCATTGATACTTTCCAAAAGCCCATCACGTTGCAGCTTTTGTATGCGAGTCTTCCCAATGTGGGCAAGTATACAATGCCAAAGATAAGAAGAGTTCTTGTCAAACTTACTCTTCTTATTCATGCTAAAAACAGAATTATTTTTCCTCTTGGGATTTATATCATGCATGTTAATTTCAAAAACACCATTCACAGAAATTGCATCAAAATAGAATAGACCATCTTTGAAAACAGAAATTCTATTATTATCAATCGTGTGAGTAAATCCAAGATCCAACATACTAGAAAAGGAAATAACACCCCTAACAATTGTAGGTGCATAATGACAATTATTTAAAAACAGTACTAAACCCGAAGGTAAAACTAATTTAAATATTCCTATAGCTTCAACCGGTGCTTGTACGCCATTGCCCACTTGCAGAGATTGTTCCCCATAGGATAGTCTCCTCTTCAACTCAAATCCCTGCAGGGTATTACAAATGTTAATACCACATCCCGTATCATATACCCAGGAGTTTGATTTGTATGAAAGATTAAATAACTCTATCATAAATAAGTTACCTGAAGATGGTGCTGCAGCAACTTGCTCAGCCTTCTTCTTATGTTCTGCCATTTCATGGAGATAGAGAGAGCAATTCCTCTTCCAGTGTCCAGTCATCTTGCAGTGGTGACAAGTCTCATCTTTCAGAGATTTCTTAGCAAAGTTATGCTTCGGTTTTGATGTAGTCGCAACTTGCTTGCTCTTATCAACCTTGCCTTTGCCTTTCTGCTTCTTATTCCCTTGCGGTTTTGGTTTCGACACTCTACCCTTTTGTACATAAAGTACTTGAGGAGTAGCAGTGGGTGCCTTATCTTTCAAACCCTTTTCAAAGTCAATGAGCATTGCATGCAAATCATTCACTGTCTTCCCCGTGCAATGCATATTATAGTTACGAACAAAATCACCGAAGTCCTTATTAAGGGACCTATTGATCAAGTTAATAGCCATATTATGATCGAAGGGTTGTCCTAGTGCGATGAGTTGTTCCATATAACCCCTCATCTCCATGTAATGTGCACTTACGGACTTTCCAAGAGCTTGCTTGCAACTATGTAGAGCATCAACCAGATCATAGATCTCTACAGCTTGTGGCGTTTCATACACTGCCTTGAGTTCATCAAGCATCTGCTTAGGATGAAATAGCTCATACTTCCTTTGAAGTGATGGAGCCATTCTCCCTAACATTACAGCAGCCACCTCATGGTGCTTCTTAACGTTAGCAGCGTGTTGAAGCCTTTCCGCATCAGTTGCTCCTTCAGCAAGATCCTCCGGAAAAGGAGTTTCCAAGATATTGATGGTACCCGCTGCTCTCAGAATAATTCTTAGTGAGCGGTACCAATCATTGAAATTAGGGCCAGTAAGTTCAGGCCGTTCAAAAAATGCTTTGAACGCCGAGCTTATTGTCAGATTGTTTTCGGGTTGAGCCATTTCTACAGAAATAAGTTCAAACATTAGTATTTTTGATAATAAAATTCAAGAAAATAAAATTACCCCGGTAATAAAACCATAGTATTTCCTTGAAAAACTAGAATCCATATTGACATAGATTTATCACATCAGTTGATCTGCTAGTGACAAATGTATTCAACATAGTAACTTGTCGAACAATAATTGCCAAATCATATTGCAATTTCTAGATATGTCAGGGATTTACATTGCCAAAACTTTTGCATTGTAAACATGTTTTATCCCTTCTTTATGCCTTAAGTTTCCAGTTCTCACTGAGTAACTCAATTAAGTCGACTAATCTAAAGAACGTAAAACCTTCATGTGCAATCTTATTCAGTCATGAAGTTTTCTCTCCATTACAACATCGTCCGATATCTTATATGACGACAATTGTAACTTCAAGTGTTCGTCAATTAGAGGGCATATGACTTAAATTTTTAGGGTATAGATTTTGGTGTCAAAATCATGTATGGAGAAGCATGCATACATCTCCATAGCATAAGTTTAATAAAACGTTTAGTAAACTTTTTGGTGAGACTAAAAGTTCATCATATATTTGCAAGTTGAGGTATTGGTTAAACCAAACAACCTTAAAGAATTATACCAATAGCAACCGTAGGTAATTCCAATTTTGACGCACAGGCGAGCCGGGAATTTGGTCAGCGTAAAAGCATAGCACCTCCTTCCTTAACCGGGTACTTGACCAGCGGTGCGTTATACCCACTTTATAGTTTGTCAAAATTGAGTAGGCCGTTAAGTTGCTATTGCAATTCTAATCAACACAAATCATATGTAATTTAGATCTCAAAACAATTCATTAATTTTGATAGGATTTAGTCCATATTATTTTTCATAAAAAAAAAATTACCCTTGTTTACAACATACAAAAAAAAACGCATGAAAACAAGTAGTACAAAAAAAAAACTAAATCAAATAGCCACATGCAAACAATTTATTCAAAGAACATCAAATCTAGGGTTTTTATGAACATAAAAAGTCTTCCCTAATTTTAAAACTTTGAATCAAATGAAGCAAATAGCAATCGAAATTATATGATCCGTAAAAACATGCATGTTTATTACGGATCTTCCATATTCTCTTAACAATTAAAACTAGTACGGATCGTAACCACACATGACATAACAATTAATTCATGCATAAATCTAAAGTTAATTACCATGTAATTTTAGGGTTTACAAAATTTTTATTTTTTTTATATATATATAAAAACGGCAAAGCCATTTTTAAACAAAAAAAAAACAAAACCCCTAATTTTTAATAAAACCTAAAAACAACATGTAATTTTAACACAAATCAATATTAGTTAAAAAAACTTTAGATCTTGATAATTATAATCATGTTAAAACGGCTCTCGATGCCACTGATGGTTTAAGATCATCATAACAATTATAAAAACCCTAACATAGATCAAAGAGCATACAGCGGAAGCAGATTAACAAGATCTATAAATAACACAATTATAATTAATCAAGGCTAGGGTTACATACCTTTTCCTTAGCAGAATGATCACCGGTAAAAATAGATCAAGAACACTACCAGGATGTAATCTAAAATAAGATCACACCACGATCTTGTACACACGTGATACGATGAGCTAATCGTGAGTCTAGCACGAACAGAACCGAGCCTTCCAAGTCTATGGAAGATCTACCCAACAACCCTAGAGAGGGGCTAGGACTAGATCTAAAATAGCTTATAGAAAATCAAAGAAGAACCCTAATAAGGGTGTGTTTGGCCGGCGGTTAGAGCAAAGAAAAGAGAGAATGGAGTGAAAAATTATGAGGCTTTAGGTTTGTTTATATACACCTTGGAAAACTTCTCTTCCAAGGTTAAACAAGATAAAGCAAGAAAATCTTTTCCCTTCTCTCTTGTCTCCTCTATTTAGGCCGGATATATTATGTGCTAAAGGGGGTTTCCAGAACTTTCTGACACCTTCTTTTAGCTTCTTTAATATTCTATAACGATCGTTTAAAACTTAACCTTTAATTACTTAACGGTCGTTAGCTGCAGTTTGATTTAATAAATATAATAAATATATTTAATAAATAAATTAACTCTTCACGTAATGTGTGCAATCCCGTGATCTCGAGTTCGATCCTATCACACGACTATCGATTTTAAAGTCCATAAACTTTCACAAACAACCACCGAAGAACTTTTGGTTACCGAGTTTTCTAACCCAAAAATGTGTAACTTTGCTAAATTTGTTACCTTTTACATACATACACCAAATATCATCAACATGGCACTAGTATGTTGCACATGCTATATTATTAGCCAATACTATCATAAACAATCAAAGGACATTGCAACGAATATACTGATAATGCTATTTTTACAAAACTAGCACTACCATACTAGTAATATATTGAAGACACATATTCTCGTGCATCTAACATATAACAGTTTGAAGACACAATACGAAAATATTTAGACGGTTTTAGTTTTGTCCTTTAATCAAACTGACATCTCTTATAGCAAACAATGAATCTATCTTAAGATTGTAGTATATCACGGGTATATTCCTATTAAAGACAAACGAAAAATAATATAAAGCATAAAATGTAAATTACATACCGTAAGCCTTTTAATTGTTTAGTTCAAAGAAACACGAATAAGGAAAATATTAAGGCGTGTGATGCTCACACTTTCTGTAAGACAGATTCGTCCTCTCTACGGTGCTTGAGAATCGTGGACGTCTATCTCCCAGGATACAACAACGATTGATAATCCCGTTTAGCACAAACGGATTATCTAGGCGAACCAAATAGTGTCTTCCCTCTATTACCAGCACACACACGAAGAATCAAGATAGACAAAAAGACAGGAAGTAGTATTTCTTGGTGTATCGAAATGAGAGGAGAGCTCTCAATTTATAGTGAAAGGATGTCAAGAAAAACGGTGAAGTTGTTAAATCTTACTAATAGCTCATGAACATAAGTCAGTTACATTCGACCATACATTAACCTTCCAATAGTACATTTGATGACTTTCAATTCTCATTGACATCACACTTGACAAATTTTTCCAACAATTTTGTTAAAAAAACAATTAACAAGCCACACATGCAAACTGGTATACAGGTTAAGCCGGGTTAGTAACAATACCCGATAATGAGTTTTTTAGTTCAAGATTTATAGTGCGGTACATTACATGAAATGGAAATGCTTGGCCTACATTTAAGGTTAATGCTTAACTTATGATTTCTACCTATATAAATCATGTACTTTTTTTACTCATCTTAGTCGTCGACCTTTTAGGCTTTCAGTTTTCCTATTGCGGATTGATTTCTTTGAAAATTTATATGATTATCAAAATATGGAAAACATAAAATTTATATGTACAGCTACCAAGTTTGTATTTCTAAACGCAATGTTTGTTTTTTTAAATGCGATGTTGCTGATGCAACTTGCTAATATTTGTTATCGTTGTAGCATGTGTTGCTATAGTTGTAGCATGTGTTGCTATCGTTGTAGCATGTCTTGTTGATGCTTTCTGTTGCAACTTGCTGCCCCTCTTGAAGGATGGTATGTGTGGGCCTCGATGTAGAAGCAAAGTGATATGGATATCATGGTGTGAAGGATGGTTGTGTGCATAGAATTTGTCGTGACTATGAAAGTGCTCTGAATGGCTAAGGAAGACGAACCTTAACTACTAAATATTGCCCCATATCTTTGTTGTTTTTTTTATGTTAGCGGTGTCATCAGGTTCTACTAATAGAGTGAATGTATTTTTATGTTTGTTTCTTAAGGAGGCTATGGATAAAAGGCAGTTGGGAATGTTTCTTTGATTTGGGCAATGAAGAAATATGAAGTATCAAATTGCTATCATCGCACCCACCTTTCATTGATAGCAACAATGGTTTTGCGATGGAACAAGAAGCCGCCCCCACGAGTCACAAGTAGTAATAGCAGATTGCCCGATAACTTGATGTTTGTGCAATATATTTTTTCTCGGTGTTAGTTTTTTTACTAATATTTTAAAAGAAATTCTACTATAAAATATAACTTTTTTATCTGCTCAGTCATGTTTATAGTCATCATATATGTCTAATGTTTTGTAGATGGGTTTTTTATGATTTGAGCAATCAATCGTATAAGTTTTTATTTATTTCCTTGGAGTGCCAATTTGTTTTTCCATGTAGTTGTTCATATTTATATAGTCATCAACTCATCATATATGTCTAATGTTTTGTAGATGGGTTTTTTATGATTTTAGCAATCAATTATATATAAAAAGTTATATGTTTTCAATAATTAACAAATATTATTAGAAAGTCGCATATATTTACCATATAAATATTTATCGAAAAATATAATATGTGGAAACAAAATTACGCCTCAAATAAGCATAATATACATGCTTTATTTGTAAAAAAACATGAAAAAGTCAAAACCCAGCCGGGTCTCTATAACCAGATTAACCCAGATCATCCCACACCCGGCGAGTCTAACCATGTTTAGAAAAATCTAAAACCTAATTTAATATGATTTGTTTTTTTGGCTGCAGCCGAATCAGCTGATTAACCCAGTTAAATCGAACCAAATTTCAAAAGACATTGATCTTCACTTTTAATAACTTATATTTGGAAAATATGTGACTTAAAATCTTGCACATGTGTACCATTATTTAAATTTAGGCATCATCAAATAGAAGATACTCAATAACAGGTGATTAACTTTTATGCATGTTGTACATTAGTGTATATGTCGAACTGGAAATAAATCGAATTATGATGTGATGCTTTTTAAGTTAATTTCATCTTGCCTGGAATTAAATGAATCTTTTTTCTCTTTGAAAATTATCAATGGATCGAAATTCTCCATTGTTTTAAACTACAAATTTGTGTTAAGAAATATGTTTATCACATGTTTTTTTAGTATAATTTAAAATCTCATGTATTATCTATTATGGTCTACTTTTATTTATACTTTCAACTGACTATTGACTATTAATTATTCACGAAACGGACATTAGTAATTTGTATGTCAAAGGAAGGGTGTCATTCCAGCCTGATTGTGTGGACTCCCTACACCTTCTGGGCTAGGGGTCATGTAGCCACAATTGCCGTTCAAAAAAAAAATATCTGATTCTGATTATTTGTTACCGCTTATTGGCGTCTTTTCACATTTAAGACTATAAAACTTGAGACCAAAATACGTCGAGTAATCGTTACATGCTCAAATGTTTATCGAATAATTCACGAATTGCCTAATTTTGTTAATGTGTTAACGCAACCCGTTTACACTCGATGTTTCTCTTACTTTAAAATACACCCGAGGTTACACGGATTAACGTTAGTTGCTATAATTTATACAAACTCAATTTTTTGTCGAGCTTCGAGTTTTTTTTTAAATATTTATTTCATGTATTTACGGGACACGTTAACATTCGATTATTTGTTCCGTATTTATATTACAGTACTTCTTACAATTTTATTTAAAAAAAATCCGACGTTAGACATGATTACAAAAGAAGTGTTAAACAGTGTATGAGTAAGGTTCTAATGGTATATGCGTCAACAAAAAATAAGACGACACCCACATCTTCGTAAAAGAAGTGTTATATGGTCGGTCTATGAACAAGGTTCTATTGGCACGAGGGCAATATCTTATCTTTCTTAACTAATTATAAAAGGTGTATGCCCAATTCTTGAAAAGTGAAAAAATTGTATTTTAGGAATTAGTGAAATGCTTAAACTTCCATAAATAACACATGAAATACTAAAAAGTTTAGCCCATTGAGGGATTTGAAAACTTTGACCCGTTGTGTATTTGGAAACGTATTTGAAAAAGTTAGAATTCGTAAAATATATGTTTATATACAATTAACACAATCAATTCATTAAAATAACACACACACACATCTTATTTCCTATGTAAACCCTAGAATAAAATACATCAGCCACAATCTTATTACCACCTTGATGTGCCGAATCCGCCACCATCTCTCGATGGTTTAGGTGGTTTTAGGTAGTTCCGGTTGAAGGTATTGTTTGTTGGTTTAGGTGCCTTCGTGTAGTGGTTTGGGTGCCTTTGCCTATGAAATCAACCCCTTTTTATTTATTGTCGTCATTCCCGAATCAAGGAGGTAAATGTAAAGGTAAAAACTCAATTTCTTGCATTTAATTATTTTAATTCAGCTTTAATATACTTGCTTATATTGGTTTTAGACAATCCTTTATAAATTGTCACTTCTTGTTGTTTCCAAAGGTGTCTTTAATGGAAGAACCAGAAAAACAAGGTATGTTCAACTATAAGTGGCTTCTTTTTTTAATTTACGTTTTCTGAATGTTACTACAGTTTTGTTTGTAACGTTTAAAGGTTCAAATTACTTTCTTCAGCCAGGTTCGCTATACGATGTTATTTTTGTATTTTAATTTGAAATTTTTATTGGTCTTAATATGTTATCCATACGCACATTGTCTGCTCGATTAAATGTTTGGTCATGTTGATATCAAGATATCTATATGCTTTAACTTGCAGCGTATTTCACCTAAGAACTATTCTCCACCACGTGAACCTTTTAAGTTCCTGGTTAGTTATGATATTGTATTGAGTTTTGGAAAATTGTGATTATGTAAAGATTTACAAGTAAAATGAATCTTGCGGTGTTCACGTGATTGAGTTATCTTATGATTTTGGCCTTATCTAAATTTGTGAAATCGAATGAGCTTATCTGCTTCAACTTATGTACTTCAAAAAGACATATGCTCAACATTGTTAATTTCATAATCTAAAAAATTGCAGCTTGTAGCGTTACCAATTTATGATATGCCTAAATAAAGTCGTCCCAAACTTCTTGTCTTGTAACTTATTGGTGCTTCAAGATATATTACATACGTTTTATTTAAGAGTGTTAATGGTTACATATCTACTAAAAATCAATGTTATTAACACACTATCAAATCCAAGACAAATTGATAACGAGAGTTGTTGTAGATACCATTATACAAATTCTATATGATTAGATGATCATAGTTAGTTTCATGATGCTCAAATTCTAAAACAGTAAGAACTAATATATGTAACCATAATTATCATAGTAGTTGTTGTTCAGTTTAAGACAGGGGATACCATCATGCAAACAAGTGTTAGGGGATGTTTGGATGCGCATTCTGAAACATGTTACGTGGTATTGACTAATCCGTAACAGAAGATATTGATCGAAAAAGTGTTTGGATGTGCTTCTACTTCTTGGACTCATGATAATCAACTCTGCTTATGTGGTTTGTCTTTTGGATCTTAAAGGGCTGATGCACTAAATTCCGATGGCAGGCATCAGAGGTAGTAATACTGCCTCAACAACTACTTTGGATCATGGAGGCAATTTTCCAGTCTCTACCAATTTTAACTTGTTAAAACGACTCTACATGTGACTTGCAGGTGGATTGGAACAGCAACCTTGCAGTTCTCTTTGTACTACGTGTTTTTCTATTCGAAGGGTTTTACATTGTTCCTTATGGTCTTGAAATTTGCAGGCTTAATTTGTTGATCGGCTTTTTGTCTCCTCTTTTTGGTAGAAGTCGGCCCAAGAGATGGTCCCATCCTACTTACAAAAGGGTCAAGTGAGTCAAGCCTTTGATTCAACGACTATCTGAGTTTAGGTTCTGGTAAATATTTCACACTTTCACATAATTGTTTACATTGTCAAGCACTCAAGTACATGTTAATGAATTTGTCGAAATACTTTTGAATTTTAAAGTTATGTTATCACAAAGGCTTTCATCGTATCCTTTATGATGGCCTTCCATATGTTCTATATCTCTCTGGCTATATACTAAAGTTTTTATTGAATGTGTTTCTATTTTTTAGAAAAACATTGCGATAAAACATAATTCAAATTGGTTAATTTATATGTGAATGTTGTTGGAGGTGAATCATACACATCTAGGTCCAGAGATGAAACCATATGGATATGGTGTACCTTCAAATTCAAAGGAGAAAGAAAGTCATGTTGCAAACGGGCCAAGCAAAGAGGTGAAGCCCGTAAAAGTTGAACAAATCGTCACAAAGTTGGAGGATTTGAAAGTTACAAATAAAGAATATGGTATGTTAACTTGAAAACAATACATATATGTTTGTTCTACTTTTAGTGTAAGTCTTATGTTGTCACTTCATCTTTTGAAATAAATAGACACACCTTCTGGATTTTTCCTTTGATTGTTCGAATTGTTGTGTGGTTATCTTTATCATGACGATTCCAACTTACGTGTAACGTATCACCATTTTTGTGGCCAGAACATATAGTGGATATATTTTACATCATAATTAGTAAATTTATATAATGTGTAATGTTTTGTCATTAGTACTACTAATCATGTAATGAATAAATAAAGTTTAATGTTCCTTTATTAATTTTTTTAACTCTAAATACTTGTACAAATATCTATGTGATGAGATCGTACCCACAATACATGGCTAATTGAACTCCTCGCTACATTTAGACTAACAAGTATTTTTCATAAAATAAGCTAGAAGAAGATTTAATCATAGGTGGTTGGATTTGTACAATCTCACAAAGGAAATCTAACATTGGCCACTGTTCTTGGGGCGGGTCACCAAATCTAAGCTACAAATCAAAAAATTTACTTTTTGTCTAAAATTTTATCGTTTAACCACTTTTGTTATAATCAGGTTAACATAATTCCCATATTTTGTGCATATAAACTCTTGTTTTTGTCAAAAACCAATACTGTATTAAATTTCTTTGAAAATTAGTTTAAAGCTGACAAAATTTTAATTAACAAATTTATCGTTAATTATGTGCCGTTAAGAATGTTCGTTTACTATACACGGGACTCGCCAATATGATCATCTCTACATGTACACATGTGTATCGTATTCTTACACGAAAAACTTGCCACAAAATCGCATATCGTTAATTATATGCCGTCATGCAATTCCGTCGCTATGCGCGGGTAATCGCCTAGTATTTTCAAATGCTCTTTCCAATAATTTTCAAAGTTACATCTATATATTATTGTTCACAACTTTCTTTTAATTACTTTTACATTCAACTTATAATCGTTAATAGTATAAGCATTAGCTGTTGACTTTATTCGCTCTCACAAATGTCAAGTTTGAAGACCAAAATGCATGGAACTCTACTATTGTTATTGTTACAAAGTTAGACGCTTATCCATTAATTCATGTTATTTTTTATGATTCTTTTCATCAATTACCAGAACCTGTTTAGTTTCTTTTAATATTAGGATATGTTTGTTATTTCTAACAAAAAACACTTATTAAGCTATACCTGACGTTAGACGGGTCTTTAAGCTAGTTATATAAAAAATTTAGGTTTTAGAATTAATGCCCATTTAATGTTAAAAAGTTGTTTTTTCTATAATGTTAACATTAGTTTTGTTTAAGAATGCTAAAGATCATGACGTAAATAAATTAGAACTTTACAATTGCTTACAAATCATAAACTAGGTACGTGAAGTTCACGTTCTGACATTTGGTATACAAACCATCAAGCATAACCTATGCAACACCCCGTAAGAATATCAAGCATTCCCGTCGTTAAAAACCTATCGTCTGTTGTAGTTACATTATAAGTAGCACAAACTAGCAGCATACTCTTCCACCGCCACAACCACCAGAATCGCTGCCAACATCAACTCTTTCCGCCGCCAACACCACCGAATCTTAATTAAGAGGTGGTGTTTCGAGCTTGGTGGTTTCGTTGTTGTTTTGGCGGATTCAATAAGAAATAGAAGCAGCTTGAAAAAGGAAGGCTCGCGAGTAATATTTCGACCTCGGAAGAAACACATGGATATTAGATGATGATATGTATAGCTAGGAACAATGATAAATCCCAATGTTTCATTTAACTAAACATTTACCGTTTACATTCAATTAAATGTGTTGTTCTATGTAGGACACAACAATCACCAGTAGAAAATAAATAAAATTAGTTTGGTGTTTCATGAGCTAGGTTATGTGTTTCAGCTAAGAGATTGTGATTCGTATGGGTTTGTGTTGTTAAGATAGTGTTTCATGTGAGGTTGTGTTTCGTTATCTTGAAACCATCACCAAGATCAATAAAGATCTTTATTTACCTTTCATGTACATATAAAGATAGCTGAAAACAACGATGGATAAACATGGAGCCTGAATACATCAGCGCCGACATCAATATACCCGATACCTCATACACAAATGCGACGGTTCATAACCGAATCGCTAGAAAGTTATATACCGGTCGATATATAATTTCGTTTTTAGGCTGATATGATATAAAGATAGAGCCTTGATTTGTTATTTTTTTTTTTGGTTATATATGTGGTGGAATGTGGCTTTGTGGTGAGGAAATGCGGTGATTAAGGAAGTTATATTCGTAATAATAAGAGCATCCACTATGGTGGTTTAAGATTAGGTCCAAAAACTTATAAAGCGGTTTATAAAATTTTATACCACTAGACGTTTACCCGCGCATAGCTGCGGAAATTTTCTAGTGGAAAATTGTTAACGATATGCGATTTTGTGCTAAGGCGTTTCTTGAAATCGAAAGTGAAATTGTTAATTAAAATTGAAAAGGCAATAGTTGGTATAAGAACCAAATCCGCAACAAATAATATATTTTCTCACCAAATGCATGTAACTGCAAATGGTCTCAAAACAAAATCAACTCGAATTGTATCTGCAGGAGAATCTATGAGTTTTCATAACTTACACCTTCATGCTTCAATTCACTTATGCAAAAACAATTAAATGATACCAAGTTTAGTTAGTCCCAACTTTAAAGAGAATGCTGTCGAAATCCAACTTAATGATATACACGAGTATTAACCGTCGGCTGGTTTTGTTGTAATGCTCAAACAACCTCATTGGGAGTTCACTTTCAACCAAATTATTATACATTTATTTTCATCAAATACCACTATAGTAAAAAATGCATCCTTGTACTACAAGGCCAAGAACACTCTTATCAATGTGATATGAATTACACTCTCACCTAAAGCTCCAGTTTGTCATAATGGTTACTCAAGCTAAGACATACTAACGCCTCAAATCTTATGGTAGCATCCTCGTCATCAGCTTGTAGCTGCATAATATCACAACATCATATGTGTTTTTAAATAATCATATGCGTCATGAAGGTCATTATGTGTTTTTAAATAATCAAATCAAAGGTATAAACAATATATCTATCGCATTTGGGTTGTGATATCTGCTATTTTCAAGTCCACCGAGTAACCAACAGACAATAATACTAACCTGCTCATATCATCAACATGTGTTGTGGAGGTTATAAATACTTATTATAGAAGTGTTTTGATAATATGTTTCAAATTTGATGCATCACTTAAACATTATTGAGGCTAACCAACAAGTTATTAATTCAAAAATATCGTTTCTTATTTTGATATTGAGTAATTTTAATAACCACTTATTTATGTTTTGATATTTTATATAAAACGACATATTAAACCCGCGCTCCGCAATAAAAAGCCTAATGGCAAGCAAAGTTGCCAGGTAAAAAATGAACTTTCTTCAACATATAACTGTAATCATTATCATAAGTTCGTAGGTTCATTACATGAAAGAATTCTACGTAGTTTGATAGTAGCGCATCTTTAATTGAGGTCAATGTGAACTTTTATACTTGGCTTTAAATCTACGACACACATGATAAGGACTCACCACAACCTGCAATACATTTACAAAGATATGAATGCAAATTATGGATTAGTTTATGGGTTACCATCTACTTAGATATTACCAGTTTGAAAAACATGTTGTCAATAATTGTTTTGCCCATAAACCATATTGACCCAGAACAGAAGATGAATATAGAAGCATATCGCTAAGTCCTCAAGTAAAAAATGTTCCCGTCAATGTCCCTCAGGCGATCAATATATATGTGAACATCAAACACTATCTACCTGAAAAGGGCCCGTGGTAAATATCGTCTTTTCACCATCATAATCAAATACCTAACCACCCTAACTCAGAACTTTAAATAGTATAAGCGAAGTACATACTATTTTTTAAAGGGTTCTTTTGCTTGCGGAAGATTATCATCTACGACAGTCGAGTTCCTCGATATCCATTTTAAACACTTCGCTTATCTATAAAAAAATATTTTAGTTTCAAACCACATTTATACATGTTTCTTGGTATGATTGTTGCACATAGTTAAATGACATACCTATCAACATATATATAGTCAGCATGTTGCTAACGGAACATGATATGATTAGCACCAAATACATACAAGCTACATTGACGCATGCCCATCATATGAGAACCAACTATGCGTCCAAATCATACCTCTCCAATCTTTGTAATATTTATATTGCACATATATATATATATATATATGACAGATTTAGAACAAAACCACCGAAACCATTAAGAGATGGCGGCGTTAGACAACCTAAACTAACAACAACCATCACCACCAGTTGAAACAACCTAGCAAGTCGAAACAATCAGACCACCGAGAGGTGGTGTCTCTCTCGGCATATGGAGATGGTTATAGCGGTGACTGTAGGTGAAAAGAGGGAAAGGGATTAGTTTATGTTTTGTTTATGGGGAGGCCATATTTATAAACAGTGGGTTTGGGGTGAAAGTTGAATACAACTGTGTATGCACATGCATGATTCAATATATTCAAACTTTTGGTCACCCTTATCACATGCTATTTCCTTATTTGAGAAGATATCACACGCCGCATATATTGGTTGTTGACATACATGATTTGGTTTTCATTATTTTGATATATTTCCCTTTATTATCACACACTATGCTATAATATAGCGTCACCTTTTACCCATACACGTCTTTTACTTATTTCTTATTCAATGTTGCCATATACTTTGTAAATAAAGCACAACTATTCAATATTTCTATAAATACAAAGTTTTTCAATTTACATAAGAATGTGAATGAGCTTTGTGCAGCATTTTGAATATCTACTTGCCATAACTTTCATGCATGAAAGTAAAAAAGAGATACGTATTAATTTTTCATAAATGTTTTCATAAATAGCAATTGTCTTAAAATTCCTCACATTTTCAACAATAGGATTGCTCCTTTATAAGGAGTGTAGATAGAATAGATGGTATGAGCAATTAAGTTTTCAAGATTTCTAGTGATGCAAGTTTTCAACATTGTCTTTATAGTTTTTTTAACATTTCCTATAATAGTGCGTTTTTCAACAATTCCATAAATAGAGAGTTTTTCAACATTCAAGGAATTGGGGAATTCTCTTTATAAGTAGTAGAGATAGTGAAGAACTATTTCAAGTCTAGGTGGCATGAAGAGGTCTAGGATTTTGGAGAGGTCTATAATTTAATGCATTGCATGAATTGGACAATTTCATAAACTAATTAAAAGGTTTATCCATAGTGGTAATAAGTTTATATTATGACAAAGTTTATAAATTAATGATATATTGTGATGTGGCAATTTTATAAACCTTTTTATAGGGGAAGTGATTTGTACACTCGTTAATTTGATTGACACACTAAAATTTGGTGTGTCTTGACACATATGCCCTTATATCACTTCTAATCATGTTTACTTTCTAAAGGTATATGTGTCAAGACACACCAAATTTGAGTGTGTCAATCAAATTAAAGAGTGTGCAAATTATTTTTAGCAAATAAATTTCTAAAACAATCACTAACTTGATTTAATTGACTAATCAGTAACGTCACATTCATTTCTTGATATGAATTGATTTTTTTATTTTTCGTAATAAGTAGACAAAAATGTTACCTATTGATCAACCCGAAATTGATGGATATTTATAAGCCTTTTCGGATACGACTTTAATGATGGCCATGTTAACTAAAATGCTAGCCAATATCATCAGACTAATTTATATATAAGGTCTTAGTTGTAACATAAGTAATTCTATGATCCGTTTATTTCACAAAATCACATATGGAGCTTGGACTTAGTGATATTGTCTGAATTCTTATATATTACATACATCATATGTGTCTAATGTTTTTTGTAGATGGGTTTTTTATGATTTGAGCAATCAATCGTATATGTTTTTATTTATTTCCTTGGAGTGCCAATTTGTTTTTCCATGTAGTTGTTCATATTTATATGTTATTTCTTCTCTCTTCCGATTTATTATGTTGATTTTAAGCAAAAGCTTTATATAACGACATGGTTGTGGCTTGAAGGAGACATGGCAATCCATAAATTGAGTTTAATGTCATAAATGAAAATATCAAAACTTTTAAGATAACGTTAATACAATTAATTTGTTGTTATGCAACATAAATATAATAAATTACTGATGTTACACAGATATCCTTCTCGACCACTATATAAGATTCAAATGTAGAACAAATGTTAAAACTCATTTTGAAATTATATACAATTAGGTCATGAATATCAGTAGAAATTACTTTCTCTGTGCTCTCTTTATATTAGGCTGTTATTTGGTTACACCTATCTCGAGTTGTGGTGTAGCTGTACGACAATGGACTATAACTATCACAAACTTGGTTCCTGGTGATATTGTGGTTCATATTACGTCGACGGACCATGATCTCGGAAATCATACGATTTTATCTAATGGGTTGTATTCTTTTACATTTTGTGAAAAGTATTGGTTGAATTCGCATTTTACAGGTAACTTTCAGTGGGGATCAAAACATCAATCTTTAGCTTTGGCTGATAAAGAACTCATGGATTATTGTGAAACTTCTTTTAGTACTACCGGTCAAGCTTGTCATTGGGTAATTAAGCCAGATGGATTCTTTGTTTCGGGTACTACTGACAGATATCCACGAGGTTGGTGGGCGAAGAAGAAGGATTGGTAATAAACTTTGTTAACTTTTTTTTTTATCAATAAGTCAATGTACTAAAGCATTGTTTATAAATAGAACAAAGTTTGAGTTTTTGGAATGTGTTTAGGGTCTGTCTTCTCTTCGTCAACATTTTTTGAGTTTTTGTTATGTTAAATGCCTAAAATAATTGTACTAAAACATAAACGCGAGACGAATTAAAACATGATAGGTGATCGTGGCTTTATTGAGACTTGACCGTGAACATTACCAAAAAAATGCAGTTTTCACCTTGACACCATCTATATCGAATCACGCCCGTGATTATGGACTCATATTTGATCTTATGAGACCTCCTTCATGGAAGTTACATTCATTAGTCAGATTAACCCAAAACTGACCATGTGAGGTTGTGTTTCGTTATCAACCATCACCAAGATCAATAAAGATCTTTATTTACCTTTCATATACATATAACGCAATGTAACTTATGAAGGAATATGTACACGTAAATAATATATGTCCGGAAGTCGTCCCGAGCCTAAGGAGACGCACACGTTAATACGTAAAACAATTATACGTTAATATATTATGTGTAATATATTAATTAATGATAAACTATTACTAACGTTAATTAATTAGTTAATTAACGAGGATTTTACAATTAATAGTTAAATGTTGACTATAACTAAATTGTATGTAAAAACAAATAAAAACAATTTTGCAATTAATTCTTAGCATTGCATTCCTACTAGGATTGTGCCACCGACTATGGCATGTATATATATTAAATGGCTGTGAGTCATATAGATATTCCTTACGTCAATAAAACCAAAAAGCGATTTTGTGATATATAACAAGGAGATAGTAACTACCTTGTGCGATTGTCTAATATCACTGAACATTGTTTTTTTTTGGGTTTATTTGTTTTACAAAGTGTTACTAGTTTATCACTTTTGGTACTAGCATACTTAATTGTTTGCTATAACGTATTGTGTGCGTACTTTTAGAGAGATCATTGTTTGATCTTTGGGTTTTCGTTTATATTGGTAGTTCGATAAAGGTGTTTAATTCATCGCTAAAAGGTACGCGTTTCTTTATTGTTTATGTTAATTACTTGTCTATACGTGATCCTAAATTCCGCTGCGTACTCGTGATTATTAATGTGTTAATATGGATAAAGGTTTGAGTCCGGTTATTTAAGATACCTTGTATCCTTTGGATACAAGGGGACAAATCTGGACCGTCCATCTCATCTTATCCAACAACCCATATTAAAAACAAAAAAAAAAAGCAGAGGGGTAGTTTCGTCATTTTACCCCTCCCACCTAACACCACCTACCACTCTCACAGATCTGGGATCGATTTCTTCTTCTTCTTCTCTCTAAAACACACATAAACACACACACACACACACACACACACACACACACATATTTACATCTTAATTTATCAACACAAACATCAAATCCATCGATCATCACCGTCACAAATCGATCATCCTCTTCATAAATAAGGTAAAGTTCATTCGATCTGTTTTGATTCATCTTCTTTAGCTTATTCGATGTGAATAAGCTTATAACTCATCTTATTTTTTATAGCTTATTTTATAAGATACATGAATTTAACATGTCAAGTGATAAGGTAACTTGATGCTTAATGTGAATAAGCTTATTGATAATCATCACCTTTATTATGATGAATTATAAGCTAACTTATTAGCTTATTTTCATGAATTATAAGATTTTTTAGCTTAATCTCGCTGAACATATTTAGTGTAACCTGTTTGTGAAGTATCATATATGATATACTATATCATATATGATATAAGCTAAAATATCATATATGATGAGATATATCATATATGATAATGTGGTTGAAAATTGAATTAACTCTTTTTTTAATGGATTAATCTGGCTGAACATATTTAGTATGACTTGCTAATGAAGTATCATATATGATATGCTATATCATATATGATATAAGCTAAATATCATATATGATCAAATATATCATATATGATTATGTGCTTGAATATTGAATTAAATCTTCTTTTTTGTGTAGAGAAGGTTGTTTACAAGGCGTGTTGAACATTACAAGCATCCAAAAGGCCAAGAAGCTTAATGAATAAGCTCGTGAATTTTTCTTTTACGTTTATTGTTTGTTTTTTCTTGTAATCTCCTAATGGAGTTTGAAGTATATGGACGATTTTGTAATCAATTGGTATCTCGTACAACATCTTGTTAATATGATTTAACTTTCTTGGTACTATGTCATGATGCTTTTTATAAATTAAGTCATACGGAGTATATGATCATGCACTATCATATATGACACTCAAGAAAAACTTGGATTTATTAAATAAAGAATCTGATGAATTCATGATTACAACAAAGAGTATGCACAATTAATAATCAAACACTTGTTCATAACATAAAAATGTACTTTTGAACAGAATCATATATGATAATTCAAACCGAACGTAACCTAATGTAAAATCATATATGATATACCTCTGATATCATATATGATAACAATTTATACAAAATCAAAAAAATGCACAAAAAAACAGATTATCAAATGATGAATTCATGAACAACGCCTACTCCGTCTTGATCCTTAAAACATATCCATGCACATCCTCTTGTTATAATCAACATCCCTCTCTGCTTTGCTCCAAAGCTGCCAATCGCACCATCTCTGTCTGACTGCATTTATAAAAGATAAAAAGAACATATTATGCAACATTTTAACACCAAAATAAATTACTCATATATATGATAGAAGACAAGTTTCAAGAGTTTATATTGATTTTCTAAAAAATACTCATACAGAATCTGTTTTTCCTATGGTTTATTTGATATATCATATATGATAGTTATATCATATATGATATATCATCAGTTATCATATATGATATATCTATCATATATGAAAAGAGATGATATATCATATATGATATATATATATCATACATGATATATCAAGCTTATTGCAGCCTACATCAGCAAACTTAATCCAACTTACATAAAATACCTTACGATTTGTCAACATAAGCTAATAAGCTAGCTTATTCATAACTCTCGTGTAATTTGTAAGCTTATTCACATAACTCCTATCTAATTCTCAAGATTATTTATAACTCTCATATAATTAAAAATCTTATTCAAACAAATAAGCTTATTCACATAAATCACCTAAATAAAAGCTAATTAGAATAAATTGATCAAAATAAAAACAATCAATCGGAATAATTCGATCAAAATAAGAACTATCAATCGGCATATTTCGTTCAAAAAAGCTAATGAAAATAAATTAATAAGTTTATTCAAAATCAAATAAGCTAAAAAAAATAAGCATAGATTATAAGAATACAAACCTGAAATGAATTCGTGTTAAGTAATCGATCTAATTAATCGATTGTGATGGATTCATGATGATGTTGTGATTGTTCGCTTCAAATTTTAGAGAGAGAAAGTAGATCGGGGTAGAGAGAGAAGTGAAAGAACGGGGTGTGTGTTTTTATGAGAAAGAAAGGAGAAAGTTGTGTAAATTGGGGATTTAATCTCAGCCCTTGAATGAGATGGAGATGGATGGTGGAGATGAGTCCCCTTATATCCTAAAAAACTTTGGTATCCAAAAGAACTTAAATCTAAAGGTTTTTATAAATTCCAACAACTTATACGACCATCCTGAAATTAAAACGATCAGAAGCATGTATCTATTAAGAGTCTTGTTATGCAAACATGAAAAAGAAAATTGTTAATTTATGCATATCTAAATTCTTAAATTGTTCTGATCAACTTCTAGTTCCTTTCAGGATTGTTGGACTTCATCTAGAGTAATATCACTCATTGCCATCTTTATCAAAATATGAAAAACCGTAAAAATAAATGACACTCCCTATCAACTTTGTAAAAATACAATGTCGCGGCTACAATTTCGTCATATGTTGTCAATATCCACCTATAAAAACACACATATATATATTCTTGAATAATGAAGTAAATATTAATGTATAAGTTTATGCATAAGGCACACTTACGAACATCATTAGATCACGGATGCGGGATTTATCGAGATCAACACTAAACATTTCATTTATTTTGCTATTTCATCTTCTCTTCTTCACTTGTCTTTATATAAGTGGTGATACGAATGAAACATAGGAATGTGGATTTATATAGTGAAAGTTTCAACAAATACTTTCCATACGTGATGTTTAGTATCATTTCCATGCATGCATGGCGTTACAATATGTAGTATCATTTTCATACGTGATGTTTAGAGCCTAGGGGTAGTCAACACAGAAATGTAGTGTTATGAAAAAAAGTGACTGTCACGTCATCAATCCACTCTATAACACCAGAACTTTATAACACCAAAAATCAGGTGGTATGGTTAACAACAGATTTCTGGTGTTATAAAGGTCCCATTGATTTTTTTTAACAAATTCTTTTATAAAATTAAAATTTTCATTAATAAAAAAATATTACAAATAAATAGAAACATTATAAATAAATAAAGACATAAAAAAAGACGAAAAAAAATTGTTGGAATTGTTCGGGTGTGCAATTAATAAACGGATTGAAGTTAGGAGGTAGATAATTCGATACATACGGTTGTGGCATTTTTTGTGACATTAGATGGGTGAATGACGGAATAGGGTTGCTAGTTGGAGAGTTTGTGGCGGGTGGTGTATTCGGATTTGAGGATAATGATGAACCCGCCATTTGGTTTCCAAAAAAAGTATTCACCCATTGATTTGGATTTATTTTTTTGTTTGGAGATTCAAATGTGTTGAAGATATAAAAATATGGGGTTTTGGGTTTAATTTTATAGGTAAAAAAATTGAATTTTTGGGGATTTTTGTTCGAACAAAACGGCTAGTTTTGACCCCCAACGGTCAAAATTTTTGATTTTTTTTGAAAATACCCAATACTAGCCGTTAGGTTTAAAATTTTTTTTGGGGTATAACGCGAGCTATAACGCGAGCCGGGGTACGTTCTCGCGCCATACTATCATTTTGGGCTGGTGGGTACGACGCCAGAGGCTATGGCGCAAGCGAGGGCGTGGTCTTTGGCGCCATCGAGCTCGCATAGTCATGAGCCATACCTTACCGTACCCCAGCCTCTTAGGATAGGAATGAAACTTTCAACAAATGGTTTACATGTATGCATGTATTGTCCATATGTTCCTTTCCTTAGAGTACAGGGAGTCGTGTCGTAGGAGAGGTGTCATAGCCAAAATTTATGTCACGTCAGCAAAATAGGTATGGCACGAGAAATGTTATGACACTACTTTTTAGAGGGAGTGGTGATTTGTGGTGCCATGAGATATTTTTGGTTCCATAAAGGGTATATACATCTTAGATTCAAAAAAAAAACTAAAATGCGTGTGCTAGTATGATCGGCGCCAGACTAACGACAAAAGGACACAAAGGACACGGAGTCCTGTGCCAAAGCAAAAAATCGCGCCGTTCGTTGGCGCTGGACAAGAACGCAACGGTCCAACTGCTCTTATATGAGAAGCTTTATTGAATTTATTCGACTTTCAACATTTGTTATCCCTTAATTATAGATAGTATAGTCTATAGATATAGATTATTATTACAAAGAATTTAAGTGTTTTCATATGTATTATGAATTGTATTCATTATACATCTTATATAAGTACCAATATATTATTGAAAAATCGTGTGATACAAATTCGCAGTTTCCCGTACCTCACACACTTTTTACTTCACGCGCCTTTCTCTCTGGGGTTTATTATAAAAAACGATCTGCTCTCTCGCTCGCGAAGCTAGCTTCCCTCACTCGCTTATTACGTGTCTTCAGTTGCCGTATCTTCGCGCCATGTGTATTCACCTGAAAATCGTTCAATCAAAATCCAATTTGTATATCAATCTCACACTCCATAGAGGTTTCCAAATCTACCCACAAATATCACCACCATCCATCGTTAAACACACACATCCAAAAGAAAAAAATGACCGGCTCTAAGACTCGACGACATCTCAGGTTTAACACTTTCTTTTTCTCATTAGAAGGATTCAAATTTTTTTGTTTGATGGAAATACAACCTCCGCATGTAGCGGTTATGAACAGCAAAGATGATCTTTTGGTTATTCCAGCAAAGAATCAGTTTTTTCGGCGAAATCTGCAGCATCTCTTGCAAACAAAGTTTTATGTACGTTTCTAATCCCTATTCTTAAAATTATTATAACTAAATTATTTTTTTTCATACTGCAATTATGTTTTCATTTGTTGCTTTTTGATATAATTTTAAATCCGCTTAATTTATAACATATTATTTAAATCATAAAACAAGTTGAATAATCGTTTTGCTGCGGCTCAATATATCCTCCAGGTTGTCATTCTTTTACTCTGATAAGTTCTAATTATAGTTTTGCTATTTTCTTATAGTGGTAGTGTAGGAGTTGCTGATCAACCGTCGATAAGCGAAGTTATACTGTTAGTTAGATGGTATAAGCGAAAAAAAGAATTTTCAACTTATTTTTTGGGCATATAGCCTCATCTTTGGTAAGCTGATGAAATTTACGTTTTGAGTAGAAATAGAGGTATACGTTTCTGTAATTCTAAAGAACCTAGGATTAGCTTATCCCTTGGCGATGTTACTCCTTATGCTTATAACCCAAGTTTACTTATCTTAAACATTAGTCCTTCGACAGCGAAAAAACCAGTAACGTACTCCTAATCCAATACACAGTATAAATATGTGATGATTTCGGCTGATGATAAGTATAATGACTAACTACAAATATTTCCTAAAGAAAGCCTCCTTCAAACGCTGAAAAATTGGTTGACTTTCACTCAGGTGTCGTCAAGGAGATTGCTAAAAAAGTACCTGTAACATCCTCATGGCATCGTGGCTTCTGATGTTATTTGCTTGGGGTACCCTCCAAAGGTTTGTCGATCATAATATCCTACATTTCCATATATTTCTTATATATTAATTTCATATTAGAGGAGTCTTTTGGTATGGGATTGGTTACAACGGTGCTGCAACGTTTTTGCAGGGCACAAAAGGAGGCATTCGAGATGCACCCCTCTTGCAACTTGAAATTTCCACCATGTTTTTCCTGGTATATAATTAGGGCCTATTCATAAGTCCCGACCAACACAATTTCAAGGAATTTCTTTATACCTTTCTCATATATTAGAGTTGGCCGTACAACTATCTATTATATTGTTAATGTTACTTATCACAAAGACGTGCTTATATCAGTATGTTATATTATTTCATTTCCAACCTTTTTCTTTGCAGCTCCATCTTCTTCAAACAGTGTTAAAAGGATGAAAATACACTTGAAAGTGAAACAAGAGGATCACGTTTGGTAATGGAAGGCTACTCACCCGAACCATCCGATAAGGTGTCCTTGGATTTGGATAAAGATAAATAAAGGTTGCGCGTTTTGGTCTTTGCAACAGACGCAATCGATGATCAAGACCCGTCGAATCCGACGCATCAAATCTGATTGCTTTTTACAGGGTACCTACAATTTTAGTAAAATTCCGTCAGTAAAAAAGCAAATTTTGACTTTTTCTTCTCGATTTTGATACCTTGAAGATTGATATAGGTCTATGGTGACGTGGCTTGACCCTCAGCTTTACGTGTTCTTCACAAATGGAAAAGACCATGTTTTCCAATGGAATCATCAAATAACCGATTATGTGATTCAAGTCTGCCTATTTTTTAAAAATGTGTTAACCCTTAGTGGAAAACGCGAATGTGCAGTTTGTGGCTGGTAAAGAATGTGGGGTACCGATTTTTGCAGACCTCACAACGAATACGAATGAAGAAAAGGTTTTAGAGGAGGTGCGTTTTCCTTATCGGTTTTAATGAAATGTTGAGGAACTTTAAATAAAGAAAAATTGGGTTGCTGACAAAATAATGGTCAGCAATTCTTTTTAAAAAAAAGTGGTATAACACCAGTTAGAATAAAAAAATTAAAGGGATGTTAGATCAAAAGGTGAAAGGCTGCTATCTAAGTTATTAGTAGGTTATGATATTTGACAAGCAAAAGCCATTAACCACTGATTTGGTATTGTTGGCTTCGGAGCATCACTATACATATATTGCTATAGCTTTAGTTTTAAGTATTTCCAATACCTATCAATTTTATGAACTAATTTGTGCACTTATATATCTACACTCATATCCGAGTTTTCTTTTGCGCTTAGTTTATCGTGTTATCATACTTTAATCAACCGTTTATCTATAGTTGCAGTTTTCTCAGCATGTCCATCTTCTGACGTCGTTGTACTTCCTAGAAATAGCAAGAGCAGAAGCCTCCCGCGCTGAAATTTGAATCTAAGGTAAGCACTTATATCCCAGTTTTATTTTTTGCTTTTTATCGTCTTAACTTACTTTAATCAACTGCTTATATATAGTTGCAGTTTTCTTAGCACGTCCATCTTTTGGCATCGTGCTACTTCTTAGAAATAGCAAGAGGAGATGCCTCCCGAGCTGAACTTTTAATCTAAGGTAAGCACAGGCTGAGACAAGCAAAGAACTTTAGTAGTTTTAGCCAGTTTTAGATGAATTTTGAGAATATTTGTTAACTTTGGTACGGTCGTCAATGATAGTAACTTAATAACTGGAATCTGATAGCTGTTGTGCAGGTTAATGAGCTTAAAGCTGCTCTTGGACCAGTTAATAGACGTAACTCATTGTACTGCACTAAATCATGCTTGAGAAGATATTTAGAAGCCCTGAAGTGGAATGTAGACAAAGTAAAAAAGATGTTGGAAGAAACACTTTCATGGAAATCAACGTATATGCTGGAAGAAATTCTCCGGGTTAGTGAATGATTTTTAATCATGAGTCAATGTTAATGATTCTAAAAAAAAGTTAGGAAAGTGGATGTAGCAATTTTCACGCGCTTGCTTAGAAATGGTCGAACTCAGGCTGGGTATTATCTCGGTAGTTCTATAATTAAAAAAATATTGTTTTCCGGTCAACCCAACCGAGCATAGTTTATCTCGACCCCTTACCCATTATCATGAAAAAATTAGGTACTGGTTTTTGGATTCCCGTTACATTATTTGGTAGTATAGCTTCTATAATCGTTCTACCTAAATACGGGGAAACTAAAGATTGTTTGCCAATGCATCAAGATCATGTGATAGGATATTTTAAGTTTTTTGTTTTATAGTATCTTCTTACGCTTAGCTGTTACTAAAATTAACAAATTGACAACTAATATGGAACGTTGGGTGACTGATTTTGCTCGATGTGTGTTCAATATTAAAGCTTTGTGATTAAAAATATGCAGGTAGTGATTTCTTAATATTGGGAAGTGTTGACTCCTATGACCATTCTTATTGTTGCCAAACTGGATAGCGGCAATAAAGGTACCAACTTCGACATCATGTTCTCTTCTGTATTATCACACTTTTTGCTGTTTTAGGTTCGATTGAAACGGGTAGAATATCGTATGTTAACGAGGCTAGCTACCAGGTCATATCCCTTACCTTCCAAATGATGTTTTCATAAGTATATTTTCTATATTGAGCCATAAAGCAGACCAGTGTCTTTGTTGCTGATATTATTTTTATCTAACATACCCCTCTTTAATTCTTAATTAACACGTAAAGAAAATATCATAAGATGCAATTGTGATCCTTAACTTTATTGATTATCTGTTCCTTCCTTCATATATATGCTCGATATATATTTTTAGATGTTGACAAGCCAGCCTATAAAATAACTTTCACTAGGATGTTTAGTTTCTTACAGCCACCAACTTACTGCATTATAATTTTGCAGTTTAGAAAGTAAAAGCTCTGATATATATTTTCAGATGTTGACAAGCCAGACTACAAAATAACTTTCACTAGGCTGTTTGGTTTCCTACAGCCAACAACTTGCTGCATTATAAATTTGTAGTTTAGAAAGTAAAAGATGAGTTAATTTTCGTAGATACTACTTACGATATACCTATTTTATCAAATCCACAAACTGATATTTGTGAAAATTGAAACTGTTATTTTTTATATTCGTGACATTTTCTGGCATTGAAACGCTCCTTATCACTGTAGGTTCATTTTCAAATCTTGAAAAACTGAAGGCGGTTAGGCTACCAAATTATCCAGGCGTACCTGTCACTGGGCTGGAGTGAACTGACGTTAAGGATGTGTTCGGATAAGCATTTTTTACACGTCTATCGGCTTATTTAGATTGTTCCAAGTCAAACTCCGTTGTTCACTTTATTTGTCTATACCACGTTGAGACTAATAACATAACATATAAATTCCAATATTTTGTGATCATAATGTAGATTAACCTTACGCACTAACATGTTCACTACTGATGTTCTCAAATATTGTTTGCTAACAACTCGTAGCGAAGCGCGGGCTTAGTACCTTGTTATTTTTGAAATGAGAAATTGATGTCAAAGAGAAATGAGAGAAAGTAAATTGTACTCATTAAAGTGAAACACATGTCCATGTGACTAAAATAATGAAGATAATGAAGAAAGATTACAACTCACAACACGAAATTGTTAAATCTTTTGTTTGTATCGTTACAAAACATATACTATGATGAATAATAGTTTATGAAAAAACTCATACATACATATATAAATGAAATCAATTGTATATAACAAAACATCTATGACTATGATCACCAACATGTTCATTAATCATCATAAATCATGTATTATCTGTAAATCGTAACAACCAAAAAACTATCATAAGAAAACTATATATAAATTAGTGTGTTAAAACATAATATCAAATAGGGGGAATTATATGCATCCCCAATATAGGCTTCTTAATTACATATTTCACCGCAATGCATTTTAGTTATCAAATATACCCAACCTTATTTATTTAACCACATATTTACCCATCTTATTTAATCAATCTACAAATATTCAAAATATGACCATCCTACCCTTTTATATCATTTGTAGTCACATAAGTTATCACTTTTCAAAAATCGCTCTCTTCAAAGTTTTCTCACATATGATTATTCCACTGAAGAATTCAAATCTGAAGAATTTAAATCCGAAGAATTCAAACCAACTCACAAGAATCTTATATCCAAAATAACAAAAAACATACAAGTAAAGTCAAACAAAACAAATAACTCCAACTTCATTCATCTTTGAATCCATGTGATGAATTTAACCATACGCAGAAGGTTGTGTGACCATCTTTTAAGCAACCGAGTTTCTTATACCATGCTGCCACTAGGCTTTCCTTTTTCTAGCAACACTCTTTTTTCGACCACTGTCAATAAAATAACTATCAGTGTTGTATTAGTATTAAAGATACATTATTTAAACAAAAATAAAGTGGATCGAAAGGTCTCTCTACCTTTTACTCGCAGATGCTTCGGATTCTTCAAAAGCTGTCGATGGTATAGGTGCTGGATTCTTGCATTTTTTTTCATGATGTCTGGTCTGATGACACCTTGGACATCTTTTCTTTCTTTTAGATTTATCATGTGCCACAATTCTATTTTTTCTTGGTCTTCCAATAAGACGTTTAAAGACAGGTTGGTAATTTTTTTCTCCTGATTCTCGGGGTACCCAATTGTCCATCGTAGGCAAAGGAGCAATTTCAAGAGCATACGCTTCTTTAAATTTCTGTAATGTGAAATACGGGTCAACATATTTGTCCCACGTGTTATCTCTTATAAAAGTAATGAAAGCCGCCGCATGCTTACACGACAGACCTCTGACTTGCCAAAGTCGACAAGTGCATTTTTTCTCATCTAGAACAACCTCCTAACGTTTACCCATGCGCTTCACTTCTGCTCTATTGTCGCTACTTCTACAAACTATATACTCACCTAAGTTCTACATGCAAAAGATAGAATAACGCGTTAGAAAACTTTCATTAAACCTAATATAAAGTAGACATAATGCCCAAAATTGTTCTACTAACCTTCGAAATATATGCTTGATATGATTTTTCGCAGCAGGAGCTAATGTACCTTTCCATTTTCTTACAAGCCTTAATTTCTTATCAAAGCGTGCCATAAGTATTTCCCTAATGCCATCAAGTAGATTAAGAACCGTTTAATAACGTAAATCACTAACCCAGGAGATAAATGATTCTGATAGATGATTTGTAATGTAATCACACTTGGATATGGTGCCAAACTTGCATCGACTCCATACCTTATTATGGTTCTCATGTAGATATGTAATTGCTTTTTCATTTACACCAGCAATGTTCATTTAACAATCTATTATGCTCATTGACGTTATAGGTTCTTGCAGCACCCCATAATGTTTTCATGTAGAAGTCACCACGAATTTTTTTTTTGAAATTTCTACAAGAGCCTTACGCATTCTGTGTGTTCGGCATCAGGATATATTTGTGTAATAGCTATCTCTAATCCTTTTTCCATATCGGATGATATAACAAGACCAGGTGGCGTCCCAATTGCTTTCTTTAATAATTCAAGAAACCATATCCATGAGCTTGTATTCTCTGATTCAAGAATACCATAGGCTACTGGAAACATGGAACTATTACCGTCAATTCCAGTTGCAGTGACTAATACACCACTAAATTTCCCTTTTAAATGACAACCATCAAGACTAATGTAGGGACGACAACCAGAAAGAAATCCCATGGAGCAAGCTACTAGTGAAATAAAAAAGCGTTGGAAACATTTCTTATCACCGTTTCTCTCAAATTCGATGTCAATAACGCTTCCTGGGTTCCTATTTAGAATTTCATCTTTATAGTGTTCTATATTTATGAAGGAGTCTTCCTACTTACCATATGTGTCGACATATGCTTGTTCTTTACCTCTATATACCTTTTGGTATGGTAGATCAACATTATAATGCTTCATCAGCCATTTTCTTAGTTGTGTAACTGATACATCTCCATCAGATTTCATCTTATCACTAACTACATTTGCAATCGATCCCTGAGTTGCACGCCTATTACCACCCTTATTACTTCTAATACAAGAATGTTCGTCTACCAATTTCTTAACCTACAAGAGTTTTATCAAAAATTAGTTATGTTGGAACTATAACATAAGCAATTCTGAATAACGAAACTAAGTTGGTTATATACTTACTTCAAATGTAACTTTATCATCCATGATATAAGCATGAATATTACAGTTGCACTTTAAGTTAGAGCACCTTGCTGTAACCCGTGTTGGTTCACTTTTCTCGATTAAGTACTCGAATTCATTTATTAGTGCATAATGACTCAATGCTCTTCTAAATTGAACCACATTCGAAAATCTTGAATTCACTTCATGATGGGACTCGTGTTAGTGTGTAAGCAAGTTCCGTCTTCATAGTTTTGTAGCTCAGTTTCATCATCAGTGCTTAGACGACTATGGTAAATTTTTTCGCTTGGGCAATTTTCTGAGTCATCGTCATCTTGTGGTCCATCAACATCTTCATCTTGACTCCTATACCAACATATTACTCATAAATAAGTGAAAAGATATACATATTTACATAATCGAATTTACCTTTGTTGTATTGCATTCAAGCCGCGAGCATTATCCTCTGTCGTCACGTATATAGTTACTTATTTCTCCACTGCATGCTTGTCAAGCATCATTTTAAACTTCTCACCGGAATCAAGTTCAATAAAAGATTGATGTTCTGCATATTTTTCAACAAAAATAACTAAGAGGACAAGATCCCTATTTGATGTGTAACGAGTTATGGCTTCTTTAATTAGATCTCTTGAGTGGTACGAGCATTTGTCGATATTGATGATTTTTTGATGTCCATTACAATATCTTCTCTTATTACACGAGTTCTTGGCTAACTGGAAGTACCCTCCACATTTTAGTTTTAGCTTGTACTTGGATTTGGTTGATACTCTGTAATTGAAGTCATTTAAGTATAAGAATGATGTTCAAAACTATCTACTTCAGTGAAAGAAAATTTTACACCAGAGAGATATTGCAAAAACATACTAAAGTATTGGTGATTCAACCACGTTCTCGCATCTTGATTGCGAGTTTTGTTCGATATTCGAGTCTACACATTCAACCATCTTTAACTACTTGTCATACGAATCTGTGTAAAAAGATCATACGACATATCATCACATTCTTAAACTTAATCCATTAATGCGCATCTAGACACCGACTCATCAGAAGAAAGCATATGAAAAATGTGTTCATCTATTTTCATGAATCACCACATGCGCATGCATCACTTTTACAAGAACCATGATCATATCTAAATATTATACCCACATGATTGATTAATATACTCAATAATAAATATAAGAACAATTTTCTTTGTCAACTATGACTACTAAATAATACATGAATATTCATATAGATAAAGTACTCCGTAATACACTAGATGATACTTACAGTTTGAGGCCTAGTGGAACTATTGGTACGTACCTTTTGATGTGTCGTGGAACATTAATAGAATAGAGTTATGTTTCACAATACCTTTTGATAAAGAATAACGACATAAGAAGAGTTTGGCGGTAAAAAAGTAAAGGTTTGGCGCCTAAATCCAGGGTTATTAAAAGGACGTAATTATCTTTAAGTAAAAATTATCAACAATGGATATATTTGATAATTAAAATATCTTATGGGGAAATATGTAATTAAGATAGGTATATTGGGGATACATGTAATTATCCCTATCAAATATATGAAAGCGGATCTTTCACTCAACCAACCACCCCTTGGTGAATTTATTGATAATCAAAGTACAAAACAGAAAGATAAAGATTAATCCTCAAACAAGTGCTAATCGAACGACTACAATAGAAAAGATTGAGATCGTCCCAACTAGGTTGATCCGATATCCCTCACATGCATAGATCACTCTAACACACAATTACAAGATGAAACTATAACTCCTAGGACAAAGATCAAATGATCTTAGAGAGAGAGATAAGAGAGAGATCCTTGAAGGGTGTGTGTGTGTGTAAACTCAGCAAGAGTGATAATCCTAACTCTGAAAGAGTTAAGGTATATAGCAAATCTACAACGGTCTATAAGCCCATGAGTCCAATAGCCAAAGCCCAACATACACAACCATCTATTAATAATAATCATATATGATTCTTGATACCAATCATATATAATTTTTTCAGAAAAAAACTTCGGCAAAAGTATATACATGTGCCCCTCGTTAGAAAGATGATTTAATTCTCTTCATGATTATATGTTTCGTTTTGCGTAACGATTAACGGTTTGCGAGATATTTAATTTTTAAAAAAATATATTTTTTTGTTAGATAAAAAGAATAAGCGCTTGTGATTGGTTGATTGAGTTTATACTAAAAAGATGGTCTATGTTGAACTTTTTACGACGAGTCATAATGATAAATGGTATTAGCTATGTGTTTGTGTACCTGATATCGTTCTCGGTATCTAATCGAATTGATCACGGTTAATGGTGGAATAGTCGGTGTTGATCACTAAAAGGGGGAGCTTTATAGTATCTATTGAAAATTAAATAACAAGTTAAACAATCTAGGATGAAAGACTTTAACAAAATAGCAAAAAGATTAAAGAAATTAAAAACTAATTTAAAAGTAATTTTGAATTTAAAATGATAGAAGACAATTTTTTAATTAAACTCGACAAAAAGTTAAATCATGCATAAAAATAAATATTAAGACTCTTATTATTAGACTAAGACAAAACAAGTTTAAAAATAATTCTAAGTAAAAATGGCGGGAAAAGTTAATTTTAAATTTAAAGTAAAAACAAAACAGGAAATAAATTCATTGCACCCAAGTGATCGTTACAAGTCATCGAAGTTGGAGATCGCAACCAACTGAACGTGGCCATGATCGCACTAGGTGATCGCAGTTGTGATCACAACTAGTGATCGTACTAGGTGATCGCAGTTGTGATCGCAACTAGTGATCGCAGTTGTGATCGCAACTAGTGATCGCAGTTGTGATCGAAGTGGTGATCGCAGTAATGGATCGCAAGTAGAAACCCTAGGGGTTTATGCGATCACACTTACTCGATCGTAACTAGTAAAACCCTTATACACAATACGATGGGATTCAAAGGCAAATAAGCAAAACCGAATAAGCATAAATAAGCAAAGACAAATACGCACTTATTCAAATCTTAACCAAATGAAAACAAGCATAAATTTAAAAACTTTTAAGACACTAAATAAGCGAACTTTATGAAACAAACTTTAAAAAGACTAAACTTTTTAAGAAAACTTAAAAGTAAATAAGCTAAGTGCAAAATAAGCCAATAAGCATGATAAGCTCAAAGCTCAAATTGTACAAAAACTTAGACATGAATAAAAAGATAAACTTTTTAATCAATCAATCATCAAGATTAAACAAGATGCTTTAAAATTTCGGATCAAGAACAAATCAAAATCAAGAAAGGTCGAAGAAGATTAAAGATGAAAAGCTTAAACTTGAACTTGTAGATTATTGATTCCAAAATACAAGATAAACTAAAGCTTAAACATGAAAGAAAGAAAAGATGAAATTCTAGTGAGAGAAAGTTAACACTTTTTCTCTCTAAAAATTAAAACTACAAAGGAAAAATGAAGACTAAAAATGAACTAACTAACACCCTCCTAATGAAGCATTAGGAGGGTATTTATAGGAGAGGGTAGGAATGTTGCTTCCTTCTTTCTTTCTCTTTCTCGTCTTTTAATTTCTCGTCTTTCTCGACTTTGTCTCAGGATTAGTCGAATGATAACTTGAACTCGTCTTCTATTTTTTCTTCTTTTAGTAGACTTGTTTCTTCGACTTTGTTAAACTTCCGTCTTTAGACTTTTTCTTCGATAAAAGCCCGTGTTTTCTTCCTTTTTCATATTTTATCCTGAAACACAATAAAAACACAACCCACGCATAATTCCGACTTTTACGACATAAAATACACGTTTTGGTCTTGTTATTATTGGAAATAAGTGGTAAAAGGATAAGTGTTTTCACACTTATTACATATACAGTTACAGAAAATTATAGAGATAATCCGTCTACTCAGTGACTCGATTTAGTTCGCCGGTGATATGAATGCGAATATTAAACTATTTTCATCGATATTAAAAAAAAAATAACACTTCTTTATATAAATATTTTTCAACATTTTAACAAGTATGTATCATGATTTTAACGTTACCTTTTTATGTCATTTTCAACCAATTTTATATAGCATTTATATATTACCAGAAGTGTATTCGTACATCATGTGTTATTAGAGTGTTAAACATAATATCAAAGGTAATGTTCTTATAGCATTTATAAGAAAACTATATAGAATGTAGAGTGTTAAACATAATATCAAAATATATGGAAGCAGATCTTTCACTCAACCAACCATCCATTGGTGAATTTATTGATAATCAAAGTACAAAACAGAAAGATAAAGATTAGTCCTTAAACGAGTGCTAATCGAACTATTTCAATAGAAAAGATTGAGATCGTCCCAACTAGGTTGATCCGATCTCCCTCACATACATAGATCACTCTAACAAACAATTACAAGATGAAACTATAACTCCCACGACAAAGATCAAATGATCTTAGAGAGAGAAACAAGAGAAAGAGTCTTGAAGGTTGTATGTGTAAACGCATCAAAAGTGGTAACCCTAACTCTGAAAGAGTTAGGGCATATAGCAAATCTCCAACGGTCGATAAGCCCAGGATCGATAGCCAAAGCCCAACATACACAACCATCTAATAATAATAAGCCCATGAGAGAAGAATCCAATATGTCACAAACGGTCCCTCAATATGTTATTAGTCTGTTTGATGTAGAGGGAGTAATCATATTTTCTTTGGACAAAGCCATGCTCAACCAAGACAGTGGTAAGCTTGGCATTCCCCTGTCTTGGGGCTTGATTAAGTCCTTAGAGGGTCTTATTTAACTTACACACCTTGTTATTGTCTTGACAATTAAAACCCAAAGGTAGAGTCATATAGATATCTTTATCAAGATTACCATACAAGAAAGCATTATTAACATCAAGTTGGAACTTAGGCCAATCATTAGATACAACAATACTAATAAGACACCTAATAGTAACCATTTTTACAGCAGGACTGAAGGTCTCATCAAAGTCTATACCTTCCTTTTGATTGTAGCCCTTAACAACAACTCTAGCTTTAAACTTATCAACAAGAACAGAAGATTTATATTTAATCTTATAGACCCATTTGTTATTAATGACTTTCCTACCCAAAGGTAAATCACATAAGGTACAAGTATTGTTTCTTAAGAGAGCTTCAATATCATTGTTCATAGCCTCAACCACCTATTATCTTTGATAGCCTCATAATAGGTGGCAGGCTCGGAAGATTAATTAAGAGTAGTAGCAAAACAAAAATTGGTGGTACTAAGTTTAGAATAGTTAACATGTTTCTCAATGCCATATTTAAGTTTGCTTTCAAGAACAAAATCATTAAGCTTAACATGCAATTTGGTAGGTCTGGTAGACTTCCTAATGACAGACTCTCTTACTTCTTCATTAAGGACCCCACTTTGCTCAATAGAAGTGACAAAAGGATGGATATTATCAATGTTGCCCTAATATTGTAGGTTTTCACCTATAGGGGTTGCAGAGTCCTCTTCTTGAGGTTGCACAAAGGCTTCCTCATTAGTAGATTGAACTCTAATATCCACACCAGGTGTTGCTCTCTCATCATCATAGGGAGTTAAAGTATTTTGGTTATAAAAAAAGTTTAACAGTTCAACATCACTTGTATGAACTACATCTGCCAAATCAGTTTCTTTGTTGTTTTTCATCTTAAAAGGAAACATAGTTTCATAGAACCTCACATCTCTAGAAAACAGTACCCTTCTATTATCAAGACTAAAAAGTTTGTAAGCCTTTTTTGATAGAAGAATAACCAATCATGACACACTTTTCAGACCTAGATGTGAGTTTGTCACTGTCATTTAAACAAGTTGAAAAACATAGACACCCAAAACATTTATGGTGAGAGAGGTTTGGTTTTTTCTTATAGAGCATTTCATATTGGGGATTTACCTTTTAAGACAGAAGAAGAGAGCCTGTTAATTAGATAAACAACAGTTAGAATGAATTCAGGCCAAAACTTAATAGAAATCCCTCTCTGAAACATAAGACTCCTGACTACATTGAGCAGGTGTCTATGTTTCCTTTCAGCAATACCATTTTGCTAGGGAGTATGAGAACAAGAGGTCTGATGAATGATACCCAGATTGGAGAACATAGTGTGAACCTTGTTGTTAACAAATTCAGTCCCATTATCAGATCTAAAAGTTTTGATTTTTGAGTTAAACTGAGTTTTAACAAGATTTATAAAATGTACAAGCCAGTCAAAAACTTCATTTTTTCCTTTTAAGAGATAGGTGCACACAACCCTAAAATAGTAAGAAAGTATTTGTACCCTTGCTTACTTTGAACCTTATAAGGACCCCACAAATCCAGATGAACAAGTTCACCAATTTGGTTGGATTTGTAGAATATTGATAATCAATGAATCTATGAAGGGGTTTGTTAATTTCTAGAGAGAGAAAGTTAGAGAGAGAAAGTGAGAGAAACTATGTGAATTTTATTAAGTGGAAATTAAGAAATGATAACAACCAACCCCTTTCCTTAGTGGAAAGGGGTATTTATAGTTCCAAGTCATAAGTGGACTTGGGCCGGTCCATGACAAGCCCATGGACCGGTTCTTACTTAAGTTAATAAGCAAATGATAACTAATTACTAACTACGAGCTATTACAACATAAATCATATTGTGGAGTGACCGATACTTCTAATATACGTTAAAACGTATTTCTAACAATCTCCCCCTAAGGGAGGTCACTCCACGTTACAAAGTTCTAAACCTAGCATACTATACTAAGTCTTCGTTCTTTAGCTCGTAGTCTTTTCTTCTTTTTCTTTCTTTTGTTGTGAATATGTTGGTTTGATCTTTTTGGCTTTGACTTGAGAGCATTGTTCTTTGGCCTTTCACGTGCGATCTTTGCCTTTCTTGTGAACTTTGCCTCCTCGTGACTTCATGTTCCACACACTTACGTCTTTTTGTTGGATTCTTGAAAGCTTCAGAGTTTGGTACAGCAGAAGACTTCATCTTGTACTTTCTTGAATTTTTGTTGCAAAAGACATAAGCATGTGGGAACGACTTTCACAGGTACACCGCAACACCACCGTCTTCACTGGTACACAGCAACGCCACCGTCTTCAACAGGTACTCAGCAACGCCACCGTCTTTAGCAGGTACACAGCAACGACACGAATAAAATGGCTTTGAACATTTTATTCTAATTCGGTAGCATTTTACCTCCGGTCGGTGAAGACCGTTGGACGATATTAGATATCGTACCCGTGACGGATAGTTTCAATTAAGTAACTTCCTGACAGGATTTCGCGGGTAAACCCGTTCTCTTTATTCGACCGTCCAAAGCTGACTGCGAACATAAAGAGTGAATCACTTGGATAAATTATCCTTGTGATTAAAAGCCGTCATTCATGAAACCTGGAACAAGTGAATTTCAATTAAGATTTTCACCATCGTTGCTTTCCAGTTGTCACGAGCTCGATTCATAAAGAATCTTGCACGTTACCTACCAAGTGCTGTTTGATGTTGACACTAGAAGGATTTCCACTCGTCACTGTGGTCAATAAAGAGTCACTCTGAGTGTTCTGGCAAGATCATATGATAATGCGAAGAGGCCTGGAACGAGTTTAAGTTCAATTAAGAATTAAACCACTGTTACCTTCCAGTTTTTCACAAGATTGGTTCTAAAAGAACCGCACGTGTAACCTACCATGAGCTTGTTTGATGTTGGCTCAAGCAGGATTTCCATCTTCATTGTAATACTTACGTATTACTCGGATGTTCTGGCAATATTACAAGAATATTGCGTAGGACTCATGAAAATCTCTTACTTTTCACAGTGTGTGAGAAAGCAAGGAATAAATGGAAAGTGTCCTAATGAGACTTTTGATGATCTCTTGGCTCTAGACTCGATTGTGCGTTTTGATTTAGTGAGCGATGGCTGGAGAGGAGTGCCACCTTTTCAATACCAGTTTATTCGAAGTGAATAAACCAATAGATAACGTGTTGATCTCCGTGTGATTAAAACAAATACCTTTTGAGAGATATTTGAGTTAGCTGGGGAAGGGTTGTGCATTGCATCACTGGGTCCATGATGTCTTTCTTCAATACCGAGAATCATTAACAAAAATGACCTCAATAGCATATGTATTGACCCGGTTTCTGCCTAAAGTTGTAAGGAGGGCTTCTTTCTTTACACCCTTTATCTTTACATTTCTTTTTCATTCTTCAACCCCTTCAATGCTTACCAATACGTCATCACTAGCACTGATGAGATGGCATTTATACATGATCTCATCGTTCTTTTCGGGCTTTAAATGCACTAAAATGTCATAAAATACCATATATATGCTTGTGTTTGTTTACTTGTGTATTTTAGGTATGGATATCGTGAAAAAGACAAAAGATCACAAGATACAAGGAAAAACGAACACGAGAAACGAAGCCGTACAAAGAACCGGGCCCTAATCATGGAATTTTCATCAAATACCCTTGAAAACTTGAAGATAAAACAAGATTGATCATCATTTATTGAAGAAATGACACTTAAAACCCTTGTATATTGATAATTACAAGTTTGGTCCCTTAAGTTTGTCAAAATTACAAAAAGGTCCTTCAAGATTGAAGAAATGGCAAGTTTGGTCCCTCAACAATTTCAAATTGCCAATAATGGTCCCTCATGAAGTAAAAGACACATTGAAGACCTTTGAAGATCAACATTGTCCAAGATTAGTCCTTAAAGAATCACCAAATGTCAAATTACATCCTTGATAACCTTTTATCAAAAGTTGGTGCCAAAATTGTCAAAGTGGGAAAGTTAATAACAAAGGAAAGGAGATTTTAGGCTGAAAATCTTTAAAAGCCAAAAATCTGAAAAAACAAGGACCAAAAGTGACAAAACTGAAACATTTGAAAAAAGAGGCGCCTAACACCCATCCCCACCCCCAAAATCGGATCAAACACATACTATTCACCTTTCTTACCACCCCAGATTTTACCCTCACTTTTCCTTGGGTAAAACTCAATTAAACTTGCACACACTTAATTCACACATGCCAAAACCCTTCCCACTCCTAAAAACCTGCATCCCACTCATGTGCACCAAAACCCCAATTCCCCAATCCACCAATCACATCATTCCTTAGCCTCCAAGCTCATGACGTGGCTTAAATCAATGGCCATGATTATTTGCTTCCTCCCAAAGCAAAATAAACGTTCAAGATCAAATGAGAGGACAAAATGCACTCAAAATCATTCAAGGGCACATTTGGGATTTTCTATGTATTAGGGTTTTATGTTTTTAGCCTTCTAGTATCTTCTTAGGACTCTATAAAAGGAGCTCACAACTTGTGTGAAGCCCTTGTTCCAGTTTCTAGTCTCTCACATGTAATTCCTTTTTAAAGAAATAAAAAGTTTGGTTTTTGAAATATTCAAGTGTAATTCCTTTTTTATTGTTTTTAAAAGTTTGTGTGTTGTGAGGAGATTGATTCTGAGTTCCACTTTGTTTTATGGTTAAGCAACTTTGATTTTCAAAGTTGTTTAAGGTTTTGAGATTTTGAGAGATTTTGGTAAAATCTTCTCAAAGGTATTTGGGTGTTTATGGTTAATGTTATTGGTGATTTAAGTGTTATAGAAACATTTTAAGAAGATTAAAAAGGTTTTGGAAGAGTTATTAAAAAAAAGAAGAAAATAAAAAGAATCATATCATATCTTATTATTTTTGTTCTTGTTTCTTTGTTTTGTGTTCAAATAGGTTGAAGGCTTGTTGATTTGGTTCAGCTCCAACCCGGGTTGGATTGGAGGAGGATTTTCATCCTCTAGGTTCTTGGATGTAAGAACCTAAGGTATCTTCTTTTACCTTGAAAAATTTCATAAAATAGCTAGTTGGTATGATCTTAAGTGATTTGGTGATTAAGTGTGTTTATATTGCATGATTTGTGTTCTAGTGTGTATGTTTACATGTTAGATGCACTTGGAATCAATTTGGTAGCTTTTGTAAGCATGTTGGTATGTTAAAAGTTGGTTTTTAGATTTTAAAAGGGTGTTTGGCAACAGGTTTAAGCAGGACATCTAGATTTGTTTTGATAATTAAAAGGTGTTAGATTGCTTGTTTAGGGTTGATTAAGGTTATTAGTAAGTAGTTAATTAGTTTGGAACAAGATTTGAACAAGTTTGTTAGGTTTTTAAGGATAAAGGGTGTTAAAAATCTGCATAAGGGTGAAATTTGCTTGGTTTTTCATGATTTTGATGGTTAATCTTTGATTCTTGTTGTTATTTGTGTGTTACTTGACTCCTTGAGCTTCAATAAGCTCAAGGGTGCCCAATTGATCCAAAATAACCATTAAACAAAGCTCCTTGCCAAGCCCTCTTGGCACCAAAAAGTGTGCACTCTCACTTGGGTGTTCATCTGTCCAAAAGAAGCAAACCAGGTCCGTCGTCCAAGTTGCGGCGCAAGACTTCTAGTTGCGGCGCAACTTAGGTAGCTGCTGATCTTGGTGATCTCGCAACACTAGTTGCGGCGCAAGACAAAACGTTGCGGCGCAAGACAGTGACTTTTATTTTTTTTTAGCATTACTTTATTATTATTTTATTATTAATTTTCAAAATTTTCTTTTTCTTTATTTTTCATTTTTCCTAGGTTCTTTGTCATTGATTAGGACTATTTCCATTTTTAGATTATTTTTATAACTTTTAGATTTATTTTTATAATTATTTTAAGTTTAATTAGGTTTTAATTATTTTTAAATCATTTTTTAGAGTTTTAAAAATAATTTTAATAGGTTTTAATTTTTAGAAAATTACTTTTTAGTCTTATAATAATATAAGTTGAGTAATTATTCAATAAAATCATATTTTTGACATTTGAATTAATTAAATTTAATTTTAGGGCTTTAATTAGCATTTAAAATTAATGATTTAATTAATAAAAGGTTTTAAAATATCTTTATTGGATTTTTGTCTTTATTTATATTATTTTAGACTTGTTTTAGTCTTTTTAATCTTTTTCTTGATTTTGTTTTTGGTTTTAATAATTTTTAATTTTAGTAGTTTTTCTACGGTTTTACGTTTTCGTTTTTTACGTCATAGTGTAATTTCCAAGAAACCGTCATTCCATCTCATCAATATTAATCTCAAATATATACAAGTTAATTCACAACACCATACCTCCTTGGGAAACGAATCTTTTCTATCTTTTTAAGTGATTGAGGGTCATTAGTGCACGGTTTTCCTAAACCGTCACTCGATACTTACCGCTACTTTACGTTTCTTCTCTTTGTTTTTCCTAAGGCAAAGAAAGGGGTGTAATTTACTACAATCATTTTTGGCGCCGCTGCCGGGGAGGTGTGTCGTGATTTAATTTGGAAAATTTTGTTTTTGATATTATCCATAATAGTATTTGTGTTAAGTGGAACTCCCTTAACACGTATTATCGGTTTTCTCGGTTTTTCTTTGTGAATATTATTAATATATTGTATTAAGTATCACAATAAAAATACAATATCTCCAAAAGTGTGAAAACACAACCTTGATTCGGGATTTCATCACTCGATCATTGTATTCGAATCTCAAACAAAAAGAAAAGGCAAAAATAGATAAATACTTTCGAGAAGCTCGATTTTGAAAAATACGAACTATAAGGTGGGTATAAGGCGGGTATTATAAAATATACCCTAAGGAAAAAGGCTCTTAAGTGCTTCGCGCCGCCTCGTTTCCCCGCTTGCTTGTGAGTACTTTGAGATTGAAGGCTAATCGAGGGTTTTGCCGCCCAAAGTATTAATACGTATACTATATTTGCTTGGTTTTCTTTGTGATTAAACCCTCGTGAACAATTTGGTTTTCACCAAAGTTCTAAAGTCATTCGAAGGCGTTCACTCCACGTGATCGTTTTCATTCCTTTGAGGCTTCTTTAATCAAGAGTTTGATTCGAGGAGAGATTTTGTAGATTGTTGTCTACGAAGATACACCAAAAACCAAAAAAAATTTAAATATCATCAAAAACACAAAAAAATTGAAAATCCACAAAACGACCAAAAAGAATCTTCTTTGCTTTCCCTCTATTTTCATAATTCTCTTCTTTCACCCTCTAAACGTTTAATTCTCGTAACACCGTTTATGTTGCATCATGTCTAATGATGAGGGATATTTTTCGTGTCCATATTGTGGAGGCCCACCCGATGGGGCTAATTGTTTTAATTGTGAAGTTTATGGAGGTCGAGAGGGTTATATCTATAACTCTCCTCCACGTGGTGATGGTGACAATTTTCAATCTAACGACCAAGGTCACCAACCACATTCGTCATTTGATTCGTCTTTTAATTGTGGTGAAAATCAAAATGAAGAAATGAGTCTAAATGAATCTTTTTGTGATTATATGAGCCGTCATAACAAACTTATAGAGTCACTTCAAGAACATGTGGTCGATCTCGATAAGTATTACAAAGAAAAATTGGAAGCCCAAGGGGAGACTTACAAAAAAATGGAACACGATTATGACACCCTTCTTGAAGAGCAACAACGTTTGTATGACCAAAATCAAGTGATGTGGAAAGAATGCATAGATAAAATTAATAATGATCACGCTAATGAGAGAGATAAACTTCTTTTAATGTTCGAGGGCTTAGTGGAAAAATTCAATTCTTTGTCTAAAAACACCAATCCTAATCCCGTAGGAGAGGTTCAAGTTACTTCGACTCCTAAGACTCGTACGTCTCGTATTGATCCATATCTCTCTAATTTTAGAGTCGTGCAACCATCGTCATCAAGTAAGAACGTAGAGGCAACGAAAACGTCATCCAACGAAGTTTTGAAAAAAGTTTGTGAAAATAAACCTAAGGAAAAACTCGTAGGATATTTGGGAGTTTTAAATCTTGTACCTTGTAAACCTAATTTTTCTAATGAAGATAAAATTATTGAGGATTTTCTAAATCAATATACACTTAATTTTGAAGAAATTCCAATAAATGATTTTAAAGAAGAAAAATGTGAAAAGGTTTTGAAGGAAATCATTGAACCCACGTTTTTACAAGATGAACGAAAATTAATTCCGAAGGGACGTGTTAGTAGTTTTGCCAAAATGTTCGAGAACCCACGTTCGATCCCTTCGAAGGACAAAATTGAAACCGTCAAGGCAAAATCGTCACGAGACGAGCCTTTTACTCCTAATCCCACACCGTGTGAGATTTTGGATTTATCGTGTGAGAAGTCCGCCGATGGCCTTGCTCACATCGATACGTTTTTCGATATCGAGGTCGACACGACAAAGGCAAAATCTTCAATCGAAGAGCCTTCTATTCCTAGTTTCACGACGGTTGAAGCTAGTGACTCGATTATCGACGATCTTATTGCTCAACCTCTTCCACGAGGAAGAGAAGACGTTTTTGATCCCGATGGAGATTTTTCCGAGATCAAACGTATTCTTGACGACCCGCCTTCGATTTTCGAGTTTGATGAAGACCATTACGTTAGCCCGGAGGGGGATATTTTTCTAATCGATTCATGTTTTAAAAAGTCAAATCCTCCTCCCACCTTCAAGATAAATGTGAAAAGTTTAAGTGTGCCTAGATTTATTTTAGAAACACCAAAAATTTTCAATTTAATCGACTTGGGTTTTCGTAATAATGAGTTAAAAATTGACAAAGGAAAAGATTTTACAAATGATTTGAAAATTTTTCCAAATCTAACTCCGTCATCACCGCGTGATTTGAGTACTACAAACTCGTCTACTCCTTTTGACGATGTTTTGTGTGGTTCTAGTATGGGGGAAGCCCCTTATGTTCCCTCATCCTTGTCCACCGAGGACGAGATTTTCGATCCCGGAATTTCATGTAAAGGGAAATCTCGGTCTTCCACCGATGCAATAAATGGAAACTATATCTATTTGCTTGGTGCGAGTCTACCTCGAGTAGCTCAAACGTTTGTCTTACCAATTGTCTCACCCTTCTACTTCTCATCTATTTTCTTCAAACTCTTTGAGTTTATGGCACATGTTGGAGTGGTGTTAATTTGTTTTTCCAATGGAAACGAGAACGCCATCTTCGACCCCGGTATTTTGCATCACTTAAGGACTTAGTCCTTTATACCGGTTGCTTTTTGGGCCTTGTTTATCATGTAAGCCCCGCCAAAAAAATTGACCACACCATGATATCCCTAAATGTTCACATTTTGAGGGGATCGAGTCGAGCTCATGACTCGGTAATCAAAAACGAGGTGCCTCGTGGGGGAGATCCCATGCTTATCTTTATGCTTTATGTTCACTAATAAGGGGACTTGTACCCTTCCAACTCGTTGTCTCGTGGTTGTTTGTGATTGTGTTATCTAGATCATCATCATCGTCTACGATTGAAGACTCTCGTGTTCGTTTACGTGAGCCTCCATCGTTCGTTTGAAGAAGTTTTTCACGATTCCATGACATATCCTTTATTGTTCTAACAATTATCTTTTAGCATAATTAATAAACGGCTTTAGATATATTGTTGATCACCCTTTCCATGCTAGATCCTAAGCATTCGACTCTTCGTCTCTAGTATGGGGGTGCTCCACCTTTAGACTCGAAACATTGAGGACAATGTTTACTTTTAGTATGGGGGGGTGAATAGGTACTTGCTTTGCTACGCCCTCGCGTTTTCCAATTTTCAATGTTTTGTTTTGCTAATAAGGCTAAAAATGGCCAAATTTTAAAATTTTTCTTTGTTCTCATAAGTGTTTTTAAGACACGAATGTATATTTTCCGATGGGTAGAATAAGAGTTAATTTTTGACTTGATGGGCATTTGGAGCCATTTACATTCCTTAACCCGCTCAATTCAAGTTTTGCTAGACTTTTATATAGGGAGCTTTAAAACGCGAAAGTCTTAATTCATTCGGGTCAAGAACAAGAACTTTTCGCAAGTTCCTATAATTGATTCTAGAAAGTCACTTATCAAGGGAACTTTAAAACGCATTCTCTAAACTTGAAAAAGTCCAAGAAAGTGCAAGATCCTATAGGTGGCTTGAAAACCCAAAACTTTGATTTGATATAGTCTTAATGAAAGCTAATCCAAATTTGGCTTAATTTTGACTTGCATGGCTAAGTATTCACGAGTCTCTTTAATTAGAGGTCTTTAAATAGTGAAGAACGAGAAATGATAGAGTTAGACAAGTGATCATGCTAAACGTAGAACATGAAAGTGTTCTTTCAAAAACTCATATGTTTTTAATTGTGGCTTTTTCTTCCCATAAGATCAATGCATTAGGAATAAATCATAATTGCAATAAGTAAGGTCGTACGGTTTAAAAGGTTACTTAGCCTCTAGCGCAAGATCGTTTAAAAGTTGCTCGGGGTTGAATAGAGTTCATAGCCAAGGCATAACTTATTGAAACGGGACGCGAAGATTGGCGACCATCCAAAAAGGCCCTAACAAGGCATGAGGAGCTCTATTTTTGCTAAAGATCCAAAGATGATGTGAAGTATCATTGTTCCAAAATCAATATGAAGGATCGAGACACACGACGAGAAGCTATTACTCCCCTAAAGAATGGAGAAAGTCTATCCAAAAAGACCCTAACAAGGTATGAGGATAAATATATCCAAGTCCGAAAAGGAGGCGGATCGTTGTATATCAAAATCCAAAGTAAAGATTGAAGAAAAATGATGAAGTCGTGGTCCTATATGAAGAATCTCTCAAAAACGTCAAGTGAAGAAATTCCAAATATATGAAGAGAAGACCATAATTTCGAGAACGTCTTCCCAAGATTTGAAGTATGAAGTACATGCCAAATATCGGTCCGAGAAAGGTCTCAAATCGTGAAACGAGTTATGCCAAGATATGAACTTAAGGAGATACACGAGAAGCCGTTTTAAAAGATTTTGTCCTTCGGCTAACTATTGATCAAATCATGCTACTTTGCTTTCGGACTAATAACTACTTAAATAAGTCAATATGAATCACTTGTGATCCATGACAAATAGATAAAAAATGCTAGTAACCCATTTCCTTTTATAATAACTAGGATTGCGGGGAGAAAAAGTATTACACAATTTGGACGTATGAGTAGTGTTAGCATTGTGACTTGTACCAACAATGATCTTGTTTTTGCACTTAGCATGGAATGTATGACAATCAAGGATGACGAAGTTTACTCTAAGGGACATTGACTTGTTTCTATTCTTTGACCCTAAAAGTCACCTTTTGGTGATGAAAATCATACATTATGTCTTTACACATTCTCGTAGTATGTTGCAAGTCTTTTACTCTTCAATAAAGGTTAATAAAATTGAACTTTGGTGATGCTTAGATACTTTATTCTAGCATTGCGTGAGGGCACGGCAATGGCTTAGTTTGGGGGAGTGATGAGATGGCATTTATACATGATCTCATCGTTCTTTTCGGGCTTTAAATGCACTAAAATGTCATAAAATACCATATATATGCTTGTGTTTGTTTACTTGTGTATTTTAGGTATGGATATCGTGAAAAAGACAAAAGATCACAAGATACAAGGAAAAACGAACACGAGAAACGAAGCCGTACAAAGAACCGGGCCCTAATCATGGAATTTTCATCAAATACCCTTGAAAACTTGAAGATAAAACAAGATTGATCATCATTTATTGAAGAAATGACACTTAAAACCCTTGTATATTGATAATTACAAGTTTGGTCCCTTAAGTTTGTCAAAATTACAAAAAGGTCCTTCAAGATTGAAGAAATGGCAAGTTTGGTCCCTCAACAATTTCAAATTGCCAATAATGGTCCCTCATGAAGTAAAAGACACATTGAAGACCTTTGAAGATCAACATTGTCCAAGATTAGTCCTTAAAGAATCACCAAATGTCAAATTACATCCTTGATAACCTTTTATCAAAAGTTGGTGCCAAAATTGTCAAAGTGGGAAAGTTAATAACAAAGGAAAGGAGATTTTAGGCTGAAAATCTTTAAAAGCCAAAAATCTGAAAAAACAAGGACCAAAAGTGACAAAACTGAAACATTTGAAAAAAGAGGCGCCTAACACCCATCCCCACCCCCAAAATCGGATCAAACACATACTATTCACCTTTCTTACCACCCCAGATTTTACCCTCACTTTTCCTTGGGTAAAACTCAATTAAACTTGCACACACTTAATTCACACATGCCAAAACCCTTCCCACTCCTAAAAACCTGCATCCCACTCATGTGCACCAAAACCCCAATTCCCCAATCCACCAATCACATCATTCCTTAGCCTCCAAGCTCATGACGTGGCTTAAATCAATGGCCATGATTATTTGCTTCCTCCCAAAGCAAAATAAACGTTCAAGATCAAATGAGAGGACAAAATGCACTCAAAATCATTCAAGGGCACATTTGGGATTTTCTATGTATTAGGGTTTTATGTTTTTAGCCTTCTAGTATCTTCTTAGGACTCTATAAAAGGAGCTCACAACTTGTGTGAAGCCCTTGTTCCAGTTTCTAGTCTCTCACATGTAATTCCTTTTTAAAGAAATAAAAAGTTTGGTTTTTGAAATATTCAAGTGTAATTCCTTTTTTATTGTTTTTAAAAGTTTGTGTGTTGTGAGGAGATTGATTCTGAGTTCCACTTTGTTTTATGGTTAAGCAACTTTGATTTTCAAAGTTGTTTAAGGTTTTGAGATTTTGAGAGATTTTGGTAAAATCTTCTCAAAGGTATTTGGGTGTTTATGGTTAATGTTATTGGTGATTTAAGTGTTATAGAAACATTTTAAGAAGATTAAAAAGGTTTTGGAAGAGTTATTAAAAAAAAGAAGAAAATAAAAAGAATCATATCATATCTTATTATTTTTGTTCTTGTTTCTTTGTTTTGTGTTCAAATAGGTTGAAGGCTTGTTGATTTGGTTCAGCTCCAACCCGGGTTGGATTGGAGGAGGATTTTCATCCTCTAGGTTCTTGGATGTAAGAACCTAAGGTATCTTCTTTTACCTTGAAAAATTTCATAAAATAGCTAGTTGGTATGATCTTAAGTGATTTGGTGATTAAGTGTGTTTATATTGCATGATTTGTGTTCTAGTGTGTATGTTTACATGTTAGATGCACTTGGAATCAATTTGGTAGCTTTTGTAAGCATGTTGGTATGTTAAAAGTTGGTTTTTAGATTTTAAAAGGGTGTTTGGCAACAGGTTTAAGCAGGACATCTAGATTTGTTTTGATAATTAAAAGGTGTTAGATTGCTTGTTTAGGGTTGATTAAGGTTATTAGTAAGTAGTTAATTAGTTTGGAACAAGATTTGAACAAGTTTGTTAGGTTTTTAAGGATAAAGGGTGTTAAAAATCTGCATAAGGGTGAAATTTGCTTGGTTTTTCATGATTTTGATGGTTAATCTTTGATTCTTGTTGTTATTTGTGTGTTACTTGACTCCTTGAGCTTCAATAAGCTCAAGGGTGCCCAATTGATCCAAAATAACCATTAAACAAAGCTCCTTGCCAAGCCCTCTTGGCACCAAAAAGTGTGCACTCTCACTTGGGTGTTCATCTGTCCAAAAGAAGCAAACCAGGTCCGTCGTCCAAGTTGCGGCGCAAGACTTCTAGTTGCGGCGCAACTTAGGTAGCTGCTGATCTTGGTGATCTCGCAACACTAGTTGCGGCGCAAGACAAAACGTTGCGGCGCAAGACAGTGACTTTTATTTTTTTTTAGCATTACTTTATTATTATTTTATTATTAATTTTCAAAATTTTCTTTTTCTTTATTTTTCATTTTTCCTAGGTTCTTTGTCATTGATTAGGACTATTTCCATTTTTAGATTATTTTTATAACTTTTAGATTTATTTTTATAATTATTTTAAGTTTAATTAGGTTTTAATTATTTTTAAATCATTTTTTAGAGTTTTAAAAATAATTTTAATAGGTTTTAATTTTTAGAAAATTACTTTTTAGTCTTATAATAATATAAGTTGAGTAATTATTCAATAAAATCATATTTTTGACATTTGAATTAATTAAATTTAATTTTAGGGCTTTAATTAGCATTTAAAATTAATGATTTAATTAATAAAAGGTTTTAAAATATCTTTATTGGATTTTTGTCTTTATTTATATTATTTTAGACTTGTTTTAGTCTTTTTAATCTTTTTCTTGATTTTGTTTTTGGTTTTAATAATTTTTAATTTTAGTAGTTTTTCTACGGTTTTACGTTTTCGTTTTTTACGTCATAGTGTAATTTCCAAGAAACCGTCATTCCATCTCATCAATATTAATCTCAAATATATACAAGTTAATTCACAACACCATACCTCCTTGGGAAACGAATCTTTTCTATCTTTTTAAGTGATTGAGGGTCATTAGTGCACGGTTTTCCTAAACCGTCACTCGATACTTACCGCTACTTTACGTTTCTTCTCTTTGTTTTTCCTAAGGCAAAGAAAGGGGTGTAATTTACTACAATCAAGCACCTTGTTGAGATTGTTCCAGTGCTAGCTTAAGTACTTGGTCGGCATTCAGCTACGTTCACATTCTTTCTCCATCTTTCCTAGGACTTCTAATTCTATCTAGGGAATTGTCCTTGGGAAGATTCCATCGGCTCTGATGAATCATTGGACTAAACCTATTCCTACCACCCTTTTGTCACCACATCCGTCGTGAATTAAGCGTGTTTTGGGAAGGAATTGCCACCATGAAAACATCATTGAAAATCACCTAAGGTACTTGTGATATTAAAATCAAAAGTTTTGTACCTTAGGTGTTTTGATCATCAAAAACGCTCCCCCTTAACACGTGCTTAACACATATTAAGTTGGATTATCATTAAGTCTTTTTCATTTTAGCCAAGTAACACTTACGTCTCCTTAATCCCATTTTCTCCCCTTATCCAAAATGTTAACCATTAATATTTGGGATATTGAATGGATTAACCGGTCTTTGGGTAAAAATGAAATCAATGTTTGGCCATAGAACAAGTTATTGCTCCCCCTTAAGTTAATAAGGGATAGTTGTAGTGCTTTGGTATGACATATTTTGAAAGATTTAGAATCTCGTGAGAAATTCTTGAAAAATTATCATACCTTAACACTACACCAAGCCATTCAAGCACATTATTCACAAATTTACATATTCACAATTGAAAACCAATATAAAGTGACCTGAGATGTACGACCCATCAGATGGATCGTTGCAGTAGCTTGTGGTGCACTAAATACGGTCTTCCACCCACGAATCTTTCCAAGCTCCTCATCAATCTACGTTCCCGGAGCTTTTGATCGATCTTTTTGATCACATACTTTGCCATCTGCCGGTAACCCGGATGCCAATCCTCCGTCATCTCTGGCAAAGTCCCACCCGAGTTCAGATGCTCCAACTTATCTCTGACTTGTATAAGAGTTCCATCACTATACTTGTGAAGCTCACCCACCCTCATAAACTTCATCAAACCTCGACTGTTCAAGTAGAAAATGCCGGAATTCGGGACAGAAATGCCGGTATAGGGACATCTTTCTACATGTTGAGGTAGCACTTGATTCACAGGACGGGTTAAGTTGAGCCTCCTCTGATAGCTTTCGACTCCCAACTGAAGATCCTCAACTCGTGACTTGATGACAACGCTTCGTGTGAACATACGAAGTGCTGTATTCAAAGCAATCAGATCTTCACGAGGAATGCGAGTAAGTTGATCTCGGGTCATCAGAAGCAGCATATCTTCAATATCCTCAAGGCGAATGATGGAAAAATCTCCTTGCTGGATTTTATATTCCCTGTCATCCTCCCTTTTCAAGCGAATCTCCGTCACATGATAGTAGCCGTTCTTGGCTTCAGTTTTCATTCCTAAGATGCTGGAGATACGGATGTCGGATCTAACATTGCTTCCAGACTTGACCATGCAGCAACCCCTGTACGCCCTTCGGACTCGTTCGTCCCAATGAGATGCACCTATGACAGCATACATATCATAATTACGATTCATTTTTGGGACCCAGAGTCGATTTACCTTTTCCTCGATGAAGGGTATTGTCCCCCAGTTGGCAGCTTTCAGCAAAGTCAGGGATGTTGCATACTTTGATGATCCCTTCAGTAGATACTCAAGATCGTTGGTGACGAAGAAGTCAAGAGCAATCTGATTATCTTGAGCAGGATCCATTGGAGGTGGAGCTCTGTCTGATTCATGAAGTCCTGGCCTTTGAACGGTTTTCAAAGCCTTTATGATCTCATCGGCATAATACTCGAACTCCATTCGGGGTAATCGGGTTTTGGCACGCATTCTTTTATCTTTCATCGCTTTCTTGACCAAGGATGGAGTAACCGAAGTCTTATACTCATGAGCAAGAAATGCACATAAGTCAATCGAACTTCGGATACGCAGATACAGCACATCTTTGTCAGCATCTGTGATCGGATCATATTGAGCTGCTGCCGTGATCCAAGCTTGTGGTGGTGCAGACTCGTCTATCTCCAACGTGTCTTCCCAGGCACGAATGCTTGGTTCAGGAACCGTAGATTGTTGAACCTGTTGTTGAGGAGTGGAAGTGCGAACATCTACTGGTTCAGTTTCAGGCATTTCAGCAGTGTCTTGAACTGGAGAGTGTTGTGCAGCTTCGGGTTCTGTCACTGATTCTGCAATCACAGGAGGAACAACAGCAGAACTAATGGGGTTAGTTGTAATAGGTACAGACACAGCGATAGAGATACCAGGAGCCGAAGACGCTGTAGTGGCATTCACATCGTGGCGCCACTTAGTTCGTCTTGATTCCGAGGATGTCGATTTGTCCTTCGGTGCTGCATCTTTTGTGGACTTGGTTCCAGTCTTTGTAGCAGTCTTCTTGGAGCTGGTAACCTTGTCCCCCTGTGGTTGTTCACCCCCATCATCATCCTGATTGTCGTCCCCGTTACTACCCCTTGCACTCTCCTGATTCTCATCACCACCATCATCGCCATCATCATCATCTTCATCCTCGTCATCATCCTCATCATCCTCATCATCATCACCACCTTCTTCATCGTCTTTCTCCTTTTCACCTTCCTCTTCTTCTTCTTCCTCTTCTTCACCCGTACCCTCTTCTTCACTCTCTTCCCTTTCTTCCTCAGGTAAGATGTGATATGGTACCACACTTCCAAACATTTTGAATAATCTATCATCCTCCATGATAGCATCATTCAGGGATTTAAATAGAGCCCGTTGAATCCTCGATTTATCATGCGACCCAAGTTCTACCATTCGAGCCTTAAGGATCTTCTTCAATTCAAAATCCGTCAGGTCATAAGCAATCTTATAGGCGGCTTCGGAAGGGTTGGATGATTTGACCATCAAGTTGTCAGCAGCAAGTGTCTTCAACTCGTCACGAAGCTTAGGCATTAAGGATTCAACGGATTCTTGCACTCTTTCTTTCACAGATGCTTCGAGTGCTTCTTTTTGTTCCTTATATTTATCCCTCATTGCTTGAAGTCTGGTAATGCGTGCAGCATGTTTATTAGCCTCAGCCTGCTTAACCTGAGCAATTTCCTCTGCATGAGCCTTTCGTGTAGCTTCCAAGTCTACAGCGAACTTGGCAATCAACTCTTCTTGAGCTTTCCTTGATGCTTCTTCACTTTGAGCTCTTCTATTTAACTCTTGGCGAAGTTCATTCATTTCTCTCTTGTGAGCATCCGTATGTTTATCCAACATCTCGCCCAACACTATTGCTGCCATTGCAGAAGTTGCAGATGTTGCAGATGTTGATGGAATAGGCTCGGTTGTAACTGCTGTACTAAGGGTAGGGATTATGGGTGGTGGAAGAACTGGTGTGGAAGCCGGTCGGGTTGGTCGGGTTGTTAAGGGTTGGATTGGTGGTGGTAGAGTTGCCAAAGGTTGAGTTGTCACCATGATCGTAGAAGCAACAGGTTCCTTTTCCACACTTGTTGAAATAGGGATTGATGGCTCCTTCGAAGTAGAATAGTTTTCAGGTGACCCAAACTCATCAACATCATGCGGTTCCTCGTACTCATCCTCGATATCTACCCTCGCGCCTGAACCACTACCGCCTGTATCTTTCCTACTCCTTTGAATAGCAATCTTCATTAGTTGTTGCTCGGTTTTACCAAGAGTAGGATCAACAGTATCTGCTTCATCACGTAGACGCATCAAATCCTTACCCTTTCCCTTCTTACCCTCTGACTTCTTCTTCTTTGGTTCGGGTTCAGGTAACGCAGCTGGTTGTTTGCGTTTACCTTTACTCTTAACAGTTGTGGATGAGTCTTCTCCAGTTTGAAGGTTTGCTTTCAGCCTTTCGATTTCAAGCTGCAGTAGCTTGTAATCAGCAGAACCTTTGATTTTGTCTGACAGAAGGTAATCAGGAACAGGACCCGGAATCACACCAGTAGACGGTCCTTCATGCCTCAGATCTACAGTATCATCAGCTTCTTCAGTGTGATAGCGACCTCCTGCACGCCTATCAATAGTAGCATCAAGCTTCATAAAATAATTTATGATGAGCTTAATAAACCGAGGATAAGGAAAGAAGTTTGTCTTCAGCTTCTTGTTGTGGAAGAGTTGAAAGGTGAATTCTTCCCATATCAACAAAGCATAATCTGAATTCGCAGCTTTGTACATGCCATAGAAGAGGTTCATTATCGGACTTCGCAAAGCATCATGTCCACTCGTTTTTGGTGTAAGGCATTTACTGAGAATACCCATCAAAGCTCTCCAGGGTTGTCCTACCTTAGTAGTAGTAAACTCAGATGCAACTCGTATTTCCGGACATCCAAGTGCGTCAAATAACTCCGCGAGTTCATCTTTAGTAGGATCCCTTGAGAAAGACATGCCCTTGGGTGTATCCCGTATACCAAGCATCTTACGGAAATCTGAAACTGTGAGTGTCTGCTGCTTGTTGTCGATGGTGAAGGTGATCTTGTTCGAAGTGAAATCCTTGGTTGCCCAAAATTCAAACATATACTCATAAGGCACCGAGGCTGTACTCCTAAGGGCGTTCTTGAAATGGGAGTTATCAAGAATGGCTATGGCGACCTTAAAGCCATGGTGAGTGGATTTAGAAACTTGCTTTAGCCTATAGTTGTTGGGTATGAACTTAAGGGTTCGAGCTTTAGCAATATCGGCCTCCCTAGATTCTTGGATAGCTTGTACTGTTGGATTAGTCATTTTATCTGCTTAAGATAAGACATGAAAGGTTGATGCACAAAAACAGATAGATATATATCATTCTTACTTCTAAGCATAACACATTTCATCAGATAAAACAACAAGTACATAGATAGCATGCCAACAATAACAATCAAACAACTCATCCGGAACTTTTCCTCATTCGGAACATTTTCATCCGGAACATTCTTCATTCGGAAGTTCTTCGTTCGGAACTTCTTCATCCAGAAGTTCTTCATTCGGAACTTCCTTCATCCGGAAGTTCTTCATTCGGAACTTCCTTCATCCGGAAGTTCTTCATTCGGAACTTCCTTCATCCGGAAGTTATTCATTCGGAACTTCCTTCATTCGGAACATTCCTTCATTCGGAACTTCCTTCATCCGGAAGTTCTTCATTCGGAACTTCCTTCATTCGGAAGTTCTTCATTCGGAACTTCCTTCATTCGGAAGTTCTTCATTCGGAACTTCCTTCATCCGGAACATTCCTTCATTCGGAACTTCCTTCATTCGGAAGTTCTTCATTCGGAACTTCCTTCATTCGGAAGTTCTTCATTCGGAACTTCCTTCATTCGGAAGTTCTTCATTCGGAACTTCCTCATTCGGAAGTTCTTCATTCGGAACTTCCTCATTCGGAAGTTCTTCATTCGGAACTTCCTCATTCGGAAGTTTTTCAGAAGAAATCCTTCATTCGGAAGTTTTATCCAGTGTTCATTCGGAACTTTTCAAACGAAGTTTATGATGAATAATCTAGCGCGTTTGTGAGTTTCTAAGGCAAACTAAGGCAATATATTCATCATTTAACCTATTCCGAGCAAATCCCACCATAAATCCCTAATCAGTTTAGCCTAATTTAATCAAAAACCCTAAGTGGATTGAACTGAGTAATTGAGCATGTTTAATCAGAATAATATGATAAGAACTGTGGATTAGAAGTTAATCAGGTTGATGTATATACCTTAATTTAGCAGATGAACAAGAAGGAATGATCAGACGAAGGTTTGAATGCGTGTTTGTGTGTGTAAACAATGGCGGCAAGTTATTTGATAAACAGTGAATGGAAATAATGTGAGGGGCGGGGTGTTTGATTTTTGACTTAGGTCAATTTTGACTAGTTTCAATAAATCACACTTTAGTCCCTACATTTTCTTTCTTTTTCCTTTTGTTTCTAATGTTTTCATATCACTTAACCCTTTTTGTTTCACTTACACTTAACTTAACAAACACAATCTATTAGCAAATCCTCAAAATCTAAAAGCCATGCCTATCACTTAGAACGAACACAAGTCGTTTTCTAAAGCAAAACCACTCAATTACCATGTAGCCCTTAATTTTCACAATCACTTTTGAAAAGCAATTTTAATGACAAAGATGATTTTACTATTTTCTCCCCCTTAAACGATGACCCGTTTTCTATTTAAAGAGCTGTAGTCATTGTTTAAAGAGTCAAATAGTGATGAAAGCATTTCCAATTTATTTCTTGAAAAATTTTGATTCGTGGTTTTAATAAGATTTCTCTTATTTTAACAAATTAATGCACTGAGACGTACACAAATTCGTGTCAGACCAAGGTATAAAGTAACCTTGATCCCTTTGCATGATTTGGCTTGTAAATCACGCCCGAGAAAATTAATTCCCGTTCTGAGCCAACGTTTTCCAAGGAAATACGTGACTTTAATATGAAAACCGGGTTGCAGTCAGAAATAACTACAAGCCAAAATGGGCATGTTTTAAAAATGTACAACTTTTATACGGACTCTATTTATGGCACCGTGTCAATATTGATCGACATTTCTAAGGCCGTAAATATTACCGTACTAAAAGACATGCCCGATTTAAAACGAAAAATATTTTTGGGTTTTTCTTGGTTTTATATTTTTTATGGTTTTTCTTGGTTTTATATTTTTTATGGTTTTTCTTGGTTTTATATTTTTGTATTTTCTTTTTGTGGTTTATATATTTACGATAATATACATGATCACAACCAAAGGATACTCTGAATAGTTTACCACGACTATTCAGCTGATTCTTCTGCCAACTCTTTGAGTGTCGCTGGAGTGAATGATTTCATGCCAAGCTTGTCGATCAAAAACTCGATTCGTCCTCGATCTAAGGCTTTGGTGAACATATCCGCCAGCTGGTACTTAGTAGTGACAAAATACAGCTCGATCACTCCGTTCTCCACCTGCTCCTTGATGAAATGGTAGCGAATGTCTATGTGCTTGGCCCGGGAGTGTTGAACATAGTTGCAGCAAAGGGCAATGGCGCTCTTGTTGTCACAATACATCGGGATTTTGTTAAATCCAAGACCGTAGTCAGTTAATTGTGATCTCATCCAAAGGACTTGAGCACAACAACCGGACATGGCGATGTATTCAGCCTCCGTGCTTGATATTGCAGCGCTTTTCTGCCTTTTTGAAGACCAACTGATCAATCTATCTCCAAGGAGTTGCACAGATCCAGAAGTGCTACGCCTCGTATCTTGACATCCAGCATGATCGGCATCTGCGTATGATATTAAAGCAATCGAGGAATCTTTCGGATACCATAGACCACGATGAAGTGTTCCTTTTAGATACCGAAAGATCCTTTTAACTACATGTAAGTGCTTTTCGGTAGGCCGAGCCTGATACCGGGCACACATGCATACAGCAAATTGCAAATCAGGCCTGCTAGCAGTCAGATAGAGAAGGGTGCCGATCATTCCACGGTAAAGTTTCGGATCGACAATAATCCCATCCCTATCTTCATCTAACTTGGTTTTCTCAACCATTGGAGTGTCTACGGGGTCACAATTCTCAAAATTATATTTCTTAAGTGATTCTAGAGCATATTTGGATTGATTTATAAAGATGCCTCTGGGATTCTGAGAAATCTGTAATCCTAAGAAAAATGATATTTTTCCCATCATCGACATCTGAAAGCGTGTGGACATTATCTTCTCAAATTGTTTAGACAATTCTATGTTAGTGGCAGCAAAAATTATATCATCAACATAAATTTGTACCAGAAGCATGTCGTTGCCGTCCTTGAGAGTGAATAGAGTGGGGTCCACTTTGCCTTTGGAGAAGCCTTCCGACATGAGATATGTTGATAGAAGATCATACCACGCGCGTGGAGCTTGTTTCAACCCATAGAGAGCCTTCTTAAGCTTGTACACATGGTTAGGAGACTCCGTACTCACGAACCCATCCGGTTGGCTAACATAAACCTCTTCCCTTAGTTCACCGTTCAAAAATGCCGTCTTCACATCCATTTGATAGACGATCATGTTCATATGAGCAGCAAATGCAAGGAATAGTCTAATCGCCTCCAATCTAGCCACAGGAGCAAAAGATTCCTCAAAGTCTATACCCAAGGCTTGTTTATATCCTCTAGCGACCAATCTTGCTTTATTCTTTAATACCGAACCCATTTCATCAAGTTTAACCTTATAAACCCATAACAAAGTAAGGATGTTAACCTTGTCAGGGCGAGGAACCAATTCCCATACTTCTAGTCTTTTGAATTCATTGAGTTCCTCCTGCATAGCTTCGATCCAAGATGATTGGGTCATAGCCTGCTGCCAATTTTTGGGTTCAACTTCAGAGAGAAATGCATCAAAGTAGCAATAAAGTGCACTCTCTTGTAATTGATGGCGAGTAGAGACTGGTCGATCTAGATCTCCAATAACATTCCTAATTGGGTGATCTTTTGTCCATTTAGTGCTATGTTTTTCAATCCTAGGTGGTCTGGAGTGAACAATAGATGGAGCTTCTTCTGAGGTAGAGGCGACTGAAGGGTTTTCAGGGATCGCTACACCAAAGAAAGGAAGCTCTTGCAAGTGAGCATATTCCAAGTCGTGATCAGTGGAATCCTCTTCTACATCATTAGGCACAAGTAGGGGTGATGATTCAGGTGAAGTTTGAGAATCACTTGGTGAAGGTGCATCCGGTTCAATGTGAATTGTAGATGCATTAGATAAAGGTTCATTAACTTGAGCAACCACTTCAGGTATTGGAGCAATTACTACAGGTGTTGGAACTTCATCAGTCGGGGGATCTAAGAATTCATCAAACAACGGTTGAAACAGTTTATCCCACTCAGGCCTAGTTGGTGGTAAAAATGATGTAGAAGTAGGATTGTTGGGAACTAATCCGGAACTTATAGCACCGGGTCCCATCTCATGAAGCGCGGGTTCAGAGCTGTGTTGCTCAGAAGCCATCGCTGTCAGCTCGTCGAAATCAGCGTCCATAGTTTCTACAATCTTGCCAAGACGACGGTTATAGATTCGGTATGCTCTTTTGGACGGTGAGTAACCAATGAAAATACCTATGTCGGCTTTTGGTTGAAGCTTACCCAAGTTCTCACTATTGATGTTTGGATAACACAAAGCACCAAACACATGGAAAAATGAAACATCGGGTTTGCGGTCATGTAGAAGCTCATAAGGTGTTTTTCCATGGCGTTTCCGAATGATAGACCGGTTTTGGGTAAAACATGCAGTAGAAATAGCCTCTTCCCACAAGAACAATGGAGCGTTCGCATAAATAAGCATGGTCCTAGCAGCTTCCATAAGTGTGCGATTTCGTCTTTCAACGACACCGTTTTGTTGTGGAGTGCGTGCAGCGGATGTTTCATGTGATATACCAACTCCTTCATAATAATCACGAAGAGTCTGGTTGACGAACTCTGTACCATTGTCTGTACGAATACGGCGGACAGTGGTATTCAAACGTACCTGAATGAACTTCAGAAAAGTGATGATAGCCTTCGGAGCTTCATCCTTTGTACGTAGAAATCTAACCCATGTAAACCTTGAGAAATCATCCACAATGACGAGAATGAATTTCTTACCGCTCACACTTTCAGTTCTCATCGGTCCACAAAGATCCATATGCAAAAGATGAAGTTTTTCTTGATTAGTGTCTTCAGCTTTGGGTTTGTAAGATTTCTTGGTGCTTTTCCCCCTTGAACACGCGGAACATAAATGATCCTTGTGAAATTTAAGCTTGGGAAGACCACGAACTAACTCGTTTTTAGCCAGATGATTAATAGCATCAAAATTAAGATGAGATAATCTGCGATGCCATAACCATGACTTGGTCTTAGAAGCTTTAGAGAGAAGACATACTGGAGAAGCGGCCATCATGTCTTGTAAGGACAAAGTGTAAAGATTTGCACCACGAGATCCCTTCAACAAATCTTTTCCTTCCAAGTTGCGGATGAAACAAGTATGTTGTCGAAAAGCAACCTCAAGGTTGGAATCACAAAACTGTCCTACTGAGAATAAGTTATGACCAAGACCTTCAACATAGTATACCCTAGAAATCGTCACGTTTCCAATCTGATATTCACCATATCCCATAATCTTTGCTATATGATCATTCCCAAATTTAACCGTACCAAGAAACTTGCTGACGAAATTTCGGAGCATCGAGCGATTTCCGGTCATATGTTTTGAACAACCGGAGTCCAAATACCACAGGATGATTTGGACCACCTGAAAATATCACCACACAAAGACAATGTAGAGGTATCGGAATCTGAGTGTTCCTTGTTATTAGCAGGTACAGATTTAATAATCTTAGATTTGCTAACTCTAGGTTTCTTAGATTTCCTAGCCTTTTTCTTCTTAATTAGTGGTGTAGATTCTAATTGGCTCAAATCCTGAGGTATTTCTACACTGATAGGCACTACAGTGGGGGCTGACCTAATTAAAGGGCGCTGTTTCCTTACTTGAGTGCGAGTGTTCCTAACTAAAGGACGCTCAGACCTAACCTCAATGGATGCATTCCTAGTTAAAGGGCACATTTTACCATCGAGAGTAAAGGTCCTACCAGTGGGACGCCATTGCCAGCCAACTTGGGCACGAGTTCTACCCGTTGGCTTCCATTCAAGTTCATTCTTAATAGCATTCATTTCATTAACGTGATCAATCAGACACAAATCATGACGCTGTGAAAACATACATTCATTACAATTCCAACAATTTAAATCAGAATTCACGAATGGTTTAGGCTGCTGCACAGGCGCAGAGCTTTTAGTCTTAACATGATTCATTTTATTTAAAACTGAACTAGCATTCCTATTGTGGACTTCTACTTTCTTCTTTGTGGCACTACTAGTGGCGGGCTTGATCTTATCTTTCTTGAGTGGCGATCCTTTAGCCTTAGTAGTCGCTTTTAATCCTGTAGAAGGCAAATTGGGAATATTAGCAACAGATTTTAAAGGTGTCTTACTTGATTGTGCCAATGACGGTTTCGCTCCTGGAGTCTTATTAAATGGAGTGACAGCAATGGGCCTATTATTAAGTAGTGCAGAACCTGGTGTACCTATGTATTGCAAATAAGCCAAGCAATATTGAACTCGCTTAACATATTCATTAGCCGAATAATAGTCGCTACTTGAGGGATCTAAGGCATAAAGATCGTCTAAAATATCCCTAAGAAGATCGACATGCTTAATGGCATTCCTCATATAATCATCGTATACAGCCGGGTTTCTCTTATGAAGCGGATTCTTATAAAGCACTACTTTCTTGGTTGTTGGAGCACTAGTGGACGGTGCAGAGTCGGTAGCTAAGTTATCAACTACTTCTTGTCGGGTGAGAAGAAGTGTCTCCTTTAACTCAGCCAAAACCATATTTTTGTCTATGAGCAGGATGTTCAAGTCAGAGATTTCTTCGCACTTTTGGTTCAGTTGTTCAATATAATATTGTTGCTGTGTCGCATTAAAAGCGAATCGATCTTCTAGTGAACCATAAAGAGCGGATAGTCCCTGCCTTGTCCGATCCATCTCCCCTAGAACAGTTGATAGTCTAATTTCTAAGACTTGGTTTTTAGACTCTGCGGCCTCTAGTTCCATTCTTAATGTTTCCTTTGATGATATCTCTCTCTTCAATCTCATGATTTCTTCCTCTAATGTCTCAACAATTGCAATCATCTTGTCACTTGTCTCAACACCGTTTTCACAAACATTTGATATCAAAAGATTTTCATTTTGAGCTTGTTGTTTTAATTCTAAAGATATACAATGTTGTTCTAGTTGATTAAAGCGTTGAGAAAGTAAATTATAAGAATCTTGTAGCTTTAAAAACTCAGCGTTAGATTCGTGACAAGAATGACTATCTACCTCATTTACAGTTTCAGCAACATTTACAGAAATATCACACACATCATCACAAATATCCTCACAAATATTCACAGCATCACAATTCATCATAGCGGATGTAAGCTCATTCGAATATTTAACATTTACAATAGTAAGCACATCACACGAGATTACTTCGGACAGGAATCGGTCATATTCGGTTAAAATCTTTTCCTTTTCAATTAGTTGCAGTTCGTAAGCGGTGTCCATTTCATAAAACACTTTTTGAACTTCCCCAATTTCAAACTGAAGATTTTCCTTAAGAGATGCAAAACTTCCTTTTAGACTTTCGACAAACGGATTGATCTTAGTTTTAAACACCTCGTTCATGTGTTCGAAAGCCCATTCTCCGGCATTTAAGCCATTTGAAGTCGTACATTCCAAAATGACCTTGTCAAAGTTAGTAAAGTATCGGTTAATCTCTTTCAAGTTTAACCATACAGTACTAACAGGTGGAAGATTCTTTGGAATTTCCTTAGGACCTTCCATGTTGACAAGTGTAGGAAATGTACTAGGGCGTTCTTCCTCTAACATGTAGGTTGGTGCTGTAATGAGATCTTTATCCATATGGAAGCGAACTCTAAAATCAGTTTTAGCAAGCTCCTTATTCATTTTAAAATAATCACACTCGGGATATTTTTCTGAATTGTATGACCGATCCTCATCAACTAGAACCTTACTTGTTCGATCATTGGGAAAAACAATCGGGTCTAAAGCCAATCCTAATTGAGTTGCATTATAAAGTCTAGGACTATGTCTTAAAGCTTGTTTTGCATATCGTGGATTAGGGGGAAGGCCTTTTAGACGTGATAAGTTAAACTCTTTAAATGAAGCATCAAATAAGTGAACTAGTTGTGAAGCAGCGTATTGTCTTAACAGCAAGTAGTCTAGACTTCTAATCTTATTAGTAGCATTAATCTCCATTTCAGTCTTCTTAGATTCGAGTAATTCAAAATCAGTTTGAAGTTTTTGAAAATTAGTGACCACTAACTCCTTTTCTCTAAGTTCACTAGACAAATTTGCTCTTAAGTTTTCGATTTCTTGCAAGTGACCCATTTGTTTGTTTCTAAAGTGATCATATTCGAGATTTGTGAGAACACTAGACGAAGGCACTAGTTCCAAGGTTTGTACTTTCTCATTGCTTAAAGCAAGCTCTTCAGACAAATTCTTATTCTTAGCTAAGGTTTCTAAGAGTGCAGCATTCATTTGGCTAAGTAGTGTAGCAGGAACCATGACCAAATCTTGTTGAGCAGGAGTAGGCATATGCGAACTGGTTCCCGGTTGTGATTCACTCAAAGTCTGGAGACTCACATTGATATTGCTATCATTGTTTGTCTCCTCGTTTGAAAGACTCACCACCGAAGATTCATTCGAATTAGCTCTCTCTTGCCCAACTTGATGTGGTTGAATACTAGCATCAGTGGCATTATCAGTGTTATTAATAAGTACCTCAGATTTCTTATCTGGCCCTAAGCTGGAGAAAGTTGCCATGAAAGCAGCCTTTGCAGTCTGAAAGTCATCACAATCGGAATCATACGCATCAAGATCATCGGCTTGGTAAGCTGCATTCTGCGTAGTGACAACGTCTTGTTCAGCAATCCCTGGGTCAGCAAGAAATGCAAGCTCCTCTTCATCAAGTTCCCTTCCTTGCGCCTGAGCATTTACCAGATAGATCTTTTCTGCAAACCACTGTCCATCCCTTCTCCTCTTGGGTTTCTTACAATCCCTGGACATATGACCCTCTTCCTTGCAGTTGTAGCATGTAATCATTCTCAACTTGCCTGTATTAGCCCGTGGAGGGTTGTTGACCATTGGAGCAGGAGCAGGATTGGCGGTGCGAACATTGGTTGATGTGGAAGTTCTCCCCTGATATGGCTGAATTGGCTGAACCATTACTCTGCCATTCTCAATTGTAGCTTGTTGGCGAGAATTGGATGAATTCCTCAACTGATTGTTGGTAGGAGCTGATCCTCTGAATCCTCGTTTGCTTAAAGTTCTTGTGAGGTAAGCAGACATAGTAGTTAGCACTTCAACTGGGTCAGCTCCTTGTTGGAATACAGGAACTGGGACTTCCTCATCATCACAATATAGTGCTTGATCTGGATGAGCTGCATAATCAGTATAAGGAAGACTCATTTGATCAGGGTAGCTTGTTGGATATGCTGCATTCTCTTGATAAGAAGAATATGATGGCTGAGCATAATGTGCAACATTTGCTGGATGAGGTTGTGAAGCATACTGTGGTGAGGGTGCATTGAACCGATATTGTTGCTGATGTGAGGTGGGTGGTTGTGGTAGAATCGAGTATTGGGGAAAGGCTGGTGTCATGTAAGGTGATTGATGATAAGCTTGATGTCCCAAGATATAGGGTGTGTTGTTGTGAGACAAGCTTGGTTGATTCGCCATCAATGCTAAAGAATCTGGGTGCATACCACGAGGAGAACGGTGCATAATCACATGCTTCTCATGCTGCTGAAGGAAGGCATAGATTTGATCTAAGTTGCACTTATGCAAATCCCGGGTTAACTTCACATCAGTAATGTACTCACCCCATTCAGCTTGAGGTAGAGTATTCAAGAATTTGGTGTTAACCTGGAATGGTGCGATCACAAGATTGTATACATTCAGATCATTCATAAGTGTGGTGAATCTGAAGTAATAATCGTGGAGCGTTTCCCCTGGGTTGTAGGTGAATCTATCAAACAAATCATACAGCTGACACTCCCTTTCTTGTTTGGTGAGAGACGTGCCTTGTAGCAACACCTTAAGACGTTCCCATAGATCCTTTGCCACCGTATACTGACTCACCATCTTATAGATGTCATGGGGAAGTGCTTGGAGAATTGTTTGAAGAGCTTTTTCATCTGCATCTGCAACGAGTTGTTGGGCTGGAGTGAGTTCTTCAAATTCTCGTGGTCTAGTCACGTTGTCAACCGTAATGGTACCATAGTCGAGTGGACCATTCAAAATCGATTTGACCATAAGCCTTCCGTATGTCGGTTTCCCCTTTAGATATTGCATCATTCGACCTTGCCATGCCTCAAACACCTCTTTAATGAGCATCGGTGGACGGCTATCAGTTCCCGTTATGATTGATATATCCGTAAGAGATGTCATCTGAGGCATTACTGAATTTGGATTCATTTTGTTTTTCTTCAAAGAAACAGAGATTATCGGTTGATCGAGCAGTGAAGTAAAGCTTGTGAATTGTGTTGTGTTTTTGTTGTATGAAACCAAGATTAAATCCTCTAAAAAATCGTCGAAAAAACAAGCAAAATTACCCTTGATTCGGAACTTTTTGTTGATTCGGAAGTTTGATTCGGAAGATTACCTTGATTCGGAACTTTGTGTTGATTCGGAAGATTACCTTGATTCGGAACTTTTGGGTTGATCCGGAACTTCTTGACTCAGAAGTTCTTGGTTCGGAACTTTGGCTTGATCCGGAACTTCTTGACTCGGAAGTTCTTGGTTCGGAACTTTGGCTTGATCCGGAACTTCTTGACTCGGAAGTTCTTGGTTCGGAAGTTTCTTGATCCGGAACTTCTTGGTTCGGAAGTTTCTTGATTCGGAACTCCTTGACTCGGAACTTCTTGGTTCGGAAGTTTCTTGATTCGGAACTCCTTGACTCGGAACTTCTTGATCCGGAAGTTTCTTGATCCGGAACTTCTTGGTTCGGAAGTTTCTTGATTCGGAACTTCTTGACTCGGAACTCCTTGATTCGGAACTCCTTGATCCGGAACTCCTTGATCCGGAACTTCTGCTGAATGAACAGAAACCTCCTCCAATGAACAGTCGAACAGTAAAAAGTAAGATTAAGCCCAGATTTTGACCAAATAACCCAAAAAGTTTTGTGCTTTCGACTAAAATAAGTAACAACTAATACTTATCCACTAATCCCAATCACAAAAACATCAAAAACACCAAGAATCAAGATGATTTTTCTAAAAGAACACTAATACAATCAAAAACTAAAAAACCACACAAATCACCACCTTAAATCACCCCATAGCTCTGATACCAAATGTAGAATATTGATAATCAATGAATCTATGAAGGGGTTTGTTAACTTCTAGAGAGAGAAAGTTAGAGAGAGAAAGTGAGAGAAACTATGTGAATTTTATTAAGTGGAAATTAAGAAATGATAACAACCAACCCCTTTCCTTAGTGGAAAGGGGTATTTATAGTTCCAAGTCATAAGTGGACTTGGGCCGGTCCATGACAAGCCCATGGACCGGTTCTTACTTAAGTTAATAAGCAAATGATAACTAATTACTAACTACGAGCTATTACAACATAAATCATATTGTGGAGTGACCGATACTTCTAATATACGTTAAAACGTATTTCTAACAGGATTTATGATGTAACACCCCAGGAATCGACGTCACTATCTAATCCTATTTTACGTATATTTTTGAAAATTTTAGAATTTTTGTGGATTATATGTTTGACGGTTTAAGTTGAAATCAAGGTTGGAGGTCTTAATTTTAACGTTTTATGATTTAAGAGGAACCGATGACGATTACGATACCGACGGATGCCCGAAATTTATTTTTTATTATCGATTGATTGATATTTGGATTTTTCAGAGTTTTTATTTTTATTTCGTGTTAAGTCGAGTCAAAACCGTTTTTATTTCATTTTGGGTGCGTTTGAACCATTTAAAATCATTTTGGAGTAGCCGGGATGAACCCCGACTCCTGCAAAAATTCAAAACCGACATTTGGGTTGAAATCCCGCTCTTTAAATACTTGTTTGCCATTAAGGCCAAAAGAAAGCCAAAATTGCACAAAAGTCCCTCCTAATTTTACAAAACAAACAAACAAACACACGCAAACACATTTTCACCAAAAAAATTTCACCATCTCTTCCCTCTCTCTCTCTAGCCGACGGCTACACCACAACCACCATCACACCACCACTTTTTCTAGGTTTTTGGAAAAACTAACCATAGACCAACCTTTTTTTTATCATTGTAAGTGATTCTAACCACTCAAATCTTACATGCATTAACATCATATTTTTAAAAATTATTTTTCATAATTATGTGGGTTTTGATCTAAAAATCTTATGTTTATGTTTAAGAAAAGTGTTTATAAACATGGAGTGTAAATTAAAAACGCTTGAAAAATATTTTTTTTGGTGTTTTTGTTCTTTATACCCCACGGCCAAGGGGGGTGTTTGTTGATTTTGATTTTTGATGTAATTAGTTTATGGGTTTGTGTTTAAATACTTGTTTAAATGATTTTTCTTTTTGTTGGTTAGATTGCATGTGCATTTTTTGAAATGGGTTTTTGTGAGAATGAATCATACAAGTGATTTAGGATATTTTTTAAGTGTTAGGGTAGTTTATAGATGATTTTAGGATCATAGGAGTAGTTTGGATGGGTTGAAAATGGATAGAAACGTGATTTACAAAGTGTCATTTTTAATCAGATTTTTCAAGGCTATTTTTCCTAAGGTTAAGTTTGAGTCCAGATTTTTATTATAGGATAGAGTTGTGGAGATTCTTTTTAGCTTTGATTTGATATAAGATAGAGCTTGTAGCTCCAAACGAGTCAAAAGTTACGTTAGTTTAAAGTTTTGTGTACCGGGAGATGAAGGTCGATGTAATCCGAATTTATGTTCGATTTTAGGTCAAATTTCGGGAACTATAAATAGAGCTTTAAAAATGATTGAGGGCTGTTCTTTAGTTCAAAACTTGAGTTTGTGAGTCTATTTTTAAACTTAGATTTTGGTTTTGCAAACGGAAATGGTTAAGTGAGTCAAATTGGTTTTACAACGTAAGAGTGCAAATCTGTCCGGATTTTCAAGGTTGGAAGTGTGTTAGATAGCGTGACTTAAAAGTGATATCTTTTTATGACAATTTTTATGGGCTTTTTACATGATATAAATGAAGTCTACAACGAGTTTCGTAAAAATTCTTGATGTTTAAGTATGAGAATTCAGTCCGTACATTAGGTATGTACCGGTAGAATTGTAAATCGAGTAAATGCTTTAATAACATAGAACAATGGATGTGTCTAGTAAATATCACTTGGTTGGGGTTTTGGTGTGAGTTGTATGAACATTTAGTGTTCTTAATTTTGTAAATACAGTACTTGAAGGTACTTTAAAGTGTTGATTCATTGCGCGATTTGTTTGCTAGGTGTTGTAACTAAATTCAAGGGGCGTCCTCATCGTCGGTGATTGTTTTCCGTATACGTCTTCGTAATACTACTACTACTACTTAAGGTGAGTCTATAGCCTCGCTCTTTTTTAAATGATTTTACCCGTGAGGGGGATACATGCTATTTAAACGAAAAAGGAACATAAGTCATGAATGATTGTTGGACCCGAAAGATGTTATGAATTATGTTGAGTAGATAGTTGCCTAAGACCCTAAATTCATGAACCGTTAACTATTGTTTGATCCTAGTGTGGATTGGAAATAGCCACTTGAACAATTGGTAGTACTATTGGGTTGACGACCCTATCCTAGACGAGAGTAGTACGTTGAGTACCCTCTGCGGTTGGATAACTTGTGTCAAGAAAAAGGTATGATTGGCAACGAATACCTAAGAGGGGTAAGGGTTTCACTTAAATCATGCCAGCATTTGGCGCGGGTGATTAGTTTATGAGGTCGGTGTCATGAGCTTAAACATAATTAAACAGCCTATGCTATAATGAGTAATACCCGATAATAGTTTGTAATGATCTGCATACTATTGAACGATCGTGAATGAATTTTATACTTATGTTCAATTATGATTTTGTAAAACCTATAGATCTCGCTCACCATTATTTGTTGACGATTTTAAGCATGTGTTTCAGGTAATCGAGGATGATAGAAGTGGAACATGCAATGGATGTTGTTGTGGCTTGTGGATGGTCTAACTTGTTTTTCCTCCCTTTTAACAAAGACAAATTGTATCTCTTGTATGTTTTGTAAACAATGGGGTTTGTTTTAAACGGGTTTAGATTTGTGGGGACCTAGCGCTACTCTGTTACATTTTGGGGTGGAAAACTTTTAGACAATTTATGTTGTTGTTGTAATTATTCAAATCGGGTGGGGGAACATTGTTGTTGTTGTTGTTGTTGTTGTTGTTATTATTCAAATTGGGTTGAGGTGGTTGTTATTATTGTTATGCACACCGGCCATATCTAAGTATCTAAGAGTCTCCGGCTCAGAATAAGACGTAGATCGAGTACGCATACACTAAAATAAAAGAAAATATTTTTGGTTTTTTATCTTTTTTATTGTTTTTGGATTTTTGAAAATTTTATATTTTTTTGGATTTTTGAAAATTTTTGTGCTAGAAAATAACGTTCCTAAAAGAACGGATCCCAAAATCCAATTTTTCACACTAAAAACCGTTAATATTTACGAAAAGAGCATAAATACGAAAAGAGCATAAATAACTAGTTGTGATCGCAACTAGTGATCGCAGTTGTGATCGAAGTGGTGATCGCAGTAATGGAACGCAAGTAGAAACCCTAGGGGTTTATGCGATCACACTTACTCGATCGTAACTGGTAAAAGCTGATGTTGAGGTTTTTACCACCCTTTAGGAAAAGGATGACAAATGTGGCAAGTATTAAGTGTCGGTTTAGGAAAACCAAGCACTAATGACCAATTAAGTTCAAGTTCGTTCTCGAGGAGGCAAGTGCGTTGTGTTAAGAATTGATTAATGATTTGTGATTATATGATTGAAAAAGGAAGAAAGAAATGAGATTAGAAGAGAAAGACGATTACTAAGACGGATTAAACTACGACAAAAAAGGCGATCACGCAAAACCGTAAATAGTGCCAAAATTAAAATTTTAACCTAAAAATTCCTAAAAATTACTAAAAATCCACAAAAATATTCTAAGTGTTTACAAAAAAATCCAAACTTGTTAAAACCTTTTAATTAATTAGATAATGACTTTTTAATGCTAATTAAAGCCCTAAAAATCACAATTAATTATTAAAAAGCCCTAAACAAGATCTTAAAGTTTGTAAACCTTAAAATAACCTAATTAAGCTAAAAACTATTTTTTAAAATTTTAAAACCAAATTAAACTATTTTTAAACACTTAAAAACTATTAAAATCAATTAAAACTTAAATTAATTCTAGAAAATAATTGGAAAGCACTAAAAATATTTGGAAAGTGACAAAACTCCTAATTAAGTGTCCTTAACCTAGGAAAAATATAAAAACTAAAAAAATCAAACTTCAATTTTTAATAATAAAATAATATTAAAATAATCAAAAAAAATTCAAAGTTCATAAAAAATTCTAAAAAATTACCAAAAATCTAGAATAATGTAACTAAGACAAAAATGCAATCAAAATTTTCTGAAACCTATTTAATAATTTTATATTGAATTTTAAAGTTGGTTAAAAACCCTAAAATCCAATAAAATCAAAAATTAGACTTTTTGAAAACTTAATTAGCTGTAAACCTCAAAGTTATGATTAAAAACCTAAAAACTATTTTTTCAGATTTTTAAAATACCTTTTTCTATTTTCAAATTACTTTCTAAAATTAAAACTTAAAATATTCCTAGAAAATTAATTAACTAAGGGAAAAATAAACTTTTTGCACTGAAAAGTCTTAAAACCTAATACAAACAAAAGAAAAATGCTAACTGGTCAAACCCTTAAGGAAATAAGCTGGAAAAAGCTTATTAATAAGCTGCTGATTAAATAAGCTATAAAACAAACACACCTTAAGTAGATATTGAAATGAAACCTAGCAGTCAAAGACCCTAGGGCGCAATGGTAGTGAGTGTGTGTTGTGAGAAGGATGGCGCAGGTTCGAGTCCTGGCCAGTCCTTTTTGATCTTTTATTTTTTTTTCTTTTTTCAAATTTTAAAAACTCAAAACTTATACTATTTTAATCATAAAAACACAAAAACAATTCCAAGATATCAAAGATTAAAGCTATTGAAGTAAAAAACGTGCCCAGGTAAGCACTTGTTTCTGATGAACACAAGTGTAATCCTTCACTTGTGAAGAAATGACAAGAGGAGCTTGTCAAGGACTTTTGTGGGTGTTTGATTGGACAAATGGGGCACCCCTATACTCAGTTGAGTATAGGGAGTCACAATTAACACAAGAAAAGCACAAATCTCAGCCAAAAATACACACAAATAAGCACACAAGTTACTGATTATGCATATATGTGTCTGAGTGTATTTTGCCGATACACTTAGCACTCAAATGGATTTCAATGGCTAATATCTTGCACACAAGCTCACAAAACAGCATACAAATGATTCACAAACCTTCTATGACCTATTATCTATCAACTCATCAAATTTGAAGGCAAAACTTCACAAGAAATCAAGCACAAGAGCAGTTACTGGATTTTAGACTATATTTCCAATTTTTATGCATGCATATGGTTTAAAACCTACCAAAACTGAAAACCTAAGCTAGCATTCAACCTATAACTACCCAAAGAGTGTGTTTAACATGTTTACAAGCAAAATCTAAACAATCTAAACAATTTTAAACACTGATCCAAACACCCTTTTAAATCTGAAATATGAACTTTTTCAAACAAAACCTTAACAAAACTCAAGCAAACTGAATCCTAAGCTATCTAACATGCATTAACACCTAAAATAAGCAATATCAGTCAATAAAACAACACTTAAAACAACTTGCATACAATTTCACTCCAAATCACATGAATGTCAGATTTTTGAAAACTAAATAAGGAAATAAGGGACTACCTTGTTGGGCATACATCCAGGCCCAACAGTGACTGCTATGTCACCTCCCACAAGCTGGTGGCTTGTGCTGAACCTTGGGCTTATGAAATGTAAAATACTTGATGCCAAAAAGAATGGAAAGAAATGAGTGGAAAAGGAAACTTCTTTCCTTCTTGTTTTCCTACACAATCACCACCCAACCAACAAATAACTTCAAGTTTCAACAGCTTCAAGCTTAAAGCTTGAAGCTTTTGAAACAGTAAATGTTAGAAAATGAGCAAAAGGGTTTTTTTCACCTCACTTTGCCTACCCAAACCTTTATACCCACTTCACCTTGATATCTCCAAGATATCAGGGTGATATGGACATATACAAGCTTGAATATAAGAAGCTTATGTGGTTTATAAACTTCCTAGATCAACAAATAAAAAAAACCGGATTTAAGAACTTAGAAGAAACTTGAAAACAGAAACTTAAAATGCCTTTTTGAAAAAACTTTTTCAAACAAAACACAACAGGAAAATGTAAAAGGGACTCAATCTTTTCTCATCAACAATACTTAAACCATTTCTCATTCATTAAAAATTAGATTTACAAAGCTGTGAAAAAGGAGAAAAATCAAGAACAAGTAAACTAAAGTCCTATGAGGCCTTTATATAATAGGCTACAAATGTTCTAGAACTGAAAGGAAACTGAAAACCCTAATGACTTGAACTTCCCAACTTGCCCTTGGACGAATTTTGAATTTTCAGCCAAAAAAATGCCATGTGATCTTGCAGTTGGAGTCTTGTGAATGCCAACTGCGTGGATTGATCTAAAACGTTTATCTTGTCTTTGGGAGTAAGCTAGCACTTTCTGAACGTTGATTCTCTGCCTCTTTTTGTTTGGGAGTGAATAGTGGGGCAGGGGAGAGTGGTAGAAACATGTGAGGTGATGGTGATGGGGGTTTAAGGGTGGGTTTAGGATTAGTTACCCCTTAATCAATGATCTGGAAATATTGGGACCAAAACCCTTTGGTTTGTGTTTAATCAGACCTGGAATTTTTAGGGTTTATGTGGGCGTTTAGAAAGAGTTTAATCTAAAATGGGGATTAGATTAATTTAAAAATTTGTTTGGAGGGAAAGGATTAATTAAGTTTAAATGGTGTGGGTGGAAAGTGACGTGGAGGAAGGGGAGTGTATGATTGGTGGGTTGTTTAAGGTTGGTGACGTGGAGGATGGGGAGTGGTGGGTTCAACTTAGGTTGTCTGGGCAGAAACACCCCCTTAACTTCCTTACTTCCTTCATGTTGTATTAAATCAGCACAAACCCCATTTCCTTTGTAATTATCTTTCAAGGACTTGTCAAAAATAGCACAACAAGTTTCCAAACTTGTTTCAAGGACTTAAAATGCAATTTCTTCATATTTGAAGGACCGATTTTGGCATTTTCTTCATTCTTCAAGGTTTGACTTGTTTGTTGACTTCTTGGAGGACCAATATTGACAATTTAGTTTTGTTGAGGGACTAAATTTGCCAATTCTTCAAAGTTAAGGGTCCTTTTTGTAATTTTGACAAACTTTAGGGACCAAACTTGTAATTATGAAGATACAAGGGTATAAAGTGTCAATTCTTCAAATTTGGAGGACCAATCTTCATAATTATTCAAATCTTCAAGGGTTTTCTTTGGAAAATTCTTCATTAGGGCTTGGTTCATCGTACGGCTTCGTTTTCCGTGTTCGTTTTTGATTGATTCTTGTGATCTTTTGTCATTTTCTCAATATCCGTACCTAAAATACACAAGCAACAAACACAAGCATATATTTGGGTATTTTGATGATATTTAATGCATTTTAAGCCCGATTTGGACTATGAGACTATGTATAAAAGCAGTCTCATCACTCCCCATACTAAACCATTGCCGTGCCGTCACACAATGCTAGAATAAAGTATCGTAGCATCTCCAAAATTCATTTTATTCACTTTATTGAAATGATAAACTAACTACAATACTACTATTACTACTACTACTTGCGTTTTAGACATAATGTATGATTTTCATCGCAAAATGGGACGTTTAGGTTCATAGAATAAGAACACGTGAATGCTTCGTTAGAAATAATTTCATCGTCCTCGATTTTCACTCTAATTCCATGCCAAGCGTGCAACGAGATCATTGTCATTATAAGTTAGTAATGCTACTACTCATATGCCCTAATCACGTACTTATCCTCCCATTATTCCTAAGTTGTATCTCTTATATTTTATTATGTCTTAAATGTTTCACGAGGATACATTGTTTGACTTATGCGATAATAGAGATTTAGGTCTAAAAATAGAGTCCTAACGGTGTAACTAAGACCATTAAATCAATAACCCCTCCCAGTAGGCAACGATGTTAAAAAATTAAGTTGACAAGAAGAATCGATAAACACGGTTTTATAACGGTTTTGAACATGAGACTTATTACCAAGACTTTTATACGCCCCCTAACGGAAGGGCCTTATTATCTTTGGTTTACCTCCATCTTTTATTCAACTTCGCCATGAAGCTTTTATTATGACTTCGGTCTTGTGGGGCTTCAAATTGTTTGCTAGATTTAGGTGAGCACTTGAAATCTTATTATTGGGTGAAGCTTTCGATTATTCGGGTGCCAATACTTCAAAACCGTGACGCTGGCGATACCTTAATGTTCTCCCCAATTTAATTACACGGAAGCTACTAGAAAAGACTAGAAACCCAACAATCCTAACTAAACCGCTAAGTCAATATTTATTAAGCAAAAAATATTTACATGCGAAGGGAGAATAAGCAAACAACGAGAACACATGAGTTTTTGAAAGAATACGAGTACTCTACGTTTAGCATAGTAACTTATAATTAACTCTATCATTTCTCGTCCTCATTTAAGAGACTTAGCCTAATGTGTAGTTAAGGAACCAAAGCTAAGTGCTCAACACGCACGGTCGAGTCAAAAATTACTCTTATTCTCGCCATCGGAAAATCTACATTCGTGTCTTCAAACACTTATAAAACATGAGAAAATTTTTAAAATTTGGCCATTTTTAGCCTTATTTTGCAACAAAACGATAAACAAAAAGATAAACTTTGGAAAGCGTGAAGGTTTGGCAAGGCAAGTATCTATTCACCCCCCCATACTAAAGTTAAACATTGTCCTCAATGTTTCGAGTCTAGGGGTGCAAACACCCCCATACTAGAGACGTAGTCGAATGCCTAATCTAGCATGGAAAGGGTGTAACCATTAAATTAATAGCCGTTTATGAAGTGTGCTAAAAACCTAAGGTTAGAACATCAAAGGATATATCATGGATATTGAGAAATGTCTCCAAAGCAAACGATCGAGTGCTCCCATAAAACGAACACGAGAGGCTCCAATCGTGAAGATCATGATCTAAAAGCCACAATTCACAAACAACCACGGAACAAAGGTTGGAAGGGCACAAATCCCCACACGTAAGCTACATTAGAAAGCGATAATATGTACATAGGATAAGCATGGGACTCCCCCAGGAGGCACCTCATTTTTGATTAACGAGTCATGAGCTCGACTCGATCCCCTCAATACTAATTATCATTGGGGAAAGTGACTTGGTCGAGGTAGTTCAAGGATGGAACTTCCTCGCCAAAGTAGTGCTTCAACCTATCTCCATTCACCTTGAAGTTAGGACCATCATTTTGAGCTAGCTCGATGGTCCCATACGGAAACACTTGAGTCACGGTGAATGGACCGGACCAATGGGATTTCAACTTACCAGAAAAGATTTTCAATCTTGAATTAAAAAGCAAAACTTGATCCCCAATGTTAAAAACCCAGTTTTTAATTTTAGAATCATGCGACTTTTTAGTTTTCTCTTTATAAATCAATGAATTTTCATAAGAAATATCCCTCAATTCATCTAATTCATTCAATTACATTTTCTGGTGTTTTCCCACGGTCTCCATATCATCATTACAATGCTTTAGGGCCCAATAAGCCTTGTGTTCTAACTCGATAGGCAAATGACAATTCTTTCCATACACAAGCTTATAGGGAGTGCACCCAATGGGCGTCTTATGAGCGGTCCTAAAGGCCCATAAAGCATCGTCTAAGTTATCCGACCAAGATTGTCGGTTTTCTCCTACGGATCTTTCCAAGATCCTCTTCAACGCTCGGTTTGAAACCTCGACTTGCCCACTTGTTTGTGGGTGATAAGCCGTAGAAAGACGATGTGTAACCCCATATTTCCTTAGAACCCTTTCAAATTGGTCGTTACAAAAATGGGTTCCACGATCGCTTATGATAGCACGAGGGGTTCCAAACCGAGAAAACAATTGCTTCAAAAACTTGACTACCACACGAGCATCATTGGTGGGTAAGGCATTGGCCTCCACCCACTTAGATAGGTAGTCAACCGCAACGAGAATGTACTTATTACCACGAGATGATGGGAACGACCCCATAAAGTCTATACCCCAAACGTCAAAGATCTCACATACTTGGATGATATTTTGTGGCATTTCATCTTTTTGTGAGGCTTTTCCTTGTCGTTGGCATGAATCACACGACTTCACAAGATCTTGTGCATCTCGGTAAATAGTAGGCCAAAAGAAGCCGACATCAAACACCTTTTTAGCCGTGAGATTAGCACCGTGGTGACCACCCGTGGGTCCCTCATGGCAAGCTCTAAGGATGTTAGAAGCTTCGGTGCCAAATACACAACGTCAGATGATTTGATCCGCACAAGTTCGAAACAAGTAAGGGTCGTTCCAAAAGTAGAACTTGACGTCACGAAAGAATTTTCGTTTTTCTTGAGTTGTCATACCCGTAATGATGAAGTTACCCGCATGGTAATTTGCAAAATCCGCAAACCATGGGGTAGAAGAATCAAGCTTAGAATTCACTACACCAAGTGTCTCGAGCGGAAATGTTTCGGTGATTTCCTTGGGCTCATAAACACTTTGGAGAGGATCTTCCAAACGAGAAAGATGATCGGCCGCTAGATTCTCGGCTCCTTTTTGTCAATGATGGTGTGATCAAATTCTTGAAGGAGGAGAATCCAACGAAGTAATCTAGGCTTAGCATCTTGCTTTGCCATTAGATACTTGATAGCCGAATGGTCCGTATACACTATGCATTTCGTCAAGACGAGGTAAGGTCGGAACTTCTCAAATGCATACACCACGGCAAGGAACTCCTTTTCCGTTGTAGTGTATTTTAGTTGAGCCTCGGTCATCGTCTTGCTAGCATAGTGAATAGGCAAGAAGTGCTTATCATGACGTTGCCCCAAAACGGCCCCTATGGCGTAATCACTAGCATCACACATAAGCTCAAAGGGAAGGTTCCAATTTGGAGCAACAAGAATGGGAGCTTCGGTTAGTTTCCTCTTAAGGATTTCAAAGGCTCGTACACAATATTCGTCAAAGACAAAACGTGCCTCTTTTTCATGAAGATGTGTAATGGGTCGAGAAATCTTCGAAAAATCCTTGATGAATCGACGATAAAAGCCCGTGTGGCCTAGGAAACTCCTAACTCCCTTGACGGTTTTGGGATGAGGTAATTTGGCGATGACGTCTACCTTAGCTTGATCTACCTCAATCCCCGCTTTCGAGACCTTGTGCCCTAAGACGATTCCATTCTTAACCATAAAATGACACTTTTCCCAATTGAGCACAAGGTTGGTTTCCTCACAACGTTTTAACATTCTCTCTAGGTTCGACAAACACGAAGTGAAAGAATCACCAAACACTGAAAAGTCATCCATGAAGACTTCCACCGTCTTCTCGATCATATCATGAAAAATAGCCATCATGCACCTTTGAAAGGTTCCCGGTGCATTACAAAGTCCGAATGGCATTCTACGATAGGCAAACGTTCCATATGGACACGTAAACGTAGTTTTTTCTTGATCACGAGGATCGATGGGGATTTGGAAGTAACCGGAAAAACCATCTAGAAAGCAATAGAAATCGTTTCCCGCAAGACGCTCCAACATTTGGTCCATGAAGGGCAAGGGAAAATGGTCTTTTCGAGTGGCTTCATTCAACTTTCGATAGTCAATGCACACTCTCCATCCGGTCACGAGTCTAGTGGGAATCAACTCGTTGGCATCGTTTGGCACAACGGTCATCCCTCCCTTTTTAGGGACACAATGAATAGGACTCACCCAAGGGCTATCGGAAATAGGGTAAATCATTCCCGCGTCAAGGAGTTTAAGGACCTCCTTTTTGATGACGTCGTGAATTTTGGGGTTCACCCTCCTTTGAGTTTGGATTGTGGGCTTGAAATCCTCCTCCATTAAGATTTTGTGGGTACAAAACTTGGGATCGATTCCCTTAATGTCGGATAACTTCCACGCAATCGCCCCTTTGTGATCCTTTAGAACATCGACAAGTGCGGTTTTTCATCATTCGAAAGTTCCTTCGCAATAATAACCGGCAACTTGTCGTCCTCCTCTAAATAGACATATTCGAGGTGAGGAGGTAAATCTTTCAACTCGAGGATAGGTGGTTCCTCAAGTGAAGATTTGATCTCGATACTCATAACCTCCTCGGGTGGAAGAAATGGGAAATCGTTAAGAAAATCCTTGATAATCGAGAAGTCCTCATCGTTGTCGAGGTCTTCGTCACAAGTACGTGGAACATTGCATTCTTCCAACGTAAAACCACCACCTTCAAATGGAGTGAAAGTTGGTGTCGAATTATCAAGAATTGGATCTAACATAGTGGGATTGCCACTAGTTTCTTCATCACCAAACCCTAAAACTTCTTGTGAAAATTCCTCGCAAACCACGTCGATCATATCAACGAGGTTTATGGTAGCAACGGAATAAACATGAGAAAGTTGAGAATTTTGAGTTGCGTTTATAACAAGTTCCTCGTCGTTGAAACGTAAGGTGATCTTTCTAGCATGCACATCAATTAAAGCCATAGACGTATCTAAAAACGAACGACCTAAAATAAGAGGAACTTGAGGATCCGTGGGGATATCGACAACGATAAAGTCTACGGGATAGTAGAACTTCCCCACTTTCACAAAAACGTCTTCCGCCAAACCACATGCACGGATCGTGGAATGGTCGGCCAACTCGATAGACATTAGTGAAGGAGTAAGATTAGGAAGATTGAGCGACTTGAAGATTGCAAGTGGCATCAAATTAATGCTAGCACCAAGATCGGCCAAGGCATATCATTCTTCCATATCTTGTATTGCACAAGGGATCAAAAATTTACCGGGATCACCGACTTTTTGAGGTATGCGATTAAGATAAACCGACGAACAACTAGACAATTGATGCAATTTCTCCTTGTTGTTCAACATACTCTTAAGTTAGCGGCAAATCGAGGCATCATGACCAAAGCATCGGCGAAACTCACATTAAGGTGCAACTCACGAAACATTTTCATAAAAAGCTCAAATTGGTAGTTGTCGCGCTCTTGTCGTTTCTCCTTCCTAAGTCTCGATGGGTAAGGCAAGGGTGGTGTGGGTTGGGGCATAGGCATAGCCTTTGGAATCTCGGGTTCCAATGTTGGTAATGGGTCGACCGTAGGTGTGGCATGAGCGGTACTTTGTGGGCTAGAGATATGCTCCTTTTCGACCACCACCTCGGGTTCTTCCTCAATTTCCTCCACCGTTGGAGTAATTGGTTGAGGAGTCGGTTCTTTAAGTGCCTTACCACTTCGTGTGGTAATCACTTTCATCTCTCCCTTCGGGTTTGAAACGGTGTTACTAGGCAAACTACTCGAAGTAGAGGCTTTGTTCCCCATGACGGCTTCTAAAATGGCATTAAGCTTAGCATCTTGACTATTAAACTTAAGATCTTGACTAGCGGCTTTTTGGTCAATTCTTTGTTCAAGCCTAGCATGAATTTGTTCAATCTTATTGTTTTGACCTCTAATTTGATTAGCAAAATCATTTTTCAACTCATTTCTCATGTTAAGATTTTCCTTCACAAAATTAGCCAACTCCTTGGTGTTTTTAGCCGTGTCCCTAGCTTGACTAGCCAATTGCTCTTGTATGTTTTCCAAAATCTTATCATTTGCCGTGGCGTAATTCAAAAAGTCCATTGGAAGTTCTTTAGTGTAAACATTTTGAAGACCTTGACTTGTGTTTTGAAAATTACGGTTTTTGTTTTGATTTTGCAATTGGCTACTAGTTCCTTGATTTCCATAGTTGTTATTACCCTTGAAATTGTTCATTTGATTGCTTTGGTAACCAACTTGATTGTTTCGATAATTGTTAGCATTTTGATTTGGTGGAAAACCCGGTGGAGTCAATTGATTAGTGCGAGGAACTTGACCGTTTTGGTTATAAGTTCCCGCGGCCGCGAAGGCACTCGAAGTGTTACCACCGTTGGTAATGAACTCGGAATAATCGTGAGCTCCACCACAATACATACAAGAAACCTCAACCGCTTTAGCCGTAGCGGGAGTGGGTTGTTCACCAACTTTAAACTCAATTAACAATCCCTTAAGCTTATCAAAAATCTTGTTCTCCAAATTAGCCTCGATTTGGCAAGCATCAACGGTGTGTGACAATGAAGGCGAGGGCGAAGACGAAGCCTTACGAACACTCGACGTGCTACGAGGACTATAGACCTTAGACCTATTCTCAATGATTAACAATGCTTCCTCGACCGTCTTACACAAAAAATTACCACCCGCGGCGCCATTAAGATAATCACGCTCATGATCGTTCAAGCCATTGTAAAACGTGTCAGTTTGATGCAAGTCGGAAAAACCATGATGAGGACATTCGTGCAACATTTCCTTAAACCTATTCCAAGCCGTAGAAAAACTCTCATTATACTCTTGCGAAAACTTTGAAATCTCGTTTTTCAAGTGCGTAGTCTTAGAGGGCGGAAAAAATTGGTTCACGAATTTTGAAACGAGATCCTTCCACGTCAATATAGAATTGGGTGGCTCTTTCTCTAACCAAATTTTTGCGGGCCTCGCTAAGGAATACGGAAAAAGCATCATCTTAATCGAGTCGTTTGAGACGTCCTTAAACTTGCATGTGGCGGTGAGACGATTAAATTGGCGAATGTGGTTATGAGGGTTGTCCTTTTCGTCACCTCGAAACTTGTTATTTTGAATCATGGAAAACAAACCCGTCTTAACCTCAAAATTCTCCGCAAGGATAGCGGGAATCACAATCGCTTCTCCATAACCCTCGGTGGGTGCTTGAAACAACTCCATCATAGTTCGATTAGCCATGGGTGCTTCTTTCACTACAATGGGTTCGTCAATAGGAGACTCCTCACTAGAAGGAGTGATTAATTTGTTTCTTCGTTTACGAGCACGTCTTGCTTTGGAGCGAGTTTGCATAAACGTCACGTACAACGAGAAGGTGAGCAAAGAAGATTCTTTTTGGTGTTTTTACTTTTTCAAATTTTTTTTTTGTGGTTTTTGATTGTTTTTACTTTTTTGGATTTTTGGAATGTATTAGGTAGACACAAATCTACAAATCTCCTCCTTAATCAAATCTCTCGATTAAAGAAGCCTCAAGGAATGAAAACGATCACGTGAAGTGAACGCCTTCGATGACTTTAGAACGATGGTGGAACACCAAATCGTTCAAGAGGGTTTAATCAATAGAAACCAAGAAAATATATATGATATGTAATAATACTTTGGGCGGCAAAACCCTCGATTAGCTCTCAAAATCAAAATACGCACAAGCAAGCGGAGGAAACGAGGCGGCGCGAAGCACTTAAGAGCCTTTTTCCTTTAGGTCGTGAAATACAACCGCCTTATACCCACCTTATAGTTTGTATTTTTCAAAATCGAGCTTCACGGAAGTATTTATCTATTTTTGCCTTTTTCTTTGGTTTGAGATTCGAATACAATGATTAGGTAATGACCTCCCAAGTCAAGGTTGTGATTTCTCATGTATTTGGAGTACTTGTAAATTTATTGTTCTACGTATACAATATAGTAATAGTATTCACAAAAAACGAAAAACGATAATACGTATTAGTAGAGTGCTACTAATACAATTAGCTATTTATGGCTATATAAAAACAACAATTGTTCAACGAAAACACAACACGCCTCCCCGGCAGCGGCGCCAAAATGATGTTGAGGTTTTTACCACCCTTTAGGAAAAGGATGACAAATGTGGCAAGTATTAAGTGTCGGTTTAGGAAAACCAAGCACTAATGACCAATTAAGTTCATGTTCGTTCTCGAGGAGGCAAGTGCGTTGTGTTAAGAATTGATTAATGATTTGTGATTATATGATTGAAAAAGGTAGAAAGAAATGAGATTAGAAGAGAAAGACGGTTACTAAGACGGATTAAACAACGACAAAAAAGGCGATCACGCAAAACCGTAAATAGTGCCAAAATTAAAATTTTAACCTAAAAATTCCTAAAAATTACTAAAAATCCACAAAAATATTCTAAGAGTTTACAAAAAATCCAAACTTGTTAAAACCTTTTAATTAGTTAGATAATGACTTTTTAATGCTAATTAAAGCCCTAAAAATCACAATTAATTATTAAAAAGCCCTAAACAAGATCTTAAAGTTTGTAAACCTCAAAATAACCTAATTAAGCTAAAAACTATTTTTTAAAATTTAAAAACCAAATTAAACTATTTTTAAACACTTAAAAACTATTAAAATCAATTAAAACTTAAATTAATTCTAGAAAATAATTGGAAAGTCCTAAAAATATTTGGAAAGTGAAAAAACTCCTAATTAAGTGTCCTTAACCTAGGAAAAATGTAAAAACTAAAAAAAAATCAAACTTCAATTTTTAATAATAAAATAATATTAAAATAATCAAAAAAATTCAAAGTTCATAAAAAAATTCTAAAAAATTACCAAAAATCTAGAATAATGTAACTAAGACAAAAATGCAATCAAAATTTTCTGAAACCTATTTAATAATTTTATATTGAATTTTAAAGTTGTTAAAAACCCTAAAATCCAATAAAATCAAAAATTAGACTTTTTGAAAACTTAATTAGTTGTAAACCTCAAAGTTATGATTAAAAACCTAAAAACTATTTTTTCAGATTTTTAAAATACCTTTTTCTATTTTTAAATTACTTTTTGAAATTAAAACTTAAAATATTCCTAGAAAATTAATAAACTAAGGGAAAAATAAACTTTTTGCACTGAAAAGTCTTAAAACCTAATACAAACAAAAGAAAAATGCTAACTGGTCAAAACCTTAAGGAAATAAGCTGGAAAAAGCTTATTAATAAGCTGCTGATTAAATAAGCTATAAAACAAACACACCTTAAGTAGATATTGAAATGAAACCTAGCAGTCAAAGACCCTAGGGCGCAATGGTAGTGAGTGTGTGTTGTGAGGAGGATGGCGCAGGTTCGAGTCCTGGCCAGTCCTTTTTGATCTTTTATTTTTTTTTCTTTTTTTAAATTTTAAAAACTCAAAACTTATACTATTTTAATCATAAAAACACAAAAACAATTCTAAGATATCAAAGATTAAAGCTATTGAAGTCAAAAACGTGCCCAGGTAAGCACTTGTTTCTGATGAACACAAGTGTAATCCTTCACTTGTGAAGAAATGACAAGAGGAGCTTGTCAAGGACTTTTGTGGGTGTTTGATTGGACAAATGGGGCACCCCTATACTCATTTGAGTATAGGGAGTCACAATTAACACAAGAAAAGCACAAATCTCAGCCAAAAATACACACAAATAAGCACACAAGTTACTGATTATGAATATATGTGTCTGAGTGTATTTTGCTGATACACTTAACACTCAAATGGATTTCAATGGCTAATATCTTGCACACAAGCTCACAAAATAGCATACAAATGATTCATAAACCTTCTATGACCTATTATCTGTCAACTCATCAAATTTGAAGGCAAAACTTCACAAGAAATCAATCACAAGAGCAGTTACTGGATTTTAGACTATATTTCCAATTTTTATGCATGCATATGGTTTAAAACCTACCAAAACTGAAAACCTAAGCTAGCATTCAACCTATAACTACCCAAAGAGTGTGTTTAACAGGTTTACAAGCAAAATCTAAACAATCTAAACAATTTTAAACACTGATCCAAACACCCCTTTAAATCTAAAATATGAACTTTTTCAAACAAAACATTAACAAAACTCAAGCAAACTGAATCCTAAGCTATCTAACATGCATTAACACCTAAAATAAGCAATATCAGTCAATAAAGCAACACTTAAAACAACTTGCATACAATTTAACTCCAAATCACATGAATGTCAGATTTTTGAAAACTAAATAAGGAAATAAGGGACTACCTTGTTGGGCCTACATCCAGGCCCAACAGTGACTGCTATGTGACCTCCCACAAGCTGGTGGCTTGTGCTGAACCTTGGGCTTATGAAAGGTAAAATACTTGATGCCAAAAAGAATGGAAAGAAATGAGTGGAAAAGGAAACTTCTTTCCTTCTTGTTTTCCTACACAATCACCACCCAACCAGCAAATAACTTCAAGTTTCAACAGCTTCAAGCTTAAAGCTTGAAGCTTTTGAAACAGTAAATGTTAGAAAATGAGCAAAAGGGTTTTTTTCACCTCACTTTGCCTTTTTACCCAAACCTTTATACCCACTTCACCTTGATATCTCCAAGATATTAGGGTGATATGGACATATACAAGCTTGAATATAAGAAGCTTATGTGGTTTACAAACTTCCTAGCTCAACAAATAAAAAAAAAGAATTTAAGAACTTAGAAGAAACTTGAAAACAGAAACTTAAAATGCCTTTTTGAAAAAACTTTTTCAAACAAAACACAACAGGAAAATGTAAAAGGGACTCAATCTTTTCTCATCAACAATACTTAAACCATTTTTCATTCATTAAAAATTGGATTTACAAAGCTGTGAAAAAGGAGAAAAATAAAGAACAGGTAAACTAAAGTCCTATGAGGCCTTTATATAATAGGCTACAAATGTTCTAGAACTGAAAGGAAACTGAAAACCCTAATGACTTGAACTTCCCAACTTGCCCTTGGACGAATTTTGAATTTTCAGCCAAAAAAATGCCATGTGATCTTGCAGTTGGAGTCTTGTGAATGCCAGCTGTGTGGATTGATCTAAAATGTTTATCTTGTCTTTGGGAGTAAGCTAGCACTTTCTGAACGTTGATTCTCTGCCTCTTTTTGTTTGGGAGTGAATAGTGGGGCAGGGGAGAGTGGTAGAAACATGTGAGGTGATGGTGATGGGGGTTTAAGGGTGGGTTTAGGATTAGTTACCCCTTAATCAATGATCTGGAAATATTGGGACCAAAACCCTTTGGTTTGTGTTTAATCAGACCTGGAATTTTTAGGGTTTATGTGGGCGTTTAGAAAGAGTTTAATCTGAAATGGGGATTAGATTAATTTAAAAATTTGTTTGGAGGGAAAGGATTAATTAAGTTTAAATGGTGTGGGTGGAAAGTGACGTGGAGGAAGGGGAGTGTATGATTGGTGGGTTGTTTAAGGTTGGTGACGTGGAGGATGGGGAGTGGTGGGTTCAACTTAGGTTGTCTGGGCAGAAACACCCCTTAACTTCCTTACTTCCTTCATGTTGTATTAAATCAGCACAAACCCCATTTCCTTTGTAATTATCTTTCAAGGACTTGTCAAAAATGGCACAACAAGTTTCCAAACTTGTTTCAAGGACTTAAAATGAAATTTCTTCATATTTGAAGGACTGATTTTGGCATTTTCTTCATTCTTCAAGGTTTGACTTGTTTGTTGACTTCTTGGAGGACCAATATTGACAATTTAGTTTTGTTGAGGGACTAAATTTGCCAATTCTTCAAAGTTAAGGGTCCTTTTTGTAATTTTGACAAACTTTAGGGACCAAACTTGTAATTATGAAGATACAAGGGTATAAAGTGTCAATTCTTCAAACTTGGAGGACCAATCTTCATAATTCTTCAAATCTTCAATGGTTTTCTTTGGAAAATTCTTCATTAGGGCTTGGTTCATCGTGCGGCTTCGTTTCCCGTGTTCGTTTTTGATTGATTCTTGTGATCTTTTGTCATTTTCTCAATATCCGTACCTAAAATACACAAGCAACAAACACAAGCATATATTTGGGTATTTTGATGATATTTAATGCATTTTAAGCCCGATTTGGACGATGAGACTATGTATAAAAGCAGTCTCATCAAAAGCCTTAGACACAATATGATGGGATTCAAAGGCAAATAAGCAAAACCGAATAAGCATAAATAAGCAAAGACAAATAAGCACTTATTCAAATATTAACCAAATGAAAACAAGCATAAATTTAAAAACTTTTAAGACACTAAATAAGCGAACTTTATGAAACAAACTTTAAAAATACTAAACTTTTTAAGAAAACTTCAAAGTAAATAAGCTAAATGCAAAATAAGCCAATAAGCATGATAAGCTCAAAGCTCAAATTGTACAAAAACATAGACATGAACAAAAAGATAAACTTTTTAATCAATCAGTCATCAAGATTAAACAAGATGCTTTAAAATTTAAGATCAAGAACAAATCAAAATCAAGAAAGGTAGAAGAAGATTAAAGATGAAAAGCTTAAACTTGAACTTGTAGATTAATGATTCCAAAATACAAGATAAACTAAAGCTTAAACATGAAAGAAAGAAAAGATGAAATTCTAGTGAGAGAAAGTTAACACTTTTTCTCTCTAAAAATTAAAACTACAAAGGAAAATGAAGACTAAAAATGAACTAACTAACACCCTCCTAATGAAGCATTAGGAGGGTATTTATAGGAGAGGGGAGGAATGTTGCTTCCTTCTTTCTTTCTCTTTCTCGTCTTTTAATTTCTCGTCTTTCTCGACTTTGTCTCGAGATTAGTAGAATGATAACTTGAACTCGTCTTCTATTTTTTCTTCTTTTAGTAGACTTGTTTCTTAGACTTTGTTAAACTTCCGTATTTAGACTTTTTCTTCGATAAAATCCCGTGTTTTCTTCCTTTTTCATATTTTTATCCTGAAACACAATAAAAACACAAACCACGCATAATTCTGACTTTTACGACATAAAATACACGTTTTGGTCTTGTTATTATTGGAAATAAGTGGTAAAAGGATAAGTGTTTTCACACTTATTAAATCCCCTACACTTGACCATTGCATTGCCCTCATGCAATGCATTAATTTCAAAGCACGGTTTACATTTTTCATCACAAATAACCCACCTTGGCCATTACTAAGGAAACTAAAAGATAGAAATATATACAAATCAAGTAAAGAAATCAAAGACTTACATTGGGGTTTTGGATTGTCATGAATGTTTATCACACTCAAGTTTCACGTTCCCCAAACCAAGCTTATAAGCGAGATCATTGTTATTATAAGTTAGCAAACTAACACAAACTCATGTGGCCCAGTTATTCACTTAGACTCCCTTATTCCTAGGTGTATCTCTTATATTTTATAATTGTCTTGAATGATCACGAGGATGCATTGTTTGACTTATTTCGATAGTTTATTTAGGCCGAAAATAAAGTGGGATGATTTAATCAATAGTTAGCTAAAGGATAAAATCTTTTAAAACTGCTTCTCGGGACCTCTTAAAGTTCATATCTTGGCATAACTCGCTTCACGACTTGAGACCTTTCTCGGACCGATATTTGGCAACGACTTCATACTTCGAATCTTGAGAGACGTTCTTGAAATTATGGTCTTCTCTTCTGATGTAGACTAAAAAACAAGTAACAAAGATAAGTAACTGGATCTGTTGATTCAACAAGAATGCCAGAAACAATTCTGCTAATAATCGTTGATTCTGAAGAATGCCCGAAAATTAGGGTAAAACACGGCAACTCAACGGCCAATGGTTTAACTTTTATTAAACTGATAACTGTCTTGCTAGGGTTACAGCAGATTCATTAAATAATGACTGCAAACAAAGAAAAACCCTAAAAATCCAACGGGCTGGACCGTAGCCCAATGACAAAGTCCAACTGAAAGTGAAAAAAACATAAAAATGCAAAAAACTGATAGTAAAAAGGCTTTTCGGGCCTTGAAAAATCCGTAACCAGCTAAAAGATGGTTACAGCATCGTCGGTCTCCTTTTTACGCACGTTTTGACAGGTCACGGGCTGAAAACGGACTTAGGATGCAAAAGTTATGCCCATTTTACTAAACCATTCTTCGTCACGCGATCTCGGGCCTCCAGAAACAAGTCAGCCCGTTCTTCAATACTTGGGCCTCCATCATTCCCCCCTGGATAAGAAAAATTCGCCCTCGAATTCCCAGCTGTATCATCATCGGAAGAATCACCATGGTAAGGCAACAAGTGCTTCACATTAAAAACGTTAGAACAACGAATATGACTTGGCAACTTCAAACGATAAGCATTTGAGTTCATCTTATCCACAATTTCCACTGGACCAATCTTCTTAGCAGACAATTTATTATATTCACCAACTGGAAAACGATCCTTAGTTAAAACAGCCCACACAAAGTCTCCTACTTCAAAGTCAACATGTCTCCTCTTTTGATCTGCATCCTGCTTGTAGTTCGAATTAGCGCGCACCAAGTTGTCACAAACAGATTTATGAACATCATGCAACCCCTCAACAAAATCCTGCACTTTCTTCGGAACAGACCTAGAAATCTGAGGAGTCATAAGATCAAGAGGACCACGTGGCTGAGCAGAATAAACCACCTGGAAAGGACTAAACCCAGTGCTCCGATTAACAGCATGATTATGAGCAAACTCAGCTTGATACAACTTCTGATCCCATGCCTTCACATGATCACCCACCAAACACCTTAACAGGTTACCAAGGGACCTGTTAACAACTTCGGTTTGCCCATCAGTTTGAGGATGATAAGCACTACTAAAATTGAGTTGAGTATTCACCATCTTCCACAAACTACGTCAAAAATGACTCAAAAACCTGGTGTCCCGATCAGAAACAATGGAGGAAGGTAAACCATGTAAACGGTACACATCCCTAAAGAAAAGTTGGGCTACATTAACTGCATCTGTTGTCTTCTTGCAAGGAATAAAATGAACCATCTTAGAAAAACGATCAACAACAACAAATATTGAATCATTACCCCTTTGAGTACGAGGTAGTCCCAACACAAAATCCATGCTAATATCAACCCAGGGCTGCAAAGGAACTGGCAAAGGCATATAAAGACCTGCATTAGTAGCCGTCCCCTTTGAAACTTGACAAATACGACACCTCTTGACGTAACGATCCACTTCCTTCCTCATAGTAGGCCAAAAATAAGAAGCTTGAACCAACTGTAAAGTGCGATCACGACCAACATGTCCTTCACCATGCAACTCCTTAATAATTTGCAATCGAAGACTTGAATCAGGAATACAAAGTTGATTCCCTTTGAATAGGAACCCATCATGCATAACAAAATCTGTTTTCTCTCCGGATTGCAAATCCTGCAGAACAATTGAAAAGTATGGATCCACAGTCACCATGTCACAAATGACATCCAGTCCAGGAACATCAACCTGCATGGTTACAAGTAAACTACTTCTCCTGCTTAAGGCATCAGCAGCACGATTGGAAGCACCCGTTTTGTGTTTCACCACAAAAGTAAATTTCTCAAGAAAAGCCAACCAACGCCCATGTTTATGTGAAACCTTATCTTGAGTACGAATATGCCTTAAGGAATCATGGTCAGTGAACAAAACAAACTCCTTATGAAACAAATAATGACGCCAATGCTTCACAGCTTGGACCACTGCATAAAACTCCAAGTCATAAGTAGAGTACCTCGACTTCGGCCCTGTCAACTTCTCGCTAAAGTAGGCAACAGGTCGCCCACCCTGACTAAGAACTCCACCAATTGCAACCTTAGAAGCATCAGTATGAAGCTCAAAAACTTTAGAAAAGTCAGGCAATACCAGGATTGGCGCTGTAGTAAGCTTTTCCTTGACAACCCGAAAAGCTATCTCTGCTTCCTCCGTCCAAACAAATGACTTACCCTTCATACAGTCTGTCAAAGGGGCCATAATGGAACTGAAATTAGGGATAAACCGCCTATAGAAAGAAGCAAGACCATGGAAACTCCGAACTTCAGTAATGGTAGTTGGAGTTGGCCACTCCTGAACAGCTGCTACCTTAGATTCATCCATCTGTATGCCATCACCAGAAACAACATACCCTAAAAACAAAACTTTAGGGGTCATGAACACACACTTCTTCGTGGCTGCATAAAAATTATCCTTCCGAAGCAAGGTCAAGACCTGCCTCACATGATTGACATGCTCATTATAAGAAGCACTATAAATAAGAATGTCATCAAAATAAACAACCACAAACTTGCCAATAAAAGGCCTGAGCAGTTGATTCATCACACGCATAAATGTGCTTGGTGCGTTTGATAAACCAAAAGGCATGACCAACCACTCATACAACCCTTCACGGGTCTTGAAAGCGGTCTTCCACTCGTCACCAGGTCTAAGACGAATCTGGTAATACCCACTCTTCAAATCCAGCTTTGTGAAAATGGTAACACCACTAATCTGGTCAAGCAAATCATCAAGGCGAGGAATAGGAAACCTGTACCTCACAGTAATCTTATTGATGGCTCGACTATCAACACACATACGCCATGTACCATCCTTCTTTGGAGTCAATAGGGCAGGAACAGCACACGGGCTCATACTCTCACGAACATGACCCTTGGAAACCAGCTCCTCAACCTGCCTGCGCAACTCCTCATGTTCTCCCGGGCTCATCCTATAATGTGGCCTGTTAGGCAACTGTGACCCAGGCTCTAGATCAATATGATGTTGTATGTCACGCAATGGTGGCAAACCATCAGGTGATTCATCAGGGAAAACATCAGAGAATTCCTCAAGTAAAGGGATCATGGCTTCAGGAACTTCACCGTCTTCAGAAACCTCCTTCCCTATTAATACAAAAACATCACCTCCCACCTCCAGCTCGTCTTCGAACTGCGAAAGAGTTAGTAAAGTACCAGTGGGTTGATTCAACAAGAATGCCAGAAACAATTCTGCTAATAATCGTTGATTCTGAAGAATGCCCGAAAATTAGGGTAAAACACGGCAACTCAACGGCCAATGGTTTAACTTTTATTAAACTGATAACTGTCTTGCTAGGGTTACAGCAGATTCATTAAATAATGACTGCAAACAAAGAAAAACCCTAAAAATCCAACGGGCTGGACCGTAGCCCAATGACAAAGTCCAACTGAAAGTGAAAAAAACATAAAAATGCAAAAAACTGATAGTAAAAAGGCTTTTCGGGCCTTGAAAAATCCGTAACCAGCTAAAAGATGGTTACAGCGTCGTCGGTCTCCTTTTTACGCACGTTTTGACAGGTCACGGGCTGAAAACGGACTTAGGATGCAAAAGTTATGCCCATTTTACTAAACCATTCTTCGTCACGCGATCTCGGGCCTCCAGAAACAAGTCAGCCCGTTCTTCAATACTTGGGCCTCCATCATCTTCATATTAGGAATTTCTTCACTTGAAATTTTTGAGAGATTCTTCATATATGGACCACGACTTCTTCATTTTTCTCCAATCATTATTTTGGACTTTGATATACAATGATCCGCCTCCTTTTAGGACTTGGATCTATTTATCCTCATACCTTGTTAGGGCCTTTTTGGATAGACTTCTCCATGATCTTTAGGGGAGTATTTGCTTTTCGTCGTGTGTCTCGATCCTTCATATTGATTTTTGATAAATGATTCTTCACATCACTTGGGATATTTAGCATCAAAATGTAGCCCTCATGCCTTGTTAGGGCCTTTTCGGACTCGCCAATCTTTGCATCCCGCTTCAATAAGTTATGCCTTGGCTATGAAATCTAATTAATAACGAGCAACTTTTAAACGATCTTGGGCTAGAAGCTAAGTAACTTTTCAAATCGTACAACCTTATTTGTTGCAAATAAAGTTATTAGCAAGCGATGGGAGAAAAATCTTATAATCAACTCACATAAATTCACGAAAGAATACCAAACATATAATTGACTCTATCATCTCTCGTTCTCCACAATTTAAAATCTCAAAGAATGAGACTCGTGGATGCTTAGCCAATTAAATCAAAGTTTTGGGTTTTCAAGTCATCTATAGGATCTTGCAAACTCTTAGACTTTTTCTAGTTTAGAATTCGCATTTTAAAGTTCCCTTGATAAACGACTTTTTAGGATCAATTATAGGAACTTGCGAAAAGTTCTTGTTCTTAACCAATAAGAGTTAAGACTTTCGCGTTTTAAAGTTCCCTATATAAAAGCCTAGCAAAACATGACTTAAACACATTAAGGATACTAGCTAGGGTAAACTTAGATAAGTAGACTCGGGTTGAGTCAAGAGATTCATCACTTTATTAAAAATTTCTTCTAGCGAAGAAAGTAAATAACGATAACAAAGAAAAATACTACTATACTACTAGGCCAAAATAGATTAAAAAATTTGAAAAATGTCGAAAAATCAAATTTTCCGCTTAAAATAAGGACAAATTCATGGAAAAGCCCACTTACTTCGATAGAATTCCCACCTACACTTTGTATAAACATTGTCCTCAATGTTTAAGCATGTGGGAGTAAACTCCCCTACACTTAGGACATTGTGCACGTTTGTTTAAATCTTGCTAAGGAAAGGACAACTATAGTGATTTCAATGTGAACATATAAGATATGAAATATTAAATCACGACAATTTAGGATAGAACCAGGAAGACGGGTACACGGGATCACGGGTCGTCAAATGTCATCAAAAGTGCTCTTTGAATCTTTAATCCCTGCACATCATAAGAAAAGAAACAACAAACCCTATGTAGCTCCCGCTAAACTTATTATGAAAACGGTAAATGATAGATCAACGGGTTACCTCCCGAGAAGCGCTTGTTTTTTTTAACCGAGTCACGAGCCTGACTCGACCCAAAACTAATTCAAGGGAAACGTGGTGAGGGATGGAATCATCTCATGAGAGATGTCCTCACCAAAGTAAAACTTCACACGCTGGCCATTCACTTTAAAATTAGGCCCATTTGGTTGAGAAAGCTCAATGGTGCCATAGGGGAAACTTTGGCGACGATAAATGGACCAGACCAACGACTCTTCAGCTTGCCCGAGAAGATCTTCAACCGAGAGTTAAAGAGTAAAACTTGATCACCAACGTGAAACTCTCGGTTCTTAATCCTTGCATCATGAATGAGCTTTGTTTTCTCCTTGTAGATCAATGAATTTTCATAAGCTTCATTCCTTAGTTCATTTAGCTCGTTGAATTGAATCTTCCGAAGATCACCGGCTTTGTTGATATCAAAATTGGCCCACTTCAAGGCCCAGTACGCCTTATGTTCCAATTCAATAGGGAGGTGGCATGCCTTCTCGTACACAAGATGATATGGAGTGCAACCAATAGGTGTTTTATATGCGGTACGGAAAGCCCACAAAGCATCATCTACTTATCGGCCGGCACGATGCTTTCCCACAGTACGCTCTAATATTCTCTTCAATCCACGGTTAGATATCTCGGCTTTACCATTAGTTTGGGGATGATAAGTGGTGGAAAGACGGTGATTGACACCATACTTAGCCATGACTCGAGCAAATTGATCATTGCAAAAATGAGTCCGGCGGTCACTGATGATAGCACGAGGAACACCGAATCGAGCAAAAAGCTGCTTCAAAAAGTTAACAACCACCCTCGCATCGTTCTTAGGGAGATCCTTTGCTTCAACCCATTTGGATACGTAGTCAACGGCTACGAGGATGTACTTCTTCCCTTTGGATGATGGAAATGGCCCCATAAAGTCGATACCCCATACGTCAAAGATTTCACATTCTTGTATGAAATTTTGAGGCATCTCATCTTTATGTGTGATATTGCCTTGTCTTTGGCAAGCATCACAATGTTTAACCATTCCATGAGCATCATGATAAATGGAGGGACAATAGAATCCAGAGTCGAAAATTTTCTTCGCGGTGTAATTAGGACCAAAGTGACCATCGGTGGGTCCTTTATGGCAAGCTTCAAGGATTAGTAAAGCCGCCGGCCCATCAACACACCGACGAATGACAAGATCCGCACATTGTTTGAAAAGGTAAGGGTCGTCCCAAAAATATTGTTTAATGTCCTTAAAGAACTTTTTCTTTTGCTGGGACGTTAACCCTTCCATGAGAATTCCACCCGCCAAATAGTTTGCAATGTCCGCAAACCATGGGGTTTCATCAAGATTGGAGTTGATAGATATCAAGGCCTCAAGGGGAAAAGAGTCATTAATATCTTGATTTGGGAGCTCCCCTTGATAAGGATCCTCGAGTCTACTAAGATGATCCGCGGCTAGGTTTTCCGCTCCCTTCTTGTCACGAATTTCAATTTTGAATTCTTGAAGGAGTAAAACCCAACGAAGAAGTCTTGGCTTGGAATCTTGTTTAGTTAACAAGTACTTCAACGCTGAATGGTCGGTATAGAAAATGGTGGTGGAAAGGACAAGATAGGGGCAAAACTTCTCAAAAGCATACACTACAGTTAAAAGCTCTTTTTCGGTAGTGGTATAATGCAATTGAGCCCCCGTCATTGTCTTGCTAGCATAATGGATTGGTTGGAAGTGTTTGTTCACTCTTTGGCCCAAAACCGCTCCAATAGCAAAATCGCTAGCATCACACATCAGTTCAAAAGGTAACTCCCAATTAGGGGTAACCAAGATAGGTGCCTTAGTTAATTTATCCTTAAGAAGATTGAAAGAATCAATACACTCTTTAGAAAAGATAAAAGGAGTATCTTTTTCCAAGAGGTGGGTCATCGGGCGAGCAATCTTAGAAAAATCTTGAATGAAACGACGATAGAAGCCCGCATGACCAAGGAAACTTCTCACACCCTTCACGGTTGAAGGTGGAGGTAATTTAGCAATAACATCGACTTTAGCATGGTTGACTTCAAGACCGGCTTTCGAATTTTTATGACCAAGAACAATGCCTTCTTTTACCATGAACTGGCATTTTTCCCAATTAAGAACGAGACGAGTGTCTTCACAACATTTGAGCATACGTTCTAAATTGGCAAGGAAAGTAGAGAAAGAATCACCATAGACCGAGAAATCATCCATAAAGACTTCCATAGTTCTTCAACCATGTCATGGAATATAGCCATCATACACCTTGGGAAAGTCCCAGGAGCATTGCATAAGCCGAAAGGCATTCTTTTGTAAGCAAATGTTCCATAAGGACAAGTGAATGTGGTTTTCTCTTGGTCTTTAGGATAGATGGGAATTTGAAAATACCCGGGGAAACCGTCTAAGAAGCAATAGTAGTCATTACCCGCTAAACGCTCAAGCATTTGATCCATGAAAGGGAGAGGAAAATGATCCTTGCGAGTGGCATCATTGAGCTTGCGATAGTCTATGCAAACTCGCCAACCCGTGACAAGTCGAGAAGGAATCAACTCGTTGTTTTCATTGGGAACAACGGTTATTCCGCCTTTCTTAGGCACACAATGGACGGGACTAAACCATGGCGAATCCGAAATAGGGTAAATCATTCCGGCATCTAGAAGTTTGATAACTTCTTTCTTAATGACGTCATGAATTTCAGGATTAACCCTTCTTTGGATTTGGATTGCGGGTTTAAAGTCATCTTCCATGATAATTTTATGAGTGCAAAAGTTCGGATCAATTCCGCGAATGTCGGAAATTTTCCAAGCAATTGCTTTCTTATGATTCTTCAGCACGTCGATAAGTCGAGACTTTTCATCCTCTTTCAAGTCCTTTGTGATGATGATGGGTAACTTCTTATTGTCTTCAAGGAACACGTATTCGAGATGAGACGGTAAATCCTTAAGCTCTAAATCCGGAGGATTTTCGATGCAAGGCACTAGTCAAATTCGGATCATCGATAGAGATTTCCTTGGGAGACAGTGGAGAAATATGGTCCTCATTGAAAAGTTTCTCAATGGTACGAATGTATTCATCCCAATCGGAGGGAGAATCGTCATATTTTAAGTCCACATCCCCTAAAGTTGCTTCAAATTCTTTCAAAAGGAAATCACTTACTCCAAATGGAGTAAGTGACGGAGCAATAGAGGCAACGGTCTCAACAATGGGTAGAGAAAAAGAACCACTTTTACAAGCGTCTTTGAAATGCTCTTCACAAGCCTCATCAAGAACGTCAATGAAATTAACGCTCTCGTTTTCATAAGGTTGCTTAGAAAGTTTACCCATGTTGAAAACGATTTTATCATCACCAACTCTCATGATTAATTCGCATCCGGCTACATCAATGAGAGTGTGACCGGTCCTCAAGAATGGACTTCCAACGATTAATGGAACACGAGGATCCATCTCGTAGTCAACGACAACAAAATCCGCTGAAAAGGTGAATTTGTCGACACCGACGAAGACATCTTCGGCTATCCCCACCGGTAAGCAACCGTACGGTTAGCTAATTCCAATGTCATTCGTGTGGGGACTAGCTCGGGTAGAGATAATTGTTTCCAAACACTTAACAACATTAAGTTTATACTAGCACCTAGATCGGCTAGGGCCATACAATTCTCTACCCCGGGGAAGTTGCAAGGAATGAGAAAACGACCCAGATCACCAAGTTTGGTTGGTAATTTCCTTAAGAGAATCGCAGAGCAATTCTCATTAAGTTGGGTCTGAGCAATATCAAGAAGCTTTTCTTTGTCACTGAGAAGATCTTTAAAAATTTTAGCATATTTCGGCATGTGAACGATAGCCTCGGCAAAGGAGATGTTGAAATTCAATTATTTGAATATTTTAAGAAAGTTCGAAACTTGAATATCATCCTTATTCTTTAACTTCTCTTTCCTCAACCTTGAAAGGTAAGGTATATCGGGTTGAGATGAATCCTTTTGAATGGAATTCTCACTCACATCCTTGGGTGGTAGAGGGGTAGAAATAGAGGTGGAGGAATTGGAGAAGGGGACTCGTTTTCCTTTGTCACAATCACCGGTGTAGGTGTAGGAATCTCGGGTTTCTTTAAACCTTTGCCACTTCGGGTGGTGATTGCTTTCATCTCCCCTCTTGGATTAGCAACGATGTTACTCGGAAGAGAACCCGAACCAGAGGCTTGATTACTTAGGAAGAAACTAGCCATCATATCCCTTAAGTCATTCATTTGATTGCTGAAAGAGTTTCTCATATCGGCTCGAAGATCATTCCCTTGTTTCGCTATATCTCCTTTCAAGTTGATGATTTGACGCTAAAGATTATGCACAAGCGCGTCATTAGTCCTCATGTAAGTTTCAACCTCGTGATTAAATGCTGTGGGTTGGTTGGAAGGAGGAGCCTGGTAGGCAGGTGGTTGATAAGCGGGTTGTTGGTAAACTTGGTTATTGCCTTGAGGTGGATATGGGTTTCTTTGTGTTTGATATTGATTTGGAGCTCGAGTTTGGTTTTGATTGTTTCGGTTAAAGTTGTTTTGATTTTGAGGAGGAAAACTGGATGGTGAAAGGAAGTTGTTTGAACGATAACTGAGCAAATTGCGGTCACCTTGTGTTCGTGATTGATAGCCTCCCGTAGAAAAGTTACCGTTAGCGGCATACGCATTTTCCGGATTGTCATGAGTCGAAGGACAATCGGTGTATGAGTGAGAACCCCCGCAAATCTCACAAGAGGTTTCTACAGCTTTAGCTTGTTGTCGTTGATTCGTAGCTATGAGTAGAATATTTTTGTTCATTTCGGCCATCATGCGAGTGAATTCGGTCATATCTGGGGTTGATGAAGTAGAAGAAACATTGGCCCTTGGGTTATTCCTTGAAGAAGCGGATGAATCCCAATTTTTGTGGTGAGTGGTCATGTTCTCTTTAAGCTCTCTACACTCCTCAGGTCGTCTCTTCATGAATGTACCACCGGCGGCAACATTAATCATATCACGATCACGAAAAGTTAAACCATTGTAGAAAGTATCAATCAAAGTAACGGGGAGCATGTTATGGTTCAGACAACGGTCGATCAAGACATTATATCGTTCCCAAGCATCGAAAAGCGACTCATCAGGTTCTTGAGTGAATCCACTGATATGGTTACGAAGACTAGTGACCATGGATGGTGGAAAGTAGCGCGACAAAAAATTTTGAGTCATGTCATTCCATGTATGAATTGAGTTTTTGGGAAGACGATCAAACCATTTTTCGGCATGGTGGGATAAAGTGTGTGGAAAGAGGTGAAGGCGAAGAAAATCCATGGAAACACCGGGCAGTTTCATGCTTTGAGTGACAGTAATAAATTTGTCGAGATGTTTGTTGGCATCATCATCCGGTAATCCGCAAAATGGACAAACGTTTTGAACTTGTTGGATCATGTGATGCTTCAACGAAAATTCAGGATCCGTGATTTGCATCAGCGCAATCGGTCCTCCTCGTCCGTTCATGGTTGGTTGACAAAGCTCCTCCATCGTTCGAAGGTCGGGTGGGGGAATATTGTTGTTGTTGTTGTTATTATTTGTTGACAAAGCTCCTCCATTGGTTGACAAAGCTCCTCCATTGTTGTTGTTGTTGGGAATTATTTGTTAAGTGTCAAGTACCGTTAGTATATTCCAAGTACTGTTAGTGTTATGTAAGTACCGTTAGTGTTAACGCGGTACATAGTAAGTACTGCTACTTATAAAGTAAGTACTGCTATGATGATTAGGACGAATATATCTTTGTATAAGATATGTCATAGTTATAGTTAGAGTATATCTTATGTGATATACCTAAATAGTTAGAATATTGATAATATATCGTCTGTGATATAGTTATCTTTATAGAATATTCTAAGGTTTCTAGGGTTCCTTACTCTATAAAAGGAACATAGGTACAATGTCTTTTATGTACCTCATCCAAGTCGATTAATAAGAGAATCGAATAGTTAAAAGTAATTCTGTTCTTCTGTGCTTTATAAGTTAGATTCCGCATAACTTATTTGGTGTTAAGAGTGCTCAAACTGTTTTAGTTTGATTACAAACTATTATACTAATTCTTAACAGAATATAGATCCAACCAAAGGGATCAACAAGTGGTATCAGAGCTTGTTGAGAAACTCTAAAAAAGAAGAACACGAACCCATACACTCTACACATACCAAATCTCAATGTCTCAACCAAATGGTGTTAATGCTCACTTGGATGATGTTTAGAACAATGATCCTGTTCTACCACAAGGACAACCACAAGTTGTGCATCCTGCACCAGCACAAGGTGCTCAAGTCATGAATGATGTAGCTACCTCTACACCAACACCTTCTCATACTCTATCTGCTGTTAAACTCCCAGTTCTCAAAGGTGACAATTATGAGACTTGGGCTATGCAGATGGAACATTACTTGAATCACACAGATCATACTGTGTGACAAGTTATCAAGAATGGGAACACACCAAAGAAGCTACATTGGTTGCTAGACGGTACATGCTATGCTCTACATACGTTGACTGCTGAGCAGATACAAGCAGAGATCAGAGAAAGAAAAGCCAGAACTACCTTGGCTATGGCTCTTTCTGAAGACATTCTACCAAGCTTTCATCATTATAAAGATGCCAAAGCTATGTGGGATGCCATAAAACTTAGATTTGGAGGCAATGACATATCTAAGAAAATCAAGAAGATTGTTCTTAAGCAAGAATTTGATAACTTCTCAATTACCAGTATGGAGGGAATACATGGTGGATATGGAAGGTTCAGCAAGTTGCTTATTCAGTTAGCATTTTATGGACAAGTAATTCCTAATGAAGAAGCTAATCTAAAATTCTTAAGAAGTGTTCCACCAGAATGGAAAGCAATGGCTATGCACTTCATCACAAGAGATGATTTGGAAACAATTCCATTTGATCATCTCTACAACAATCTTAGAGCATATGAGATGGATGTGAAAGGCACTGAAGTAAAGACAGCATCTGCTTCAAAGTCTAATTTGGCTTTTGTGTCAGATGGGAACAGCGGTACTTACTTTCAAAATACCGCTAGTGGATCTAGCAGCGGTACTTACTTCACAAATACCGCCGGAGGACTTACAAGCAGTACTTACCCACAAAGTATTGAAAGCAGTCCTATGATCTCTCAAAATCCACATGGAAGGTCTTCACCATTGTTTAGTGACAATGCTGCCTTCTCATTCTTTGCTGGACAAGACAACATGCCAAGATTAACTCTTAATTACTTGTTCCAAATGGATGATGCTGATGTTGAAGAGATGGATCTTAAATGGCAAGCTGCTATGGTGTCAGTAAGATCTAACAGGTTCTTCAAGAAGACTGGAAGAAAAATGACTGTTGATCCTAATGAGCCATTAGGATATGACAAGTCTAAAGTTGAATGCTATAACTATGGAAGGAATGGACACTTTGCAATAGAATGCAATAGAGATAAAGCTGAGACTAGCAATCTGATGTCCAAGAATAGCTATAGAACCAGTCCAAGAATAACTAAAAGCTTTCCAAGAGGAAACAACAGGAGTCGTAAAGGAACCAAAGCATTGGTTACTATAGATGGAGTGGTGAATTGGGCAGAAGAAGAAGAAGAAGAAGATCTTGGATTAATGGCTCTCTCACATGAAGATACTGAGGTACACCCTTGTTCTAAAGATTGTATTCTTAAATTTAATAGTCTAAAAGTAGAACTAGAGGAACAATATCAAAAGGTTAACACATGCACTGTAGAAGTAGAGGCTTTCAAACAGGGTGTTGTTAAACTAGAAGATAATATAGTTTTGTACAAAAAGGCTCAACAAAACTATAAAGAGAAAATTAGGATTTTGACTCTTCAAATGAGGGAAAAAGATGTGGAAATAAAAGCTTTTGAAAGACAACTTTTAAAAATAAGTTCAGAAAATGAAGCTTTAAAAACCAGTCTTTGTAAATAGAGGGAAGTGATTAGTCAATGGCAACAATCCTCTAAGGGATTGGGAAAATTGATTAATTCACAAATGGGGTATTATGATAAAACAGGCCTAGGATATATTAAGGATCAACCTGGGATAACCTTAACTAACATGGACTTACCAAAAGGGATTTTGATAGTTCTGGTGAGGTAGATGATACACCTGAAAATGATAGATATGCTGAAGGAATGAAGGCAGTTCCTCCACCAGTATTTTGAATTTTCATGCCCCCTTGTAATGATACTAGTATAGAGTTAGAAGAACCTAAGATTAATAATGTCTTTAACTCTAGTACTGTGTCTCAAGAAAATACTGATGTGACCAGGAATATTGTTTATCCACCTCTAATGAACAACTTTGTTTCTGAGGAATCTAAGACTAGTTCTGCTCCCAAGCAGGTAAAAACTCCTAGCAAGATATTGGAAAACAATGAACAACATACTAAAACCAAAAGGGCTGGGCTAGGTTTTAAAAAAGTAAAGTCAAAACAACCTTTTGGGTCTTCTTTAAGAAGAAAAGGATGTTATGTTTGTGGTAGTCTAAGTCATTTTATCAAAGAATGTACATTACATGAAGATAAAATTGTGAAACAGAAGGCTACACAAAGGGTCATGAAAAGCAGTAATTTGAAAAATGCACAGGGTTATAGGAAACGGAAACTTAATGATGACAAACATAAGTTTGATCACACAAAGGTAGTTAAACAGGTTAAAAATAATCCTACCAAAAGTTTTGTTCCCAGGGCAGTACTTATGAAGCAAGGACTTGTATCCTTAAAGTCTGGTAAACCAAGTACCAGCAAGCCTAAATCTACAAGTACTGCTAGACCAAACTCAAGTACTGTTGGTTTAAACTCTATAAAACCAATGTTCTCCAAGACTTCTAAGAAATTTTTTGAAAACGTTAAAACATCTAGAAGTAAGGACAAGAACAAACTAGTACAAATGTGGGTTCCTAAAAGAGATATACCATGTGTTAAAGCAAGTACCGCTAAAGCAGTACTTAAGTCAAAGAAGTCAAAGCACATAGAGTCACCCTATGAATTTGACTACATAAATCAAACCATGAAGTATAAGAGTAAAAGTAGCATTATTGGGAATGCTTCAGTTCAAACTCTTAAATGTGTAGGTCCCACAAGATCCGAGCCAAATGTGGCTTGGGTCCCTGTTAAAAAGTAATGAGTTTTTATTTGTGTGCAGGGGCATCTCATTGATGAATTAAAAGATAAAGGAATTGTAGATAGTGGATGCTCAAGACACATGACAGGGAACAAAGATTTTCTTGCTGAATTTGAAGAATTCAGAGGAGGTCCAATAGCCTTTATGGGTAGCAAAGGTAGAATCACTGGCAAAGGGAAAATCAACACAAGAAAGTTGGAATTTGAAGATGTTTTCTTTGTAAAAGAATTGAATGAGTTCAATCTCTTTTCTATATCACAAATGTGTGATAAGAAGAACAAGGTGCTATTCACAGACAAAGACTGCTTGGTGTTGTCCAAAGACTTTGAGATGACCAAGGAATCTCAAATACTGCTTAAAGTACCCAGGCAAGAAAATATGTACACCTTTAATCTTCATACTATTACTCCAACAGGTGGTATTACATGTTTGCTAGCTAAGGCTTCTTTAGATGATTCAAACTTATGGCATAGAAGGTTAGGTCATGTGAATTTCAAGAATCTTAATAGATTGGTAAAAAGGAATTTGGTTAAAGGTCTACCTAACAAATCTTTTCAAAATGATTTCACATGTGCTGCTTGTCAAAAAGGTAAACAACATAGAGCCTCTTGTAAGACCAAGACTTTGAACACTGTGACAAAACCTTTGCATCTCTTGCATATGGATTTATTTGGTCCAGTTTCTATTAGAAGCATTAGCCATAAGACCTTTTGTCTAGTCATAACTGATGATTATAGTATATTCAGTTGGGTTTTCTTTTTAGCTCTTAAAAGTGAAACAAGTGAATTACTAAAGGATTTTATAACTTTAGTTGAAAAGCAGTTCACTAAACAGGTTTTAATCATTAGGACTAATAATGGAACAGAATTTAAGAATGCTAATTTTGATGAATTCTGTAGATCTAAAAGAATTAAGAGGCAATTTAGTAATCCTAGAACTCCACAACATAATGGAGTAGCTGAAAGGAAGAATAGTGTTGGGTCAAAAAGTTGATGTGGCATAAACTCAAAAACGAAGAAAACATGAAGATTTTGTCTAAGCGTTGTCAAGAGCAATCTAAGCGTTGACAAGAGCAATTCCAAGGTTGACAAAGTAAGCATTGTCATGTACAATCCAAGCATTGTCATGTACAATGTAAGCATTGTTAGGAACGTAGACAAAGAAGCTTATGGAAGCTTCTATTTAGATAAACATGCAAGATATATTCTGCATAAGTTTATTTAAATAGAAGATTTACTTGTTTATTTGATTTTATCTCTTGTAAACCCTAATCCTTACACTATAAAAGGAACCAAGGGTCTTAGGTTTTATTCATATCATTCATTCACAATGTAAACCTAAAGCATGTGTCGACTAGGTGTAGGATTCAATGTACACACACCTAGTGATTGTTGTTATTAATATAATGAACAATCCAATTGTTTTAATTCATGTTCTTGTGCCCTAAACACCTAGTTAATGGTTGTTGTTCTAATTCCGCTTTGATTATCTAATCATATGAACAATGATCATTCCTAGTAGCTTAAAAGATCCGGAAACCAAGGTTTCCACAATTGGTATCAGAGACTCGTGGCTCGTGATGCTAGGACCAACAAGGTGTTCGTGTATGGTGAAAAGAAGAAAAATCCGTCTAGGGTTTTTATGAACGTTTTTGTGTGCGCAGCAGTATTCAGAAGGTCATAACTTTTGATTGAACCGTTGGATCGTCACGAAATTTTATATGTGTGTTCTACATACATATATCTAAACATTCACCGGAGGGATTGTCTAGATTAGCCCTCAATCAAAAGTTATTTAGCGTCAAAGTTGGCTGTAGAGAAAAAATTTCAGTTTTCTGTTTTCACATAGAATCATGATTTAGGGTTTCCACAAACCCTAGATCATTCTTATACAGAAAAGGACTAATCATGCAAGCTTTGGTGAGTGGTTCTTACAATCACGATGAACCCTAGCGTGATATTACTTGTTCATGGCTGTGATAATAGGGTTTATGGTGAAACCCTAGATTCGTCATGGTTAAAACATGACTGATATAGCTGTGTGGTATACGTGGTTTAGAAGGTTATGATCCAATTGATACGCAGCATATATCTTCACAAAGTTTTTCTTTGGTATGCTGGTTGAGAATCACGTGGATCTTCAATTTATTTTTGGACGTGATATTACTAAATAAAGCAGATGTGATGACACGTGATATTCAAGCAAATTAAGGTACTGTTTTTTTTGTGTCATCACGTGAGGATAAAGTCCAGCATATCATGTGATTAAATATGGTATAGATCATGGATATTTACAAATCATATTCAAACTACAATCACATGGGATTGGTAATCTGAACAAGTAAAGTAAACTGGTCAAAGACGTGTGGGAAAATATATTGCCTACTTTGTAGGGATATTTGTATCTTTAAATCATGGAAAGTATATATCAATGTGATATATGGTTATATATTCCTACGTAAATATTGGAGTGAAGATTGGTACTAGAATACGTCTTGGGTTTGCATGGATTTATTACTTTATGAAACTGTTTGGCAGCAAAAGAAAGGGACGTGTGTGCTATTATGTTTCACGTGAAGTTTTTTTTGATGCGGTCAAAGTTAAGAATTTTTGGACAATACATCTGATACTGATCTTGGATAAAAGAGGATATTGGACAACAAAAGAATTGCTGCTGTTTGAGAAAATTGGTATGTTTTGAGCACACAAAAAGGAGGAATTTACACACGAAGGTACATGGAATCTCCGTTTTAATTTAGAATATCATGTTGATATTTATGGCTCAGATATTTTTAAAGGGGATTAATTATTTTAAAGTGAGTTAGCAACAAGTCATGAAGTATTTGATTGGAGTGATATTTGATTGGATTATGTAATCGGGGTAGCCTTGTAAAAGAGTTATCCGTAGTTAAGCTTTTACATATGTTATGAAGCTATTATTTCATAAAGATTCGTCATGAAGAGGTGTTAGCTTAAGGGGAAGAATTCTTGTGGTAAGTTTGATGATTGAAGAAGATTTTCGCGATTTTGTGTTCTATCATATCTTAAAGTCGTGCACTCCCAGTCATAGACTTTAAAGATAACTTGTTCGTGCTTATATTTTTGGTGATGAAGACTTGTCATAACACTTGAAGGAGTTACATTATCGTGCTCAGTGTCTCACAAAGGATGAGAATATTGACAAGGGATCGAGGTCTACTTATAATTTGCTATAGGTATAAGTTCTTCATCACATGGATAGTACAAGACATAGAACACAAGGTTGGGTTATTCTACTTCTACATCAAGAATACTTTATTTATTTTTCTTCAAGATCATTACATAGAGCTACATTTGGAGAATCTTCAAAGATTGCATACATTGTTTACTTCCCTATTGGGAATAAATTAAGGCCAGATCACTTGAGCACTGACAAGAGTAAAACAAGCGTTGACAAGAACAAAACAAGCGCTGACAGCTCAAACGTTGACAAGATAAAGTCAAGCGTTGACACATTGAAGACAAGCACTGATGAGAAGATATACTCTACGCGTTTATTGTATTCTAGATTACTTCTAGTAAAGATAGGAACAACAATGTATTTTCTATATTTATCTTTACCTAGAATAGCTGATACGTAGATTATTGTACAAGGCTTCCTATGTCTATAAAAGAAGACCTCTAGGTTAATGTTTGATATAAGTTTTTCACTCGTAAACTACTTTCATTGTAAGCAAGTTTGATATCATTAATCAAAGTGAAAGTTTGTTTATATCATTGTGTGTTCTTGTTTAAGTTTTAAATTCCGCATAACACTTTGATTATCATAAGCATATACAAAGGTTTCTCTAGGTGTATTACTTGATCTAATCTCGTATACATAAAGCTAAATCGATCTAAGTTTGGGATCAACAAGTGGTATCAGAGCTTGTTGAGGAACTTTTGATCTTAAATAACACAAGAACCCTAAAAATCACCAAAACCCTAATTTTCTCAAAAACCCTAACAACATCATGTCTGAAGGAATAACCTCCTCCTCCTCATCTTTACCAAACATCAAGATTCCCATGCTTGATGCAACCAACTTTGATTTGTGGAAATTCAACTTTGAGCAATATCTGGGAATCTATGACTACACACTCTGGGAGGTTATTGAATATGGAAACACATTCGATAAAGCCCAAAAGATTGCTAATGTTATTGCTCAAAGATCAGCTGTTGCTGGATGTTCTGAAGAGGATAAGAGAGAAAAACATGGAGATGGTAGAGCTGTGGCTGATGAAGACATAGCAAAGAAAAGGGTCGACATGAAAGCCCTAAATATTCTGAAAGTCTCTTTGGGACAAGAGAACCAGCATAAATATAGAGGCTATGAATCTGCTAAAACCCTTTGGGAAGCTCTTGAAGTTGCATATGGTGGCAATGTAGACACTAAGGAAGAAAAGAAAAAGCAAATCATGCATGATTATGCTGTCTTTAAAGCTCAACCCAATGAGAAACCGAGTAGTGTGAGAAGCAGATTGCTTGACATTACAAGCAAGTTGTCCTTCATGGGGACACAACTTGGCGATGTTGACATTAATGCTACCTTTCTTAAAATTCTTGGTGAGGCATGGAAGATTGAGGCAAGATCTATTCTTGCCAACAATACTTACAAGAGTTCCTCGTTTGATGACATCTACAACAAACTAAGGCTGTTGGAAGATGAAACTCTTTTAGAGCATGGAAGCAAGTCTACCATCAGTAACATGGCCTTCTTCTCTCATAGTGAAGGTCAATTCAATCAGAAGGACTCTTACATGCATCCAATTACTGGATCATCATATGTCAGCGCTGGAACAAGTCCTGTCAACGTCTCCTATTCAGACGCTGACACATTCAAGAGTGACTCCCCAAGAGTTAAACCTGCTGGTTTAGATTTGGATACTGTATGTGCTTATATTGCTTCTCTGTCCAATGGTTCAGTGATTACATATGAGGACCTTGAGCAGATAAGTGATGAGCACTTGGAAGAGATGGACATTAAGTGGAACATGGCTCTTGCTAGTATAAGAGCAAATAGGTGGAACAAAAGGTTTAAGAAGAAGATGACCTTCAATGCAAAAGACACAGCTGGATTTGATAAATCCAAAGTTGAATGCTACAACTGTCATCGTATGGGGCACTTCATGAGGGAATGCATATCTCTTAGAAGATCTGATGCTGGTAAACCCTCAAGTCATGTTTTTAAAGCTCAGTATTCCAAAGCCATGGTTGCAGTTCAAGGAATTGATGGTATAGGATGGGATTGGAGCTTTCTGGCTAAGAATGTTGAAGAGGATAAAGCTTTGGTTGCTGAGGTTGAAGAAGAAGAGCATGTTGAATATGCTCTCATGGCACACTCCTCCTCTTCATCTGATAATGAGGTATACAATGATGCTTTTTTATTAAAGGTTGTAGGTTAAACACTGAGAAACTTAACAAAGAAGTGTTAAGATTAATGAGTGATGTGAGTACTAAAAAGTGCAAACTATCTAATTACCAAGTAGCTCTCACTCAAACTGAGAAAACCGTTTCTGAATACAAGAAAATGGAATTTGACTTAAAAGATAAAATAAATATCTTAAAACATGAGTTAGATGCTAGTATGGATATTATAAACATCATGGAAAGGGTTAATGGTGAGTTACAGGCTAAATTAGATGAGGCCATTAAGAATAAAGACAATGTTGGCCTTAAAATTCAAAGATTTGATAGAGCCACTCAAACCCTAGGAGACTGTGTAGGTAAACAAAGGGATCCTAAGGACATGACTGGGATTGGGATGAATGATTACTCTTTGGTTCCACCACCAGCTGGTGACTTCTATGGTGTCCAACAAAAGGACCTATCTTGGACTGGTTTTCCAAAATTCCAAGAGGAGGAATTCATTCCTCCACCAAGAGTTGTCACTCCAGTTGAAGAGTACCAACAAAAGTTGACTGAACTGAATGAATAGAAGAAAGCTAACCCTACTTTATTTGTTAAGGGTGGCTTACTATGTGAAAGTCCAAATGAGTCAACTCCCATTAAGGTCACAAACCCAGTCACTGGTAAAGCTGTTGACCTAGGCTCAAACACTGATAGAAAACCTAGCATTAAATATGCAGAGATGTATAGGAATACTAGGTCTCCTAAGAGCCAAGTTAGCAATAATGGAACAGGCTTCTTCTCTTCTAGACCTAAGGTTGTGTCTAGAAAAGCTTGTTACACTTGTGGTAGCTTTTCACACTTGGCATACAAGTGTGTCAACGCTCCCAAAGCCAACGCTGACAGGAACAATTTCAGCACTGACAGGAACAAAGTCAACGTTGTTAGGAAGTCAAACGTTGTCAGACCCAAACCTTGTGTGCAACAAAGTCCACAAGTGATTAGACCAGCCCCATTCTTTACTAGAGGGTCTAACACTCATGGACAAAGACCATTTCAAAAGACAAACACCTAGTCTAATAGGCAATGGGTTTCTGTAGCAAACCCTAGGTTCAACGCTGACAAGGGTAATTTCAGCGTTGACAAGACCAATTCCAACGCTGACAGAAACGTGACCAGACCTAAATATTTGCAACCACAGGGTAAGAGGTCTAAAGCTTCTTCAAGCTTAACATGGAGACCCAATAAATATCAAAACCCTAATGATAATGGAATTTCATTGACCTGCAACAGATTTAATTACATTTCAAAGGTCATTACAAAACCTATTGGGGTCAACTGGGTATTTCATCCTAAGAAGGATGAGAATGGGGTTGTTGTGAGACCTAAGTCTGTTCTTATTGAACAACCAGATGAATCCAAGTCTTTTAAGACTTGGGTTCCCAAAGAAAACTAATTTTTCTTTATGTGCAGGGCATTCAAAGACAGGTCAATGATTATGGATATTGGGATAGTGGATGCTCAAGGCACATGACAGGGAAGGAAGACTACTTGACCAACTTCACTCCCATTAAGGATGGTGATAAGGTATACTTTGGAGGCGGATATGGTACTATCACAGGCAAAGGAACCCTTCTCACCAAGAATTTGCGTTTTGAGAACGTATTTCTGGTAAAAGAACTTGATTACAACCTTTTTAGTGTATCACTAGTTTGTGATAATCAAAATAAAGTTCTGTTTACTGATACTGAGTGTTTGGTGTTAAGCAAGGATTTTAAGATCCCTGATGAGAAATATATTGAGTATAGAACACCTAGGCATAAGGACATATATAATGTGAATTTGAATGGGATTAAAATGAATAATAATATGTCTTGTTTTTATGCTAAAGCTTCAGTAGATGAGAGTAATTTGTGGCACAGGAGACTAGGGCCCATAAACTTTAAAAATATAAATAGGCTTGTGAAACTTGGTTTGGTTGATGGTTTGCCTGAGAAGGCCTTCCACAATGACCACTCTTGTGTTGCATGTCTTAAAGGCAAGCAGCACAAGGTCTCATTCAAGTCGAAACAAGTACATACTAGTTTTAGACCTCTTCGTATGCTACACATGGACCTCTTTGTTCCAACCAATATAGAAAGTTTGAATGGTAAGTCATATTGCTTTGTTATCACAGATGACTTCTCTAGGTTTACTTGGACATTCTTTCTAGCTATGAAGAGTGACACAGCTGATATTCTAATTGATTTTATCACTCAGATTGAGAAGAGGTCTGGCAATGAGGTTAAAATGCTTAGGAGTGATAATGGTGGTGAATTTAGGAATAAGAAGCTATATGATTTCTGTGCCAGGAAAGGAATTACTAGGCAATTTAGTATTGCTAGAACCCCACAGCAAAATGGGGTTGCTGAGAGGAAAAATAGAACCCTAATTGAAGCAGCCAGAACAATGTTGGCTGATGCTCATTTTCCTATAGCCTTTTGGGCTGAGGCTGTTAATACAGCTTGTTATGTTCAAAATAGAGCATTGGTTAACAAAATTCAGAATAAAACACCTTATGAGTTGCTTTGGGGAAGAAAACCTAATATTGGTTTTCTCAGACCTTTTGGTTGTCATGTAGTAGTTTTGGACACTAGTGATGCCTTAGGTAGATTTAGTGCAAAAGGTGATGAAGGCTACTTCATGGGGTACTCATTGTAGAGCAAGAGATATAGGGTTTATCTTAAAGAGGAAAAACGTATACTTGAAAGAGTACATGTTAGGTTTTTAGAGAATAAACCTAGTGATCCTGAAAGTGGTCCTAATTGGTTGTTTGACTTGGAACCCTTATCTAGAACTTTAAATTATATGCCTGTCACTAATCCAGACATTGTGAAGGTAGCTTCAAATGTTGTGGGGGAACAAGTTGTTGATGTTTCAGGTACACAGGTTCATGAAAAGGTTGGATCACAAGCAGAAAAGGCATCTCCTATACAAGAATATGTCACAATTCCCATTTGGACAGATCCTTTTGCTGCTGCTGCTGGTGGTAAAGATAATGGTGGTTTTCAAGTACCACCAGATACAAACATGCATGGTCCTTCAGGCGCTGACAAAGGCAAATCTAGCACTAACAAGACCAATTTAGACGTTGATGGTTCAGACGTTGACAACAACAGTTCAAGCGTTGTTAGCCCAAGCGCTGACAATCAAGATTCAGGCGTTGACAACACCTTTGCACATCTTTTCTCTTCCATTTTTGAACAAGGTGAACCTTCCAATATTTATGAAGAGGTTCATCCTCATGTTGATGAAAGAGAGTCTGATCAAGAAGACATTGGCAACATGGAGAATGAAGTTGAAGATACCAGACTTTTTGAGGGAGGAGTACTTACTTCAGTTATGAAGAATCATCCTCCTTCTCAAATCATTGGTAATGTTAATACTCCAGTTCATACTAGAAGATCTCATCAAGGTCTTGGTGGGTTTATTGCCAATATACACAAGAAGGTTGATACCCCTCTTGTGCAAGCATGTTTGTTTGCCTGTTTTCTATCACAATAGGAACCCAAGAAAATATTTGATGCTCTCAAAGAACCAAGTTGGGTGGAAGCAATGCAGGATGAGCTTCACCAATTTGCAATTCAGGATGTTTGGGAGCTGGTTGATTGTCCCAGATATGTCAGACCTATAGGGACAAGATAGGTTCTAAGGAACAAGAGAGATGAAAGAGGCATTGTGGTCAGAAACAAGGCAAGGTTAGTGGCTCAGGGATATACACAAGAGGAGGGGATAGACTATGAGGAAGTCTTTGCACCAGTTGCAAGGATTGAAGCTATAAGGATTTTTCTAGCCTATGCATCCTGCATGGGCTTCACTGTCTATCAAATGGATGTCAAGAGTGCCTTCCTCTATGGAACTATTGTTGAGGAGGCATATGTGATGCAGCCTCCTGGTTTTGAGGATCCAGAGAATCCAGATAAAGTGTATAGAGTCAAAAAGGCTATGTATGACCTTCATCAAGCCCCTAGAGCATGGTATAGTACTTTGTCTACCTATTTGGTGGACAATGGATTCAAGAGGGGAACCATAGATCAGACACTGTTTACAAAGAAGAAAGGCAAGGATGTGTTGCTTGTCCAGGTCTATGTTGATGATATCATTTTTGGGTCTACTGATCCAAAGATGAGTGAGGATTTCTCCAAGCTTATGACAGACAAATTCAAGATGAGTGCTATGGGGGAGATGAACTTCTTTCTTGGTTTACAAGTTTAGCAGATAGAATATGGTATCTTCATCTCCCAGGATAAATATGTGGCTGAGATCTTGAAGAAGTTTGGCTTTTCTCCATATGAAAAGAGGGCTACTACTCCTATGGATAGAGAACACCCTTGGGGAAAGATTGGAGATGGGAAAGATGTTGATTTCAGGCACTATAGATCCATGATTAGATCCTTGATGTATCTTACTGCCTCCAGACCTGACATCATGTTTGCTGTGTGTGCTTGTGCACGCCATCAAGTGACTCCCAAAGAGTGTCACCTTTATGCTGTGAAGAGGATCTTTAGGTACCTAAGATGCTATCCTGGTCTTGGTTTGTGGTACCCAAAGGATTCACCATTGGAGCTGATTGCATATTCAAATAGTGATTATGGAGGTGATAAATTTGATAGGAAATCCACAACTGGTGGATGTCAGTTTCTTGGGAGCAGGTTGATATCTTGGTAATGCAAGAAATAAACAGTGGTGGCTAATTCTACAACTGAAGCTGAGTATGTTGTTGCAGCTGCTTGTTGTGGAAAAGTTTTGTGGATTCAGAACCAGCTGTTGGACTATGGGTATAATTTCATGCATACTAAGATATTTGTTGACAATAACAACACTTTATGCATCATTAAGAATCCTGTACATCATTCTAAAACTAAACATATAGAAATTAGACACCATTTTATAAGAGATTGCTTTGAAAAAGGTTTAATACAACCAGATAGGGTTGACACTGAGGAAAATGTGTCAAATTTACTAACTTAACCTTTTGATGCTGGGAGATTTCAATACTTGGTAACAAGTATTGGAATGGTCAATCTCACATAATATGTGTTTTGGAGTCTTTTTGTAAAAGTATGTACAGGATGATGCATTGTTATTGGTCTTATTGATGATTTAGATTTTCCACTATCTTTTTCTAACATTGACAAAGGTTGCTTGAACGCTGATAAGTGTTTTTGTAACGTTGTCAGCAATATAAATGTCTAACGCTGACAAAGCTTCCCTCAACGCTGACATGTTTTATCGGGGCGTTGTCAGCAACAATGTTAGTTTTGTGGTTTTCAATCTAAATGTGCAGATGGTGTTAGCAGTATACCATTGGATACAGAGTTGCTTATGGATCAATGGAGAAGCATTTGGAGAAGTTTTTATTTATGGATGATGGTTGGAATTTTAAATTCCTATCTTGACATAAATTTTTATGTTCATGCATATTTTGGCAAACTTTTGTATCATAGTTTAAGGGGAGGTTTTAGGAACCTTTAAGATGTTTGGGTATCCATATGATACTCTTATCACAATTCTAGATTGTGTCCACAGGTGAGTATGAGTTAGTTTTACTAAATCATGAGGCACTGTAGCATGCAAAGTTGATATACTATGCATGTTGTCAAGACATTTCTGGCCTAGAATTGGTTGTGGTCTGTTGGGAGACTTGGGAATAATTTTGTTATGTGATTTACCTGGGATTAACAAGGGATTTTATAAGGTAACTTGGTTGTTAAGAGTTTTGGTTAGCAAGAGACACTAGAGGACTGTTATGTCTATCTTGCTTAAGCAAGTGTGCATAACTGGACAGTGCTTGCCGCCCTATAATAATTATCAGCTTTTTGGTTATCTTCTCTAGGATAAATTACTTTGTTAAGGTCATTTTTCATTTTTTAAACATTTTTTTATTTTTGGACGCTGACAAGAATTTTCCAAGCGTTGTTGTGACCAAATTAGACGCTGACATGGCTATAGGCAAACGTTGACAAGATTATAGCCGTTGGGCGTTGATAGGTTATTTTTGACCGTTGAGACTCAATGGGACCTACCCAGTTGTTACTTTTTGACATATTTTTAGGCCGTAATTTTGGGAGTTGTTACCTCTCATTTAATGCATGAGATAAACTTATACTTTTTCAATATTTTCATGATTGTGTTTTTGAAAATACTTTCCTATTTTTGGGCCAATCACATGCATTTTCTTCTCCTATAAATTTGGCTCCTATTTTTAAACAGGGTATCTATAATTCTTTTCTAAACACAATTTTCTCTTATCAACTTCATCTTCATCAAATATTTTTAACAGCTTTCATCAATGGCACCAAAGTTTAGACCATCAGATTTGGAATTGGGGTTCAGAAGTCAACATAACATGATCGCGTATCTTGAAGCTGATGATACTCTATTTCCCCAATACACACAAATGGTGGCGTATTTGAACGCATCCCCCTTAATGTATTCTCTTTCTCATGCACCACTCATTCCAGTCACACATATTAAACAGTTTTGGAACGCTGTCAGTTCCTCAACAGTTAATAGAGTGACTACATTGACTTCTATTGTTCATGGGAGACCTTGGGTGGTTACTGAGGCTTTGGTACGCCAAGCCTTGCATCTTGATGATGCTGATGGTATAGCCACCCTTCCCATTAATGAAATAGAACAAGGGCTAAGGGCTTTGGGATATCCTTTTCTTGATGAAGGTACCTTAAACAAGTATCATAAACAGGAATTTCCCCCAGCCTGGAAGTACCTCATATATGTCCTCCTTCAATGTTTGAGTCCCAAATGCACTGCACACAATGAGATCAATAGATCTATTGCAAGTGCTATTGTGTGCATTGCAACAGGGCAAAAATATAATTATTCAAAAATGATTTTTGAGGGCATGTGTAAAAATAAGGGGAACAAATTGACTTTAGCTTATCCCCGTTTTTTACAAATAGTTTTTGATGTTCAAGGATATTGCACAAGGGATCATAATGATTTTTATAAGATCCCTGAGCAAAAGAAAGCTATTTTTATGAAGATGAACTCACCACCCCATCGTGACCTACCCTTAACCCAAGCTATGCTTGATGTTATTACAGCAGCACAACCTCAACCAGACCCTCAACCCCAAATTGACCCAATACCTGAACCATTACCTTCACCTGAACATATGCAACTTGACCAAGATCCCTTCAACGCTGACACATTAAATGTTGGTGTTGATGTGCCTATTTCCAACGTTGACACACACCCTTCACAAACCCAAACACCCTTTAACCAACCCACATCCACACAATCTTCCACACCATCTTTCACACCCCCTGAATATAGGTTGATGAAACGCCAAAGGACTACTGGAGTGTTCTCCTCTGGTGGTCCCTAGCCATGTAGCAGAGAGAACCACCACCACCAGTGTGGCTGGTGACCTGGATGAGGCTGGGACTATTAGTTCTGGCTTAGATGCTGGTCAAGGCAGTCCCACCATCATTAAGTCCTCATCCATGCCCAATGAATCTGACTTGGGAGGTCAAATCCCCATTTTAGAAGAGGGCAGACTAGAACCAATGACTCTTATGGAATTGACGGCAGTCTGCATGAGCTTGCAAAAGCAAAATGCAGACTTAGTACAAGTTGTCAGCTCACAAGGCCTTGAACTCAAGCAATTGAGGGAGAGGATTGTTGTTTTGTAGAGTGCTAGTGCCAGGAGGGGTATGGAGGAATCTTCCAAAGGGGAGGAAGATCCAATAAATCTGAGTGATAAGGGCAGCCATGATGGTCAATCTTTGGATGTTGCTGAGGCCCTTACAACTTTGAAGAAACAAACAGGTTTTGATACGTCCTTAGTTTCTCCTACCAACTTGAATTTATCATTTACAGCCATGTTGGAAGAGGTTACAAAAGGCGCTGAGGCAGGATATTTGGGCGTTGACAAGGAGAATTTGGACGCTGACAGAAATATTTTGGGCGCTGATAGAACAAAATTGGGCGTTGACAGACCTGCACATGAAGGTGATGTAACCCAGTCATCATCTATCATCAAGGAGGTTTCTACACAGGTATCACCATCTACCTTACCAACAATTGCACCATTAAATAAGGGTAAGGGTATTATGGTAGAAGAGATTGTTCCAAAGGATGCAGCTCAAGTTGAGTTTGATAGAAGATTAGCTGCACAAATCATGGAACATGATAAAAAGGAGGTGAAAGAGTCACCATTTGTTGTGACTTCAGAAGAAGGAAGTGATGGAGCTAGCTCAGACTCAAGTGTGATGATTATAGAACCAGAAAGACTTGAGTATGGAGAAGAGTTGGCCAAGGAGAAATTGAGAGAATTAAAATTGCAGGTTGACTTTGACATGCCAGAGGTGGTTCAAATGTACAATGCTTGGGAAGAAAGATGTATGGAGAATCCACACTTGACCACTTCAGATCAAATATGGGGTTTGGAGATTCTCCTCAGAGTTCAGAAAGATTGCCAGGTAATTTTGAAACACAAGGCAAGTAATATTCTCTCAGAATTGAAAAGGGATAGAAGGGAGCTATACTGCATGTTGCTCAGATGTCATGGAGTAGGATGGACTTATCAGAAGTTGAAGGCATTGACATTTGATGAGTTGGAATGCAAGGCTTATCCCATTTGGGTGAGAGTGCAGGAAGCAAACACTCCCAGACTTGTTTCTGATGAAAGGAAAGAAGAACTTGCAGAAGAAATTGAACTCAAGAAAGCTATGTTTATTCCCATACCAGTGAAAAAGGGAGTTTCTCTTGAGTTTCTTAAAAATATGGATCCACTATATCCAAGTGAAGCTGTCATAAGAAAGAGCCTCAAGCTCTCACCATTAGAAGCTTCAAATATGGTGCAAGTGTTACCATTAGATTCCAGAAATCCAATTGTGAGCTATGAAGAAGATGAATGTGGGTTTTGGAAAATTGGCAGGTATGGCAAAGAGGTACACACTTTTACCACTCTCATATCTTTATTTGCAAGTTGTGATAGAGAAGACTTGGTTGATCTATGGAGATTGCTAGAGACCAAGTATGAGGCTGAAGCACCACCTTCAGCTAATGGAATAAAACTGTGGTCCACATTCAAAAGAATGTGTGGACCAAAAGATGAGGATCCTACTATTTGGAAGGATCTTGAAGATGACCTCAGTGGTCTTCAATGGAGGTTATATTCAGCTGCTGGTGTTTACCATTTGAGTTCTACAAAGTTTGCTGAGTATCTACTTGTGGATGGTCAGTATTTCATATCCAATGCTATTTTGGAGAAGATGAAGGACACTCAGCTGGAAATAGATTATTCAAGTGACGTGGCAAAAGATTTGATCAGATTTATTCATTACCACTATGAGAAGGTTTGTAAGATTCCTCCTAGTCCTTAATGCTTATTCAGAAACTTGATCATAAGAGTGGATATCAAGTTTAGGGGAGGATTGTTGGGAATAAATTAAGGCCAGATCACTTGAGCGCTGACAAGAGTAAAACAAGCATTGACAAGAACAAAACAAGCGCTGACAGCTCAAGCGTTGACAAGATAAAGTCAAGCGTTGACACATTGAAGACAAGCACTGATGAGAAGATATACTCTACGCGTTTATTGTATTCTAGATTACTTCTAGTAAAGATAGGAACAACAATGTATTTTCTATATTTATCTTTACCTAGAATAGCTGATACGTAGATTATTGTACAAGGCTTCTTATGTCTATAAAAGAAGACCTTTAGGTTAATGTTTGATATAAGTTTTTCATTCGTAAACTACTTTCATTGTAAGCAAGTTTGATATCATTAATCAAAGTGAAAGTTTGTTTATATCATTGTGTGTTCTTGTTTAAGTGTTAAATGCCGCATAACACTTAGATTATCATAAGCATATACAAAGGTTTCTCTAAGTGTATTACTTGATCTAATCTCGTATACATAAAGCTAAATCGATCTAAGTTTGGGATCAACAAATAGGACATTAAATGAGGCTGCTAGAACTATGCTGGCTGATTCACTTTTGCCAAATACCTTTTGGGCAGAAGCAATCAATACTGCATGCTATGTGTTAAATAGAGTCCTAGTAACTAAGCCTCAAAACAAAACACCTTATGAACTCTTGACTAATGTAAAGCCTAACATAAGTCATTTAAAACCTTTTGGGTGTCATGTGTCCATACTAAATACTCTTGATTATTTGGGAAAGTTTGATGGAAAGTCTGATCCAGGATATCTTGTAAGATATTCATTGCAAAGTAAAGCATATAGGGTTTACAATTTGGCAAATAAGAAAGTTGAAGAAAATGCCCATGTCAATTTCTTAGAAAATAAACCCAATGTTCCAGGAATAGGTTATGCTTAGATGTTTGATTTATATTATCTAACCAACTCCATGGATTAATACTCTTTGCAAAAGGATTGTCAAACTAACAATGCAGGTGAGGAGTCAAGTGCAACTAATGTAGGTACTCAATAAGATGTTTCTTCATCAGATGAAGATGTTCATATCTATGTGCCAAACATGCCGACTGTTACTCCCATGTCTGCATCTCCCAAGAAGCAAACCATGCCATCAAATGATGATCAAGCCTCCCAGGAGCTTCAGAGGCTTCAAGATCAAGAAAATAAAGCTACATATGCTAATAAGCATTCAGGAGAAGAATCTTTTGAGTCACAACACTCAGCAGTACATACTATACCTAGCGGTACTTCATCTGCAAGTACTGCTAAGTCAAAATCTGCTAAATCTGCTGACTCACTAGTAGAGATTTTGCAAGCATTGGACGATGAAGACTTATATGCCAGTCCAGCTGAAGGAATCTTCTCCAAAGCTTCCTATGATGAGTAGGGTGCAGTAACTGATTTCAACAATTTGGAAAAAGAAATACCAGTCAGTTCTATTCCCACTCATAAAGTCAACAACGACCATCCTACTACACAGATTATTGGTGATCCAAAATCTGCTGTACAAACCAGAAGACAACTGCAAACCAATATTGAAACTCATGCACTAGTGAGTTATGTCAAACAACAGCAGAGGACAAATCATAAAGATACTCAGCATTGTTTGTTTGCCTGTTTCTTATCTCAAGTAGAGCCCAAAAATATCTCTCAGGCTCTTGATGAAGAAAGTTGGGTAGATGCCATGCAAGAAGAATTAACACAATTTGACCTACAAAAGGATTGGATTCTTATGGATCTTCCCTTAGGTAAAAGAGTCATTGGTACAAGATGGGTCTTCAGGAACAAGAAGGATGAAAGAAGGGTTGTTTTGAGGAACAAGACAAGACTTGTTGCTCAAGGCTATAGACAGGAAGAAGGGATAGACTATGATGAGGTTTTTACACCAGTGGCAAGGATAGAAGCCATTAGGTTATTTTTGGCCTTTGCATCATATATAGGATTTATAGTCTATCAAATGGATGTGAAAAGTGCCTCTCTATATGGTACTATTTCAGAGGAGGTATATGTCTCACAACCTCCAAGTTTTGTAGATCCTAAATTCCCCAATAGAGTCTACAAAGTTATCAAAGCACTTTATGGTCTGCATCAAGCTCCAAGAGCCTGGTATGCAACTTTATCCAACTTTCTGCTAAAACATGGATATAGGAGAGGAACCATTGACAAAACTCTGTTCATCAAGAAAAATGCCAAAGACATCATTCTAGTTCAAGTCTATGTTGATGACATCATTTTTGGTTCTACCAAGAAGACATGGTGTGAAGAGTTTGAAGCATTGATGAAAGGAAGATTTCAAATGAGTTCTATGGGAGAACTAACTTTCTTTTTGGGACTACAAGTCAAACAAAGGAAAGATTGAATATTTATCAGCCAAGATAAATATGTTGCTGAAATCTTAAAGAAATTTTCATGTATGGATACAAGGAGTACAAGTACACCTTTTGAAGCCAAGAAATCTTTATCAAAAGATGAACATGGAGAAGATGTTGACATTCATCTCTATAGTTCAATGATTGGTTCATTGATGTATCTTACTGCTTCAAGACCAGATATAATGTTTGCTGTGTGTGCCTTTTCAAGATTCCAAGTTCATCCAAAGGTGTCACATCTTTATGCTGTGAAGAAGATTTTTAAATATCTTAAAAGTCAACCTAATTTAGGATTATGGTATCCTAGAGATTCCACCTTTGAATTGGAAGCTTACTCAGATAGTGTTATGCTAGAGCAAATCATGATAGGAAATCCACAACAGGAGGTCGTCAATTCCTAGGCAGAAGACTCATATCATGGCAGTGTAAGAAGCAAACCTTTGTTGCTACTTCTACAACTGAAGCTGAATATGTAGCTGCTGCTCATTGCTGTGGACAAGTACTTTGGATTAAAAATCAGTTGTTGGACTATGGGTGTAACTTCATGAATACCAATATATACATTGATAATGAAAGTACTATATGCATTGTCAAGAATCCAGTATTTCACTCCAAGACTAAGCATATTGAAATAAGACATCACTTTATAAGAGATGCTTATGACAAAAAGCTTATTCAAGTCTTGAAGATTCATACAGACAACAATGTAGCTGATTTGTTGACCAAGGCATTTGATGCAAAGAGATTCGAATTCCTGGGAACACACATTGGTATGCTCAACAAATAACATGCTGCATATGTTGAGGGGAGGTAATAGTTGTACAAGTTTTATATAAATTTTATTGTATAGTCTATGTTTTGTGTTTTTGATGTTATTGCAGGTTTATAGAAAAAGATAAAAGAGGTTACATGTCTAGTGGAAAGCATGAACTGGTCAAAATTGTAAGGTACCGTTGTCACTCCAAGTACCGCTAGCACAAAACCAAGTACCACTTATGTTTCATGTACCACTACATGTCCGTTGTACCGTTAAGGTCCTCTTTTGTAAATTTGGCGGTTTCTTCGCGCTTGGTAATCTCTAAGCACAATTTGGTTGCGAATCTTGCTACGAATGATGACTCTCTTAGTTTCCATGAGATGCTTGGTTTCCTATCTCGAAGTCATGTTCGTTTCGCACTCACTGTAAGTCCAGTTGTCTCTATACCCATTGTTGAACAATTTTGGGATACTGTTGTTTTAGGTACTCGTTTTGATCAACCTTGCATTAAGGATAGGGTTAATCATAGGAATATATATGTCACTGAAGTACTGGTACGAGCAAGTTTGAGACTTAATGATGAAAATGGACTTAGTATGCCTAATAATACAGAGATTCATGATGGCCTTGCAGCCATAGGCTATGGGGGTGGTAGGGAAAGTCTTACTTTCTTTAAAGCATTATTTTCACCTCAATGGAAATTGTTTTTTCATGCTATTATTCACTTTTTAAGTTCAAATAGTACATCTTTTAATCAAATACCTGCTGCATTGGCATCTGCTGGTATTTGTCTAGCAAATAACAGGGTTTTTAATTTTTCAAAATTAATTTTTGAAGGCATGACTAGGAATTTGGAGGGGACTAAGAAGTTTTTAATGTATCCTAGATTCATTCAGGCTTTAGTTAGTGACCAAATACCTAACCTACCAGCATTAACTGATACATGGGATGTTCCTTCATTCATAAAGAGAACTTTCTCTTTCTTGACCAAACAAGGCAATGCCTTTACAAGAACAGTAACATCATTGTCTGCTCATATGTTAGCCCAACCTGCCAATCAAGAAGGTGAGGAACCTAGCAATGCTAGTGCTTCTCAGCAAACTCCTTCTCACCAGAGCTCCCACTCTCTATAAGATTCACAATCTTCTTCTCACAATGTTGGTATTCCACCAAACACTGATGAGATGATCCACACACCTGCTGCTTCTATTGCTACTAGTGGTTCACCACAAGCACAAGCACCAGAGGTGGTGGATGTTGCAAATTTAACTGCTTTGTGTACAAGTTTGTCCCAACAGGTACAAGTGTTGCAGAAAGATAAGCTTGTTTAAGACAAAAAAAAATGCTGAATTAGAAGCTAGCCTACTCAAGTTTAGGAACAAAGTGTCATCTTGGATGAGGTAATATAGATCTGTTCAGACATCTGCAATCAGGAAGCAAAGATTCAGGAACCTCAAGAAAAGGCAATTGAATGCAACCAAACAGGGGAGGAATAATGAAGAACAGGGAAGGAATAATAAAGAACAACCACCTTCTTCTGATAATCAAACAAGGATCTCTAGAAATGACATCAATTTTGAATTGGATGAAGATGTCATGGGTACTTTTAAAGATGGAACTGGTTTAGAGACTGGTGTGGATGGACCTTCAAATATGGAGATTCAACAGCAAGACCCACAACCTACTCCAGATGAACCACAAGTTCAAGAACAAGTTCAAGAACAAGTTCAAGAAAAGTTGGTAAATCAACCAGAGGAGCCAAAAGTTGCAAAAACATTGGCATTTCAGCCAGAACCATCAGTTCAATCACCACCTCAAGCTAATTGGAGTGCTTTCTCTGAGAAGTTGGAGGAAATTTCTAATCAGTTTCCTGATCCATCACCACAAAGCAATAAATCAGAAAATACTGAAGAAGTGCAAGTTGATATGATGGCTTCTATAGAAGATAAAGTATCTGGGGATACATAAGTGATTGAAGAAACAAGTGTGTCTAATACTGGTGAAGTCAACTTTGTTGAAGATCCAAGTACTGCTAAGCCAACTAGGCCAACTGCAAGTACTGCTGACATTGTTGAAGACCCAAGTACTGCTAAGCTAATTGCAAGTACTGTTGAGCCAATTGCAAGTACCGCTGGTGATCATCCTTCACTAGAAAGTCAAATTTCATTTAGAGAAAATGAGACTTTAGCCCAATTGCTGCTTGATCTAAAGAAGAGTTTAGTTGAGAAGACTAAGCAAGCAGAAGTGGAGAAAAAGACACAACAAGAAGTTCTTGCCTCAAAGGATCAAATTCAAGGTAAGAAAGTTCAAGCTTCACACCCTACAAAAGGTATAGTTATTCAACAGTTAGCTAATGAAGAAGTAGCTGCCAAACTAAAGAAGAAGCTACCTAAGATAAATCCAAAGGATAAGGGGAAGAAGCATTTATTATCAGAGTCTGAAGATGAAAGTGATTCAGATGATGATATAAACAAAGTCATGTATAGATTTAATCAAATAGACCATGATGAGGTATTTGATTATAGAATGCAAGCACAAATTTGTGAAGATGAATTGCAGGAAGAGCTTGCAGCAAAGCAGAATTTGTTAGAAGCTAAAAGGATAAAGCAAGAACGGAACATACAAGAGTATGACAGGATTCAAGCTGAGATACATGCAAGTGAGCTTCTTGCAGACTCATTAATAGCTGAAGAAAAAGATGCATATGATGAAGAAGAGAAATCAAGATTGATTGACGATCTGGTAAGGGAGCAACAAAGATTCTTTGCTGAAAAAAGAAGGAAAGAAAAGGTTAAGCCTCCAACTACTATGCAGATTAGAAATCAAATGATGAACTTTCTAAAGAAAGTAAAAGGATTTACTCATATTCAGCTGGTCAAGAATTTTTTTGAAGAAATCAAGACTTTGTATGAGCAAAGTAAGAGGAATAAATTGAATTTTGTTGAGATTGGATCTGAAGCAGACAAGAAAGCTGTTGAAGAATTCAAGAAACGTCTACAACAACAAAGACAATTTGGTTGTACTCCTAGAATTGAGCCAAGTACTACTGAACCTACAAGTACATCTCCACCTATCAAGACCACTTATGTGGGGAAGAATAGAAAGGAGAGAGTAAGTTCAAGGGAGGAAGAGACTGCTTAAAGGATGAATACATGAGTTGAAACTCAAGGTATTGCTCAGACTGAAAATGTACAAGTAGTACATACACAGTCAACAGTACATACAACAGTACATACTGAGGAAACGGTACACACAAGCTTGGAAGAGGGTTTAACATAACTTGAAGGAATTTCCAAGAGTGTTAAAAGGAAAAGATCAACAAAGCTAAAGAAGAAAGCTAAGAGAGCTAAAACTACAGCAGAAGATAGTGATGATGATGAGAGCTTAGGAAAGTACTTGAAGATTGTGAACTTTGAAAATCAATGTATTGATACATAGATTTTTGGAAAAAGAGCATCCATTGTTAAGTGGATTTACTCTACAGATCAAGGACTTGAAGCTCATGGAATTCAGAGATCTAATGGCACAAAAAGGATATTCAGACTTTTGGAAGATATCCTTCACATACTTGACAGACAAGATAACCAAGATCTTGTAAGATTAGTTGAAGAAGCCAGTGCATGTAAAACTGAAGTATCACTATTATATAGGGAATTTCTCTTTATGTATGAGCCACACAAATGTGATCAAGAAATGTTGAAGGTATTAGAGGATCAAGTTCCTAGTTACTAGAGATATTACAGGTCATGTGGATTGCATATTTTGGATGTAGATGATGTTACATATTATATGCTGCAAGAGAAGACTTATCCCTTCAAAAGAAGATTGTTCGAAAGGATGTTAGAACAATAATTGGAAGTTCTAGAGGAGTCTGCTGATGCTTTGGAGTTGATCAGAATGGTTAAACAACAAATCAAGGATTTGAAAGATGAGGAAGAAGCTGAGATAGAATCTTAAGTGTTTGACTTTCAGTTACACTTCATAAATGGTTCTCAGTTCACCATGTCTAACACACATAAGAACTGGCTAGTCCATAAGCAAACGGTTTGTGGTAAAGACTTATCAAATCCATTGAAAGCTGATAGTTTGCTAAAACTATATGGTTCTAACTCACCTTGTTTGGAGACAATGAGTTGGCTAGTCCTAGACAAACGGTACTAGGTAAATACTTCATCAAATCCGTTGATGGTTGACAATTTACCAAAAATTGTAAGGTTTTCATTACACCTTATTCTTTGTGAATAAAGTATTGGCTATTCCAGAGTGTACGGCTAACTGGTAAAGAATTTATCAAATCCGTTGATAGCTGGTGATTTGCTAAAAATCATGAAGCCAATACAGATTGGTGTTTGTTGTTAACTGTTTTATTTCAGGTATGAAGATTGTAGGAAAAGAAGTATTTATACATAATACTTATAAGGTTTTGTTATCATCAAATCAAGAGAAAGATTTATGATCAAGAGTTCAAGGACTAAACTCAAGAGTGCAAAGATGAATGAATGTTTAGAAGACACAAGAAGGTCATAGCTTGAAGACAAAGAAGATGCTCATAATGTTTGAAGATTGTCTTATCAGAAGAAGATCTACATTTGAAGTGTTTGGCTACATTCAGTTGATACAAATACAGATTAGCAAGTTCAATCCAAGGATGAAGGAAAGACTAAAGACATGTATTTTTAATACACCCAGTACAAGAGAAACAAGAAGACAACAAGTTATCATTTCTTGTTTAGGGGATGATTATTGGGAATTATTTGTTAAGTGTCAAGTACCGTCAGTATATTCCAAGTACTGTTAGTGTTATGTAAGTACCGTTAGTGTTAAGGCGGTACATAGTAAGCATTACTACTTATAAAGTAAGAACTGCTATGATTAGGACGAATATATCTTTGTATAAGATATGTCATAGTTATAGTTAGAGTATATCTTATGTGATATACCTAAATAGTTAGAATATTGATAATATATCGCCTGTGATATAGTTATCTTTATAGAATATTCTAATGTTTCTAGGGTTCCTTACTCTATAAAAGGAACATAGGTACAATGTCTTTTATGTACCTCATACAAGTCGATTAATAAGAGAATCGAATAGTTAAAAGTAATTCTATTCTTCTGTGCTTTATAAGTTAGATTCCGCATAACTTATTTGGTGTTAAATAAGAGTGCTCAAAGTGTTTTAGTTTTATTACAAACTATTATACTAATTCTTAACAGAATATAGATCCAACCAAAGGGATCAACATTGTTGTTGTTGTAGTTATTATTCAAATTGGGTTAAGGTGGGTTGTTATTATTGTTATGCACACCGGCCATATCTAAGTCTCTAAGAGTCTCGGGCTCAGAATAAGACGTAGATCGAGTACGCATACACTAAAATAAAAGAAAACATTTTTGGTTTTTTTTATCTTTTTTATTGTTTTTGGATTTTTGAAAGTTTATATTTTTTAGGATTTTTGAAAATTTTTGTGCTAGAAAATAACGTTCCTAAAAGAACGGATCCCAAAATCCAATTTTTCACACTAAAAACCGTTAATCTTTACGAAAAGAGCATAAATACGAAAAGAGCATAAATAACTAGTTGTGATCGCAACTAGTGATCGCAGTTGTGATCGAAGTAGTGATCGCAGTAATTGATCTCAAGTAGAAACCCTAGGGATTTATGCGATCACACTTACTAGATCGTAACTAGTAAAACCCTTAGACACAATACGATGGGATTCAAAGGCAAATAAGCAAAACCGAATAAGCATAAATAAGCAAAGACAAATAAGCACTTATTCATATCTTAACCAAATGAAAACAAGCATAAATTTAAAAACTTTTAAGACACTAAATAAGCGAACTTTATGAAACAAACTTTAAAAAGACTAAAATTTTTAAGAAAACTTAAAAGTAAATAAGCTAAGTGCAAAATAAGCCAATAAGCATGATAAGCTCAAAGCTCAAATTTTACAAAAACTTAGACATGAACAAAAAGATAAACTTTTTAATCAATCAATCATCAAGATTAAACAAGATGCTTTAAAATTTCGGACCAAGAACAAATCAAAATCAAGAAAGGTAGAAGAAGATTAAAGATGAAAAGCTTAAACTTGAACTTGTAGATTAATGATTCTGATAGGTGTGAAAACACCCATCCTTTTACCACTTAATTACAATAATAACCAAGCCAAAACGTGTATTTTATGTCGTAAATGTCAGAATTATGTGTGGTTTGTGTTTTTATTGTGATTTAGGACCAAAACATGAAAAAGGAGGAAAACACGGGCTTTCACGGGCTTTTATCGAAGAAAAACACAAAAGACGAAGTCAAAAGATCAAGAGTGCAAAAAGAACGGAAGTCCAAGGCCTATTCTGAAGATTTATCGAAGAACAAGTCTAAAGACGGAAGTTTAATTAAGCCTAAGAACTCAAGTCTAATAAATGAAGAAATTATAAGACGAGTTTAAATTAATCCCGAGACAAAGTCGAAAAGTCAAAGAACTTAAAAGACGAAAAGACGTGAAGAAAGAAAGAAAGAAAAGAGCAACACAAGCATCCCCTCCTTTCCTATAAATATCCTTCATTTCACCACATGAAAGGGTGGTTGGTCATTTAGGAGTAGATTAGTTTAGTATTAGGAGTAGCTTAATATTTTCTCTCTCTAGCTTTTCTTAATGTTTTCAAGCTTTTTCATTAATCTTGTATTTTGAATCTTAATATTTATCTTAATCAAGCTTTTTAATTAATCATTCTCATTCTTCCTTTCTTTATTATTAATCTTGTGTTGATTTAGATGATCTTGTAGTTGCTTAACCTTGATGTTTATTGATTTATTGATGCTTTTGATTGATTGTGCTTATTGGTTTTTATGTGTTTGATTTTTATAGCTTATAGTGTTTTAGTGCTTATTGTGATAATTTTCTTTTCTTAATTAAGTGCTTATTAGTTAATTTTTTCTAAAAAGTTGTTTTTAAATATTTTTATTATTTAGTGTTTTTAAATGTTTTTAAATTTTGGCTTATTAGCTTTTTTTAAAAATCAATTTGGTTAAGTTTTTAGATAAGTGCTTATTAGTTTATTTTATAAAAAGTTGATTTTTAATTTTTAGATTTATTAGTATTTTTCAAGTTTTTGATTTATGGTTAAATTAGTTTTTCTTAAAAGTGTTTTAGATTAAGTTTTGGTTATTTGCTTATTTGATTTTAGCTTATTCGTGGCTTATTTTCTGATTTTTATATTACTGTATCTTTATTTTTCATGTTTTCGGATTAGGGTTAATTATTCCGAAATATGTCATTTCTCTGAATTTCCTTTTCTCTGAATTTGTCACTTTTCTGAAATTGTCATTTCTCTGAATTAAGTATTATTCCGAAGATTTTTCTGAAAAGGTATTTTTTCGAAGATTTTTATGAAAAAACAATTATTCCGAAAAAGTTAAAAGTTCTGAAACTTTGTTTTTGCGAAATAGCCATTTTTCTGAAAAGTCCTGTAGCTATTATTCCGAAGAAACGATTTTTCTGAAAAAAAACCAAACTTCCGAAATATAATATTTTTCTGAAATGTACTGTAGCAACAATTCTTTTTTCCGAAATAAACTCTGAAATAAACTATAGCTATTCCGAAGATTCAGCTGGCTGCTTGCCAGCTTAGTATGTTTTGGCGCCAAATTAAGCAGCCAGCCTGGCTGCTTCCAGCAGCTAGCCTGCCTGCTTGCTTATTTATTAGTATTGTTCCGTAATTGTCTAGTTTTATCTGAAAGTTGTTCCTATTTTATTTTTGAAAGTTTCGTATTTTTAGTTGAATTTTTCTTCGATTCTTAGTATTAATATTTTTTCGTAAAGTTTAAGTTTTATCTTTTATTTAGTACCCGCTTTGCCTCGTTTAGCTTTAAAGTACCATTTTAGTTTTATTATCTCCTTTTTCATTTAGTAAACTTTATTTTCGAGTCGATAGTTAATTTCGTCTTTTAGATTTATTTTTATTAATTGTTTCGCTTTAAATTCACGTTTTATTATTTATATTGTTTTGTTTTTATTAGTTAATCGCTTTTAGCTTATTGTTATTATTTTGCGCATTTACCTTTTAAGTAGAATAGATAACCAAACCATTTTATTTTCCACCAAGAACGACCGAGTCAAACTTTTAACTGGAAATCAATTCGAATTGAATCGAGACGAACAAATTTTCATACCTGGCAAAAACCCAGTTATTAAATGGCACCGTTGCCGGCTCTTTTCGTGAAGATTAACGGTTTTTAGTGAGAGACGCGTTGGATTTTGGGATCCGTTCACTCGTGAACGTTATTCTTCGTGTAAAAAAAAAAGATTTTCAAAAGTCCATATAAATAAAAAATTTCACAAATCCAAAAACATTTGAAAAATCATAAAAGCATTTCTTTTTCACTAGTTTTGCGCCAAAAATATTCTTCTTGCTTATCTACTATTCTTCATGGATTCGTCTTGCGTACGGTGTGGGAGACCATGGCATGGTTATCAAACATGTCAATGGTGTACTTGTGAGCGGTGTGGCTCTGATATTGACGATACACAATTTGGATTTTGTCCATTTTGCAATTCAACAAATTCATACTTCTTCTCTTACAATACATTCTCACCCTCTCCCGTATATGACAATCCTTATCCTAACAATGCACCGGGTTTTTCTCCATACCCGTGGTGCAATATTTGTGGGGGCCCTCACGATGCTTCTTCTTGTCAACCGATGAATATCTTTGAGCCAATTCCGTGCTATGATTCCGGTTTGTATAACTTTGAGCCCCCACATCACACCTTCAATCATCAATCCTCTCAGGGAATTAGTCTTGATCAACAACTCACTACTTTGAATGACATTCTTGAAAGTTTAGCTCAACTCCGAGCTGACTTGCATCAGGAAAGGCCACCTTTGCTTGATGGTGACCAAATCTTGAAATCCACATACACCTTTTTGAGCCAATTTGGTCGTTTTCCCTTCTTTTCTACACCAAAATGTTTACTTACAGCGTGGAATAGAATGGGTTTAATTGAACATACTCGGGGAGATAATCAACAGAAATTGCTTCATGAGCTTCTTAAAGATGTGGAGGTTATCAAGGAGGAGTTAGTCGATTATATCACTCCTAACTGGAATGGTCCAGTCTATTATGATGATGATGACGAGGATGATATCTACAATCTCAACCCATCTTCTGAGATTACTACTCCTATTCTTGATATCCCTAATGCGCCTAAGGATTGTGATACATTGAGTGAGATTAGTGATTTTGGTCTTGATAAATTCTTTGATGAGGTTTGTGATGCAGCGAATATTGAGGAGTTTACGGAAGAGGTCGCTCTTAATGAGGATGATTTTTCTCCATGTTATGAGAATTTCACTTTTGAAATTTCTCCTTATCCTCCGGGCGATGAAGGCGATGTTGATTTATGTTAGCCCTAAAATGTGAGCGCCATTTATGGAATTACCTTAGTTTCAGATAGGCATAACATGGAGGGACTACTATTGACATGTTGTCAAAGTGACCTCTTGTCTAGCCTATATATACCCCTCCATACTTCCATGGAGGGGTGAGGATTCTTCATTCTTTGTGTATTTCACTTTCTCTCTAAATACACACACTACATTCAAGCTTTATCTTTCTCTCTCTAAAAATGTCTAAACATTTATTTTATCCTCCCCGACCTCCGGATCACCTCTTGTTAGCTTGAATCTTATGATGTTAACAATTTATTCTCTCTGACTTATGAGAAGTTTGCCCCTGAACTTGGTCTTTTAGATGAGGTGGAAGACGTTATTCTTCGCGACAAATTACTGAAAGTTCATCTTCTTATCGCTAAGATTGAAGCGTTGAATTCTGCTCCTATTAAAGAATCTTCACCTCCGTCTATTACTTCAGTTGAGAATAACGATACAGCTATGGAGGAAATCGACATTCACTCAATACCTCCGGGTATTGATGATGATGACACGGAGGGGGACATTATTTTTGATAATTTGCTACAGGAAGGTATTGTCCTAAGTCCCCCTCCCGAGCACCTTTCATCCACTCCTTTTAGCACCATTACGGAGGATGAGTGCTTTGACCCGGAAGGTGACATTGACCATTTCATGATTGACACCTTTACGGCTCTGCCGCTTTCTAAGCATCAATTGTCTTTGGGGGATGACAATTTGCTTACTTTACCCACCCCACCTCCCGTGGATCATGATTTCACATATTTCTCATATGTTGAAAGGACTTTTCTCCCATTCAAGACTTATCCTCCTGCCTCTCTTTTATTAATGTCCTCCGGGAATGAGTACAAGGTCTTTGATCCCGGTATTACATTTGAGGCTTCCCCATGGACCATTTAATTCGGGGACGAGTCAGGCTCGTGACTCGGTTAACAAAAACAAGCGCTTCTCGGGAGGCAACCCGATTATCTATCTTTATCTGTTTTTATAATAAGTGTAGGGGGAAACCCTTGTATGTGTTTGTTGTTTTCGTTCTTATCATGTGTAGGGATTCGAGCTTTCAAAGATCCATTCTTGATGACTTTTGACGACCTGTGATTCCGTGTTCCCGTCTTCCCGGTTCTATCCTAAACTCTTTTGATTCTCTATTTTATATTCTTCAATATTAAATAGGAATCACTTTAGTTGTCTCTTCCTTAGCAAGATTTAAACAAAGTGCACAATGTCCTAAGTGTAGGGGAGTTTACTTCCACATGCTTAAACATTGAGGACAATTTTTATATTAAGTGTAGGGGGACTTCTATCGAAGTTAAGTGGGCTTTTCCTTGCATTTGTCCTCATTTTAACCGGAAAATTGATTTTTCGACATTTTTCAAATTTTTTAATCTATTTTGGCCTATTAGTATTTTCCTTTGTTATAGTTATTTTATTTCATTGCTAGAATAAAGTTTTAATAAAGTGGTTTTAATTTTCAAAAAGTCATGAATCTTTTGACTCAACCCGAGTTTACTTACCTAAGTCTACTCTAGCTAGTATCCTTAACGTGTTTAAGTCAAGTTTTGCTAGGCTTTTATATAGGGAGCTTTAAAACGCGAAAGTCTTAACTCTTACGGGTTAAGAACAAGAACTTTTCGCAAGTTCCTATAATTGATCCTAGAAAGTCGTTTATCAAGGGAACTTTAAAATGCGAATCCGAAACTTGAAAGAGTCTAAGAATTTGCAAGATCCTATAGATGACTTGAAAACCCAAAACTTTGATTTAATTGGCTAAGCATCCACAAGTCTCATTCCTTGAGATTCTAAACTGTGGAGAACGAGAGATGATAGAGTCAATTATAAGTTTGGTATTCTTTCGTGAATTTATGTGAGTTAATTATGAGCTTCTTCTCCCATCGCTTACTAATAAATTTAACTGCAATAAGTAAGGTCGTACGATTTGAAAAGTTACTTAGCTTCTAGCACAAGATCGTTTAAAAGTTGCTCGATATTAATTAGAGTTCATAGCCAAGGCATAACTTATTGAAGCGGGATGCGAAGATTGGCGAGTCCGAAAAGGCCCTAACAAGGCATGAGGGCTACATTTTGTTGCTAAAGATCCAAAAGTGATGTGAAGAATCATTAATCGAAAATCAATATGAAGGATCGAGACACACGACAAAAAGCAAAAACTCCCCAAAAGATCATGGAGAAGTCTATCCAAAAAGGCCCTAACAAGGTATGAGGATAAATAGATCCAAGTCCTAAAAGGAGGCGGATCGTTGTATATCAAAGTCCAAAATAAAGATTGGAGAAAAATGAAGAAGTCGTGGTCCAAGTATGAAGAATCTCTCAAAAACTTCAAGTGAAGTAATTCCTATTATGAAGAGAAGATCATAATTTCAAGAACGTCTCTCAAGATTTGAAGTATGAAGTCGCTGCCAAATATCGGTCGGAGAAAGGTCTCAAATCGTGAAGCGAGTTATGCCAAGATATGAACTTTAAGAGGTCCCGAGAAGCAGTTTTAAAAGATTTTGTCCTTTAGCTAACTATTGATTAAATCGTTCCACTTTATTTTCAGCCTAAATAACTATCGAAATAAGTAAACAATGCATCCTGTGATCATTCAAGACAAAAATAAAATATAAGAGATACACCCAGGAATAAGGGAGTCTAAGTAAATAATTGGCCCACATGAGTTCGTGTTAGTTTGCTAACTTATAATAACAATGATCTCGTTTTTAAGCTTGGTTTGGGGAACGTGAAACTTGAGGGTGATAATCATTCATGACATTTCCAAAACCCTAAGGTAAGATTTTGATCTCTTTACTTGTTTTCTTATTTTTGAAATTTTCTATCATTTTAATAAAGGCCAATGTAGATTGATTATGATGGAAAATGTAAAACTTGCTTTGTAACTAATGCATTGCATGAGGACATTGCAATGGTCAAGTGTAGGGGATTTGATGGGTGTTTAATTACAATAATAACCAAGCCAAAACGTGTATTTTATGTCGTAAATGTCAGAATTATGCGTGGTTTATGTTTTTGTTGTGATTTAGGACCAAAACGTGAAAAGGGAGGAAAACACGGGCTTTTATCGAAGAAAAAGACAAAAGACGAAGTCAAAAGATCAAGAGTGCAAAAAGAACGGAAGTCCAAGGCCTATTCTGAAGATTTATCAAAGAACAAGTCTAAAGACGGAAGTTTAATTAAGCCTATGAACTCAAGTCTAATAAATGAAGAAATTATAAGACGAGTTTAAATTAATCCCGAGACAAAGTCGAAAAGTCGAAGAACTTAAAAGACGAAAAGACGTGAAGAAAGAAAGAAAGAAAAGAGCAACACAAGCATCCCCTCCTTTCCTATAAATACCCTTCATTTCACCACATGAAAGGGTGGTTAGTCATTTAGGAGTAGATTAGTTTAGGATTAGGAGTAGCTTAATATTTTCTCTCTCTAGCTTTTCTTAATTTTTTCAAGCTTTTTCATTAATCTTGTATTTTGAATCTTAATCTTTATCTTAATCAAGCTTTTTAATTAATCATTCTCATTCTTCCTTTCTTTATTGTTAATCTTGTGTTGATTTAGATGATCTTGTAGTTGCTTAATCTTGATGGTTATTGATTTATTGATGCTTTTGATTGATTGTGCTTATTGGTTTTTATGTGTTTGATTTTTATAGCTTATAGTGTTTTAGTGTTTATTGTGTTAATTTTCTTTTTTTAATTAAGTGCTTATTAGTTAATTTTTATAAAAAGTTGTTTTTAAATAATTTTATTATTTATTGTTTTTAAAAGTTTTTAAATTTTGGCTTATTAGCTTTTTCTAAAAATCAATTTGGTTAAGTTTTTAGATAAGTGCTTATTAGTTTATTTTATAAAAAGTTGATTTTTAATTTTTAGATTTATTAGTATTTTTCAAGTTTTTGATTTGTGGTTAAATTAGTTTTTCTTAAAAGTGTTTTATATTAAGTTTTGGTTATTTGCTTATTTGATTTTAGCTTATTCGTGGCTTATTTTCTGATTTTTAGATTACTGTATCTTTATTTTTCATGTTTTCGGATTAGGGTTAATTATTCCGAAATATGTCATTTCTCTGAATTTCCTTTTCTCTGAATTTGTCACTTTTCTGAAATTGTCATTTCTCTGAATTAAGTATTATTCCGAAGATTTTTCTGAAAAGGTATTTTTCCGAAGATTTTTATGAAAAAACAATTATTCCGAAAAAGTTAAAAGTTCTGAAACTTTGTTTTTGCGAAATAGCCATTTTTCTGAAAAGTCCTGTAGCTATTATTCTGAAGAAACGATTTTTCTGAAAAAAACCAAACTTCCGAAATATACTATTTTTCTGAAATGTACTGTAGCAACAATTCTTTTTTTCGAAATAAACTCCGAAATAAACTATAGCTATTCCGAAGATTCAGCTGCCTGCTTGTCAGCTTAGTATGTTTTGGCGCCAAATTAAGCAGCCAGCCTGGCTGCTTCCAGCAGCTAGCCTGCCTGCTTGCTTATTTATTAGTATTGTTCCGTAATTGTCTAGTTTTATCTGAAAGTTGTTCCGGTTTTATTTTTGAAAGTTTCGTATTTTTAGTTGAATTTTTCTTCGATTTTTAATATTAATATTTTTTCGTAAAGTTTAAGTTTTATCTTTTATTTAGTACCCGCTTTGCCTCATTTAGCTTTAAAGTACCATTTTAGTTTTATTCTCTCCTTTTTCATTTAGTAAACTTTATTTTCGAGTCGATAGTTAATTTCGTCTTTTAGATTTATTTTTATTAATTGTTTCGCTTTAAATTCACGTTTTATTATTTATATTGTTTTGTTTTTATTAGTTAATCGCTTTTAGCTTATTGTTATTATTTTGCGCATTTACCTTTTAAGTAGAATAGATAACCAAACCATTTTATTTTTCACCAAGAACGATTGAGTCACACTTTTAACTGGAAATCAATTCGAATTGAATCGAGACGAACAAATTTTCATACCTGGCAAAAACCCAGTTATTAGATTCCAAAATACAAGATAAACTAAAGCTTAAACATGAAAGAAATAAAATATGAAATTCTAGTGAGAGAAAGTTAACACTTTTTCTCTCTAAAAATTAAAACTACAAAGGAAAAATGAAGACTAAAAATTAACTAACTAACACCCTCCTAATGAAGCATTAGGAGGGTATTTATAGGAGAGGGGAGGAATGTTGCTTCCTTCTATCTTTCTCTTTCTCGTCTTATAATTTCTCATCTTTCTCTACTTTGTCTCGGGATTAGTCGAATGATAACTTGAACTCGTCTTCTATTATTTCTCCTTTAAGTAGACTTGTTTCTTCGACTTTGTTAAACTTCCGTCTTTAGACTTTTTCTTTGATAAAAGCCCGTGAAAGCCCGTGTTTTCTTCCTTTTTCATATTTTTATCCTGAAACACAGTAAAAACACAAACCACGCATAATTCCGACTTTTACGACATAAAATACATGTTTTGGTCTTGTTATTATTGGAAATAAGTGGTAAAAGGATAAGTGTTCACACTTATTACATATACAGTTACAGAAAATTCTATAGATAATCCGTCTACTTAGTGACTCGATTTCGTTCGCCGGTGATATGAATGTGAATATTAAACTATTTTCATCGATATTAAAAAAAAATTAACACTTCTTTATATAAATATTTTTCAACATTTTAACAAGTATGTATCATGATTTTAACGTTACCTTTTTATGTCATTTTCAACCAATTTTATATAGCAATTATATATTACCAGAAGTGTATTCGCACATCATGTGTTATTAGAGTGTTAAACATAATATCAAAGGTAATGTTCTTATAGCATTTATAAGAAAACTATATAGAAATTAGATTGTTAAACATAATATCAAAAATATCGAAGCAGATCTTTCACTCAACCAACCATCCCTTGGTGAATTTATTGATAATCAAAGTACAAAACAAAAAGATAAAGATTAGTCCTTAAACGAGTGCTAATTTAACTATTTCAATAGAAAAGATTGAGATCGTCCCAACTAGGTTGATTCGATCTCCCTCACATACATAGATCACTCTAACAAACAATTACAAGATGAAACTATAACTCCCACGACAAAGATCAAATGATCTTAGGGAGAGAAATAAGAGAAAGAGTCTTGAAGGCTGTGTGTGTAAACGCATCAAAAGTGGTAACCCTAACTCTGAAAGAGTTAGGGTATATAGCAAATCTCCAACGGTCGATAAGCCCATGATCAATAGCCAAAGCCCAACATACACAACCATCTAGTAATAATAAGCCCATGAGAGAAGAATCCAATATGTCACAAACGGTCCCTCAACTTTGTACGTGTAGACACAGAGAGAACAAACAAGAAATGCAAAAGGTAACTTGGAAAGATTGTTAGTTTTAACACCCTTCCTTAATTTGAACAAGGAACACACATATTACTTCCCAAACATGTCCACAAGCCTCAACTGCTTGCAGAGTTTCAAATGTTAAGCTATTCCATCAGCTTTGGTAAACATATCAACTGTTTGATCAGCTGAAGCAAGTTTGATGGTATTTATTACACCATCTTGAACTTTTTCCCTATTCAAATGAGCATCAACCTCAAAGTGTCTGGTTCTTTCATGGAAAACAAGGTTAACAGCAATCTGGATAGCAGAGATGCTATCACTATATAGATTCATAGGAAAGAAGTTCTTAATTTTGAGATCACTCAAAATATTGGTGATACAAATCACTTCACAAGTAGCACTAGCCATGCACCTGTATTCAGCCTCAGCAGAGGACATGGAAATAGTTGGTTGTTTCTTGCTCTTCCAAGAGACAAGAGACCTTCCCCCAAGAAAACACAATACCCAGAAACATACTTTCTAGTCTTAAGGCACTTGGCCCAATCAACATCAGTGAAGCAAGATACTCTTAATAAGGTATCCTTGTAAAACCGAATGCCAGTGCCAGGTGAATTTTTAAGGTACCTAATAACCCTTAAGGCAACTTTAAAATGAGACTGCAAAAGAGCATGCATATGCTGACTAAGACAATGAAAAACATAAGAGATATATGGTCTGGTGTGGGTAAGATAAATAAGTCTCCCTAAAATCCTTTGATATTAAAAGATATTGTTAAGAAAGTTATCACTCTCACTCTCATCAACAGCAAGCACACACTTTTCAGGTAAAGGAGTTGCTGCAGGTTTAACAACCAACATACCAAATTCATAAATAAGTTCAAGGCAATATTTTCTTTGAGTCATGCATATACCATTAGCATTTTCAAGAATTTCAATGCCCAAAAATATTTCATTATCCCAAGATCTTTTATCATGAATTTGGATTTAAGGAAACACTTAAAGTTTTAGATTTCCTTAATATAAATACGTGTGATGATAAAATCATCAACATAAACAAGAAGTGCAATAAATATGTTATTAATCTGTTTGATGTAGAGGGAGTAATCATATTTGCTTTGTACAAAGCCATTCTCAAACAAGACAGTGGTAAGCTTGGCATTCCATTGTCTTGGGGCTTGCTTAAGTACTTAGAGGGTCTTATTTAACTTACACACCTTGTTCTTGTCTTGACAATTAAAACCTAAAGTTAGAGTCATATAGATATCTTTATCAAGATTACCATGTAAGAAAGCATAATTAACATCAAGTTGGAACTTAGGCCAATCATTAGATACAACAATACTAATAAGACACCTAACAGTAACCATTTTTACAACAGGACTGAAGGTCTCATCAAAGTCTATACCTTTTTTTTGACTGTATCCCTTAGCAACAACTCTAGCTTTAAACTTATCAACAAGACCAGAAGATTTATATTTAATCTTATAGACCCATTTGTTATTAATGACTTTCCTACCCAAAGGTAACACATATAAGGTACAAGTATTGTTTCTTAAGAGAGCTTTAATATCATTTTTCATAGCTTCAACCCACCTACTATCTTTGATAGCCTCATAATAGGTGGCAGGCTCAGAAGATTAATTAAGAGTAGTAGCAAAACAATAATTGGTGGTACTAAGTTTAGAATAATTAACATGTTTCTCAATGCCATATTTAAGTTTGCTATCAAGAACAAAATCATTAAGATTAACATGCAATTTGGTAGGTCTGGTAGACTTCCTAATGACAGACTCTCTTACTTCTTCATTAAGGACCCCACTTTGCTCAATAGAAGTGACAGAAGGATGGATATTATCAATGTTACCCTAATATTGTAGGTTTTCACCTATAGGGACTGCAGAGTCCTCTTCTTGAGGTTGCACAAAGGCTTCCTCATTAGTAGATTTAACTCTACTATCCACACCAGGTGTTGCTCTCCCATCATCATAGGGACTTAAAGTATTTTGGTTATCAAAAAAGTTTAACAGTTCAAAATCACTTGTATGAACTACATCTTCCAAATCAGTTTCTTTGTTGTTTTTCATCTTAAAAGGAAACATAGTTTCATAGAACCTCACATCTCTAGAAAACAGTACCCTTCTATTATCAAGACTAAAAAGTTTGTAAGCCTTTTTTGATAGAAGAATAACCAATCATGACACGGTTTTCAGACCTAGATGTGAGTTTGTCACTGTTATTTAAACAAGTTGAAAAACAAAGACACCCAAAACATTTATGGTGAGAGAGGTTTGGTTTTTTCTTATAGAGCATTTCATATTGGGGATTTACCTTTTAAGACAGAAGAAGGGAGCTTGTTAATTAGATAAAACAACATTAGAATGCATTCAGGCCAAAACTTAATAGAAATCCCTCCCTGAAACATAAGACTCCTGGCTACATTGAGCAGGTGTCTATGTTTCCTTTCAGCAATACCATTTTGCTTGGGAGTATGAGAACAAGAGGTCCGATGAATGATACCCAGATTGGAGAATATAGTGTGAACCTTGTTGTTAACAAATTCAGTCCCATTATCAAATCTAAAAGTTTAGAATTTTGAGTTAAACTGAGTTTTAACAAGATTTATAAAATGTACAAGCCAGTCAAAAACTTCATTTTTTCCTTTTAAGAGATAGGTGCACACAACCCTAGAGTAATCATACAAAATAGTAAGAAAGTATTTGTACCCTTGCTTACTTTGAACCTTATAAGGACCCCACAAATCCAGATGAACAAGTTCACCGATTTGGTTGGATTTATGATGTAACACCCAAGGAATCGACGTCACTATTTAATCCTATTTTACGTATATTTTTGAAATTTTTAGAATTTTTGTGGATTATATGTTTGACGGTTTAAGTTGAAATCAAGGTTGGAGGTCTTAATTTTAACGTTTTATGATTTAAGAGGAACCGATGACGATTACGATACCGACGGATGCCCGAAATTTATCTTTTATTATCGATTGATCGATATTTGGATTTTTCGAAGTTTTTATTTTTATTTCGTGTTAAGTCGAGTCGGAACCGTTTTTATTTCATTTTGTTTGAACCATTTAAAATCATTTTGGAGTAGCCGAGATGAACCCCGACTCCCGTAAAAATTCAAAACCGACATTTGGGTTGAATTCCCGCTCTTTAAATACTTGTTTGCCATTAAGGCCAAAAGAAAGCCAAAATTGCACAAAATTCCCTCCTAAAATTACAAAACAAACAAACAAACACACACAAACACATTTTCACCAAAAAAAATTCACCATCTCTTCCCTCTCTCTCTAGCCGACAGCTACACCACAACCACCATCACACCACCACTTTTTCTAGGTTTTTGTAAAAAGTAACCATATACCAACCTTTCTTTCATCATTGTAAGTGATTCTAACCACTCAAATCTTACATGCATTAACATCAATTTTTCAAAAATTATTTTTCATAATTATGTGGGTTCTGATCTAAAAATCTTATGTTTATGTTTAAGAAAAGTGTTTATAAACATGGAGTGTAAATTAAAAAGGCTTGAAAAATATTTTTTTTGGTGTTTTTGTTCTTTAAACCCCACGGCTAAGGGGGGTGTTTGTTGATTTTGATTTTTGATGTAATTAGTTTACGTGTTTGTGTTTAAATACTTGTTTAAATGATTTTTCTTTTTGTTGGTTAGATTGCATGTGCATTTTTTTAAATGGGTTTTTGTGAGAATGAATTATACAAGTGATTTAGGATTTTGTTGAAGTGTTAAGGTAGTTTATAGATGATTTTAGGATCATAGGAGTAGTTTGGATGGGTTGAAAATGGGTAGAAACGTGATTTACAAAGTGTCATTTTTAATCAGATTTTTCAAGGCTATTTTTCCAAAAGTTAAGTTTGAGTCCAGATTTTTATTATAGGATAGAGTTGTGGAGATTCCTTTTACCTTCGATTTGATATAATATAGAGCTTGTAGCTCCAAACGAGTCAAAAGTTACGTTAGTTTAAAGTTTTGTGTACCGGGAGATGAAGGTCGATGTAATCCGAATTTATGTTCGATTTTAGGTCAAATTTCGGGGACTATAAATAGAGCTTTAAAAATGATTGAGGGCTGTTCTTTAGTTCAAAACTTGAGTTTGTGAGTCTATTTTCAAACTTAGATTTTGGTTTTGCAAACGGAAATGGTTAAGTGAGTCAAATTGGTTTTACAACGTAAGAGTGCAAATCTGTCCGGATTTTCAAGGTTGGAAGTGTGTTGGGTAGCGTGACTTAAAATGATATCTTTCTATGAAAATTTTTATGGGCTTTTTACATGATATAAATGAAGTCTACAGCGAGTTTCGTAAAAATTCTTGATGTTGAAGTATGAGAATTCAGTCCGTACATTAGGTATGTACCGGCATAATTGGAAATCGAGTAAATGCTTTAATAACGTAGAACAATGGATGTGTCTAGTAAATATCACTTGGTTGAGGTTTTTGTGTGAGTTGTATGAACATTTAGTGTTCTTAATTTTGTAAATACAGTACTTGAAGGTACTTTAAAGTGTTGATTCATTGCACGATTTATTTGCTAGGTGTTGTAATTGAATTCAAGGGGCGTCCTCATCTTCGGTGATTGTTTTCCGTCTACGTCTTCGTAATACTACTACTACTTAAGGTGAGTCTATAGCCTCGCTCTTTACTGTATTTTAAATGATTTTACCCGCGAGGGGGATACATGTTATTTAAACGAAAAAGGAACATAAGTCATAATGATTTCTGGACCCGAATGATGTTATGAATTATATTGAGTAGCTAGTTGCCTAAGACCCTAAATTCATGAACCGTTAACTATTGTTTGATCCTAGTGTGGATTGGAAATATCCGCTTGAACAATTGGTAGTATTATTGGGTTGACGACCCTATCCTAGACGAGAGTAGTACGTTGAGTACCCTCTGCGGTTGGATAACTTGTGTCAAGAAAAAGGTATGATTGGCAACGAATACCTAAGAGGGGTAATGGTTTCACTTAAATCACGCCGGCATTTGGCGCGGGTGATTAGTTTATGGGGTCGGTGTCATGAGCTTAAACATAATTAAATAGCCTATACTATAATGAGTAATACGCGATAATAGTTTGTAATGATCTACATACTATTGAACGATCGTGAATGAATTTTATACTTATGTTCAATTATGATTTTGTAAAACCTATAGATCTCGCTCAACATTATTTGTTGACGATTTTAAGCATGTGTTTCAGGTAATCGAGGATGATCGAAGTGGAGCATGCAATGGATGTTGTTGTGGCTTGTGGATGGTCTAACTTGTTTTTCCTCCCTTTTAACAAAGACAAATTGTATCTCTTGTATGTTTTGTAAACAATGGGGTTTGTTTTAAACGGGTTGAGATTTGTGGGGACCTAACGCTACTCTATTACATTTTGGGGTGGAAAAATTTTAGACAATTTATGTTGTTGTTGTAATTTAACAATTTTTAATTTATTTATGTTTATAACGTCTCTTTTGAGTCGTTCAATATGGCTTGTGTGGGATGATTCTTTGACTAACACCCAATTGTGATATTCCGCTGCGCAATGTAATTTGGGGGTGTTAGAGATTGGTATCAGAGCCACAAGTTATAGAGAACTAGGTCGTTTTTGAAAAAGGTCCTAAACTATAACTTTGGTGTCGTAAGTATTTTGTTTCCAAAGCACACAACTATCCCGCATAGCTCCGGTACGATTTCTTTTAGTATCGTTTTATTTTGAGATGTATCCCTTTTGAAACTAAAATGATTCATGAATATTTATTAAGTAATTACTATGGTATTATGGTATTATATGGAGGTATTGTGAACGTACGCGGAGTACTTGACATCGTAATTTTTGCATTGCATTTGCATGGCTATCATTTTGATACATATTGGATTACGTACTACATTTGCATTGCATGTGCATGCATGTATATATAATTTTGGGATAATGACCTTATATACCCTCGAACTTTCTGTATTTTGAAGAAATGGCAGATTTACCACCGAACGATAATGGAGACGATTACATTGTAGGGGCTGAAGGTGGACCTAATGCTCCTAACCCGCAAGGCGTAAATGGATGGATTGAACCGGATGAGGTTGAAAGGAATGAAGTTGGAAAAGATGAGATTGAAAGTGATGAGGAACCGGAAGAGGATCCGGAGGAGGATGAAGTTCATGTGGATGCAGTTGGACAGACTGAGCAAGAACCTGTTCGTTCTTGTTCTGCTACACCTACATGTTATGCTTATTGGAGGGGTTTGCCCGTGGTTGCTCGTGATAGTAGTGATGATGATCAAGCTGATTCTAGTACTACGGTTAATGCTCGTTCTCTACACGAAAACATAGCAAGGGTCAACTGTCCTGGACCAAGGATCTACAGTAACACGGAGCATTGTTTGAAGAGGTTCGATCGATTGTTGTACGAAAGGTATGTGGTAGAGACAATGGTGATTAAGAGATTTCAAAGGAACGAGAAGGCTTTTAATATATTCTATTCGGGTGTGAAGAGGGCTAACGAAACTAGAGATCGTGAAAGGATGGAGATGGAAAAGCTGAAAATGATTGTAGAGAATCTGTGTGCTGAGTTTGAAGGAATCAAGGGAGATCGTGTCATGTTTGATCGTCTTCGATGTTGGGAGGCTCGAGTACGACCTTTCTTGATGAATGCATGGAAGTTTCGAAGTGATCCAAAGTATGCGAACACGCATTTCATGGTCGAACCACCAGAAGTTGGTGAGTACTATACTTTTAAGGATAAGTTGTATTTAGCTCAGCGTATGGTTCCATCGGGTGAAGGCTCTACTTCGAAGGGAAAGAGGAAGGTTGATGAGGGAACTACTTCGAAGGGTAAGGAAAATATGGAGGATGTTGAGGCAGAGCCGGAAGAAGAGGAAGAAGATGACAAGGACGAACGGCCATCAAAGAGATCATGTGGATCATCAAGTGATTAGTTACTGTATTTCATTTTTATTCCTCGTTGTAATGGAACTATTTCAGACTTTTGTATTATAGAATTATGGTAGAACTTGATGACTTTAAGTTATATTTTGTGAATGATTGTAGTGGCATATCTTGTCACAATTTTGTTGATATCAATACAATCAATGTTTACCTCTCATGATCTATGATGTGTCTTTACTAGCTCTTTTGTGATTGGGTTGATGAATATTTGTAGCATTCGTTGACTGTGCTTGTGGTACTTATATTATGTCTTGAAAAAGAAATCCTTCTTAATCTCGATATGTATACTTACTTTGTTTTCTTTACCTGTCATTGCAGAGACGTGTAAGGGGAGGAGTTTGTGGGCATTGTTCTGTTATCACCAAACCATTGTGTGGCTAATTGTAAATCATGCCTCCAAAGTTGACAACTGAGCGGGTGAACACTATGATTCAAGAGGCGATTGCTAATGCTCTTGAGGCGGATCGTGTAGCTAGAATTCAAGGCAAAGGTGGCAATGCTGGTGGAAATGCTGGAGGACCACAAGTCCCAAAGGAGTGTTCTTATGCTAGTTTTATGAAGTGCGGACCTACGCAATTTCGTGTGACTGGAGGAGCTTTAGAACTTCGTCGTTGGGTGGAGAAGATTGAGAGTACGTTTGAAATAAGTGGGTGCTATGAGACTAATAAAGTGAAGTTTGCGACTGCTACTTTTCTTTATGACGCTTTGAGTTGGTGGAACAATCAAGTAGCTACTGTTGGGCTGGTAGTGGCCAATGGGAGAACTTGGGATGCTACAAAGGAACTTTTGACTAAGAAGTTCTGTCCTGAAGAGGAGTTGGGTCAGTTAGAGGAAGAACTGAGGCATCTAGTGTTGAGAAACAATGACATCACTGCTTACACAAGGAGATTTAATGAGTTGAGCTTGCTGTGACCCGATACTTTTGCGGATGACCGTAAAAAGATGAAGCAATACATCAAGGGATTATCAAGCAACATAAAGGGTGAGACTACTTCGTCAAAGCCGAAATCTTTTGATGAAGTTGTCCAAATGGCTCATGCTCTAATGGATGTGAAGGTGCAAGACAAGAAAGATAGTGTGGCTGAAGGTAACAAGAGGAAGTGGGAGACGGCTCAAGCAAGTCAAGCACAAGGTCATAATCGTGGTGGATACCGCAATAACACCCAAGTAGCCAACAGAAATCAGCAGTTTAACCCGAGGAGGAATGATGGAGTAAGAGCTGCCACAGTACCAAAAGGAAACAAGGTCAATCCAAAATGTGACCGTTGTAGTTTGTATCACGTGGGGAATTCCCCTCCCGCCTGTAACAAGTGTGGAAAGGCAGGACATAGGGCGATGGAATATCGAGCAAGAGGCGAGGCCACAGGTGCAAATGCCATAAGATTGATGGTATGTTTTGGATGTGGTGAGAAGGGACACAAACAAGGAAACTGTCCTAAGGCTGGAAATCGACAAGGAGGAAACGCTGCTACTCCGGCTTATGCTGTAGGAAACGTGGACAAACCTCAAGGTCCTAACATGGTGAATGGTACGTTTTGCTACATATTTGTTATGCTAGTATATTAATTAATTCTGGTTCAGATAGGAGTTTTGTAGATATACAAATTCGGCCGCCTTATCGATTAAGAACCAATAGAGTTAGCAACTAAGTGTAATGTGTAATTAGCCGATGGGAAGAGAGTTAGCACTAATTCTATACTAAAAGGGGATTCCTTGAAGTTAGGGAATTATCTGTTTGATGTGGATTGACGCTTTTTGAATCAAGATTGTTCGATGCAATTTTTGGGATAGACTAGTTAGTTTTGTGTGGCGCTAGTGTTGTGTTGTATGAAGAAGGCATGATTATTGAAATTGTGTATCAATTATTGAGGACTAAATCAAATGAATTAACACACCTGTGTTATTTGGTCCTTATAACTGATTTGATTCGTATTTGTATTCAAAGATCGACTTGAGATCAGGACTATCACCAACTATGAGTTAGAGAGGAAGACATTCCTATAACTGATTTTCCATATCTAGTGTGATCGTTGTGAGATTCAGGAGATGTCGTTTAGTCTTAAGAATGCGCCAGCTGTGTTTATGGAATTGGAAAACCGTGTAGATGGGTGCAAGTCATAAATGGGATAAGTTTTTCATTATGATTAGTGATGATATCCTTATTTATTCCAAGGGCAAAGAAGAAATTGAGATGCATTTGAAAATAATTTTGAATTGTTGGTGGAAGATAAGCTGTATGTTGAATTTCTCGGAGTGAACCATTATTCGCGCTTAGATTAAGGCATTATGGTTGGGTTCAGTACGATATTCTTGGGCATGTGATTGACAACAAAGATGTTGTGGAGATCCTGCCAAGAATGAGGCTATTAAGGACTGTTCGGTACCAACAACGCCGACTGAAGTCAGATAATTTCTTGGTTTAGTTGGTTATTATTGGTAATTCATCGAATAATTTTCGTTAATCGCGACGCCAATGACTAAGCTTACTAAGAAGGATCGAGATGTGAGTACATCCACTACTATGGTACTTAGTAGTAAGGAAGGAGAAGGCCTCTTAGAGTTAGAGTTTCGATGACGGCGGAGGATGTGGATTTGATTGAAGGGATTTTGAAATTGTATGTGAAGGAGATCGTGTGTCGACATGGAGTACCTCTATCGATTTTTTGGGAGCACGACAGTAGTTTTGTTTCTGAGTTTCGGAGATTTCTTCAGTGTGTGTTAGACACTGGGTGAGATTGAGTGCGACCTATCAACTCGAGACCGATGGCAAGAGCGAAAGGATTATTCTTTAAGAGTCTCAATGTGTTTTATAAATTGTGGAAGAAGTGTTCGAACGAGTGCTACTGAATTGGAGGAAAACAGGAATGCCGTTTGTTTTCAGTGGAATCGTGAAGCAACAGTTATCATATAAGGATTAAGGCACCGTTATATTGGAGGTTTCGAATGGACGAGAAATGTTGAACGCCGGCATATTGGAGTAAGGAAAGATGACGTTATTTGACTAGACCGGAGATGAATCTGGAGACTACTGAGAAGGTGGTGCGAATCAAGAACCATTTGTTTGCTGTGAGAGATCGACAGAAGAAATTCGCGTTTCCTATGGGATAGGAAATTGTATTTTGCAATTTGTTTGAAAAGGAAGGGGAGTTGAATTAGAGGTGTATCGAATCATTGAAGATCGTTAACAAAATGGGCGATAGCATAAATGTTAAATTTACTGAAGGAGATGACGCATTTCAAGTGTTGAAATTGGAGAAATGCTTAGCGGATAAGGAATTCGAGATTCCTCTGGATGAGATTCAATTCGATGATAGATTGCAGTAGCGGAGAAGCTGGTGGAGATTATAGATGGGACTCTCATAGAATTTCTAGTAACGATGAAATTATAGGCATGGACTGAATATACGTGTGAATGTGAGGACTTCTTTAGGGAAAAATATCCTCATTTGATCTAGTGGTACGAAATGTGAGTATAAGAATAGGAGAATGACGGGACGTCGTTCCTTTAAAGAGGGGAGGATGTAACACCCCAGAAATCGATGTCACTATTTAATCTTATTTTACGTATATTTTTGAAATTATTAGAATTTTTGTGGATTATATGTTTGACGGTTTAAGTTGAAACCAATGTTGGAGGTCTTAATTTTAAAGTTTTACGATTTAAGAGGAACCGATGACGATTACGATACAGACGGATGCCCGAAATTTATCTTTTATTATCGATTGATCGATATTTGGATTTTTCGAAGTTTTTATTTTTATTTCGTGTTAAGTCGAGTCGGAACCGTTTTATTTCATTTTGGGTGCGTTTGAACCATTTAAAATCATTTTGGAGTAGCCGGGATGAACCCCGACTCCCGCAAAAATTCAAAACCGACATTTGGGTTGAATTCTCGCTCTTTAAATACTTGTTTGCCATTAAGGCCAAAAGAAAGACAAAATTGCCCAAAAGTCCCTCCTAATTTTAAAAATCAAACAAACAAACAAACACACACAAACACATTTTCACCAAAAAAATTTCACCTTCTCTTCCCTCTCTCTCTCTCTAGCCGACGGCTACACCACAACCACCATTACACCACCACTTTTTCTAGGTTTTTGGAAAAACTAACCATAGAAAAACCTTTCTTTTATCATTGTAAGTGATTCTAACCACTCAAATCATACATGCATTAACATCAATTTTTCAAAAATTATTTTTCATAATTATGTGGGTTTTGATCTAAAAATCTTACGTTTATGTTTATGAAAAGTGTTTATAAACATGGAGTGTAAATTAAAAAGGCTTGAAAAATATTTTTTTTGGTGTTTTTGTCCTTTAAACCCCACGGCTAAGGGGGGGGGGGTGTTTGTTGATTTTGATTTTTGATGTAATTAGTTTATGGGTTTGTGTTTAAATACTTCTTTAAATGATTTTTCTTTTTGTTGGTTAGATTACATGTGCATTTTTTGAAATGGGTTTTTGTGATAATGAATTATCCAAGTGATTTAGGATGTTGTTGAAGTGTTAGGGTAGTTTATAGATGATTTTAGGATCATAGGAGTAGTTTGGATGGGTTGAAAATGGGTAGAAACGTGATTTACAAAGTGTCATTTTTAATCAGATTTTTCAAGGCTATTTTTTCTAAAGTTAAGTTTGATTCCAGATTTTTATTATAGGATAGAGTTGTGGAGATTCTTTTTAGCTTCGATTTGATATAAGATAGAGCTTGTAGCTCCAAACGAGTCAAAAGTTACGTTAGTTTAAAGTTTTGTGTACCGGGAGATGAAGGTCGATGTAATCCGAATTTATGTTCGATTTTAGGTCAAATTTCGGTGACTATAAATAGAGCTTTAAAAATGATTGAGGGCTGTTCTTTAGTTCAAAACTTGATTTTGTGAGTCTATTTTCAAACTTAGATTTTGGTTTTGCAAATAGAAATGGTTAAGTGAGTCAAATTGGTTTTACAACGTAAGAGTGCAAATCTGTCCGGATTTTCAAGGTTGGAAGTGTGTTGGGTAGCGTGACTTAAAAGTGATATCTTTTTATGAAAACTTTTATGAGCTTTTTACATGATATAAATGAAGTCTACAGCGAGTTTCGTAAAAATTCGTGATGTTTAAGTATGAGAATTCAGTCCGTACATTAGCTATGTACCGGCAGAATTGTAAATCGCGTAAATGCTTTAATAACGTAGAACAATGGATGTGTCTAGTAAATATCACTTGGTTGAGGTCTTGGTGTGAGTTGTATGAACATTTAGTGTTCTTAATTTTGTAAATACAGTACTTGAAGGTACTTTAAAGTGTTGATTCATTGCGCGATTTGTTTGCTAGGTGTTGTAATTGAATTCAAGGGGCGTCCACATCGTCGGTGATTGTTTTCCGTCTACGTCTTCGTAATAATACTACTACTACTTAAGGTGAGTCTATAGCCTCGCTCTTTACTGTATTTTAAATGATATTACCCACGAGGTGGATACATGCTATTTAAACGAAAAAGGAACATAAGTCATGAATGATTGTTGGACCCGAAAGATGTTATGAATTATGTTGAGTAGCTAGTTGCCTCAGACCCTAAATTCATGAACCGTTAACTATTGTTTGATCCTAGTGTGGATTGGAAATAGCCGCTTCAACAATTGGTAGTACTATTAGGTTGACGACCCTATCCTAGACGAGAGTAGTACGTTGAGTACCCTCTGCGGTTGGATAACTTGTGTCAAGAAAAAGGTTTTGATTGGCAACGAATACCTAAGAGGGGCAATGGTTTCACTTAAATCACGCCTGCATTTGGCGCGGGTGATTAGTTTATGTGGTCGGTGTCGTTAGCTTAAACATAATTAAATAGCCTATGCTATAATGAGTAATACCCGATAATAGTTTGTAATGATCTGCATACTATTGAACGACCGTGAATGAATTTTATACTTATGTTCAATTATGATTTTGTAAAACCTATAGATCTCGCTCAACATTATTTGTTGACGATTTTAAGCACGTGTTTCAGGTAATTGAGGACTATAGAAGTGGAGCATGCAATGGATGTTGTTGTGGATTGTGGATGGTCTAACTTGTTTTTCCTCCATTTTAACAAAGACAAATTGTATCTCTTGTATGTTTTGTAAACAATGGGGTTGGTTTTAAACGGGTTGAGATTTGTGGGGACCTAACGCTACTCTGTTACATTTTAGGGTGGAAAACTTTTAGACAATTTATGTTGTTGTAATTTAACAAGTTTTTAATTTATTTATGTTTAAAACGTCTCTTTTAAGTCATTCAGTATGGCTTGTGTGGGATGATTCTTTGACTAACACCCAATTGTGATATTCCGCTGCGCAAGGTAATTTGGGGGTGTTAGATATGATCACTCAAGGGAAAAGGTCCCCATGTTTGTTTATCCCTATGACAGGTTTCACAAACAGAAATAGTGGCGTTTTAGACAAATTAAGGTCAAGCTTGAGAGCATTGTGGACTTGGTGAGCAGGATGACCAAGTCTACAATGCCAGAGGTCTTTAGAGGGGTTGAAGGTCATAGTAGAATTAACAATACCTAAGTTGCCATTTTTGTGATCATTAAACAGATAAAGCCCTCGAGATTCACTACGAGTCCCAGAATGGTCCCCTTGACCAAGTCCTGTATATATAACATTTTCCTCATCAAAACCCACAAACAACTTACTATCCTTGATAAGTTTATTAACAGAGAGCAGACTAATACAATACACAGGCACAACAAGAACCTCATGAATAACAATATTATTGGAAAGTCTAAGATCACCAATACCACTTATGATAGCAATAGTGCCATTGGGGTGACCAACTGAGATGTTGACATTATAAATATCCACAACATTAACCATACCAACTGTGGAAGTGGTAAGGTGTTGATTGGCTCCAGAGTCAATGATCTATCCTAGAGTTATGGTTTTAACAAAAAAATAGAATTACAACAAAAAATTTAGAGAAATTAATACTGAACCAAGCATTAGCATTAAAGAAAGAGATTCTATCTGCCATATTAGACTGAGTGTTGTCAGAAGTGTCATTGATAAAGTTAAGGAGTTTCTGCATTTGTTCAGTGGTAAAAGAGTTTGGATAATTACAGGTTGAGGCCTGTTTTCCCCATTTTTAACATCTGATAACGACCTAAATATACATATTCAATCTACCATTATAATGACACTTTGTAGTATAAATAAGAGCTTCCGATACTTAATATGTTGTGTTTTATATGCAGATATAAAGTTTGAAGGAGCAAAGTGAAGACATACAAAGAAGGGTCCTCAATATGCAAATAAGCCAAATTTGTTGAAAGAAGATTTTGGATCGCCTAGAAGTGCGGCGCACAAACTCAAATGTGCGGCTCACATTCAAGTCTCTAAAGTGCGGCACACATTTGACCCCAGACAACATTATAAATAAAGGCCACTTCCACTCATTTTACATACACCTCTCTCTCTCAATACTCTATAGCTCGAGTATTTTAGCTTTCTTAGTAAAATTTTAGTATTATCCACTTTTAGGAGATACTTGTAACGAGATTATTTCACTCTTCGATTCTTGGAGGAACGATACAATAGTGACATTTGTGTACTCGTTTATTCAATCCAATCTAAGTATGATGTTCTCTTACTCTTTTCCAATTGTTACTTTGATTACTATGTTAGGCTAAGCTATTTGTGACTATATGGGTATGTGACTATAATTAGTGATGATGCTATGATATGATCCTTTATAAATGATTTCAAGCTAATGATGTAGAACCATTTTACCACCTAGTTATATAAACCATATTTTATCTAAGTTGATTTGTTACGATAGTTTGGTGTTGAGAAACAAAAATTGTTATAATAAGTTTTCAAGAACTTGTCTATGGTCATGAATCTTTGGTTAGAGAGATCCTCTTAGTAACTTGATAAAATATTGAACTCGTTGGCAACTTGTTTTGAGCTTAGTCGCTTAATTAAACGTAAGTCTTGAATCAAACCCAAGTAAATTATGTAAACGCCGTTTTGACGAAAAAGGATTATCACTCTTTACCTACATAACATATCTTGATCATTATTATCATCATCACGAACTTATACGAACTATCCCATATTAGTCATACTTGTTTTTATATCATTTCAACTATTTCTTTCTTCAATTATTATCTTGATTACCAAAACGAAACTAAGTCCCAGCGAACGATCCTGGCTTACCACTACAAAGCTATATTACGAACGAAAGGGTATACTTGCCCGTGTTTGTCTTCTAGTCCCTTGTTTTGTCTAAACCTTATAATATAAATTTAAGACTTGCAAACGAACATCAAGTTTTTGGCGCCGCTGCCAGGGACTTATAATCCTGTTTTATAACGAAATTCGTATAATCCTTAAAGAAATTGAACCATTTGCCACTCATTTTAAAAACCAAAATTTGCAGTACAGAAAGTACGCCGCACAAACCAAAAAGTGCGCCGCACTTCCGGTAGCGAACCAAAGTGCGCCGCACATATCTACTGAAAACAACAAAAACCTTATTGGATGCATACCCGTTCATCCGGAACACCCCCAACATCACCGTTACTAGAACCTGAACGTACCCTTAACCGAAGGCTACGTAGACTTCATCGCCCTGTACTTTTAGCTACGAGACACGAGCAAACTCAACCTCACATAATCTACCAACCTTTCGACAATCTTTCACAAATCCTATTTCTCACCAAACTCATCAACCGTTACGATCCAATGTCGGACACCGATGATGAACCAATGTGGTCAGCCGATAGAGTTGTAGCACCAACTCTTGGCTCCGCAATCGTTTTACCTGAAATTGCAAACGATTTTGCAATCAAAGGGAACCACTTACCACTTGTAAAAAATAATCAATTTGATGGTTGAATCAATACCGATCCTCACAAACACATCCACGAATTCAACAGAATTTGTAAAATGTTTAACTATAGAGAAGGACAAGCTGAAGCCGTCCAACTCATGATGTTTCCATCATCCCTGACTGGAGAAGCCAAGTCATGGCTCGACGAACTTAACGAAGGAACCATTAGAAAATGGGAAGGTCTTAGAACTGATTTCATTAGCCGATTCTTTCCTCCTGCCCTATTTGAAAAACTCCTCGGAGAAATCCGAAGCTTTTCTCAACAAGATCAAGAAACTCTCACTGACGCATGGTTAAGAATGAAAGAACTACTTAGAAACTGCCATGGTCATGGACTTAAAAAAGAAGGAATAATCAAGATTTTCTATCATGATCTTGACGATGCTACTCAAGATGCATTGAATGTCGCAGCGGGCGGAATTTTCCTTTACAAAACTCCTAACCATGCTTACCAATTAATTGATGACAAAGTCCTGCGTAAGCTTGATTGGTCCAAAAATCACAAAAACAAAAACCCACGAAAAACCGTAGCTTTTGCCGAAGAAAGCAACAACCCAACCGATACCGAGAAAATTATTGCTCGAATGGATGCCATGTCTCTTAAAATTGATACTCAATATAAAGAGATGAAAAACAAAACCTGCAAACACTGTGGAGGAAACCATCCTTCTAGTGAATGTGATGACAATGACACACCCATGACGAAGGAAGAAGAAGCCAACTTCATGAATACCTTTCGTCGAACTCGATTTTAAAACGATTATCGTAATCGCGACCGCGATAATTGGAGATCAAATGATAAACCAAGTTACGATCGAGACGAAAAGAAACCCAATCAAACCGAAGACAAAAACAACCTTGAAACCAAAATCGACAACTTTATTGAATCTCAAAGAAAAACCAACATTTTTGTTCGAGAAACATTCACTAACCTCAAAACAAAGTTCGAAACTACGACCAAAAACCATAAAGCTTCCATTCAAAACCTTGAAGCTAAATTTGACGTTTGGCCGTTAAACAATCGAATCGCGCTTCTAGCTCTTTACCAAGCAACACCAACCCAAACCCCAAAAACAACAACAAATATCAACCCCCACAAGCTCGTAACGAGCATGTGAATGTCGTAGTCACGCGGAGCGGTTTATCTTACGAATCACCTACCAAACCTACTCAAGTTACACCAATCAAAATTCCATTCGATAGTGATAATGAGGATGAAGCTCAAACAACCCATACCAAACCATCTGAAAACCCAACACCAAACCATATAAACCAAAAGTGCCATACCTACAACGCTTATGCAAGAAAAAGATGCAAGCTAAGTATGATAAATTCCTCGACTTAATACAAGAAGTTCGAGTTAACATGCCTTTAGTCGATGTTCTGGCTAGAATGCCAAATTATGGCAAATTTATCAAAATAATTATCAAGAGCAAGCATAAGTTTGAAGAAGTTTCTTCAAATTTTCTAAATGATGAATCTTCTGCTATTGTCCAAAACAAAGTACCACCAAAATTGGGAGATCCTGGAAGTTTCCTAATCCCATGTACTTTCCATCACTCATATTATTGCAACGCCTTCGCCGATCTTGGCGCAAGTATCAACCTCATGCCATACTCTTTGTATGCTAAACTCTCTAAAAACATTTTAAAACCCACAAAAATGAGCGTTCACCTCGCAGACCGTTCTTTCTGATACCCAATGGGGATAGCTGAAAGCATGCTCATAGAAGTCAGAAAATTTGTTTTTCCTGTTGACTTTGTAATCTTAGAAATGGAAGAAGATAGCAAGGTACCACTTATCCTTGGTAGAGCTTTCTTACACACAACTGACGCTACAATTAGAGTAAAGCAAAAACAACTCAACCTTGGAGTTGGAGAAGATAGAATTTCTTTTTCTATCGACGAAGCAATGAAACCCTCGTACTCTAATGACGATACTTGTTTTAGTATCGATGTCATTGAAGAAATCGTTGAAGGCGATTTTGACGCTCTTGTTGATGAAGGAAGCGAAATTTTGTATTATATCGAACGAACCATCCTCGAAGAAGAACTTTTTGCTGAATTTGATGCCTTCATAGCCGACCACACTGATAAACCAATCGAAACAATCGAAGAAGAAATCGAAACACCATTTGAAACCATAACTTTCGAAACTGAATTCAAAGTTAAGAAATATGTCGAAGAACCTCCTATAGATTTAGAACTTAAACCTCTTCCTAAACATCTAGAATATGCGTTTCTCCACGAAGAAAAATTACTCCCTGTAATTATTTCATCCCAACTTCCGGAAGAACACAAAGACGATCTAATTGACGTTTTCAAGAAGCATAAACAAGCTTTTGCTTGGAAAAATAATGACATTCCTGGCATATGCCCATCGTTCTGCAAACACAAAATCCAACTTTTGGATAAAAAGAAACCAATTGTTGAAAAACAACGAAGATTAAATCCTAACATGAAAGATGTTGTTAAAAAAGAAATCCTTAAACTCTTAGACTCTGGAATAATCTACCCAATCGCCGAAGCCCATGGGTTAGTCCTATTCATTGTGTACCTAAAAATGGAGGTATTACTGTAGTAACTAACGAAAACAACGAATTAGTACCAACACGAACCATCACCGGATGGAGTGTTTGTATTGATTATCGAAAACTAAATGACGCAACCACGAAAGATCATTTTCCTTTACCCTTTATGGATCAAATGTTAGAGAGACTCGCAGGAAATGAATACTTTTGTTTCCTCAGTGGTTTTTCTGGATACTTTCAAATCCTAATCGACCCTATGGATCAAGAGAAAACCACGTTTACTTGTCCATTTAGAACTTAAAATTAGGCGCATGCCTTTTGGTCTACGCGATGCACCTTCTACTTTTCAGAGGTGTATGATTGCAATCCTTCACGATATGATTGAAGAATCAGTCGAAGTCTTCATGGACGATTTCTTCGTCTTTGGAAATTCTTTTGACACATGTCTAAATAATCTCGATAAAATGTTAGCACGATGCAAAGAAGCAAATCTTGTGCTAAACTGGGAAAAATGTCATTTCATGGTTAAAGAAGGAATTGTGCTTGGACACAAAGTGTCTGGAGCGGGCCTTGAAGTTGACAAAGCAAAAATAGACGTAAATCTCAAAACTCCCACCACCTACTAATGTTAAAGGCATTAGAAGTTTTTTAGGTCATGTCGGTTTTTACCGACGATTTATCAAAGACTTTGCAAAGATCGCAAGACCTTTAACTCAACTTTTAGAGAAAGAAAGAACATTCGATTTTGACGACGAATGTCTTTCAGCATTCGAAACACTTAAAGAAAAACTTACATGCACACCCATTATTACAAGCCCTAATTGGAACCTTCCATTTGTGCTTATGTGCGATGTAAGTGAACATGCCCTTGGAGCCGTCCTTGGACAAAAAGATGTTAAAAAATTTCATCCCATTTATTTTGCAAGTAGAACTCTTAATTTAGCCCAACAAAATTACACAATTACGGAAAAGAACTCATGGATGTAGTTTACGCGTTTGACAAATTTCGATCATACCTCGTATTGTCAAAAAACATAATTTACACCGATCACTCAAATTTAAAATACTTGTTCAAGAAGCAAGACGCCAAACCTCGTCTAATACGATGGATATTGCTTTTACAAGAATTTGATTTGGAAATTAAAGATAAAAAAGAGCTGAAAATGTTGATGTCGATCATTTATCTCGCATAGTGAATGATGATTCTAGCGATGATGAAATCGATGATTTTCCAGATGAGCATATAATGCAAGTAAGTACTAACAATACACCATGGTTCGCAGACTTTGCAAACTATTTGGCTGTAGGTATATTGTAAAACCCGTAAAAATAAGGTCATAATTTAATTCTATTTTCAATTATTTTGAAGTATTTTATAACGTTAAATATTATTATGTTTAAAGGTTTAAGTTGAAACCAATACTAAATATTATATTTTAATATTTTGACGAGCAACGAGAACTACTAGTGATCGCGATACCGACGGGTGCCTAAAATTTTATATTTTATTATTGACGTTTCGATATTTAATACTTTCGAGGATATCGTTTTAATTACGTATCGAGTCGTTATGTTATTATTTTTCGTGCCCGTTTAAACTTTTAAGTATTTTTACGAAACCCGAGTCTCGTAAATATTTGTAAAATTGACTTTTAGTCATTTCCCGCTTTTTAACTAATAATTACATTTTGGACCAAAACTATCACAAATTGGCAAAAACTACCCCAACCTTGGACTATATATAATTTCCACTAACACAATATCATTTAAAAATCAATTAAACAAAAACCACCATCCTCCTTCCTCTCTTTCTTTCTTAGCCGTACACCACAACCCCAAAACACCTCCAAATTTTTGATTTTCTACATTGAATCTTCCAAAACTAAATTAAGTCTCATCCTAGATTTTCAAAGGGCTACATTTTGGTATGAAATTTACCTACATGCATCTACTTTTTATTTTTTTGAATTTTGATTAAATAAATCTATTGTATGATCATCTTATTATATTTTATATTAATATGGCTAGTGATTCTACTAGTTGTTGTGTTTAAATTTTTGAATAAATTTTGTAAAAGAGTCATGCAAGTGTGTTAGAGGTTTGATCATAGTGTAGGAGTGATGGAATGATCATATTAGTAGCATAGAAATGGGAAAATTGTGTTGAAAAATTGATTTTGTATGGTTTTTAAATTGTCAATTTTGGGCAGTAGGTTTGAGGCCATTTTTGGGGGCCTTAAGTCTAAAAATAGATTGATATTATGGGATTATGTTGTAGAGAATTTTGTTAGCTTCGATTTGATATAAGGTAGGCCTTCCAACTCCAAACGAGGTGGAAGATACACTAGTTTGATTTTCGTGTACCGGGAGACGAGTGTTGGCACAATCCGAAAATTGTTGTCGATATTTGGATCGAATCTCGGGGACTATAAAATGAGTTTCAAAATGATTCAAGGGCTGTTCTAAGGCTCAAAGTTTAGTATTTTGAGTCTATTTTTATAATCAAGTGACGGTTTTATAAATGGAGTTGTTTAAAATGGTCAAAATGGTTTCGTAAATCAAGGTCGCTAAACTGTCCGGATTTTGTGATTCAAAGATGAGTCGGGCAGGGAACTTTAGAAGTAAAATCTTTTAATGGGCTCTTGGGAGGACTTTCTACATATAGTAAGTAGGCTCTCTGAGTAGTACCATAAAAATTTGATATGTTTAAGTATGGGAAAATGGCTTGGACATTCGGTATGTTCCGGCAGATTTTTATTAAAGGCATAGAATACTAAAATGAATATATAGGAGAGTATAATAGAACCACTTGTATCATTTTCTCTCGAGTTATCGTGATTTTATGAGTCGACTTTTATATTCTTATGTATGGTTTATTTCTCGAGGCTATTATTAATGAACACACCTCATTTGATAGGTTGCGGTTCTCGTGTTTGAAAGGCATCATCTATCGTCGGCGATCGTCTCATTACCACTATTGGCTAAGGTGAGTCTATAGCCTCGTTTGAGCTCATTCAAATATTTTTAAAACCTGCGAGGGGGAATACATGTTTTATAAACTTAGAACACAAGATTTTTATGGTATGCTTTGTCCCTCTTTGAATGGACCCGTGGTTGCCTTTAAATTGCATTAAGTGATTGCCATTGTTAAAGCCTCAATTATAGACCGTCAATTAACCTATGATGGGTTAACCGCTAGTACAATTAATAGATCTATGGGGGAAGCCGCCCCGGTTCAGTTTGTGTGGACTTGTCACAGAAGCTTAGGCCCGACCTCCACACTGTTTGAACATATTGTATTGAGAAGTCAGGTATACGGCAATGTATCAATAATCTGGAGGTATCCGACAATTAATAAATCTCCTGTCTTATTAGACCTCTAAAAGGAGTGTTTAAGGGCTCGGTTCCATGAGATTATTGCAATTTATGCTATATACAATTATTATTGTTGATGCAAATTATTATTTGATGCTTGTTAAGCATGCCACAAACTTATAATCTTTGCTTGTGTTCAAATTGATTACATAAACCTATAGATTCACTCGGCATTTTTGCTGATTGTTTTACTCACATGTATTTCAGGTAATCAAGAAGTGGAAGCTTGGAGGTCACGGGAATGAAGTTGTGCACTGCTTTTGTTGTTCAAACTCTTTGATTTATTTATCGTTCCATTTTTAAAACAAACTAATATGTTGTTTTAACTTATCTTTTGGTAACGATTACTTGGGACTACGCTACTCTGGTGAATGTTTTAGGAACGATAAATTTGAAACGTCTCTTTTCGAGTCTTTCTTTATAAATTGTGTGTTTTTATACCATTGTTTAGCACCCAAAGATATATTCCGCTGCGTGTAAATTTGGGGGTGTTAAAGATTGGTATCAGAGCCATGAGTTATAGAGAACTAGGTCTTTATTTTAAAAACCTAAACTATAACTGTCAGTTTTTATTTTTCAAAGAGTCGGTGCACATGACTTCGCGTGACTTCAGGTTCAAGCTACTTCTGAGATTAAAATTCTAGTATGCGTTATTACGTATACCTTATTGGCAAGTATTTATAAATAAATACTATGATCCATTTATGGATATATATTTATATCTAGGATCCCTTTATCGATATATATTTATGTCGTTAAACTTTTCGATAAAAGTTTATCATTTATTAATGATTAACTTAAATAAATACAATGAATTTTCAAGATCTTTCTGTATTTATTTTGAAGTATTTAAATTGTTTTTATTGAAAAATTTTATATTATGACCTTACATACCTTCATCTGCGTGTGCTATATTCATTGTTTAACCCTTTGAGATATCTATATAGATATCCAAATCGTCTTCCGGCTGTTTGTGCTTGGACGTCTTGAAACATAGTCTCTAGACCATTGTGTAGCTCAATGTGTCCTTGTAATAGACTAACCGCTATCGTGTGAGTCACACATTTTGAAACACTTCCTATAATCGTGTTGAATAATATCATGGTTTTTCTTAATATTTTGTTGTATCACCGTTATACACGGCATGCGAAGATTTAACTTATTGACATTTATATGTATCGACTCCGAAGTGTATTGTTCGCTTATATCTCGGTAACGTCATCGTCATTTTTAAAATCATCATCTAGATTATGGCGCTAGATTGGAATACGATTTTTGATCTATAAACTTGTATTATCCTTTTTCATTAACCTTCTTGCTCCCGGAACGCAACCTATGAATGTTCCATTCTTTTCTTATTATGTGTTGTGTTTTTAGACAATCGTGGCACCAAGGAGATTTGCCTACATTGCATTTTGAAATCTAAATTACGAACGTCTTTTACCGTTTTGCTTCCTAAATTTCGTGTTGAATACCTTGAAGCATCTTATGTCATTCATTATACTATATTTTTATTTGATGCTCATTATGAGATTTATTTTTCATTGTTGTAAAATCCACAAGACATGTGTGTATATATATATATTTTGAGCCGTTAGGAAGTGTCGAAAAATATATTTAATTGAGAAACTACAGGGGGTGTATAAACAGGTCAAAACTTAAAAGTAAAACCTGCGTGTTAAAAATAAAATAGTCAAACCTGCACAGAACTTGCGGGGGTATTTTAGTCATTTTATATTGGGTTTCAGGTCTAGGGTAAAACTAGAAAGTCGTCTGAAACGTCGTATTCCATCAAAAGGCTTTAGAATCCGAGTCTTGGAGATGTCGTTTATCGGGTCAATTAATCGGCTCATATTAAAAGTTAAATCTAATAGAAAATTCAGAACATGGGTTTTAAACGTTTCTAAGTAGTTTTAAGTTCATTTGAGATTGTAAAATTTTAACGAATATTATTTTACAACTAACTAATACTAGTTGCATGTGAAAATTTTTAAAAATAGAAACATTACAGGATTAGCAATTACCGGATTAATGATGTAATTTGAAAATGAATAATATACTTTCTTAAAAGCATGTTGTGTAGAGTATCTTACATAGAATACACATATGGATTGATTTATTCTTTTATATATATATGACTCATTTGTCATTCGATGTTATTTTATTTTTATTTTCTTCTAACCTTCCACTGATTTGGGTTGAGTTTTGAAGTTTTGCCTTCACATTCTTCTTCGACATTCGCATCACGTGTCTCATGGCGTTTTTGTCTAAACCTTATAACATTTTGAAACCTTATTAACTCATGACCATTTCATTGGTTTTCCTATGAGCTACTATTTGCAACTTTCTGCAAACCTTTGGTTATTATATACGTCATCAAAATGTCACCTTGATGTCACCTTATAAATAAATCTGATATTGTTTTACGATTATTTTCACTAATTATTTTTACTTTGGTCTTATAAAATACTTTTCGTAACATTAAAAGTTGCTTATGGAGTATCTCACAAATTACTTGTATCCTATAAAATTATAAACTATTTTTTTAAATTCCATCTTTCAAATGGCATGGTTTATATATAAACATAAGAAACGTAATACTTTTCGACGAAACTGAGCACTGCATTGCTATTCCCAAATTATACATGGCCTGATCACCTATGTCTAATTTAGAAGGAGCCATGCTAGGCTGAATAGTAGTCGCCTTAAAAATCTTGATAATAATAAACTTTTTACTTGTATTTATGATAAAGATAAATAAAATGAAATAAAATAAAATGAAAAGAAGTTTTGAAAACTTTTATATTTTATTCAAGTAGCACAATTTCTATGCATCTGCATACGTTTTCTTACCTTTTCTTAAACGAATTACGCGCTTACGAATACGTTTTTACTCGACGATCGTTTTTCTACTTGTTACTTCATTTTGTCTTATAACTGATTTCTTTTGACCGTTCGTCTAATTACTGACTGTTGATAAATGACTTGAAAGTCTCGATGTTTTATCCTTCCTTCTTGTCCAATCTTCTTTATGCGACTGGGTAGATCTTTGGAATGTCTCCGCACGTGAATAATGAAATATCACTAGAGTGATTTCCGTATATCCGGGATGACGTCCGTCACTCTCGTTTGTCTCAAAATCCACTCTTGTGAACCGTGCTTTGACTTCTCTCTTTAAACACTAACATCGTTCATTTGATTTATTTTAATTACAAGTGATTATTAGGAATTTTATTTTATTAAAATTTTTGTATAGATCTTATTTCCAATCGTGTATCGACCACCGCTAAGTTAACGAGCTGATGTTGGTGAACCACCGACCGCACTAACAAAATTGACAACTTGTTTAATCTATTGTTTCTTTCCGTCTTACCATCAACGCCTTTATTTTATTATTCTCTTTAAGAATTCATACGACATTGCTTCGTTCTCTTTTGTACCATTGATTTCATACTAATTGTTGACTATTTCATTTGTTATCTTGTCACATTTCGAAACCCGAATATATCCCATATTTATTTTGAAATAATAAACACCTTTATGTATTTCTACAACATATTATAAAAATTTTATGGAACTTTTATACATTTTTCCAATGATTTTCAATTATCGAAATAACCATCACAAGTAAAAGGTCAAATTTATACATTATATTTTGTATAACTAAAACTAATGTTTAAAATAAAATTATATTCTACCTTTTGAACTAATTGACATATCATACTTTACTTTAAATGTAATGAAATTATCGGTTTAACTTATATTCCTAACAGTGATTTGATTTGGAAATTATATTTTCTAATTGTAACCATCAATACAAGTTTAATTAATAAATTCATCTCATTCTTTCAAAGTTTCTAAAGATAACCAATATAAATTATGAAGCTATTTAACTTCTATTTTTAATATATCATCTTTATCAAGAAAGTACCTCAATTGAGTTTTAAGGTAATACCAAATCTGGGACGGATAATTGTGACAAATGTTATTTTAATGATTAATATTTAATTCATTCTTCGCTCTCATTTTTCTAGTATTGTGAATTATTATGTTTTACGATTACTTGATTCGAGATCCCTCGTCGATCGTCAACCTTAAATCATTTTACCACATCTTGTCCGTTTATGCGTTTATTGAATTCATTTTATCTCGTTCTGTTCCTTGTATTGAAGATCACTATTTTATTCTGAGTTTAAAATGAATCTCGGGAAGCAGTGTATAAGAAGAAACGATAAGTGTCACCAGGATTTATGCGTGTACTTGTGGAATGATTGAAGACCGAATCTCTTAATGAATGGAGTTAATAAATTCGTTACGACCTCGAGGAGCATTTTGAAGCCGGCACCGCAAGTGGAAAGACTCTTGAGATCAAGTGGTTATTATCAAGGGTTCGTTCAAGGTTTTCTCGATGATTAACGGTGGAGATCTATACTCGATGTTTATGTTCGACCTTTTCTTTTATGTATTTATATAGTGTGTGATCTAGTCAAATGATCGTAAGTTGTGAGAACTTGAGACGGAATCATCCGATGACGTCCGATCATGTAGAACACATATTATGTAATATCTTTTTGACTTTCAACGACGATGTTTATTGAGACTTTAATGCGCGTTGGCGAAAGTGAGATGGTGTCTTTGTATTATCTTTTGAGTAGGGACCCGCGTGTGAGCACCCTCCGATGACGAAAATGTTTTCTTGTTAGTTCTTTTTGATGTGTGTCCATGGCTATCCGGCCAATGGATATCCTTTAAATTCCAACATTCCTTTTAATTGGACTTACCCAAAAATCCTGTCATCTATTCTTGTCATCGAATGTGCTTCATATGATTCATAAAATTTTCATGTGTCGAGCCTGACGGGTGACTGGTGGATAAGGATTTATTTATTCCTTTTTGGTGAGATACAACCTGACGACAAGTTGCGTTTTGTAAAAGAACTAGTGGAGATCGTGGATCGAGATACACGTGGGAACGTGAGGACTTCTTATTAAGGAATGTCGTCATCCTTCCGGGTAGTGAATAACTAGTGTATGTGGAGAGTTGAGCGTCGGGACGTCGCTCCCTTAAGGTGGTGAGGATGTAAAACCTGTAAAAATAAGGTCATAATTTAATTCTATTTTCAATTATTTTGAAGTATTTTATAACGTTAAATATTATTATGTTTAACGGTTTAAGTTGAAACCAATACTAAATATTATATCTTAATATTTTGACGAGCAACGAGAACTACTAGTGATCGCGATACCGACAGATGCCTAAAATTTTATATTTTATTATCGATCGTTTCGATATTTAATACTTTCGACGATATCGTTTTAATTACGTATCGAGTCGTTATGTTATTATTTTTCGTTTGCATTTAAACTTTTAAGTATTTTTACGAAACCCGAGTCTCGTAAATATTTGTAAAATTGACTTTTAGTCATTTCCCGCTTTTTAACTAATAATTACATTTTGGACCAAAACTATCACAAATTGGCAAAACTACCCCAACCTTGGACTATATATATAATTTCCACTAACACAATATCATTTAAAAATCAATTAAACAAAAACCACCATCCTCCTTCCTCTCTTTCTTTCTTGGCCGTACACCACAACCCCAAAACACCTCCAAATTTTTGATTTTCTACATTGAATCTTCCAAAACTAAATTAAGTCCCATCCTAGATTTTCAAAGGGCTATATTTTGGTATGAAATTTACCTACATGCATCTACTTTTTATTTTTTTTGAATTTTGATTAAATTAATCTATTGTATGATCATCTTATTATATTATATATTAATATGGCTAGTGATTCTACTAGTTGTTGTGTTTAAATTTTTGAAAAAATTTTGTAAAAGAGTCATGCAAGTGTGTTAGAGGTTTGATCATAGTGTAGGAGTGATGGAATGATCATATTAGTAGCATAGAAATGGGTAAATTGTGTTGAAAAATTGATTTTATATGGTTTTTAAATGGTCAATTTTGGGCAGTAGGTTTGAGACCATTTTCGGGGGCCTAAGTCTGAAAATAGATTGATATTATGGGATTATGTTGTAGAGAATTTCGTTAGCTTCGATTTGATATAAGGTAGGCCTTCCAACTCCAAACGAGGTGGAAGATACACTAGTTTGATTTTCGTGTACCGGGAGACGAGTGTTGGCACAATCCGAAAATTGTTGTCGATATTTGGATCGAATCTCGGGGACTACAAAATGAGTTTCAAAATGATTCAAGGGCTGTTCTCAGGCTCAAAGTTTAGTATTTTGAGTCTATTTTTATAATCAAGTGACGGTTTTATAAATGGAGTTGTTTAAAATGGTCAAAATGGTTTCGTAAGTCAAGGTCGCTAAACTGTCCGGATTTTGTGATTCAAAGATGAGTCGGGCAGGGAACTTTAGAAGTAAAATCTTTTAATGGGCTCTTGGGAGGACGTTCTACATATAGTAAGTAAGCTCTCTGAGTAGTACCATAAAAATTTGATATGTTTAAGTATGGGAAAATGGCTTGGACATTCGGTATGTTCCGGGCAGATTTTTATTAAAAGCATAGAATAATAAAATGAATATATAGGAGAGTATAATAGAACCACTTGTATCGTTTTCTCTCGAGTTATCGTGATATTATGAGTCGACTTTTATATTCTTATGTATCGTTTATTTCTCGAGTCTATTATTAATGAACGCACCTCATTTGATAGGTTGCGGTTCTCGTGTTTGAAAGGCATCATCTATCGTTGGCAATCGTCTCATTAACACTATTGCCTAAGGTGAGTCTATAGCCTCGTTTGAGCTCATTCAAATATTTTTAAAACCCGCGAGGGGGAATACATGTTTTATAAACTTAGAACACAAGATTTTTATGGTATGCTTTGTCCCTCTTTGAATGGACCCGTGGTTGCCTTTAAATTGCATTAAGTGATTTCCATTGTTAAAGCCTCAATTATGGACCGTTAATTAACCTATGATGGGTTAACCGCTAGTACAATTAATAGATCTATGGGGGAAGCCGCCCCGGTTTAGTTTGTGTGGACTTGTCACAGAAGATTAGGCCCGACCTCCACACTGTTTGAACATATTGTATTGAGAAGTCAGGTATACGGCAATGTACCAATAGTCTGGAGGTATCCGACAATTAATAAATCTCCTGTCTTATTATACCTCTAAAAGGAGTGTTTAAGGGCTCGGTTCCATGAGCTTATTGCAATTTATGCTATATACATTTATTATTGTTGATGCAAATTATTATTTGATGCTTGTTAAGCATGCCACAAACTTATAATATTTGCTTGTGTTCAAATTGATTACATAAACCTATAGATTCACTCGGCATTTTTGCTGATTGTTTTACTCACATGTATTTCAGGTAATCAAGAAGTGGAAGCTTGGAGGTCACGGGAATGAAGTTGTGCACTGCTTTTGTTGTTCAAACTCTTTGATTTATTTATCGTTCCATTTTTAAAACAAACTAATATGTTGTTTTAACTTATCTTTTGGTAACGATTACTTAGGACTACGTTACTCTGGTGAATGTTTTAGGAACGATAAATTTGAAACGTCTCTTTTCGAGTCTTTCTTTATAAATTGTGTGTTTTTATACCATTGTTTAGCACCCAAAGATATATTCCGCTGCGTGTAAATTTGGGGGTGTTAAATATATTACGAAAGGGAATGACGCACCAACAAAAGAAAACATTTTTCTCTGAACTTAAAAAATACTTTTGGGACGATCCTTACTTATTTAGAATCTGTTCCGATGGAATAATCCGACGTTGTATTTCCGAATTCGAATCTAGAAAAATTCTCGATGAATGTCACTACGGACCGACCGGAGGACATTATGCAGCGAACACCACCGCTAAAAAAGTGTCCGACGCTGGCTTTTATTGGCCAACAATTATTCGTGAAACTCATACCTTAGTATGACTATGTGAAGCATGTCAAAGGACTGGAAATATTTCTAAAAGAGGCGAAATGCCTCTAAATAACATCCAAGTCTGCAAAATCTTTGACGTGTAGGGTATCGACTTCATGGGACCATTTCCTAAATCTTAAAAATGTGAATACATTTTAGTCGTCGTCGACTATGCATCGAAATGGGCCAAAGCTTAAGCTTTACAAACAAACGATGCAAGAGTTGTTATAGCATTCTTAAATAAATTACTTCAGTCGTTTTGGAATTCCAAAAGCGTTAATATGCGACAGAGTAACTCATTTCTGTAACAAACTCATGAAAAATATTATGAAAAGATATGGAGTGAACCATCGATTTTCCATGTCTTACAACCCTCAAACGAGTGGTCAAGTTGAAACACTAATAGAGCTCTCAAACGTATACTTGAAAAGACCGTTCAAAACAACCCTGCTTGTTGGTCTAAAAAAATTAGAAGATGCTCTATCGGCCTTTCGTACCGCATTCAAAACACCAACTGGAACCACACCGTACGAACTGTTGTATGGAAAAACATACCATCTGCCAATAGAATATGAACACCGTGCATATTGGGCACTTAAGAACTACAACCCTGATCTTATTGCAGCCGGAGAAAAATGTAATTTCCAACTTCATGAGTTAGATGAATTTCGACATCAAGCTTATGAAAGTTCACGATTATATAAAGAACGAACCAAAGTTTGGCATGATCGTAAATTGCTACAAAGAAAAGAATTAAAAAGGAGAAAAAGTACTTCTCTTTATCTCGAAATATAAATTCAAGCAACCTAAGCTTACTTCGAGATGGACTGGACCCTATCTAGTAAAACACCAATATCCATCCGGATATGTGGAATTATAAGGTAGAGACAATAGCACTTTTATAGTCAATGGACATAGACTTAAGCTCTACCATGAAGAAAAAGACTGTAATGAAATCGAAAGAGAAGAAATTCCTTTCTTCTTAAAATAGATCCGAGTAGACGAGTCTGGCTGAAGACTCTAAACTTAGCGCTATTGGGAAGGCAATCCCTATTTTAACCCACCACCCTTTAACTTAAGTGTGGAGGAGGACCTGTAAATAAATAAAACCGTCCTTGTATATATTGCATGTGTTTTGTTTTGTTTTATAGCATGCAAAAAATAGCCTGTTGGAGCTCTAAGCTGGATTCATCTCTCGAAGTCCTGCAATTTTTTACTAAGCCACGGGAAGTTCTCGTTTCCCTTTGCATTTTTCCTATTTTTAATGTTTTTATCAGTTATCACCTCGAGGACGATGTTTAACTTAAGTGTGGAGGATGTGACGAATAGAAAAAAATGAAAAAATAAAATAAATTTCTCCACATGAAAATCATTTTGAATATATATATATATATATATATATATATATATATATATATATATATATATATATATATATATATATATATATATATATATATATATATATATATATATATATATATATATATATATATATATATATATATATATATATATATATATATATATATATATATATATATATATATATATATATATATATATATAGGGGTGAGTTATATGCAGAACTCATTTTAGGTGTAGAACTCTGCAGAACTATTTTGGACCAATAAGAAATTAGTATTATTAAATATTTTATTTAATTTAAAAGGGTAAAATAGTAAAACACATTTTTAATTTGTTTTTAAATTTTTTTAATTAAAAAACGTTTTTTTAATTTCTTAATTTTTGGAATTTCAAATTTTTTTATTTTTTTATTTTTTTATTTTTTAATTGTCTTAATTTTTGAAATTAATCTTTTTTGTATACATGTTGGAAAAAGAAGGTGCAACGTGTTTCTTTATAATATTGTAGCTTTTTAAAAACGTAAATGTTTTTGTGTGTAATAAGACAAATAACATAAATGTTATATACTTTTGTGTATAAAATAAAAAACATACATGTAACTATACATATAACTTAAATTTTTACAATAAACCAAAAACAAAAATATCTAATATAAATTTTCATATAAAATGAAATAAATTAACCAAAAAAAGTCGCATGTTAAAAATACATGTACATGCATGACAACAATGCGCTTATCAAGTTCATTATATTATATGTGATTGTCCTTTAGAAACATATATGCATGTCTTTCAAAAAATATATGTGCGTGTTTTGAGAACATCTATGCACGACAAGAACATCAGTGTACCACAAGAACACATATGTATGACTTCTAAAAACATTTATGCACAGCTTCAAGAAAATTAATGCACGGCTTGAGATTCCATCTAAAAGCATCACTTGTCATCTTCATCACACCCCGTCATTTATATGACCTCCTGAAACAAATGCATAAAAAAACATAAATGTTATACATATAACTTAAAAATTTATGTAAATCTAACTTATAACCTGTTAAAAAAGTAGTAAAATTAACGAAACCGAACAGACATGAAAAATTATGCATACTACAATTAGAAAAATTAGCAAAATTAGCAAAATTAGCAAAAGACATTTATGTCTTTTGAAAAAAAATGTTATGCATACTACAATTAGAAAAAACATAATGCACACAAACTTTCGTAATTCTATACGTACAAATAAAATTTGATGATGATAGTTAAATCTACATTAAGATTTTCCAGTTAGTTTTGTCTTGAAATCCATTTGCAATATAAAAAGTTAAAAGATCTTCGAATAACAAATATGAAAACAATAAAAGAAAATAGAAAACCTGGAATGGATAAAAGATCGGCGTCGACATAAACTTCAAGATTCTGTCGTCGTCGTACTGTTGTGGCCGCCCTCCTCTAACAGTCATGGCCGCCATCTTCTTTCTCCTCTAACCGTCTTCAGCGCTGAAATCTAAAACGCGCCGCCGTCGTAGCCGTCGTCCAGTTGTGGACGCCCTCTTCCAAACGTCGTAGAAGCAATGAACTAAAGATCAAAGACGTGTCACCGTTGTTCTGTTTATACAAACCCACCAGATCGTTCTGTTTATACAAACCCACCATATCCGTCTTCTTCATCTTCAATAAAGTCACTTTGTGATAGATTAGTTGGTGTTTTACACAAATTATAGCCAAAAAAGCATTATAAGAAGGAAACTTTCAAGATTATTAAATCACCAATCAAAATCAATAAGCATGTGCCAATTTATGGATAAAGAATATGGAATGGTGGGTCTATTTTATGCCGAGAACATAATAGCTAGGGATAATGATTTTTTGTTTTTTTAGATCTAACAAACATATACAGTATGAGATTATTTGTGTGGAGGCTAGGGTTTGAGAGAAGGATGAGTATGTTTGAGAGAGAGAGAGAAATAACTAATCCTCCGTGTTTTTTATGATCGATTTGTTGAAAAGCAGGATGCGAAATCTCATTAATGCCCCTCTGCCTTTTGTGAGAAGTTATATTGAATTTTCAAATAATTACACTAATGCCATTATCAATTACAATCATTGATCTTAAAAATGAAAGGCCAAGATTAGTCTAAAATAGTTCTATATAGTTCTACATTAAAAATGAGTTCTGCATATAACTCTTACCTATATATATATATATATATATATATATATATATATATATATATATATATATATATATATATATATATATATATATATATATATATATATATATATATATATATATATATATATATATATATATATATATATATATATATATATATATATATATATATATATATATATATATATATATATATATATGTTTTGTAAATAAATAAGTTTTTAGCAAAGCAAAAATCTCACTGATTGACATTATAATTAAGGACAAAAAACCATCACCCAAATATGTGAGAAAAAAAAACTTAGCCTTATATTTCTCTGTTTTGTGTGAAAGCCGATAATCTAGTATGCTTCAGAATTTATGCTTGATCATCATTTACTAAACCGCAGTGAGGTTAATTTATAGATATTTTCGAAAGGAAGCAAAATATAATCACCCTTATATCATTTTAGTTAAGTTACATTGGCTTACTAAAATATGTGGCACTTGTACGCATGTGTTATATTATCCATTGTGCCAATATCCTTATACGATATCCCTAACCACTTGTCAAGTCATAAAGTTTATGATGTTCTCTTAAAAAATATTGATGAATGAAAAAGAAAAGAAAAAAAAGTCAAGTATTCTAGTATAGTTTGTTCTATGACTTTAACATAGGCATACTTTTTGATCCTACACCCATATCATTTATCACGTTTTGCTTCTTTGAAAATTTATCTGGTGCTCACGCCGCAACGGTTATGTTTATGTGTCATACAAACTTATGGTAGCTATCTATTTTATGTTCGTGCTAATTGAGTGTTATCATACATTTACCCTTTGTGAGTGACATTTGTATGAACTTAAAATCTAAACTATTCACGTGAGGTGCTGAAATTATTTTGTCATTTGCTTTTGCTATTCATAAAAATTAAATCATTTTCCTATCATACTTCACAACACTTAAAAGTATTTTTAAAATTGAATTTGTTTTCTCACTTTGATTGCTTGAGGGCAAGCAATAGCTAAGTGTGGAGGAATTTGATAACGACCTAAATATATATATATATTCAATCTATCATTATAATGGCACTTTGTAGTATAAATAAGAGCTTCCGATACTTAATATGTTGTGTTTTATATGCAGATATAAAGTTTAAAGGATCAAAGTGAAGACATACAAAGAAGGGTCCTCAATATGCAAATAAGCCAAAGTTGTTGAAAGAAGATTCTAGATCGCCCAAAAGTGCGGCGCACAAACTCAAATGTGCATCGCACATTCACGTCTCCAAAGTGCGGCGCACTTTCGGAGAAGTGCGACACACATTTGACCCCAGACGACACTATAAATAGAGGCCACTTCCACTCATTTTACACACACCTCTCTCTCTCAATACTCCATAGCTCGAGTATTTTAGCTTTCTTAGTAAAAGTTCAGTATTATCCACTTTTGGGAGATACTTGTAACGAGAGTATTCCACTCTTCGATTCTTAGAGGAACAATACAATCATGACACTTGTGTACTCGTTTATTCAATCCAATCTAAGTATGATGATCTCTTACTCTTTTCTAATTGTTACAGGCTAAGCTATTTGTGACTATATGTGTATGTGACTATAATTAGTGATGATGCTATGATATGATCCTTTATAAATGATTTCAAGCTAATGTTGTAGAACCATTTTACCACCTAGTTCTATAAACCATATTTTATCTAAGTTGATTTGTTACGATAGTTTGGCGTTGAGAAACGCAAATTGTTATAATAAGTTTTCAAGAACATGTCTATGGTCATGAATATTTGGTTGGAGAAATCCGCTTAGAAACTTGATAAAATATTGAACTCGTTGGCAACTTGTTTTGAGATTAGTCGCTTAATTAAACGTAGGTCTTTGAATCAAACCCAAGTAAATTGTGTAAACGCCATTTTGACGAAAAAGGATTATCACTCTTTACCTACATAACATATTTTGATCATTATTATCATCATCATGAACTTATATGAACTATCCCATATTAGTCATACTTGTTACTATTCATATTATTTCAACTATTTCTTTCTTCAATCATTATCTTGATTACGAAAACGAAACTAAGTCCCAACGAACGATCCTGGCTTACCACTACAAAGCTATATTACGAACGAAAGGGTATACTTGCCCGTGTTTGTCTTCTAGTCCCTTGTTTTGTCTCAACCTTGTAATATAAATTTAAGACTTGAAAACGAACATCTACATCACAATTAGCATTAAACTTGGGCTTAAAACCAGTTTGACTTTGAGTATAACCTCCCCTTTTTAAACAGCAGGGTAGCCAATAAACTCAAAACATCTATCAATAGTATGACCAGTTTGACTGCAATAAGTACACAGAAGGTTAGGGTTGGGACCCCTATAACTTCTAGAACCATTTCCCTTGTAAGGAGTTCTATTAGGAGTATTGGAAGTACTCCTTCTATTATGATTAAAAGTCTTAGCAGCAAAAGAGGTGGCATATATTTTTGTCTCGGTATGGTCAGAGTTCTCAGGAATTCCCCTATGGGATTCCTCTCTGGATATTGTGACATAGGCCTCCTTCACATCAGGAAAAGGAACCCTAGTGAGGATAGAAGTTTTAATAGGTTGATAACAGTCATCAAGACCCATTAAGAACTGCATGAGCCTCATGATCTGCTGATGCAGAGCCAACTTAGTGCTAGCAGAGAAAGAGCACTTAATAGCACAAACACACTTAGGAAGTTTAGTAACAACATCAAATTCTCTCCAAAGGGAGTTAATTCCATGGTAATAATCAGCCAAAGTGGAACCCCCTTGTTTAACAGAAGCAATTTTTTGAAGCATGTTATAAACAACAGACCCATCAACCTTGTCATGTGTTTCATTGAATTCTTTCCACACAGAAGCAACATTCTCAGAGTAGACAAGCTTCATATAAACATCACTAGAAACAACATGCATAATCCAGGTAAGAACCATAGCATTGCATATATCCCATTGACCACACAAAACATCATCAGAGTAACACTCTCTAAGACAAGAACCATCAACAAAATCAAACTCGTCTCTAGCTTGTAAATCAAGTTTCATAGCATTGTTCCACATCCTATAGTTCTCAGTACCAATATGTTTAAAAGGAACAAGAACAGAACAGTTGTTATCACTATTATGAATGTGAAGTGGATTTCCAACATCCAAGTTGCTAATAAGAGCAACAGGATTAGGGGTGGTTTCAGGAACACCTCTATCACCACCATTTCCTCCACCACCACTAGGGGGTGGTGGAGGAGGAGTAGCAACACTACCACTCATAGCACACAACAATCATAGATAACAAGAAAAGAAAACAGACAAAAGCAGCAATAAGCAATAATAAACAGGTAGAGCAGCAAAGCAATCACATGTATAAAAGAAACAATAAACAGAAAAAAATGAATAAGAAATCAGCAAGATAAAAAAACTACACATAATGTGGATTACCCGGAATGCAAGATTGTGGACTGGGATTGGTCAGAGCAAGTATCCACACCAGTCAAGGTTGGAGGGTCAAGGTGTTAACCGAATCCATTTGCACCCACGCACAAGCAACAATAATCCAAGGAGTAACCAATAGGTAGATAAGGAAGAAAATGAAAGTGGACTTATAGTGCATAAACAACAGCTAGAATAAACAAAGAACCCCCAATATCTAGATTCACTTAGTCTAGAAGATGGGTGAGCCAAGACCAAAGAATCCCTAAAATTAGAAATTAGGGTTTTGAAAACCCTAATTTTAGTTATACCTTATATTCAACAAAAAAATCAACGGCACCACTAAGCAAGCTTCCAAAACACCAAAAAACAAAGATCCTCAAAAAATAAATTTAGTGTTTTTGAAAACCCTAATTTTACTTTTCAAGAAACTCAATGGCACCACCAAAATAATCAACGACACCACCTAGTAAAAGCTTCCTAGGCACCAGAGAACAAAGATCCCCAAAAAATAAAATTAAGGTTTGTGAAAACCCTAATTTATTTTCAAAAAAAACAACGGCACCACCAATAAAAGGTTCCAGAACATCAGGGAAACCTCAAGAACACAATCAGGATGTAAAATCCCAAAAAGAGATTTAGGGTTTCAGAAACCCTAATTGGTCGAATGATAGATCTGAACCAACAAAGCACGAGAGAGCTTAGATCGAATGCTATATCTAGAAACCTAGCTCTGATACCATGTTAAAACATAATATCAAAGATATGGAAGTAGATCTTTCACCCAACCAACCATCCTTTGGTGAATTTATTGATAATCAAAGTAATAAACAAAAAGATAAAGATTAGTCCTCAGACGAGTGTTAATCGAACGATTACAAGAGAAAAAATTGAGATCGTCCCAACTAGGTTGAGCCGATCTCCCTCACATACATAGATCACTCTAACACACAATTACAAGATGAAACTATAACTTTCAGGACAAAGATCAAATGATCTTAGAGAGAGAGATAAGAGAGAGAGCCTTGAAGGTTGTGTGTGTAAACACAGCAAGAGTGATAACCCTAACTCTGAAAGAGTTAGGGTATATAGCAAATCTCCAACGGTCCATAAGCCCATGAGTCCAATATCCAAAGCCCAACATACACAATCAACTAATAATAATAAGCATATGAGAGAAGAATCCACTATGCCACAAATGGTTCCTCAACTTTGTACCTGTAGACACAAAGAGAACAAACAAGAAATGAAAAAAATAACTTGAAAATATTGTTATTTTTAACATAGTGTAACACCAATATACACGTAGACACCAAAGACAACTCAATTCAGATTATGTTGACATCCATGCATAATTTATCACCTTCAAAATGAAAAGCAAAAAAACAATTATAACCTAAGAGAAGTTTGGTTTATAAGTTAACACCAACATAAGCTTTGAACTTCTAAACAGATTTGGAGAAAAAATATAATAAAATTCACCTAGATTAGGTCAAAATAGGTAAAATCACCCTTTGGACATTTTTGGTTAAAATAACTTAGTAAAACAAATGTAGGAACTTCATTAACTCATCTATGACAATTTATAGGACCTAAATTGAGTTTAAATCAGTAAATAAAAGAAGGATAATCTCTTTTACTAAGACTTAACCATAAATCATTAGAAACCCTAACCCGCCTAAGTTTTCTTCCCATTTTTACCTCAAACCTTTGTTAACCTTCAAACCAAGGACCCAAATCTCTTAAACACAATTTATATACCCTAATTAAACACTAATCACTCACTAATCACATTCCTAAAACCCTAATCACCAAAATTACAAAGCATAACCTAGAATCCCTTTATTTCAAACCCGTTTTTGTATTTTCCCTCCAAAACTCATTTTCAAACCATTTCCCTACATTCCAAGTTTGAAAACCTGATATTTATAAGTCCTAGGATATTTTAGAATGCCTACAAGAAGGTGGGTAAGCTCCTTGCTTGCTACACATAACCATTCTCATCCTAATCTAGCCGTGTATCATTTTTGGCCACAAATGGAAGATTTGATCAAACTAGCCTATACACTCAGCAACTAGACTTGCATAGACTTCCATATCTTCCCTTAGTCACTATCCTAACTATCTTACACGTCCTAGGCCAGAACTTTGAGGCTAAGTTTCCGAAATAGTATAAATAGGGGCGTATAGTCTTCATTCCAACTTGCACCCCGTTTCCTTTGTATCTCCTACCCATTCTCATATCCACCTCTATATACGTCTTAGGACATCCCCCAAGACCAGAAACCAGGTCAAGAAGGTAGCCATTAAATCTTTTGAAGCTTTGATAGCAAGTTGTATTCATAGGAAGCCATTAGGAGCCGTTTTGGAGCTACCTAGGTAATATCTATGTTAACCAAAGATTTGATCTTGTTATAATGCTTATTTAGAGTTTTTATAATGCCAAAATATTATTAGAAAGATTATCTAAAAGAAACTAAGTCATTTCATCATTTTAAATGAAAGTTATAAGCTAAAGATATCTTAAAACTTTAATTTTGTATTTTACATAAAATAATGAGAAAAAACCTATTTCAAAAGCTATGATTCTGTTGAAATGTTTTTATTATAATGATAAATGTGTTTTGAAACTTTGTTTGAAGTTCCTAGATCATTTGATGAATTTTTGAACTTGTTATGTGATTTTTACAAGTCTAGGGACTAAAACTATCATTTTTGAAACTATAAATCTTTATGAACTAAAAGTGTCATTTTATGAAAATATAAACTATAAGGATAAATATTTCAAATTTTGAAACCCTAAGGTTAAGTTTTGAAGGTATAAAACATAAATTTTAAAACTATATACTTTGAGGGTTAAAAGTTTGATTATGCTAAATTTATAAATTATATGTTAAAATGGTAAGTATTCTTAATTTATAAACATAAAGGATCATTTTTGTCATTTACGAAACTATATGGATGAAAAATATATAATAAAACCTATTTTCTAAATTATTATAAGTTATAAGCATTATTTTCATCAATTATGAAACTAAAGGATAAAAGATATAAATATAAAAGAACATACTTATATTAATGTGTCATATTAGTAGGGAAATTTGTACAAAGATGTTCCATCTTGATATTACGTTATGACTGAGTGGTTGGGTTTACGACTTAAAGTGCCCTCGCTCTTCAAACGTTTATAGAATGGCTTCAGAGTATAATGGCCCGGACAATGATACAATATTATCACTTTAAAGTTAAGAAATACACAACTAATACAAAAGAATATCGATCCCATAATCAAAGACTTAATACCATACCAATTATGTTAAAACAGGTTGGTCTGAGACCACGTTCTTGTTTGTTAGCTCAAGTTGATCTGTGTAACATAAACCCGACAAGATTACCAGACATAAGGTGAGTTCATAGCCTCACTAAAGTATACTACTTTCAAATGATTTGAAAACCCGTGAGGGGATATATGTTAAATTGGAATACAAGTATTTTTGGTATGCCGTCTAGATATGATTCATTGACACTATGTTTACAACTGCCTATGAAAGTCCCTTTTTTAATTGTGAACCGCTAATCATTTCTCGGAATGAGCGCTAATATCGTAAATAGTACTATTGGAGACTGACATCTCCTGTCTGGGCAAGTCGCACTTGCTAGCACCTCAGTGGTCAAACATGCATACTTTATGTTGCTAATAAGGATAGTTTGGCAGGCTTCCTCATAAGGGCAAAGTGTTGGTTTCTATGTCTAGTCGCGGTATCATAAGCTTAGTGCAACTAAATCATTTTATTATTCAAACTTACGAGCAAATAACAACGTAGCTTAGGAAAAAGGAACTTGTATTCCAAATGATTTTTAAACCTATGGATTCACTCAACATTCGTGTTGACTTTAAGCATATATTTCAGGTATTGAAATTAATAGCATGGAGCAACATACTAATGACGTGGAGAGATATAATCTTGGAAGTTTTTGTCATTCGAACCTATTTTCTAGATCTCGCGAACCTGTTATGTACAGTGTATGTACAGTTGTTTTATTAAAAATCTCTGATTTTGAATGATAAATTTATAAAGAATAAATAAAGTTTATTTAAACACTCTTGTGAGTTGTTTTCTATTACTTTGCTTCCATATCATGAAGCAATACCCCTAAAAATATTATTTCGATGCATCAAGGTAAAAATGGGGGTGTTACAGAGTGGCATCAGAGCTATAATTATAGAGAACTAAGAGATTAAATCTTAACTATAACTGGTTTTCTTACATAAAATTTCCAAGTGAAGTCTCCGCATCAAAAATCGTGCTGCTGCAAATTGTTGTAACTAACATTTAAGATTTCTAGTAATGTTATTATGTGTTTAAATGATAGTATATGTAAGTAATATAGTGCCAGCTACTGATAGAAGTAATTTTTTTTATTTTTACCGACGTCTTTAGAAATATGTCTTCCTATTTTCATCCCATCGTTATATATGATTCGGAACCAGAAAATCTTTACCTTTTAGATTTTCCAGAACCTTTAGTACTAGCCCTTTCTGCTAATAATAATAATCACCTTAACCCTTTATCACTAGAAAATAATCCGCAACCAAATAATGAAAATGTACCTATTCCGCAATATCAAACTCCTTCATCCCAAGCTTCCAATAATATCCCAAATAACCAAAACCTATTTGTGGAACAAATGGAGAATATGATCGATTATTTCAACGAAGTGCCACCCAAACGTATTGATGATTTGGAATATGAAGTCGAAAGGAGAAAGTATGAACAAGAAATGATGCAAGAGGAAATAGAGAAATTAGAGAGTAATTTTATAAAAGTGAACAATGAGAATTATGAGTTACGTAATAGGCAAAGGATAAGTGAAGAGGAGATTTCCATAGCAAGAACCAGAATGGCAACAATGGAGAAACTCATCAAGGATATTCAAGTTCGACACCAAGACAACATAAAATCATTTTTAGCAGAAATCTAGGATCTCAAGAAGAAGAAATAGACCAACTTATGAATATCTCAGCTTCCCAAAAAGCCTTGTAAATATTTTATCTTTCAGTCTTTACTTTTATGTAACAAAGAAGCTTATATGTCCATCCGTGAAGCAGATTGTTAATAAATAAAAGTTTCTTTTTCATCTTCTTTCCTTTATTTGCATATTATTCTAGAAAAGAGAAATACCTGAAAAGTATAAGTATTTAAAAGAATTATAGCAAAAGAAAGATATTATCTTAAACTAAAAAGGACTTCTCAAGTCTATTTCGTTAAAGAGAGTATTAAACTAAATAAAGGATAAATAACCTAAGAAACTTAGGACAAGTTACTAGTTATGTAAGCCCTATAAACCTATTCCCTAAAAAAATTTATGTCTCTAGATTTTTGGAAAATTTATGCTCGTAAAGCGTTGTATGTATACGCATATGACAAATGCTTAATAGACAAGTATATCTAAATTTCAAAAAATTTGTCTTCTAATTTCAGAATGACATATTTTAAGGACATCGTTATCTTCTACCATAACTCCCGAAGGACTTCGGTGAATAACTAACGATGAAGTAGCTGCAGCCTTGAAAATACCAACCTTCAAAATAGCAACGAATACTAATCCAACGGAAGACTATATAACTAGCCAGTTATAAAAATTCCAAGGAAATGAAGATGTTATTGGTATTACCCATTGGATTGAGAGGACAGAAACGATTTTCTCCCAAAGTGGTTGCATTGAGGATCACAAAGTAAAGCTTGCTATTAGTACCCTAACTAATGAATCATTTTCGTGGTGGAATTACTATTCTCAACTTGTTGGTTTTGAAGAAGCCTATAAGATGAAGTGGTAGATTTTAAGTGCCTCCTAATAACATGATATTACCCTTCAATAAAAATTGAGAAAACGAAAAAGGAATTTTGCAACCTAGTAACACAAGGAATTGATCTCAAAGCCTATTTGAGAAAATTTCAAGAGTTAGCAGAATTTTATCCTATCACTGATTCACAAAGGATGATGAAGGCTTTTATCAAAGGATTTCCCCAAGGATTAAGAAGAATGATTACTATTTATAAACCCTATAGTTTAGAAGAATCCATTAAGATTTCTTAGAAATTAATGCATCATGTAATCAAGCGCTATCTTGTGCAAGAATCAAACGCCCTTAAACGTAAATTTAGCAAAGAAGAAGAAGAATTTGCTGAAACTAATCCCAATCCCCTAAACTTTACCTATGATCCCTATTTTCCCTACCTATATTACCTGAATCCTAACCTAGTTAACCATCCCAAACCAATAAGATACAATGACTATGCTAGACACATTCCCCAATGTACGAAGTGTCTATTGCATCACACTGGAAATTGCACAACAAGGTGCCAGAACTGCTTCAAAATAGGTCATCAAACACGATACTGTTGGAGCAAGGTGAATTTTTAGATTTTCCTAAGATTTCCGTATATTGTAAATAAATAAGTGTATTAAACATATGTGAGTATTATCGATAAAAATCTATGATATTTTTTATTTTCATTTTCTAAGTGTTATTTTACTTCATTATATGGCAGAACAACTCATTTGTGTTATAAGTACTTAGAATTATATGTATTTCATTATCTTTGAACTAAATATTCAACTTATATCTTAACGGAATTTTGAAATCTGAATTACAAAATGTTTAGCCTAAATTTTCTTTATTAAAAATAGGTAAGAACAAGTAATGAGAAATTTATTTCAGAATTTCTTAAGATACGACATGACACCATCTGGATTATTGTCATTTGAATTTCGTAAAGGATCACTACAACATTCGAGGCCTTCTCCATCGAATTTTTTGATGTTTCCCCGGCGACAATTCGATGGGGAAACGTTTCCCCATCGACAGGTCGATGGGGATTCTTCGATGGGCAAGATTCAATGGGGATAGTTTCCCCATCGACAAGCGGGACCCACGCCATTTTCAGCAATAAAAAAAAAGTGCCACGCTGGACGACGTTTCCCCGGCGACACGTCGACGGGGGAAATTCGTGTACACTTAACAAAAAACTTAATTAACTAATGCTAATCTTCGTAAACTGCATGTTTTCCCCGGCGACACGAAGCCGGGGATTCTCCTTGATAATATTTGACTTGTCAACAGTTTTGACGACTTTTTAAAAAAGTCAAAATAAATCCCACTTTTCTCCGGCGTCATGTCGCCGGGGAAACATCATGGATTTTTTTATAAAGTCAAAGTTTTGTTGCTGCCTAAAAAAGTCAAAATTTGTTCAATACTTTCCCCATCGACAAGCGGGACCCACGCCATTTTCAGCAATAAAAAAAAGTGCCACGCTGGACGACGTTTCCCCGGCGACACGTCGACGGGGGAAATTTGAGTACACTTAACAAAAAACTTAATTAACTAATGCTAATCTTCGTAAACTGCATGTTTTCCCCGACGACACGAAGCCGGGGATTCTCCTTGATAATATTTGACTTGTCAACAGTTTTGACGACTTTTTAAAAAAGTCAAAATAAATCCCACTTTTCCCCGGCGACATGTCGCCGGGGAAACATCATGGATTTTTTTGTAAAGTCAAAGTTTTGTTGTTGCCTAAAAAAGTGAAAATTTGTTCAATACTTTCCCCGTCGACGTGTCGCCGGGGAAACATGTTGTTTTTTTTTGCCGACGTACCGCCGGGGAAACATGCTGTTTTTTTTTGCACAGCCTGCACATCAAACGTATAACCATAAAATACTGAGTCATCCATTGAACATCAAACGTATAAAGGATTGCACACACACTTATCATCAACAGATCACACACACACACTTATCATCTCCTACCAAACTCACCACCACCACCACCTGATTTGGTAGCAGATGGATCCCCGTGAAGCTTATAAGTGTACATGTGGAAATGGATATATAGTGTTGAGACAGTCACATCGACGCCATAGCTTTGGTAAACTTTACTATGCATGTCCTCTTTCGAAGGTAAACAAAAAAACAAGATTATGGATGTGAAAATTTTTATTTATGTAATATGTGTGATTATTAAAATTACATGTCATGTCATTTTTTTATTTTGTAACAGCCAAAAACACAAGATTATGGATGTGGAAAGTTTATATGGAAGGATGATCTAGATCTCCAACTCCGTAAGATCTTCCCCTGGATCTTCAACACCTCAAGGTTCTCCTTCAAGGCCTTTAATACATCCAAGTTCTTCTACAGGATCTTCTGAATTTGCACCCACTGAGTGCTTAAATTGCAAGATCAAAGATCTAAAGATAAAGATGTTAGAGGCAAGACTAGAAATGGAAAGACATCCTGAAGACCACGCATGTCAATCGGCTGCAATACTTCGTGAGCTTTTAAATGAAATGGAAAATCTTAGTGTTGAGTAGTAATCGGCTGCACTTCTTCACGAACTTTACGTTAAGTAGTAATATCTGTTTCCCCATCGATGGGGATTCTTCGATGGGCAAGATTCGATGGGGATAGTTTCCCCATCGACAATCCCCATCGACAAGCGGGACCCACGCCATTTTCAGCAATAAAAAAAAGTGCCACGCTGGACGACGTTTCCCTGGCGACACGTCGACGGGGGAAATTCGTGTACACTTAACAAAAAACTTAATTAACTAATGCTAATCTTCGTAAACTGCATGTTTTCCCCGGCGACACGAAGTCGGGGATTCTCCTTGATAATATTTGACTTGTCAACAGTTTTGACGACTTTTTAAAAAAGTCAAAATAAATCCCACTTTTCCCCGGTGACATGTCGCCGGGGAACATCATGGCTTTTTTTGTAAAGTCAAAGTTTTGTTGCTGCCTAAAAAAGTCAAAATTTGTTCAATACTTTCCCCATCGACAAGCAGGACCCACGCCATTTTCAGCAATCAAAAAAAAGTGCCACACTGGACGACGTTTCCCCGGCGACACGTCGACGGGGGAAATTCGTGTACACTTAACAAAAAACTTAATTAACTAATGCTAATCTTCGTATACTGCATGTTTTCCCCGGCGACACAAAGCCGGGGATTCTCCTTGATAATATTTGACTTGTCAACAGTTTTGACGACTTTTTAAAAAAGTCAAAATAAATCCCACTTTTCCCCGGCGACATGTCGCCGGGTAAACATCATGGAATTTTTTTGTAAAGTCAAAGTTTTGTTGCTGCCTAAAAAAGTCAAAATTTGTTCAATACTTTCCCGTCGACGTGTCGCCGGGGAAACATGCTGGTTTTTTTTTTTGCCGACGTGCCGACGGGGAAACATGCTGTTTTTTTTTGCACAGCCTGCACATCAAACGTATAACCATAACATACCGAGTCATCCATTGAACATCAAACATATAAAGGATTGCACACACACTTATCATCAACAGATCATACACACACACTTATCATCTCCTACCAAACTCACCACCACCACCACCTGATTTGGTAGCAGATGGATCCCCGTGAAGCTTATAAGTGTACATGTGGAAATGGATATATAATGTTGAGACAGTCACATCGACGCCATAGCTTTGGTAAACTTTACTATGCATGTCCTCTTTCGAAGGTAAACAAAAAAACAAGATTATGGATGTGAAAATTTTTATTTATGTAATATGTGTGATTATTAAAATTACATGTCATGTCATTTTTTTATTTTGTAACAGCCAAAAACACAAGATTATGGATGTGGAAAGTTTATATGGAAGGATGATATAGATCTCCAACTCCGTATAAGATCTTCCCCTGGAACTTCAACACCTCAAGGTTCTCCTTCAAGGCCTTTAATACATCCAAGTTCTTCTACGGGATCTTCTGAATCTGCACCCACTGAGTGCTTAAATTGCAAGATCAAAGATCTAAAGATAAAGATGTTAGAGGCAAGACTAGAAATGGAAAGGCATCCTGAAGACCATGCATATCAATCGGCTGCAATACTTCGTGAGCTTTTAAATGAAATGGAAAATCTTAGTGTTGAGTAGTAATCGGCTGCACTTCTTCACGAACTTTACGTTAAGTAGTAATGTCTGTTTCCCCATCGATGGGGATTCTTCGATGGGCAAGATTCGATGGGGATAGTTTCCCCATCGACAATCCCCATCGACAAGCGGGACCCACGCCATTTTCAGCAATAAAAAAAGTGCCACGTTGGACGACGTTTCCCCGGTGACACGTCGACGGGGGAAATTCGTGTACACTTAACAAAAAACTTAATTAACTAATGCTAATCTTCATAAACTGCATGTTTTCCCCGGCGACACGAAGCCGGGGATTCTCCTTGATAATATTTGACTTGTCAACAGTTTTGACGACTTTTTAAAAAAGTCAAAATAAATCCCACTTTTCCCTGGCGACATGTCGCCGGGGAAACATCATGGATTTTTTTGTAAAGTCAAAGTTTTGTTGCTGCCTAAAAAAGTCAAAATTTGTTCAATACTTTCCCCATCGACAAGCGGGACACACGCCATTTTCAGCAATGAAAAAAAAGTGCCACGCTGGACGACGTTTCCCCGGCGACACGTCGACGGGGGAAATTCGTGTACACTTAACAAAAAACTTAATTAACTAATGCTAATCTTCGTAAACTACATGTTTTCCCCGGCGACACAAAACCGGGGATTCTCCTTGATAATATTTGACTTGTCAACAGTTTTGACGACTTTTAAAAAAAGTCAAAATAAATCCCACTTTTCCCCGGCGACATGTCGCCGGGTAAACATCATGGATTTTTTTTGTAAAGTCAAAGTTTTGTTGCTGCCTAAAAAAGTCAAAATTTGTTCAATACTTTCCCGTCGACGTGTCGCCGGGGAAACAAGCTAGTTTTTTTTTGCCGACGTGCCGCCGGGCAAACATGCTGTTTTTTTTTTTGCACAGCCTCAACATCAAACGTATAACCATAACATACCGAGTCATCCATTGAACATCAAACGTATAAAGGATTGCACACACACTTATCATCAACAGATCACACACACACACTTATCATCTCCTACCAAACTCACCACCTCCACCACCTGATTTGGTAGCAGATGGATCCCCGTGAAGCTTATAAGTGTACATGTGGAAATGAATATATAGTATTGAGACAGTCACATCGACGCCATAGCTTTGGTAAACTTTACTATGCATGTCCTCTTTCGAAGGTAAACAAAAAAACAAGATTATGGATGTGAAAATTTTATTTATGTCATATGTGTGATTATTTAAATTACATGTCATGTCATTTTTTTATTTTGCAACAGCCAAAAACACAAGATTATGGATGTGGAAAGTTTATATGGAAGGATGGTCTAGATCTCCAACTCCGTATAAGATCTTCCCCTGGATCTTCAACACCTCAAGGTTCTCCTTGAAGGCCTTTAATACATCCAAATTCTTCTACGGGATCTTCTGAATCTGCACCCACTGAGTGCTTAAATTGCAAGATCAAAGATCTAAAGATAAAGATGTTAGAGGCAAGACTGGAAATGGAAAGACATCCTGAAGACCACGCATGTCAATCGGCTGCAATACTTCGTGAGCTTTTAAATGAAATGGAAAATCTTAGCGTTGAGTAGTAATCGGCTGCACTTCTTCACGAACTTTACGTTAAGTAGTAATGTCTGTTTCCCCATCGATGGGTATTCTTCGATGGGCAAGATTCGATGGGGATAGTTTCCCCATCGAAAATCCCCATCGACAAGCGGGACACACGCCATTTTCAGCAATAAAAAAGTGCCACGCTGGATGACGTTTCCCCGATGACACGTCGACGGGGGAAATTCGTGTACACTTAACAAAAAACTTAATTAACTAATGCTAATCTTCGTAAACTGCGTGTTTTCCCCGGCGACACGAAACCGGGGATTCTCCTTGATAATATTTGACTTGTCAACAGTTTTGACGACTTTTTTAAAAAGTCAAAATAAATCCCACTTTTCCCCGGCGACATGACGCCGGGGAAACATCATGGATTTTTTTTGTAAAGTCAAAGTTTTGTTGCTGCCTAAAAAGTCAAAATTTGTTCAGTACTTTCCCCGTCGACGTGTCGCCGGGGAAACATGCTGTTTTTCTTTTGCCGACGTGCCGCCGGGGAAACATGCTATTTTTTTTGCACAGCCTGCACATCAAACGTATAACCATAACATACCGAGTCATCCATTGAAAATCAAACGTATAAAGGATTGCACACACACTTATCATCAACAGATCATACACACACACTTATCATCTCCTACCAAACTCACCACCACCACCACCTGATTTGGTAGCAGATGGATCCCCGTGAAGCTTATAAGTGTATATGTGGAAATGGATATATAGTGTTGAGACAGTCACATCGACGCCATAGCTTTGGTAAACTTTACTATGCATGTCCTCTTTCGAAGGTAAACAAAAAAACAAGATTATGGATGTGAAAAATTTTATTTATGTAATATGTGTGATTATTAAAATTACATGCCATGTCATTTTTTTATTTTGTAACAGCCAAAAACACAAGATTATGGATGTGGAAAGTTTATATGGAAGGATGATCTAGATCTCCAACTCCGTATAAGATCTTCCCCTGGATCTTCAACACCTCAAGGTTATCCTTCAAGGCCTTTAATACATCCAAGTTCTTCTACAGGATCTTCTGAATCTGCACCCACTGAGTGCTTAAATTGCAAGATCAAAGATCTAAAGATAAAGATGTTAGAGGCAAGACTAGAAATGGAAAGGCATCCTGAAGACCACGCATGTCAATCGGCTGCAATAATTTATGAGCTTTTAAATCAAATGGAAAATCTTAGCGTTGAGTAGTAATCGTCTGCACTTCTTCACGAACTTTACGTTAAGTAGTAATGTCTGTTTCCCCATCGATGGGGATTCTTCGATGGGCAAGATTCGATGGGGATAGTTTCCCCATCGACAAGCGGGACCCACACCATTTTCAGTAATAAAAAAAAGTGCCACGCTGGACGACGTTTCCCCGGCGACACGTCGACGGGGGAAATTCATGTACACTTAACAAAAAACTTAATTAACTAATGCTAATCTTCGTAAACTGCATGTTTTCCCCGAAGACACGAAGCCGGGGATTCTCCTTGATAATATTTGACTTGTCAACAGTTTTGACGACTTTTTAAAAAAGTCAAAATAAATCCCACTTTTCCCCGGTGACATGTCGCCGGGGAAACATCATGGCTTTTTTTGTAAAGTTAAAGTTTTGTTGCTGCCTAAAAAAGTAAAAATTTGTTCAATACTTTCCCCATCGACAAGCGGGACCCACGCCATTTTCAGCAATAAAAAAAAAGTGCCACACTGGACGACGTTTCCCCGGCGACACGTCGACGGGGGAAATTTGTGTACACTTAACAAAAAACTTAATTAACTAATGCTAATCTTCGTAAACTGCATGTTTTCCCCGGCGACACAAAGGCGGGGATTCTCCTTGATAATATTTGACTTGTGAACAGTTTTGACGACTTTTTAAAAAAGTCAAAATAAATCCAACTTTTCCCCGGCGACATGTCACGGGGAAACATCATGGATTTTTTGTAAAGTCAAAGTTTTGTTGCTGCCTAAAAAAGTCAAAATTTGTTCAATACTTTCCCCGTCGACGTGTCGCCGGGAAACATGCTGTTTTTTTGCCGACGTGCCGCCGGGGAAACGTGCTGTTTTTTTTTTGCACAGCCTGCACATCAAACGTATAACCATAACATACCGAGTCATCCATTGAAAATCAAACGTATAAAGGATTGCACACACACTTATCATCAACAGATCACACACACACACTTATCATCTCCTACCAAACTCACCACCACCACCACCTGATTTGGTAGCAGATGGATCCCCGTGAAGCTTATAAGTGTACATGTGGAAATGGATATATAGTGTTGAGGCAGTCACATCGACGCCATAGCTTTGGTAAAGTTTACTATGCATGTCCTCTTTCGAAGGTAAACAAAAAAACAAGATTATGGATGTGAAAATTTTTATTTATGTAATATGTGTGATTATTAAAATTACATGTCATGTCATTTTTTTATTTTGTAACAGCCAAAAACACAAGATTATGGATGTGGAAAGTTTATATGGAAGGATGATCTAGATCTCCAACTCCGTATAAGATCTTCCCCTGGATCTTCAACACCTCAAGGTTCTCCTTCAAGGCCTCTAATACATCCAAGTTCTTCTACGGGATCTTCTGAATCTGCACCCACTGAGTGCTATAATTGCAAGATCAAAGATATAAAGATAAAGATGTTAGAGGCAAGACTAGAAATGGAAAGGCATCCTGAAGACCACGCATTTCAATCGGCTGCAATACTTCGTGAGCTTTTAAATGAAATGGAAAATCTTAGCGTTGAGTAGTAATCGGCTGCACTTCTTCACGAACTTTACGTTAAGTAGCAATGTCTGTTTCCCCATCGATGGGGATTCTTCGATGGGCAAGATTCGATGGGGATAGTTTCCCCATCGACAATCCCCATCGACAAGCGGGACCCACGCCATTTTCAGCAATAAAAAAAGTGCCACGCTGGACGACGTTTCCCCGATGACACGTCGACGGGGGAAATTCGTGTACACTTAACAAAAAACTTAATTAACTAATGCTAATCTTCGTAAACTGCATGTTTTCCCCGGCGACACGAAGCCGGGGATTCTCCTTGATAATATTTGACTTGTCAACAGTTTTGACGACTTTTTAAAAAAGTCAAAATAAATCCCACTTTTCCCCGGTGACATGTCACCGGGGAAACATCATGGCTTTTTTTGTAAAGTTAAAGTTTTGTTGCTGCCTAAAAAAGTCAAAATTTGTTCAATACTTTCCCCGTCGACGTGTCGCCGGGAAACATGCTGTTTTTAGAGGCAAGACTGGAAATGGAAAGGCATCCTGAAGACCACGCATGTCAAACGGCTGCAATACTTCGTGAGCTTTAAAATGAAATGGCAAATCTTAGCGTTGAGTAGTAATCGGCTGCACTTCTTCACGAACTTTACGTTAAGTAGTAATGTCTGTTTCCCCATCGATGGGGATTCTTCGATGGGCAAGATTCGATGGGGATAGTTTCCCCATCGACAATCCCCATCGACAAGCGGGACCCACGCCATTTTCAGCAATAAAAAAAAGTGCCACGCTGGACGACGTTTCCCCAGCGACACGTCGACGGGGGAAATTCGTGTACACTTAACAAAAAACTTAATTAACTAATGCTAATCTTCATAAACTGCATGTTTTCCCCGGCGACACGAAGCCGGGGATTCTCCTTGATAATATTTGACTTGTCAACAGTTTTGACGACTTGTAAAGTCAAAGTTTTGTTGCTGCCTAAAAAAGTCAAAATTTGTTCAATACTTTCCCCGTCGACGTGTCGCCGGGGAAACATGTTTTTTTTTCTGACGTGCCGCCGGGGAAACATGCTGTTTTTTTTGTTGCACAGCCTGCACATCAAATGTATAACCATAACATACCGAGTCATCCATTGAAAATCAAACGTATAAAGGATTGCACACACACTTATCATCAACAGATCACACACACACACTTATCATCTCCTACCAAACCACCACCTCCACCACCTGATTTGGTAGCAGATGGGTCCCCGTGAAGCTTATAAGTGTACATGTGGAAATGGATATATAGTGTTGAGACAGTCACATCGACGCCATAGCTTTGGTAAACTTTACTATGCATGTCCTCTTTCGAAGGTAAACAAAAAAACAAGATTATGGATGTGAAAATTTTTATTTATGTAATATGTGTGATTATTAAAATTACATGTCATATCATTTTTTTATTTTGTAACAGCCAAAAACACAAGATTATGGATGTGGAAAGTTTATATGGAAGGATGATCTAGATCTCCAACTCCGTATAAGATCTTCCCCTGGATCTTCAATACCTCAAGGTTCTCCTTCAAGGCCTTTAATACATCCAAGTTCTTCTACGGGATCTTCTGAATCTGCACCCACTGAGTGCTTAAATTACAAGATCAAAGATCTAAAGATAAAGATGTTAGAGGCAAGACTAGAAATGGAAAGGCATCCTGAAGACCACGCATGTCAATCGGCTGCAATAATTCGTGAGCTTTTAAATGAAATGGAAAATCTTAGCGTTGAGTAGTAATCGGCTGCACTTCTTCACGAACTTTACGTTAGGTAGTAATGTCTGTTTCCCCATCAATGGGGATTCTTCGATGGGCAAGATTCGATGAGGATAGTTTCCCCATCGACAAGCGGGACCCACGCCATTTTCAGCAATAAAAAAAAGTGCCACGCTGGACGACGTTTCCCCGATGACACGTCGACGGGGGAAATTCGTGTACACTTAACAAAAAACTTAATTAACTAATGCCAATCTTCGTAAAATGCATGTTTTCCCCGGCGACACGAAGCCGGGGATTCTCCTTGATAATATTTGACTTGTCAACAGTTTTGACGACTTTTAAAAAAAGTCAAAATAAATCCCACTTTTCCCCGGCGACATGTCGCCGTGGAAACATCATGGCTTTTTTTGTAAAGTCAAAGTTTTGTTGCTGCCTAAAAAAGTCAAAATTTGTTCAATACTTTCCCCATGACAAGCGGGACCCACGCCATTTTAAGCAATAAAAAAAAAGTGCCACGCTGGACGAAGTTTCCCCGGCGACACGTCGACGGGGGAAATTCGTGTACACTTAACAAAAAACTTAATTAACTAATGCTAATCTTCGTAAACTGCATGTTTTCCCCGGCGACACAAAGCCGGGGATTCTCCTTGATAATATTTGACTTGTCAACAGTTTTGACGACTTTTTAAAAAAGTAAAAGTTTGTTCAATACTTTCCCCGTCGACGTGTCGCCGGGGAAACATGCTGTTTTTTTTTTTGCCGACGTGCCGCCGGGGAAACATGCTGTTTTTTTTTTGCACATCCTGCACATCAAACGTATAACCATAACATACCGGGTCATCCATTGAACATCAAACGTATAAAGGATTGCACACACACTTATCATCAACAGATCACACACACACACTTATCATCTCCTACCAAACTCACCACCTCCACCACCTGATTTAGTAGCAGATGGATCCCCGTGAAGCTTATAAGTGTACATGTGGAAATGGATATATAGTGTTGAGGCAGTCACATCGACGCCATAGCTTTGGTAAAGTTTACTATGCATGTCCTCTTTCGAAGGTAAACAAAAAAACAAGATTATGGATGTGAAAATTTTTATTTATGTAATATGTGTGATTATTAAAATTACATGTCATGTCATTTTTTTATTTTGTAACAGCCAAAAACACAAGATTATGGATGTGGAAAGTTTATATGGAAGGATGATCTAGATCTCCAACTCCGTATAAGATCTTCCCCTGGATCTTCAACACCTCAAGGTTCTCCTTCAAGGCCTCTAATACATCCAAGTTCTTCTACGGGATCTTCTGAATCTGCACCCACTGAGTGCTATAATTGCAAGATCAAAGATATAAAGATAAAGATGTTAGAGGCAAGACTAGAAATGGAAAGGCATCCTGAAGACCACGCATTTCAATCGGCTGCAATACTTCGTGAGCTTTTAAATGAAATGGAAAATCTTAGCGTTGAGTAGTAATCGGCTGCACTTCTTCACGAACTTTACGTTAAGTAGCAATGTCTGTTTCCCCATCGATGGGGATTCTTCGATGGGCAAGATTCGATGGGGATAGTTTCCCCATCGACAATCCCCATCGACAAGCGGGACCCACGCCATTTTCAGCAATAAAAAAAAGTGCCACGCTGGACGACGTTTCCCCGATGACACGTCGACGGGGGAAATTCGTGTACACTTAACAAAAAACTTAATTAACTAATGCTAATCTTCGTAAACTGCATGTTTTCCCCGGCGACACGAAGCCGGGGATTCTCCTTGATAATATTTGACTTGTCAACAGTTTTGACGACTTTTTAAAAAAGTCAAAATAAATCCCACTTTTCCCCGGTGACATGTCACCGGGGAAACATCATGGCTTTTTTTGTAAAGTTAAAGTTTTGTTGCTGCCTAAAAAAGTCAAAATTTGTTCAATACTTTCCCCGTCGACGTGTCGCCGGGAAACATGCTGTTTTTTTGCCGACGTGCCGCCGGGGAAACGTGCTGTTTTTTTTTTTGCACAGCCTGCACATCAAACGTATAACCATAACATACCGAGTCATCCATTGAAAATGAAACGTATAAAGGATTGCACACACACTTATCATCAACAGATCACACACACACACTCATCATCTCCTACCAAACTCACCACCACCACCACCTGATTTGGTAGCAGATGGATCCCCGTGAAGCTTATAAGTGTACATGTGGAAATGGATATATAGTGTTGAGACAGTCACATCGACGCCATAGCTTTGATAAACTTTACTATGCATGTCCTCTTTCGAAGGTAAACAAAAAAACAAGATTATGGATGTGAAAATTTTTATTTATGTAATATGTGTGATTATTAAAATTACATGTCATGTCATTTTTTTATTTTGTAACAGCCAAAAACACAAGATTATGGATGTGGAAAGTTTATATGGAAGGATGATCTAGATCTCCAACTCCGTATAAGATCTTCCCCTGGATCTTCAACACCTCAAGGTTATCCTTCAAGGCCTTTAATACATCCAAGTTCTTCTACGGGATCTTCTGAATCTGCACCCACTGAGTGCTATAATTGCAAGATCAAAGATATAAAGATAAAGATGTTAGAGGCAAGACTAGAAATGGAAAGGCATCCTGAAGACCACGCATTTCAATCGGCTGCAATACTTCGTGAGCTTTTAAATGAAATGGAAAATCTTAGCGTTGAGTAGTAATCGGCTGCACTTCTTCACGAACTTTACGTTAAGTAGTAATGTCTGTTTCCCCATCGATGGGGATTCTTCGATGGGCAAGATTCGATGGGGATAGTTTCCCCATCGATAAGCGGGACCCACACCATTTTCAGTAATAAAAAAAAGTGCCACGCTGGACGGCGATTCCCCGGCGACACGTCGACGGGGGAAATTCGTGTACACTTAACAAAAAACTTAATTAACTAATGCTAATCTTCGTAAACTGCATGTTTTCCCCGACGACACGAAGCCGGGGATTCTCCTTGATAATATTTGACTTGTCAACAGTTTTGACGACTTTTTAAAAAAGTCAAAATAAATCCCACTTTTCCCCGGTGACATGTCACCGGGGAAACATCATGGCTTTTTTTGTAAAGTTAAAGTTTGTTGCTGCCTAAAAAAGTCAAAATTTGTTCAATACTTTCCCCATCGACAAGCGGGACCCACGCCATTTTCAGCAATAAAAAAAAAGTGCCACACTGGACGACGTTTCCCCGGCGACACGTCGACGGGGGAAATTTGTGTACACTTAACAAAAAACTTAATTAACTAATGCTAATCTTCGTAAACTGCATGTTTTCCCCGGCGACACAAAGCCGGGGATTCTCCTTGATAATATTTGACTTGTGAACAGTTTTGACGACTTTTTAAAAAAGTCAAAATAAATCCCACTTTTCCCCGGCGACATGTCACCGGGGAAACATCATGGATTTTTTGTAAAGTCAAAGTTTTGTTGCTGCCTAAAAAAGTCAAAATTTGTTCAATACTTTCCCCGTCGACGTGTCGCCGGGAAACATGCTGTTTTTTTTGCCGACGTGCCGCCGGGGAAACGTGCTGTTTTTTTTTTGCACAGCCTGCACATCAAACGTATAACCATAACATACCGAGTCATCCATTGAAAATCAAACGTATAAAGGATTGCACACACACTTATCATCAACAGATCACACACACTCATCATCTCCTACCAACTCACCACCACCACCACCTGATTTGGTAGCAGATGGATCCCCGTGAAGCTTATAAGTGTACATGTGGAAATGGATATATAGTGTTGAGACAGTCACATCGACGCTATAGCTTTGATAAACTTTACTATGCATGTCCTCTTTCGAAGGTAAACAAAAAAACAAGATTATGGATGTGAAAAATTTTATTTATGTAATATGTGTGATTATTAAAATTACATGTCATGTCATTTTTTTATTTTGTAACAGCCAAAAAAACAAGATTATGGATGTGGAAAGTTTATATGGAAGGATGATCTAGATCTCCAACTCCGTATAAGATCTTCCCCTGGATCTTCAACACCTCAAGGTTATCCTTCAAGGCCTTTAGTACATCCAAGTTCTTCTACGGGATCTTCTGAATCTGCAGCCACTGAGTGCTGTAATTGCAAGATCAAAGATATAAAGATAAAGATGTTAGAGGCAAGACTAGAAATGGAAAGGCATCCTGAAGACCACGCATTTCAATCGGCTGCAATACTTCGTGAGCTTTTAAATGAAATGGAAAATCTTAGCGTTGAGTAGTAATCGGCTGCACTTCTTCACGAACTTTACGTTAAGTAGTAATGTCTGTTTCCCCATCGATGGGGATTCTTCGATGGGCAAGATTCGATGGGGATAGTTTCCCCATCGACAATCCCCATCGACAAGCGGGACCCACGCCATTTTCAGCAATAAAAAAAGTGCCACGCTGGACGACGTTTCCCCGGAGACACGTCGACGGGGGAAATTCGTGTATACTTAACAAAAAACTTAATTAACTAATGCTAATCTTCGTAAACTGCATGTTTTCCCCGGCGACACGAAGCTGGGGATTCTCCTTGATAATATTTGACTTGTCAACAGTTTTGACGACTTTTTAAAAAAGTCAAAATAAATCCCACTTTTCCCCGGTGACATGTCGCCGGGGAACATCATGGCTTTTTTTGTAAAGTCAAAGTTTTGTTGCTGCCTAAAAAAGTAAAAATTTGTTCAATACTTTCCCCATCGACAAGCGGGACCCACGCCATTTTCAGCAATAAAAAAAAGTGCCACGCTGGACGACGTTTCTCCGGCAACACGTCGACGGGGGAAATTCGTGTACACTTAACAAAAAACTTAATTAACTAATGCTAATCTTCGTAAACTGCATGTTTTCCCCGGCGACACAAAGCCGGGGATTCTCCTTGATAATATTTGACTTGTCAACAGTTTTGACGACTTTTTAAAAACGTCAAAATAAATCCCACTTTTCCCTAGCGACATGTCGCCAGGGAAACATCATGGATTTTTTTGTAAAGTCAAAGTTTTGTTGCTGCCTAAAAAAGTCAAAATTTGTTCAATACTTTCCCCGTCGACGTGTCGCCGGGGAAACATGATGTTTTTTTTTGCCAACGTGCCGCCGGGGAAACATGCTGTTTTTTTTTTGCACAGCCTGCACATCAAACGTATAACCATAACATACCGAGTCATCCATTGACAATCAAATGTATAAAGCATTGCACACACACTTATCATCAACAGATCACACACACACACACTTATCATCTCCTACCAAACTCACCACCACCACCACCTGATTTGGTAGCAGATGGATCCCCGTGAAGCTTTTAAGTGTACATGTGGAAATGGATATATAGTGTTGAGACAGTCACATCGACGCCATAGCTTTGGTAAACTTTACTATGCATGTCCTCTTTCGAAGGTAAACAAAAAAACAAGATTATGGATGTAAAAATTTGTATTTATGTAATATGTGTGATTATTAAAATTACATGTCATGTCATTTTTTTATTTTGTAACAGCCAAAAACACAAGATTATGGATGTGGAAAGTTTATATGGAAGGATGATCTAGATCTCCAACTCCGTATAAGATCTTCCCCTGGATCTTCAACACCTCAAGGTTCTCCTTCAAGGCCTTTAATACATCCAAGTTCTTCTACGGGATATTCTGAATCTGCACCCACTGAGTGCTTAAATTGCAAGATCAAAGATCTAAAGATAAAGATGTTAGAGGCAAGACTAGAAATGGAAAGGCATCCTGAAGACCACGCATGTCAATCGGCTGCAATACTTCGTGAACTTTTAAATGAAATGGAAAATCTTAGCGTTGAGTAGTAATCGGCTGCACTTCTTCACGAACTTTACGTTAAGTAGTAATGTCTGTTTCCCCATCGATGGGGATTCTTCGATGGGCAAAATTCGATGGGGATAGTTTCCCCATCGACAATCCCCATCGACAAGCGGGACCCACGCCATTTTCAGCAATAAAAAAAAAGTGCCACGCTGGACGAGGTTTCCCCGGCGACACGTCGACGGGGGAAATTCGTGTACACTTAACAAAAAACTTAATTAACTAATGCTAATCTTCGTAAACTGCATGTTTTCCCCGGCGACACGAAGCCCGGGATTCTCCTTGATAATATTTGACTTGTCAACAGTTTTGACGACTTTTTAAAAAAGTCACAATAAATCCCACTTTTGTAGTCAAAGTTTTGTTGCTGCCTAAAAAGTCAAAATTTGTTCAATACTTTCCCCGTCGAGGTGTCGCCGGGGAAACATGCTGTTTTTTTTTTGCCGACGTGCCGCTGGGGAAACATGCTGTTTTTTTTTTGCACAGCCTACACATCAAACGTATAACCATAACATACTGAGTCATCCATTGAAAATCAAACGTATAAAGGATTGCACACACACTTATCATCAACAGATCACACACACACACACACTTATCATCTCCTACCAAACTCACCACCACCACCACCTGATTTGGTAGCAGATGGATCCCCGTGAAGCTTATAAGTGTACATGTGGAAATGGATATATAGTGTTGAGACAGTCACATCGACGCCATAGCTTTGGTAAACTTTACTATGCATGTCCTCTTTCGAAGGTAAACAAAAAAACAAGATTATGGATGTGAAAATTTTTATTTATGTAATATGTGTGATTATTAAAATTACATGTCATGTCATTTTTTTATTTTGTAACAGCCAAAAACACAAGATTATGGATGTGGAAAGTTTATATGGAAGGATGATCTAGATCTCCAACTCCGTATAAGATCTTCCCCTCGATCTTCAACACCTTAAGGTTATCCTTCAGGGCCTTTAATACATCCAAGTTCTTCTACAGGATCTTCTGAATCTGCCCCCACTGAGTGCTTAAATTGCAAGATCAAAGATCTAAAGATAAATATGTTAGCGGCAAGACTAGAAATGGAAAGGCATCCAGAAGACCACGCATGTCAATCGGCTGCAATACTTTATGAGCTTTTAAATGAAATGGAAAATCTTAGCGTTGAGTAGTAATCGGCTGCACTTCTTCACGAACTTTACGTTAAGTAGTAATGTCTGTTTCCCCATCGATGGGGATTCTTCGATGGGCAAGATTCGATGGGGATAGTTTCCCCATCGACAAGCGGGACCCACGCCATTTTCAACAATAAAAAAAATGCCACGCTGGACGACGTGTCCCCGGCGACACGTCGACGGGGGAAATTCGTGTACACTTAACAAAAAACTTAATTAACTAATGCTAATCTTCGTAAACTGCATGTTTTCCCCGGCGACACAAAGCCGGGGATTCTCCTTGATAATATTTGACTTGTGAACAGTTTTGACGACTTTTTAAAAAAGTCAAAATAAATCCCACTTTTCCCCAGCGACATGTCGTCAGGGAAACATCATGGATTTTTTTGTAAAGTCAAAGTTTTGTTGCTGCCTAAAAAAGTCAAAATTTGTTCAATACTTTTCCCGTCGACGTGTCGCCGGGGAAACATGCTGTTTTTTTTTTGCCAACGTGCCGCCGGGGAAACATGCTGTTTTTTTTGCACAGCCTGCACATCAAACGTATAACCATAACATACCGAGTCATCCATTGAAAATCAAACGTATAAAGGATTGCACACACACTTATCATCAACAGATCACACACACACACTTATCATCTCCTACCAAACTCACCACCACCACCACCTGATTTGGTAGCAGATGGATCCCCGTGAAGCTTATAAGTGTACATGTGGAAATGGATATTTAGTGTTGAGACAATCACATCGACGCCATAGCTTTGGTAAACTTTACTATGCATGTCCTCTTTCGAAGGTAAACAAAAAAACAAGATTATGGATGTGAAAATTTGTATTTATGTAATATGTGTGATTATTAAAATTACATGTCATGTCATTTTTTTATTTTGTAACAGTCAAAAACACAAGATTATGGATGTGGAAAGTTTATATGGAAGGATGATCTAGATCTCCAACTCCGTATAAGATCTTCCCCTGGATCTTCAACACCTCAAGGTTCTCCTTCAAGGCCTTTAATACATCCAAGTTCTTCTACAGGATCTTCTGAATCTGCACCCACTGAGTGCTTAAATTGCAAGATCAAAGATCTAAAGATAAATATGTTAGAGGCAAGACTAGAAATGGAAAGGCATCCTGAAGACCAGCATGTCAATCGGCTGCAATACTTCGTGAACTTTTAAATGAAATGGAAAATCTTAGCGTTGAGTAGTAATCGGCTGCACTTCTTCACGAACTTTACGTTAAGTAGTAATGTCTGTTTCCCCATCGATGGGGATTCTTCGATGGGCAAGATTCGATGGGGATAGTTTCCCCATCGACAATCCCCATCGACAAGCGGGACCCACGCCATTTTCAGCAATAAAAAAAAAGTGCCACGCTGGACGACGTTTCCCCGGCGACACGTCGACGGGGGAAATTCGTGTACACTTAACAAAAAACTTAATTAACTAATGCTAATATTCGTAAACTGCATGTTTTCCCCGGCGACACGAAGCCGGGGATTCTCCTTGATAATATTTGACTCGTCAACAGTTTTGACGACTTTTTAAAAAAGTCAAAATAAATCCCACTTTTCCCCGGCGACATGTCGCCGGGGAAACATCATGAATTTTTTTGTAAAGTCAAAGTTTTGTTGCTGCCTAAAAAAGTCAAAATTTGTTCAATATTTTCCCCGTCGTCGTGTCGCCATGCTGTTTCTTTTTGCCGACGTACCGCCGGGGAAACATGCTGTTTTTTTTTTTGCACAGCCTGCACATCAAACGTATAACCATAACATACCGAGTCATCCATTGAAAATCAAACATATAAAGGATTGCACACACACTTATCATCAACAGATCACACACACACACTTATCATCTCCTACCAAACTCACCACCACCACCACCTGATTTGGTAGCAGATGGATCACCGTGAAGCTTATATGTGTACATGTGGAAATGGATATATAGTGTTGAGACAGTCACATCGACGCCATAGCTTTGGTAAACTTTACTATGCATGTCCTCTTTCGAAGGTAAACAAGATTATGGATGTGAAAATTTTTATTTATGTACTATGTGTGATTATTAAAATTACATGTCATGTCATTTTTTATTTTGTAACAGCCAAAAACACAAGATTATGGATGTGGAAAGTTTATATGGAAGGATGATCTAGATCTCCAACTCCGTATAAGATCTTCCCCTGGATCTTCAACACCTCAAGGTTCTCCTTCAAGGCCTTTAATACATCCAAGTTCTTCTACAGGATCTTCTGAATCTGCACCCACTGAGTGCTTAAATTGCAAGATCAAAGATCTAAAGATAAAGATGTTAGAGGCAAGACTAGAAATGGAAAGGCATCCTGAAGACCACTCATATCAATCGGCTGCAATACTTCGTGAGCTTTTAAATGAAATGGAAAATCTTAGCGTTGAGTAGTAATCGGCTGCACTTCTTCACGAACTTTACGTTAAGTAGTAATGTCTGTTTCCCCATCGATGGGGATTCTTCGATGGGCAAGATTCGATGGGGATAGTTTCCCCATCGACAATCCCCATCGACAAGCGGGACCCACGCCATTTTCAGCAATAAAAAAAAAGTGCCACGCTGGACGACGTTTCCCCGGCGACACGTCGACGGGGGAAATTCGTGTACACTTAACAAAAAACTTAATTAACTAATGCTAATATTCGTAAACTTCATGTTTTCCCCGGCGACACGAAGCCGGGGATTCTCCTTGATAATATTTGACTTGTCAACAGTTTTGACGACTTTTTAAAAAAGTCAAAATAAATCCCACTTTTCCCCGGCGACATGTCGCCGGGAAAACATCATGGATTTTTTTGTAAAGTCAAAGTTTTGTTGCTGCCTAAAAAAGTCAAAATTTGTTCAAAATTTTCCCCGTCGACGTGTCGCCGGGGAAACATGCTGTTTTTTTGCCGACGTGCCGCCGGGGAAACATGCTGTTTTTTTTTTGCACAGCCTGCACATCAAACGTATAACCATAACATACCGAGTCATCCATTGAAAATCAAACGTATAAAGGATTGCACACACACTTATCATCAACAGATCACACACACACTTATCATCTCCTACCAAACTCACCACCACCACCACCTGATTTGGTAGCAGATGGATCCCCGTGAAGCTTATAAGTGTACATGTGGAAATGGATATATAGTGTTGAGACATTCACATCGACGCCATAGCTTTGGTAAACTTTACTATGCATGTCCTCTTTCGAAGGTAAACAAAAAAACAAGATTATGGATGTGAAAATTTTTATTTATGTAATATGTGTGATTATTAAAATTACATGTCATGTCATTTTTTTATTTTGTAACAGCCAAAAACATAAGATTATGGATGTGGAAAGTTTATATGGAAGGATGATCTAGATCTCCAACTCCGTATAAGATCTTCCCCTGGATCTTCAACACCTCAAGGTTCTCCTTCAAGGCCTTTAATACATCCAAGTTCTTCTATGGGATCTTCTGAATCTGTAACCACTGAGTGCTTAAATTGCAAGATCAAAGATCTAAAGATAAAGATGTTAGAGGCAAGACTAGAAATGGAAAGGCATCCTGAAGACCACGCATGTCAATCGGCTGCAATACTTCGTGAGCTTTTAAATGAAATGGAAAATCTTAGCGTTGAGTAGTAACCGGCTGCACTTCTTCACGAACTTTACGTTAAGTAGTAATGTCTGTTTCCCCATCGATGGGGATTCTTCGATGGGGATAGTTTCCCCATCGACAATCCCCATCGACAAGCGGGACCCACGCCATTTTCAGCAATAAAAAAAAAGTGCCACGCTGGACGACGTTTCCCCGGCGACACGTCGACGGGGGAAATTCGTGTACACTTAACAAAAAACTTAATTAACTAATGCTAATCTTCATAAACTGCATGTTCTCCCCGGCGACACGAAGCCGGGATTCTCCTTGATAATATTTGACTTGTCAACAGTTTTGACGACTTTTTAAAAAAGTCAAAATAAATCCCACTTTTCCCCAGCGACACGTCGCCAGGGAAACATCATGGATTTTTTTGTAAAGTCAAAGTTTTGTTGCTGCCTAAAAAAGTCAAAATTTGTTCAATACTTTCCCCGTCGACGTGTCGCCGGGGAAACATGCTGTTTTTTTTTTGCCGACGTGCCGCCGGGGAAACATGTTGTTTTTTTTTTGCACAGCCTGCACATCAAACGTATAACCATAACATACTGAGTCATCCATTGAAAATCAAACGTATAAAGGATTGCACACACACTTATCATCAACAGATCACACACACACACTTATCATCTCCTACCAAACTCACCACCACCACCTGATTTGGTAGCAGATGGATCCCCGTGAAGCTTATAAGTGTACATGTGGAAATGGATATATAGTGTTGAGAAAGTCACATCGACGCCATAGCTTTGGTAAACTTTACTATGCATGTCCTCTTTCGAAGGTAAACAAAAAAAAACAAGATTATGGATGTGAAATTTTTTATTTATGTAATATGTGTGATTATTAAAATTACATGTCATGTCATTTTTTTATTTTGTAACAGCCAAAAACACAAGATTATGGATGTGAAAAGTTTATATGGAAGGATGATCTAGATCTCCAACTACGTATAAGATCTTCCCCTGGATCTTCAACACCTCAAGGTTCTCCTTCAAGGCCTTTAATACATCCAAGTTCTTCTACGGGATCTTCTGAATCTGCACCCACTGAGTGCTTAAATTACAAGATCAAAGATCTAAAGATAAAGATGTTAGAGGCAAGACTAGAAATGGAAAGGCATCCTGAAGACCACGCATGTCAATCGGCTGCAATACTTCGTGAGCTTTTAAATGAAATGGAAAATCTTAGCGTTGAGTAGTAATCGGTTGCACTTCTTCACGAACTTTACGTTAAGTAGTAATGTCTGTTTCCCCATCGATGGGGATTCTTCGATGGGCAAGATTCGGTGGGGATAGTTTCCCCATCGACAATCCCCATCGACAAGCGGGACCCACGCCATTTTCAGCAATAAAAAAAAGTGCCACGATGGACGACGTTTCCCCGGCGACACGTCGACGGGGGAAATTCGTGTACACTTAACAAAAAACTTAATTAACTAATGCTAATCTTCGTAAACCGCATGTTTTCCCCGGCGACACGAAGCCGGAGATTCTCCTTGATAATATTTGACTTGTCAACAGTTTTGACGACTTTTTAAAAAAGTCAAAATAAATCCCACTTTTCCCCGGCGACATGTCGCCGGGGAAACATCATGGCTTTTTTTGTAAAGTCAAAGTTTCGTTGCTGCCTAAAAAAGTCAAAATTTGTTCAATACTTTCCCCATCGACAAGCGGGACCCACGCCATTTTCAGCAATAAAAAAAAGTGCCACGCTGGACGACGTTTCCCCGGCGACACGTCGACGGGGAAATTCGTGTACACTTAACAAAAAACTTAATTAACTAATGCTAATCTTCGTAAACTACTTTTTTTTCCCCGACGACACGAAGCCGGGGATTCTCCTTGATAATATTTGACTTGTCAACAGTTTTGACGACTTTTTAAAAAAGTCAAAATAAATCCCACTTTTCCCCGGCGACATGCCGCCTGGGAAACATCATGGATTTTTTTGTAAAGTCAAAGTTTTGTTGCTGCCTAAAAAAAAGTCAAATTTTGTTCAATACTTTCCCCGTCGACGTGTCGCCGGGGAAACATGCTGTTTTTTTGCCGACGTGCCGCCGGGGAAACATGCTGTTTTTTTTTTTTGCACAGCCTGCACATCAAACGTATAACCATAACATACCGAGTCATCCATTGAAAATCAAACGTATAAAGGATTGCACACACACTTATCATCAACAGATCACACACACACACTTATCATCTCCTACCAAACTCACCACCACCACCACCTGATTTGGTAGCAGATGGATCCCCGTGAAGCTTATAAGTGTACATGTGGAAATGGATATATAGTGTTGAGACAGTCACATCGACACCATAGCTTTGGTAAACTTTACTATGCATGTCCTCTTTCGAAGGTAAACAAAAAAACAAGATTATGGATGTGAAAATTGTTATTTATGTAATATGTGTGATTATTAAAATTACATGTCATGTCATTTTTTTATTTTGTAACAGCCAAAAACACAAGATTATGGATGTGGAAAGTTTATATGGAAGGATGATCTAGATCTCCAACTCCGTATAAGATCTTCCGCTGGATCTTCAACACCTCAAGGTTCTCCTTCAAGGCCTTTAATACATCCAAGTTCTTCTACGGGATCTTCTGAATCTGCACCCACTGAGTGCTTAAATTGCAAGATCAAATATCTAAAGATAAAGATGTTAGAGGCAAGACTAGAAATGGAAAGGCATCCTGAAGACCACGCATGTCAATCGGCTGCAATACTTCGTGAGCTTTTAAATGAAATGGAAAATCTTAGCGTTGAGTAGTAATCGGCTGCACTTCTTCACGAACTTTACGTTAAGTAGTAATGTATGTTTCCCCATCGATGGGGATTCTTCGATGGGCAAGATTCGATGGGGATAGTTTCCCCATCGACAATCCCCATCGACAAGCGGGACCCACGCCATTTTCAGCAATAAAAAAAAGTGCCACGCTGGACGACGTTTCCCTGGCGACACGTCGACGGGGGAAATTCGTGTACACTTAACAAAAAACTTAATTAACTAATGCTAATCTTCGTAAACTGCATGTTTTCCCCGGCGACACGAAGCCGGGGATTCTCCTTGATAATATTTGACTTGTCAACAGTTTTGACGACTTTTTAAAAAATTCAAAATAAATCCCACTCTTCCCCGGCGACATGTCGCCGGGGAAACATCGTGGCTTTTTTGGTAAAGTCAAAGTTTTGTTGCTGCCTAAAAAAGTCAAAATTTGTTCAATACTTTCCCCATCGACAAGCGGGACCCACGTCATTTTCAGCAATAAAAAAAAAGTGACACGTAGACGGGGGAAATTCGTGTACACTTAACAAAAAACTTAATTAACTAATGCTAATCTTCGTAAACTGCATGTTTTCCCTGACGACACGAAGCCGGGGATTCTCCTTGATAATATTGTTTTGACGACTTTTTAAAAAAGTCAAAATAAATCCCACTTTTCCCCGGCGACATGTCGCCGGGGAAACATCATGGATTTTTTTGTAAAGTCAAAGTTTTGTTGCTGCCTAAAAAAGTCAAAATTTGTTCAATACTTTCCCCGTCGACGTGTCGCCGGGGAAACATGCTGTTTTTTTTTTTTGCCGACGTGCCGCCGGGGTAACATGCTGTTTTTTTTTTTGCACAGCCTGCACATCAAACGTATAACCATAACATACTAAGTCATCCATTGAAAATCAAACGTATAAAGGATTGCACACACACTTATCATCAACAGATCACACACACACACTTATCATCTCCTACCAAACTCACCACCACCACCTGATTTGGTAGCAGATGGATCCCCGTGAAGCTTATAAGTGTACATGTTGAAATGGATATATAGTGTTGAGACAGTCACATCGACGCCATAGCTTTGGTAAACTTTACTATGCATGTCCTCTTTCGAAGGTAAACAAAAAAACAAGATTATGGATGTGAAAATTTTTATTTATGTAATATGTGTGATTATTAAAATTACATGTCATGTTATTTTTTTATTTTGTAACAGCCAAAAACACAAGATTATGGATGTGGAAAGTTTATATGGAAGGATGATCTAGATCTCCAACTACGTATAAGATCTTCCCCTGGATCTTCAACACCTCAAGGTTCTCCTTCAAGGCCTTTAATACATCCAAGTTCTTCTACGGGATCTTCTGAATCTGCACCCACTGAGTGCTTAAATTACAAGATCAAAGATCTAAAGATAAAGATGTTAGAGGCAAGACTAGAAATGGAAAGGCATCCTGAAGACCACACATGTCAATCGGCTGCAATACTTCGTGAGCTTTTAAATGAAATGGAAAATCTTAGCGTTGAGTAGTAATCGGTTGCACTTCTTCATGAACTTTACGTTAAGTAGTAATGTCTGTTTCCCCATCGATGGGGATTCTTCGATGGGCAAGATTCGGTGGGGATAGTTTCCCCATCGACAATCCCCATCGACAAGCGGGACCCACGCCATTTTCATCAATAAAAAAAGTACCACGATGGACGACGTTTCCCCGGCGACACGTCGACGGGGGAAATTCGTGTACACTTAACAAAAAACTTAATTAACTAATGCTAATCTTCGTAAACCGCATGTTTTCCCCGGCGACACGAAGCCGGAGATTCTCCTTGATAATATTTGACTTGTCAACAGTTTTGACGACTTTTTAAAAAAGTCAAAATAAATCCCACTTTTCCCCGGTGACATGTCACCGGGGAAACATCATGGCTTTTTTTGTAAAGTCAAAGTTTCGTTGCTGCCTAAAAAAGTCAAAATTTGTTCAATACTTTCCCCATCGACAAGCGGGACCCACGCCATTTTCAGCAATAAAAAAAAAGTGCCACGCTGGACGACGTTTCCCCGGCGACACGTCGACGGGGAAATTCGTGTACACTTAACAAAAAACTTAATTAACTAATGCTAATCTTCGTAAACTACTTGTTTTCCCCGACGACACGAAGCCGGGGATTCTCCTTGATAATATTTGACTTGTCAACAGTTTTGACGACTTTTTAAAAAAGTCAAAATAAATCCCACTTTTCCCCGGCGACATGTCGCCTGGGAAACATCATGGATTTTTTTGTAAAGTCAAAGTTTTGTTGCTGCCTAAAAAAAAGTCAAAATTTGTTCAATACTTTCCCCGTCGACGTGTCGCCGGGGAAACATGCTGTTTTTTTTGCCGACGTGCCGCCGGGGAAACATGCTGTTTTTTTTTTTGCACAGCCTGCACATCAAACGTATAACCATAACATACCGAGTCATCCATTGAAAATCAAACGTATAAAGGATTGCACACACACTTATCATCAACAGATCACACACACACACTTATCATCTCCTACCAAACTCACCACCACCACCACCTGATTTGGTAGCAGATGGATCCCCGTGAAGCTTATAAGTGTACATGTGGAAATGGATATATAGTGTTGAGACAGTCACATCGACACCATAGCTTTGGTAAACTTTACTATGCATGTCCTCTTTCGAAGGTAAACAAAAAAACAAGATTATGGATGTGAAAATTTTTATTTATGTAATATGTGTGATTATTAAAATTACATGTCATGTCATTTTTTTATTTTGTAACAGCCAAAAACACAAGATTATGGATGTGGAAAGTTTATATGGAAGGATGATCTAGATCTCCAACTCCGTATAAGATCTTCCGCTGGATCTTCAACACCTCAAGGTTCTCCTTCAAGGCCTTTAATACATCCAAGTTCTTCTACGGGATCTTCTGAATCTGCACCCACTGAGTGCTTAAATTGCAAGATCAAAGATCTAAAGATAAAGATGTTAGAGGCAAGACTAGAAATGGAAAGGCATCCTGAAGACCACACATGTCAATCGGCTGTAATACTTCGTGAGCTTTTAAATGAAATGGAAAATCTTAGCGTTGAGTAGTAATCGGCTGCACTTCTTCACGAACTTTACGTTAAGTTGTAATGTATGTTTCCCCATCGATGGGGATTCTTCGATGGGCAAGATTCGATGGGGATAGTTTCCCCATCGACAATCCCCATCGACAAGCGGGACCCACGCCATTTTCAGCAATAAAAAAAGTGCCACGCTGGACGACGTTTCCCTGGCGACACGTCGACGGGGGAAATTCGTGTACACTTAACAAAAAACTTAATTAACTAATGCTAATCTTCGTAAACTGCATGTTTTCCCCGGCGACACGAAGCCGGGGATTCTCCTTGATAATATTTGACTTGTCAACAGTTTTGACGACTTTTAAAAAAGTCAAAATAAATCCCACTTTTCCCCGGCGACATGTCGCCGGGGAAACATCGTGGCTTTTTTGGTAAAGTCAAAGTTTTGTTGCTGCCTAAAAAAGTCAAAATTTGTTAAATACTTTCCCCATCGACAAGCGGGACCCACGTCATTTTCAGCAATAAAAAAAAAGTGCCACGCTGGACGACGTTTCCCCGGTGACACGTAGACGGGGAAATTCGTGTACACTTAACAAAAAACTTAATTAACTAATGCTAATCTTCGTAAACTGCATGTTTTCCCTGACGACACGAAGCCGGGGATTCTCCTTGATAATATTGTTTTGACGACTTTTTAAAAAAGTCAAAATAAATCCCACCTTTCCCCGGCGACATGTCGCCGGGGAAACATCATGGATTTTTTTGTAAAGTCAAAGTTTTGTTGCTGCCTAAAAAAGTCAAAATTTGTTCAATACTTTCCCCGTCGACGTGTCGCCGGGGAAACATGCTGTTTTTTTTTGCCGAAGTGCCGCCGGGGAAACATGCTGTTTTTTTTTTTGCACAGCCTGCACATCAAACGTATAACCATAACATACCGAGTCATCCATTGAAAATCAAACGTATAAAGGATTGCACACACACTTATCATCAACAGATCACACACACACACTTATCATCTCCTACCAAACTCACCACCACCACCACCTGATTTGGTAGCAGATGGATCCCCGTGAAGCTTATAAGTGTACATATGGAAATGGATATATAGTGTTGAGACAGTCACATCGACTCCATAGCTTTGGTAAACTTTACTATGCATGTCCTCTTTCGAAGGTAAACAAAAAAACAAGATTATGGATGTGAAAATTTTTATTTATGTAATATGTGTGATTATTAAAATTACATGTCATGTCATTTTTTTATTTTGTAACAGCCAAAAACACAAGATTATGGATGTGGAAAGTTTATATGGAAGGATGATCTAGATCTCCAACTCCGTATAAGATCTTCCCCTGGATCTTCAACACCTCAAGGTTCTCCTTCAAGGCCATAAATACATCCAAGTTCTTCTACGGGATCTTCTGAATCTGCACCCACTGAGTGCTTAAATTGCAAGATCAAAGATCTAAAGATAAATATGTTAGAGGCAAGACTAGAAATGGAAAGGCATCATGAAGACCACGCATGTCAATCGGCTGCAATACTTCGTGAGCTTTTAAATGAAATGGAAAATCTTAGCGTTGAGTAGTAATCGGCTGCACTTCTTCACGAACTTTACGTTAAGTAGTAATGTATGTTTCCCCATCGATGGGGATTCTTCGATGGGCAAGATTCGATGGGGATAATTTCCCCATCGACAATCCCCATCGACAAGCGGGACCCACGCCATTTTCAGCAATAAAAAAAAGTGCCACGCTGGACGACGTTTCCCCGGCGACACGTCGACGGGGGAAATTCGTGTACACTTAACAAAAAACTTAATTTAACTAATGCTAATCTTCGTAAACTGCATGTTTTCCCCGGCGACACGAAGCCGGGGATTCTCCTTGATAATATTTGACTTGTCAACAGTTTTGACGACTTTTTAAAAAAGTCAAAATAAATCCCACTTTTCCCCGGCGACATGTCGCCGGGGAAACATCATGGATTTTTTTGTAAAGTCAAAGTTTTGTTGCTGCCTAAAAAAGTCAAAATTTGTTCAATACTTTCCCCGTCGACGTGTCGCCGGGGAAACATGCTGTTTTTTTTGCCGACGTGCCGCCGGGGAAACATGCTGTTTTTTTTTTTTTGCACAGCCTGCACATCAAACGTATAACCATAACATACCGAGTCATCCATTGAAAATCAAACGTATAAAGGATTGCACACACACTTATCATCAACAGATCACACACACACACTTATCATCTCCTACCAAACTCACCACCACCACCACCAGATTTGGTAGCAGATGGATCCCCGTGAAGCTTATAAGTGTACATGTGGAAATGGATATATAGTGTTGAGACAGTCACATCGACGCCATAGCTTTGGTAAACTTTACTATGCATGTCCTCTTTCGAAGGTAAACAAAAAAACAAGATTATGGATGTGAAAATTTTTATTTATGTAATATGTGTGATTATTAAAATTACATGTCATGTCATTTTTTTATTTTGTAACAGCCAAAAACACAAGATTATGGACGTGGAAAGTTTATATGGAAGGATGATCTAGATCTCCAACTCCGTATAAGATCTTCCCCTGGATCTCCAACACCTCAAGGTTCTCCTTCAAGGCCTTTAATACATCCAAGTTCTTCTACGGGATCTTCTGAATCTGCACCCACTGAGTGCTTAAATTGCAAGATCAAAGATCTAAAGATAAAGATGTTAGAGGCAAGACTAGAAATGGAAAGGCATCCTGAAGACCACGCATGTCAATCGGCTGCAATACTTCGTGAGCTTTTAAATGAAATGGAAAATCTTAGCGTTGAGTAGTAATCGGCTGCACTTCTTCACGAACTTTACGTTAAGTAGTAATGTCTGTTTCCCCATCGATGGGGATTCTTCGATGGGAAAGATTCGATGGGGATAGTTTCCCCATCGACAAGCGGGACCCACGCCATTTTCAGCAATAAAAAAAAGTTCCACGCTGGACGACGTTTCCCCGGCGACACGTCGACGGGGGAAATTCGTGTACACTTAACAAAAAACTTAATTAACTAATGCTAATCTTCGTAAACTGCATGTTTTCCCCGGCGACACGAAGCCGGGGATTCTCCTTGATAATATTTGACTTGTCAACAGTTTTGACGACTTTTTAAAAAAGTCAAAATAAATCCCACTTTTCCCCGGCGACATGTCGCCGGGGAAACATCATGGATTTTTTTGTAAAGTCAAAGTTTTGTTGCTGCCTAAAAAAGTCAAAATTTGTTCAATACTTTCCCCGTCGACGTGTCGCCGGGGAAACATGCTGTTTTTTTTTGCCGAAGTGCCGCCGGGGAAACATGCTGTTTTTTTTTTTGCACAGCCTGCACATCAAACGTATAACCATAACATACCGAGTCATCCATTGAAAATCAAACGTATAAAGGATTGCACACACACTTATCATCAACAGATCACACACACACACTTATCATCTCCTACCAAACTCACCACCACCACCACCTGATTTGGTAGCAGATGGATCCCCGTGAAGCTTATAAGTGTACATATGGAAATGGATATATAGTGTTGAGACAGTCACATCGACTCCATAGCTTTGGTAAACTTTACTATGCATGTCCTCTTTCGAAGGTAAACAAAAAAACAAGATTATGGATGTGAAAATTTTTATTTATGTAATATGTGTGATTATTAAAATTACATGTCATGTCATTTTTTTATTTTGTAACAGCCAAAAACACAAGATTATGGATGTGGAAAGTTTATATGGAAGGATGATCTAGATCTCCAACTCCGTATAAGATCTTCCCCTGGATCTTCAACACCTCAAGGTTCTCCTTCAAGGCCATAAATACATCCAAGTTCTTCTACGGGATCTTCTGAATCTGCACCCACTGAGTGCTTAAATTGCAAGATCAAAGATCTAAAGATAAATATGTTAGAGGCAAGACTAGAAATGGAAAGGCATCATGAAGACCACGCATGTCAATCGGCTGCAATACTTCGTGAGCTTTTAAATGAAATGGAAAATCTTAGCGTTGAGTAGTAATCGGCTGCACTTCTTCACGAACTTTACGTTAAGTAGTAATGTATGTTTCCCCATCGATGGGGATTCTTCGATGGGCAAGATTCGATGGGGATAATTTCCCCATCGACAATCCCCATCGACAAGCGGGACCCACGCTATTTTCAGCAATAAAAAAAAGTGCCACGCTGGACGACGTTTCCCCGGCGACACGTCGACGGGGGAAATTCGTGTACACTTAACAAAAAACTTAATTTAACTAATGCTAATCTTCGTAAACTGCATGTTTTCCCCGGCGACACGAAGCCGGGGATTCTCCTTGATAATATTTGACTTGTCAACAGTTTTGACGACTTTTTAAAAAAGTCAAAATAAATCCCACTTTTCCCCGGCGACATGTCGCCGGGGAAACATCATGGATTTTTTTGTAAAGTCAAAGTTTTGTTGCTGCCTAAAAAAGTCAAAATTTGTTCAATACTTTCCCCGTCGACGTGTCGCCGGGGAAACATGCTGTTTTTTTTGCCGACGTGCCGCCGGGGAAACATGCTGTTTTTTTTTTTTTGCACAGCCTGCACATCAAACGTATAACCATAACATACCGAGTCATCCATTGAAAATCAAACGTATAAAGGATTGCACACACACTTATCATCAACAGATCACACACACACACTTATCATCTCCTACCAAACTCACCACCACCACCACCAGATTTGGTAGCAGATGGATCCCCGTGAAGCTTATAAGTGTACATGTGGAAATGGATATATAGTGTTGAGACAGTCACATCGACGCCATAGCTTTGGTAAACTTTACTATGCATGTCCTCTTTCGAAGGTAAACAAAAAAACAAGATTATGGATGTGAAAATTTTTATTTATGTAATATGTGTGATTATTAAAATTACATGTCATGTCATTTTTTTATTTTGTAACAGCCAAAAACACAAGATTATGGACGTGGAAAGTTTATATGGAAGGATGATCTAGATCTCCAACTCCGTATAAGATCTTCCCCTGGATCTCCAACACCTCAAGGTTCTCCTTCAAGGCCTTTAATACATCCAAGTTCTTCTACGGGATCTTCTGAATCTGCACCCACTGAGTGCTTAAATTGCAAGATCAAAGATCTAAAGATAAAGATGTTAGAGGCAAGACTAGAAATGGAAAGGCATCCTGAAGACCACGCATGTCAATCGGCTGCAATACTTCGTGAGCTTTTAAATGAAATGGAAAATCTTAGCGTTGAGTAGTAATCGGCTGCACTTCTTCACGAACTTTACGTTAAGTAGTAATGTCTGTTTCCCCATCGATGGGGATTCTTCGATGGGAAAGATTCGATGGGGATAGTTTCCCCATCGACAAGCGGGACCCACGCCATTTTCAGCAATAAAAAAAAGTTCCACGCTGGACGACGTTTCCCCGGCGACACGTCGACGGGGGAAATTCGTGTACACTTAACAAAAAACTTAATTAACTAATGCTAATCTTCGTAAACTGCATGTTTTCCCCGGCGACACGAAGCCGGGGATTCTCCTTGATAATATTTGACTTGTCAACAGTTTTGACGACTTTTTAAAAAAGTCAAAATAAATCCCACTTTTCCCCGGCGACATGTCGCCGGGGAAACATCATGGATTTTTTTGTAAAGTCAAAGTTTTGTTGCTGCCTAAAAAAGTCAAAATTTGTTCAATACTTTCCCCGTCGACGTGTCGCCGGGGAAACATGCTGTTTTTTTTTTTGCCGACGTGCCGCCGGGGAAACATGCTGTTTTTTTTTGCACACCTGCACATCAAACATATAACCATAACATACCGAGTCATCCATTGAAAATCAAACGTATAAAGGATTGCACACACACTTATCATCAACAGATCACATACACACACTTATCATCTCCTACCAAACTCACCACCACCACCACCTGATTTGGTAGCAGATGGATCCCCGTGAAGCTTATAAGTGTACATGTGGAAATGGATATATAGTGTTGAGACAGTCACATCGACGCCATAGCTTTGGTAAACTTTACTATGCATGTCCTCTTTCGAAGGTAAACAAAAAAACAAGATTATGGATGTGAAAATTTTTATTTATGTAATATGTGTGATTATTAAAATTACATGTCATGTCATTTTTTTATTTTGTAACAGCCAAAAACACAAGATTATGGACGTGGAAAGTTTATATGGAAGGATGATCTAGATCTCCAACTCCGTATAAGATCTTCCCCTGGATCTCCAACACCTCAAGGTTCTCCTTCAAGGCCTTTAATACATCCAAGTTCTTCTACGGGATCTTCTGAATCTGCACCCACTGAGTGCTTAAATTGCAAGATCAAAGATCTAAAGATAAAGATGTTAGAGGCAAGACTAGAAATGGAAAGGCATCCTGAAGACCACGCATGTCAATCGGCTGCAATACTTCGTGAGCTTTTAAATGAAATGGAAAATCTTAGCGTTGAGTAGTAATCGGCTGCACTTCTTCACGAACTTTACGTTAAGTAGTAATGTCTGTTTCCCCATCGATGGGGATTCTTCGATGGGAAAGATTCGATGGGGATAGTTTCCCCATCGACAAGCGGGACCCACGCCATTTTCAGCAATAAAAAAAAGTTCCACGCTGGACGACGTTTCCCCGGCGACACGTCGACGGGGGAAATTCGTGTACACTTAACAAAAAACTTAATTAACTAATGCTAATCTTCGTAAACTGCATGTTTTCCCCGGCGACACGAAGCCGGGGATTCTCCTTGATAATATTTGACTTGTCAACAGTTTTGACGACTTTTTAAAAAAGTCAAAATAAATCCCACTTTTCCCCGGCGACATGTCGCCGGGGAAACATCATGGATTTTTTTGTAAAGTCAAAGTTTTGTTGCTGCCTAAAAAAGTCAAAATTTGTTCAATACTTTCCCCGTCGACGTGTCGCCGGGGAAACATGCTGTTTTTTTTTGCCGACGTGCCGCCGGGGAAACATGCTGTTTTTTTTTGCACACCTGCACATCAAACATATAACCATAACATACCGAGTCATCCATTGAAAATCAAACGTATAAAGGATTGCACACACACTTATCATCAACAGATCACATACACACACTTATCATCTCCTACCAAACTCACCACCACCACCACCTGATTTGGTAGCAGATGGATCCCCGTGAAGCTTATAAGTGTACATGTGGAAATGGATATATAGTGTTGAGACAGTCACATCGACGCCATAGCTTTGGTAAACTTTACTATGCATGTCCTCTTTCGAAGGTAAACAAAAAAACAAGATTATGGATGTGAAAATTTTTATTTATGTAATATGTGTGATTATTAAAATTACATGTCATGTCATTTTTTTATTTTGTAACAGCCAAAAACACAAGATTATGGATGTGGAAAGTTTATATGGAAGGATGATCTAGATCTCCAACTCCGTATAAGATCTTCCCCTGGATCTTCAACACCTCAAGGTTCTCCTTCAAGGCCTTTAATACATCCAAGTTCTTCTACGGGATCTTCTGAATCTGCACCCACTGAGTGCTTAAATTGCAAGATCAAAGATCTAAAGATAAAGATGTTAGAGGCAAGACTAGAAATGGAAAGGCATCCTGAAGACCACGCATGTCAATCGGCTGCAATACTTCGTGAGCTTTTAAATGAAATGGAAAATCTTAGCGTTGAGTAGTAATCGGCTGCACTTCTTCACGAACTTTACGTTAAGTAGTAATGTCTGTTTCCCCATCGATGGGGATTCTTCGATGGGAAAGATTCGATGGGGATAGTTTCCACATCGACAATCCCCATCGACAAGCGGGACCCACGCCATTTTCAGCAATAAAAAAAAGTTCCACGCTGGACGACGTTTCCCCGGCGACACGTCGACGGGGGAAATTCGTGTACACTTAACAAAAAACTTAATTAACTAATGCTAATCTTCGTAAACTGCATGTTTTCCCCGGCGACACGAAGCCGGGGATTCTCCTTGATAATATTTGACTTGTCAACAGTTTTGACGACTTTTTAAAAAAGTCAAAATAAATCCCACTTTTCCCCGGCGACATGTCGCCGGGGAAACATCATGGCTTTTTTTGTAAAGTCAAAGTTTTGTTGCTGCCTAAAAAATTCAAAATTTGTTCAATACTTTCCCCGTCGACGTGTCGCCGGGGAAACATGCTGTTTTTTTTTGCCGACGTGCCGCCGGGGAAACATATTGTTTTTTTTTGCACACCTGCACATCAAACATATAACCATAACATACCGAGTCATCCATTGAAAATCAAACGTATAAAGGATTGCACACACACTTATCATCAACAGATCACATACACACACTTATCATCTCCTACCAAACTCACCACCACCACCACCTGATTTGGTAGCAGATGGATCCCCGTGAAGCTTATAAGTGTACATGTGGAAATGGATATATAGTGTTGAGACAGTCACATCGACGCTATAGCTTTGGTAAACTTTACTATGCATGTCCTCTTTCGAAGGTAAACAAAAAAACAAGATTATGGATGTGAAAATTTTTATTTATGTAATATGTGTGATTATTAAAATTACATGTCATGTCATTTTTTTATTTTGTAACAGCCAAAAACACAAGATTATGGATGTGGAAAGTTTATATGGAAGGATGATCTAGATCTCCAACTCCGTATAAGATCTTCCCCTGGATCTTCAACACCTCATTCTCCTTCAAGGCCTTTAATACATCCAAGTTCTTCTACGGGATCTTCTGAATCTGCACCCACTGAGTGCTTAAATTGCAAGATCAAAGATCTAAAGATAAAGATGTTAGAGGCAAGACTAGAAATGGAAAGGCATCCTGAAGACCACGCATGTCAATCGGCTGCAATACTTCGTGAGCTTTTAAATGAAATGGAAAATCTTAGCGTTGAGTAGTAATCGGCTGCACTTCTTCACGAACTTTACGTTAAGTAGTAATGTCTGTTTCCCCATCGATGGGGATTCTTCGATGGGAAAGATTCGATGGGGATAGTTTCCCCATCGACAAGCGGGACCCACGCCATTTTCAGCAATAAAAAAAAGTTCCACGCTGGACGACGTTTCCCCGGTGACACGTCGACGGGGGAAATTCGTGTACACTTAACAAAAAACTAAATTAACTAATGCTAATCTTCGTAAACTGCATGTTTTCCCCGGCGACACGAAGCCGGGGATTCTCCTTGATAATATTTGACTTGTCAACAGTTTTGACGACTTTTTAAAAAAAGTCAAAATAAATCCCACTTTTCCCCGGCGACATGTCGCCGGGGAAACATCATGGCTTTTTTTGTAAAGTTAAAGTTTTGTTGCTGCCTAAAAAAGTCAAAATTTGTTCAATACTTTCCCCATCGACAAGCGGGACCCACGCCATTTTCAGCAATAAAAAAAAGTGCCACGCTGGACGACGTTTCCCCGGCGACACGTCGACGGGGGAAATTCGTGTACACTTAACAAAAATCTTAATTTAACTAATGCTAATCTTCGTAAACTGCATGTTCTCCCCGACGACACGAAGCCGGGGATTCTCCTTAATAATATTTTACTTGTCAACAGTTTTGACGACTTTTTAAAAAAGTCAAAATAAATCCCACTTTTCCCCGGTGACATGTCGCCGGGGAAACATCATGGATTTTTTTGTAAAGTCAAAGTTTTGTTGCTGCCTAAAAAAGTTAAAATTTGTTCAATACTTTCCCCGTCGACGTGTCGCCGGGGAAACATGCTGTTTTTTTTTTTTGCACAGCCTGCACATCAAACGTATAACCATAACATACCGAGTCATCCATTGAAAATCAAACGTATAAAGGATTGCACACACACTTATCATCAACAGATCACACACACACACTTATCATCTCCTACCAAACTCACCACCACCACCACCTGATTTGGTAGCAGATGGATCCCCGTGAAGCTTATAAGTGTACATGTGGAAATGGATATATAGTGTTGAGACAGTCACATCGACGCCATAGCTTTGGTAAACTTTACTATGCATGTCCTCTTTCGAAGGTAAACAAAAAAAAAGATTATGGATGTGAAAATTTTTATTTATGTAATATGTGTGATTATTAAAATTACATGTCATGTCATTTTTTTATTTTGTAACAGCCAAAAACATAAGATTATGGATGTGGAAAGTTTATATGGAAGGATGATCTAGATCTTCAACTCTGTATAAGATCTTCCCCTGGATCTTCAACACCTCAAGGTTCTCCTTCAAGGCCTTTAATACATCCAACTTCTTCTACAGGATCTTCTGAATCTGCACCCACTGAGTGCTTAAATTGCAAGATCAAAGATCTAAAGATAAAGATGTTAGAGGCAAGACTAGAAATGGAAAGGCATCCTGAAGACCAGCATGTCAATCGGCTGCAATACTTCATGAGCTTTTAAATGAAATGGAAAATCTTAGCGTTGAGTAGTAATCGGCTGCACTTCTTCACGAACTTTATGTTAAGTAGTAATGTCTGTTTGTAAGTTTTCCATTTGATTTCACAAGGGCTATGTATAATATTCTTAATAAATAAATGTTTTCTTTTATTAAAATCCTAATAATTAAGTATATAAATGGCGTAATATAATTAAATATATATGTTAAACTTTGAGCTTTTAAAATCCAAAAAATATATATATGTTAGCTTTTAAAACCAAAAAAATATATATGTTAAACTTTATTTCATAAATAATAATTATATATATATATATGTGTGTGTAAAAACTTAAAAAATATATATTTAGTTTCCCCGGCGACATGTCGCCGGGGATAACTTGGCGGTAAATTTCCCGCTATTTATTTCTTCTCATTGTTTTTTCTTTTGTCGTCTAGCGAGGTTTCCCCAGCGACATGTCGCCGGGGATTAGTTAATACACAATAAATTTTTATTTTAGCGCTAATCCTCTTCTAAATTATATTCAAAAGGTTTCCCCGGAGACATGTCGCCGGGGATACACTGGCGGGATAATTTCCCTCCATTTGTTTGGCGAAAAAAATTTGGGAAATTTTGGTCAATGTTTCCCCATCGACTTGTCGCCGGGGAAACACCAGTCAACATATGACTAAAATTTTTGCCCGAAATCTTTGCCACTTCAAATTTGGGTTGTCGTCTAGCGGCTTTCCCCATCAATATATGTCGCCGGGGAAAACCTCGATGGGGAAGGCCTCGAATGTTGTAGTGGATATGGAAACTTTAAGAAGGTTATCCTCAAAATAATCTGTTGGCATAAAGTGCCAATATCTGTAATATTGAATACATTAAGAAAGAATATTACCCTCTATACCAATAGGTTAAAGTGAGAGAACTATCCATATATTAGAATTTCATACTCTATGTATGCATTATATTATTTGGAATTGCACCTATCCTATGAAGGTATTTTAGTAATAGAGCATTCGTAGTGCAATAGGAAGTAACTGTTAGCTGTTTACTAGATTAAAATGGTGATTTGTGAAAAATCTTTACCAAGAACAATTACAAATATTTTCTCAAGAAGGATGAGAAGCTACACCATGTAAAACAGTATTAACTTTGGTAAGATGCTTTCCTTATTTATTTTCAAAGATACAACAATCACTTTAGGATTTGTAAGTAAGCTGTGACTTATTAACTTGAGTTTTACCCAAAAAAACTCATAAATAATCACATTTCCCTTCCTATTTAGAAAACTAAAGAGGAATTACCTGATTAATTGGTACGATTTACACTTATTCTTGTAATCTTTATAAGATTTCATTACAACTTAAATGGTCAATATATCATAAGTGTTTATTCTTCGTGATAACTCTAATATAAAAGATTGATTAAAGAAGAGATAACAACAGTGAGAACTTTATTCATTCATATATGAATAGAATGTTAAGAGGAATTTTTGAACGCAAGAACTACATCTACCCTTTATGATACACTATGTTATGATTATAATCTCGGGACGAGATTTATTTAAGGGGAAGAGGCTATGAAAATCCATAAAATTTACAAGTGTAGTATATACTATGATTGAATAGGAGTGGAAAAGCCACTAGAAATTTTTGCCTTTTGTGTATTACTTGGTAGAATGAACTGCTTCTCACACCATAAACTATTATAACAACATATTCCTATATGATGTAAGACACAAGTTTAAGTTATAAGAGTGATCTAATAAGTTTAATATTAATAAGAACATCTCAAATGTAACCATGATGGCCTAAATTCCCTTAGAAACCCTAGAATTCCTATAAATGAGTTGTAAACTCAAGAATGGTAAACCATGAATGGATAATACTAATGAATAAGTTATTATGGAACATAAAAAAGTTATAAAGTATACTCTAAAGACATAATAATACCTAGGAATGGTAAGAACAAATTATACAAAGCTAAGTACAAATGAATATACATAATAGTCAAGATCATCACCTAAAACCCTTTGTAAACAATGTTTAAAGCAATATAACTACATAATATCTAGGTACTATTATCAAATACAGTATACTATTATAATCTATCATATAAAAGAAAGTTAAATAATCACAAAAACACTAATATTCACTAATCAAAGCTAATTACAAGTAAATGACCTATAACCAATATTAGCATATAAAATCCATTTCATATTGAATTAGAGTCTAAAAATTTGCGACAAATTATAAAACTCAACTATGTATCATATTAATATTATACATTTATTTCAAGTTAAGTTACAAGTTCATAAAGCATAAGGTACAAGTTATCAAAGCATAGGATCTTAAGCTCCCTTAATCAACCCTAGAATATGATCAACCTACATAAACCCTTAAAACAAGAATGTATAATCCATAGAATTCATAAACATATCATATAAGCCCTAGAATAAGTGTACATAAGGATATAAACCCTAATTACCCAAGATTGAAAGTCATTAGGATTAATGACCCAAAAACCCTTATATTAAAAATTCTACATAGAATCACTACCTAGTCTTTTTGGACAAGTCTATAAATATTTATAGAACTTCATTAAGGTTATAAGATTATATTAAGACAATGTACAAGTACCCTAATGCACAAGGTACAATATTTTAATGCATGGCTTGTAAATTAGGTCAAAATAGGTAAAATCACCCTTTGGACATTTTTACTTGAAATAACTTAGTAAAACCAATGTAGGAAGTTCATGAACTCATCTAGGACAATTTCTAGGACCTAAATTGAGTTTAAATAAGTAACTAAAAGAATTATAATCCCTTTTACTAAGACTTAACCATAAATCATTAGAAACCCTAACCCGCCTAAGTTTTATTCCCATTTTCACCTCAAACCTTTTTTAACCTTAAAACCAAGGACCCAAATCTCTTAAACATAATGTATATACCCTAATTAAACACTAATCACTCACTAATCATATTCATAAACCCTAGTCACCAAAATTACAAAGCATAACCTTGATACAATTGTTTTTGTATGGGTTCTAATTTCTCACAGTCCTCTCGAATTGATCTCAGCCTTAAGTGGAATGATTGTTCTTGGTTACTAAATAAAAGGGTTTGGTTTTCTAATCTAATAAAAAGTTTAAATGAAAATTTAAATCAAATACAATTACTTTAATGACAATTAATAAAGACTTGAATTAAAATTGAAATTAAGATTAAAATCAAAATTAAAGTTGAAGTATAAAACATAAATTGTGAAATAAAAGTAAAGAAACAGATAAACAGTAAAACAGTAACACTAACAGAAAATTGATTCGGAAGTTTTAACCTTCATTCGGAACTTTGATTCATCCGGAAGTTACCCTTCATTCGGAACTTTAGGTTCATTCGGAACTTTTGACAAAGAGGTTGATTCGGAACTTAAGTACCCATCCGGAACTTTGCCTTCATTCGGAACTTTAGTGCTCATTCGGAAGTTTCTAATTCATTCGGAACTTAACGATTCATTCGGAAGTTTTTACTTCATTCGGAAGTTTAGACTCATCCGGAACTTTGGTTCATTCGGAAGATTGTAACTCATCCGGAACTTTCAGTTCATTCAGAAGTTTTGCTTCGTTCGGAAGTATTGCTTCGTTCGGAAGTTTTGCTTCGTTCGGAAGTTTTGCTTCGTTCGAAAGTTTTGCTTCGTTCGGAAGTCTGGGAAACCCAGATACAGAAACAATACCCGAAGAACAAGGAAACTAGTTTTAATCCAAAAATCACCAAGTTTTTCACCAAAAACTTAAATAAATCAATCACAAAGCATCTACTAACCATAAACTACAAATCCCATCAACAAAAAACACAAATCCCAACAACTTTTGAAGATCAAATCAAGAAAATAAAAACTCAAGAACTTGAAGATAAAGATGATGATGAACAAGATTAAATGGAAAGATTAAACAAAGAACTTGTATTGAATGATTAATGTTTTAACAAGATCAAACAAAGATTAAGATAACAAGATTGGAAAAACAAAGATTAAAACCACCAATCACCCTAATGGTGATGGTGATGAAACGAACTAAAAAGGGAGAAAAAGTGGGGAAGAAGAAAACTAAAATTAACTCCTGGATGTGTGAGGGGATCCTTTATATAGGCTTGTCTTTTGGTTGGTGAGTGGGCTTTCTCCCGTTCTTCTTGTCTTTTCGTCTTTTCAGAAAAGTTTCCGTTTTCGATTCTGATTCGGGATTTGTCGTCGATTAAATTTAACTTGTCTTTTAATTTCTTCGTTTAATAGACTTGAGTTTCTTCGACTTGTGTAAATCTTCCATCTTTGGTCCTTTTCTTCGATAAATCTTCGAATAGGCCCAGTGACTTCAAATCTTTTGCATCTCTTGGAAAATAGACTTTATCTTGAGTCCTTTTCTTCAGTAAAACCCATGCAATCCCATGTTTTCTCCAATATTCATCCGGTTGGCTCTGAAAACACAATAAACACAAAAACCACGCATAATTCCAAACAAATGATATTAAATACGTGTTTTGGTCTTGTTTTAGCCAGAATTAAGTGGTAAAAGGATGGGTGTTTACACACCTATCAAATCCCCTACACTTAACCATTGCCATGCCCTCATGCAATGCTTAGTGATAAAGCAAGTTTACACTTTTCTCATAATTAATCAACCTTGGCCTTATTAAAATACTACTAAACAAAAATTAAAGTACTAAAAGAAATTAAAACTTAAAAGGATAGAAAACCATTTTCACTTGAAAATAGCTACATGGAAATAACTTGCAAAGAAATCAATAACTTACATTAGGGCTTTTGTGCTGCGAAGATTTATCACCCTCAAGTTTCATGTTCCCCAACTAAGCTTAAAAACGAGATCATTGTTATTATAAGTTAGCAATTCAAACACTTACACACATGGCTTAATTAAATGCTTAAACTCCCTTATTCCTAGGTGTATCTCTTATATTTTATTTTTGTCTTAGAATGATCATGAAGATGCATTTTTGGACTTATTTCGATAGTTTGTTTAGGCCGAAAGCAAAGTAGGACGATTTGATCAATAGTTAGCTAAAGGACAAAATCTCTTAAAACTGCTTCTCGGGATATCAAAAAGTTCATATCTTGGTATAACTTGGTTCACGATTTGAGACCTTTCTCGGGCCGATATTTGGCATGTACTTCATAATTCATATCTTCGAGAGATGTTCTTGAGATAATGGTCTTCTCATCATAATAGAGTTTCTTCACTTGGAGACTTTTGAGGGGTACTCCAACTTTGTTGACCACGACTTCATGATTATTTCTTCAATCTCTATTTGGGATTTTGAGATACAACGATCCGCCTCCTTTTCGGACTTGGATCTATTTATCCTCATACCTTGTTAGGGTCTTTTCGGATAGACTTCTCCATGATCTTTATGGGAGTTGATTGCTTTTCGTCGTGAGTCTTGATCCTTCATATTGATTTTAGGAATAATGCTTTTCACATCACTTTGGATCTTCAGCAATAAAATTGAATCCTCATGCCTTGTTAGGGCCTTTTCGGACTCGCCAATCTTCGCGCCCCGCTTCATAAGTTATGCCTTGGCTATGAACTCTTATCATTACCGAGCAACTTTTAAACGATCTTGGGCTAGAAGCTAAGTAACTTTTCAAATCGTACGACCTTACTTATTGCAGATAAATTATTAGCAAGTGATGGGAGAATAGGCAAATAATTACACCAAGTGAGCTTGTGCAAGAATACCGCCTTATAATTGACTCTATCATTTCTCGTCCTCCACAATTTAAAATCTCAAGTAATGAGACTCGTGGACACTTAGCCTAATAAACCAATTAAGGTCTACATGGTTAAGGATACTAGCTAGAATAAACTTGGATAAGTCTATTCGGGTTGAGTCAAAATAAACGCAACGGGCCTAATATGTCAAAGACTTCTAAACTAGCTACACCACTTTATTAATATTTCTGACTTTATTGCGGGATATATACATATGAAAGCAACGATAAAAATTTAAAAATTACGACTAAATGGCCAAAGTTAATAAAAAATTTGAAAAATGTTGAAAAAGATTATTTTCCGGTTAATAGAAGGCATTTTCATGGAAAAGTCCACTTAAAACTTCGATAGAAGTCCCCCCTACACTTAAGATAAACATTGTCCTCAATGTTTAAGCATGTGGGAAAAGTTTCCCCTACACTTATGACATTGTGCACGTTGGTTAACTCAAGTTAAGGATGGGACGACTAAAGTGATCAATTTCAAATGTGAGTATGAAGAAAATTGAATCACGATAGTTGAGAGATAGAACCGGATTTCGGATAACACGGGAGCACGGTTCTTCAAAGTTTCCAAGAGTGCACTTATCCCTATAATCACATCACCACACAAAAACAAAGACTCTATAGAGGCTCCCCTACACTTAGGGGGTTAAAACATAAAAGGATAGATACTCGGGCTGCCTCCCGAGGAGCGCTTGTTTTTGATAACCGAGTCACGAGCCTGACTCGGCCCAAAATTAGTTCATGGGGAACGTGGTGAGGGTTGGAATCACCTCATGAGAGGTGTCCTCACCAAATTACAACTTCACTCGTTGGCCATTCACCTTAAAATTAGGTCCATTAGGTTGAGCGAGCTTGAGAGTACCATATGGAAAAATTTGGGCAATGGTGAATGGGCCGGACCAACGAGATTTGAGCTTTCCCGAGAAGATTTTCAACCGAGAGTTAAAAAGTAAGACTTTGTCTCCAACATGGAACTCTCGGTTCTTAATCTTGGAGTCGTGAATGAGCTTAGTTCTTTCCTTATAGATCAAAGAATTTTCATAAGCCTCATTACGGAGTTCATTGAGCTCATTGAGTTGGATCTTGCGTAGGTCACCGGCTTTGTTAATATCAAAATTAGCCCACTTCAAGGCCCAATAAGCCTTGTGTTCCAACTCAATGGGGAGGTGGCACGCTTTCCCGTACACAAGACGATAAGGCGTACAGCCGATCGGGGTCTTGTAAGCAGTACGGAAAGCCCACAGAGCATCATCAAGTTTATCAGCCCATGAGGCACGATGCTCTCCCACGGTTCTTTCCAGAATTCGCTTCAGTCCTCGGTTGGATATTTCAGCCTGGCCATTAGTTTGTGGGTGGTAGGATGTGGAAAGACGATGATTTACACCGTACTTAGCCATGACTCTTGCGAATTGGTCATTGCAAAAATGAGTCCCACGATCACTAATAATGGCACGAGGCACACCGAATCTAGCGAAAAGAGCTTTTAAAAAGTTACAAACCACCCTTGCGTCATTAGTAGGTAAAGCTTTGGCTTCAACCCACTTTGAAACGTAGTCAACGGCAACAAGGATGTATTTGTTTCCTTTAGAAGATGGGAATGGCCCCATAAAGTCGATACCCCAAACATCAAAGATTTCACATTCTTGTATGAAATTTTGAGGCATCTCGTCTTTATGTGTGATCTTGCCTTGTTTTTGGCAAGCATCACATCGTTTAACCATATCGTGAGCGTCACGATAGATGGTGGGCCAATAAAATCCCGAATCAAACACTTTTTTGGCGGTGTAGTTGGGACCAAAGTGACCACCGGTGGGTCCTTTGTGGCAAGCATCAAGGATTTCCGACGCTGCCGGTCCGTCAACACATCGGCGCATAATCAGGTCGGCACATTGTTTGAATAGGTAAGGGTCGTCCCAAAAGTAAGTCTTGATGTCGGTGAAGAACTTTTTCTTTTGTTGAGACGTCAACCCTTCTTTGAGAATTCCACCCGCCAAGTAGTTTGCAAAGTCCGCAAACCACGGGGTTTCATTCGGCTTCGAGTTTATAGACATTAAGGTCTCCAAGGGAAAAGAATCGTTGATTTCTTTGTTCGGATGATCCCCCTGGTAAGGATCCTCAAGTCTGCTAAGATGGTCAGCGGCTAGGTTTTCTGCTCCTTTTTTATCGCGAATTTCGATTTTAAATTCCTGGAGCAGCAAGACCCAGCGAAGAAGTCTTGGTTTGGAATCTTGCTTTGTCAACAAGTACTTCAGCGCGGAATGATCGGTGTACACAATAGTGGTAGAAAGGACAAGATAGGGGCGGAATTTTTCAAAAGCATAGACCACAGCTAAAAGCTCTTTTTTGGTTGTCGTACAATGCAATTGTGCCCCTGTCATTGTCTTGCTAGCATAATGGATTGGTTGGAAGTGTTTATTCACTCTTTGTCCCAGAACCGCTCCAATAGAAAAATCACTAGCATCGCACATCAACTCAAAGGGAAGCTCCCAATTAGGGGTGACCAAGACGGGTGCCTTAGTTAGCTTATCCTTCAGCGAGTTGAATGCTTCGAGACACTCTTTGGAAAAGATAAAAGGAGTATCTTTTTCCAAGAGGTGGGTCATCGGGCGAGCGATTTGAGAAAAATCTTTGATGAATCGACGGTAGAAGCCCGCATGACCCAGGAAACTTCTCACACCCTTCACGGTTGAAGGTGGAGGCAACTTTGCGATAACATCGACTTTAGCACGGTCTACTTCAAGACCGGCTTTCGAGATCTTATGTCCAAGCACGATGCCTTCTTTTACCATAAAATGGCATTTTTCCCAATTCAGAACAAGGCGAGTGTCTTCGCACCGCTTGAGCATACGTTCCAAATTGGCAAGGCAAGAAGAGAAGGAATCCCCGAAGACCGAGAAATCATCCATTAGGACTTCCATGGTTTGTTCAACCATGTCATGGAAAATAGCTAACATGCACCTTTGGAAAGTCCCAGGCGCATTACATAAGCCAAAAGGCATTCTTTTGTAAGCAAAAGTGCCATAGGGACAAGTGAATGTAGTCTTCTCTTGATCTTGGGGATCGATGGGTATTTGGAAATAACCCGAGAAACCATCAAGGAAGCAGTAATATTCATTACCCGCTAAACGTTCAAGCATTTGGTCCATAAAAGGTAGAGGGAAATGATCCTTTCTCGTGGCATCATTGAGTTTGCGGTAGTCTATACAAACTCTCCACCCAGTAACGAGACGAGTGGAAATCAACTCGTTGTGTTCATTGGGAACAACGGTTATTCCGCCCTTCTTGGGCACACAATGGATTGGACTAACCCATGGTGAATCCAAAATAGGGTAAATCATACCCACATCAAGAATTTTGATAACCTCTGTTTTGATGACTTCATGGATTTTTGGATTCACCCTTCGTTGGCTTTGAATTGTGGGCTTAAAGTCGTCCTCCATGAGAATTTTGTGTGTGCAGAAGTGAGGATCAATTCCATGAATATCAGAAATCTTCCAAGCAATAGCCTTCTTATGATCTTTCAAAACGGCGACAAGTCGGGCTTTCTCTTCATCCTTCAAATCCTTAGCAATGATGACTGGCGACTTCTTCTCTTCTTCAAGGAATACATACTCGAGATGGGGCGGCAACTCCTTGAGTTCTAAATCCAGAGGATTTTCGACGGGAGGCGTATTCGAAGTCGGAGTATCGATAGCAATGACCGTGGGAGATGGAGGAGAAGGATTGTCTTCTTTGAGAAGGTTTTCAATGAAGCTGAGATCTGCATCCCAATTGGTAGTAGAATCGTCATTGTCTAAATGCACATCTCCCATGGTGGCTTCCAAATCTTTCCAAAGGAAATCACTTTCTCCAAATAGAGATAGTGATGAGTCGATAGAGGAAACGGTCTCAACATTGGGAAGAGAGGTAGGAATACTTTTACAAGCATCTTTGAAGTGTTCTTCACAAGCCTCATCAAGAACGTCAATACAATTAACACTCTCGTATGAATAAGGCTGTTTAGAAAGCTTTCCCATGTTGAAGACTACTTTATCGTCACTCACTCTCATGATAAGCTCACCGGCTTCAACATCGATGAGAGTGCGACCGGTCCTCAAGAATGGACGACCAACAATTAGTGGCACACGGGGGTCCATCTCGTAGTCGACGACAACGAAATCAGCAGGGAAGGTGAATTTGTCGACTCCTACAATGACGTCTTCGGCTATCCCCACTAGATAAGCAACCGTACGGTTGGCCAATTCCAGAGTCATTTTGGTGGGGACTAGCTCTGGGAGAGATAATTGCTTCCAAACGCTTAGAGGCATAAGATTAATACTGGCACCTAGATCGGCTAGGGCCATGCAATTCTCTACTCCCGGGAAATTGCAAGGGATAAGAAAACGACCCGGATCACCAAGCTTAGTTGGCAATTTCCTTAAGAGCACTGCAGAGCAATTCTCATTAAGTTGGGTGTTGGCAATATCTAGGAGCTTTTCCTTGTCGCTCAGAAGATCTTTAAACATTTTCGCGTATTTGGGCATGTGAGCGAGAGCCTCAGCGAAGGAGATATTGAAATTCAATTGTTTGAACATTTTAAGGAAGTTCGAAACCTGAATATCATCCTTGCTCTTTTGCTTCTCTTTCCTCAACCTAGATGGATAAGGTATATTGGAAGAAGAGGAAGGCTTTGGTAGAATAGGATCACTCACAACCACGGGTGGAGGAGGGGTAGAAGGAAGAGGTGGAGAAATTGGGGAAGGAGAAGGATGAGGAATAGGAGCAGGTGACTCGTTCTCCTTAGTCACAACCACCGGTGGAGGTATAGGAAGCTCGGGTTCCTTGGTACCTTTACCACTTCGAGTGGTGATTGCTTTCATCTCCCCTCTTGGGTTCGCAACGGTGTTACTCGGAAGAGTACCCGAAGAAGAGGGTTGATTACCATTGAAGAAACTAGCCATCATGTTCCTCATATCATTAGTTTGGGTATCCAACGTGTTTCTCATGTCGGCTCTCAAATCATTTCCTTGCTCTACCAAGTCTGCCTTCAAGTTTCGCACTTCTTGTTGGAGATTTTCCACAATCACATCATTGGTCCTCATGTAGGTTGCAACCTCTTGGTGTAATGCAGTGGTGGTTTGGTTGGAAGGAGCATTGTATGCGGGTGGTTGATAAGCAGGTTGTTGGTAGACTTGATTGTTACGTTGAGGTGGTTGTTGCTGCTTGTGAGGAGGGATGTATGGTTGTCGAGGTTGTTGTTGTTGTTGAGGAGGGCGGTTAAGGTTTTGTTGTTGGTTTGGGTTGGTAGGAGGAAAACCAGGTGGTGAAAGATAGTTGTTGGATCGATAGCTAAGCAAATTACGGTCACCTTGAGGTCTAGCTTGATAGGCGGGTTGAGGATAGGTGCCATATGCCGCATTCACATTCTCAGCAGGGTAGTCTTGGGTGGCGGTACAAGTTGTGTAAGAGTGAGGACCACCGCATATCTCACAAGGTTGGCTGACAGCGTTCACTTGAGCGTTTTTGGCGTTGTTGCTGTTGTTGTTGCTGACGGTGTGGGTGACAAGCGATTCAAGAAGCACAGTGATTTTGTCAAGTCGCTTGTCGCTGTCATTAGTGCTAGCACTAGCGACATTGGTCCGAACACTCTTGGTTTGTACACGAGATTTATTCTCAATGATGTCCCAAGCAGCATTGGAAGTCTTAGCCAATAGATTACCCCCCGAGGCACTGTTCAGTGAATCTTGGTCACTCATGCTTAAACCATTGTAAAAAGTATTAATTTGATGTACTTTGGTAAAACCATGTTGTGGGCATTTTCTTAAAAGATCTTTAAAACGATCCCAAGATTCACTGAACGACTCATCGTACTTTTGTTCAAAATTTATGATTTCATTCCGCAAAGCGGTAGTACGAGAGGGTGGAAAAAAGTAATTGATAAACTTTGTTTCCAAATCCGTCCACGAGAGAATACTCTATGGCGGTTCCTTAGCAAGCCAATGTCGGGCTTGTCCCTCTAAAGAAAAGGGAAAAAGTTGTAACCTGATAACCTCTTGTGGAACACCATTAAACTTGACCGTGTTGGTGAGTTGCAAGAATCTCTTGATGTGGTCGTGTGGATCATCAATGGTTCGTCCCAAGAATGGTTGAGCGGAGACCATCTGGATAAAGCCTGATTTTAGCTCGAAATTGTTGGCGGCAATTGGTGGTATAACAATTGGATCCGTGTTGCCATCGACATGAGCTTGCAGCAGTTCAATCATCGGGCGATTATCCGGAAGGGGATCATTGTTGTTGTTATTGTTCATGTTGTTGAAAGGCGGGTTGTTGTTGTTATTATTGTTGTTCGGAGGTGGTATGTTATTGTTGTTTTGTACACCAGCCATGTCTAAGTTATCGAGAGGCTCGGGCTCTTGATATGACGTGGATCGAGTGCGCATACACCTGCAAAAGAACGAACAAAGAAAAGCAAAGCAAAAATATTTTTGGTTTTTATGTTTTTTAATTTTTTGTATTTTTGAAAATTTTATATTTTTTAGTGTTTTTGAAAGTTTTTATGAAAAAGTAACGTTCACGGGGAACGGATCCCAAAAGCCAAGTTCTCACAAAAAACTTTTGATCTTAACGAGAAGAGCCGGCAGCGGCGCCATTTGATACAATTGTTTTTGTATGGGTTCTAATTTCTCACAGACCTCTCGAATTGATCTCAGCCTTAAGTGGAATGATTGTTCTTGGTTACTAAATAAAAGGGTTTGGTTTTCTAATCTAATAAAAAGTTTAAATGAAAATTTAAATCAAATACAATTACTTTAATGACAATTAATAAAGACTTGAATTAAAATTGAAATTAAGATTAAAATTAAAATTAAAGTTGAAGTATAAAACATAAATTCTGAAATAAAAGTAAAGAAACAGATAAACAGTAAAACAGTAACACTAACAGAAAATTGATTCGGAAGTTTTAACCTTCATTCGGAACTTTGATTCATCCGGAAGTTACCCTTCATTCGGAACTTTAGGTTCATTCGGAACTTTTGACAAAGAGGTTGATTCGGAACTTAAGTACTCATCCGGAACTTTGCCTTCATTCGGAACTTTAGTGCTCATTCGGAAGTTTCTAATTCATTCGGAACTTAACGATTCATTCGGAAGTTTTTACTTCATTCGGAAGTTTAGACTCATCCGGAACTTTGGTTCATTCGGAAGATTGTAACTCATCCGGAACTTTCAGTTCATTCGGAAGTATTGCTTCGTTCGGAAGTATTGCTTCGTTCGGAAGTTTTGCTTCGTTCGGAAGTTTTGCTTCGTTCGGAAGTTTTGCTTCATTCGGAAGTCTGGGAAACCCAAATACAGAAACAATACCCGAAGAACAAGGAAACTAGTTTTAATCCAAAAATCACCAAGTTTTTCACCAAAAACTTAAATAAATCATTCACAAAGCATCTACTAACCATAAACTACAAATCCCATCAACAAAAAACACAAATCCCAACAACTTTTGAAGATCAAATCAAGAAAATAAAAACTCAAGAACTTGAAGATAAAGATGATGATGAACAAGATTAAATGGAAAGATTAAACAAAGAACTTGTATTGAATGATTAATGTTTTAACAAGATCAAACAAAGATTAAGATAACAAGATTGGAAAAACAAAGATTAAAATCACCAATCACCCTAATGGTGATGGTGATGAAACGAACTAAAAAGGGAGAAAAAGTGGGGAAAAAGAAAACTAAAATTAACTCCTGGATGTGTGAGGGGATCCTTTATATAGGCTTGTCTTTTGGTTGGTGAGTGGGCTTTCTCCCGTTCTTCTTGTCATTTCGTCTTTTCAGAAAAGTTTCCGTTTTCGATTCTGATTCGGGATTTGTCGTCGATTAAATTTAACTCGTCTTTTAATTTCTTCGTTTAATAGACTTGGGTTTCTTCGACTTGTGTAAATCTTCCATCTTTGGTCCTTTTCTTCGATAAATCTTCGAATAGGCCCAGTGACTTCAAATCTTTTGCATCTCTTGGACAATAGACTTTATCTTGAGTCCTTTTCTTCAGTAAAACCCGTGCAATCCCATGTTTTCTCCAATATTCATCTGGTTGGCTCTGAAAACACAATAAACACAAAAACCACGCATAATTCCAAACAAATGATATTAAATACGTGTTTTGGTCTTGTTTTAGCCAGAATTAAGTGGTAAAAGGATGGGTGTTTACACACCTATCAAACCTACAATCCCTTTATTGCAAAAACGGTTTTGGATTTTTCCCTCTAAAAATCATTTTCAAACCATTTCCCTCCATTCCAAGTTTCAAAACCTGATATTTATAAGTCCTATGATATTTTAGAATGTCTACAAGCAGGTGGGTAAGCTCCTTGCTTGCTACACATCACCATTCTCTTCCTAATCTAGTCGTGTATCATTTTTGGCCACAAATAGAAGATTTGATCAAACTAGCCTATGCACTCAGCACCTAGACTTGTATAGACTTCGATAGCTTCCCTTAGTCACTATCCTAACTATCTTACACCTCCTAGGCCAGAAATTGGAGGCTAAGTTTCCAAAATAGTATAAATAGGGGCGCATAGTCTTCATTCCAACTTGCACCCCGTTTTCTTTGTATCTCCTAACCATTCTTCATATCCACCTCTATATATGTCTTACGACATCCCCCAAGACCAGAAACCAGGTCAAGAAGGTAGCCATTGAAGGTTTTGAAGCTTTGATAGCAAGTTGTGTTCATAGGAAGCCATTAGGAGCCATTTTAGAGCTACCTAGGTAATCTCTATATTAATCAAGGCTTTGATCTTGTTATAATGCTTATTTAGACTTGTTATAATGCCAAAATGTTAATCCCTCCGTTCCTAAATAAGTGTCCACTTTAACTTTTTTTGGTCTTTTTTGTTCAACTTTGACCATAAATATTTATATTTATGTTATATTATACTTGATGAAAATTATACCAATGAAATTTCATTTAAAACTCAACCCACTCATATAATTTGTATCAAGTATTATATAGCAAAAATGTGAATATTTACGGTCAAACTTGAAAAACCAAGACCAAAAAAAGTCCAAGTGGACAGTTATTTAGGGATGGAGGGAGTATTAGAAAGATAATCTAAAAGAAACTATGTCATTTCATCATTTTAAATGAAAGTTATAAGCTAAAGATATCTTAAAACCCTAATTTCGTATTTTACATAAAATAATGAGCAAAAACCTATTTCAAAAGCTATAATTCTGTAGAAACGTTGTTATTATGATTATAAATGTGTTTTGAAACTTTTTTTAAATTTCCTAGATCATTTGATGCATTTTTGAACTTGTTATGTGATTTTTACAAGTCTAGGGACTAAAACTGTCATTTTTGAAACTATAAATATTTCGGAACTAAAAGTGTCATTTTATGAAAATATAAAATATAAGGATAAATATTGCAAATTTTGAAACCCTAAGGTTAAGTTTTGAAGGTATAAATCTTAAATTTTAGAACTATATACTTTAAGGGTTAAAAGTGTAATTATGCTAAACTTATAAATTATATGTTAAAAAGGTAATTATTCTTAAATTATAAACTTAAAGGATCATTTTTTTCATTTATGAAACTATATGGATGAAAAATATAAAATAAATTTTATTTTCTAAATTATTATAAGGTATAAGGACTATTTCGTCAATTATGAAACTAAAGGATAAAAGATATAAATATAAAAGAACATACTTATATTACTATGTGTCATATTAGTAGGGAAGTTTGTACAAAGATGTTCCATCTCCATATTACGTTCTGACTGAGTGGTTGGGTTTACGACTTAAAGTGCCCTCGCTCCTCAAACTTTCATAGAAGGGCTTTGAGTATAATGGCCCGAACAATGATACAATATTATCACTTTAAAGTTAAGAAATACATAACTAATACAAAATAATATCGAACCCATAATCAAAGACTTAATACCATACCAATTATGCTAAAACAGGTTGGTGTGAGACGACGTTCTTGTTTGTTAGCTCAAGTTGATCTGTGTAACATAAACCCGACAAGATTACTGGACATAAGTTGAGTTCATAGCCTCACTAAAGTATACTACTTACAAATGATTTGAAAACCCGTGAGGGGGATATATGCTAAAATGGAATACAAGTATTTTTGGTATGCTTCCAGATATGATTCATTGACACTATGTTTAAAGCTGCCTATGAAAGTCCCATTTTAATTATGAACCGCTAATCATTTCTCGGAATGAGCGCTAATATCGTAAATAGTACTATTGGAGACTGACATCTCCTTTCTGGGCAAGTCGCACTTTCAAGCAACTCCATGGTCAAACACGCATACTTTATGTTGCTAATAAGGATAGTTTGGCAGGCTTCCTCATAAGGTCAAAGTGTTCGTTTCTATGTCTAGTCGCGGTATCATAAGCTTAGTGCAATTGAATAATTATATTATTCAAACTTATGAGCAAATAATAACGTAGCTCAGGAAAAAGGAACTTGTATTCAAAATGATTTTTATACCTATGGATTCACTCAACATTCGTGTTCACTTTAAGCATATATTTCAGGTATTGAAATTAATAGCATGGAGTAGCATACTAATGACGTGGTGAGATATAATCTTGGAAGTTTTTTTCATTCAAACCTATTTTCTAGATCTCGGGAACCTGTTATGTACAGTGTATGTACAGTTGTTGTGGAAACCTTGGTTTCCTCGGATCTGTAAGCAACTAGGCATAATCATTGCTCATATGATATAGATCATAGCGGAATAGAACAATAATCATGAAACAATATGTTTAGGCACAAGACACAAAGAATTACTTAACGATTGTTAATTATATTAATAATAAACAACCACTAGACGTGTATACATTTAATCCAACGTCTAGTGCAACACACGCTTGAGGTTTACAATTTGTATGATAGTTATAAATTAAACCTATGAACCTTGTTCCTTTTATAGAGTAAGGATCAGGGTTTACAAGAGATAAGTATGAATAATATCTAAATATTCTATTTAGATAAACTATATTCTAAATATCGTCCTACAATATCTTGAATATATCCTCTAAATATGATTCCATCAGCGTTGGATATTTTTCAGCATCTACAATACACGTGTCAACGTCTAGCTTTCACATGTCAGCGTCTCTGAACAAAAGTCTTGATATTTCTTCATTTTGAGTTTCTGCCACATTAACTTTTAGACCCAACAATCTTCCCCTAGTTGATGTCGGCAAAACTCTTTGTGTATCTCTTGTAAGTGGTACATCATCTTCAAATTGCTTCCCCTCAAGTGTAGCATGTATGTTTTCCCCTTTTTGTCACATCAATAGGGAAGGTAACAATGTATGCAATCGAAGATTCTCCAAATGTAGGCTCTATGTAATGATCTTGAAGAAAAATAAATAAAGTAATCTTGATGTAGAGGTAGAGTAACCCAAACCTACGTTCCATGTCTTGTACTATCCACGTGACGTCGAATTTATATGAAAATGTTAAAGTATAAGCAGACCTCGATCTCTTGTCAAAATCCTCATCCTTTGTGAGACACTGAGCACGATAATGTAACTCCTTCAAGTGATAGCAATGTTAGTTTGCTAGATATGACAAGTATTCGTCACCAACCATGTAAGCATGAACAAGTTATCTACAAGTGTAAGTGTCCATTTGCGATATAATAGAACACATACTCGCGAAAATCTACTTCATGCATCAACTTTACCCTAAGATTTCTTCCCCTTAAGCTAACATCTCTTTGTCTTAATGAAATATCTTCATATGTAAAAGCTCCAAGATGGGTAACTCTTTCACAAGGCTACCCCGATTACATAATCTAAAATCAATCAGATTCTTCATGAATTGTTGCTAACTTACGTAAAAATCATTGATCCCATTTAAAAATATCCGAGCCATTAATATCAAGACGATATTCTGAATAAAATTAGAGATTCCATGTACCTTCGTGTGTATATATTCTCCTCGTTTTGTGTGCCAAAACCTTAACCAATTTTCCAAACAGCAGCATATCCTTTGTTATCCAATATCCTTCACTGCCCAATATATTTACCATATATATTCTCCAATATCGGACAATACTTGTCAGTGCTTTAGGCACAAGATCTCGGACAACACATGTCAGTGCTTCTATTAGCGCCCAACTTATTCTTGGACAGTGGCTAAGTAACAAACGTCAACGGCTACAAATAAAAATCGTGGATACCTGTAAATCACAAATTACTTTCCATTGAAGCTTAAAAACCCACGTAATGCATTCTGGTATCCCACAACATAGGAAACATATCTTTATCCAGCACATCTTCCAATATTGCCAACATAGATCACGTTTGAAGAAAATTAATTCCTCAAAATCAGCATATACTGCTTTGCGACTATTGGAGATAAAATCGGAAAACAATATATGATCACCTTTAAGCATCACACGTCTTCAGCATATGTTGTGATAAAGAAAATATACTTATAAAATAGCAATATCTTCATACCATTTTAAAGTTGCAGAATATTCGTGAAGAGTAAACCCCACGTCTGATTAAATCGTGATCTGCAAATTCTGTATCTTTTCCCATACTGTAGCACGTGAACTATATCCAAACAAGATGCATGTACAGCCTCACGTTACATCACAGCTGAAATCATAACACAAAGCATCATTCGATTCAATCATTACTGAGATCATATTCAATGCACAGATCGAGAGTCTTTGAAACCCTAAAGAGAACTCTATACATCAAAACCCTAGCACATAAAATCACGTTAGGTTCATCAGGCAACATGATCTGCAGCTACAAACCTTCCTCTTGTATTTGTCCATGACTGAAAATCAACATGACACCAATTTACCTTCCTGATCAATCACAATAATTCTTATTTTTTTGTTTTGATTCTATCTAGGGTTTAAATCAAACCCTAAACGTGAAAATCATCACATCCATTCCCGAATCCTTATCTTTTCAATGAATTGAAGACTCATGATCAAAAACAATAACACATCTAGGGTTTACTGCTACTACTAACACATATCTAGGGTTTTATAAAACCATAGTATGAAGATTGAGACCCTAACCATTTTCTGCTGTGATCTTTGACAGTCAATAACTTTTAATTAAGGACAATCCCTCCGGTGGATATCTAGATATATGTGTGTAGAACAGACACACAAAATTTCGTGACGATCCAACGATTCAATAAAAAGATATGTCCTTCTGAATACTGTTGCGCACACCAAACCGCCCAGAAAAACCCTAAACGTATTTTTCTTTCTTCTTACCATTACGAACACCTTGTTGGTCCTAGCATCACGAGCCACGAGGCTCTGATACCAACTGTGGAAACCTAAGTTTCCTCGGATCTTTAAGCAACTAGGCATAATCATTGCTCATGTGATATAGATCATAGCGGAATAGAACAATAATCATGAAACAAGGTGTTTAGGCACAAGACACAAAGAATTACTTAACGATTGTTAATTATATTAATAATAAACAACCACTAGACGTGTATACATTTAATCCTACGTCTAGTGCAACACGCGCTTTAGGTTTACATTTTGTAAGATAGTTATGAATTAAACCTATGACTTTTGTTCCTTTTATAGAGTAAGGATCAGGGTTTACAAGAGATAAGTATGAATAATATCTAAATATTCTATTTAGATAAACTATATTCTAAATATCGTCCTACAGTATCTTGAATATATCCTCTAAATATAATTACATCAGCGTTGGATATTTGTTAGCTTCTACAATACACGTGTCAGCGTCTAGCTTTCACATGTCAGCGTCTCTGAACAAACGTCTTGATATTTCTTCATTTTGAGTTTCTGCCACATCAACTTTTAGACCCAAAAGTTGTTTTATTTAAAATCTCTGATTTTGAATGATAAATTTATAAAGAATAAATAAAGTTTATTTAAACACTCTTGTGAGTTGTTTTCTATTACTTTGCTTCCATATCATGAAGTAATACCCCTAAAAATATTATTCTGTTGCGTCAAGGTAAAAATGGGTGTGTTACATCATGAGCAGATGGTTGTGGTTCTTCAAGTTGAAGCTCCATATTTGTATGCTCCAAGCTTGCATTGTCCACATCATTCTCTATGCCATCAGCATTCTCAAAATTTTCATTGTCATCATCAGCTTCAAAATTGATGTCATTGCCAGAGATCTTTGTATGAATATCTGAAGAAGGTCCTTGTTCTTCATTATTCCTCCCCTGTTTGGTTGCATTCAGTTGCTTCTTTTTGAAGTTTCTGAGCTTTTCCTTCTTAAGAGTAGCCCTCTGAATTGCTCTGTATTGCCTCATCAAATGAATGACTTTATTCCTTAGCTTTGTCAAATTAGCTTTTAATTCAGCAATTCTTTTGTCTTGATCAAGCTTCTCCTTTTGCAAAACGTGTACCTGTTTGGACAAGCTTGTGCATAAAGTAGTTAAATTTGTAACATCCACCACCTCTGTTGTTGTTGGTTGCGTAGAACCACTAGCAGCAATTGAAGCAGTAGGTGTATGGATCATCTCATCGATTACCATCATGATGAGATGAAGACTGTGAATCTTCAGATGATTGGGGAATCTGATTAGAAGGAGTTTGCTGAGAAGCACTAGCTGAGCTAGGTTCCTTACCTTCTTGATTAGCTGGGTGGGCTAACATATTAGCAAATAATGGTGTTACTGTACCTGAAAAAGAGCTACCATTCTTTATTAAGAAAGAAAAAGTTCTCTTGGTGAAAGAGGGAACATCCCATGTATCTGTTAAGTCTGGTAGGTTGGAAATTTGGTCATTAACTAAAGCTTGAATGAATCTTGGATATATTAATAACTTTTTAGAACCTTCCAAATTCCTAGTCATGCCTTCAAATATTAACCTTGAAAAATTAAATACTCTGCTGTTTGCTAGACAAAAACCAGCTGATGCCAAAGCAGCAGGGATTTAATCAAAAGATGTACTTTTTGAGCTTAAACTGTAAATTATAGCATGAAAAAGTAATTTCCATTGTTTTGAAAATAAACCTTTAAAGAAAGTAAGACTTTCCCTACCACCCTCATAACCTATGGTTGCAAGGCCATCATGTATCTCAGTGTTAGTCAACATATTGGTTCCATTTGCATAATCAAGTCTTAAACTAGCCCTAAGCAGTACTTCAGTCACATAAATATTTATACTATTAACCCTAGCCCTTATTCAAGGTTGATTATGACGAGTACCTATAACAGTAGTATTTCAAAATTATGTAACAATAGGAATAGAGACAACAAGACTTACAGTAAGTGCAAAACGTATGTGACTTTGAGACAAAAAGTGAAGTATCTCATAAAAACCAAGAGAACCATCATTCTGAGTGAGGTTAGCAACTTGATTGTGTTTAGAGATCACTTGTAGAGCAGTTATTAATGTTTTTTATTAATGAAGATTATAACGAAGGTTGTAAAATTGAGGTGTAGAAATAAAAGACTAGGTAAATCAATTATGTAACTGGGGTTGGTATTTATAGGAATAGATAACCCATATACGAAGAAACCGCCAAATTTACAAAAGATACCCTCAACGATACAATGGTTATGTAGCGGTACATGGAACATACACGGTACTTCAAATTTGCCTAGCAGTACTTGGTTCCAAAACGGTACCTTAAATATAAGACCGGTTCATGCATTCCACTATCATTGTAACCTCTTTTATCTTTAATCTTATAACATGTAATCACATCAAAAATAAAATAAACACTATACAATAAAAATAGCATAAAAGTTTTACAGCTGTCACCTCCCCTTAATATATGCAGCAGTTATTGGTTGAGCATACCAATATGTGTTACCAAGAACTCAAATCTTTTAGTTTCAAATGCTTTGGTTAATAAATCAGCTACATTGTTATCTGTATGGGTCTACAAAACCTGAATAAGCTTTTTGTCATAAGCATCTCTTATAAAGTGATGTCTTATTTCAATATGCTTGGTTTTGGAGTGAAAGACTGGATTCTTGACAATGCAAGTAGTACTTTCATTATCAATGTATATTTTGGTGTTCATGAAGTTGAAACCATAGTCTAACATCTAATTTTCGATCCAAAGTACTTGTCCACAGCAATGAGCAACAGCTACATATTCAGCTTCAGTTGTAGAAGTAGTGACAATGGTTTGCTTCTTACACTCCCATGATATGAGTCTTTTGCCTAGGAACTGAAAACCTCCTATTTTGGATTTCCTATCATGATTGGCTCCATCATAATCAATATCTGAGTAAGCTTCCAAATCAAAGGTAGAATCTCTAGGATACCATAATCCTAAGTTAGGTTGACTTTTAAGATACTTAAAAATCCTTTTCACAGTATGTAGATGTGACAGCTTTGGATTGACTTGAAATTTTGAACAAGCACACTCAAAAAACATAATATCTGGTCTTGAAGCAATAAGATACATCAATGAACTAATCATTGATCTATATAGGTGAATATCAACATTTTCACCATGTTCATCTTTTGACAAAGACTTCTTGGCTTCAAAAGGTGTGCTTGCACTCCTTGTATCTATACTTGAAAATTTCTTTATGATTTTAGCAACATATTTATCTTGGTTGATATATATTCCATTCTTCCTCTGTTTGACTTGAAGTCCTAAAAATAATGTAAGTTCTCCCATAGAACTCATCTGAAATCTTACTTTCATTAAAGCTTCAAACTCTTCACACCATGACTTCTTGGTTGAACCAAAAATAATGTCATCAACATATACTTGAACTAGGATAATATCCTTGTCATTATTTTTGATAAAAAGAGTTTTGCCAATGGTCCCTCTCCTATATCCATGTTCCAAGAGGAAATTTAATAAAGTTGCATACCAAGCCCTTGGAGCTTGATGTAGTCCATAAAGAGCTTTAATCACTTTGTAGACTCTGTTTGGGAACTTAGGATCTACAAAACCTGGAAACATATACCTCCTTAGAAATAGTACCATAAAGAAAGGCACTTTTCACATCCATTTGATAGACTATAAAACCCATATATGATGAAAAGGAAAAAAATAACCTAATACCTTCTATCCTAGCCACTGGTGCAAAAACATCATCATAGTCTATCCCTTCTTCACGTCTATAACCTTGAGCAACAAGCTACTCCTTGTTCCTCACAACAACACCTCTCTCATCGTTTTTATTCTTGAAAACCCACATAGTACCAATAACTCTCTTTCCAGAAGGAAGATCCACAAGAATCCAAACCTTTTTAGTTTAAATTGCATTAATTCTTCTTGCATGTCATCTATCCAACTTTCTTCATCAAGAGCTTGAGAAATATTCTTAGGCTCTACTTGTGATAAGAAACAAGCAAACAAACAGTGCTGAGTATCTTTATGATTAGTTCTCTGCGGTTGTTTGACATAACTCACAAGTGCATGAGTTTCAGTACTAGCTTGAAGCTGTCTTCTGGTTTGCACAGCAAACTTTAGATCTCCAATGATTTATGTTGTAGGATGGTTGTTATTGACTTTATGAGTGGGAATAGAACTGACTGGTATTTCAGTTTCCAAATTATTGAAATTAGTCACTGCACCCTGCTCATCATAGGAAGCTTTAGAGAAGATTCCTTCATTTTGACCAGTATATGCATCTTTACTGTCCATTGCTTGTAGAACATATTCTAACGAATCAACAGACTTTCTAGAACTTGGCTTAGCAATACTTGCAGATGAAGTACCGCTAGGTTGAATATGTACTACTGAGTGTTGTGATTCCAAATATTCTTCTCATGAATGCTTATTATTAGTTTTAGCATTCGTCTCTTGATCTTTAAGCCTCTTAAGTTCTTGTGAGGCTTGATTATCATTAGATAGCACTGGTTGCTTATGTTGGGGGCTGGAAACAATACGAGAGATAGTAGGCATACTGGGTACATAAATATGAACATCATCATCTTGAGAGTCTGATGAAGAAGGTCCTTCCTGAGTACCTAAAGTTGTTGTACCAGTCTCTTTACCTGCATTGTTAGTTTTCCAATCTTTTTGCACAGAATAGTAATCCATGGAGTTAGTTAGATAATCCAAATCAAACATCCAAGCATAACCTATTCCTGGGACATTGGGCTTATTCTCTAGAAATTGACATAGGCATTTTCTTCAACTTTTCTAGATGCCAAATTATAAACCCTATATGCTTTACTTTGCAAAGAATATCCTACTAGATATCTTTAATTAGATTTTCCATCAAACATCCCCAATTGATCAAGAGTATTCAAAATAGGCACATGACACCCAAAAGGTTTTAAATAACTTATGATTGGCTTAACACTAGTCAAAAGTTCATAAGGTGTTTTATTTTGAGGCTTGGTTACTAAAACTCTATTTAGCACATAACATGTAGTATTGACTGTGTCTGCCCAAAAAGTGTTTGGCAAAAGAGAATCAGCTAGCATAGTCCTAGCAGCCTTAATTAGTATTGTTAGAAATACGTTTTTACGTATTTATGAAGGATCGGTCGCTCCAACGATAATTATGTAATGGGCTCGTGATCTATTTACTTTATGTATAGTCCATATAGCCCACATGTAGGGTGGGCTATATATATCCCCTCCTAGCATGTTAGGAGGGGTTGTTGTTTTACCATTTCACACTTAATCATTATTCATCTTTCACTCTCTCTCTCTAACTCTTTCCCCTTTTCTCTCCTTTCTCTCTCTACTCCATCATCTCCTTCCTTCATTTCCTTATGATTATCATCTAAATCAACCAACCTAATCCATCAAATCCATGATATAGAATAGGCCAATAATCACGTAGACCTTCAATTGGTATCAGAGCCATGGTTAGTTTGGTTTATTCTTGTTTTATTTCTTTTTGATTTTGGTGGGTTTTGATTTAATTATGCTTAAATATTAAAAAGTTTGTATTTTTTTTATAAAAAGTTTGTGTTATTATATTTTAAATATTAAAAAGTTTGTATTTTTTCATAAAAAGTTTGTTTTTTTTTATAAAAAGTTTGTATTTTTTATTGTTTTTAATCACAAATTTAATCATCAATTTCTATAAAAAGTTTGTATTTCTTCTTGTTTTTTAATCTATCAAGTTTATCCATTTCTAAATTATTTTTTTTTATCAATTTTATCCTTTTTTATTTTTTTAATCAGTTTTTTATTTAAATTTTTTTTTTTAATCAGTTGCGTCCTGTTATTTTTTTTTAATCAGTTATCATTTTCGTTTATCCGTTTTTTTTATTTATTTTTGGATCTTTCTTAATTTTTGGTCAAACTACCTAATCTGTCAAACCTTTCTGTCCATCTTGGTCCATCAAAACTGTCCAAATTTTGTCCAACAATACTGATACAAAAGTTCCGGGTGAAGAATTTTTTCGAGTGAGCCAAAAGTTCTGAATCAACAACATCCGAATCAAGAACATCCGGATCAAGAACATCCGGATCAAGAACATCCGGATCAAGAACATCCGAATCAAGAACATCCGAACCGAAAACATCCGAATCAACAACATCTGAATCAACAACATCCGAATCAACAACATCCGAATCAACAACATCTGAATCAACAACATCCGAATCAAAACATCCGAATCAAAACATCCGAATCAAGAACATCCGAATGAACAAAACTTCCGAATGAATGACACTTCCGAATGAAGTTTTGATTCAAACATAACGGGAACTTTTGTTTTGACTCGACACCAATTTAAAACCCACCCAACTCGACTCTCTGAGAACATACAACTCGACTGAAAAACTCTCCACAACAAAACTCAACATCTTAATTTCCCCCCGACTCACCATTTCCCTAAACTCCTAAACTCTTCATATTTTCCCCATCACCTAACCAACATCTATTCTCATCTCACACCAACCTCTACTGGACTCGAAAACACAACTCGAAAACTGTACTCGACTCATCCCTTACAACAGACCCTCGAATCAACATCAAGTTTGGACTCGACCCTCACACCCTCGATTCCTTCGTCACTCTCACACCTCTCACACCTCACACCTCTCGACACCTCACACCCTTCTACACTCTCGTCTCTCACCAAATCACCCTCGAAACCCTCCACTGCCAAACAAAATCCCTTTTTAAACTCAGTTAACCCAACACAGACCTCACACCAACACAGACACTCACACCAACACTCAACCCCAGACCTCACAAGAATGACACTACAGATGAGAGAGACAAAGATTAGAACATAATTAAACAGATAAGAAACCTACCTGAGACCCCATTTTAGGATCTTGAAGCCTATATCATTGCATCGGGTGTTGATTTGTTTTGTTAAGATTGTGAGATTGGTGACTGAGTTTTGTGAGGAGAGAGAGAGAGATTAGGTTTAGACGGAGTTTTATCTTGGTGAGAGAGAGAAAAGTGTGTTTTTGGTTATGTGATTTCGTCAAAACTGAGGCGACAGACTTATTTGACTGGGCGGATTAAACAAGACAAAGCAAGTGGGGCGGTGGATGTATGTTATTGGGCCACGTGTTTTTGACAGGCGGAGTAAACAAAGTTTTGGGGTTACTTATTTTACTTGGGAAACCGATTAAAGAAAACGTTTTTTTTTTAACTTTATTTTTAACGTTTATTTTAAAGAAAACTTATAAACATTTAAAGGAACTTTATTTTTACCATTTAAAGAAAACGTTTTTAACTTAAATCAGATTTTCAAAAAGTTTATTATTAGGACTTTATTTTCTAAATCACATTTATTTTTTTATTTTTAGTTAAATTAATCCTTTTTATTTTTAAAAATATCACATTTTATTTTTTTTTATTTTTTTGTATTTTTGTCACTTTTATATTTTTATTTTGTCACTCTTATATTTTTAGCATTTTGTTTAGTAATTTTTGGCAAATCGTGTCGAAGCGGGTATTTTCAAAGTTTAACGTGCAAAATATTTATCGGGTTAAACGTCATTGTGGCCGGATTTGAAGACAAAGTGACGAGTCAACGTGACGGGTTTTATTTTTAGCGACTACGGATTTTTGATCGGGTTTAATTCATAATCGTTTGAGCCGACAACATCTTTTGAGTCAAATCGAATTTCCTCGATTTTCAATGGACTCGTTAAATTCGACACTTAAAGAGGGAGACTTGCATCGAATGCACGACAAAGCTAAAGAAAGTGGTATAAATTCATTTCAAATGATTCAATATCATCTAGTCACTCTTTCACGGCTTCAAGGAGGGAGCGAATTTGTGACAATCTTTGGTCAAGATCGTCATATATTCATCAACTCTATTTTCACCACTTTGACCCAACTCGCCGAGCAACTCAACCATGGAAACTTTAATCACTCTGCATCGGCACTTGCCTATAAGATCTTGTGACACAACTCACGCCCTTCCTCCACTTCAATATCATTAAGCCTGAAAGTTCTGTGATTTGCCAATCATTTCTTCGAGATACACATACCGAGCTTCGAGTTTTCCGTGATACAATATTGAAACTCATGACATCGGTTTCGTCTTCGATTTATCAACAATCACAACTTCAGCAAACGTATGATAATGGAGTGCAAGAATCAATGCCGCAAATGCAAGAGGAGAATGGTCATACGGTTGACTACTTGGAGCCTAACGATGGCAAGAGCACGGATTCAGAAGGACAACATGATGTCAGTGGCACGTCAGGGAATGTTCACGAGATTTCTCTTGATGACACCTTACCCATTTATGACGCAGAGCCTGCAAACATGGTACAATGTAATGTGGTTTATGATGTATATGTTGATGATATGCCGCATATTGAGGATTCTGAACCTAATTATGACAAACATGGGATGGAAACGAGTGATAGCAATACCACTTCTGATTCATCCGATGTAAGTCATAATGGGGGAGAGATTGTTCAGAATGCTAAACATCATGATAATTATCCTATAACTGATTCATTGACTGCTTCTGATTCCAAGATTAAAGAGCTCGAAACAATCGTAGCTCGGCAATCAAAAGATCTTGAGGATGCCAAACTTGAATTTTCTAAGAAAACGGACAAATTTGAAACATACTTTGAAAAACTTGAAAAGTCAAACGTTGTTCTTGAAAGAAAATTGGATCAAACTGTTCTAGATTCTAAAGCTGAAAAGGATAATCTTTTGAAACAAATTCAACTGCTTGAATCTAAATTGGCATCCCAAGTAACTTGCTCAAATAAAATGAAACGTTAAAAGCCCAAGTTCAGGAAAAGGTATTTGCTATAGCTGCGTTGAAAAACGAGTTAAGGAAAAATAGAGGACCTAGTGTGGACACTAAGCTTGAAAAACCATCAATCTTGGGGAAACCGCCTACAAATCAGTTCGTCAGACAACCGATTGTCAGACAACCTACTGCATTTAGATCCGAGCGACCACAATCCTCGAGACCGCGGTTTGCCTCCCAAGTTGATTTGGTTCATCTTTCTAGACCAGACACTCCAGCAACTAGGCCCAATGTGATCACTCCAGCTTTAGCAAGACCAAACCATATGATTGCCTCTAGTTTCCCTAAAAATACCAAGACCACGTCTAGAACTAGTTCAAATGACGTTTGCCATGAATCTGATCTTAGGGAAGCTAAGCAAAAGACACATGTAAGAGATAGGAATTTCAAACCTAGTCAGATGCCTTCTAGTTTACCCAACACTGCTAACCGTAGCATGTCCAATCCTAGGAGCATCAATCAATCATCTAGGGATTCTAGATCTTACTCGGACATTAAATATGCTACTTGTAAAACATGTAGAAAATGTGTCTTTACGGCAAATCATGATGCTTGTATCAAAAAATTGCTTAATGAGGTGAACTCCCGTGCTAGACTTAAATCCCAGTGGGTCGCTAAAATCAAACCCTTTGGTAAAATGTGGCGCCCCAATGGTAGAACTTTCACTATTGTAGGAAACGAGTGCCCTTTAACTAGGATAGTCTCCGATTCTACTAAGTCTACTAGGGAGGAAACTGATAAAGATGATACTTCACTTACGCCTAAACTTAAGGTTTTCTATAAAAGGAAACGTTTGCCAGCCAAGACTAGTGAATCATCTACTCAGGTCGCCTCTGAAACAAGTAAAGCCAACTGTGAACCCCCATGTGCTTCTATAATTGATATTGCTAACCCACGTCAAAGCATGCAAATTCCTAATGAGATTGTAGGTACCAAAGTTGATGTTCCAAAAGAACGAAGCGGTCCAATCGTTGTGTACCGTTCAACTAAGGACACTCTTAGAGTTTGGTTGCTGAAGAAGCAGATATCAGAGAAACAAATGTCTCAGGGGATTCATGGTTAAGCTGCAAACAAGGACTTACAGTCACATAACAGACTGTAACTCGATCTCAAAAGACAGGAAAGTTCATCCCGATGATGACTTATCCTAAAAACGAGAAATTCATTTTTCTCGAGCATGAGCTTATGTTAAAAACATTCCACGTTTTTAAGCTCATGCACAAGGACTTATAGTCACATCACAGACTATAACTCGCTCTTCAAAGAAAGGAAAGTTTATCGCCGATGGTAAACTTATCCTAACAACGAGAAATTCATTTTTCTCGGGCATGAGCTTATATAAAAAACATTCCAAGTTTTTAAGCTCATGCACAATGGTTTATCATTAAATATCAGATGGTAACCCGTTCTTCAAATAAAGGAAAGTTTATCGCCGATGATAAACTTATCCTTACAACGAGAAATTAATTTTTCTCGGACACGAGCTTACATTAAAACCATTCAAAGGTTTTAAGTCGTGTATATGACTTACAGTTAAATGTCAGACTGTAACTCGAACTTAAAATAAAGGAAAGTTTATCTTTTATGATAACTTATCCTCTTAACGAGAAATTCACCTTTCTCGGTCATGAGCTTGTATTAAAACATTCGAAGTTTTAAGCTCAGAAAGGAAAGTGTATCTTTTAAATAAGAGAACTTTTCTTCATAACGAGAAATTAACCTTTCTCGGTCATGAGCTTTCCGTTAAAACAGTCAAAGTTTTCAAGCTCATGAAAACGACTTCTAAGTAAATGTCAGCTTAGGACTCGTCCTTCAGATAAAAGGAAAGTTTATCGCCGATGGTAACTTATCCTTAAACACGGGAAGTTCACAACTTCTCGGACTTGAGCTCGCTTTTAAGATATTCAACATCTTAAGCTCAAGTAATTGTTTTTCAAAACTTTGAACACAATTTTTCGAGAATTTCTCAAAAGGTTTTTCTAAATCTTTCAAAATTGTGTGTTCAAAAACGTTTTGATAAAACGAGCATGTCTTCTGTAATCGATAATATTTACGAACCTAGAAATGTCATTCAATAATGACACGGGGTTGTAAATAAAGTTCGAGCAGAAGTTTAAAAGATTTAAAACATGCTCCATATGGTTTGCTATTATTTCAGATAGTAACCCGCTTTTCATAATCAAGTCAAGCATTTCACCGGAAAGCTTTGACTCAACAACGGGAATTAATTTTCTCGGGAACGTGACGAGGAGGCCAACATTCGTGAACAAGAACCATGTGAATCTTTCATATGATGTTCTCCATCATTCAGGTCCAACCTCGTAAATTGCTAATCTTGTGAATTCATTATCATATATGATCTTTGCATGTAATGAATACCTTACACTTGTGTTTAAAGGTATTTAATTTACGTTTCAGCACACCCTCATTAATTTGAGGGGGAGCTTGTGTAATTCATGAAGATAATTGGACTTGCATTTTTCTTCCCAAATTTTCTTAAAATGCTATTAAATCAATTGATATTAAAAACATCGATTGGGTTAATATTTTTAATATGGGGGAGAAAATGTGATTTAATATGGGATATGATCAATCATAAATGGTTTGACTTAACGTGATAGCTCATCCCGACATGTGCAAAATGTTTTCGGATATCGTAGCATATGTTAAGGGGGAGCAAAATGGATTTGCACTTCAAAATGGATTTCATGGTGACATACACTTACCCAAAACATCTCTATTCACGACGGTGAAGATTGTGGTGACATAAGGATGGTAGGATAGGTTAAAGTCCAATGATTTCTCTAGAACCGGAGGAATCTTCCCAAGGACATTCCATAGCTAGAAATAGTAGTCCTTAGGAAAGATGGAGAAAGATTGTGAACGTAGCTGAATGCCGACCAAGTACTTAAGTTAGCACTGGAACAATCACAACAAGGTGCTAGTGATGACGTATTGGTAAGCATTGAAGGGGTTGAAGAATGAAAAAGAAATGTAAAGATAAAGGGTGTAAAGAAAGAAGCCCTCCTTACAACTTTAGGCAGAAACCGGGTCAATACATATGCTATTGAGGTCATTTTTGCTAATGATTCTCGATATTGAAGAAAGACGTCATGGACCCAGTGATGCAATGCACAACCCTTCCCAGCTAACTCAAATATCTCTCAAAAGGTATTTGTTTTAATCACACAGAGATCAACACATTATCTATTGATTTATTCACTCCGAATAAATTGGTATTGAAAAGGTGGCACTCCTCTCCAGCCTCCGATCACTAAAAATCCAAAATTCACGATCGAGTCTAGAGCCATTTGAGATCATCAATTATCTCCTTAGGACACACTTTCATATTTCCTTGCTTCTTCACACACTGTGAAAAGTAAGAAAGTTCTTAAGATTCCTACGCAAAATCTTCATGATCTTGCCTGAACATCCGAGTAATACGAAAGTATTTACAATGAAGATGGAAATCCTTCTTGAGCGAATATCAAAAAGCTCATGGTAGGTGACTTGTGCGATTCTTTATGAATCAAACTTGTGATAACTGGAAAGCAACAGTGGTTTAATTCTTAAATGAATTTAAACACGTTCCAGGCCTCTACGCAATATCTTAATGATCTTGCCAGAACATTCAGAGTAATACTATTAAGTATTTACAGTGACGAATGGAAATCCTTCTAGTGTTAACATCAAACAGCACTTGGTAGGTAACTTGCAAGATTCTATATGAATCAAGCTAGTGACAACTGGAAAGCAACGATGGTGCGGTTCTTAATTGAACTTCACTTGTTCCAGGAACATGAATTGACGGCTTCAAATCATGCGGATAATATTATCCAAATGATTCACTCTTTACGTTCGTAGTCAGCTTTGGACGGTCGAGTAAAGAGAACGGGTTTACCCGCGAAATCTTGTCAAGGAGGTTCTTTATTGAAACTACCTGCCACAAGTACGATATTTAATATCGTCCAACGGTCTTCACCGACCGGAGGTAAAATGCTACCGAATTAGAATGAAATGTTCAAGGCTATTTCATCCGTGTATATTGTTTGTTGCTAACTGTCTTATGCAGCGTAACAAGAAGGTGGCATTGCGGTGTACAATCCAGAAGAAGTCGTCACCACATGCTTATACTACATACAACTAGTACTTCAACAAATTCAAGAAAGCCTGAAGGTCAAGTCTTCCGCTGTATCAAACTCTGAAGCTTTCAAGAATTTAAAAGTATAAGTATGTGGAACATGAAGTCACAAAGAGGCAAATATCACAGGTGAAGAATGCACAAGGTCAAGGCAAGGAAACATGCTCAAGACTAAAGTCAAAGATCACATCAAGCATATTCACAAGAGCAAGATCGAAGACTCAAGCATAGATGCTAGGTTTAAGATTTTGTAAAAAGATGTGACCTCCCCTAGGGGGAGATTGTTGGAAATACGTTTTTCCCAATAAAGTCTCGGTCACATCTTAGTTAGCATAGATCACGAGTTATAGACTATTTAGAACTTTGTTTCTTGGAGCGACCTCCCTTAGGGGGAGATTGTTAGAAATACGTTTTTACGTATTTATGAAGGATCGGTCGCTCCAACGATAATTATGTAATGGGCTCGTGATCTATTTACTTTATGTATAGTCCATATAGCCCACATGTAGGGTGGGCTATATATATCCCCTCCTAGCATGTTAGGAGGGGTTGTTGTTTTACCATTTCACACTTAATCATTATTCATCTTTCACTCTCTCTCTCTAACTCTTTCCCCTTTTCTCTCCTTTCTCTCTCTACTCCATCATCTCCTTCCTTCATTTCCTTATGATTATCATCTAAATCAACCAACCTAATCCATCAAATCCATGATATAGAATAGGCCAATAATCACGTAGACCTTCAAGTGTCCTATTTTTCCTTTCAGCTACTCCATTTTGTTGTGGAGTCCTAGGATTGCTAAATTGTCTCTTGATACCTTTAGACCTACATAATTCATCAATTAGATGCCCCTGCACATACACAAAACCCATTAGTTTTTAACAGGGACCCAAGCCACATGTGGCTCGGATCATGTGGGACCTACATACTTAAGAGTTTGATAAGTAGTTTTTACAGTAAGACTACATACACTCTTATACTTCATGGTTCCATTTAAATAGTCAAAGAAATAAGTTGGTTCATTGTCCTTGGACCTTTTTGACTTAGGTACTGTTCTAGCAGTACTTGTTTGAACACATGGTTTTTGTCCCTTGGGTGCCCACACTTGCACTGGTTTCTCATAATACTTATCTCTAGGTGTCTTCGCAATCTCAAATGAACTCCTAGATACTTTATGGGACAAGGGTTTACTAGACTTTTGACCAAGGGTATTTACTTTTGGTCTAGCAGTACTTGCACTTCTAGGTTTCCTGGTACCTGGCTTGCTAGATTTTAAAGGTACTAGACCTTGTTTCATAAGCATTTCTTGGAATAAAGTCTTTGGTTGTGAGAGGTTGATTGACCTTATTGATCTTTTCATTTACCCTCTGAGCATGACCAAACTTAGGTTTGTCATCTTTTGGTCCCACTTGTCTTTTTACATGTGCATTACCTTTCTTTGTGACCCTATGTGCAGCCTTAAGTTTAGCAATTTTATCTTCATGCAAAGTGAAATCTTTGATAAAATGATTTAAGCTACCACATACATAACATCCTTTTCTTTTTAAAGAAGATCCAAAAGGTAGTTCTGAATTAGTGTTCTTAAAACCTAACCCACCCCTCTTGGTATTATATGATGTTTTGTGTTGCTTTCCAATGCCTTACTAGGAGGTTTCACTTGCTCAGTTGCAGAACTAGTTGTAGGCACATATCCTTCAGGCACAAAAGTGCTCATCAAAGGTGGATAAACAACCGTTTTGGTCATAACAGGCTTATTGTTGGAAATACGTTTTACGTATTAGAAAGGATCGGTCACTCCTACAATAGTCTATGTAATAGCTCGTAGTTTAGTTATTTACACTTATAAAACAAAGCCCAAACCGAGCCCATAAATTTTATGGCTGGCGGCCAAATGTAAGCCCAAGCCCATGACATGGGCTTGGGTATATAAACCCTCTCCTTTGATGGAGATGGTGGTGGTTTCATTTTCAATACACATAGTTCTTAAAATTTCTCTCTCTGGAAGTGTGAAATCATCTATCTCTTTCTCTCTCTAAAACATAAGCAAGATTTACATATCCTACAAATGGTATCAAGAGCCATGGGATGATTGTATTGTTTATGTGTTTGTGTTCTTGATTTTAGTAGCTTTTGATCAATATAAACCCACGTCCAAATTTTTTTTTGTGTTTTTTATGGTTTTTTTTAATACAAATCTTCTGCATAGTTGTGGTAGAGATTTGGTATATTTACTTTGGCTAAAAACATAAAATTTTTGGGTGTTTGGATCACTTTTGGCTTAAAATCTCGAATTTGGTGTATTTTGTCCGAGAAAAGTGGAAAAATAGCATACTGTTTGTACTATTGCGACAGGCCTCCCATCGCAATATCTAGGGTTTTACATTGCGATCCGTATTGCGATTGGCATTGCTATTGGAATTCATTTTGTGACATTACGATCCGTATTGCGATTGGCATTGCGATTGGACTTCATTTTGTGATATTGCGATAGGGTATTGCGATTGGAATATTGCGATAGGATTTATTGCGATTGGAATATTGCGATAGGATTTATTGCGATTGGAGTATTGCGATAGGAGTTATTGCGATAGGACTTATTGCGACAGGGTATTGCGACAGTATTGTGATTGGAGTATTGCGATTGGAGTATTGTGATTGGAAGTATTGTGATAGGATATATTGCGATTGGACTTATTGCGATACCACATTGCGACAGCATTCCTTTTAGGCATTGCGATAGAACAACAAGTATTTCCAAGATTTTTCAAAAACGTGTTTTTGAAAATTTGCAATTTCATCTTGGAATTTTTTGTTTATCGAGAACATAATTTAGGGGATTTTTACATTATTTCTCGGCTTCTACACACAACAACAAACACATTTACTTTCTCTCATTGATCGATCAACTTTGTAAATCTTAACGTATAGAAATGGAGTACACATCTCTTACGGATAAGTCCATCCTCTCGGGTACGGATAATCGTCCACCAATGTTGGTGAAGACTATGTATGAGGAGTGGGCTTCCCGCATGGAACTTTATATGTTGAACAAGGAGAATGGACATCTAATTTGGGCATCGGTGCTCAATGGACCATTGGTATATGGTACTGTGACAGAAGGTGATGTTACTCATCCTCGCACAACGGGTGAACTAACTAGAGATGCTAAGATACAAGACAAGTGCGATAAACAAGCTACAAATATCATTCTCCAAGCCCTTCCTCCAGATGTCTACAAACTTGTTAGTAAGCATAAAGTTGCCAAAGAGTTATGGGATAGAATTCGTGTTCTAATGCAAGGCACTTCGTTAACTAAACAAGAACGAGAGTGTAAGCTTTATGATACTTTTGATAAGTTTGCCTATGTGCCAAGGGAGACTCTCAATGATTACTATCTGATATTTACCCTATTGTTGAATGAGCTCCATATATATGGCATGGCAATTCCTACGTTTCAATTAAACACCAAGTATTTGAACACTCTTCCTCCAGAATGGAAAAAGTACGTGACGGATGTTAAATTGGCTAAGGACTTGCATAACACCAATGTGGATCAACTCCAAGCTTTTCTTCAACAACACGAATGCCATGTAATCGAGGCTCGGTTGTCTACACCTCAAGTTCATGATCCACTTGCCATGTATGCTTCTCAACAAAACATGGATTATACTTATCAACAACCATCATACTTGCAGCAGCCAACACCACACACCTATCAGCAACCACAGCAACCATCTTATCAACCACTAATGATGCCACAGCAAGCATTTCAACAAAGTGTTCATCAACAATCTTTTCCACAGCAACCACCACATCAGACATCATCATCACAAGCTATAACTTCTCCAATGGGCTATACTCCTCAGCAAGGATATTTTCCAATTGAAGCACAACCAGCACAAGCCTTTTACTCCAATGAACTTCCACCAATTCAGGGACCGGTCTTTACTCCAAATGATACACCTACAGATGTCTTAAACCATCTCACTGCCTACTTGTCAAAACTTGTTGCTACTAGAGGATTTCCACCAACGAACAATCAGCTTCGTACTTCATCAAATCCTCGACAACAAGCCACTGTTCAAGATGGTCAAGTGACGGTGCAACCTATTCAGGGAAGGAAAAATTCATATGGATCTCCTACAAGAACTGGGAACAATCAAGCTGTGAATTCTCAAGCCAGTGGAAATGAAAGTCCTATTGGTCCTCAAAAGGTTGTGACTTGCTACAATTTCCGAGGACAAGGTCATATGGCTAGGGAATGCACTCAGCCAAAAAGAAGAAGGGATGTAACATGGTTTCGTGAGAAGATGTATTTGGTCGATGCTCAGTCTAAGGGGAAGATTTTGGATTCCGAGGAGTTAGCATTTCTAGCAGACCCATGGGCAGCAGATAATGAAGGCATTGCAGTCGTCTCTACATCTAATGCAGTATATCAAGCTGATGATCTTGATGCATATGATTCGGATTGTGATGACATTCACTCAGCCCAAGCTGCACTCGTTGCTAACCTCTCTCACTACGGTTCTAATGTCGTTAGTGAGGTACCAACCACATCTAATAATGTTCATAATAATCCACATCATGTTGACCATGAAAATGACAACCTCGAACAGCATTCGGGAACTAGTAACTCAAATAATGCGGTATCCAATCCAACATATTTGAGTGAACCTAAACCAAATGCTACGAAGGGTATGAAAACTTATGATCAACGTGATTTGGTAATGGTGCCTAAACATATTATTGATAACATGAATGTGGTTGTCCGACAAACCGTAGATATGAATACCAACCTAACCGCTGAGCTTGCGCTGTAGGGAAAAGGTCAAAACTTTTGAAATGGTCCCTCAAGCTGAAAAAATAACTTATTCTGAATTTGACCAATTTCGTTTTGAAAAGATTGAACACTTGAAAGAAATAGAATCATTAAAAGCTAATCGTCCTATGAATTAAAAGCAAAAGAGTCGGTTGTCAATGATTTTCAGAAACTTAAAATGGATTTCAAAACTCTCGAGTCTAAAAAGTTTGAATCGGAAATTAATGCTACCAAACTTCTTAAATTCAAAGAACAACAGCTTTTAAAACAATACGCTTCCACATAAAAGGTTCATCTTTTAACTAAATCGTTTAAAGAACTCGAACTTAAGCGTCTTCAAGATTTACCACCTAATCCCTGTTATGCAAAACAAGCTCAAGAATATATTCCGTGTCTTTATGATATGACCCTAATTGGCAAATCGAAAGAAGCACCTTTTGTTCGTAGTACTGAGGAGACACAGTCACTTGCGGAAGAAACTCATTCTAAAATGCTTTCAAAATTCCATACGATTTTTTATGATCAATATAACAAAGATCAATTGTCTAAAAAGACCCGCATTCGCTTACAAAAGGAATTAGCTGAATTGACAGTTCTTGTGCCCCAAAGTTTGTCAAATGAAAACCCTCCTAGTACGTCTCCTACACTTGTCAAAACGGATTTAACAAAGTTAATTCCACCGGTAAGTAAGGCGTCCGTTAACTTAAATGCGGTACACCAACACTTAGCCGATTTTTACAAGGTCATTTTGGAACGTACGACGGCTTCGGCCATAACGGAAGGTGAATGGAATTTTGAGCACACTAGATCTGCGTTTCGAGACGAAATTGTTCCGTTTGTAAAGAATGTTAAAGCTTTTCTTAGTAATCTTGATCAAAATTTGCGTTTGGAAATAGAAGAAGTTAAACGTATTTTTAATGAAATGGATGATGCTTATGAAAACAGTTTACTTGAAATAGAACGGGTTTCACGCCAAAATGATCAGCTTCTAAAACAAGTGATGTCTCATGATATAGTTTTCGTATGTGCGAATAAAAGTGTTGATAATGATTCTATTGTGCATGATGTTGAATCCGTAGATAATGTGGTAGATAGTACTTGTCACGAATCTGACGCTGAATTTTTAAAGCTTCAAGATTCATATTCTTCGCTTTCAAAACGTTTTGATGAGATTCAAACACATTGTATTTCGCTTGAATGCAAGCAACAGTTTATTCAAGAAATCTTTGAAACGTCATTCTAAGGTGTTAATATCGATGATGCAAACTTTGAAAAGAATTTTCGATTGAATTTACAATCTAAACAGCGTCAGCCAAGTGACAAAGTTGCTAAATCTTTGCCAATAGACATAGAGATATCTAAGGAGCTTAACTGTGTGAACGTACTTGAGGCCGCTGAGAATTTTAAACTTGATCTAGATAATCGAGTTTCCAAGGTTTTCTCCAAAGTTGATAACTTAAAACAGAAAGATACACGACTCTTCGATTCAGTAAAGCCCGCATGTGTTAATACCACTACACAGAATCAATCATTGATTGAACAATTGAATCAAAAGTCGGTGGAAATATCTGATTTGAGGGAACAAATTTGTGATAAGAATATGGCCTTGGCTGAGTTAAAGGAAACACTTCGTACTTGTTGATCCCAAACTTAGATCGAATTAGCTTGTGTAAACGAGATTAGATCAAGTTAAACACGTAGAGAAACTTTGTTGTGTATAAAACAATTCAAGTATTATGCGGAATTAATACTTAAACAAGAACACACAAACAGTTGTAAAACAACCTTTCACTTGATTGATAATAACGAACTTGCTTACAATGAAAGTGTTAAACATATGAAAAACTTATATGAAACATAACCTAAAGGTCTTCTTTTATAGACATAAGAAGCCTTGTACAAGAGTCTACGTATCAGCTATTCTAGGTAAAGATAATTATAGAAAATACATTGTTGATCCTATCTTTACTAGAAACAAACTAGAAACAAAATACGCATAGACCATATCTTTCTATCAGTGCTTGTCTTCAACCTATCAACGCTTGACTTCTTCCTGTCAACGCTTGATCTGTCAACGTTTGTTTTCTTCTTATTAACGCTTGTTTTCTTCTTGTCAGCGTTCAAGTGTACTGGCTACATTTTATTCCCAACAATCCTCCCCTAAACTTGATATCTACTCTAGTAATCAAGTTTCTGAATAAAAATTAAGAACTAGGAGGAATATTACAAATCTTATCATATTGGTAATAAACATGCCTAATCAAATCTTTGGCCACGTCACTTGAATAGTCAATCTCCAGCTGTGTTGTCTTCATCTTTTCCAAAACTTCTTTTGGACATGGGATACTCAGCATCTACAAGTAGATGCTCAGCAAACTTTGTAGAGCTCAAATAATACACACCATCAGCTGAATACAAACGCCATTGAAGACCACTGATATCATCCTCAAGATCCTTCCAAACAGTATCTTCTTCTTCTGGTGCACACATTCTCTTGAATGTTGACCAAAGCTTTATTCCATTGAATGAAGTAGGAGCTTCAGTCTTATACTTGGTCACCAACAACCTCCAAAGGTCTGCCAAGTCTTCCCTATCCATACTTGCAAAGAGAGACATAAGAGTAGTAAATGTGTGTACCTCTTTCCCATATCTGCCAATCTTCCAAAACCCACTTGCATCTTCTTCATAGCTAATGATAGGGTTTCTGGCATCAAGATGTAACACTTGTACGATATCTGAAGCTTCCATGGGTGAGAGCTTAACGCTCCTTCTAAGAACAGCTTCATTGGGAACCACTTTATTTAGATCTTTAGGAAACTCAAGTGGAACTCCTTTCTTTAAATGCCTTGGAACAATCATTGCCTTCTGAATCTCCATCTCTTCTGCAAGTTCTTCTTTCCTTTCATCTGAAAGAAGTCTAAGAGTGTTCATTTCCTGCACTCTTGCCCAAATGGGATAAGCCTTGTACTCCAATTCTTGAAAGGATAATCCCTGCAATTTCTTGAAGGTCCATCCAGTTCCATGACATCTGAGTAACATGTAGTAAAGCTCTCTTATATCCCTCTTCAGCAGTGAGAAAACATTGCTAGCCTTATGTTTCAGAATTACCTTGTAGTCTCTTTGAACTCTTAGAAGAATCTCCAACCCCCAAATTTGGTCTGAAATTGTCAAATCTGGATTCTCCATTATCCTATTCTCCCAAGCATGGTACATCTGAACTACATCTGGCATATCAAAGTCTACTTGCAATTTTAACTCTCTAAGCTTCTCTCTTGCCAAGTCATCACCATATTCAAGTCTTTCTGGTTGTTCAATTATCATCACACTTGAATCTGAACTTTCTTCATCACTTCCTTCTTGTTCCTCAGAAGTGACAACAAATGGTGATTCACCAACCTTCTTCCTTTCTTGTTCCATAAGTTGTGCAGCCAACCTTGAATCAAACTCTACTTGTGCTGCATCTTTTGGAACTTCTACTTCTACCATAATTCCTTTACCCTTATCTAATGGATCAATGATGGGTAAGGATGATGGTAATACCTGTGAAGACACTTCTTTGATGATAGCTGATGACTGGAATACATCAACCATATCTGCAGGTCTGTCAACGCTCAAATTCCTTGTGTCAGCGCCCAATTTACTCGTGTCAGCGCTTGGTGTGTCATCGTTCAAATTGTGCTTGTCAACGCCCAACTTACTTGTCTCAGCGCCTCTTGTGAACTGCTCCATCATAGCTATAAAAGAGAAGTTCAAATTTGTAGGAGTAACCAGAGATGTGTCAAAACTTGGTTGCTTCTTCAATTCAGTGAGGGCTTCAACAACACCCAAAGATTCTCCATCATGTGAGCCTTTGTCACTCACATTAATCTGCTCATCCTCCCCTTTGGAAGAATCCTCCATTCCACGCCTAGTGTTAGCATCCTCCAAAATAACAATCCTCTCCCTCAATTACTTGAGTTCAAGGCCTTGTGTACTGACTATTTGTACCAAGTCTGCATTTTGCTTTTGCATGCTAATGCAGACAGCCGTCAATTCCATTATTGTGTATGGTTCCAATCTGCCCTCCTCTAGAATGGGTATTTGACCTCCCAAAGTAGAGTCATGGGGAATGGATGAGGTCTTAAAGATGTTAGGACTGTCTTGGCCTGCATCTAAGCGAGTACCAATAGTCCCAGCCTCATCCATAGCACCAACCACACTTGTGGTGGTGGTTCTCTCTGCTACATGGCTAGGACCACTAGAGGAGAACACTCCAGTAGTCTTTGGGCGTTTTTGCAACCTATATTCAGGTGGGGTAGAAGATGATGTGGATTAGGTGGTAGTTTGAAGGTTAAGGGGTGTTTGGGTCTGTGAAGGAAAGGTGTCAACGTTTGGATTACTTGTGTCAACGCCAACATTTAATGTGTCAGCGTTGAAGGGTTCTTGGTCAATTTCCATGTGTTGAGGTGAAGGCAAAGGTTCTGGTATTGGGTCAAGTTGTGGTTGTGGGTCTGGTTGGGGTTGTGCTGCTGCAATAACAGCAAGCATAGCTTGGGTGAGGGGTAATTCACGGTGAGGGGGTGAGTTCATCTTGGTAAAAATAGTTTTCTTTTGCACAGGGATCTCATAAAAATCATCATGATCCCTTGTGTAGTAATTTTGCACATCAAAAACCATTTGCAAAAATCTGGGATAAGCCACGGTCATCTTATTCCCTTTGTTTTTACACATGCCATCAAAAATCAATTTTGGAAAATTAAACTTTTGCCCATTTGCAATGCACACAATTACACTAGCAATGGATCTATTAATTTCATTGTGTGCAGTACATTTGGGACTCAGACATTGAAGGATGACATGTATGAGGTACTTCCAGGCTGGGGGAAACTCTTGTTTATGATATTTGTTTAAAGTGCCCTCATCAGGGAAAGGATACCCCAAAGCCCGAAGTCCTTGTTCTATTTCATTAATGGGAAGGGTGGTTATACCATCTGCATCATTAAGATGCAAAGCCTGGCGAACCAAGGCTTCAGTAACCACCCAAGTACGCCCATGAACAATAGCTGATAATGTAGTCAAATTATTAATTGTTGAGGAACTGACAGTGTTCCAAAACTGCTTAATATGAGTGACAGGGATGAGAGGAGCATGAGAAAGTGCATACCTAATTGAAGATGCATTCAAATACGCCACCATCTGAGTGTATTGTGGAAACAAAGTATCATCAGCCTCCAAATAAGCAATCATGTTGTGTTGACTCCTGAATCCCAATACCAAGTTACTTGGTTTAAACTTTGGTGCCATTGTTGAAGAAAGCTTTTTGTGAATTATTGAGAAAGATGAATTATAGGAGAAAAAGTGTTAGACAATAATATGAGATACCCTGTTTAAAAATAGGAGCCAAATATATAGGAGAGATAGGCACATGTGATTGGTCAAAAATAAGGCAAGTATTTTTCAAAATATAATGATGAAAATCTTGAAAAGAAAATAATTTATCTTGTGCATTAATTAAAAGTTATCTACTCCCAAAATTACGGCCCCAAAATTCGTCAAAAATAACAACTTGGTAGGTCCCAATGAGTGTCAACGGTCAAAAATAACCCATCAACGCCCAGCGGCTATATTCTTGTCAACGTTTGCCAAAGCCATGTCAGCGTTTAAATTGGTCATAACAACGCTTGGAAAAATATTTGTCAGCGTCCAAAAATAAAAGTAATAAAAATGAAAAAGGACCTTAACAAAGTAATTTATCCTAGTGAAGATAACCTATAATTTGATAATTATTATAGGGCGGCAAGCACTGTCTAGTTATGCACACTTGCTTATGCAAGATAGACATAACAGTCCTCTAGTGTCCCTTGCTAACCAGAATTCTTAACAATTAAGTTATCTCTTAAAATCCCTTGTAACTCCCAGGTAAACCCATTATAAATCATTCCCAAGTCTCCCAACAGACCACATCCAATTCTAGGCCAAAAATGTCTTGGCAGTATGCATAGTATGTCAACTTTGCATGCTAGTGTGCCTCATGATTTAGTAAACTAACTCATACTCACCTGTGGACACAATCTAGAATTTTGATAAGAGTATTATAAGAATACCCAAAAGTCTTAAAGGTTCCTAAAACCTCCCCTTAAGCAGTGATACACAAGTTGCCAAACAATATGCATGTAAATAAAAATTTATGTCAAGATAGGAATATAAATATTCCAACCATCATCCATAAATTGAAACATGCTCCAATGATTCTCCGAGGATCCATAAGCAACTCTGTATCCAATGGTACAATGCTAACAACGCCTGCACACTTAGATCAAAAACCACAAAACTAACATGTTGCTGACAACGTCACTGATTGCGGTAAAATACACCCTTTAGGAAAAGAGCGTAAATAGCGGTAAGTATCGAGTGATGATTTTAGGAAAAATCAACACTAATGACCCTTAATGGAGAGAAAGTTCGTTTCCCAAGGAGGTATATGTGTGTGTTCTAACTTGTAATTATTTGAGATTAATATTAAGAGGATGGGGATGAGAGGATGAAAAGACGGTTACATTAAAATTACACTACGACGTAGAAAACGTAAACGTAAAGTCGTGAAAAACTACCCAAATTAAAAATGATACTAAAACCAAAAACAAAATAAATAAAAGATTAAAAATGCTAAAAAGAAGTCTAAAATAATATAAATAAAGATAAAAATCCAACAAAGATATTTTAAAACCTTTTATTAATTAAATATTTAATTTTAAATGCTAATTAAAGCCCTAAAATTAAATACAACTAATAAAAATGTCTAAAATATGATTTTATTGAATAATTACTTAACTTATATTATTAGAAGACTAAAAAGTAATTTTCTAAAAATTAAAAGCTATTAAAACTATTTTTTAAAACTCTAAAAATGATTTAAAATGATTAAAAACTAATTAAACTTAAAATAATTATAAAAAAATTAATCTAAAAGCTATGAAAATATTCTAAAAATGATAAAAGTCTTAATTTATGCTAAAGAACCTAAGAAAAATGAAAAAGAAATAAAAATAAAACTTTTAATTTTTAATAATAAAATAATATTAAAATAATAGAAAAATAAAAAGTTTATAAAATTAATTCTAAAAAATTTCTAAAATCTTAAAATAATCTAACTAAGATAAAAAAGTAAATTAAAGCTCCTAAAACCTTTTTTATAATTTTATAAAAATTATTAAAGATTATAAAAAACCTTAAAATAATATAAAATTAAAAATTAAAGATTTTGAAACCAAAACTAGATGCAAACCTCTAAAATATTATTTAAAAACTAAAAATTATTTTTTCCTAATTAAAAACTATTTTTAACTATTTTTTAATGATTTAATAAAAACCGGCTATAGAAAAATGCATAGAAAATAAACAAATAAAGGGAAAAATGTAAAACCTATCTAGAAAAATCACTAACCTAATAATAATCCTAAGAAAAATCAAAATAACCAAAAACACTTATTGAATAAGCTAGAATTTAGAAAATAAGCTACGGCTTTATTATTCAAAAGCTAAATGAAAAACGGGTTAAATAGAGTTTGAAATCAAACTCTAACGTAAAAAGTCATCTAGATCAACGGTAAGCACGTTACTCCTCCTTCGAGAGGTCGCGTGTTCGAGTTTAAATGTTTCAAAGTGCACAACTTCAGTCCTTATTCTTTGATATTTTTGGCAAAACATGTTTTCAGCCCACAAAACGAATTCTCCTTTGTAAATAACTTTCCACTCTTTACACTTTTGGCACAAACTTTTGGAAAAAGGTTTCAAAGGATTGTTTTTGCCATTTTGAGATATTTCAAGGGCTGATCTTGGACTTTATTGATCTTCAAAGGTCTTCTTTGTATCTTTGACTTCATGAGGGACCATAATTGGCAATTTTGATTTGTTGAGGGACTATTCTTGCCATTTCTTCAAAGTTGAAGGACCTTTTTGCAATTTTGACAAACTTAAGGGACCAAACTTGTAATTATTAATATACAAGGGTTTTAAGTGTCATTTCTTCATTCTTGGAGGATCAATCTTGTTTGTCTTCAAATCTTCAAGGGTATTTGTTGAATATTTCATGATTAGGGCCCGGTTCTTTGTATGGCTTCGTTTCTCGTGTCCGTTTTTCCTTGTAACTTATGATCTTTTGTCTTTTTCACGATATCCATACCTAAAATACACAAGTAAACAAACACAAGCATATATATGGTATTTTATGACATTTTTTATGCATTTAAAGCTCGAAAAGAACGATGAGATCATGTATAAATGCCATCTCATCACTCCCCCATACTAAGCCATTGCCGTGCCCTCACGCAATGCTAGAATAAAGTATCAAAGCATCACCAAAGTTCAAATTTATTAACCTTTATTGAGAAGTAAAAGACTTGCAACATACTACGATGATGTGTAAAGACATAATGTATGCTTTTCATCACAAAAAGTGACTTTTAGGATCAAAGAATAGAAACAAGTTAATGTCCCTTAGAGTAAACTTCGTCATCCTTGATTGTCATACATTCCATGCTAAGTGCAAAAACAAGATCATTGTTGGTACAAGTCACAATGCTAACACTACTCATACGTCCAAATTGTGTAATACTTTTTCTCCCCGCAATCCTAGTTATTATAGAAGGAAATGGGTTACTAGCATTTTTTATCTATTTGTCATGGATCACAAGTGATACATATTGACTTATTTGAGTATTTATTAGTCCGAAAGCAAAGTAGCACGATTTGATCAATAGTTAGCCGAAGGACAAAATCTTTTAAAACGGCTTCTCGTGTATCTCCTTAAGTTCATATCTTGGCATAACTCGTTTCACGATTTGAGACCTTTCTCAGACCGATATTTGGCATGTACTTCATACTTCAAATCTTGGGAAGACGTTCTTGAAATTATGGTCTTCTCTTCATATTTTGGAATTTCTTCACTTGACGTTTTTGAGAGATTCTTCATATAGGACCACGACTTCATCATTTTTCTTCAATCTTTACTTTGGATTTTGATATACAACGATCCGCCTCCTTTTCGGACTTGGATATATTTATCCTCATACCTTGTTAGGGTCTTTTTGGATAGACTTTCTCCATTCTTTAGGGGAGTAATTGCTTCTCGTCGTGTGTCTTGATCCTTCATATTGATTTAGGAATAATGATACTTCACATCATCTTTGGATCTTTAGCAAAAATAGAGCTCCTCATGCCTTGTTAGGGCCTTTTTGGATGATCGCCAATCTTCGCGTCCCGCTTCAATAAGTTATGCCTTGGCTATGAACTCTATTCAACCACGAGCAACTTTTAAACGATCTTGCGCTAGAGGCTAAGTAACCTTTCAAATCGTACGACCTTACTTATTGCAATTATGATTTATTCCTAATGCATTGATCTTATGGGAAGAAAAAGCCACAATTAAAAACATATGAGTTTTTGAAAGAACACTTTCATGTTCTACGTTTAGCATGATCACTTGTCTAACTCTATCATTTCTCGTTCTTCACTATATAAAGACCTCTAATTAAAGAGACTCGTGAATACTTAGCCATGCAAGTCAAAATTAAGCCAAATTTGGATTAGCTTTCATTAAGACTATATCAAATCAAAGTTTTGGGTTTTCAAGCCACCTATAGGATCTTGCACTTTCTTGGACTTTTTCAAGTTTAGAGAATGCGTTTTATAGTTCCCTTGATAAGTGACTTTCTAGAATCAATTATAGGAACTTGCGAAAAGTTCTTGTTCTTAACCCGAATGAATTAAGACTTTCGCGTTTTAAAGCTCCCTATATAAAAGTCTAGCAAAACTTGAATTGAGCGGGTTAAGGAATGTAAAGGGCTCCAAATGCCCATCAAGTCAAAAATTAGCTCTTATTCTACCCATCGGAAAATATACATTCGTGTCTTAAAAACACTTATTAAAACTAAGAAAAATTTTAAAATTTGGCCATTTTTAGCCTTATTAGCAAAACAAAACATTGAAAGTTGGAAAACGTGAGGGCGTAGCAAAGCAAGTACCTATTCACACCCCCCCCCATACTAAAAGTAAACATTGTCCTTAATGTTTCGAGTCTAAAGGTGGAGCACCCCCATACTAGAGACGAAGAATCGAATGCTTAGGATCTAGCATGGAAAGGGTGATCAACAATATATCTAAAGTCGTTTATTAAGTATGCTAAAAGATAATTGTTAGAACAATAAAGGATATGCCATGGAATCGTGAAAAACTTCTTCAAACGAACGATGGAGGCTCACGTAAACGAACACGAGAGTCTTCAATCGTAGATGATGATGAAGATCTAGATAACACAATTACAAACAACCACAAGACAACGAGTTGAAAGGGTACAAGTCCCCTTATTAGTGAATAGTGAGCATAAAAGATAAGCATGGGATCTCCCCCACGAGGCACCTCGTTTTTGATTACCGAGTCATGAGCTTGACTCGATCCCCTCAAAGTGTGAACATTTAGGGAAAAATCATGGTATGGTCAATTTTTGATGGGGCTTACATGATCAACAAGGCCCAAAAAGCAACCGGTATAAAGGACTAAGTCCTTAGATGATGCAAAATACCGGGATCGAAAATGGCGTTCTCGTTTCCATTGGAAAAACAATTTAACGCCACTTCAACATGTGCCATAAACTCAAAGAGTTTGAAGAAAAGAGATGAGAAGTAGAAGGGTGAGACAATTGGTAAGACAAACTTTCGAGCTACTCGAGGTAGACTCGCACCAAGCAAATAGAAAGATTTTCCATTTATTGCATCGGTGGAAGACCGAGATTTCCCTTTACATGAAATTCCGGGATCGAATATCTCGTCCTCGGTGGACAAGGATGAGGGAACATAAGGGGCTTCCCCCATACTAGAACCACACAAAGCATCGTCAAAAGGAGTAGACGAGCTTGTAGCACTCAAAACACGTGGTGATGACGGAGTTAGATTTGTAGAAAAATCAATTAAATCATATTTAAAATCTTTTCCTTTTTTATCTTTTGAACTCTCCTTATGAAAACCCTTTTTGATTATGTCGAAAATATTTGGTGTTTCTAAGACGATGTTAGTCACACTAAAAATTCTCACATTTTGAAATCGTTTTGGTTTTGGTGGTGGCAAGTTCTCAAAACGTTTATCGACGAAGAAAACCTCCCCATCGGGGTCTACATATTCATCATCCGAAGGATCTTTCGTAGAAACCGGTAACTTATCAACACTTTTCAAGAATGAATGTTCGAGGTGAGGCGAAGGATTTTTCGATTCAAGTATTGATGGTTTCTTCTTTGTAGGCTTTACACTCATAACCTCCACCGGCGGAGGAAATGGTAAATTGTTTTGGCGACATTTCCTAAAACTCTTGGTGAAAATTCTTTGCAAATGACATTGGTCGAGTCACCATGGTTTAAAGTTGCAATAGAATAGACATGAGAAAGATTGGAGTTTTGTGTTGCATTGATGACAAGTTCTTCTTCATTGAAACGAAGGGTGATTTTTCGAGCATGAACATAGATAAGTGCTCTTGATGTATCCAAAAATGAACGACCCAAAATGAGAGGAACTTTTCGATCGATAGGAATGTCTACAACGATAAAGTCAACGGGATAGTAAAACTTTCCGACTTTAACGAAAACGTCCTCGGCTACTCCACATGCTAAGATCGTAGAATGATCGGCCATCTCGATAGACATGTTCGAAGGAGTAAGAGCCGGAAGCGAAAGCGATTTGAAAATCTCGAGAGGCATTAAATTAATACTAGCACCAAGATCGGCCAAGGCGTAGCATTCCTCCATATCTTGAATAGCACACGGAATCAAAAATTTACCGGGATCACCGACTTTTTGTGGTATGCGGCTAAGAAAAACCGATGAACAACTAGACGATTGTTGTAACTTCTCTTTGTTGTTAAGCATACTTTTGAAGTTTGCGGCGAATTGAGGCATCATGATAAGAGCGTCGGCAAAACTTATGTTAAAATGTAGATCACGAAACATTTTCATAAATAGCTCAAATTGATAATTGTTTCGTTCTTGTGCTTTCTCTTTGTTACGTCTTGAAGGGTAGGGTAAAGGTGGTGTGGGTTGGTCATTAGGCAACGGCCTTGGAAACTCGGGTTCCATAATTGGTATTGGTTCAACCGTAGGTGTGGTTTGAGCGGTACTTCGTGGGATTGTAATATGCTCCTTTTCGACCATCACCTCGGGTTCTTTCTCGATTTCCTTCTCCTTAGAAGTACTTGGACGAGAGATTGGTTCCTTGAAAGTTTTACCACTTCGTGTAGCAACAACCTTCAATTCTCCCCTCGGGTTGTTAATGGTATCACTAGGAAGACCACCCGAAGAAGAGGGCTTACACATGATAGCTTCAAACATCTTAGCCATTCGGTCCTCAAATTTAGATTGCCTAGCATCCGCTTTTAATAACTCTTGCTTAATCTCATGTTGTCCTAATTCCATCTTTTGTTGGTTTTGTTGAAGACGTTGGACATTTCCTTCCATTTTGTTAGCATGAGTTTTAAGTTCATTTGCAAGTTCATTTTTAAGCTCGTTTTTCAACTCGGATCTTAAGCTAATCATCTCACGTTGCATGTTATCAAATTTAGCATCATTTGCTTTTGCATAATCCAAAAATTCTCCTTGCAAATTTTTTGTGTGAGCATTTTGAAAACCTTGTGTAGTGTTTTGAAAATCACGGTTTTGGTTTTGATTAGAGATTTGTCCATTCCCACTTTGATAATTCCCTTTGTTGTAATTGCGTGTGTTGCCTTGGTAATTACCTTGGTTGTTGTTTCGATAATTGTTAACATTTTGGTTTGGTGGAGCTTGATTTTGGCGGGAACCTTGGCCGTTTTGGTTGTAAGTTCCCGTTGCTACGTAAGCACTCGAAGTGTTACCATCCGCGGTAATGCACTCGGAAAGATCATGAGCTCCCCCACAAGATAAACAACTCTTAGCAACCGCTTTAACCGAAGCGGAATTGGAAGCTTCTTGAGCCTTCCAATGGGACATTAGATTAGCAAATCTATCAAAAAAACGATTTTCCTCATTAGCTTCATCATGTAAGGGGTTAATGCTACGAGACGATTGTGACGATGATGACGAACCCATATTGGCAACACTCGGTGTGTTACGAGGGTTATAAACCTTGGATCTATTTTCAATGATTTGTAAAGCCTCATTTGTCGTCTTGCACAAAAAATTACCACCCGCGGCGGCATTCAAATAATCTCGTTCATGATCATTAAGCCCATTATAAAAAGTATCCACTTGATGCAATTCCGTAAAGTCATGGTGTGGACATTCATGTAACATCTCTTTAAATCGTTCCCATGCCATTGAAAAACTTTCATTATTACGTTGCACAAATCGTGAAATCTCATTTTTTAAGTGTGTTGTTTTAGATGGTGGAAAAAACTTGTTCACAAACTTAGAAACGAGATCGGTCCATGTCAAAATCGAATTTGGCGGTTCTTTCTCGAGCCAAATTTTTGCGGGTCCATCCAATGAGTATGGAAACAACATCATCTTAATGGCGTCATGTTGAACATCCTTAAACTTGCTAGTGGCGGTGAGACGGTTGAAATTCCTAATGTGGTAATGCGGGTTGTCTTTCTCGTGACCTCTAAACTTATTTGCTTGCAACATAGACATTAAACCCGTCTTAATTTCGAAATTCTCCGCAAGGATGGCGGGAATCACAATAGCCTCTCCAAAACCCTCGGTGGGTGCTTGTAGCAACTCCATCATAGTACGATTAGCCATGACGACTTCTTGTTCTACAATAGGTTCAACAATTGGAGGTTCTTCAACAATCAACGATCCTTGATTTGCTTGCTTTTGAAGACGTTTACGAGCTCGTTTTGCTTGATTACGAGTGATCATAAACTTCACGAAGAATGGGAGGTGAGCAAAGAAGATTCTTTTTGGTTGTTTTTTACTTTTTCAATTTTTTGTGTTTTTGATGATATTTAATTTTTTGGATTTTGGTGTATCTTCGTAGACAACAATCTACAAAATCTCTCCTCGAATCAAACTCTTGATTAAAGAAGCCTCAAAGGAATGAAAACGATCACGTGGAGTGAACGTCTTCGAATGACTTTAGAACTTTGGTGAAGACCAAATTGTTCAAGAGGGTTTAATCACAAAGAAAACAAGCAAATATAGTATACGTAATAATACTTTGGGCGGCAAAACCCTCGATTAGCCTTCAATCTCAAAATACTCACAAGCAAGCGGGGAAACGAGGCGGCGCGAAGCACTTAAGAGCCTTTTTCCTTAGGGTATATTTTATAATACCCGCCTTATACCCACCTTATAGTTTGTATTTTTCAAAATCGAGCTTCACGAAAGTATTTATCTATTTTTTTGCCTTTTTCTTTTTGTTTGAGATTCGAATACAATAATTAGGAGATCAAATCCCAATTAAGGTTGTGTTTTCACACTTTTGGAGATATTGTATATTGATTGTGATACTTAATACAATATAGTAATATTTATACAAGAAAAAACCAAGAAAACCGATAATACGTGTTAAGGGAGTTCCACTTAACACAAATACTTATTATGGATAATATCAAAAACAAAAGCTTCCAAATTAAAGCACAACACACCTCCCCGGCAGCGGCGCCAAAGTGATTGCGGTAAAATACACCCTTTAGGAAAAGAGCGTAAATAGCGGTAAGTATCGAGTGATGATTTTAGGAAAAATCAACACTAATGACCCTTAATGGAGAGAAAGTTCGTTTCCCAAGGAGGTATATGTGTGTGTTCTAACTTGTAATTATTTGAGATTAATATTAAGAGGATGGGGATGAGAGGATGAAAAGACGGTTACGTTAAAATTACACTACGACGTAGAAAACGTAAACGTAAAGTCATGAAAAACTACCCAAATTAAAAATGATACTAAAACCAAAAACAAAATAAATAAAAGATTAAAAAGGCTAAAAAGAAGTCTAAAATAATATAAATAAAGATAAAAATCCAACAAAGATATTTTAAAACCTTTTATTAATTAAATATTTAATTTTAAATGCTAATTAAAGCCCTAAAATTAAATACAACTAATAAAAATGTCTAAAATATGATTTTATTGAATAATTACTTAACTTATATTATTAGAAGACTAAAAAGTAATTTTCTAAAAATTAAAAGCTATTAAAACTATTTTTTAAAACTCTAAAAATGATTTAAAATGATTAAAAACTAATTAAACTTAAAATAATTATAAAAAAAATTAATCTAAAAGCTATGAAAATATTCTAAAAATGATAAAAGTCTTAATTTATGCTAAAGAACCTAAGAAAAATGAAAAAGAAATAAAAATAAAACTTTTAATTTTTAATAATAAAATAATATTAAAATAATAGAAAAAATAAAAAGTTTATAAAATTAATTCTAAAAAATTTCTAAAATCTTAAAATAATCTAACTAAGATAAAAAAGTAAATTAAAGCTCCTAAAACCTTTTTTATAATTTTATAAAAATTATTAAAGATTATAAAAAACCTTAAAATAATATAAAATTAAAAATTAAAGATTTTGAAACCAAAACTAGATGTAAACCTCTAAAATATTATTTAAAAACTAAAAATTATTTTTTCCTAATTAAAAACTATTTTTAACTATTTTTTAATGATTTAATAAAAACCGGCTATAGAAAAATGCATAGAAAATAAACAAATAAAGGGAAAAATGTAAAACCTATCTAGAAAAATCACTAACCTAATAATAATCCTAAGAAAAATCAAAATAACCAAAAACACTTATTGAATAAGCTAGAATTTAGAAAATAAGCTACGGCTTTATTATTCAAAAGCTAAATGAAAAACGGGTTAAATAGAGTTTGAAATCAAACTCTAACGTAAAAAGTCATCTAGATCAACGGTAAGCACGTTACTCCTCCTTCGAGAGGTCGCGTGTTCGAGTTTAAATGTTTCAAAGTGCACAACTTCAGTCCTTATTCTTTGATATTTTTGGCAAAACATGTTTTCAGCCCACAAAACGAATTCTCCTTTGTAAATAACTTTCCACTCTTTACACTTTTGGCACAAACTTTTGGAAAAAGGTTTCAAAGGATTGTTTTTGCCATTTTGAGATATTTCAAGGGCTGATCTTGGACTTTATTGATCTTCAAAGGTCTTCTTTGTATCTTTGACTTCATGAGGGACCATAATTGGCAATTTTGATTTGTTGAGGGACTATTCTTGCCATTTCTTCAAAGTTGAAGGACCTTTTTGCAATTTTGACAAACTTAAGGGACCAAACTTGTAATTATTAATATACAAGGGTTTTAAGTGTCATTTCTTCATTCTTGGAGGATCAATCTTGTTTGTCTTCAAATCTTCAAGGGTATTTGTTGAATATTTCATGATTAGGGCCCGGTTCTTTGTACGGCTTCGTTTCTCGTGTCCGTTTTTCCTTGTAACTTGTGATCTTTTGTCTTTTTCACGATATCCATACCTAAAATACACAAGTAAACAAACACAAGCATATATATGGTATTTTATGACATTTTTTATGCATTTAAAGCTCGAAAAGAACGATGAGATCATGTATAAATGCCATCTCATCAGTCACGATAACACTTATCAGCGTTAAGATAACCTTTGTCGGCGTTAGACAAATATAGTGGAAAATCTAACTTTTCAAAAAGACCAATAACAATGCATATCCTGTACATACTTTTACAAAAAGATCCCAAAACACATATTATGTGAGATAGATGTTGGGAATAAATTAAGGCCAGATCACTTGAGCGCTGACAAGAACAAAACAAGCGTTGACAAGAACAAAACAAGCGCTGACAGCTCAAGCGTTGACAAGATAAAGTTAAGCGTTGACACATTGAAGACAAGCACTGATGGAAGATATATTCTACGCGTGTATTATATTCTAGAATACTTCTAGTAAAGATAGGAACAACAATGTATTTTCTATATTTATCTTTACCTAGAATAGCTGATACGTAGATTATTGTACAAGGCTTCTTATCTCTATAAAAGAAGACCTTTAGGTTAATGTTTGATATAAGTTTCATATAAGTTTTCATTCGTAAACTACTTTCATTGTAAGCAAGTTTGATATTGATAATCAAAGTGAAAGTTTGTTTATATCATTGTGTGTTCTTGTTTAAGTGTTAAATTCCGCATAACACTTAGATTCATAAGCATATACAAAGGTTTCTCTACGTGTATTAATTGATCTAATCTCGTATACACAAAGCTAATCGATCTAAGTTTGGGATCAACAAGTGGTATCAGAGCCTCGTGGCTCGTGATGCTAGGACCAACAAGGTGTTCGTGTATGGTGAAAAGAAGAAAAATCCGTCTAGGGTTTTTCTGGACGTTTTTGTGTGTGCAGCAGTATTCAGAAGGTCGTAACTTTTGATTGAACCGTTGGATCGTCACGAAATTTTATATGTGTGTTCTTCATACACATATCTAAACATCCACCGGAGGGATTGTCCTGTTTTATCCCCAATCAAAAGTTATTAAGCGTCGAAGTGGGCTGCAGACATGGTTTTCAGATTTCTTGTTTACATAATATAATGATTTAGGGTTTTCTAAAAACCCTAGATCGATTCTAAACAGCAAGAAACGATTTGCAGCAGTATTGTGTTGTGTAGTAGGATGCAAGACAAGGGTTTTTCACAAACCCTAGTTCTATAATTCAAGAAGATGGCTACTGTATGTTCGTAAAGAATGGAAACAAAGTAGACTGATGATGGTGATATGGAATAAACGCAGCTTGAAAAAGGTTCTTCTTCTGCTGTTGGAATATTTTTGTGGTCCCTGGTTTCCACAATACGCAGCCATCATACTTGTTTTATATGTCAATGTTTGCAAAAGAAAAGGATATAAAGGACGAAAAGAATACAATTTGTGGATGAGTGTTCACACGGTTGTTATTGTATCTTTACATGATCATAAATCTATGTTCACATGGTTCTAGCATCCTTATTGGTGGATATCTCTTGTGTTCACACGGTCAAAGAAGTGAGACGAGATATATGCATTAGTTGGTGAAGTTTATCTGATATCCCTCACGTCATCAATAGCAAAGAGTGGTCAACGTTTGGTGTAAACAATTGTTTAATGGTAGTTCACACGAGGAAATCATATACGTGATTGCTTTTTGCAAAATAGTCAGCTACAATATAGGACAAGAAACGTGAATGGTATGATTGCATGCGAGATATATGCTGTTTTCTATTTTTCAACCATATTTTAAGGGAAACAGTCATAATCCTACGAAAATTTTGGAGATATTCTAGAAGTCAGACGTGGGATTATCCAATGAATGTTTGTGCGTGAATATTGGAGAGATATGGATTCAAATATCTTGTTTCCTTTTATATGAGATGGAGGAACGAGGATTGTGGGAAATAATAAGGGACGTGATGCATGGTGAATCCCTAAATCTTAGAGTATAAGACGTGTGATATATAAAACACGTTCTTCTCTTACTATTTCTTACAACAGAATTCATATCAAGACAATTGACATTGACAAGGTTTGAATAGACGCTGACGAGTGAAAATTTGACGCTGATGGAATAAGTCAACGCTGACAGCGTTGACAGTGTTGTCCGAGATATTGTTGTTCAAACGCTGATACGTGTTGTCCGATATCGGACAATACACATGAAAGGATATTGGACAGAGGAGGATCTCGGGTAACACACTGATTGCTGCTGTTTGAGAAAATTGGTACGTTTTGAGCACACAAAAAGGAGGATTATACACACGAAGGTACATGGAATCTCCGTTTTAATATAGAATATCATGTTGATATTTATGGCTCGGATACTTTTGAAAGGAATTAATGATTTTAAGGTGAGTTAGCAACGATTCATGAAGTAATTTATTGGAGTATGTAATCGGGATAGCCTTGTGAAAGAGTTATTCGTTGTTTACTTTTACATACAAAGATATTGGTTCATCATGAAGAGATGTTGGCTTAAGGGGAAGAATTCTTATGGTAAGTTTGATGATTGAAGAATATTTTCGCGAGTTTGTGTTCTATCATATCTTAAAGTCATGCACTTGCGACTTTCAAGGTAACTTGTTCGTGCTTTACATGGTTGGTGATGAAGACTTGTCATAACACTTGAAGGAGTTACATTATCGTGCTCAGTGTCTCACAAAGGATGAGAATATTGACAAGCGATCGAGGTCTGCTTATAATGCTAAAGGTATAAGTTCTTTATCACGTGGATAGTACAAAACATGGAACATAAGGTTGGGTTATTCTTTTTCTACATCAAAAATATTATATTAATTGTTCTTCAAGATCATTACTTAGAGCTACATTTGGAGAATCTTCAAAGATTGCATACATTGTTTACTTCCTTGTTGATGTGACAAAAAGGGGAAGAAATACATGCTACACTTGAGGGGAAGCAATTTGAAGATCATGTACAACTTACAAGAGATACACATAGAGTTTTGCCACTATCAACTAGGGGAAGATTGTTGGGTCAAAAAGTTGATGTGGCAGAAACTCAAAATCAAAGAAAACATGAAGACATTTGTTCAAGCGTTGTCAAGAGTAAATCAGACGTTAACAGGAGTAACTTAAGCGTTGACAGAAGTCAAACGCAGTCAACAAAGTCAAACGCTGATGGATGTCGAAGATTTGATGGAGAATTCTATTTGGGGAATATATTGAGTATATTATATATGATATACACAATATATAGTTTATCTAAATAGAATATTTAGATGTTTATTTGATATTATCTCTTGTAGATTCTGTTCCTTACACTATAAAAGGAACCAAGGGTCTTAGGTTTTATTAATCAATTCATTCACAATGTAAACCTAAAAGCGTGTGTGTACTAGACGTGGGATTCAATGTATACACGTCTAGTGGTTGTTAATTATTAATATAGTTAACAATCCTTTTGTTTTAATTCATGTTATTCGTGCCTAAACACCTTGTTAATGATTGTTGTTCTAAATCCGCTTTGATTATGTTAATCATATGAACAATGATCATTCCTAGTAGCTTCAAAGATCCGGAAACCAAGGTTTCCACAATTGATCATTCCAATACTTGTTACCAAGTATTGAAACCTTACAGTATCAAAAGGTTTAGTTAATAAATCAGACACATTATCTTCTGTGTCAACCCTATCTGGTTGTATTAAACCCTTTTCAAAACAATCTCTTATAAAATGATGTCTAATTTCTATGTGTTTTGTTTTAGAATGATGTAGAGGATTTTTAATAATGCATAAAGTACTGTTATTGTCTACAAAAATCTTTGTATGCATGAAATTATACCTATAATCCAACAGCTGGTTCTGAATCCATAAGACTTGTCCACAACAAGCAGCTGCAACAACATACTCTGCTTCATTTGTGGAATTGGCCACCACTGTTTGTTTCTTTCATTGCCAAGAGATCAATCTACTCCCAAGAAACTGACATCCACCAGTTGTGGATTTTCTATCAAATTTATCACCACCATAGTCACTGTCTGAATATGCAATAAGCTCCAATGGTGAATCTTTTGGATACCATAAGCCCAAATCTGGATAACATCTAAGGTACCTAAAGATTCTCTTGACAGCATGAAGGTAGCATTCTTTGGGAGTCACTTGATGACGTGCACATGCACACACAGCAAACATAATGTCAGGTCTTGAGGCTGTGAGATACATCAATGAACCAATCATTGATCTATAGTGCCTGACATCCACATCTTTTCCATCTCCAACTTTTCCCCAATGATGTTCTCTATCCATAGGAGTACTAGCCCGTTTTTCATGAGAAGAAAAGCCAAACTTCTTCAAGATTTCTGCTACATATTTATCCTGAGAGATGAAGATACCATCTTCTTTCTGTTGAACTTGTAACCCTAGAAAGAAGTTCATCTCCCCCATTGCACTCATCTTGAATTTGTCTATCATAAGCTTGGAAAAGTCTTCACTCATCTTTGGGTTTGTAGAGCCAAAGATGATATCATCCACATAAACCTGAACAAGTAAGACATCCTTACCAGTCTTCTTTATAAATAAGGTCTGGTCTATGGTGCCCCTTTTGAATCCATTTTCCACCAGATAGGTGGACAATGTGCCATACCATGCTCTTGGGGCTTGATGAAGTCCATACATAGCTATCTTGACTCTATACACCTTGTCTGGATGCTCTGTATCTTCAAAACCAGGAGGCTGCATGACATATACCTCCTCAACAATTGTGCCATAAAGGAAAGCACTCTTCACATCCATTTGATAGACAGTAAAGCCCATGCAGGAAGCATAGAATAGAAATATCCTTATAGCCTCAATCCTTGCAACTGGTGCAAAGACCTCCTCATAGTCTATCCCTTCCTCTTGTGTATATCCTTGAGCCACTAAACGTGCCTTGTTTTTGACCACAATGCCTCTTTCATCTTTCTTGTTTCTAAGAACCCATCTTGTCCCAATAGGTCTGACATATCTGGGACAATCAACCAACTCCCAAACATCCTGAATAGCAAATGGTGAAGCTCATCCTGCATTGCTTCCACCCAACTTGGTTTTTTGAGAGCATCAAAAATCTTCTTGGGTTCCTGTTGTGACAGAAAACAGGCAAACAAACATGCTTGAACAAGAGGGGTATCAACCTTCTTGTGTATATTGGCAATAAATCCTCCAAGATTCTGATGAGATCTTCTAGTCTAAACAGGAGACATCACATCTCTAATAATTAGAGAATAGGGGTGATCCTTCATTGTGGAAGTGAGAACTCCTCCCTCAAAAAGTCTGTTGTCTTCAATCTCATCCTCCATGTTACCAATATCTTCTTCAGACTCTCTTCCATCAATATCTGTATGAACCTCTCCATTTCTGCTTGAAGGTTCACCTTGTTCAAAATTGGAAGAGAAAATATGCTCAAAAGAGTTGTCAACGCCTGAACCAAGGTTGTCAGCGTTTGGGCCATCAATGCCTGAACTAGAGTTGTCAACGTTTGAGCCATCAACGCCTGAATTTGTCTTATCAGCGCCAAATTTTCCTTTGTCAGCGCCTGAAAGACCATGTTGTTGACTGGTGATACTTGGGGACCGCTATTTTCCTTTCCAGCAGCAGCAGCAGCAAAAGCATCTGTCCATATAGGAATAGTGACATACTCAAGTATGGGAGATGACTTGTCTGCTTGTGATCCAACCTCTTCATTAACCTGTGTACCTGAAACATCAACAACTGGTTCTTCCACAACATTTGAAGTTACCTTCACAATGTCTGGATTAGTAACAGGCATATAATTCAAAGTCCTAGATAGAGGTTCCAAGTCAAACAACCAATTTGGACCACTTTCAGGATCACTAGGTTTACTCTCTAAAAACCTAACATGTACTTTTTCAAGTCTATGTTTTTCCTTTTTAAGGTAAACCCTATATCCTTTACTCTGTATTGAATAACCCATGAAATAGCCTTCATCGCCTTTAGCACTAAATTTACCTAAGGCATCACTAGTATCTAGTACAACTACATGACAGCCAAAAGGTTTAAGAAAACCAATATTAGGTTTCCTTCCCCAAAGTAAGTCATAAGGTGTTTTGTTATGTATCTTGTTGACTTCTATTCTGAACATAACAAGCTGTATTCACAGCCTCAACCCAAAAAGCAATGGGAAAGTGAGCATCAGCCAACATAGTCCTGGTTGCTTCAATTAGGGTTCTGTTCTTTCTCTCAGCAACCCCATTTTGCTGTGGGGTTCTGGCAATACTAAACTGTCTAGTGATCCCTTTCTTGGCACAAAAATCATCCAATAGCTTATTTCTAAACACCACTATTATCACTTCTAAGCATCTTAACTTCATTACCAGTTTTCTTTTCTATTTGGTTAATAAAGTTAATTAAAGTATCAGCAGTGTCACTTTTCATGGCTAAAAAGAAAGTCCAAGTAAACCTAGAAAAGTCATTAGTGACAACAAAACAGTAAGATTTACCATTCAAACTCTCTATATTAGTTGGACCAAACAGGTCCATATGCAGCAAGTGAAGAGGTTTAGAACTAGAGTGCACCTGTTTAGACTTAAATGAGACCTTGTGTTGTTTGCCTTTAAGGCATGCAACACAAGAGTGGTCATTGTGGAAAGCCTTTTCAGGCAAACCATCAACCAAGCCATGTCTCACAAGTCTGTTTATATTTTTAAAGTTAATGTGCCCTAGTCTCCTATGCCATAGATTACTCTCATCAACTGAAGCTTTAGCATAAAGACATGACAAGTTATTATTCATCCTAATTTCATTAAGATTCACATTATAAATGTCCTTATGCCTAGGTGTCCTATAATCAATGAATTTCTCATCTGGAATTTTAAAATCCCTGCTCAACACCAAGCATTCAGTATCAGTAAAAAGAACCTTATTTTTGTTATCACAAACTTGTGATACACTAAAAAGATTATAATCAAGTTCTTTTACCAGAAACACATTTTCAAAATGCAAGTTGTTGGTGAGTAGAGTTCCTTTGCCTGTGATAGTTCCATATCCGCCTCCAAAGTAAACTTTATCACCATCCTTAATGGGAGTGAAGTTTGTGAGATAATCTTCCTTCCTAGTCATGTGCCTAGAGCATCCACTATCCCAATAGCCATAATCATTTACTTGCTTTTGAATGCCCTGCACATAAAGAAAACAAATTAGTTTTCTTTGGGAACTCAAGCCTGAGCAGACTTGGATTCATCTGGTTGTTCAACAAGAACAGACTTAGTTCTCATAACAACCCCTTGTTCACCCCTTTTTGGATGAAACACCCAGTTAACCCCAATTGGTTTTGTGATGACCATTGAAATATAATTAAATCTGTTACAGGTCATAGAAATCCTATTAGAGTTAGGGTTTTGATCTTGCTTAGGTCTCCATGTCAAGCTAGAAGAAGCTTTAGACCCCTTTCCCTGTGGTTGCAAATATTTACCATTATTAGGTCTGGAAACGTTTCTGTCAGCGTTTGATTTGGTCTTGTTAACGCTGAAATTACCCTTATCAGCGTTGAACCTAGGGTTTGCTACAGGAACCCATTGCCTATAAGACCATGTATTGGTCTTCTGAAAAGGTCTTTACCCATAAGTGTTAGACCCTTTGGTAAAGAATGGGGCTGGTCTAACAACTTGTGGACTTTGCTCCACAAAAGTTTTGGGTTTGACAGTGTTTGACCTTTTGTCAGCGTTGACCTTGGAAGCGTTGACACACTTATCGGCTAAATGTGAAAAGCTACCACAAGTATAACAGGCTTTTCTAGACATAACTCTAGGTCTAGAAGAAAAGAAACCTGTTCCATTATCACTAACTTGGATTTTTGGTGACCTAGTATTCCTATACATTTCTGCATATTTAATGCTAGGTTTTCTAACAATGTTTGAGCCAAGGTCAACAGTCTTGCCAGTGATTGGGTTTGTTACTTTGATAGGGGTAGACTCATTTGGGCTATCACAAAGCATGCCACCCTTGACAAACAAGGTAGGGTTGCCTTTCTTCCATTGGTCCAAATCAGTCAACTTTTGCCTATACTCTTCTACTGGGGTAAGGACTCGTGGTGGAGGAATAAATTCCTCTTCTTGGAGTTCTTGTAAACCAGTCCAAGATAAGTCCTTTCTTTGGACACCATAGAAGTCCCCAGCTGGTGGTGGAACACCAGTGTTGATGCAAAAGTTGGGTGATCCTTGCTAGACCCGAATTAGGCTTAATTCGGGTTGGATGGGCTCCGGCTCCTGCACCAAGTGAATCGTTCGGTTAGGATCCTGCACACTAAACAGCACGCGTTAGGCTTACCGTGGGAGTGTTTCCCACGATTAGACTCCGGCGTGAGAGTAAGTAATCAATTTAGGGTTTATGTGAGTTAAGCGTGTAAGACGTAATACCTTTGTGGAACCCTTGGGGGTTCCTTTTATAGGAAGTGGAACCCTAGTGGGCTACCACTTGATCCTTCGGCCCCAAGGAAAGGATAACTATCAGAATTAGAATGATTGTTATCTTCTAATTTTGGTAGTGAATATCCTCCTCCATTGGGATAAAGATATTCCTAGACAGAATATGATTCTGTCTAACCCTATGTCGGCCGCACCGGGCCGTGGGCCGCACACATGTGTGCGGTCACTGTTCATCCAAGCCCATAAGCCTAAATGACATTATTCCACCCATCTATTTCGGGCCAGATACGGGTAGTACCCATGGGCCGGGTTCATGACACGGCTGGGGACTATACGTCATCATGTCCCCCCAGTCTAGTTGTTACAACCATAGGCGTAACCTCTAGACTACCAAGATGCTCCCTGGACGTACCAAGGAAAAAAAATAGGGAATGATAAGTTGTCCAAGAATTTGTATTGGCCGCACGTGGCAACCTGACTTAGGAAGTTATTCCATCAGTATCTCAGCCGCATATCCCGACATTAATAACTGTTCACCTGACATGTCGACTGACAAAAGTGTAGACAGTCAGAACCTTGAGCAGTGCAAACGTTTGAGTCAGAAGTGACCCGTGGGTCCCACCTGACGTTTCACTTGCCACTTGCCCCCTAACCACACGATCAAGAATAGTGGCAGACACGTGTCACACATCCAACAGGTCGTGACCCACGAGGCAACACTATAAATAAGCCACCCCTACGGCTGTGTGAAACATACAGTTATAACCTCCATTGCTGCCATTAAAGCTTTCCTCTTAGCTTGAACCAATTACGCACGGATCCCTTCACACGCAGGTTAGAACACCACGTCCTTACACTTTTATTTAGTAATAGCTCACAGAAACAACCCTACCATTGGATCCGTGCTGAATGTAATGACCCAAGACCAATTAAACCACTTCTGTACAAACTATTTCATCCCTACCAACCTACACCCCTCACTTCCTGGCGCCGGAGACCTCATAACTGAGGCTCCAGCGGCTAAGATTGGACTGTACACTCGCCTCTTTGATGCGGCTAATTACCGCATTCCCTTCACCCATTTCCTTGTAGATCTGTTAGGATACTATGATGTACATATTAGTCAGCTCCACTGTATAGGTGCCTGTAAGATTAGTCAATTCGAGATCCTCTGCCGTGCTAGGAGAATCCCCCCAACCGTAGAATTATTCCGTCTCTTTTATGTTCCCAACATAGTAAACGGTTGGGTATCTTTTAAGAAACGATCCCCTAACAGTCCCCAATCGCACAATAAGCCAATGGATCCATTGAAAAACTGGTATGACCACTACTTTTTCATTGACGCAGTAGTATGGCCGGCCGATTACACCTTTAGAACTAGGATACCCCACGACCCTAAGCCGCATACAAGTACATAAAACCCCCGACATTCCCAAGAATTAAATCTGAATAGGATCGGGTTCCATAGAAGTCTGCCCGAGTCATTTCTATGTTTGCTAGGGATTAGCCGCAATTATTTTGGCCCGTCCAACAGTTATCCTGTGTTTTGGAGAAGGCAGGGTGAAGGTAGGCTACCATCCGTACACAAATAACTTATTCACTCATTTTATAAATGGCTAACATATTTTGTTTTGTTTTGGGCAGAAATGAACTTCTTTGGACTCTTGCGTCAGGGCGACCCGAAGCTTGTACCGGAGGGTTCCCGTCCTCTCCGTGAGAATGAACGACCCCTTCTTGAGCATACTCGAAACGTGACGGTTGCTCTCGAAGCCGTGCCAGATCCCCTCTCGGACGAGGAAGAGCATGGAGACAATGGTGGTGGTGATAACCGGATGCATGAAGCAGGAGCCGGGCCCTCCTCACCACATAGGGAACAGCAGGGAGATAATATTGACCTAACCACATCCAGCCTTCGTCGGATGATGGGTGATGATGATGAAGAAGTACAACAAGTCAATCTGGAAGAAGAAGAAGAAGAAGAAGTGGAGGGAGAAGTCGAGGAGGAAACTGACGAAGCAACAGTTCAGCCCGTCGCCAGGCGTACCCGTAAAAGAAACAAACGAGCAAGGCGAACTGCTTCGGTCGAGATTGGCGAACACAACGCCCCTGCCAAGAAACTTCGAGAAGACCACCCCTTGTACCAAACTGTTGGTAGTACTACCCAGGGTTCCGAGACTATCCGGGCCACACATGTCGATCCCGTCACTCTGATTGCCCCCACCGCGTCAGAATTAGCGAGAAATGACATGTAAGGCTCCATCCTAACACATAAGAATGACAACTCCTTTTTGAAGTAACACTTAATATGTATCCACATGATTGTTTTCACATGGATGAACAAACTGGTGTCGCGCCTCCTACTGATACTCAAATAGATAAGGGAAAAGGAAAATAAGTGGAAAGAAACCCCATGCTTCACACAGCCGCCCAGAAGTCCGGCCCTGTTTTTGAAGAAGGTTCACCCACGGCTTCCCAAGACCTCCCAGCGTCCGGCCCCCCTCAACCGTTCAATCCTGTATGGAATATCACAACTGCATCACGAATGAGGGACGCCGATGAATGCCGGGAGTACCTCAATAACTGCATTCCACCAGGCTTGGTGCGAGAGGTGAACGCGCTCAGCCATGCGGATTTGGCGGATGAGTATAATGGTGCCTTGGTACACCAAATGGCGATGGGCACCTCGATGAGGGTAAGGTTTGAAGCCGCACTTGGGCATGTTGAATCGCTTAAAAGGTTGGACGGAGGGAGAAGATGATCGTGGATAACGAAGCTCAAATTGCAGACCTCCAATCCCAACTGGCTAGCGCCGAGGCGACCATAAAAAAGCAATCGGCTCGCGCGAATGAATATGACCAACAAGTGGCCATCCTTGAGTCACAACTAGATGCTGCGACTACCAAGGTACCTATCCGTGCCGCGCAACCCATTTTCTAAAAGAAATATATTCTAACGTTTTATCTCTTATAGGTGGCCACGGCGGAAGCGTTTGCCCAGTCGTACTCCAGCCAGGTACACGTGCTTAACAAGAAACTAGAAGACGCACACCTGGCCGTCCAAAGTATGGAGAAGGTATAAGGGAAGCTTGCTGATGAGAGGGCTGTCACCCAAGAGCTGAAAGAGGCGTTTGCCCAAAAAGATTTGATGATTGATTCCCTCACTGTTGAGCGTGATGACGTGCTATGCCCCCAACTGCTAGCGGCTATTGCCGGCCGTAGGTGGATGGTAGGGCATGGAGCACGCTTGGTCGTCATGAAAGTACTGGAGGCCCCTGAATTTGTGCAACAATTTGCAAGCCTTGTGTCCGATGGCATTGACCATGGACGTCATGAGGGAATGGTTGAGGCCGTTGAGCTGATCAGGAAAGGAGAAAACTTTACCAATCATGCCTTCTTTAATCCTGAAGCCGCTAACAAGATGACTGCTTCCATGGCCGCGATGCGGGATCTGCACTATCCATTCTTGGATGAGCTGGAGGCCACCAAAGATGCATCAAATATGGAAATCATGGAAAGGCTAAGTCTTAGTGCGTTCTCCCAAGGTGAGAGTCACTCCCGTGCTTCTTCCACTCCATCGCCGAGCCACCTGACGCTCCCCATATACGAGGACGTAACCAGGATCATGCTTGATGAAGAACCCTTAAGTGTGGTGCTGGAGAGGAATGCGGCTCAAGCCCAGAAGCGGAAAGAAAGTGATGAGTGGTTTTCGTGTCTGGTCGAGGAACAAGTGGAATTGGGTAAGTTTTTTCCCCCTATGTAGGATGCTCCTACTTTATGATCCCTTTCAGACACTTTGGTTTGTAACCGCTGAATATTTGTTGTTTCTATTCGTCCGTGCATGTACACGGCTAACAATATTTGCATTTTGTATGTAAGTCCGTGATTGACCACGGCAATTTTGTGATCTATTTGGAAACTTGTGTATTTTGACTGTGTTAAATATTGTACCTCAATACTGCATGATATATCACGTCTTACACCCAAAGAAAGAAAATACATACAAGTCTATAATTTACTAGACATGCGACGTGCGTCTTTACTATGCGGAGCACTGTGTGACTACGGCATATAAAACTTACCCCAACGTCTTGTGAGTAAGGTGTCTAGTAAGGATACATGATCCGTGTGGCTGGGGTTGCATCCCTCTTACGCGGCAAGTTGAATTAGTAGGTTCACTTAATCCTCTTACCTCGCCTGGAGGCGTATAGTACATGTACACTAATTGAAAGAATGCATATGAATGAAACATGGCATATTATAATATAAGTAAAATTCATACGACTAACAAAAAATCTAAAAAATGATTTGCACGAAACAAGCCGTGGGGCTAGCTAGGCACCACGGCATTTTATTAGAACGTTTACACTTTTGTTTGAACCATAATGACAAGTCCTAAAAAACAAGAAAGGAAACTAAACAAACATAAGAAAAACAAAACAGATAGACCGCATGGTTCTTTATTAAGACCGCATATAGCGAAGTACCCATGCGGAAGCTGTAGCTTTCAAAGATAGCACCTTTTGAGATTGGAAATGTTCCATGTGCGATCTAGGTCGTGGCCATCCATGTCACGTAACTTGTACGCGCCTCGTCCCAAGGCTTCAGTGACTTCATACGGTCCTTCCCACTTAGGGCCCAGCTTTCCTGTATTCTCCGCTCGACTAGCTTCGTTAGCACGATAGACGTAGTCTCCCGGTCGAAAAGAAACACCTTTGACCTTGGCGTCATAATAAGCCTTCATCTTAGCCTTGGACTTAGCCTCATTGATGGCTGCTATTTCCCTTTTTTCTTCCAACAGATCCAGGTTGATTCGCAGCTGTTCATCGTTCGTGACGACATTAACCTCCGCCGTGCGGATGGTAGGCATTCCTATTTCTGCTGGAATAACGGCTTCAGTGCCGTAAGCCAATGCAAATGGAGTATCTCCGTTGGCTGTTTTGATCATAGTTCTATGCGCCCATAGCACATGTGATAACTCATCGACCCATTTGCCACTTCGTTCATCCAGACGCGCCTTGATGCTATTCCCCAAGCTTTTATTTGCCCGTTCGACAAGGCCATTTGTCTGCGGGTGCTTAACAGATGCGAAGCGCCGCTTGATGTTCAATGATGCACACCAATCTTTGAATGGGTTGTCCGTGAACTGCTTGCCGTTGTCTGAGATGATTTCTCCTGGTAGACCAAAACGGCACACAATATGTTCCCAAACAAACTTCTTAACTTGTTTGCCTGTGATAGACTTGACTGCCTTGGCCTCTATCCATCGTGTGAAGTAGTCCATCGCAACAATCAGGAATTTAACTCCCCCCGCAGCTACAGGAAATGGTCATGCGATGTCGATTCCCCACTTATAGAATGGCCATGGGGACGTGATAGGTGTAAGCTCCTGCTGCGGGTGCCGCGGCACTGGCCTATGCACTTGGCAATCACTACACTTGTGAATCATGTCGCGCGCGTCTCTGTGCATGGTAGGCCAATAGTATCCTGTCCGTAAGGCTCTAGCTACCACGGACCGTGGACCTGCATGCATGCCACACAATCCTTCATGTATGTCACTGGTTACGTATGCGGCTTGACGTGGTCCCACACACCGCAGCCATGGCTGCAAGAAAGAGCGCTTGTAAAGGACGCCTTCTCGAAGTTCGAAATACTGCGACTTCCTTTTGATGCGCCGTGCTGCTTTTTCCTCGTCTGGAAGAGTCTCACTAGTCAAATAGTTGACAATCGGGGTCATCCATGTAGGTCCATCCTCCTCGACTATAGCAGCAACCTCCCCTTCCGTTATAGATTTCTCCTTGAGTATTTCCACCAAGACTTGTTTAGACAAGTGAGCGAAGCTTGTGGATGCGATCTTGCTAAGAGCGTCCGCCTTCTTGTTCTCGCCCCTTGGCACCTGCTTGATGGAAAACTTACTGAAAGTCGCGATTAGCGACTTGACTTTTTCCAAGTACCTAACCATGTTGTCCTCCTTATCCACATATCCACCTAGAATATGGTTCGCGACAAGCCGTGAGTCCACGTAGGCCTCAAGGTTGCGGACTCCCATTCTAGCGGCGATTTTTAAACCCGCAATTAATGATTCATATTCCGCTTTGTTGTTAGTGGCCGTGAACTCAAAACGGAGGGCGTACGTGAATTCCATTCCTTCTGGATTTGTGAGGATTAGACCAGCTCCGGAGCCGTCCGTACACGAAGATCCATCCGTGAACAACACCCATGGTTCTGTTGGAGTCTCGTCTTGCTTAACGATTGGCCCTTCCTCATCTGGCTTCTCGATTAGGAAATCCGCCAAGATCTGGCCTTTCACAGCCGTCCTTGGCCTATAAGATATATTGTGCTCCCCCAATAAGATGCTCCATTTCTCTAGCCTCCCTGCCACGTCCGGTCTAGAAATAACCTGCTTGATTGGCTGATCCGTAATGACTACAATTGGGTGCGCCTGAAAGTACCGGCGCAGCCGCTTTGCAGCAAACACTAGTGCTAACACCAATTTTTCCATAGAGGAATAATTCAGCTCCGGCCCTTGTAGTGTTCTACTTATAAAGTAGACCGGAGTTTGCACTGTATCCCTTTCTGTCATAAGTACCACGCTTATTACGCCATGAGTGGCTGAGAGATACATAATGAGTTCCTCCTTTGGCCGGGGAGCTACTAGCATAGGGAGGGATGCAAGATGCTGCTTGAGTTGGCCGAAAGCTTCCTCGGCTTCCTTCGTCCACCGGAAGTCTCCTTTCCTAATGCACTTCTTGAGTGTCTTAAATAGGGGTAATGACTTCTCTGCGGATTTAGATAGGAACCTATTCAGCCCGGCTAGCTTCCCATTTAAGGATTGCACCTCCTTCCGTGTCTGAGGGGATGGCAGTTGTATCACTGCATCCGTCTTCTCTGGGCAAGGTTTGATGCCGTTTGGATCAATCAAATATCCAAGGAACATTCCCTCCGTTGCCCCAAACGTACATTACTTTGGATTTAACTTCATGTTAATCCTTCTCAGCGTGTCGAATGTCTCTTGGACATCCCGGAGGAGTGCCTCCTCCGTGTGACTTTTTATAACCAAGTCATCAACATAGACTTCCAAGTTGCGGCCTATCTGTGATTCAAAAGCTTTGTCCACCAACCGTTGATATGTAGCACCGGCGTTCTTCAGTCCAAACGGCATTTTCGTATAGCAATATACGCCCTGGCTCGTATGGAACGCCGTTTTTTCTGCATCCTCCTCCGCCATCTGGATCTGGTGATACCCTTTATATGCGTCCAAGAAGCATTTAAAAGGATACCCACATAGGGACTCCACCTTCCAGTCGATTTCCGGTAACGGGTAACAGTCCTGTGGGCAGGCCTTGTTTAGATCTGTAAAATCCACACACATGCGCCAACTTCCGTCATGTTTCTTGACCATGACCGGATTGGATAACCACTCGTGGTAGTATACCTCGCGCATGATGCCTGCATCCACTAGTTTCCGTACTTCCTCCAATATCACTTGGCTGCGCTCAGGTGCCTGGCCGCGCTTCTTTTGCTTGATGGGTTGGTACCCTTGGCGGATCTGGAGCTTATGCTCTGCTATCGCACGTGGCACGCCTGTCATATGCTTTGGCTCCCATGCGAATATATCTAGGTTTGCACTTAAAAGAGAGCACATGGCCCTTTTGCCGCTATCCGAGAGCGCCCCTCCTATGGATACCTCCCGTTCCGGATAGTCAGGGTGAATGGCTACCTTCCAATTGGGAGGTGGTGATCCATCCTTGGGTGGAACAGGTGGAGCCGGTGTTGTCACGGTGTGACACTCAGATGCCGGTACGATTGTGTTGTAAATGGTAACAATTCCCCCCTCAACGGGGAATTTGATCATTCCGTGCGCCGTGGAGGGTACTGCCCGTATGGCCAAAATGCCTGGTCTGCCTATGATCCCATTGTACGGAGAGTGTGAGCGTATCACCATGAAGTTCATCCACGCCGTAGTGGAATGTTCCTCATTCCCAATGGTTACAAGCAAACGTAGTTGCCCTATCGGCCAGATAGTGTCTCCACTAAAGCCAGTAAGCGGCGACGTGGCCGGTACTAATTGGCTTCTTATTTTTGGGCATAACTGCACGAAACAGTGTTCATACAGTACCTCTGCTGACGATCCTCCATCCACATACATGCGACGAACATTGTGTGTTCCAATGCTTATCTCAATAGTGAGAGGCGCATCAATCACATCGCTTGCTGTGATGGGAGGGAATGAGATTTCCCTGCCGCGTGAAAATTTTTGGCCAACTTTCTGCCTCGTGAGGTGCTGTCTGGATTGGATCATGTATATAGTCGAAGGTTTGTCCTTTTGGGGATCCTTCTTATCATACTTCTTGTTGTTGTCTTTTCCATCCTTCCAATCCTTAACTAGGTGCTTGAGTTTACCTGATTTGATCAGCGACTCAATATGCTTCTTGAGCTGGATGCACTCCTCTGTACCGTGGCCTTTGTCATTATGGAACTCGCAGAAGCGATTTCCTTGCCGACGTTCCGGCGGAGTTGTCATTGGGGGAGGCCTTGGAAAGTTTGCCCCTTCCGTCAGCAAGATCTCCCGGTAGGACATCTTAAGGGGGTAAACTTATCATCCGGCCGTCCTCCTTTGTTCTGGCTCTTATAGTCCGAGCCCTTGTTACTGTTCTAATTGCATTGGCCGCCCGACTGTCTCCGAGACTGGTCGTTTGACCGGTACCCATTTCCTCTGGATGGGTAAGCCGCGGCAACCGCCGTTTCTCCTTCTATGAAATTTCTGACCCTTTCCATGAGGTCATCATATCTCTCTGGACGCTTTTCATTGAGGCGCCTGATCAATTCCTTGTCTGTTATGGCGTGCATGTAGTCAGAGATTTTCAGGAGCTCCGGCATTGTTCTTGTGCGCGTGCACTCATCATTGAAGCGTTCAGTGAAGGCTTCTGTGGACTCCCCCGGCCGTTGTTTGACAGTTGCCAATGAGACCGGATCCCTATTATACTTCTTCCTCTGGGTATAATTGTTCTCGAACGCAGTGCGTAGTTCCGTGAAACTATCAATGCTACATGGAGGGAGTGCCTCAAACCAGTCACGGGCATTTCCGATCAAAGTCGAATTGAACATTTGGCACCATATAGGCATGGGCCATCGCTCAATTTTAGCATGCGTATCAAATAATTTAAGGTGATCAACCGGATCACCAGATCCATCATAAGTCTTGATACACGCTGGCATGCGACGTTTGGTGTCCTCAGAATAGTTCCGTATGCGGAGGGTGAACGGGTCTTCCCTGGGATCCGCCCATGGCCGTGTGAGCCTAGGGTCATCCCATGGTTCACACCATGGACGCGAAAGATCCTACGCTTCTGCATCTCGATAATAAGGACCACCATAATACTCATCATTGTTTGGTGGTGGTGGAGGGGTGCGCCTAGGTCGGCGACGCTTAGGCGGATGGTCATCTGAGTCCTCCCCTGACGGGTCTGGAGACGGTGGTGGTGCCCCATCCTTTGGGTAGGGACCACTTTTTTGGGATGAACCGGAAGCCTTCTTCCCAGTGTTCATCCTGTCCCACACGCTTGGGCGACGAGCGGTTCTGGCCAAGTCTCGATCTGGCCGCTCGGGTGAGCCATCCGACTTATCTCCTCCTTCCCGAGACTGCGTTAGTTCCTGTATGAGGCGATCTCCTATGCGCTCAAACACATTCCTGGGTTGAGGGGTTTCCTCAAAGGTGCTCTGCTCCTGAGGCCGAGCTCTCCTTTTCCTCTGATTTTGGGAAGAGGTGATTGGTCCGGTGTCACCAAAATTGAGTCTGGATTGGAGGTTCCTCCCTAGATTCAATCTTGACGCGATCCCTGGGACGATCCTATCGAAGTTCTGCGTGAGAACTCGAGTAAGATCCTCCTCGCTGAGTGGTAGGACCTCTACCTCTTCCTCTACCGATGGTCTGCGCGGCTCCTTGTTAGGAGGGTTGGGCGCACTCCCTGGGTCCGGATTGTCCAGGGTGGAAGTAGGTGGGGGTGTCATGGAGATCGTGCTCGTCACCCACAAGGGCTGGAAGCCGCCACGGTTATCAGGTCCGCCTGCAAGGCGGCTAGGTGATTGATTGGGGATGAGTATCCCTTCCCCTTGGGACTTCCGATTTCCAAGATTCGTATTCCTGGGATTGGCTGGCTGATGTCCCTTCGTCATTGGAGATTCAGAATGAGGTTTTGTTCTAGCTTAGTGTAATGGGTCCCACGGATGGCGCCAACTTGTTGATGCAAAAGTTGGGTGATCCTTGCTAGACCCGAATTAGGCTTAATTCGGGTTGGCTGGGCTTCGGCTCCTGCACCAAGTGAATCGTTCGGTTGGGATCCTGCACACTAAACAGCACGCGTTAGGCTTACCGTGGGAGTGTTTCCCACGATTAGACTCCAGCGTGAGAGTAAGTAATCGATTTAGGGTTTATGTGAGTTAAGAGTGTAAGAAATAATACCTTTGTGGAACCCTTGGGGGTTCCTTTTATAGGCAGTGGAACCCTAGTGGGCTACCACTTGATCCTTCGGCCCCAAGGAAAGGATAACTATCCAAATTAGAATGATTGTTATCTTCTAATTTTGGTAGTGAATATCCTCCTCCATTGGGATAAAGATATTCCTAGACAGAATATGATTCTGTCTAACCCTATGTCGGTCGCATCGGGCCGTGGGCCGCACACATGTGTGCGGTCACTGTTCATCCAAGCCCATAAGCCTAAATGACATTATTCCACCCATCTATTTCGGGCCGGATATGGGTAGTACCCATGGGCCGGGTTCATGACCCGGCTGGGGACTATACGTCATCAACCAGCATACTCTTTCATCCCAATCCCAGTCATGTCCCTAGAATCCCTTTGTTTACTAACACATTCTCCTAGGGTTTGTGAGGCCTTATCAAATCTTTGAATTTGAAGGTCTACATTATCCTTATTATTCATAGCCTCATCTAACTTAGCCTGTAGTTCAGCATTGACCCTCTCCATGATATTTCTAATATCAGTACTAGTATTTAAATCATGTTTTAAGATATTGATTTTATCTTTTAGGTCAAGCTCCATTTTCTTATACTCAGCTACAGTCTTTTCAGTTTGAGTAAGAGCAAGTTGATAGTTAGACAACTTGCATCTCTCAGTACTCACATCTGATAACAGTCTTAAAACCTCTTTGTTAAGTCTTTCAGTATTTAGACGACAACCCTTACTACAAAAAGCATCATCATATACCTCATTGTCTGATGAAGATGAGGAGTGTGCCATAAGAGCATAGTGAACATGCTCTTCTTCTTCCATCTCAGCAACCAAAGCTTTATTCTCTTCCTCGTCCTTAGCCAAATAGCTCCAATCCCATCCAACACCATCAATTTCTTGCATTGCAACCATGGCCTTGGGATCCTGAGCCTTAACAATTTGGCTTGAGGGTTTTCCAGCATCAGATCTTCTTGGAGATCTGCATTCTCTCATAAAGTGTCCCATACGATGACAATTGTAGCACTCAACCTTGGATTTATCAAATCCAGCAGTGTCCTTGGCATTAAAAGTCATCTTCTTCTTGAATCTTCTATTCCATCTGTTTGCTCTTATACTTGCAAGAGCCATATTCCACTTTATGTCCATCTACTCCAAATGCTCATCACTTATTTGCTCAAGGTCCTCATAAGTAATCACTGAACCGTTGGGCAATGAAGCAATGTATGCACACACAGTATCCAGATCAATACCAGCAGGCTTAACTCTTAGAGAGTCAATTTTGTATGTGTAAGCGTCTGAATGTGAGGCGTTGACAGGATATGATCCAGCGTTGACACAGGTTGACCCAATAACTGGGTGCATGTATGAATCCTTCTGATCAAATTGACCTTCACTATGTGAGAAGAAGGCCATGTTTCCATTGGTAGACTTGCTTCCATGATCCAAAAGAGTTTCATTCTCCAACAGCCTCAGTTTGTTGTACACATCATCAAAAGTAGAACTTTTGTGAGTGTTATTGGCAATTATAGATCTTGCCTCAATCTTCCATGCATCACCAAGGCTTTTAAGAAAAGTGGCAATAATGTCAACATCACCAATCACTGTCCCCATGAAGGACAGTTTGCTTGTAATGTCAAGAAGTCTGCTTCTCACACTACTTAGCTTCTCATTAGGTTGAGCCATAAAAACAGCATACTCATGCAAGAGTTGCTTCTTTTTCTCTTCTACAGTATCAGCATTACCACCATAGGAAACTTCAAGAGCTGTCCAAAGATCTTTTGCAGACTCATAGCCTCTGTATTTTTGCTGATTTTCTTGTCCTAACGAGAGTTTCAGAATGCTTAGGCTTTTCATATCAACCCTTCTCTTTGCTATATCCTCAGCAGACACAGCTCTACCATCTTCAGGTTTTTCCTTTTTATCTGCTTCAGAGCATCCTTGAACAGCTGATCTTGTAGCAATGGCATCTGCAATCTTTTGAGCTTTATTGAATGTTTTTCCATATTCAATAATCTCCTAGAGAGTGTAGTCATGGATTTGCAGATATTGCTCAAAGTTAAACTTCCACAGCTCAAAATTGTTTGGGTCTAACATGGGAATCTTGATGTTGTGGTTTGAGGAGGAGGAGGAGGTTACTTCTGGAGTAGACATGATGTTTTTAGGGTTTTGTGAAAATTAGGTTTTTTGGTGATTTAGGATTCTTGTGTTCTTTAAGATCAAAGTTTCCTAACAAGCTCTGATACCACTTGTTGATCCCAAACTTAGATCGATTTAGCTTGTGTAAACGAGATTAGATCAAGTTATACACGTAGAGAAACTTTGTTGTGTATAAAACAATTCAAGTATTATGCGGAATTAAAACTTAAACAAGAACACACAAACAGTTGTAAAACAACCTTTCACTTGATTGATAATAACGAACTTGCTTACAATGAAAATGTTAAACGTATGAAAAACTTATATGAAACATAACCTAAAGGTCTTCTTCTATAGACATAAGAATCCTTGTACAAGAGTCTACGTATCAGCTATTCTAGGTAAAGATAATTATAGAAAATACATTGTTGATCCTATCTTTACTAGAAACAAACTAGAAACAAAATACGCGTAGACCATATCTTTCTATCAGTGCTTGTCTTCAACCTATCAACGCTTGACTTCTTCCTATCAGCGCTTGATCTGTCAACGTTTGTTTTCTTCTTATCAACGCTTGTTTTCTTCTTGTCAGCGTTCAAGTGTACTGGCTATATTTTATTCCCAACAGTACTCTAAAAGGTAAGATTGTTGTAGATAACACAGCCACTGTCTCAGCATCGTCCTCTAGTGCAATCAAAAGGAACCTTATAGACGTCACACCGTTTAATAAGGGCCCTAGGACTAAACCATCTCAAACTTTGGTCACTAAAGATAAGGCGGAATCAAAACCAGCTTCTAATATTCCCGTGTTCCTTCTAAAGGAGTAAGCACCACTTCTAAGGCTCAAAGATCTAAGCTTAAAAGAAACAAGAAGAATGATAGGATCTTGCCTCCATCTAGTAGTCCAGTGAAGAAGAAAGTAGAAGCCCATCCTAGGAATGTTATTTCTGTTTTGAATAAAAAGAATCATGTAGCTAAACCTAAAGGCTCTGCGGTTGTGCAGTGTTGTAAGCCTACTGTGAATTCTAATTTGAAATGTTGGAATTGCAATGAATGTATGTTTTCTAGTCGTCATGATTCTTTCCTTATTGACCATGTGAATGAGATGAATGCCCGGAAAAATGGATTAGAATGGAAACCGACTGGGAAAGTGTTAACCCAAGTTGGTTGGATGTGGCGCCCCACTGGTAGAACTTTCACTATACTAGGAAATGCGTTCCCTTTAACTAGGATCACTCCAACTAAAGCGAAGAAAGCGTGCCCTTTAACTAGGACTACCAAGGCTACCAAAACACAACCGTGTCCTTTAACTAGGAACACCGACACTACTGTAGGAACCAAGTGCCTTTAAATAGGTCTACTCCCACTGTAGTGCTCGCGATTAATCCAAAACCTAAGACAGTTGGAACAGTAAAACCTGTTAGTGTTAAAACTCACATTAGAAAACGCAGGAAATCTAAGGGTCACAAACATGTTAGCAATTCTGATAATATTTTATCTGTATCTGCTAACACTCCGGAACCAATAGTTTCCAGTGCATTGTATATTTTTGTTATTGAAAACAGGTGGTCCAAATTGTTCTCTGGTATTTGGACTCTGGTTGCTCCAAGCATATGACCGGAGATCGCTCTCAGCTCAGAAATTTTGTCAGCAAGTTTCTTGGTACGGTTCGGTTTGGAAATGATCATATTGCAAAGATAGTGGGTTATGGTGAATATCATATTGGGAATGTTATAATTTCAAGAGTGTATTATGTGGAAGGTCTCGGTCACAACTTATTTTATGTGGGACAATTTTGTGATGCAAACCTAGAAGTTGCTTTTCGTGAGCATACATGCTTCATTCGTAATTCGGAAGGGGTTGATTTATTGAAAGGTACTCGAGGGAATAATTTGTATACTTTGTCTCTACAAGACATGATGGCCGCTTCTCCCATATGTCTTCTCTCCAAAGCATCAAAGACTAAGTCATGGTTATTGCATCGACGGTTATCTCATCTTAACTTTGACGCTATTAATCATTTGGCGTAAAACAAACTTGTTCGTGGTCTTCCTAAACTTTCATTTCACAAGGATCATTTGTGTTCCGCGTATACAATGGGGAAAAGCACTAAGAAATCATACAAACCAAGACGGAAGACACCAACCAAGAGAAATTTTATTTTTTGCATATGGATCTTTGTGGGCCAATGCGTGTTGAAAGTCTTAGTGGCAAAAAGTACATCCTCGTAATTGTCGATGATTACTCTCGGTTTACATGGATGAAATTTCTTACAACAAAAAATGAGGCACCTAAATTCATCATCGGATTTCTCAAGATGATTCAAGTGCATCTCAACACTACTGTCTGACGCATTCGTACAGATAATGGAACCGAATTTGTGAATCAAATTTTGCGTGATTATTTTGAAGAAGTTGGCATTTCTCATGAAACATCCGTTGCTCGCACTCCACAACAAAACGGTGTCGTTGAAAGGCGAAATCACACACTTATGGAAGTTGCTCGAACGATATTAATTTACGCAAAGGCTCCATTCTTTTTATGGGCAGAAGCAGTATCTACAGCAGTGTACACCCAAAACCGGTCACTAATTCGTAAACGCCATGGTAAAACACCTTATGAGCTTCTCCATGGAAAAGTACCAGATTTATCATATCTTCATGTATTTGGTTCTCTTTGTTATCCAAATAATGATGGTGATAATTTGGGAAAACTTCAACCAAAGGCTGATATTGGTATTTTCATTGGTTACGCACCCGCAAAGAAGGCAAACCGAATCTAAAATCGTAAGTCTCGTAAGATCCTAGAAACTATGAATGTTGATTTTGATGAGCTGACAGCAATGGCTTCTGAGCAAAGCAGCTCTGAACCCGCACTTCATGAAATGGGACCCAGTAACATTAGTTCTGGTCTTGTCCCAAACAACCCTACTTCATCATCATTTACACCACCTTCTAGGAATGAATGAGATACGTTGTTTCAACCGTTCTTTGATGAATTCTTTACTCCTCCAAGTATTGTTGCTCCAGAACCTGAGGTAATAGTTCCGGTAACTGAGGTTGTCGCTCCAGCAACCAAAGCACAATCAGACACATCTGCACCTACAATTGGTCAAGATATACCTTCAACGAGTAATTCTCAACCAACACATGTTTCAACTACCCATGTCATGCCTATTATGATGAAGAGGATGATGATGATCACGATTTGGAATTCGCTCAAATGCGTGAACTTCCATTCTTTGGTGTACCTATTCCTTACCCTAATCAAGTCGGGTCGTCCACCTCAGAGGAAGCTCCTACTACGATTTACTCTAATCCACGGATTCGTGAACATGACAGCAAGTGGACAAAGGATCATCCTATAGATTCTATTATTGGTGACCATAATCGTCCGGTATCCACACGAAGTTAGTTACAAGAAAATGCAATGTTTTGTCATTTTGATGCTTTTCTCACAGAAGTTGAACCTAAGACATGGCAAGAAGCTTTTACTCAATCCTGTTGGATAGAAGCTATGCAAGAAGAACTTAATGAATTTATACGTCTTGAAGTATGGGAACTTGTCCCATGCCCGGATCAAGTGCAGTTACTCACTTTGAAATGGGTTTACAAGGTGAAACTCGATGAGTTAGGCGGAATATTGAAGAACAAAGCTCGACTAGTAGCTCGTGGATACAAGCAATTATTGGGCATCGACTTTATGGAATCCTTTGCACCTGTTGCCCGTTTGGAATCTATTAGACTATTCCTCGCATATGCAGCACACATGAACATGATCGTCTATCAGATGGATGTGAAGATGGCATTTCTTAATGGTGAAATCAAGGAAGAGGTCTATGTTCAACAGCCGGATGGTTTTGTGAATCCTAATTATCCTAATCATTTGTACAAGCTTAAGAAGGCTCTCTATGGGTTGAAGCAAGCTCCACGCGCATGGTATGATCTATTGTCACAATTCCTCATTACGCAAGGCTTCGCTAAAGGCAAGGTGGATCCCACGCTGTTCATTCAGAAACGAGGTAAAGATATGATTATGGTACAAATATATGTTGATGATATTATATTTGCAGCCTCAACCCAAACCTTATCCGACGAGTTTGGGAAAATCATGTCTTCCAAGTTTAAGATGTCAATGATGGGCAAGGTATCATTCTTCTTAGGTCTTCAGATATCTCAGAGTCCCAGAGGCATCTTTATCAATCAATCCAAGTATGCCCTTGAATCGCTAAAGAAGTATAAGATGGAATCTTGCGACCCTGTGGATACTCCAATGGTGGAATGAACTAAGCTTGATGTAGATCCACATGGAGTTGCCGTTGATCCGACACTTTATCGTGGAATGATCGGTACCCTTCTGTATATCACAGCTAGTCGACCTGATCTTCAGTTTGCTATATGTATGTGTGCTCGGTATCAAACTTGGCCTACTAAGTTACACTTAGCTACTATTAAACGGATCTTTCGATATCTTAAAGGAACCATTAATTGGGGACTTTGGTATTCGAAGGACTCTTCGATTGCACTAATGGCATATGCAGGTGCGGATCACGCGGGTTGTCAAGATACAAGGCGTAGCACGAGTGGAACTTTGCAACTACTAAGAGATCATCTAATCAGTTGGGCATCAAAAAGGCAGAAAAGCGCTGCAATTTCAAGTACGGAAGCAGAATACGTAGCTATATCCGGTTGCTGTGCTCAAATTCTTTGGACGAGATCGTAATTAACCGACTATGGTCTAGGTTTCAACAAAATTCCGATGTACTGCGACAACAAGAGTGCAATTGCCTTATGCTGCAACAATGTTCAATTCTCCCGGTCGAAGCATATTGACATTCGCTACCATTTTATCAAGGAGCAAGTGGAAAATGGAGTGATCGAGCTTTACTTTGTCCGATCTGAGTATCAAGTGGCGGATATTTTCACGAAGGCTTTAGATCGCGCTAGAATTGAATTTTTGGCCGACAAGCTAGGAATGAGAACCTTCTCGCCTGAGACTCTAAAGGAATTGGCAGATGAATCGAAAGAATAGTGGTGGTAAACTATTCTTCGTATCCTTGGTGATCATCTGTATATATATTGTTTATATTTTTATCCACAAAAGCAAAATATAAAAATATAAAACCATATAAAAACCATAAAAATTGAAAAATTCAGAAATATCCAAAAATATTTTTACTTTATTATTCAAAGGCATGTCTTTTGGTACGATAATATTTACGGCCTTAGAAATGTCGATTAATATTGACACGGCGCCATAAATAGAGTTCGTACAAAAGTTGTAAATATTTCATAAAACATGCCTAAATGGCTTGTAGTTATTTCAGACTGCAACCCGGTTTTCACATTAAAGTCAAGTATTTCTTATGAAAGCTTTGGCTCTCAACGGGAATTATTTTTCTCGGGAAAGGTTTACTTTAAAACCTTGTAAGGGATCAAGTTTACTTTATAACTTGGTCTAACACAAATCTATGTACGCTTCAGTGCATTTATTTGTTAAAACAAGAAAAGTCTTGTTTTTATGAAGCTATCATCTCTACAACCATAGCTATCTACAATTGGTATCTACATACTAGACGATGCGACTACTCTACCAACGACTACAGCTCTTTCGATAAAACACGGGTCAACAATTGAGGGGGAGCAATTGTCAAGCATTCAGAATCTTCGATGCCGAAAGTGCCAAGCTCACTAATTGGTGTCAAGACAACAATACCAATCGTACACGTGGTGTTAAGATATGACTTCAGACGTGACGAGGCGACCAACATATGCAGACAAGAACCATTTGATCTTATCATATGATGTTCTCATCAATCAGGTCCAACCTTGTCAAATTTTTCTAATATGGTGAATATGTGATCATGCTACAAATCGGTATCATATCTCATACATTTGGAATCATGAAGATAAAACGGACTTGCATTTTTCTTCCCAAAACCTTTGTTAAAACTTCATTAAATCAATTGATATTAAAAACATCGTTTGGGTTAATATTTTTAATATGGGGGAGAAAATGTGATTTAATATGGGAAATTATCACAAATGGTTTGACTTAATGTGCTGGCTCATCCCGACATATGCGAAATGTTTTCGAATATCGTGGCATATGTTAAGGGGGAGCAAAACGGATTTGCATATCAAAATGGATTTTCATGGTGACATATACTTACCCAAAACCCATTTATTTCACGACGATGAAGATTGTGGTGACATAAGAATGGTAGGATAGGTTAAGTCCAATGATTCTTCTTAAACCGGAGGAATCTTCCCAAGGACATTCCATAGCTATAAATAGTAGTCCTTAGGAAAGATGGAGAAAGATTGTGAACGTAGCTGAATGCCGACCAAGTACTTAAGTTAGCAGTGGAACAATCACAACAAGGTGCTAGATATGACGTATTGGTAAGCATTGAAGGGGTTGAAGAATGAAAAAGAATTGTAAAGATAAAGGGTGTAAAGAAAGAAGCCCTTCTTACAACTTTAGGCAGAAACCGGGTCAACACATATGCTATTGAGATCATTTTAATGATGCTCGATATTGAAGATAGACATCATGGATCCAGTGATGCAATGCACAACCCATTCCAGCTAATTCATATATCTCTCAAAAGGTATTTGTTTTAATCACACGGAGACAACACGTTATCTATCGATTTATTCACGCCGAATAAATTGGTATTTGAAATGATGGCACTCCTCTCCAGCCTCCGATCACTAAAATCCAAAGTGCACGATCGAGTCTAGAGCCATTTGAGATCATCAAATATCTCATTAGGACACACTTCCATAATTCCTTGCTTCTTCACGCACTGTGAAAAGTAAGATATTAAGAGTCCTACGCAAAATCTTCATGATCTTGCCTGAACATCCGATTAATACGAAAGTATTTACAATAAAGATGGAAATCCTTCTTGAGCGAATATCAAAAAGCTCATGGTAGGTAACTTGTGCGATTATTTATGAATCAAACTTGTGATAACTGGAAAGCAACAGTGGTTTAATTCTTAACTGAAATTTAAACACGTTCCAGGCCTCTACGCAATATCTAAATGATCTTGCCAGAACGCTCAGAGTGATACCTTAGTGTTCACAGTGATGAGTGAAAATCCTTCTAGTGTTAACCTTAAACAGCACTTGGTAGGTAACTTGCAAGATTCAATATGAATCAAGCTCGTGACAACTGGAAAGCAACGATGGTGCGATTCTTTAATGAATCAAACTTGTTCCAGGAATTAGAATTGACGGCTTCAATCATGCGGATAATTTTATCCAAATGATTCACTCTTTACGTTCGTAGTCAGCTTTGGACGGTTGAGTAAAGAGAATGAGTTTACCCGCGAAATCTTGTCAAGGAGATTTTTAATTAAATCTACCTGCCACAAGTACGATATTTTATATCGTCCAACGGTCTTCACCGACCGGAGGTAAAGTGCTACCGAATTAGAATGAAATGTTCAAAGCCATTTCGTTCGTGTCTACTTATGTTGCGGCATTTGAAGACGGCGGCGTTGCGGAATCCGAGAAGAAGTCGTCCCCGCATGCTTATACGTTATGCACTTAATACCTCATCAAATTAAAGAAAGCCTAAAAGTTAAGTCTTCCGCTGTATCGAACTCTAAAGCTTTCAAAAATTACAAAGGTATAAGTATGTGGGACATGGTGTCACGAGGAGGCGAAGATCACAAGTGATGGATGCACAAGATCAAGGCAAGAGATTAATGCTTAAGATGATATCAATGATCACATCAGCATGTTCACCAGAAAAGAAAAGAAAAGAAAGACGAAGACTACGAGCTTAAGACAAGCATAATATGCTAGGTTTATTTAATATTGTAACTTGGGTAACGCCCTTGTTTAGAGTGACCTCCCTTAGGGGGAGATTGTTGGAAATACGTTTTACGTATTAGAAAGGATCGATCACTCCTACAATAGTCCATGTAATAGCTCGTAGTTTAGTTATTTACACTTATTAAACAAATCCTAAACCGAGCCCATAAGTTGTATGGGCCGGCGGCCAAATGTAAGCCCAAGCCCATGACATGGGCATGGGTATATAAACCCTCTCCTTTGATGGAGAGGGTGGTGGTTTCATTTTCAGTACACATAGTTCTTAAACTTTCTCTCTCTAGAAGTGTGAAATCATCTATCTCTTTCTCTCTCTAAAACATAAGCAAGATTTACATATCCTACACTTATCTTGGGTCAGGGTACTAGAGTTTGATTCTGAATCAGTAGACTTATTATCAACATTAGCTTTTGACTCATCTAATATGCCTATATCATTATTAGGGGGCATAAAAATTCCTAACAAAGGTGGAGGAACTGTCTTCATTCCTTCAACATACCTATCATTTTCAGGATTATCAACTGACTCATTAGAACTATCAAAAATCCCCTTTGATAAGTCCTCATCAGTTAGGGTTATCCTATGTTGGTCTTCTATATATCCTAGGCATGTTTATCATAATAACCTATTTATGAATTAATCAGCTTACCTATGCCTTTTGAAGATTTTTGCCATTTATTAACTTCTTCTCTTTCAATTAACAAACTAGCTTATAAAACATCATTAATTAGTTGTTAATTTCACAAGCTGTTTTTCAAAAGCTTTGATGGCTACATCTTTTTCTCTCATTTGAAGAGTTAGAATCCTAATTTTCTCTTCATAGTTTTGCTGACCCTTTTGATACAAAACTATATTAGCTTCTAATTTAGCAACACCTTGTTTAAAAGCATTTACTTCTACAATACATGTGTTAACTTTTTGATATTGTTCATCAAGTTCTAATTTTGACTATTAAACTTAAGAACACAATCTTTAGAACAAGGATGTACCTCAGTATCTTCATGAGAGAGAGCCATAAAACCAAGCTCTTCTTCTTCTTCTTCCTCTTTAGTCCATTTAACCACTACATCTACTGTAACCAATGCTTTAGTTCCTTTGGGGCTTCTGTTATATCCTTTTGGAAAGCTTTCAAAGAATCTTGGACTGGTTTTATAGCTGTTTTTGGACTTCTGGCTGCTTCCTTCAGCCTTATCCCTATTGCACTCCCTTGCAAAGTGTCCATTCCTTCCATAGTTGTAACATTCAACTTTGGATTTGTCATATCCTAATGGTTCATTACGATCAACATTCATCTTCCTTCCAGTCCTTTTGTAAAGTCTATTGGATGTAACAAAGACCAAAGCAGCTTACCATTTGAGATCCATCTCTTTAATGTCAGCATCATCCATCTGAAATAAGTCATTGAGGGTCAATCTTGGTCTGTTGTCTTATCCAGCAAAGAATGAGAAGGCATCATTGTCACTAAACAGTGATGAGGATCTTCCTTGTGAATTCTGAGACATAGATGGACTGCCTTCAGTAGTTTGAGAATAAGTACTGCTAGTTAGTCCTCCAGCGGCATTTTGGCAGTAAGTATCATTACTTGATCCACCAGCGGTACTTTGAGAATATGTACCGCTGCTTCCTTCTTACACAAAAGCCAAGTTAGACTTTGGTTATGTTGCTGCTTTGGTTACTTCAATGCCTTTAACATCCATCTCATAAATTCTAAGATTGTTATAGAGATGATCAAAAGGAGATGAATCTAGATCATCCCTTGTGATGAAGTGCAAGGCCATTGCTTTCCACTCTTGTGGAATACTTCTCAAGAATATTATATTGGCTTCTTCATGAGGAATTACTAGTCCGTGAACTGCTAATTAAATGAGCAATTTACTGAACCTTCCATAACCACTATGGATTAATTATGTACTGGAAATTGAGAAGTTATTAAATTCTTGTTTCAACACAATCTTTTTCATCTTCTTAGACTTGTCATTACTTCCAAATATAAGCTTGATGGCAGCCCACATAGCCTTCGCATCCTTAAAGTGATGAAAGCTAGGTAGAATATCTTTTGAAAGTGTCGTAGCTAAAGCAGTTCTGGCCTTTATTTCTCTGATCTCTGTTTGTACCTCTTCAGAAGTGACAGCAGGTAAAGCATAACATGTACCATCAGGTAACCAATACAACTTCTTAGGAGTATTCCCATTCTTGATAACCTCCCACAGAGTGTGATTTGTGTGATTCAAGTAATGTTCCATCTGCATTGCCCATGTCTCATAGTTATCACTTTTGAGAACAAGGAGTTTCACAACAGAAAGGGTATGGGAAGAAGGTTTAGTTGTATGAGTAACTACAACATCTGTAGTTTGTGCACCTTGTGTAGGTGGAGGTGCATGATGCACTACTTGAGGTTGTCCATGTGGTATGGGATTAGGTACTGGAATTTCTTCCAAGTTAGGATGTTCACCGGATTGAGACATTGGAATTGTATGAGTGGGGATTTAGGGTTGTGTTCTTCTTATTCAGAGTTTCTCAACAAGCTCTAATACCACTTGTTGATCCCTTTGAATGGATCTATATTTTGTTAAGAATTTGTACAATAGCTTGAAATCAAACTAGAGCACTTGAGAATTTCTTACTCAACCAAATAAGTTATGCGGAATCTAACTTATAAAGCAAAGAAGAACATAATTGTGACAACCCAAACCCGAGGTCATTTATTTAATATTATATAATATTATTTTTACGAATAACTTTGAAATTTTGATGAGATGAATGAAATGACGATTGATGGTTTTATTTAAAACCGACGTTGGAGGACTTATTTTTATCTTTTTACTAATAGTGAGGATTATTAGTGACCACGATATCGAAGAATGCCCGAGATTCTATGTTTTATCAATTGTTGTCTCGATGTTTATATTTTTAACGTTTTTATTTTAAGTTCGTATTAAATCGAGTCGAGAGTCGATATTATTATTTTTGAGGTACGTTTTAAATTTTTAAAAGTATCTTTATGAAACCCGAGCCCCGTAAATATTTTGAAAATTTACTAATAGTTATTTCCCGCTTTTTAGCTAACTATTTACATTTTTAGTCACAACTTTTGCTAAATTGCAACTTTGGTCCCTACCCCACTATATATAAAGCTAAAAACAAACACACCACTTCATTTTTCACCCACCAAAATTTTTCACTCTCTCTCTTTCTCTCCATATAAGCCGTAGCATCCACCACCTCCACAAATCCACACATTTTCAATTTTATCTTGAGTTTGAGGTTGAATCCAACTAAGCCAAGCATAGACCCACTCTTATAATTGCATAAGGATCATACTGGTGTAAGAATTCCTTACATGCAAGCACATTTTTTTTTCTTGATGTTGGTAGGTAGGAGCTATGATCATGCATGGCATTTTCATGATGATCCATGGTGATTCTTGCTAAAGATCTTGTTAAAACTTCATTTTGATCTAAAGATTTTTATTTTGATTATGATTTTGATGTTATGGTTGATGTATGATGATATTAGGGTATAGAAATGACCATTTCCATGGTTGGTTTTTATCAAAAAGTTGATTTTGTACAAGACTTTTATAGTCATTTTATAACAGTAAGTAAAGTGTAAAATCCGAATTTTTATGTTTTGAAAATGGCTTAACTTATAGTCTAGGGTTTTAGATAATTTTCTTAGCTTCGATTTGATATAAGGTAGAGCTTCTAGCTCCAAACGAGCGCGAAGTTATGATGTTTTGAATGATCGTGTACTGGGAGACGAGTATCGGCACTACAAGTAGTTGTTGTCGATATTTGGATCGAATCTCGGGGACTCTAAATGGATGTTTTGAAAAATGTAACCTACTGATAATGAGGTGTTTATTTTATAGGTTGAGTTTACTTTAAAACCCGAGTGTCGGTTTTGTAAACGGAGTCGTTTAAATAAGTTAAAACGGTTGTATGGAAAACTAACGTAAATCTGTCCGGATTTTATAGTTTGAAAATGAGTTGGATAAAGTACTTTAAAAGTAATTTCATTTGATAAACTTGTAAGAGAACTTTCTATATATAGTAAGTTAGTTTATCGAGTCATTTCATAAACGGTTGACAAGTTTAAAAGGGGTAAAATAAGCTAGTACATGTAGTATGTACCGGCGGACTTTGTAAAAAGTGTAAAATGGTTAAGTAAATGTGTAGTACAGTATAATGAAGTTATTTATATCGTTTTCTCTCGAGTTTATCGTGATTTTATGAGTTTGAGTTTGATGTTGTTATGTATGATTTATTTTTCAAGTTTATTATTGATGAACGCGCCTTATTTGATAGGTTGCGGTTTTTGTGTTTATCAGGCATCAACTATCGTCGAAGATCGTCTTACTACTGCTATTACTCCAGGTGAGTCTATAGCCTCGTTTCTGTAATTGTTTGGAATGATTTTAAAACCCGCGAGGGGGATACATGCTATTTGAAAGTAAAATGAACACAAGTCATGATTGATTGTTTGGACCCGAATGTTGCTTTGTTGCCTTTGTTGTTTTGAATTGTATAAGTACCCTATTTGCAAAAGACCCTAAATTCATGAGCCGTTAACTACTTCTGACTTGATGTTGTGAGTTGGGAATAGCCGCTTATTCTAATAATAGTACTATTGGGCTGACGACCCTATCCGAGACCAGGGCTTTACGCTGAGTAACCCGCTGGGAAGGATAATTTTACGAGAATGAGAATTGGTATCCTTGCAAATGATACCCTAGTAGGGGTACTGGAACTTCATCTAGTCATGCCGGGTTTAGGCGTGGGTGACTAAGTTAAGGGGTCGGTGTCATGAGCTTAATACAATTCAGTAGCTGTTGTTATATACCAGAATGCCTGACTAATAGATTGTGTGCACGACAATTCTATTAAATGATCTTGATTGATTTTTCTCTTGTGTTCAAATGTTGATTTGGAAAACCTATAGACTCGCTAAACCGTTGTGTTGATGATTTTAAGCATGTATTTCAGGTATTGAAGATGATGAATTGCGGAGCTTGCTGGAGAAGGATTGTGGGATTGCTTTTGTGGTGATTGGTCTAAAACGGATTTCTTTCCCTTTTGTCATAAAAATAATACTGTACGGTCGAGTACTTTGGTAAAGTGTTTGTGGACTTGATAAAGTCTTTGGGGGACCTAAATATTACTCTGATATTTCTAAAATTGTTTTACTTGGGATTGAAAGTTTTAGACAGTGGTTAAATTATATTCTTTCATATTTCAAATTTATCATTTTGAGTTTGTTCAAAATGTCTTGTATAACGATGTTTGTATTTAGCACCCAAATGTGTATTTCCGTTGCGCAATGTAATTTGGGGGTGTTAAAGATTGTTATCAGAGCTTTTTAGTTATAGCGAATTAGGTCGATTTTTGAAAAATGTCCTAAACTATAACTTTGGTGTCGAAAATATTTTACAAAAGCAACGTAACTTCTCCGCAAGGCTCCGGTAAGATTATTGTTTTGTATTGTTTTATAATTGATGTATCCCTTAAAAATTGAAATGATTTCTACAGTATTTATTAAGTAAATACTATGATGATATATAATGATGTATTTATGATTTATTGATGATGTATTGATGTTGTTGAAAGTACGTTGAGTACTTGTTATCGTATATTTTCTTTATGTAATACATATGTATATAGTTTTAAATAATGACCTTATATACTACCGAGGGTCTGGGACAGTAGACCAGATGTTGAACGATTTTACAATAGATTTCTTGCGACTTATATCGGGTATGAGGAAGTTTGATTAGTTGATGTATGATAGATATGTGGTTGAAATTGGTGTGATTAGAGGGTTGATATGAAAGAAAGGTGGTTTTAAAGGTTGTATTTGGTATGTGGAGATTTGAGTTTGTTAGGACTTGGAAGATGGATGAGATTGCTAGTCTTGGGTCGATGGTCATGAATTGGTATGTTCGAATTGAATGGTTTAAAGAGAAGTAGGTAAGTTTTGAAAGGATGAGTGAGTGGAGCCTCAGGTGAGATTGATTCTGAGTAGAGTTTGGAAGCTTAGGAATGTTGAAAGTCGTATTGAGATTTTCCTGGTGATTAATCTGCCGTGTAGCAGTGAGTATTTGGATTTTGAGAATGAGCTGCCATCAGGTTATGGATTTGACCTTGAGGTGTGAAAAGGGAAATAGACGAGTGTGATGAAGCTGACAACAATGTTAAGGAGGATGAGGAGCTACTGTCTAAGGAACTAATCTCGTAAAGGATTTTTTTGTATCTTATTTTCTTTTGTGATCGGACTTATTTAAACCCTTGTGTTGTAGCATTGTGATGGAACTTAATATCTTTTAAGTCTGTTTGGTAGATGATTGTAGTGACAGACAGTGCCACTATCTTGTTGAATCCTCAACGCAATCTAAATTACCCTCATGATCTATGATGTGCCTTTATTAACTCTTTTTGAGTTTTGGTTGATGAACCATTGTAGTTTATGTTGTTCGTGCATGTAGTATCCATGAGATGTCCTGATAAAGAATTCCTTATTTTATCTTGATATGTATACCTAACATGTTTCTTTCTTCTGTGATGATGGAAGGAGTAGGGGAATCATATTTCTGTCATTTGTAGATCACTAGGTGACTAAGTTTCTTAAAATATGTTGCCGAAACTAACAACTGTTGTTGTGAACACTTTGATCGAACAAGTTATTGCTAGAGCATTTGGAGTTGGTTGTGCTGCAAGGAATCAAAATGCTGGGGTTAGTTGTGCTGAAGATAATGATGCTGCTGAGAATAATGATGATGCTGCTGAGAATAATGATGATGCTGCTGAGAATAATGATGATGTTGCTAAGAATAATGATGATGCTGCTAAAAATAATGGCGATGTTGCTAACAATAATGAGGATGCTGCTGATCCAGATGATAGTATTGCTGTTGTTCTGCAAGTTCAAGAGAATGTACTTATGTTAGTTTTCAGAAGTGTGGTTTTGCGCTGTTTGGTGGTATTAGTAGTGCATTAGAATTGCATAGTTGGATTGATAAGATAGAGAGTACTTTGAGATTATTGGGTGTTCAGAAATTAATAAGGTGAAATATGTTGCTGCTATATTTCAGGATGGTACACTAAGATGGTGGAATACCAAGTGACTACTTTAGGATTGGTTGTGACGAATAGTAAGGCATGGACCGTGATGAAAGGACTATTGACTGCTAGGATTTGTCCCGAGAAGGAACTAGGACAGTTGGAATCCGAATTGAGATAATTAGTGCTAAGGGACGATGATATTACTGCTTACTGGGAAATATTCTGAGCTATATTTGGTATGTCCTGATACTTTTGTGAATGACCGTAAAACAACGAAGCAGTACATTAGAGGATTGTCTAGTGATACCAAGAGTGAGATTATTTCTTCTTAACCTGAATCTTTAGATAAAGTTGTTCAGAGGATGTTTGATTTAAGGGATGTGAAAGTGCAAGATAGGAAAGATAGTGTTGTTGAAAACAATAAGAGAAAGTGGGAATCTGCTAAGTCAACCAGAATCAAGGTCAGAATTGTAAGGATTACAGTACTAACAATAACCAAAGACAGAACCGAAATCAATATTTAAACCCTGGAAGGAATGAGGAAATTAGTGTTGCCACTGTGTCTAGAAGTGACAAGATAAATCTCGAGTGTGTTTGATGTACTCCATACCATGTAGGTAATTTTACACAATTGCGACTATAGTTAGGAAAACCTGGTCATAAAGCTGCTAAGTGCAGAACAAGAGGATTAGTCAATGGAATTAGTATCCCTGGAGTAGTGATGTGTTTTAACCGTGGTGAGAAAGAATACAAACAAAGGAATTGTACAAGGAAAGGAAATTGACAGGATAGGAATGCTGCCGCTCCGGTTTACGTTTGAGTGATGCTGACAAACCTTAAGGTCTGAATGTTATAAATGGTATATTCTTACTTGAGATTCTTTATGTCAGTATGTTGTTTGGTTTCAGATCAGGTAGAAACTGTAGAAATGTAAAGATTCAGTTGTTTTATCAAGGAGAGTCAATAAGATTGATAATTAACTATGATATGGAGTTAACCGATGGAAAGGTTGCTAGTGTTAGTTTTACACTGAGAGTGTGTTCCTTGAATTTAGGAAAGTAGGTGTTTAATATCGACTTGATGCTCAAAGAGTTGGGATCTTTATATGTGGATTATTGGTATGAATTGGTTAGTGGTGTGAAGTGCTGATGCTTGAGATTTGACTAATCTTCATTATAAATTGATAGCTGCTGGTTTAGATTTTGCTGCAAAAGCTGAGTGTTGACTATGAGAGGTGATGAGTGAATTTTCCGTTTGAGAAGTATCTTGTCTAGAAACAAGGAAGTATGTGGAATAGGAATGTGATGTATTCCTAGCTCAGGTAATTAGTGTTAGGGTAGTTGAGGAGAAGTTTGGAGATCTGTTAATGACTCGAGAGTAGTCTGAGGTTTTCCTGAAGTTTTGTAGTGTTGCTGCCGCCTTGTGGAATGGAATTCGTTTCAATTGAGTGTTGTAAGCGATAGGTGTAGTGCTTCTGCGTTTCGTTGTGTAATGCTTCTGCATTTCGTTGTGTAGTGCTTCTGTGTTTTGTTGAGTAGTAATTGTATGCCTTATCATTTGGCACCGTCAGAGTGGAATGAGTTATCTGGTCAACTGCGAGAAGTGATGGATAAAGGATGTATTAGATTAAGTTTCGTTACAGTGATGATCGCCTGTGTTGTTTGTCAAGAAAGATGGATTGTTTCGGATGTGTATTGATTATTGAGAGTTTAACAATTGACAGCCAAGAATCGGTACTCATTACCGAGGATTGATGATTCGTGCGATCTTTGCAACTTGTCTGGATCCAGTGTGTACTCAAGGATTGCTTTGAGATCTGGTTATCATTAACTGAGAGTTAGGAAGGAAGATATTCCTATAGTTGTTTTTCGTACTTGATGTGGGTACTTTAAGTAGCAAGTGATGTTTTTGGAATGGACGAACGCGTCTACCGTATTAATAGACTGGGTGAATCTTGTGTGTAAGATGTGCTAGAATGAGTTAGTCATTGTATCTATTAAAGGTATTCTATTTTATATTATTCCAAGAGGAAAGGAGGAACATAAGTAGCATATGAGGATAAATTTTTGGAATGGTTGGAAAAAGGAGAAACTGTATGTAAAGTTTCCTATGGGTGAATGTTGGTTGAAATATTTGCGTTTTCTAACGCAGATGATTGACAACAAAGGTATTCGTGAAGATCTTGCCAAGATTGAAACGATCAATGATTGGTCGGTACCAACGACGCTGATGGAAATCTGTTAATTCCTTGGTTTAAGCTGGGAATAATCGGAGGTTTATCGAAAGGTTTTCACTGATTGTTAAACCATTGATTAAGCTGACTAAGAAGAATTGGGTGTGTGATTCCCACTTATACATCTAAATTGTAAGTTTCGAGATCGGATCCTTATCAGATGAGGAAGCTATATACTGAACACTGAAGGGTAGGCTGTGTTCTGCACTGATGTTGTCATTGTTGAAAGGATCTGAAGTATTTATAGTTTGTAGTTTGCTGTGATGTGTCTCATAAAGGTTATGTAGTTGTAGTGTTTGCTTTGAGATGGTAGAAATATTACTTGTATGGAATCAAGTGTGTAGTGATAAAGGATCATAGAAGTTGCTTCATAATTAATTTCTTGGGATGATAAAAGAAATGAGTAGAGGATTACCAGTTATATATTTCGATTATTTGAGTATGTCGATAATTATGACTGTGAGTGATTATGACTACGAGATTTGCTACCATCCGGGAAAGGCGAATGTGGTAGCTAATGCACTTATCAGGGATAAAAAGGGGAAAATCTTTTAAGATTTGAGTTTTGGTAATAACAAGAAGTGTGGGCTTGATAACAAGGACATGAAATTTTAAGTTAGTGGTCTGATTTGAGAATGAGGTCAAGATAAGTGATTTCAACATTTTGTCAAACTTACGGAAAGGATTTCATTGTAAGGTCAAGTTAGGCATGGTATATTGAGCACTCCTAACATATCTAAATTGAGAGAGTGAGACTTAGTGATGAAGGAATCTCACAAGTCAAGTAATCGATACGATTTGGTTTGGATAAAGATGAAAGTTGAGTTGAGTATTGTGTGTTATATAGAGACTGATGGACAGAGTGAAAGGATGATTCGAACATCGAACGGTATACTTGTGCGTGTGTGATTGACTTAGAAATTGTTGGAATTTTTATATGACGATGATTGTCATGCTAGTAGTAAGGTTGTACTATTGATGGTACATAAAGAACTTCAATTTGTGAAGGTTAAAGATAGTGAGTTATGGACATAAGATTAGTTTTTCGGTGTATTGCAGAAATGTAGGTGGAATTGAATGACTGAACTAGAAGTGATATTGGCAATATTGATAAGATTGTATGGGTTAAGGACTGTTTATTAGTAACAAGGAGTTGTCAGAAGAGTTATGTTGGCAATCGAAGGAAGTCGATGGAGTTTGAAATTGGGAAACGTGGTTATGCATAAGGTGTCGTTATGACGGGTGAAATTTGTTTTGAGAACAACAAGGAAGGAATTCAACTTGAAGATAAGTTGCTCTTCATAGAAAGAACTTAGAAGAGTTCTTATGAGGTCGAAACATGGTAAGGATTATATTGTGAAGATGCAAGTATTCCAGAAGTGGAATTTGAAATTGTGAAAGAAGCATGAGGATTTCTTTAAGGAAAAGAGTTCTCATTTGTTCTGGAGGTATGGGATGTGAGTATAAGAGGGGCAGAGCGCCGGGACGTCGCTCTCTTTTAGGAGGGTAGGATGTGACAACCCAAACCCGAGGTCATTTATTTAATATTATATAATATTATTTTTACGAATAACTTTGAAATTTTTGATGAGTTGAATGAAATGACGATTGATGGTTTTATTTAAAACCGACGTTGGGGGTCTTATTTTTATCTTTTTAATAATAGCGAGGATTATTATTGACCACGATATCGACGGATGCCCGAGATTCTATGTTTTATCAATTGTTGTCTCGATGTTTATATTTTTAACGTTTCTATTTTAAGTTCGTATTAAATCGAGTCGAGAGTCGATATTATTATTTTTGAGGTACGTTTTAAATTTTTAAAAGTATCTTTATGAAACCCGAGCCCCGTAAATATTTTGAAAATTTACTAATAGTTATTTCCCGCTTTTTAGCTAACTATTTACATTTTTAGCCACAAATTTTGCTAAATTGCAACTTTGGTCCCTACCCCACTATATATAAAGCTAAAAACAAACACACCACTTCATTTTTCACCCACCAAAATTTTTCACTCTCTCTCTTTCTCTCCATATAAGCCGTAGCATCCACCACCTCCACAAATCCACACATTTTCAATTTTATCTTGAGTTTGAGGTTGAATCCAACTAAACCAAGCACAGACCCACTCTTATAATTTCATAAGGATCATATTGGTGTAAGAATTCCTTACATGCAAGCACATTTTTTTTCTTGATGTTGGTAGGTAGGAGCTATGATCATGCATGGCATTTTCATGATGATCCATGGTGATTCTTGCTAAAGATCTTGTTAAAACTTCATTTTGATCTAAAGATTTTTATTTTGATTATGATTTTGATGTTATGGTTGATATATGATGATATTAGGGTATAGAAATGACCATTTCTATGGTTGGTTTTTATCAAAAAGTTGATTTTGTACAAGATTTTTATAGTCATTTTATAACAGTAAGTAAAGTGTAAAATCCGAATTTTTATGTTTTGAAAATGGCTTAACTTATTGCCTAGGGTTGTAGATAATTTTCTTCTCTTCAATTTGATATAAGGTAGAGCTTCTAGCTCCAAACTAGCGCGAAGTTATGATGTTTTGAATGATCGTGTACCGGGAGACGAGTATCGGCACTACAAGTAGTTGTTGTCGATATTTGGATCGAATCTCGGGGACTCTAAATGGATGTTTTGAAAAATGTAACCTACTGATAATGAGGTGTTTATTTTATAGGTTGATTTTACTTTAAAACCTGAGTGTTGGTTTTGTAAACGGAGTCGTTTAAATAAGTTAAAACGGTTGTATGAAAAATTAACGTAAATCTGTCCGGATTTTATAGTTTGAAAATGAGTTGGGTAAAGTACTTTAAAATTAATTTCATTTGATAAACTTGTAAGAGAACTTTCTATATATAGTAAGTTAGTTTATCAAGTCGTTTCATAAACGGTTTACAAGTTTAAAGGGGGTAAAATAAGCTAGTACATGTAGTATGTACCGGCGGACTTTGTAAAAAGTGTAAAATGGTTAAGTAAATGTGTAGTAAAGTATAATGAAGTTATTTATATCGTTTTCTCTCGAGTTTATCGTGACTTTATGAGTTTGAGTTTGATGTTGTTATGTATGATTTATTTTTCAAGTTTATTATTGATGAACGCGCCTTATTTGATAGGTTGCGGTTTTTGTGTTTATCGGGCATCAACTATCGTCGAAGATCGTCTTACTACTGCTATTACTCCAGGTGAGTCTATAGCCTCGCTTCTATAATTGTTTTGAATGATTTTAAAACCCGCGAGAGGGATACATGTTATTTGAAAGTAAAATGAACACAAGTCATGATTGATTGTTTGGACCGAATGTTGCTTTGTTGCCTTTGTTGTTTTGAATTGTATAAGTACCCTATTTGCAAAAGACCCTAAATTCATGAGCCGTTAACTATCTTCTGACTTGATGTTGTGAGTTGGGAATAGCCGCTTATTCTAATAATATTACTATTGGGTTGACGACCCTATCCGAGACCATGGCTTTACGCTGAGTAACCCGCTGGGAAGGATAATTTTACGAGAATGAGAATTGGTATCCTTGCAAATGATACCCTAGTAGGGGCACTGGAATTTCATCTAGTCATGTTGGGTTTAGGCGTGGGTGACTAAGTTAAGGGGTCGGTGTCATGAGCTTAATACAATTCAGTAGCTGTTGTTATATACCAGAATGCCTGACTAATAGATTGTGTGCACGACAATTCTATTAAATGATCTTGATTGATTTTTCTCTTGTGTTCAAATGTTGATTTGGAAAACCTATAGACTCGCTCAACCGTTGTGTTGATGATTTTAAGCATGTATTTCATGTATTGAAGATGATGAATTACGGAGCTTGTTGGAGAAGGATTGTGGGATTGCTTTTGTGGTGATTGGTCTAAAACGGATTTCTTTCCCTTTTGTCATAAAAATAATACTGTACGGTCGAGTACTTTGGTAAAGTGTTTGTGGACTTGATAAAGTCTTTGGGGGACCTAAATATTACTCTGATATTTCTAAAATTGTTTTACTTGGGATTGAAAGTTTTAGACAGTGGTTAAATTATATTCTTTTATATTTCAAATTTATCATTTTGAGTTTGTTCAAAATGTCTTGTATAACGATGTTTGTATTTAGCACCCAAATGTGTATTTCCGCTGCGCAATGTAATTTGGGGGTGTTAAAATAATTACTTTTAACTATTCGATCTTCTATTAATCGACTTTCAATGAGGTACTTACAATGTCACCGTACCTATGTTCCTTTTATAGTGTAAGGAACCCTAGAATATTCTATTATGATAAGCATATCACACACGATATATTATCAATATTCTAAACTATTAAGTATATCACATAAGATATACTCTAACTATAACTATGACATATCTTTTCTAAAGATATATTCTTCCTAATTAATATAGCAGTACTTACATTATAACTAACAGTACTTATTATGTACCGCGTTAACACTAACGGTACTTGCCAACACTGACACTACTTGTACTTGTACTAACGGTACTTGGTACTTTACAAATAATCCCCAACAGATTCTCTTCTATATACATTCCTTTTATAGGTAACACATATTGGGGTTTTGATATCACGAGTTACCATGAAAATGTTTATCTAGTGGGTGGTTGAATGCCCAACTGGATAAATAGTACAAAGTATAAATAAACTAATCTAGGAAAAGAATAAAAGTTGTACTTATAACTATCTTTACAAGCAGCCTTTTCCCAATGAGATATGCTTTCTGGTTTGACTTAAAGCATATCTTTTCATGCCTAATGTAAACCTTCAGGATGACTGAAGTGTCTTCAGTATCCTAGAAGAGATCGACATCATTCAGTTTGTATTGTCAGACCAAACTAAACTGAAGGCTCTTCTTCAGGACTTTTTCATCAGCAACTAGACCGCCTGGTCACAAAAGCAAAGACTTATTGTCTTCTAAGTTCTCTGGAAGAGGAAGGCTGGACTTTCTTCAGCAAAACATTCTTCAGTAGGAATCTTTGTTCCTTTGGTCATGCTTCAGCAGAACCAACATTATGTTGAAAATAAAACACTTAGGGGATTTTATATTCAAAACCTAGAGTTGCTTCAACGTTAGTAAATACTGACCCAACAGGTCCATTTAGATCTTTTTCCACCGTGGTGGGCTATTGCGTACTCGGGTCTAGGCCCAAAGTTTGGTGTATGATTTTATGCCCAATGGTCCATATCCATGTTATACGCCATCACTCATCATTGAATTTTTAAATAATATAAATATTAAAGCACATTGTACAAGTTAATTTATCATTATATCACTTTTATAAATTAATTTTAATTAATACATGTTATAAAGCATATGTTACAAATACACATTAATTAATATATTAAACACTCCAAGTAATAATATCTTTAAATTATACCTAAAATGAAAGTTACATCTTATTATACATATTGTACAACTCAAGGTTTTCAAGATCGGGATCTTACCTAAGATCGTTTTCGTCTTTGTAAGATCGAGAGCGTAGAGTAGGATCGGGATCGTAAGATCCTACTATAATGTAATTATCTTAGTATTATTTGCAATATTTTACAAATCTACAAATTAGTATACGTCGTAAACGCAAGATTATACGTATATTTCATAAAATGTAGTCCTAAATTATGATTATGAAATGTATAAGAAGATTTTCATGTTGTTTTATAGATTATACAAAATAGAACCTATAAATTTGTAGTTTTTTAGTTTTTCGCTCGAGAAAAAGTAAGATCGGATCGTAGTAGATCTTAAGATCCTATGATCAAGATCGGGATCTAATAAGATCTTAAGCATGCAAAGATCCTACGTAAGATCCGGATCGTTTTTGCTTTGCAATATCGTAGAATCGTAAGATTCTAAGATCAAGATCGGGATCTTGACAACCTTGACTACAACTAATAAAACCAAAAAAAAATCATATAATTTACAAGTTGATGGTATATATGACTTTAAAACCGGATCAGACCAACATGTATAATCAAAATCTAGAGTGGCCACCGGTTCGGTAGCCAATACAAGCTGTGCGAAAAGGAAACGGAGATAATCAGGCGAACTAGGCATAAACGGGTTACCCAAGTCGGACTATAATCATTTTTTATTATACTCCGGTTCAACAATTTATCATTTTTTATTATGTAACGCATAAATCTTAACCATAAAAGCAAGAAAACGATATTTCATAAAAAAAATCAAGATAATTGTGTGAAAACAAATGAAGCAAATGTGCTAAGTGTTAATATAATTGTAATATATTAATAATTATAATGTCTAGATTTATATCCATATGTTTTCTTGAATATTTAATGTCTCTTTGCATTATAAACACTTTTTGTTTATGTCTTATATCTATGTTGGACAATTGCCACAAACATATTTCTCAATATATACATGTTTATAAATATATATATTTCACATTACAAGATGTATATTCGTAAAACTATTTTATGTTAACATATAGGAAAGTATGTTTAAAGTTTTACATGACGCTCCTTAAAAAAATATAAATCTCATTTTCTTATTTGAATGTACATTTTGTTACATATAAGTATTATTTTACTAACTAACGTCTCTTTATGGACGCAATACAGTGTTAATATTTTAAAATTTTAATAACTTTTTAGGTTGATTTTGTTTATCATTTTCTTAAATTTATGCAAAGCTAATATATTTTCATTATTGACAATATTAATAAAAAAACACAAAACTGAAATTATTTTCGCTAAAAACTTTATTGCAAGGTACCCGCCTTTGCAACGTGAATATCCACTAGTATTGTTTCAAAATATTTTAGGGTTCTTCCGTTCGTGTTATGAATGGGTCGACTGATAGGCAAGGGTGTATAACTTATCATGGGCCGAGATGTCAAGCATTTTGACGTGATTTTTTATGTGATTTCCATTGACCCATTAAAAGCTCTAATATTTTCCTTTTTCTTTTCGCTTTAGTTAGGGAAACCGTGAGTGGATTATGGCATGGCTTTGGGGATATAATTATGTACGTGATTATGACCCATTTAATTGAAGATTAGGTACACTTATGGTTTTCAAACTCACTTTCTGGTTTATATTATTCCTTCTTTGTAGAATAGACAACATAATAACAACATATAGTAATCAAACACAATATACATTCCAACCACATGGTAAATAAGGAATGACGTGTGAAATTTACACACATTTTCCCACTTATGGATACGTTTCTTGTCAAGCAAATGAAATATTTTATAGTTTCCTAATATATAAATTTCTACTAAAGATGCATTGTATTGCTGGTGTAATTAATTTGCAATATTTTCTTAACTGAATCTTTTTTAAATTAAAAAAAATTAAAAAATGTTTTTTAAGTAATATAGATATTGCATAACTTTGTTTTATTTGATGGATATATTTTCTAAACATATATGTTGTTAGGTCATGTTCTTGCTTTTAAAAGTGTCCATAGACTATTATGTTGTGTTTTTTTTATATACTTTATTTTCGAAAAAACAAGACAAACACAAATGTCGTTGGTAAGTATTAAGTGAATACGTGAGGACACGTAAATACCGACAATTAAAGTTCGTTCTCGGTGGAGGTATGATGTTTATATGCCAATATTTAGACACGTTACTGGAGTTATTACACTTTTGAAAAGTCAAAAGACAAGAAAACGGAAGACGAATTAAGCTAAAAACGAACTACGACGTAAAACACGTAAACGTAAAACGCGATGAAATTTTCGACTAAATTAAAAAAATCTAAAAAGTTATAAATAAATCCTAAAAAATGTAATTAAAGTTGAAAAATAAATAAAACTTTTTAAAACCTTTTATTTTGCAAGATATTTAATTTTAAAGCTTAATTAAAAACCAAAAATTCAAAAAATTTAACAAAAACTCCAAATTAAAGTTTTATTATTTGTAAACCTCAAAAACATTTATTAAAAACAAAAAAGTATTTTTTGAAACTCTTTCGAAACGTTTTTCTATTTTTTAATGACTTTTTAAAATTGAAAATTAAAACAATCCTAATAAATAAACTAAGAAAGTATAAATTATAAAACTTGGAAAGAAAAATCTCAAACTGACTATAAAACAATGGAAAATGATAAGGACGAAAAAACTATGAAGAATAAGCTAAAACGGGCTTGTAAGTTTGGGCTTATTTTTATTAAGCTAAAACAAAATTCCCTTAAATATCTAGTGAGTTGGAGGTTTGAAAAGAAAGAGCACACAGATCAACGGTAAGCCCCTTACTCCCCCTGCGAGGGGTCGGGGGTTCGAGCCCATACTATGGCGCTTTTTGTTATTTATTTACTTTTTCTTTTTTTCTAAGCTTTGTTTATATACACAGGCACTCAATAAGCAGTGCGCTTATTAAGCGTCGGATATAAGCTACAAACAAGTTCAAACAGCCAAGAAAAAGCACAATATCAAGACCAGATTCTAAACCCGCAAATCATATGCGCAGCGGAAATACAATATTTGGGTGCTAGGCAGTTATCATCACACACTAGTTATATCGAACGACTCCAAAGAGACGTTGAAAAATTTACATTAATAAAAATGCACAACAACATAGTCTAAGCAGTTTTCCAACCCAAAAAGTCACAACAGAGTGCGTTTAGGTCCCCACTGAATCTCAACCAAATTACCATGTTCACACAATTTAAACAAAACAAGACTTAATTGTTTAAGTAAAAGGGAGGAAACCAAATAGACCACAAAAGCCACAACAACATTCCCTTGCATGCTTCGCTACATCCTAGCCTTGGTTACCTGAAACACATGCTTAAAAGGGTCAACAAATAATGTTGAGCGAAATCTATAGGTTTTACAATCACATTTGAACATAAGTGTATAAAAATCATTCACGGTCATTCATAGAGTTGTCGATCAAACAATCTATTATTCAAGGTTATTATCTTTAGCAATAGCTAATAATTGTGTTTAAGCTCATGACACCGATCCGTTAACTTAATCACCCGCGCCAAATGTCGGCATGATCACATTGAAACCATTGCCCCTTCTAAAGGCATCAGTTGCAATTATACCTTATTTCTTATACAAAACATCCGTACGCAGAGGGTACTCAACGTACAACTCTCGTATCAAATTGGGTCGTCAACCCCGTAGTACCACAAATTGTATAAGCGGCTATTTACAATTCATACAAGAATTAGACAAATAATTAACGATTCATGAAAATAGGGACTTTTGCAACTAGGTACTCAACACAATTCAAGGCAACATTCGGGTACAACAATCATTCATGACTTATGTTCATTTTTATTTAAATAGCATGTATCCCCCTCGCGGGTAAAAACTTTTGAAATAAGTAAAAAGAGAGGCTATAGACTCACCTTATGTAGAAGTATTAGTCGAAGTATTAGAAGACGATCACCCACGATGAGGATGCCGGGAAATTCGATCACAACACCTAGCGAATACACGCGTAGTAAGTCAACTCATTTATATACTATTATGTACTGAATAAAATTAAATAAAGTCAATTGTGACTTCTAAAAACTCACGCCAAAATCCTAATAAGTGATAATTACTAGACTCGTACCATTTTTCTACTTTACTAAAAGTATTACTCATTTTACAATTCTGCCGGTACATACCAAATGTACGGGCTGTTTTCCCATACTTAGACATCACCATAAATTATGAGAAAAATTTTAAAATTCATTTATAATCTGTAGAAAGTCCATACTAAATTTCATAAAAAGTTCTCACTTCTAAGACTCACTGCTCGTCACATTACTAAACTCAAATTTTCGGACAGTTTTGTACCTTCACGTTGTAAGATCGTTTTGACTCATTTAAAGTATACCACTTGTAAATGTGACTCCTAAGTCTAAAAATAGACTCAAAACCCATGTTTAGAGCTAGAGCAAAACTCTCAACCATTTTTAAAACTCTAGTTATAGTCCCCGAGATTTGACCTAAAATCGAACACAATTTCGGATTATGTCGACTTTCATCTCCCGGTACACAAAAACTTCAAACTAACATAACTTTTGGGAAATAGAAGTTTATCAAGACCATCTTCTACTCCACCAAGAGTACGGAATAAGTCTAGGCCTAGAAGTAGAACGACAACACCTAGAAGAGATAGTCAAAACAATTCATGACCTATAAGTAAAACTCCAACACCTAGAAGGAATGACCACAACTCTAAACCAAGATCAAATACACCTAGAAGGAATGACCACAAATCTAAACCAAGATCAAATACACCTAGGAGAAATAATGAACAATAAAGTGGTTATATGAATTATTATCCTCCTCCCTTTTGTTCCCCATAGGGAACCCCTCCTCCATTCATGCATCCCAACCAAATGCAAGGGATGTTTGGAACAACAATTTTGGACCCATGAGATATTGGGGACCAAATGTTTGATCGTGTGTGTTGTTACCTAGATATGCTTGGGAATTGATTTGGAGCCCACGAGTGGATTAATGATAGTGGTTGTTCTAAACACATGACGGGTAATCGAAGTTTGTTCTCGCGCTACAAAGCATATGATGGAGGCAACGTCACATTCGCTAGTAGTCTACGTGGTAATATCATTGGCAAAGGTACGGTTTCTCTTGACTCTATGACTATTGAAAATATTGAGCACGTAGATAATTTAGGATTTAACCTTTTAAGCATAGGTCAAATTTGTGAAAATAAGTGTAAGATCATCTTTTCTGAAAATGATAGTGAAATCGTAAAAGATGGAAAGGTCATTGGAAAAGGTGTTAGAAAGCATGGGCTTTATGTCATGAAGGTAAATAAGAATTCAAAAGACAACATATATCTTGCGACTATAGATGATAGTTCTACTCTTTGGCATAGGAGATTAGGTCACGCTAATATGCGTCTAATTCAATCTTTAGTCTCTAAGGAGTTGGTAAGACACCTCTCCAAGATGAAGTTTGATAGTCACTTTTGTGATGCTTGCAAAGTTGGAAAGCAAGTTCACTCAAGTCACAAAGCCAATAATTTGGTTTCAACCTCTCGGTGCTTAGAACTCCTACATATGGATCTCTTTGGACCTACCGCCATACGGAGTTATGGAGGTAACCTTTATACCCTAGTTATAGTTGATGACTACTCTAGATTCACTTGGACTAGATTTTTGGCATCTAAGAATGAAGCTTTCGATCATTTCGAAATCTTTAGTCGAAGAATTCAAAATCAACTAGGATGTCCAATTGTCTCTATTAGGACGGATCATGGTAGGAAATTTGATAATGAAGTGCAATTTGGTGCCTTTTGTGAAGCTCATGGTATTACCCATAACTTCTCGGCTCCTCGCACTTCACAATCAAATGGGGTAGTTGAAATGAAGAATAGGACCATCCAAGAGATGAGTAGGATGATGTTAAACGAACAATCTTTGCCTCAAAAGTTTTGTTGCAATGCCGTGTACACATCGACTTATATTCTCAACCGAATTCTTATTCGACCTTTCCTAGGAAAGACCCCCTATGAGATTCTTAAAGGTAAGAAACCCTCATTGGAATACTTTAGGGTGTTTGGAATCAAGTGCTTTATCCTCAACACCAAAGACTAACTTACCAAGTTCGACCCAAAGTCTTACGAAGGTTTCTTTTTAGGTTATTCCCAAACTAGCAAAGCCTACATAATCCTCAATAGAACCTCGGACGTAATTGAAGAATCACTTAACGTGACTTTTAATGAAACCCCTCCTTTAACCAAGACACCACCATTGGTTGATGATGACTTGGATGAAGTAGAACTAGTTAGAGCCAAAGAGGTTAGAAAAATAGGAGTTGAAGACCTTAGTGTTGAAAAGGAAGTAAACATTAAGGAGTCTAAGGATCATACTCTCAATAATATCATTGGTGACTTAAATCAAAGGACCCTAAGATCTCAAGTGAAAACCAAAGTAACTTCTTTTGTTTCGTCTCCTTGATTGAACCAAAGAATGTTAAAGACGCTTTGACGGATGAGAGTTGGGTCATTGCGATGCAAGAATAATTGAATCAATTCGTTGCTAATGATGTTTGGGAACTTGTTCTGCCACCTAGAAGTTCTACCATTATAGGAACCAAATGGGTATATAGGAATAAGCTAGATGAGAATGGTGTTGTGTCTCGTAACAAAGCTAGACTTGTAGCACAAGGCTATAATCAACAAGAAGGGATTGATTATGACGAGACATATGCACCGGTAGCTAGATTAGAATCCATTAGAATCCTTTTAGCCTACGCTTGTGCCTTAGATAATAAGCTTCAACAAATGGATATAAAGAGTGTGTTTCTTAACGGTTTGATCTACGAGGAGGTATATGTGGCTCAACCTCCCGGCTTCATTGATTTTGAGAAACTGGATCATGTTTACAAGCTTAAGAAGGCACTTTATGGTCTTAAACAAGCACCCAAAGCTTGGTATGATAGACTTAAAGCGTTTCTTGTTAAACATGAGTATACCATGGGAATGGTAGACAAAACTCTCTTTACAAAGAAGAAAGGTTCCCACCTCATAATCGTGCAAATATATGTTGATGACATTATAGTTGGCTCAACTTGTCAAGAATTGTGTGATAACTTTGCCAAAATCATGCATGATGAGTTTGAAATGAGTATGATGGGAGAACTTAACTTCTTTTTAGGACTCCAAATTAAACAAATGGACTATGGTATTTTCTTTAGTCAATCTAAGTATGCTAAAGAAATGCTAAAGAAATTTGGATTAGAAGAATCTAGACCAATGAAGACCCCAATGGCCTCGGATACTAAACTCACCGTAGATGATGATTGTGAGTCGATAGACAACACCAAATATAGAGGTATGATTGGTAGTTTGTTGTACCTAACGGCAAGTCGACCGGATATCATGTTTAGTGTTTGCCTTTGTGCTCGCTTCCAAGAGGCTCCCAAAACCTCTCACCTTGAAGCGGTTAAGCGTATCTTCCGATACATTAAGGGCACTATACATTTAGGATTATGGTATCCAAAAGGGACCGGCGTAGAAACCATTGTCTACGCGGACTCGGACCATGCGGGAGACTATGTGGACCGGAAAAGCACTAGTGGAGTTTGTACCTTCATGGGTTGTTGTTTAACTTCTTGGTTCTCCAAGAAACAAACCGCTCTTGCGATATCCACCACGGAAGCCGAGTATGTGAGTGCCGGAAAAGCATGCCAACAAGCTTTATGTATGAAGCAAGCGCTTGTTGATTACGGGATTTGTCTTGATGATGTTCCCATCATGTGCGACAATAAAGGTGCTATAGACCTTAGCAAGAATCCCGTGCAACATTCGCGAACTAAGCACATAGAAATTCGTCACCATTTTCTTAGGGATAATGTTCAAAAGGGGAACATTTCAATTGAGAAGGTACCCTCTGAGGATAACATAGCCGACATCTTCACTAAGCCACTTAAGAGGGAACCTTTTAATTACTTGCGTATAGGTCTAGGATTAATGGAACATATTCTTTAATTGCTTTCCTTTTATTGAGTCTCTTACTCTCTTTTGAGTCTTTTATCACTCTGAGTCATTGAGTCTCCTAAACGCTTCATGAAAATCTTCTCTTCTTCTTTTCAAAATCCTCAAAGTCTCTTTCGAAAATGGTCAAGAAATGTTTTGACATTGTTAATTCAATCTAAAAACGTTTTTCATAGATTTTTGCTATTAATCTCGAGCTTACATAATTCATATGTATGATTCTCTCAAACATAGCAAGAACAAGATAGAATCATGGAGGATCATTGTGTCATGACTTAAGGTCTTGTCTTACACACCTCCTACATCGATTTTTAAAATCCATGTACTTTGGTCAAATCCCTATTTGGTGAGTTAGTATGTGTTTTCTTTGTCTATCTTCTCTTTTAAGCATATCCCTATGTTAAGTTAGACTAGAAAAATAAGATTTGCTGAAAAATCTTCCTTCACCACCAAAACACAGTAGGTGGTTCCATATATGAACCGCGGTCCCTTATCAATAAGGAACCGCCGGAAGCAATAAGGAACCGCGTACAGTGCTTCCTTTTTCGGGTATTTCTGAAATTCCAAATTTGTTCCAACATTTTTGAGAATCTTTGCTTCAACCCTTTGACCACCCCAAAAATACCTTGAGCCTTCCCTATTTAACCATAAGCATTTTTCCTTACTTTACATCCCAAAATGTCTTACTCTCCTAATGAAAGCCTTGATTCTCATCCATTTTCGCCAATTTCTTTCAATCCTAACTCACCCAAGAACACTCTTAATCACATCTCTCCTACCAAGAATGTTGATTGTGGAACATCTTTTCTTCCACCACCACCCTTTAGTGTTCTTCCTCCTTCTCATGATAATGTCATGCACCATGGGACATATTGTCATTGTTTTCAATATCAACGTCTTGCTATGGCACACATCTATGGGGAGTTGAGCTACATCAAGAGTCTCTTAATCAAGCCTCCTCTTCACTTTGATTATGAGATCTCCACCAAGCCACCACCACCACATTTCGCCACTACCTTGTCTTCCATATAAGCATTGGTTGCTTATCCACAAGATACCTTATTCAAGCAAATCTTAGAATTCTAGATTAACTAGGATTAGATTTATGCTTTTGGCTTGTTTCCTCTTTCATACATCTTTGTATGACTCTTTTTATTTTATATGACTTCACTTAGATCTTAGTCTTTGTGTTTTCTTCTCTTTTTATTTTATTGTGACCTATAGCTATCTCTTGTTGGTTGTCTCTTTTGTTCAACTAACCCTTCTATGTAGCTTGTCACCATATCTCGATTCCTCGGTTCCCCAAGCAAGGGGGAGTAAGCACCAAGGGGGAGTCTTTGCAAAGTCCGTCTCTTCAACACCGACTTGTGCAACCTTTTTGCTTCGACAAAGGGGGAGAAATAAATAAACTCGTCTTCGAAAATCTTGTTTTTGTGTGATTGAGTTTATGTATTGTCAGAATCAAAAAGGGGGAGATTGTTAATGCAATAATGCCTAAAAACGTTACTTGCATTTTTTGGTCTCGCTTAGTTTTGATTACGACAATATGTAAAAACAAGCATTTACGAAAACAACGAAAAACGAATTCTTGAGTTCAAGTATTTTTCTTTTTACCCATTTTCACTTAAGGTATGAATAAACAAGTACTAACCTTAATCAAGTGATCAAGTGATTTAATCTTTTCTTAAAACTCACTTTTTATTAAGTGTGACAAGTTTTTAATTAAACTTTTTTTTAAAAAAAATGTTTTATTAAATTAAATATTTGAAAATTTGAAAATGTCATATTCCCTTTTGATTTGGCATATCCTTTCAGGATATTATTATAATCAGATAAGACCTCCACCATTAAAGGACAAAAAGGGAGCGGAGTCTAGTCCGGCGGTTCCCTAGCGCCTAGGCGGTTCCTTATCGATAAGGTACCGCCGGCTGAGATAAGGAACCGCGGGCAGATATAGCCGTTGGCCCTTTGTCCTATAAATAGTGGACCTTTCTCAGATTTTCAATCCACCTCTTTTGCACACAAGTTTCCAGATTCAAACATACTTCTTAAATCACTCAAATCCTTGATCATTTGATTGATTACTACTTGTTTAGAAGTGAATCTATCTCATCCATCTCTTCCTCTTCAAGTGCAAAGAGAAGAACACTATCATTTTGAAGTGTTGAGTCCACCACCAAAGATCCTTTGAAGATCAAATCTTATACATTTGTTGTTGTGTAATAGTTGTGAAGATCCAAGTAGTTGTGTCTATTTGGAAGTTGTGTATGTACTAAGTATAGTTGTGTAGATTGGTCCTAGCTACGATTAGGGCTCGACTTTTAGCTTAGAGTCGGAAATTGGTTAAGCGACGTGTACGGTTTTCTCCACCACAAGGAGCTTGTTGTGTAGTGAACTCTCGAGTAAGGAGTACTCGAGGAGTGGAGTAGGAACGAGGAGTGAGCTTCGTTGCCGAACCACTATAAATCCTTGGTGTTTGGTTTGATCTTTCTTTATCCTTAACTCTTTACATTCTTTATTCTTTGTGCATATATATAGTAGTTAGTATTAGTTTAGTTTCACTATTATTGTTCATATTGTGCATAAGAAGATTTCACTTATTTCCTCAAGTCTAAGTTTTTGAGAAAAAAGGATTTTTTGAAAACCATCATTTAACAAGTAAATATAAGAAACTATTCAACCCCCCTCCCTTCTAGTTTCTACAAGATGTAATCCCAATTACATCCATTTTGGGATAGAAAGTCTAAATTACAAAGGAATTCACACAAATCTATACAAATAACTTAATATATATTATTTTTCATAACTTCTCACCAACTTTTTTATTTAATAGCATATTTATTTGTCCATCAATCCATATCTTTTATCTATATATTTTATTATTTTTATACTTAATTACATTACCATTTACTAACCAAACACATTACATACTTCAACAATTCAAATTACATTTCATCCACATTACAATTCTTTTCACAAATTACAATTACATCAAAAACATTCCGTAAACCAAACGGCCCCTTAGTGCATTTCTAAGAGCATTTAAATGCATCAAGTCTTTAAGACTTGATGCATTTAATGCAATCAATTCAAATCTTATTTAATAACTAGGACCTGAAACAAAAGTTTGGAGTTTCTCAAGCTTTTTTAAAAAGCTTTTCAAAAATCTTGCTATTCAATGGCAAAAACTTTGTCAAAAATCTTTTTAAAATTGTAAAAAGCTTTTCATCACTTTTTCCATTGTGGGTGCTCTAATGTTATAGCCTTTCAATTACTTTTTACATTTAAAGCATTAAATGCAAACTTCCTTTACAACTTAAAGGTTTAAGGTGTGTTTGGTGACATGTAGCAGTAAGCACTAGTAAGAGCAGGAGTAGTAAGCAAGGAGTAGTAAGCAGTAAGCGGTAGCAGTTAGTAAGAGCAGTAAGTAATAGCTATTTGTTTTAAAAAGGTGTTTGGTAACGTAGCTGTAAGATATAGTTACAACGTGTAAAATTACTAAAAAGGGCACGTAACCTAATTAAATAAATTATATATGTTATATTTAAGGGCATAAATGTAATTTATAATCAAACTGCTTGGAGCAGTTCTGAAATGCTTCTCTAACAAGCAGTTGAGATTGGAGCAGTCAAACAATATTGAACTGCTTGTTGAGGTGTTACCAAACAAGCTTTTCATCTAAACTGCTTACCGCTTGTCACTTGCCGCTTCTAAATGCTCCAAAACGCTTGCTACTAAACACAGCCTTATGCAAAGATTTTTAATTCACCTAGTCATTTCAAAAAGCTTTTCACAAAACTATCACTCCGATGCATAAAAACCATTTCAAAATACTTTTAGAAATAGTGAAAAGCTTGTTAGTTTATGCATTGGAGATGCTTTTAGAGCTTTATTAACACATATAAAAGAGTGATACACATCGCAGATGATTAAAAAATTATATTAAACAACTAATAAATATGGTTATAACATAAATCTTAAACAATTCATTTCATGTTTTTGTTATGTTGTTTCAAAAAAAATTTGACTCCTCTTGAATTTTTTTTATGGCTCTGCCCTCCACAGTTCAATCGTTAACATCATTATAGCCACATTCGCTAAGTTAGTCATGTATTTTTGAAATTATTATTTATTGACAAAAAACACACAGTTTAACAAAAGCATTATAATTTTAACTTTTTTTTATCTTTTCATAAAAACACTTTTGCCTTTAATTAAATAACTTAAAACTTTTTTAAAGCTTATAATTATAATTTCAAACGAAACTAATATAATAATCTCGAACTAAATTTTTTATCTGTTTTCAAAAACTGATAATTAATTCAGACTTCGCTAAAAAAGAAAAATAAATTACGGAGATACTATTTACCTTATGCGAATAATAAACATGTGATTAGAGGAAGGGGTGTGGTAGAGCCTTGATGGTCTGAGGTGGAGGCCTCGCCAGTTCTCACAGTCCTCGTCATGTCGTCGATCCCCTGCTTTGTCGGTTGCTCGTCGTATTTCAACGAGGAGAGGGAAAGGGAAAAAGAGCCTGATAAGAAAATGTTTTGAAAACCTTTTATATTTGGATCCGTAGATATGCAAGGTTGAAATGATAACCTTTTTTCATTTTTGTCCATCTACTTTGATGTATTTGTCATTTTTTAGAGCACAACATTTAATATGTTAAAGACATTGGTTCATTTTTTTCGTCTTAATAACTTACTTTTATATTTTTATTTATGTATTTATATTTTTAATTTAATAAAATAAATTTTAATATATGTGAAAAATGAAGAAAAAAAATGTAATTAATAGATGAGGCAAAGTGAAGAAGAGAATAAATTGTCATAACCAATAAGTATTTTTGTGAGTTAGTTTGATGTGATGTAATGCTAAATTAACAGCAATAGAACCAAAATTAAAAAAAAAAAAACTTCCTCTCCATCATACTCTTCTACTAACTTTCATCATAAGAGAAAGGTTATTTTGCATCCTTATTTTTTGTTGAAAACCAAGTGACAAATCCTCACCCTTCATCTACTTTTAATCTAATGGTAGAGATTAACCTAAGATTTAAAAAAAACACGAATGGGTCATTTTTGCCCAAATGTCCAAAAGTTGAAAAAATAGGCGGAGGTACCAAAGTCGTAAATATGACGGAGTAATGAATTATCACTAGTGATATTTCACTAGCGAAAATCAATGAAATATCACTGTTGACAAAACAATGAAATATCACTGGGATATTGATATTACGCAATAAATATGTTAATGAAATATCACTAGTGATGTTTCATTGATTTATCTCTAGTGATATTTCATTTTTTTTATCAGTAACGAAATATCACTTGTGATAACCGATTTTCGTCATATTTACAATTTAGTCATTCCGCCGTTTTTTTTGCAAATTTTGGAAATTTTGGCAAAAATGGTCCTTTCGTGTTTTTTTTAATCTTAGGTAATGGATGGCTATAATTTGTCTTTTAGATTCTAATAAAAAACAAGCTTCCAAAAAAAAACAGACTCCACGTCACAATATTACGATGCCACGGTTTAATGGAAAGATAACAACATGCCCAAAATCTAAGATAAATGTTAGGCTATCCCAGTTAAGAAAAATCATATGAACTTTGATTAAAATAGGAAACATATATCATGCATCCATTTATTGCTTTCTTTTTCTTCTCTTTTTTTGATTGGGAACAAATAGATGACAAAGACGGCATGGAATAAAATAGAAGAAATGTGATTGGTCAGTAGCATATTTCTTGTATGGTAGTATTCCTTCCTATTCTATATCATTTTCGGATGATATGCAGCTATTTTATGACATTATATATGTTGGAGTCTTGTAAGTTGTGTAGACCTCATTTTTGAATTTTAAAGGGTGTGATACTCAAGTTGCTTCATGGGACCAACGAAACATTACAAATTATTTAATTAGAAAATTGGATGTTTACACGGTTTTGCACATGGCGGTATGACATGACTCCCTGTCATCTTCAAAAGTCGCGGCCAATATATTCTTTGTTTAATAAGTTACTAAGAGAGAGGGGGTGTCACGACATGGATAACTTCGTTGAGACGACGTATTATTTTCATCGAGACTCGTCACCTCTCCCTGCCACACCCACACATTTCGTCGTCAAGATTTTAGAAAAATGAAATCTAAACGATAAGCCACGTAATCAAAAATTAGCCGTTGGTTTTTATATAAAAAAATGTATCCGATGCCTAAAATTATTAATTTTTAAATATTTTTATTCTTTATATATACTCCCCTAACGTTTTTAACAAACATATTTATTCCCCAAAATAAAATAAAATAAATACTAGAATAGCTTGTTCAGCTTCATATACTTTTGATCAAATCAAAACATTTGTTGCTAACCTAATTAAATAAGACAACGTTCGGCAGAAAGCCATTATCGATTTAGCGCACAAATTTGAAAGTGCATCTATTGAGAAAGATGATTTGCAGAAAAAATATGAAGAATGCACTGATATTCCAAAAGAGTGGCGTGATTCGATAATCGATTTTTTGAAAAAATAATTAGACAAAGACTATGCCATACATGATGCTTTGGTTGATGAATCCGCTAAAATCGAAAGAAAAATAAAATTTAAAAAAGAATGGGTTGATAATTTTAATTTCCGTTTCCTATTTCTAATTAAAATAATGTTATTTTAATTTCAGTAATGTTATTTTATTTTCAGTAATGTTATTTTATTTTCTATGTTGTAATTTTAATTTTAGTAATGAATTTTCCAACGGCTATATTTTAATTAAACATTGGTTCAAACGGCTGTATTTTCTCTATAAATACTACTTTCATTTAGTATATTTTTCTCACACAAAACCATACTCTCAAACATGTCTCAAGAAAACCCTTTTGCAAACAAGAAACAAAACAAACGAAAAGCTACTCGAAGCAACTATCGACACCGGAAAAGGTACCAGACACAATCCCTCCACAACCTTACCCAAACATGATGGGCGGGTCATCAGTTCCTACTATTGATCAACCAGAGAGCATTGTTGAAGAATACGAGGTACCTGTTGAGTTTCGTCTTACTGAGGAACAAGAACATCAACTGCTTCTTGATGAAGAAGCATTACGTGAAACATTAGCAGAAGAAGAAATGGACAAACAAGAGTTGGAGAAGCAAATCAAAAACGAAAAGGCTGTCGAATTCATCAAGAGGTATTGGGGTATTCCATCGGAATCTGATTCGGATCCCGAAACCGATTAAATTTCGTCGAACCATACCATATCGTATCGTATCGTATTTTATATTATGTATTTGTAATTTTTATTTCCGTATTTGTAATTATTATTCCGTATTTGTAGTGTTTTATTTGAATAAATACATTTTATTTTGTGTGAAAATGAAAAAAAGAAAAAAAAAGATAGTAGTGGGGGCAAAGTGAAGAGGGGTTGTGTGTGTTGTGACTTGTGAGTGAGGGGTTTTTTTTTTTTTTGTTGTGTCGTGCTGATGTGGCAGATGTGAGGCCAAAATAAAGTTGGTATAATATGTTGTGACACATTTCTCTAAGTTTGTCAACAACTGTCGTTATAAAAAATATTTATTTTATCACATTTTTTATTAATATATTTTTAAATAACGTGAAAAATATCATGAATTTATTAACAAATATAAATTTGTAGAAAGTTAGTTATATAAATAATTGTAAATAAATTTTGAAAAACCACACATATAATAATAGTTGCAAATAAAAATTCACATTTTTTAGTGTAAAAAATTCATAATTTCTTCATATTTTCAAGTGTGTAGCCTATTTTGTTAAATCCATAGTTTTCACATTTCCAAAAAGAGAAATGATTTATCCTCTTTCATGGTTCTCACTCTTCCAAAAAATAAAGAGTGTGTGAATTATTAGTGTAATAAAATAAGGTCTACATTAGAAAGTACGAAGAAGTTATAAATTATTCAAATTAAAAAATGTCGACTATTATTTGAAACTACTATATGTGTGCTTTTTTAAAAGTTGTTCACACTTATTTCTACAATATTTGTTTACATATTTATATTTGTTAATAAATTTAAAATATTTTTTTACGCGTAATAAAAAGTTTGATAAAAAAAATTTAGATAACAAGGTTATATCAATTAGGCATATATTACGGGTGTCCCAAAGAATTAAAGTCAACCTCACTAGTCACTTTTCACTTTTCTTATAGAACAAAGTATATAGGTAGTGAGTTAGTGAAGGTTTATAAGTATCATAACAATTATATAAAACTCTAAATGAGATCAAAGCACATATAGCAGAAACGATTTAACAAGATAATAACTAATAACACAATTATAATGAATCGAATTAGGGTTACATAACTTTACGCTAAAGCAATTTCACAAGACGAAGAATAAATCACCGATTTGGGTTTAAGTAAGACTATATTACGTTCTTGTACACACGTAATACAACGAGCTAACCGTGATTCTAGCACGTGAAAACCGAGCTACAATGCTTATAAATAATCTACCCAACAACCCTAGAGAGGGGCTAGGACTAGATTATGTATACAATCGGTCAACCAAGAAAAACAAACTGAAATTCTTTGTTGGTGAGGGGCGGCGATCGACCAAAGAGAAGAAGAGGGGAAAAGATTTATGATGTTGTGATTATGAGGGGATTAGGAGGTGTATTTATAGACTTCCAACCCATTGTAGCCCAATAAATATAAGGCAACTTTTGCCCCCCCCCCCCCCCCCCCCTTAGGGTATAACCGACGGTCGAACACCCCTATGGGTGTTCCGGAATCTTCCAAACTTCTTTCCTTTTGTTTATACATATTATATGTTTATTTAACGCTCGTTATAACTTAACTATTAATTATTTAACGATCGTTAAAGTTATATAGTTACTTGCTTGGTTAAATTAATAAATACATATAAATATTTATTAAGTAAATTAATAAATACGATAAATATATTTATTAATTAAATTAACTCTTTACGTATTGTGTGCAACCCCGTAATCTCGAGTTCGATCCTATCACACGACTATTAAATATAAGTCCATAAACTTACAGCTCCCACTTGGACATATTTCGAATATCGTGATCACATTGACTAGCGTCTAGTTACACTAGCAATGTCTCTAGTACAACTCGAGTAAGGTTTTCTGGACAAAACCTTTTAACGATTCTACATCGTTATTATTATCCTTTTATTTCTAATACAACGTTAATAAGGATATGGATCTCAGTCATTCATTTCATTAACCATTCTGTTTCTCGTTCGCAGATTTAGCAAGATTACCAAAACAAATTTGGGTGTTGCCACACAAGCATCTTACTAATCCCACGAGGAGCCCAGCTGTATTAAACTCCAAAACGAAATTGGAGGAAATAAATTCCATATTGACTACGAGCAAAACTTATGAATTTAAACAACACTTCTGAAAATAATCCTTATAGCTACCAGTTACGTTTAGCGTTAGATTATTCCATAGAGATGCACTAGATTCATAACAGTTTCCTGGTATCTCAAGTCTAAGGATAACTATTTATGTTTTACTTAATGATAAAGATCTATAAAGTAATAACATATAGTTGGGATAAGTCCTATATTCGATTCATCGAATATCATCCAAAATCAATCAATATACTTTCAAGTATACTTTATCACCATTTTGATTTGTCTTAGTTTACTAATACTCCCATATTATTAATCGACAACGGACGTTTAGCATAACTTTTATTCATGGATTAAAACATGTAAAATAGGATACACTTATTAAATAATAAAAATAAACGAAACTCAATTTTTATTTTATTATATAATAATGTCATAACATCCTTTGTCCGAATACTAATTACAAATTTATTGCATGAGTTCGCTAGCTAGTTGCAGCCCAATCGCCTTGCCATGCTTAAATACCTTTGGTCTAGGCAATGCCTTAGTCAAAGGATCTGCTACGTTATCATCTGTGAACTTTTATCAATTTGATTTCCCGAGCTTCAACTTGTTCTCGGACGTAGTGATGTCTACGCATAAAGTGTCTGGCGCCTTTCATGACTCCAAGGTCATTGGCAAATATTATTGCGGCAGAATTGTCACAATACATATCTATAGGTTCTTTAATTGAAGGCATCATTCCAAGATCTTCAATAAACTTCCTAATCCAAACAGCTTCCATTGCAGCTTCTCAAGCAGCCATGTACTCAGAAAGAGTAGCATGCATTGCAATTGTTGTCTGTTTCTTACTCTTCCATTCAACTGCTTCTCCATTGATAACAAAAACGTAACCCGTCTGAGACTTTGTATCGTCTTTATCACATTGCTAGGACGCATCACAGAAACCTGTAACATTCAGTTTTGTGTCTGGTTTTCCATCATATACCAAAACATATCTTTCGTACTCCTCAAATACTTTAGAATATGTTTAGCATCAGTCCAGTGGAGCTTCCCTGGATTCTGTTGGTATCTACTGACCAATATCTGAGCAAACGCCACATCAGGCCTTGTGCATCTAACAACATACATTATAGATCCTACAGCCGAAGCATAAGGCACCTTCTGCATGTATGCCTCCTCTTCAGGAGTTGATGCATCCATCTCATGACTCAGATTATGCTTAACTTCCATAGGTTGAAAACCTTTCTTAGAATTATGCATATTATACTTCTTCAAAATCTTATCTATATAAGCATCTTGACATGGACCAATTAACCGTCTTTTCCTATCCCGAGAGATCTTAATTCCCAGAATGTATGCAGCTTCTCCTAAATCCTTCATAGAAAAACATTTACCAAGATAATCCTTAACAGCTTTAAGTCTTGGAATGTTACTTCCCATGATTAATATGTCATCAACATATAGGACTAGGAATACTACATCACTCCCACTAGCTTTGCGATATACACATGGCTCATCACGATTCTGAACAAATCCAAACTTTTTGATTTCTTCATCAAATCTTTTATTCCATTGATGTGATGGTTGCTTCAAACCATAAATGGATCTTTGAAGTTTGCACACATGTCCTGGATTCTTAGGATCAACATACCCTTTTGGTTGCTGCATATAGATGTCTTCATCTAAGCGACCGTTCAAGAAGGCAGTTTTAACATCCATTTGCCATATCTCATAGTCATATTATGTTGCTATAGTTATGAGAATCCTAATAGCTCTTAAGTCTGCTACAGGAGAAAATGTCTCTTTGTAGTCTATGACAAAAGTTTGTGTAAAACCTTTAGCTACTAAACGAGCTTTATAGGATTGTACTTTTCCGTCCATGTCGGTTTCTTCTTGTATATCCACTTATGTCTCACTACTTTAGCATTCGGTGGTGGTTCTACAAGAATCTAAACATCATTTACTTTCATGGATTTCATTTCCTCATCCATAGCAACCATCCACTTATCCTTCTCAAGATCAAGTATGGCGGATTTATAATTAGCGGGTTCACCAATATCCCCTAACTCATCAGCATCCTCTATGTTAAGACACATATTGCTATTTGCGTTTTTAATCCTTGCGGATCTACGCAGAGGAACGAATTCCGGTGGAACCGTCAAACTTTCTGGTTCTACAGGAACTACATCGCTAGTGTTTTCAGAAGGTAATGTATCTATATGACTCTCCTCAAGATCATAATTTCTCCCACTGAATTCTTGGTTTACAAGATCAGATTCAAGGAAGTCTCCATACCTAGCAACAATAACTTTGTTCTCAGGTGGATAATAAAACTAGCAACCCATAGTTTCCTTAGGGTATCCTACAAAGATACATTTTACAGATCGTTGTTGCAGTTTGTCACCCGAGTCACGTTTCACATACGTCTCGCAACCCCAAACCTTTAAATAAGACAAATATGGCTTCTTGTCATGCCATACTTCATATGGTGTCTTATCGACCTTCTTTGTGGGAACCATATTTAATATACGAACAACATATTCTAGAGCATAATCCCAAAAGGATAAAGGTAAAGTTGTAAGATTAAACATAGATCGTACCATATCCAATAATGTATGATTTATTCTTTCAGATTCGCCATTTTGTTGTGGAGTATAGGGAGAAGTAAGATGTTAAACAATTCCATTCTCACTTAGATAATCTATAAACTCTTGACTTAAATATTCACCACCTCAATCAGAACGAAGATTTTTAATCTTCTTCCCTAATTGCAGTTCTACTTCTGCTTTAAACACTTCGAATGTTTCAAATACCTCATGTGTATGCTTAACTAAATAAACATATCCATAACGGCTATAATCATCCGTAAATGTTAAGAAGTAGCTAGCACCTTTCCTTGACGTGTGTCTAAGTGGTCCACACACATCAGTCTGTATAAGTCCAAGTAGATCATTAGCCCTTTCAATATTGCTATTAAAAGGTTTCTTGATCATCTTTCCAGATGGGCAAGACCTTCACGTTGAAGCTTTTGTATACGAGTTTTCCCAATATGGGCAAGTCTACAATGTCAAAGATAAGAAGAGTTCTTGTCAAACTTTCTCTTCTAACTCATGCTAAATACAAATTTATCGTTCTTGGATTCATTATCATGCATGTCTAATTCAAACACACCATTCACAGAAATTACATCAAAATAGAAAATACCATTTTTCCAAACAGAAACTCCATTATTATCAATCGTGTGAACGAATCCATTATTTAACAAACAAGAAAAGGAAATAACACCCCAAACAATTGTAGGTGCATAATGACAATCATTTAATCTCAGTACTAAACCCGAGGGTAAAACTGGATCAAAAGTTCCTATAGCTTCAACTGCTGCTTGTGCGCCATTGCCCACTTGCAGATATTGTTCCATATAGAAAAGCTTCATTTTTAGATTAAATCCGTGCAGCGTATTACAAATGTTAATACCGCATTTCGTATCATATACCCAGAAATTTAATTTGTATTTTAAATTGAACAATTTAATCATGAATAAAGTACCTGAAGCTGCAGCGCTCTGCTCAGACTTCTTCTTTATTTATCGCAATTCTTCGAGGTAAAGAGGGCAATTCCTCTTCCAGTGACCACTTGCCTTGCAATGGTGACAAGTCTCATCCTTTTGAGATTGACTCCTCTTAGCAAAGTTCTGCTTGGGTTTCGAATAAGTCGCAACTTGTTTGCCCTTATTACCCTTGCCTTTGCCTTTCTTCTTGTTCGCTTGCGGTTTTGGCTTACTCACTCTGCCCTTTTGTATGGTTAGTACAGAAGGCGTACCGGTAGATGCCTTGTCTTTCAACCCCTTTTCATAGTCAATGAGCATTGCATGTAAATCATTAATTTTTTTCCCCGTGCAATACATATTATAGTTTCTAACAAAATCAATGAAGTCCTTGTTAAGGGACCTATTGATCAAGTTGATAGCCATATTATGATCATAGGATTGTCCTAGTGCAATGAGTTGTTCTATATAACCCATCATCTCCAAATAATGGGCACTTACAGACTTTCCTGGAGCTTGTTTGCAGCTATGCAAAGCATCTACTAAGTCGTAGATCTCCACAGCTTGCGGCTTCTCGAACATAGCCTTGAGCTCATCAAGCATTCACTTTTGAGAAAATAGCTCATACTTCTGTTGAAGTGTATGAGCCATTTTTCCTAGCATTAAGCAAGCCACCTCAGAGTGCTTCTTAATATTAGCAACGTGTTCAAACCTTTGTGCATCAGATGCTCCTTCAGCAATATCCTCCGGATAGGGAGTAGTCAAGATATCGATAGTACCCGCTGCTCTCAAGACAATTCTTAGCGAGCGGTACTAATCATTGAAGTTTGGGCCAGTAAGTTCAGGTCGTTCAAAGAAAGCTTTGAACGCATAAATTATTTTGTTATTGGTGGGTTGAGCCATTTCTACAGAAATAAGTTCAAATATTAGTATTTTCGATAACAAAATACCTTCAAGAAAATAAAATTACCCCGGTATTAAAACCATATTATTTTCCTTGAATTCTAGAACTATATTAGAATAGATCCGTTACATCAGTGATCTGCTAGTAATGAATGTACTCAACACAGCGACTTGTCGAACAATTCAATTGACAAACAATTTTTAATTTCTAGATATTTAAGGGATTTATATTGCCAAAAAAACGTTTTGCATTGTAAACATGTTTCATCCCTTCTGAATGCATTAAGTTTCTAGATCTCATTGAGTAACTTAATTAAGTCATCTAATCTGAGTAACGTAAAACCATCATACGAATTCTCATTCTACAAATGGTTTTCTCTCCATCACAACATCATCCAAAAATCTCATTTGATGACGAAGTAATTTCAAGTGTTCGTCAATTAGGAGCATTCGACTTAAATTTTAAGGGTATAAATTTTGATGTCAAAATCGATGTATGGAGAAGCATGCATACAATCTCCATAGCATAAGTTTAATAAAACATTTAGTAAACTTTTTCATGAGATTAAACCAATTAAAGAATTTACCCACAACTCATCACATCGTACTTTGCTAGAACTCGGCTACGCACAAAGCAATACCCTTATTCATTGTGGTTCGGATGTGAATTTGTGGTAAATAACCCTTAAGGTACAATTCAATTAATAATCGTAGGTAATTCCAATTTGACGCACAAGCAAGCTGAGAATTTGGTCAGCGACTAATGGCATAACACCTCCTTCCTTAACCGGGTACATGACCAACGGTGCGTTATACCTACTTTATAGTTTGTCAAATTGAGTAGGCCGTTAGATTATTATTGCAATTTACCAATCCACTTAATCTTATGTAATTTAAATCTCTTAACAAATCATTATTTTTAATATGATTTAGTCCGTATTATTCTTTTCAAAAAAACCTTTGTTTACAACAATTCAACAATTTTATATAAACGAATAAAAAAACTAAATCATAAACACATAATAACAATTTATATGTGCAACAAAATAAATCACATAGCCACATGCATACGATTTATTCAATAATCATCAAATCTAGGTCTTTATATCTCAATATAAAAGTCTTCCCTAATTCTAGATTTATTGAATCAAATAATCACATAACACATAAAATCATATAAACATATAATTTTACGATCCATGAAAACATGCACATGGAATCCCCACAAATCTTAACAATTAAATCTCTACGAATCGTAACCATACATGACATAAGAATTAATCATGCAATATAATCTAAAATTATCCCACATGTAATTTAGGGTTTCAAAACAATTCACTTTTTTTATTAAAAAATAGAGTAAAAACCCTAAATTTTTAAAAAACAAAACCCTAATTTTATGAAAAACCTAAAAAAACATGTAGTTTTAACTCAAAACAATTATAGTTAAAAAAAACTTTAGATTTTCGATAATTATAACATGTTAAAACGGCTCTCCATGTCACTAAAGGTTTATAAGTATCATAACAATTATATAAAACCCTAAACGAGATCAAATCACATATACGAAAGCGATTTAACAAGATCATAATTAATAACACAATTATAATTAATCGAATTAGGGTTACATACCTTTACACTAAAGCAATTCCACAAGACGAAGAACAAATCACCGATTCGGGTTTAAACCGTATATACCAAGATATAGTCTAAAGTAAGACTATATTACGTTCTTGTACACACGTAATACAACGAGCTAACCGTGATTCTAGCACGTGAAACCCGAGCTACAACGCTTATAAATAATCTACCCAACAACCCTAGAGAGGGGCTAGGACTAGATTATGTATACAATCGATCAACCAAGAAAAACCAACTGAAATTCTTTGTTGGTGAGGGGCGGCGATCGACCAAAGAGAAGAAGAGGGGAAAAGATTTATGATGTTGTGATTATGAGGGGATTAGGAGGTGTATTTATAGACTTCCAACCCATTGTAGCCCAATAAATATAAGGCAACTTTTGCCCCCCCCCCCCCCAAAGGTATAACCGACGGTCGAACACCCCTATGGGGTGTTCTAGAATCTTCCAAACTTCTTTCCTTTTATTTATACATACTATATGTTTATATAGCGCTCGTTATAACTTAACTATTAATTATTTAACGATCGTTAAAGTTATATAGTTACTTGCTCGGTTAAATTAATAAATACATAAATATATGTATTAAATAAATTAATAAATACGATAAATATGTTTATTAATTAAATTAACTCTTACGTATTGTGTGCAATCCCGTAATCTCGAGTTAGATCCTATCACACGACTATTAAATATAACTCCATAAACTTACAGTTAGTATGGTAAGATATTAGTCATTTAATACGCTTTTTAGTGAAGAGACTAAAATTTTAGTGGGTCTTTTACTTAGATCAAACAATGCGGTGGAGCATATAGGCTCGTCGTGCTTATATGATACGTTCGTTAGCTTTCGTCGGTTTGCTCCATCACAGTATTACACCGCCCCTCTATTCGTTGTGGGTTCATCGAAAAACAAAGAGGCCCTCTATCCATCACAATATTACACCGTGCCTCTAAACTTGTTATATAACCTAATCTTTCTTCTCAACTCAGAAATTATTAAAAAAATGAGTGGCTCAACATTTTCTGATTCGTCCGATCTTGAAGAGATGGTCGATTTGAAATGATAATGCAGATTGGTGTTCAAGATGAAGCCGAACTAGTACAAAGGCGTAGATACATCAATCGTGAACATTATATTGCTGAAGCACTTTTGATGGTCGATTATTCGGTCCGTACCCAAAATATCCGGCGGATTATTTTAGAAATCGATATCGCATGCACCGATCACTATTTTTAGAAATAGCTCAAAGTATTGAAAATTACATTCAAACTGTTAATCGTCTACCCAAACACTTTCAGTATTTTACTATTCGATATGATTTTACGGGTTTGAAGAGTTTTAGTGTGATTATGAAATACACATCCGTCAACGCCAATTGACGTTCAATACAACACAAGATACAACAGATGAATACTTGCATAGAGTTGAAATGATGCATACTCTTTTATTTTATATATATACGATCTTGTTTAAATGTATCTGTTTCAAAAGTATACAATAAAAAGACACAATATACAAATAAATAAATAAACGAACATAAACGAACGCATAATTAGATGTTCACGATCATAAACCAACAAATTTGACTTTTATTCATGTTCGTCCATGTAACAAAACAAACATAAGATCATGTTCATGTTTATTTATTTAATAAATCAGCGAACATAAATAAACAATTTTTACTAAAGGATTTATGAAATCTTCATATAGCCATTTAATTTATTTACAATTCTAACAAGTTAAGTTCAACTTAAGAGAATATTATCCTAGTACAACCCAACATGGAACAAGAGACACACCTAACAACTAAACACAATTTCGAAATAGTTATCCAAAACCACTAATTAAATCGGTAAGGATACGAATGTATAATGTATTCCATCCACTAGAATCCAACCAAACACACTAAAATTAGCACATATGCTTTAATGAATTTTTTTTTATCCATATCTAAAACAACAAAAAATAAAAGTAGATAAACACAAAATCAATAACAACAAAACAACAACACATTAACTCATTGTCAAAAAAAAAAAAAAAGCATAACTGAAGAAAACACATTCACATTCAATCAAGTGGGGGTCCTTCTTTCTTTCCTTTTTTTGAGCAAACGCTAACTCAAGAAGACGACCCCCCCTGACCCAACCCAACCCGACCCGACCCATTTCAGGTTTACCCTCTTTATTCAATTTATCATATCCATATTTAGATCTGTTTAAGTTTCTGGATAGTTAAATTTTGTGTTTTTATTTATTGGTTTTGTTTTTTAAGTATAAAGTTCGAATCTTGTTGAGTTTAGAATAAGCTATTTGTTAAAAAAGTTTAATTTTTTTGTTATGTTTTTTATTTTTTAGATCCAACCTTAAAAGGTTTAATTTATGAGAGCTGCTAGTATTCAGAAGTTTGACCTGGTTTAAAAGTCAAATTTCCAGCTTCAACTATTTGTGGCTGCTGATTAAGTAAGAAGGTTTTTCGTATGGCTGTTGCCAAGAATGATATCAACAGATATAACGAGTCGTCTTTTAAGTTATGCAATTGCTATAAAGTTGAGAGTTTGAGTGAGACTATACTAGAGACTGATGAGATTTCGGATTTGAAAGATCGGTATGTACTTGGGGAACAGTTAGGATGGGGGCAGTTTGGTATTATCAGGGAATGTTCGGATAAGTTGACGGGTGAGGTGTTGGCGTGTAAGTCGATATCCAAGAACCGGCTTGTGACTGATGAAGATGTGAAGAGCGTGAAGCTTGAGATTGAGATTATGACTAGGTTGTCAGGGCATCCAAACGTTGTTGATCTCAAGGCGGTTTATGAGGAAGAAGGTTACGTGCATTTGGTTATGGAGTTATGCGCTGGAGGGGAGCTTTTTCATAAACTGGAGAAACAAGGGAGGTTTTCTGAATCGGAGGCGAGGGTTTTGTTTAAGCATTTGATGCAAGTGGTACGGTTTTGTCATGATAAAGGTGTTGTTCATAGAGATTTAAAGCCGGAAAATATTCTATTAGCGACAAAAGCATCCTCTTCACAGATAAAGCTGGCCGATTTTGGTCTTGCGACATACATCAGACCAGGTATATACTAAATTGTTAGCCACTCCATATTTTTGTTTCTGCTCTATTCTGTTGAAATTGGGATCTTGTAATTCTATGTTGCGTAGTCTGTCTATATAGTGGCCTAGTGGGTGGGTATTGACGTATTGTTATCAACATACAAGCTTACAATAGAAACTAGGTGCACGATTTTATGTAGTGAAGTAAGTCGATTAGCACCTGTCAGCAAGCGACATGCAATGGCCATTCCATGACAAGCTTGCACTTTTAACTTGTGCATATTGTAATTATCCATGCATTTATTGAAGTTGGTCTCTTGCCGTTTTTAGCCGTGTATACATCATCTGGGGCTCAAACTGTTATAACTGTACATGTACAGTAGAGCAATTTTTAAACAGTCCAATCGGTCAAAGCCTAATTTTTTTTTTCTTGATTTGATTTGCTCACAAGATGTGCAGAGTCCCTGCAGTGTAAAATGACACATGATATACTATAAAATACCTTACTTAATCATGGTTTCTTAATCTGTGCAAAACCGTACTTGTAGATATGGAGTATTGGTTATATGACTTGAGTAGAACAAGGGGGTGTATGATGGGCGTTTTAGTATTTAGGTAATAGTGATTTTCTATACAAGCAGCCGTAATCAGTTTTGAAACACAATCCAAACACTCCTAAAAGTCTTCGCTGCACTCATTTTTTTATTTGTGACAGTATACTGGATCAGTAATATGCCATTGTTCATTATAGGCAACTTTGAGTAGATGCTAGATAGCAGAAATGTATTCTGAAAACATATCATATAGGCTATAGCAATCTGGATTATATTTTCTCTTTCATAAATTGTGCATTTCGGTGTTGTTTGGGTGAGGGTTGGCTACTAAGCTTAATCATGTGGATTAAACAGGTCAAAGTTTGCACGGAACCGTTGGCAGTCCATTTTATATAGCTCCAGAAGTACTAGCCGGAGGTTACAACCAAGCAGCCGATGTTTGGAGTGCAGGAGTGATTCTTTTCATCCTTCTTAGTGGTAAACCGCCCTTTTGGGGAAAAACTAAATCACGGATATTTGATGCTGTTAGAGCTGCTAGTTTAAGGTTCCAATCAGACCCGTGGGGTGGTATTTCCGACTCTGCCAAAGAATTGATCAGAGGAATGCTTCATACCGACCCTTCGATTAGGTTCACCGCTCAACAAGTTCTCGGTAATTATTAACCCTGTATAAAAACATCAAGCATTCTCACCTTTGCTCGGTTTTCCTCTTGGAATCTGATGACTGCTTTATTCACTTGATATGTAGATCATGTTTGGACTGATGGCACACACTCGCTCCCTGTAGAATTTGAGATAACAGAAAGCCCAACATCTTCTTTGTTCATGGCCCGTACTGATGATATCAGTTTTGGGATGGGATCAGGATCGCCGATTATATGCGAGACCTTCAAATCATCGTTTTCGTCTTTCCTTGTGGAGCCAGTGACACCGTTTGTGAATTCATGTGGGTTTTCGTTCCGTAGTAGTGGCGGGTCATCAAATGCCACCCTAGATTTCTGCACGCCCATCCACGCGATATCGAGTTTTACATTTTTTAGTCCGGGTCCAGAGACTGAGAACAAGCCATCAGTGTGCCTATTAGACCAGGAGACAAAGGAAGGAAAGGAGCAGAACCTGGGTGAGGTAAAAAGGGGAAGTGGCTCAAGAAAATCGAGTATGCATAACAAGCGGAACCGGACAATTGGATTGGGAGAGTTTGAGCAGCTGGACCTGGTGGTTGGTGAGTCAGTTATTCGGTGGGTGTCGTGCACACATCTATCAACCGCACTGAGGTCTGATTTTGTTTGTTGAAAGCGTGTAATTTAAATATGAGTTGACGTCTTACTTCTCAAGATCGAGTTTACTATTAGACCATATTCTGTCTCTTGAACCATTTCTAAGGCATGGTCTCAACATCTGATATGTGCTTCTGGTTAATAGGACAGTCCCTGTCAACGGCTCTAAGGCTTGTCCTGTTTTAATTATTTTTTGGTTTTAGCTATGTTTAATGTGTATATGGTTTTGGACTTTGGGACAATTAGGATCATTTTTAGGAGAACTTGGCTATCTAATGGGTTGATCTCAAGCTGATTTCGAGTTTTGCTTCATTTACGCGTCTCTGTTATCTAAGAGGTTGTTTGCGATTGCTTATTTTTTATGTGTTCCTTATTACAGTAAGTTTAGTTTACAGTCTTTACTTTGAACAAACAAATATCGGCTTATTGGCGTTTTGGTTTTGTAAGGACTGAGCTAGTTTTTATTGGTATGGTTGGAACCATGAAAGATTACACTCACCAGATTACTGAAGTTGTACTTTGTAATGTACCTCAACACTAGTTTTATCACGTTTTAACGTTTCAAATTTCTAAATGTGCCTTGTGTTTAGGTGTACGTTGCGATATCTGAGACCAATGACCGATAGAGGCGGGCAAATATTTTTCTTAAAAAAATCGGATCGGTTTCTAAACCGGTTCGGTTTGAGTCAACAAGTCAACAAACCAGTTTGACTTAAAATTGGATCGGATTGAAACCGGTTTTTCTTGGACTTTACCCGTTTTTAACCGGATATGATCAGTTTTAACTTGGTTTTAATATGGTTTCAACCTGTTTTTAACCGGATCAGATCGGTTTTAATCGGTTTTTAACCTGTTTAGGCTATTTTATTAAACCGGTTACGAACCACCGGATCGGTTTGAGAAAAGTAGAACACCGGTTTCGTTTTTTTTTTCTGATTAGACCATGAACCGGTTTTTTTGCCACCTTTACTGACAGAGGATATATATTTTACATCGTGCACTTCTAAATACTGTAGTTGATAACAAAACGTTGCTCGTACTCCTAAAATGCGAAACAAGTTCACCCAGTACTCCTAAAATGCCGTGTTAAACATACATGTCTTGTGGAACTTGATTGGAGGTTGACACAGGTTTGGTTTGTTTCGCAAAACACAATAAACATGAAATTTGGCCGGTCCGGTTTTTGGACCGTGAACACCCCTAGCAAGATATGTAGTTATGCTCACGGCTATGTACTCCTACATTACCCCTTTTTTACATAGCAAGGGTACAAGTTAACTACTTAAATTTTTTAACAGCTTTTATAAATGAAGTATGACAACAATTTTACTTAACGATAAGTTACCGGGTAGAATTCCTGATGGTCTTTGCAATGTTTCAAGTTTGAATTACATGAATCTAGCTGGAAACAGATTAGACGGCCCTGTTTCAACGAAGTAAAGAGTTTCGCTATATATTTTTATGTTTCGTTTTATACTGGTTACTTTCTAGCAAAATACACCATGTTTGGTCGGCAGTGACGGCCTAAGGGGTGTGCGCGAGTGGTGCCATCGCACAGGAGTGGAGGCCTCATTTTTTTGAGTTATATATATAAGGGTATGTTATCTGTTAAGTTATATGAGTCATATAATTTAAATTTACATTTAATTTGTTTTTAATTTTCAAGTTTAAAGGGCCTTTTTTTCGTTATTGCCTAGGGCCTCCAAAACTATGGGAGGACCATGTTGGTCGGTATTAGTTAGCGTACGCGTTACTACGAATCTTGTTACCTTTCATTTATGTGTCGTTAATCATGGGTTTATATGCTGAAACTTTGGCTAAACAATCTACACGCTAAACTAACTTTAATGAAAAGGTTGTACGTTTAACCTAACTTTTAGATGTAAAGAAGTGAAAATAAAAACCAAGGAAAGAAATACACAACAAATAACATTTTGTTACGTACTACTATTAATCTTATATTTTACTAATTGAACTTATAAATATGTCATCGCTTCTAGTTTCTACCGATGTGGGACAACTTACAGAAATAGTTTTGGCAAATCTTGTCACACTAAAGAAACAGACTGCCATTGTAGTTACGTCAAAAAAGTCTTGTCGGGTTATCAAATGCCACCCTACACTTGCGTATGCCCATCCACACAATATCAAGTCTTACATTTTTTAGCCCATGTCAAGAGACTGAGACCGAGTCGTTAGTGTGCCTATTAGACCAGGAGACAAAGGAAGGAAAGGAGCAAAAACTAGGTGAGGTTAAAAGGGGTAGTAGTTCAAGAATACCAAGTATGCATAACAAGCGCAACCGGATAATTGGATTGGGAGAGTTTGAGCAGCTAGACCCGATGGTTCCTGAGTCAGTTATTCTGAGCGCACACATCTATCAAGTGCACTGAGGTCCGATTTTGTTTGTTGAAAGTGTGTAATTTAAATGTTAGTTGACTTCTTGCTTCTCAAGATCAAGTTTACTAATATTCTCTCTCGACTTATTTCTAAGGCATGGAATCAACATCTGATATCTGCTTCTGGTCCGGTTATAGCTATGTGTTCTGTGTATATGGTTGAGAAATTAGGATCATTTTTAGGAAAACTTTGCTATTTAATGGGTTGATCTTAAGCTGATTTCAAGTTTTGCTTGATGTATGCATCTCTGATATCTAAGAGGCTGTTTGGGATTGCTTATTTTTGACGTGTTAATATTAAGTTTTTAGTATACAATCTTACTTTGAACAAATAAGTATCGGCTGTTGGTGTTTTAGTTTTTATTGGTTTTGGTTGGAATCATATTATTCTGATTTAACTCAGATTCCGTGAACCATGAAACATTACATACAAACCAGATTTACCAAAGTCGTACCTAGTACTTACAGAGTTACAGAGTATAGTTTTATCACGTTTTAACATTTCAACTTTCTGGACGTGCCTTGTGTTTAGGCGACGAACAAATAACCTTTTAAGACCATCTGTTGGTTTAACTACGACAAATCTCCAACATATGTTCTGTGTGTTGTTATGATTTCATAGAATGTGGCTCAAACTATCATTGACTTGTCTTTGCTCCTTAGACCACTATCATCATACAAATGAGTCATGTATGGATTTTGGCATTACGAAAAAGTAACTACATATGTCTGAACCAAATTGCTCGTTCCACTTTTTGTTCTTGAAAGTAAAACATCATGTTTACTAACTTAATGAAATTGGCACAAGTCCGTAAAAAACAGGTTGGTTGTATCCTGTTGATAGTTCTCATAATATAGAAAGTAATGTAACGTCCTCTAAAAAGGCTGATCATCAGTTCATTGCAGATATTTGTTTGCGTCTATGATTACTGATTAGTTATGTCTGATATTTTTTAAACAACATTAGCCACTATTATCGTACAAGAATTTTTGAGAAACCTTAAAAGGTTTCTTGCTGATTTCTGTAATAGTGTCTGAATTTGCATTCTCTTGCAGCCACATTTTGCTGCATTTCGTTTTATTGACTTAAACGGTCGACGATCCTATACTTCTGCTATAGTTCTATTCTACGGCTTACTCATCTAGATGGCTCTAACTTGAAAAAACACAACTATATATCAATCTAATCTATAGTCTAACCACAATTCAAAAACTCCACAACGACACGTCAACACTTAACTCCACGTCATCGAAGCAGTTGTCACTCCTGGGTGGTGGTAACATCAGCCCTTCTGCCATGTCAGCAAAAAACTCCTGCATCCCGAAAACCAGGTCATCATCCATATAAATCACTTGGTTTTCCTCCAACTCATTGCTTTCTTCACTCAGCGCCACATCATCCTCCACGGGCCTAAACGCCTCAGCAGCCTTAACCGCAGCCTTTTGAATATCCTTCACATTACTAGACTCAGGAACAGGCAATCGCCATAAAGAGTCAGCAAAATTCAAACACGCAGACCGACCCCTCATAGCCAAGACCGCCACATCATGAGCTCTAGCTGCCATGTCAGCAGTAGGATATGTACCAAGCCACACTCTTGTTTTCTTATTAGGCTCTCTAACTTCACACACCCATTTACCCGAATCCCTCTTTCGCACTCCACGATACACCGGGTGACGTGTCTCTCTAAATTTCTTCCTGCCAGCTCGTTTTTTCGGGTTTTGGGAAGCCAGGTGGACATCCTCGTCAGATGTTGAAGAGTCTGTTGGAATATTCTCAGCATGAAACTGGATAAAAGTAGTCATTATTAGTTATGAAAAGTAAGTACTATGTTGGAAAATGTTTAATGAAGTTATGTTTTATGTTTGTTAGTACTTGAGTGTGTTTACATATTTATATATATGTGTTGGTACATTTGTAAGTGATAAGCGAGTTGCACACGGAGTGAAGAGTGATAAGGAGACAGCTAATAAGAAAAATAAAAAGAAGCTTAGGGGGAAAGTGTGTTTTAAGTTTGGAAGACAACTGTTATATAACTAAACTGTAGAGATGATCATGGATCATGACGTTTGACTAATTTTATAATAGCCACTCAAAGCTACTCCTATTTTATTAGAAAAGGTGATGCATTTGTAAGTCATGTCATTTTCAATACTATTTCAGACAAGAAGTACTAAGGCTAGGCAGAACGCTATTAGGCTAGGGGAGTGGGTAAAAAACTCACGGGTGAGTCCTTGCTGGCCAAATCCCACCCCATAAACCTCACCTTAAGTCAAGTGTGGGTTGGGGCTGGGTGGTTTTTGAAAGGTGAAGAAGTCACCCCTGTGGCTTTTAGAAGTGGTGGGTCCCACTGCTCTTTTATTATTTATTTTTTAGGGTTGTGAGTGTGGTATATTTTAGTGGGGTATATTTTTATATAAAGTGGGTATGAGGTGTAGGTGAGTTTTTTTTTTCCTTAGTAACCCTGAAAGGTGAGTTTATGGTGGGTTAGTAGAAAGTTGAGGTGGCGCTGAGGTGGCGGTGGGTTTCTGAGGCACCACTCCCCCCAGCCTTAGGCCGCGACCTAATTTTTTCATCCGGCGACCTAGTACGACCTATTTGTCACAACCCAGCGACCTAATGCGATCCAATTTAATTTTTTTTTATTTTTATTTCAATAAAAATAACATTTTATATTCAATAAAAATAACATTTTGTTCCAAAAAAAAAACATTTTATTTCATATAACACACACATTACATAAACTAAAAAATATTACGAAACATTATAAGTAAAGAGGGTATAATGAATTAGCTAAAACTAACTCCAAAAATTATCAAGTTAATATATGTTGTGAGGAATCAAACAAGGCTCAATATATTAAAATTTGGAATTTTTTTATAAATTTATATAATTAAAAGATTAAAACATGTTAAATTTAGAAAAAAAAAATTTTTTTTATAAAACACACAAACACAAAACAAACATAGAGACCGAATATCACCAAACGGTCGTGTGTAAAGTCGAATGGCCAGCGACCTAGTCCGGCGACCGAATCGTCGCAACACTGCGATTCAGTCGCGACCTACTGCCGACCTAGTTATTCCGGTAGCGTTGCGGGTAGCCTCAGGTTGGGGCAGTGGACATAAAAACTGACGGGTGAGAGTGACGTGCCATAAACTCACGCGTGGGGTATCATAAATCTCATCAAAAATTTACACATGGGTTGTGTTTTCTAGAAAAAAAAGCTACAATCGGTAAAAAAAACTCACCATTCGATTCTCACACTTACGGGGGGCCCCTGTTTTATTCATCTTAAAATCTAATTTTTATCCCCCTTTGTTCCTATAAAATCCTCATTTTACTTCTTATTTTTTCACTCTTCTTCTCCAAACCCCAAAAAATCATCTTATTTCACATCTCAAAATTTTCAACAAGGATGAGTATACGTTTATGTTCCCTGATCTAATGATTGACGATGAAAAATCTTTGGTGAATAGCCTTCGTGTCCGGTTGCTTGCAAGAGCGATGTCGTTTTTTCGAAATAGACAACAACCAAGAGTGCCTAGAAACCCGGTAAATCGAGATCGTTATGGTGCCCATGATCGTTTAGTTGTGCGTTTTTGTAAAACCCGCATGCTTTTACCATGAATAGTACCCTTAAGATCGTACGTACTAGATTAAAACTTTCCTTTTATAGTATGATTACGTTCACGTGTTAGAATTTTACGTATTACGTACGTGTTAGAACACGATAAGTATTTATTACGTACGAACACACAATAATTATTTAACAATAATTAATCACGAACATGCGATCATGAGATCATGAGCGTAATTAAATCACGAGCTAATATTAATTACGTATATATATTTATTACGAACACGAATAAATATATTAAGTCACGGTAAATATTTAACGAGAACACATAAAACACGAACACGAATGAACACTTAAATAACGAGACACGGAAAACGGTACGGGTACCTTATGTGGGGCCCCCTTAACCGCGACTACATCAAGAGATGGGCCAAGCCCATCTAAATTTTTAACTAACAAGGGTTAATGTGAAATCTTGTTTTCATTTTTCACTTTACAGTAAAAACATTAAAAACCGTAAAAAGATTTTTGGCTTCTTCCTTCTTGCTCTCTTTGGTCGCCGCACATAAACACACCAAAGGGGGTGTTTGTTTGGTTTTGATATTGATTTTTAGTGCAAGTGTTCGTGTGTGTTCATCCTCGTTAGATCCACGCATTCGGTATACCTTTCTAAATCCTTTTTCTTTTGTTTTGATTTATTAAATTAAATAAGAACATGATGTTTTTGAAAACCTAATTAAAAACATAAACTAAACATGTAAATGGGTATGGGTTAAATCAAAAAAAGAGGATTTAGGGGTGTTTTGTTTGGCCGGCGCCTAAACCGAACCCCAAGGGGGTCTCGGTTTGGCTTATGGACCACCACCGAGACCTCAAGGTCTCGGTTTGGTGGTGTGGGTCCCACGGCAGCAGCAAACAAGGGGGAACCCTGAAGTGGTTCGGGGTATGGTGTTGATTTCGAGTCCGGTTCATGGTTTCTAGTCACGATCCGGTTCATGGTTTATGTCAAGGTTATGTTTTAATAAATCATATGTTATAAATTAAATTAATAAAATATGACACGATTAATTTAATAAAACACGACTTAGGTTATAATTTAATTATTAGATCATGGAATTTTTAACCTAAGTATTTATTTTTTTCTAAACCTTATAATTAATTAATTATTAAAAACCATGGTTATAATTAATTAATTAACATGACTTAGGTTATTTTATTAATAGTTAATAATACATGTTTTAACCTAAGTATTTAACTTTATTTAATTAAAAACATGATATATTTAATTAAATACTTTTAACCTATAGTTTATTTAAATTACATGTAATAATTAATAAACTATACCTTATATCATTATGACTTAAAAAAATAATCAGAAAACACTTAAGCTTATATACTTAGCTTATTTAACCAGCTTATATCTAATTATGGAAACTTTCTATTTTTAGAAACTTATTTAATTCAGGCAGCTAATCTATTTATGGAAACTTTCTATTTTTAGAAACTTATTTAATTAAGGCAGCTAATCTATTTATAGAAACTTTCTATTTTTAGAAACTTATCTATTTTAAGCAGTAATTCTATTTTTGGAAACTTTCTATTTTTGGAAACTTTCTATTTTTAGAAACTTTCTATTTTTGGAAACTTTCTATTATTGGTAACTTTCTATTTTTGGAAACTTTCTATTTTAGGGAACCTGCTATTTTTAGAAAGTTACTTATTATTACACAGTAAGTATAATAATACATGAAATACAAGTAATACTTAATCAGAATAGACAGAATATAAGATAAACACAGTTTAAGGCTTAAAACAGTAAAACATGACATGAACGTATAAAATAAGCTAAGACATGATATAAAACCAGTTACGTATTTAGTAATCAGATACTTATTCACGTATGTATTTATGTAGCATTAGTGATACCGATGTAGGATCCTCCTCAGTTCGTCTTCTTCGTTCACTGGACATAAGGTATGGATTCCCGTCCTTTCAGTAGGGACATTCTTTCCTTATTAGGATTCCGCGTATGCAGCCAAATGTTTTCCCGTAGTATAAGTTTATATGTTTGATTTGCTTATGTTTAATTTAGAATACCTATAGCCATATACATGCATGACCAGTTTCACCTAGTTATGGAGGTACCATAACCATAACATTAGAGGCACTGATGTTATGACTTCACCACGGCGGAGTGATTGCTCGTGGCGTCCCTTCAGCTTTTGGCCATATTATTATATTTATCATGTGGGGCGTATGGGTGCATCCTAGTTACATGTTTTTCAGCAGATTACTCAGTGTGAATGTGGTGTGTGCCTTGCATCCTTCACAAGGAGCTGATCCCTCCTACCCAAACCAGTATATTAAATTAGAGGCAGCCCCTCTAATTTGCATGATGAGGTCACCCCTTCAAGTATTCATGTACGGTGGATTTTCATGACCTATATTGGCTAATGGTAGAATATGCTAAACAGTTTTTATAAGATAAACATAAGGCTTTTCAAACTATAAAACCAGTTTTACCAAGACTTAACCAGGTTATTCGGGACTTAGTTTCTTCCGCTGTTATATGTTATATGCTTATCCTATTCATGCTTTATTGTACATCCGTGCACTGAGCGTATTGCTCAGCCGTTTTCCTTTTCTATGTTCCCAAAACGGCAGGTACTCAGGGACGCTCGTAGACTTTAAGCGTACGTGCATATGGACTGGAAGCTTTCTAGCCTTTCTTTACTTTATGCATTATCTTTACTTGGATACACTTGCTATGGACATTGTTTAGTCCTTTCCTTTACAGTATTTATGTTTGTGTGTGATGAGCTTTACTTTTGGACTATCGATGTTTAATTCCGGTATTTTCCTTTTATGGTCATGTAATGTTTGGACATTTTTCCTTGTATGCTTTGATGACACGCCATAATTACGCGTGACATTCCATTATCAAAATGGGGTGTTACAATTATGGTATCAGAGCCAAGGCTTCGACCTGTAGGCTCTCAAAAAATGACCTGTGATTAGTGGGTAGTCACTATGGTATTCCTAGAACTGACAGTCGTTTTCAAGCATTCATCATTTTTATGCATATACATATATGTCATTGTCGCAGGTTTATGACTAAGTAATGGTTGGTACAGGACTGGCCCTATTTAGTCGCATGTGTTTTATCGAAACTTTTAAATTTGGGACCGACCCATAGGCGTCCCCTCGCCATGTCTTTTATTTTGGGTGAATTGACCATAGGCGTTCACTCTCGAGCATACAAAAGTTTTCATAAAACTGCATCATGCATTCATACACAAAATTTTCTTGCATAAAAATTTTCTCTTGAATTGTGGTATAAATTTTTTTCATGTATATATATTTTATGTTTTGATCTGTTTAATCATATGTTTTATGTTATACTGTCAGATGGTTCTCACACGCGAACAGGAACAACTCAATGTTGCAATCCAAGCTGCAATGCAAGCTTTGCTTCCTCAACTGAGGAACGACATCAGGGCTGAGGTTCAAGCTGCCAACAATCAGCAGCATAACCAAGCACCTCATTCTCCTCCTCCAGTGACATTAACAGTATGGCTGGAGAGATTCAACAAGCTCCGTCCTTGAGCTTTTGAGAAAACAGATAGCCCTAGTGATGCTGAAAGCTGGTTGGCTCATCGAGAAGATTTTCAATGCTATGGGTTGTGACCCCGCGTACAAGACGAGGTTGGCATGCTATCGTTTCAAAGGCGATGTGCTAAATTGGTGGTTAGAGTTGATGCAGTCTGAGGGAGGTGACGATTGGGTTGCTGGTTTGACACGGGCTCAGTTCAAGGACAGGGTGATGGAGCAGTTCTTTCCCAAGGCTGAGCAAGACAAGCTCAAGAGGGAGTACCATGGGATCCGACAGAGAGCTGGGGAGAATAGAAACGAGTTTATGCAGCGCTTTCTTCGCTTAGCTGGTTTTCTTGGTGCAGCAGCAGGTACTCCTGAAGAGCAGGCACACCACTTTAGGTGGGCTCTTCGCACATCGGTCGCAAACAATCTGGTGTGTGCTACGTTCAACACTGTAGCACAAGTGGCCGATGCAGCACGTAAGCTGGAGATGCTGCAAGAGAGAGATGAGTTTGGGGAAGCTGAGAGACCCGACAAGAGGTAAACATTCGTACTCAAGCGGTGATCAATCCGTATTCTTTCCATATATGTCAATTATTCATCTCTTTAAAATGTATCTTCCAGGCAGAAAACTGGGGACCGGTCTCAGCCGGCTACTCAGCAGCAGCCTCATCGGCCCAAGGGAAACGGTCAGAATAACGACCGTTCTGCTACGGAAAGGCGTGGCGGTAATGATAATTACCGTAACAACGCTGGACACTCCAACAACAGCAGGTCCTAATACTTACGCATTTTCTTATGATTTCATGTTATAACTCATATTCTGACACTTTAGCAAAACTTCTACCAGGAACCATGGAAACGGTAGGGACCAGAACCAGAGAGGTTCACAACCTAGCCGTCCAGCTATCACTGGTATCCAATCTTACGATTATCCGCATTGTCCTTTGTACCCTATTATCATGTCTTATGTAAAATGTTTTATCAGGTTCTCAGCCAGCCAGAGCACCTGCTGGAGGATATACTCATCCTCTTTGCTCTACTTGCCACCGTAGGCACCCAGGGCCATGTCGTCGTAACACTGACGCATGCTTCAAGTGTGGTCTTCCTGGCCATATCATGAAGGATTATTGTAAGGGCGAGATGGAGGGCACATCGGGACATGCTGATTCCAAGCCGCCTCCTACCACCGGGCGTGTCTACACGACATCTCGAGACCAGGCCAACAATTCTACAGGTACCATCACTGGAATCTTGTATATGTATGGTCAAGCTGCGTGTGTTCTTTTCGATACGGGTGCTACTCACTCGGTCATTTCTACTGCTTATGCTAAGAACATTAGGATGCTCCCCATGCCACTAGAGAATAGGCTTACTATTTCCACGCCTTTGAGGGACTCTGTTAATCACCCATGTATACAAGATTCTTCCCCTAGAATTTGACGATAAGGTTCGTCCTGTTGACGCACTTCCGCTGGACATGAATGACTTCGACATGATTTTGGGCATGGATTGGCTATCCAAGCATCATGCTACCATCGACTGCCATTCATATCGAGTTATCTTCGGTGATGTTAATGCACCAGAGTACATTCATAACGGGTTCGTACTCGGACGGCCTGTACAAATCATATCTACCCTACAAGCGCGTGCACTACTGTCACATGGTTGCGAGGGTTATCTAGCTACGGTTCACGACATGGATGCTGAATCTCCATCAATTCAGGATCAACCAATAGTGTCGGAATTCCAAGATGTATTTCCAGCAGAACTTCCGGGCATACCACCTGCACGAGAAGTGGAATTCAATATCGAGCTTATTCCAGGAGCTGAACCAATCTCCAAGGCTCCTTATCGCATGGCTCCCATAGAGCTGAAGGATCAACTGCAAGAACTTCTAGAACGAGGTTTCATTCGACCGAGCGCATCTCCATGGGGCGCACCGGTCTTGTTTGTTAAGAAGAAGGACGGCATTATGCGTCTTTGCATAGACTATCGCGAGCTCAACAAGATTACTATCCGGAATAGGTATCTACTGCCGCGTATAGAGGATCTGTTTGACCAACTCCAAGGGGCCAAACACTTCTCCAAGATTGATCTTAGGTCAGGCTATCATCAGCTACGGGTTAAGGAGCAGGACATCGCCAAGACTGCTTTTCGTACCTGCTATGGCCACTACGAGTTTGTAGTTATGCCATTCGGCCTAACAAATGCTCCAGCAGTGTTCATGGACTTGATGAACAGAATCTTCCATGAATTTTTGGACAAGTTCGTCATTGTCTTCATCGATGACATCCTGATTTTCTCAAAGTCCAAGGAGGAACACGAAGACCATCTTCGTACAGTACTACAGATTCTTCGCCAGAAGCAGCTGTTATGCTAAATTCTCCAAATGTGAGTTCTGGTTAGACAAGGTGGCATTCCTAGGTCACATTGTATCAGCAGAAGGAATCACTATGGATCCAGCGAAGGTTGAGGCCATTACTAAGTGGCCGAGGCCGACATCAGCGACGGAAGTCCGCAGTTTCTTAGGCTTAGCTGGCTATTACCGTAGGTTCGTGGAGAACTTTTCCCGCTTAGCACTACCATTGACCAAACTGATGCGAAAAGGGGAGAAATTCGTCTGGACTGAAGAACGAGAGAAGAGCTTTGAAGACCTGAAGCAGAAGCTAGTATCTGCACCTATTCTTACTCTCCCATCTGGTACGGGTGGATTTCAAATCTACAGTGATGCATCGGGGAAGGGACTTGGCTGTGTTCTCATGCAACATGGGAAAGTGATCACGTACGCTTCACGACAGCATAAGCCTTATGAAGAAAATTACCCCACGCATGACTTGGAACTTGCTGCAGTCGTGTTTGCATTAAAGATATGGAGGCACTACTTATATGGAGAATCATGTGATATTTTCACGGACCACAAGAGCTTGAAGTATATCTTCACTCAACGTGAATTGAACATGAGGCAGAGGAGATGGTTAGAGCTATTGAAGGATTATGACATTAATCTACAGTATCATCCCGGAAAGGCAAATGTAGTAGCAGATGCTCTTAGCAGGAAGTCCGGAATGATCAACGACATTAAAATTGAGGAGGAAATCATAAGAGACTTAGAGCGACTAGACATCGAGATCATGGCACGTGGACAACACGGTTACTGGGCTAATCTTAGAGTAGAGCCCGAGTTACTCTCTAAGATCAAGGAAGCTCAGAAAGATGATGGAGAAATCTGGGCGATAGTACAGAATTTGGAGAAACAGACGGAATTCAGAGTAGATGCAGATGGTATCGTATGGCAGGGCACGAGACTTTGTGTTCCTGATGACCAAGAACTCCGGGAAGCCTTGTTAGCTGAAGCTCATAGCTCCCCATTCTCTATACATCCTGGTTCGACTAAGATGTACCATGACATCAAGCAGTATTTTTGGTGGAGTGGTATGAAACAGGATGTGGCCACTTACGTCTCCAAATGTCTTACCTGCCAGCAGGTTAAGATCGAGCATCAGCGATCTGGCGGTCTCCTTCAACCGTTAGATATTCAAGAGTTGAAGTGGGACAAAACCACCATGGATTTTGTTACCGGTCTTCCGCCTACCAAGAGGAAGCACGATGCAATTTGGGTTATCGTAGATCGACTTACCAAATTAGCTCATTTCTTACCGATCCGCAAGGAAGATCCGGTAAGTAAACTCGCCGATACGTACAGAAGAGAGATCATGAGACTACACGGTGCTCCATCCAGCATCGTCTCAGACAGAGATCCTCGTTTCACTTCGCGATTTTGGAAGAGTCTGCAGAAAGCTTGGGGTACACACCTTAAGCTTAGCACTACTTTTCATCCTCAAACGGACGGGCAGTCGGAACGAACAATTCAGACATTGGAAGACATATTGAGGTCATGTGCGTTGGAATGGACGGGTGATTAGGACGATTACATTTGTTTGGTGGAGTTTGCGTACAACAACAGTTGGCACGCAAGTATCAAGCGTGCTCCTTTCGAGATGTTGTATGGCAGAAAGTGTCGCGCCCCAATCTGCTGGGATCAGGTTGACGAGCGAACACTTGAAGGACCAGAAATCATAGAGATGACCAATGAAAAGATCGCAGTAGCTAAGCATAAACTTCAGGAGGCACGGTCACGTCAGAAGAGTTACGCCAATAAGCATCGTAGGGACATACATTTTAACGTAGGAGATCACGTCTTCCTTAAGGTTTCGCCGGCACGTGGTGTTAGACGCTTCGGGATTAAAGGGAAGCTCAGTCCTCGTTTCATCGGACCGTTTGATATCATTGAACGAGTCGGTGAAGTATCTTACCGGTTAGCGTTACCTCCGCAGCTTTCGCATGTACACAATGTGTTTTATGTGTCCTTACTCAGAGGGTACCAGTATCATCCCCTTCACATGGTTCAGTATCCACTGGAATAGATACGTGAAGATCTCACCTTCATAGAAGAACCCGAACGAGTTCTTGACAGACAAGAACGAGTCATGAGAAGGAAGACGATTCCATTCGTCAAAATCCTTTGGAGGGATCATACCGAGCGGGAAGCCACTTGGGAAACAGAGGAGTCTATCCGGGCTTCTTACCCTCATTTATATTTTGAATTCGGGTATGTTCTTCTTTTCCAGTTTACTTTATCTATAATTCGGGGACGAATTATTCTTTTTAGGGGTGAAGAGTTGTAAAACCCGCACGCTTTTACCATGAATAGTACCCTTAAGATCGTACGTACTAGATTAAAACTTTCCTTTTATAGTATGATTACGTTCACGTGTTAGAATTTTACGTATTACGTACGTGTTAGAACACGATAAGTATTTATTACGTATGACACACAATAATTATTTAACAATAATTAATCACGAACATGCGATCATGAAATCATGAAAGTAATTAAATCACGAGCTAATATTAATTACGTATATATATTTATTACGAACACGAATAAATATATTAAATCACGTAAATATTTAACGAGAACACATAAAACACGAACACGACTAAACACGAATGAACACTTAAATAACGAGACACGGAAAACGGTACGGGTACCCCATGTGGGGCCCCCTTAACCGCGGCTACATCAAGAGATGGGCCAAGCCCATCTAAATTTTTAACTAACAAGGGTTAATGTGAAATCTTGTTTTCATTTTTCACTTTACAGTAAAAACATTAAAAACCCTAAAAAGATTTTTGGCTTCTTCCTTCTTGCTCTCTTTGGCCGCCGCACATAAACACACCAAAGGGGGTGTTTGTTTGATTTTGATCTTGATTTTTAGTGCAAGTGTTCGTGTGTGTTCATCCTCGTTAGATCCACGCATTCGGTATACCTTTCTAAATCCTTTTTCTTTTGTTTTGGTTTATTAAATTAAATAAGAACATGATGTTTTTAAAAACCTAATTAAAAACATAATTAAAAACATAAACTAAACATGTAAATGGGTATGGGGTAAATCAAAAAAAGAGGATTTAGGGGTGTTTTGTTTGGCCGGCGCCTAAATCGAACCCCAAGGGGGTCTCGGTTTGGCTTATGGACCACCACCGAGACATCAAGGTCTCGGTTTGGTGGTGTGGGTCCCACGGCAGCAGCAAACAAGGGGGAACCCCGAAGTGGTTCGGGGTATGGTGTTGATTTCGAGTCTGGTTCATGGTTTCTAGTCACGATCCGGTTCATGGTTTATGTCAAGGTTATGTTTTAATAAATCATATGTTATAAATTAAATTAATAAAATATGACATGAGTAATTTAATAAAACATGACTTAGGTTATAATTTAATTATTAGATCATGAAATTTTTAACCTAAGTATTTATTTTTTTCTAAACCTTATAATTAATTAATTATTAAAAACCATGGTTATAATTAATTAATTAACATGACTTAGATTATTTTATTAATAGTTAATAATACATGTTTTAACCTAAGTATTTAATTTTATTTAATTAAAAACATGATATATTTAATTAAATACTTTTAACCTATAGTTTATTTAAATTACATGTAATAATTACTAATAAACTATACCTTATATCATTATGACTTAGAAAAATAATCAGAAAACACTTAAGCTTATATACTTAGCTTATTTAACCAGCTTATATATAATTATGGAAACTTTCTATTTTTAGAAACTTATTTAATTCAGGCAGCTAATCTATTTATGAAAACTTTCTATTTTTAGAAACTTATTTAATTAAGGCAGCTAATCTATTTATGGAAACTTTCTATTTTTAGAAACTTATCTATTTTAAGCAGTAATTCTGTTTTTGGAAACTTTCTATTTTTGGAAACTTTCTATTTTTGGAAACTTTCTATTTTTGGTAACTTTCTATTTTTGGAAACTTTTTATTTTAGGAAACCTGCTATTTTTAGAAAGTTACTTATTATTACACAGTAAGTATAATAATACATGAAATACAAGTAATACTTAATCAGAATAGACAAAATATAAGATAAACACAGTTTAAGGCTTAAAACAGTAAAACATGACATGAACGTATAAAATAAGCTAAGACATGATATAAAATCAGTTACGTATTTAGTAATCATATACTTATTCACGTATGTATTTATGTAGTATTAGTGATAACGAAGTAGGATCCTCCTCAGTTCGTCTTCTTCGTTCACTGGACATAAGGTACGGATTCCCGTCCTTTCAGTATGGACATTCTTTCCTTATTAAGATTCCCCGTATGCAGCCAAATGTTTTCCCGTAGTATAAGTTTATATGTTTGATTTTCTTATGTTTAATTTAGAATACCTATAGCCATATACATGCATGACCAGTTTCACCTAGTTATGGAGGTACCATAACCATAACATTAGAGGCACTGATGTTATGACTTCACCACGGCGGAGTGATTGCTCGTGGCGTCCCTTCAGCTTTTGGCCATATTATTATATTTATCATGTGGGGCGTATGGGTGCATCCTAGTTACATGTTTTCAGCAGATTACTCAGTTTGAATGTGGTGTGTGCCTTGCATCCTTCACAAGGAGCTGATTCCTCCTACCAAAACCAGTATATTAAATTAGAGGCAGCCCCTCTAATTTGCATGATGAGGTCACCCCTCCAAGTATTCATGCACGGTGGATTTTCATGACCTATATTGGCTAATGGTAGAATATGCTAAACAGTTTTTATAAGATAAACATAAGGCTTTTTAAACTATAAAACAAGTTTTACCAAAACTTAACCAGGTTATTCGGGACTTAGTTTCTTCCGCTGTTATATGTTATATGCTTATCCTATTCATGCTTTATTGTACATCCATGCACTGAGCGTATTGCTCAGTCGTTTTCCTTTTCTATGTTCCTAAAACGGCAGGTACTCAAGGACGCTCGTAGACTTTAAGCGTACGTGCATATGGACTGGAAGCTTTTTAGCCTTTCTTTACTTTATGAATTATCTTTACTTGGATACACTTGCTATGGACATTGTTTAGTCCTTTCCTTTATAGTATTTATGTTTGTGTGTGATGAGCTTTACTTTTGGACTACCGATGTTTGATTACGGTATTTTCCTTTTATGGTCATGTAATGTTTAGACATTTTTCCTTGTATGCTTTGATGACACGTCATAATTACGCGTGACATTCCATTATCAAAATGGGGTGTTATAGTTTTTCAGTGACGACCTGATCTACGACGCACGTGCATTCCGGAAGACATTTCGAATGGATTGTTCACTTTTCAACGATATAGTTACGGCTGTAACTACTCATTATCCTTACTTTAGTGCAAATATCGACTGTACCGGAAGAGAATGTATTGCTCCATTGGTGAAATTCACTTCTGTAATTCGTCAATTAGCATACGACAGTGTTCCAACCTTTTTAGATGAATATCTGCAAATCTCTAAAAGAACTTCACGGGAGAGTCTTAATCATTTTTGTACTGATATAAGGGAGGTTTATGGGCCATAGTATCTAAGAAAACCCCGGTGATTGACGTTGAATTACTATATCAACATCACGAAGAGAAGCACGGTTTCCCGAGGATGCTATGAAGTCTGGACTACACGGATTAGGAGTGGTTTAGTTGTCCGTACGCCCATAAAGGGCAATATGTTAGGCGTGATCATGGACCGAATCTGTTCATTTTGTTGAAAACTATTGCGTCGCAATACTTGTGGATATGGCATGCTTTCTTTGGTGTTTCTAGGTCTAACAACGACATCAATGTCTTACATCAATCCCCTTTATTTAACGATTTGAAAACAAGATGAGCGCCAGAGGTACCTTTAACGGCTAACGGCGTTACTTATCCATTTGGATATTATCTTGTTGACGAGATATATCCCGAATTAGTTCCACTCGTTAAGACGATTCCAGAACCCTCTGACGATGATCATAATCGAATATTGTATAAGAAGAAGCAGGAATCGGCAAGGAAAGATGTGGAACGCACGTTTGGTGTTCTAAAAAAAGAAATTGGCCATAATCGCCAATCCAACATGTGCGATGAAGAAAGAAAGAATTATTAATATGATGTATGCATGCATCATAATGCATAATATGATTCGTAAACACAAAGGATATGCGATAAGTCCCAGATGGTACCCAGGAGAAGCACATCAACCAGACCAGGAAGAGATTCATAGTGTTATGGGATACATCAGATCATCTCAAGTGCATCATAACATTCTATCCGATTTAATCCAACACTTGGCTAATAATGTCTAATTTTTGCTTTTATTTTAAGGTTTTTAATGTTTTTATTTATTCGCATTTATCGTTTTTAAATTTGATGGAATATAAGTATTTTTTTTATAAATAAATGAGGGAAATGCAGAAATGCTCCCTGTGGTTTGCCCAAAATGCCGGCGGCCTCCCTACTTTTACAAAAGTGCAGGCAACCTCCCCAACATTAAAGGAAAGTAAGCAGGCGGCCTCCCTAGCGTTAACGTTGACTCGTTATCTAACTTGGACTAAGGGCACTACCGTCTTTTCCTTAATAAACTATTATTAAACCCATTTTTAGGTTGACCCGCACACAGGTTTGACCCGTACCAAATGAAACCCAAATGAAACGGGTATACCATTTCTTCCCCAAACATAAAAAACCATCCATATTCCGCCATTGACAAAATCTTCATTCAACACCCAAATGAGTGACCCAGATAAGCATTTTCAAATGAATAAAATGTTCCCAAACTTTTCAATTAGGCTAGAAGGAGAGGATTTCGATATTGCATTATATGGTAATTCATATTCGTTTTTTATTTATTTTATTTCAGTTGACTAATTCAAGGTTTGTATTATGTTTCCATAAACATACACGAGTTTTTTTTCTTTGAAGGTGCATTACTACGGGAAGTTCACTGATTCGCCCAATAAGAAGTATGTTGATGGTGAGGTATGCTTTGTTGACATGATTGAGGAATCAACCTTTAAGATTGATATTTTGCATTTTGTGTTGAATAGTCTAGGTTATGAAATGCAAACTGAGGTGCGTTTTTTCTACAAGTTACCACTAAAAAACCTAGATATAGGCGTTAAACCTTTGATCAATTGTAAAGACTTTAGAAGCCTGTTAAGTTATGTGAATGTTCATAAGATAATGTATGTGTATGTTGAGATTGTTGAAAAGGAAGATGGTAACTCTGATGATGATTCTGAGTCTGAAAGTGATAGTGAGGATGAGCTGCAAGATCAGGATCACATAGTTGATGAGGTTGAAGTGAATATGGATAATTTTAGGTTTGAAATAGGATATGATGTGAATGAGTGATGTGTCTTCGGTGTATTGGATTGGAAACAAGTTTTAAATTTATAAACACGAATTACCGGATTGACTAAAAACGCACGGGTAAGTCTAACCTTTTCGTTTGTGTATATCTTTTATGTGGTAATACCGAGATCGTTCACGGGGATTTGGAAAACCTATGATCATTCAAAAATAAAACTATATTCGTTGATTATAGCAACTGTAGACAAACAAATAACAAGTAAAATGATGAGATTAATAATAAGATTAAAAGCAACACTTGGTAAAGACTAGTTTAGGCATCCGTAGTGGTATGATTGTGATGACACGTTTAACAAATATGATTATGATAATTAGATGGATAATCCAATCTATTGTTTTCAAAAGCTTCAATCCTCGTCAAGACTTTGGTTAAAGAAAACAAGCATTAGACTCAATCACTCAATTCAAGACTTAATCCAATTTCAACACATTCGATTCACGGTCGTTTCACGAATTTGATAACACTTATAATTATGTTTCTTGATAATCAAAACTTCTTAAGAAATGATTAATACAAAAGATAGCCAATCATAGACAAACCGGCTATGACTTGTTGATAGAAAATAACCCTTTCGACCTATGAAATCTTTACCAACAAATTAAGTTTTGATAGCAATTGTCACATGAAACATAAGTACTAATGGTTCAAAGGAAAGCTTGACATTGAAATAAACATAAATCACAATCACAACCACTACTTCATACCAGAAACATCATCCTACCAAGTGTAGAATGAGATTTAGCTACTCATAACAAATAATGAAATAAACTCTAAAACAATAGTCTTATAAGTCATAATCAAGAGTCTTACAAAGTGGAAATATGTTGCTAATGATTAGGGTTATGATCCCTAAGAGTTTCGTGATGTTAACTTTGCTTTTCGGACTCCAAAAGTGACTTTTCTTGCACCACCTTGCTCAAATCCGGGAATGGAGGTTTGAACAAGGTTGAGAGAGTTATTTTGTGGTTATGAAAGAGTAATGAGATTATGTGAAGAGATATTTGAAAGGCATATGATTACATGACCTCAAGGGTCTTATTTATAGGCAAATTTGAGGCCTAGACTTCAATGATTGGCTTGGAGCCAAAGACAAATGCTTGGAGCCAAAGAAAGTCTAGAATCTTCTTGTATGTTCTCCCTTGAGCTTGCATGAATGTAGACACAAATTCTGCCAACACAAATATGGGTGGCAACTTGAATCCTGCTGGTGGCAAGTCGACTGGGTTTTGCTGGTGGCAACTTTGATTCTGCTGGTGGAAACTTCATGCTGAGTGACTTGTATGCTCCTTGGAAATACTTGTTCTTGCACCCGAAATTGATCTTTAAAGGCTTGTAACTTGTACACGGGTCTTGAACTTGACTAGGATTCTTCGTACTCGTACTAATCTCCACGTTTGCGTTGTTTTACACTCTATTCCTACAATTGGCTACACAAAGACTTGCAAACACAAGTGGGCACAAATATGCACAAAATCATCATAGATATAACCAATATACATGTACAAACATACGGATAACGCTCCCAAAAACATGTTTGATTTGGGCGTTATCAATGAGCCTGTTGAACCTCCTATTCATCCTAATGTCAATGTCATAGAGGATGATGCTTTAGAAGTGTTATACTTTGATGAATTAGATAGTGATTTAGAGGATGATACACCAGAAAATGCACTTAGTTTAGGTCTTAGAAAGTAAAAAAAGAAACACAAGTCCTCTGGTTCCAAGATTAGCTTTTATGTTGGTAAGGAATATCCAAATAGAGATATAGCAAAGGACTTGATAAGAACACATGTTGGTGAGACAAGGAGGAATCTCCATTTCCTTAGGAATGATAAGAGAAGAATTAGAGTCATTTGCAATGGTGTTGTGCCAACTTTGAACAACTCCAATGTACAAGGACCAGAAAAGGGCAATTGTGAAAAGGAAAAAAAAGTTGTTGGTAGTGCAGAAGAAGACAAAATTAGCTGCTCATGGGTATTATATTTATCTGTTGGTCATAAAGGAAAGTGGGTGGTCAAAACTTTAAAAGAAGAACACAAATGTCTTCAATCCAGAAAGAATAAATTATGCACATCCACTTTCCTTTCCAAACATATCACAAATCTACTAGCCATGAATCCAAAAATGCTTGTAAAAGCCATTCAAGAACAAATGCACAAGAGATTATTATGTTACTATTTCAAAAGATAAGGCTTTTAGAGCAAAGTCCAAGGCACAAGTTTATTTGAAAGGAGATGTCCAGGTTCAATACTCTTTGCTAAGAGATTATTGTAATGATCTACAAAGATGTAACCCAGGTACCACAGTCAAAATAGATGTTTATGGAGAAGAAAATTCTGAGGTTAGCACTAGGATGTTTAGAAGAATATATGTCTGCTTGGGGCCACTGAAAAAGGGGTTTTAGAGAAAGTGGTAAGGAACTACTTGGACTAAATGGAGCTTTTATGAGGGGGCATTATCCTAGACAATTGCTAACAGTTGTTGGGGTGGATGCCAATCATGGTATTTACCCTTTGGCATATGGGATTGTAGAATTAGAAAACCAATACTCATGGACTTTGTTTTTAAAGTGTTTGGGTGATGATTTGGAACTCGACAGCAATTCAAACTTCACTTTCATTTCAGACAGACAAAAGGTAACTAATTAATTACATTCATTGTATTTATTATGTCCAATATAGTAGTTCTAATCTAATGTATGTACTCTGTATGTATGTAGGGATTATTACCAGCACTTGCTAAGCTTTTTTCAGCTGCTAAGCACAGATATTGTGTGAGGCACATCAAGGAGAACATGAACCAAACCTGGAAAGGATTTGAGTACAAAGAAATGCTTTGGAAGTGTGCAACATCAACAACAGTTGTTAGGTTTGAAAGGAATATGGATGAGTTGAAAAAATACAACAAGAACTGTTATGAATGTTTAAACAAGATAACACCTGAACATTGGCGCATAGCATAATTTTTAGGTATTTACATCTCTAAATATTAACACCATATATCTTGTACATTGACTGCTTTCTAAAACTATCATATGACCATTTGTTTAGGAAGAGCACACTGTGATGTCTTGATAAATAATGTATGTGAAGTCTTCAATAGGCAATTGCTAGATGCTAGGGATAGTCCTATCATAAGTGCCCTAGAGTATGTAAGAGAATACTTAATGAAGAGAATTGTCATTGTACAAAAGGTGATTAAGAAGTGTGATGGTCCACTTACTCCAGCTATAGCTAAGATTTTTGATAAGATTAAGTTGGCTGCCACACAGTTTCTGTTGATTGGAATGGGTCAGAGCTGTATCAGGTTAAGGGTCCAGTCACAGGTCCAAATCAAGAACAGTATGTAGTAAACTTGGTCCAAAAGACTTGTAGCTGTAGGAGGTGGGAAATTTCTGGAATCCCTTGTAAGCATGCCATTGCTACCATTCATGATATGGCAAACAATGGTTATGAAGTTGGTATACCTGAAGATTGGGTACATGAATCCTATAAGCTTCAAACCTGGTTGAATGTATACTCTCACAAGGTAAATCTAGTTAATGAAAGGGACATGTGGGCTAAGTTTTTGACTGTCCAACAACATTGCTACCACCCAAAGTGCACCCACAAATCGTAAGGCCACCAAAATCAAGAAAGAAGAGCAAAGGTGAAATTGAAATGGTCAAAGGAGGTAAGCTCACTAGAAAAGGCAAAAGTGTTACTTGTAGCAACTGTCTTGGTACAAGTCACAATAAAAAGGGATGCAAAAGTATTTCAAGTAATGTAGGGCAGAGTGCACAAGCTGATGGAGGTCAAACTTCACAACATGTCAGAGGTCAAAGTACACCAGCTACTGGAGTGCAAATTTCAAAACCTGCAACTCAAAGTACAACAGCTGCTGGAGTGCCAAGTTCACAACCTGCAACTAAAAAGACACCTGCAAGTCAAAGGACACCAGTTGATGGAGGTCACCTTTCACAACCTGCTACTCAAGGACAAAGTTCACAACAAGCTACTCAAGGAGAAAGCTCACAAGTTGCTACTCAAGGAAAACAAAACAAGAGAACTTCAAGTGATGCTACTCAAAGTTCACAACCACCACTTACAAGGGGCAAAAGGACTAAAATGACTACAAGAAGAATGAAATGAACATGTTTCTTTTGTGTAATGTTTCTAATGATAACGGTTTGTGTATTATGACTGTTTTATTTCACAACCTGCTACTATGCTACTATGTTTGGTTCAAACACTTGTGTTTTAATGTTTCAGTTGTTGACTTTTATTTTACTGTTATAAATGGTAGCTTTCTTTATGACTTTTGTGTTACTGTTATGAATGTTTTGTTGAAGGTAGTAATCTATGCAATGTTTTTTTATGACTTTTAGTTCACAGTCCATACGCAGTCATAACAATTCATGCTTGGATAGCACTTTCATTCATTTTGACCCATTGTAAATTGTCTCAACATTGGTCTTACCATTTGGTTTGACCCATTTATAATATTGACTAAGTAGTTGAACAGATAGAGTAAAAACTTACAATTACTTTCCCACTTACCACACAAGTTAAATAGGACTCACTAGACCTATTGGATTACTATTCCTTTCATAACACCTTTTCTATCAATGAAAAACCTTCCACCTTTTGGATCACCACAAAGACCTAGGCCTATTGTCACACCAGGTGTTGCAAAAAAATTTAAGGATGGAAATGTTACAGATGAGTTGGTGGCTTGGTATGGATATGTGGATTACTATGAGTATCTGGATGATGATTACTGGTATGAAGTATCTATTGATGCTAGTGAATCCAGTGAAGAAAGCTTAGAAGATACTGACAACCAAGGCCAATCCTCAAAGCCAATCACTCCTACAAGCTCCCAATCCAATCAACCTGCTAACTACATACCTGTATGCAAAAGTACAGCTTCAAAGGCAATCACGAAAAGCCCTGTATCCATAACTAGGGTTGTGCTTGGACTTGCTAGTCAAAGAACTTAGTCTTCCATTCAAGACAAACTAAGGAAGAGGGCTGTGACAACCAACAAGGATGGAAATGACAAGGGAAATGGAAAAATCTAAGTGCTATAATCATTTTACGTGCTTTTATTAGTATCTTTATGTTTTACTGTTATGTATGCTAGTGTTTTCTATTTTGGGACTTCATGTAATGGTTTTTTTACCATAAAATGAATGAATTCATTAGCTAATCTTATGAACAAGAACATATAACTTTAATAGAACTTCATTCAAATCTGGAAAACTGACCATTACATAATTATGTGGCCTATTAAGAAGTTCAATAACATTACTTGACCAATTACATTGAAACTAAAAGCCAAACCAAAAAAACAACCAACTGCACACTAGCAATTTCTTGAGTCTTCTGTTTACAGCAACAACCATCTCTATATTTGCTTCCATTGCATTTCTAGCCCTTAGTTATCCAAGGATGATAGCAACTGCACGAACACACATTGGAGGATCCACCCAAGAGAAAAATGGACAATGAAATGTTGAACAAGATCAAAAACGACGTCCTGGGATTGTATCAGCCCAAGATGTACATACAATGCATTTATTAGTGATTACCACAAAAACAACTCATGTTTACTGAATCGTGTTGTTGAAAAATTAGGGTTTATAATTTTGGGGATTTCTGGAAAAGAAGGAGATATGGATCGCTGGTACTTATAGGAAAGAAGGGGTGGATTGTTTATAAATTTATTAATAGTGAAAAGATAGTCCTACCCTCACATAACGAGTCAAAATTAACAACAGTTAACGCTGGGAAGGCTGCCTTCTTACTTTCCCTTAATGTTGGGGAGGTTGCCTGCACTTTCGTAAAAGTAGGGAGGCCGCCTGCATTTTGGGCAAACCACAAGGAGCATTTCTGTATTTCCCTCTAAATAAATTAAATAAAAGTGATAGTGGAAAGATGAGGTGGAGGTTGGATGGAGGTGAGTTTTTTTCCTTAGTACCCTTGAAAAGTGGATTTTTGATGAGTTAGTGAGAGAAGTGAGAAAGTTGAGGTGACGCAAAAGTGAATGTGAGTTTTTTGGGTGCTACTCCCCTAGCCTAAAGGGGCTTGTTCAAAAAGAAGTACTAAAGGGGCTAGCTCCAATAGTGACCCAAGTCAGTTACATTAATCTAACACTTATAGTTAAGATGACATAGGCTATTAAAGATACACCTTACAAAAATTAATTTTATTAAATTAACATACACAAACAAACACACGACCTCGGTTAAGTTTCCGACATATTCATCCCAATTCTTGATTCACCGCCACCACAGACTATTTGGGTTGCAGTGAAGGCGAGTCGGTCACCATTTGGTCAACCGACTAGGTCGACCCTCTACTGCGCGCAACCTAATGGACTTATTTGTGTTTCTTTTTCCTTCGATGCAGTTTTAGTGATATTTTGTATTGTGTGACTTAATCAAATATTTGTTCACTCAAGTCTTGCTTAAGGCATATGAGATACTTTATGCTATAAGTATTGAAAAATAACTTGCAGTGTTGTTTAAAAATAACTTTATTATAAATAAATGTAGTCTAGCGGCAACTCGCTCTTTGATCAGTGATTCAACGGTCACTAGCTCCATGAAGAATCTAAAAATTATGCTTTTTGATCAGTGATTCGTTGGGCACTATATCTAGGGATCCCACCTTATTCTCAAACCCGGTAGCTCGGCTAATTGGAGTTCCTTTAGGCTCATCATGCATACTCATTCGGGCGGTGATAAGTCTGTATCCACAAAGAACATTTCTTCATTTAAGCGTCAAACTTTATATTTGAAGGCCTTCTTGAATTAGATCTACGAAATGATCGACTCAAATAGATGGTCATTATAAGCCATTTCTTTTCCTCCCCTTCTAGTTCTATTAATCAAAAGGCCATCATGGACCAAGATTCAAAAAGATCAATCTTTTACACCAATGTATCGTACTCTCTCGACCAGTCTATTATAAGAAGAGACTGAAAAATCTTTCCAAAGTGTTATAGAGAGGGAAGGTGTGTTACAACTAACATAACAACCTGTTCCTAGCCCCCTAAGAATCAAGGGTGGCCTTTGGATGTTGTCATGACGCTTTGGTTATGAAGATTATCAAGTCTAGGTTTATGGATGGAGTATTCGAAATTCCTTCCAACTTAATCAATATCAACAACATGTCGTTACAGGTTACGTTTAGTTGATTTTGTCAAAAAAGAAATTCGGGTTCGAGGGTTCATTGATTAGTACACCCCCGGTGCAGGTAAGGTCGGGACCGTAGTCGTAGGTCTCTGGTTTGCTGGCTTATCTTCTTTCTAAGATTGACCAACCAGTTGGTTTGGTTCACCTATTCTTTTCTATAGAAAAGGAGCTATCTTTATGCGTGAGTCATCTTCTTCTAGGCTCCACTGGACGACACAACACTATCGTTTAAATAAATAGATATCAACCATACTTGTGATGGTAGCAACAGTCAAACAAGGGCGTGAATGTGAGATGCCAGCGGAAAAGAAAAGGATAGAAGCTGGAGGTTGGCCTATATTCCTACTAATGTAATCTCCATTACTTAAAATACGTTCTAAACTATGATATATTGCTTTGCTCTTTTTATAATTATCTTTTTTAAGCACATAGTTCACAGTGCTCAGTCTATCGATACTGGGGAAAAAAATAATGTTACACTCAATTGTCATTACGAATATGTATTACGTTAGGATCCGTTGCTCAAACCGAATCATGTTAACGTTATGGAAGTTCCTGGATTGTATAAAATCATAGTAGCACCAAAGACCACACCTTATGTTTCATAATCAAAAAGGGAAAATTGGCTATAGAGATTCTATGAAGCCAAAAGTTAATAAAGACACAAAGGGCTTCGACAACAAAGTGGTTTCGATCCAACCCATTCTTGGGGTAAAATAAAGACAATAAAGGGTATGTAAGTGACCAAGCATGGCAAATCACTCTCAGACGGAATGTAATGTCTCATTTATCAGTAAGAATCTCCGCACTAATGTCTCTGTCAAATTTTCGGTCAAAATACGGGAAAATCCATTCTAATTGGAATGGAGTTTTGCGAATTCTACCCGGAACTGGAAGATCATTTCGAGATCTTCGAACATATTCAAGGGTTCAATGTTACTATTGTAACTTCGGCCAACACACAAGATGAAACTTTACCATAGTGGAGCTATTTTAAAAAAGACGAGGGGGAAAGTCAGTAAGATGTCGGAGAAGCAAAATATATGAGATCACATACGTAGATTGCTCGCGGCTAAGTACGAATTGAGATGAAAGCTTCATCAATTTGTTAAGATACCATTAGATCTAGTGATATATTGTCTTGGTAGCATCAAACTAATAGAACAAGGGTTAGCTCTGCAACTGGTTTAAAATCAAGGTAAGTAGGTCTATGAGACCAGACACGGATGTCCCTTTTAGCCGCAAGGGGAACCAGGTAAACAAATTCGCGATCTGAATGAATGGTAGTTTGTTGGGCCTGTCTTTTGCTCCTAGAGATATCTCGGGACCCCCGCTGGTAAGGGGATCTGGTAGCTGCACTTTTTTATGATGCATCGCATGCTTCCTCTTCTTTTAGTAAAAATAAAAAAGATTCTCGAGGCACTCTTTCTCTTATAGCGGTCTTTCCTTCACTTGAAGCAAGCCGGAGGAAATCCATTTCTATTATTTGTAAGAGAAAATGCGCGTATTCCATGAAATAGGAGCACGACGGATTCATGAACAAACAAGAATAACCATTTCCTTATCTATGCTATTGACTCCCCACCACGTTAGTAGCAAGAGCCTTTATTTAATCTACTATTAAACCATCTTATCTGAAAAAGTAAGTGGCCATCTTAGCCGCCTCCAACCGCTTTTGTTCTTTTTACAAAGTTTAACCAGCAAGCTGGTAATGGTTAAGCGCAATTCATGTTGTATGAGAGCTAGTCGCTTCTATACACCAAAAACACTTATTAGTCTGTCATCTCAGCACCTCCCAAATAACTCTAATAATTAAAGCACATTCCTTATCAAAAAAACAAACAAATAATAATGTTTTGTTGATTCATACAAGTCCTATAAGACATCACAAAAAATACTCAGTCACTCAACAAAAAAAAGACGCACAATGTCAGCTGGTAGAACCACAAAAAGACGAATGGCGAATGGAACATGTACAAGATTTCAAGTGACATGAATGGCGACGCCATTAGGTCCATTTAGGCTCCAATAGCGAACAAACAATGCCTTGTATCATGCTTTCTAGGTATAAGTATGACGTCCTTTTGTTATATGAGAGAATTTTTTTAAAAATCGTCTTTGAGGTTTGGTCATTTTTCAAGTATTATCCAAAACATTTTAAAAGTGAATCAAACTATCTTGCAAATTTTTGTCCCTAAAAGTTGACCCATTTTGCAGGTTGTGCCTCAAGTACTTTGTGTCGAAAGACAAAAAATTGCAAATTAGTTTAATTTTAAAAACGAAATAAGCACTTCCAAAGTATTTAAGACGATACAAAATAACCAAACCTGTCGATTTATGCAATCCTATCTTGTCACATCATACACGAGGCTAGAACTCATTGATATAACGTGTGTTTTTAATTTTTTTTACTTAGTTGGTAGTTAATTAAATAACCATTAAATATCTCAATTTTAAAAGAACTAAACTTTTATGCAAGGTTTCTTATTGATGGATCTTCGGTTTTGGGGTAAACTGGAGCTCAATCTATGATTTTTTGTGTTAGGGGTAATTGACAAATTTTACGGCGAACCAATAATTTTACGAATAAATGACAACTTTTAATAATAATAACTATAAGGAGTCTCACAACACAAAGTGAGACATTTATCAAAGGGTTAAACTAATAGTAACTCAAAAAGGTGGCTAGAATCTTTAAGTAGTATAACAATTTTTCTTATGTTGGGTTGAGTCCGTGCAGGGCAACTTCAAAGTTGTGTTGAGAGAAACTTTGTAAAAGCCCAATAATAAAAACGGATACAAAAAAGCAAATGAAAAGGCACGCAAAAGACAATGATAAAATAAATTTAAAATCTTTCGAATGAAAAAAATGAAAGTATTATTCAATACCAACTACACCTATTTTGTATTTAAAGGCAAATCATAGAAAAAAAATGAATGACTCTCATTCTTCTCCAACTTTTAAACTACATTAAATAATTAACTAAAATAATAAAATATCATAATACAATAGTGACCAAACATAGAATATGATAATACATACTCGCCGTTCAAAAAAAAGAATATGATAATACATACGGGCTAACAAAATATTGTTTTCTTGTTGCTTTTCTCTTTCTTTTAAAGAGTTGAGACAACCCAAATCCATCAAACCCGTCTGAGACAGCCCAAGTTCATAGAACATATCTTAGATTTATGGTGATAGTGGCGATGGACAACCATCCAAATAACCAAAGATGAAACCGAAACGAACAACTTTCTTGGTCTCGTACCACCAAGACTTTGTGACAGGTAATAATAGATAAAAAAGCAGAAAAATCCCACCAAAATAAAAAACACCAGCAAACACACTCAAACTTAAACACTTGATTAGCGATATATGTGACGGTGTTGCTGGCGGATCCCGATGGTGGTGGAGGCGACGGTTAGGTGATGTTATGCCAAAGAAATGAATATGTTCTATGTTTCTGTCTTGTTTGATTTGTTTTTCATTTTAGGGGTAACTATATATAGTTGGTGTCTAATTTTAATATTTGGGTTGTTACAATTATTTATTTAATTTTCATTAAATTGGAATTGTCATTATGATGAAATAGTACCTGTTACAAATTGTTATAACTTTATATAATAAAGGATATTTAATTTTCTTAAATGTGTATTTGTTACGGAGGTTACATTTTTAGAAATTGTGATGCATTTAGTGAATAGCTACGGACGGTTACATTGTATTTATAAGAAAATTACGTTTTGCTTTCCAGGTTCACTATTTTTAAACAAACTTGACTCAATTGTTAAAACTTCTTTTTTTAGCAATGTTTGAGGCTTAATTTTTTTAAGACTTCTAAAAATAAAAAGTGCTAAATATTTTATAAAGTAGTATAGATTGTGTCCCAAATATCTTGTTTGGTAATCATGGATCTTGGTGAAGATCATGTAGGTCAGGCCCTTTCAAAACATTAAGATTTTTTTAATTTGTTTAAAGAAAATACAATCTTTGCTGGAATGGTTGTGCCATAGGCTGGCGCCAAGCTATGGCACGAGAAAAACGAATGGTGCAGTACTTCGTGGGTTGGCGTCATGGTTTTGGCGTCGTGCTTACCAGCCTACGCCAAACGATTTTCAAATTTTTTAATTTTTTTTTATTTTGAATCTAAAGGATATATATAGCTTCTATGGCACCAAAAATACCTCCTATGACCCATCAATACCACTAAAAACTGGTGCCATATCATTTTTCGTGCCATAACCTATTTTGCTGACGTGACACCACTTTTTAGCTATAGCACCAACTCTATGACACAACCGTTCTATTTGCTCTTATGATCAATTATCAGTTTTCTCAAAAAGTTCATTCAAATTTCGCCTACTATATATGTAACGAGATTTTGTCTCACTTTGTATAATACATGAAACTTTGGATGGCCAAAAAGGATTAGGCCTATAAAAACTAAGTTTTTATCAGACAATTCAAGCTTAAACTTGATTTGAACGAATCGAGTTTTTATCGAGCTCGAGCCTATTTCAAGCTCGAGCTTTAACCGAGTTCATCAGGTACATACATATTTTTCATAGACATGTTTGTATAAATAAATTAGAGGTAATGTGAATGTCAGTATAATAACTTAAATTTTCATCACATAATGGCTTTTAAATTCTAGATTAAATTGCATAAATAGTTCTTAAAATTTGGCCAAAATCCATGTTTTGTCTCAAATATTATGAAATGAAATGATCGTCTTTGTAGGGAAACCTCTGGTAGAAATATCATCCATGTTGAGACGATCCTTGTACCAAACACATGGATGATACTTGCACCAAAGGTTTCCTTACAAGGGCGATCCTTGCATATTTATAATATTTAGGACTAAATGAAAAATTTGAATCGACTTTAGGAGTGATTTATGCAATTTATTCTAAATTGTGTAACGCTTGTTTTAAGTTCTTTGCTCCCTTGAGTTGTTGGCGTATATATTTGAAGATATTGATGATTTGGTTATTAAATACCATGTTTAAGTATAAATTCAAGTTATTCTTAACATTCAACTTGCAAGGAGAATATCATGGGTTTAAATGAATTTTTGGTATTTAAACATTCAAGGCATCGGTCACAAGACTAAAAAAGATTGGATTCAAGAATTGTGCAAGAAGCATAGAGTTAATTTTGTGGCTTTTCAAGAAACTAAGATGAAAAGTATGAACTTAGTTACTATCAATACTTTGTGGGGTAATCTCTCTTTCGATTATGTTGTTAGTCCGTTCGTTGGATACTCTGGAGGAATTTGATGTGTTTGGGAACTAAGTGTTTTTGTAAAAGAAAATTTTTTATTGTTTTGATTATTTTGTAGCTTAAATGGGTCATGTGGATTCCTTCGTCTACGAAACTTATTATTATTTCTGTTTATGTTCCCCAAGAGCTAACAAAGAAAATGAGTTATTGGTATTATCTTCGTATTTTAGTTGATATATGGGAAGGTGAATATGTGATTATGGGTGATTTTAATGAAGTCCGTTTGGATCATGAAAGATTTGGTTGAGAGTTCAATGTGCAAGGTGCGAATGCTTTTAATAACTTCATTTCCATGTCAAATTTGATTGATCTTCCGCTTCAAGGGTATGGTTTTAACTGGGCTCACAAAATGGATAATAAAATGAGTAAGCTAGATAGATTTTTGATTTCGAGAGGTTTATTAGATTTGTTCCCATATTTATCATCTCTATGTCTTGATAGACACCTTTCTGATCATCATTTTATTTTATGAGAGAATTGAATATAGAGTATGGTCCTACTCCGTTTCAAATATTTCATTCCTGGTTTTTCATTGAAGGATTTGACAAATTAGTGGAGGATACTTGGCTAAACACTATAATTGAAGATTTGAATGGTATGTTAATATTCAAGAAAAAATTTCAAGTTCTTAAATATACTATTAAGCATTGGTCTAGAAATGCTAAGGGCAATTCTTCTAAAACAAAAATTACCATTCAAACTAAAAATTTGCAGATTTAGACAAGATTTTGACCAAAGAGGAAGTAATGAAGACATACTTAATTCCCAGTTAACATTACTAAAAGAGTTTCATGACATTAATTCTGTCGAAACCTTAGAAAAGGCGCAAAAAGCTAAGATCCGTTGGGCTATTTAAAGCGACGAGAACTCTAAATACTTTCATGGGATCCTCAATAAAACATATCTCAATTGGATATTATCAGGATTCTTTCTGCAGGTGATTTGATTGTTGATTCAAATTTAGTGAAAAATCAGTTCTTTTCTCAATTTTCCAATCGGTTCTCGAAACCAGATCCTTTTAGAATTTGTCTAGTGGAGCACTATACTAATAGACTCTCTTCTGAACAAAAAGAAGATTTGGAACGTAATATTACTCTAAATGAGATAAAAAAATGCGATTTGGGATTGTGGTGCGAATAAAACTTCCAGGCCAGATAGTTTCAATTTTGAATTCTTTTGTCGTTATTGGAAGTTTCTTAACAAAGACATTATGGTTGTTGTTTCTAATTTCTTCTCTTTAGGCGAATTCTCAAGTGGTTGCAATCTTCTTTTATTGCTTTAATTTCAGAGAATCATGTTGCCAAAGTTGTTAATAATTTTCGACCGATAAGTTTTATTGGAAGTCCATATAAAAGTATTACCAAGATATTGGCGAATAGATTAACCTTGGTTATCTCGGACCTTATCAACGACGTTCAATCGACGTTTATCACCGGTCGAAAAATTCCTAATGGGCCATTTTCCTTATGAGCTTCTATCTTGGTGTAAACATAAGAGGCTGAAAGCTATGTTTTTCAAAGTTAGATTTTGAATAGGCTATTGACTCGATAAGATGGAATTATTCCGACGATATTCTTATGATGTTTGGTTTTGGAAATAAATGGTGGTGTTGGATCCGAGGATGTCTCAAGTCTGCAAGAGGGTTAGTTTTGGTTAATGGAAGACCGACTTCGAAATTCCAACTTCATAAAGGACTGAAGCAGAGAGACCCTTTAATTTGTCTTATTTCTTATTTATTTTGGTTATGGAAAGTCTTCATCTTTCTTTTCTTTTAAAAGGGTGATGGACGCTCGTCTTTTTTCGGGTATTACTACTAATAATTCTTTGACAATCTCTAATTTGTTCTATATGGATGATGCTTTCTTTGTCGGTAAATGGGGCACGTCGAACATCAGAACTATTGTTAATGTTTTCAGATGTTTTCATTTTGCATCTAATCTCAAATTAAACATTCATAAAAGCAAGATTATGAGGGTTGTTCGAGCTAAAGAGGTATAGTTCATTGGCAAGACAAGTAGGTTGTTCGACTTCTCATCCCACTTCACTCATCTCGAAGTCGAAATTGGAAGTGACATGTCTAGAATTAATTCATGGGATAAAGTTATATCCAAAGTTTCCTCAAGGCTTAAGTGGAAACTTGATAATCTTTCGATAGGAGGTCGTCTTACTTTAATAAAATTTGTCCTAAGTTCTATTCCATTATATCACATGTCGATTTTCAGAGTTCCACATAGTATGGGGTCAATTAGAAGTAATTTTTTATGGTACAGATGGTTTGAAAAGGAAGTTGGCAATGATTAGCTAGAATAAAACTGTAGTATTCAAAAAAATATGGTGGCCTTGGTATTTCTAGTTTTTCACATTCAATCGCGCCATTCTTTTCAAACAGATTTGACGCTTCTTTTTTCAAGGTTCCTCTTTTGGGCTAGATTTATTAAATCTATTTATGGTGACAGAGGAGCGATTGATTCCTTTGAATCTAGTGCTAGACGTTCACCTTGGCTGAATATTGTCCGAGAAACTAAGTCTCTCAAGAATAAAGGTATTGATCTCTTAGCTTATGTTCGTAAAAAATGGGAAACGGGGAAGATACGTTTTTTTGGGAATGGCATTTGGATAGACGATATGGCATTGAAGCATCGGTATCCTAGGTTGTACGCTTTGGAATCATCCAAACATATTAGTATTTTAGACAAGTTGAGTAACGCTTCTTTGATTTCTTCATATCTTCGTAATCCTAGAGGAGGGATAGAGGAGGACAACCAACGCTTTCTTCAAGCTCGAATTGATTATGTTAACCTAGCTCCTATGATAGATCGTTAGTGTTGGAATTATGAGTGTTAATGCAATAATGACTAAAAACGTTACTTACATTTTTCGGTCTCGCTTAGTTTTGATTACGACAATATGTAAAAACAAGCATTTACGAAAACAACGAAAAACGAATTCTTGAGTTCAAGTATTTTTCATTTTACCCTTTTTCACTTAAGGTATGGATAAACAAGTACTAACCTTAATCAAGTGATCAAGTGATTTAATCTTTTCTTAAAACTCACTTTTTATTAATTGTGACAAGTTTTTATTAAACTTTATTTTTAAGAAAATGTTTTATTAAATTAATTATTTGAAATTTGAAAATGGCATATTCCTATTCTGTTAAGAATGTCCTTTCAGGATATTTTAATACCCAGATAAGACCTCCACCACTAAAGGACAAAAAGGAGCAGAGTCTAGTCCGGCGGTACCTTAACGCCTAGGCGGTACCTTATCGATAAGGTACCGCGGGCTGTGATAAGGTACCGCGGGCAGAACTAGCCGTTGGCTCCCTTGTCCTTTAAATAGTTGGCAATTCTCAGCTTTTCACCTCACCTCTTTTGCACATTCATTTCTAGATTCAAACCCCTTCTTTAATCACTCAAATCTTTAATCATTTGTTTGATTATTACTTGTTTAAGAAGTGAATCTTGTTCTTCCATCTCTTCCTCTCCAAGTGCAAAGAGAAGAACACTATCCTAGTGAAGTGTTGAGTCCACCACCAAAGATCCATTGAAGATCAATTTTTATATACTTGTAGTTGTGTCATAGTTGTGAAGATCCAAGTAGTTGTGTCTATTTGGAAGTTGTGTATGTACTAAGTATAGTTGTGTAGATTGGTCCTAGCTACGATTAGGGCTCGACTTTTAGCTTAGAGTCGGAAATTGGTTAAGCGACATGTACGGTTTTCTCCACCATAAGGAGCTTGTTGTGTAGTGAACTCTCGAGTAAGGAGTACTCGAGGAGTGGAGTAGGAACGAGGAGTGAGCTTCGTTGCCGAACCACTATAAATCCTTGGTGTTCGGTTTGATCTTTCTTTACCCTTAACTCTTTACATTCCTTATTACTTTTTGCATGTACATGTGTTAATATTAGATTAGCTACACTATCATTCTTTATTCTTTGTGGATATATTTTTGTTAGTATTAGTTTAGCTACACTATCATTGTTCATATTTGTGCATAAGAAGATTTCACATATTTCCTCAAGCCTAAGTTTTTTTTGAAAAAGGATTTTTGGAAACCATATTTTAACAAGTAAATTTTAAGAAACTATTCAACCCCCCCTTCTAGTTTCTACAATTGGTATCAGAGCGGGTTGCTCAAGAATTTTTAAAGTATATTGTATTTTAAACTTGAATCGATCTATGGATTCCAACAAGTACCTAGAAGGGCAATCTATGCAAAGACCACCACTTTTTGAAACCGATAGTTTTATTTATTGGAAAAATAGATTTGAAACTTATGTGAAATCAAAAGATTTAGATCTTTCATGTTATTACCAATGGTGATTTTTTACCCTTTCAATTTAATGAAGTTTCTAAAACAAAAGAATTAGTCACTTTTGACAAAGCTAATGATGATACCAAAAAGAAACTTTCAAAAAATAATGAGGCTAAAATGGTGATTTATAATGCTTTACCTAAGAAAAAGTATGAAAGAATTTTTATGTGTGAAACCGCTAAAGATATTTGGAACACTCTTTTAGTAACCCACCAAGGTAATAGCCAAGTCAAAGAAAGTAAAATCGATCTTCTTGTCCAACAATATGAACAATTTGTCATCTTAGAAGATGAAACTATTGATAGTGCATTTGCTAGGTTTAACACCATTATTACTAGTCTAAAAGCACTTGATGAAGGTTTTTCTAGCAAGAACAATGTTAGGAAGTTTCTAAGGGCCTTACATCCAAAGTGGAGAGCAAAAGTCACGGCTATTGAAGAGTCGAAAGATCTCTCAACTTTATCACTCGATGAACTCATAGGAAACTTGAAGGTTCGTGAGATGATAATTTTGAAGGACTCGAAATTAGTAAAAACCAAGAGTGAAAGAAAATCTCTTGCACTTAAAGCCAAGAAGGCACAAAGTGACCATGATAGTTCCTCGGAAAGTAATGACGAGGAGTATGCATTGGCGGTAAGAGATTTCAAGAAGTTCTTCAAGAGACGAGGTCAACACGTTAGGCAACCAAACTATGACAAGAAACCATTGTCAAAGAATCGGTTTGTCAAGAACGAAAAAGGCGATAGGAGTTGCTTTAGATGTGGTGATCCAAATCACTTCATTGGTGATTGTCCAAAGCCCGCTCGTGATAAGAACCACACGGCATTCGTTAGTGGCGCTTGGAGCGATAGCGGTGAAGATGATGATGACAACCCCAAAGAGGAGAAATGTCTTATGGCTCACACTTCTAAAGAGGTACATTCTGAAACCGAATATTATAGCAATGATAGTTCTACTTTAGATGATATTGAATTTGAAGGCAAATATGATAGCTTACACAAACTTAGTCTTAAATTCATAGAAAAGAATAAAACCTTAAAATCAACCAAAACTAAGCTTGAAAATGAGATCAATGAACTTAGGGAGAAATTGGCTAAACTTGAGAAAAACAAAGAGGTTGATTTAGGTTGCTTAAGTTGTGAGAAACTTAGATTAGAGAATGATGATCTCAAGAGCACCTCCATTAAATTGGAAAAGTTCATGAAAGGTACTAGTGCTCTTGATGATATGTTAAACAAACAAGTTCATTCTAAGGAAAAACTTGGTCTAGGTTTTAACTCAAATGAAGCCTCAACTAGTGAACCAAAACAAGTCAGGTTTTCACAGAAAACACTCTCTGGACGCGGTTCCACATTGTATGGAGCGGTTCCTTATCACTATGGAACCGCGGCCATAGATAAGGTACCGCGGCCAGAAGTTGATTTTTGTGAAAAATCTGAACTTTCTGAAAAATCTAAGTTAAATGAAAAACCAAAGAATCTTACTGTTAATAAGGTTCAATTACCCATACTTGACGACAATGCTATTAGTAAGTTCTATAAGCCGTTAAGTAAACCTCTCATGGGAAATAGAAGTTTATCTAGATTATCTTCTACTCCACCTAGAGTACGGAATGAGTCTAAGCCTAGAAGTAGAACGACAACACCTACAAGAGATAATCAAAACAACTCACGAACTAGAAGCAAAACTCCAACACCTAGAAAGAATAATAATAACTCTAAACCTAGATCAAACACACCTAGGAGAAGTAATAAACAACAAAATGGTTACATGAACTACTACCCTCCTCCATTTTGTTCTCCATGGGGAATCCCCACCTCATTCATTCATCCCAACCAAATGCAAGGGATGTTTGGAACTAACAATTTTGGACCCATGAGATATTGGGGACCAAATGTTTGATCTTGTGTATTGTTACCTAGATATGCTTGGGAATTGATTTGGAGCCCGATGAGTGGATTAAGGATAGTGGATGTTCTAAACACATGACGGGTAATCGAAGTTTGTTCTCGCATTACAAAGCATATGATGGAGGTAACGTCACATTCGCTAGTAGTCTACGTGGTAATATCATTGGCAAAGGTACGGTTTCTCTTGACTCCATGACCATTGAAAATGTTGAGCACGTAGATAACTTAGGTTTTAACCTTTTAAGTATAGGTCAAATTTGTGATAATAAGTGTAAGGTCATCTTTTCGGAACATGACAGTGAAATCGTAAAAGATGGAAAAGTCATTGGAAAAGGTGTTAGAAAGCATGGGCTTTATGTCATGAAGGTTAATAAGAAGTCAAAAGACAACATATGTCTTGCGACTATAGATGATAGTTCTACTCTTTGGCATAGGAGATTAGGTCACGCTAATATGCGTTTAATTCAATCTTTAGTCTCTAAGGAGTTGGTAAGACACCTCCCCAAGATTAAGTTTGATAGTCACTTTTGTGATGCTTGCAAAGTTGGAAAGCAAGTTCACTCAAGTCACAAAGCCAAGAATTTGGTTTCGACCTCTCGGTGCTTAGAGCTCCTACATATGGATCTCTTTGGACCTTCCGCCATACGGAGTTATGGAGGTAACCTTTATACCCTAATTATAGTTGACGACTATTCTAGATTCACTTGGACTAGATTTTTGACATCTAAGAATGAAGCTTTCGATCTCTTCGAAATCTTTAGTCGAAGAATTCAAAATAAACTAGGATGTTTAATTGTTTCTATTAGGACGGATCATGGTAGGGAATTTGATAATGAAGTGCAATTTGGTGCCTTTTGTGAAGCTCATGGTATTACCCATAACTTCTCGGCTCCTCGCACTCCACAATCAAATGGGGTAGTTGAAAGGAAGAATAGGATTCTCCAAGAGATGAGTAGGACGATGTTAAATGAGCAATCGTTGCCTCAAAAGTTTTGGTGCAATGCCGTAGATACATCGACTTATATTCTCAACCGAATTCTTATTCGACATTTCCTAGGAAAGACCCCCTATGAGATTCTTAAAGGTAAGAAACCCTCATTAGAATACTTTAGGGTGTTTGGAAGCAAGTGCTTTATCCTCAACACCAAAGACTACCTTACCAAGTTTGACCCAAAGTCTTACGAAGGTATCCTTTTAGGTTATTCCCAAACTAGTAAGGCCTACATAGTCCTAAATAGAACCTCAGGGGTTATTGAAGAATCACTCAACGTAACCTTTGATGAAACCCCTCCTTCACCCAAGACACCACCATTGGTTGATGATGACTTGGATGAATTAGAAGTAGTTAAAGCCAAAGAGGTTAGAAAATAGGAGTTGAAGACCTTAGTGTTGAAAAGGAAGTAAACATTAAGGAGTCTAGGGATCATACTCTCAATAATGTCATTGGTGACTTAAATCAAAGGACCGTAAGATCTCAAGTCCAAAACCAAAGCAACTTCTTTTGTTTTGTCTCCTTGATTGAACCAAAGAATGTTAAAGAAGCTTTGACGGATGAGAGTTGGGTCATTGCGATGCAAGAAGAATTGAATCAATTCGTTGCCAATGATGTTTGGAAACTTGTTCCTCCACCTAGAAGTTCTACCATTATAGGAACCAAATGGGTATTTAGGAATAAGCTAGATGAGAATGGTGTTGTGTCTCGTAACAAGGCTAGACTTGTAGCTCAAGGCTATAATCAACAAGAAGGGATTGATTATGACGAGACATATGCACCGGTAGCTAGATTAGAATCTATTAGAATCCTTTTAGCCTACGCTTGTGCCTTAGATATTAAGCTTCAACAAATGGATGTAAAGAGTGCATTTCTTAACGGTTTGATCAATGGGGAGGTATATGTGGCTCAACCTCCCGGCTTCATTGATTTTGAGAAACCGGACCATGTTTACAAGCTTAAGAAAGCACTTTATGGACTCAAACAAGCACCCAAAGCTTGGTATGATAGACTTAAAGCGTTTCTTGTTAAACATGAGTATACCATGGGAATGGTAGACAATACACTCTTTACAAAGAAGAAAGGTTCTCACCTCATAATCGTACAAATATATGTTGATGACATTATATTTGGCTCAACTTGTCAAGAATTGTGTGATGACTTTGCCAAAATCATGCATGATGAGTTTGAAATGAGTATGATGGGAGAACTTAACTTCTTTTTAGGACTCCAAATTAAACAAATGGACGATGGTATTTTCTTTAGTCAATCTAAGCACGCTAAAGAAATGCTAAAGAAATTTGGATTAGAAGAATCTAGACCAATGAAGACCCCTATGGCCTCGGATACTAAACTCACCGTAGATGATGATTATGAGTCGGTAGACAACACCAAATATAGAGGTATGATTGGTAGTTTGTTGTACCTAACGGCAAGTCGACCGGATATCATGTTTAGTGTTTGCCTTTGTGCTCGCTTCCAAGAGGCTCCCAAAACCTCTCACCTTGAAGCGGTTAAGCGTATCTTCCGATACATTAAAGGCACTCTACATTTAGGATTATGGTATCCTAAAGGGACCGGCGTAGAAACCATTGTCTACACGGACTCGGATCATGCGGGAGACTATGTGGATCGGAAAAGCACTAGTGGAGTTTGTACCTTCATGGGTTGTTGTTTAACTTCTTGGTTCTCCAAGAAACAAACCGCTCTTGCGATATCCACCACGGAAGCCGAGTATGTGAGTGCCGGAAAAGCATGCCAACAAGCTCTATGGATGAAGCAAGCGCTTGTTGATTACGGGATTTCTCTTGATGATGTTCCCATCATGTGCGATAATAAAGGCGCTATAGACCTAAGCAAGAATCCCGTGCAACATTCGCGAACCAAACACATAGAAATTAGACACCATTTCCTTAGGGATAATGTTCAAAAGGGGAACATTACTATTGAAAAGGTGTCCTCCGAGGACAACTTAGCCGATATCTTCACTAAGCCACTTAAGAGGGAACCTTTTTATTACTTGCGTCTAGGTCTAGGATTAATGGAACATCTTCCTTAATTTCCTTTCTTCTTGTGTGTTTTCTATTACCACTTTGAGTCCTTGAGTCTTTTAAGATTCTTTTGAAAAATCTTCTCATCTTCTTTTCAAAACTCTCAAAGTCTCTTTCGAAAACGGTTGAGAAACTCGTTTAACATTGTTAATTCAATCTAAAAACGATTTTTCATGGATTCTCGCTATTAATATAGAGCTTACATAATTCATAAGTATGATTCTCTCAAACATATCAAGAACAAGATTGAATCATGGAGGATCATTGTGTCATAAGGTCTTGTCTTACACACCTCCTACATTGATTTTTTTTAATCCATGTATGTTGGTCAAATCTCTATTTGGTTAGTTTGCATATATTTTCTTTGTCTATCTTTGCTTTTAAGCACATCCCTATGATAAGTTAGACTAGAAAAATAAGATTTGCTGAAAAATCTTTCTCCAAATACCAAACCCTGCTTCTGCAGGCGGTTCCTTATGTGAACCGCGGTACCTTATTGATAAGGTACCGCCACCCTAGATAAGGAACTGCCTACAGTGGCCTTCCTTTTCGGGTTTTTTTGTCTGAAACTCCAGATTTGCTCCAACCTTTTTGAGAATCTTTGTTTCAAACCCTTTGACCACCCCAAAAATACCCTAAGCCTTCCCTATTTAAACCATAAGCATTTTGCATTACTTCACATCCAAAATGTCTTATTTTCCCAATGAAAGCCTTGAATCTCCTCCATTTTCTCCAATTGCTTTCAATCCAAACCCACCCAAGAACACTCTTAATCACATTTCTCCTACCAAGAATGTTGATTGTGGAACTTCCTTTCTTCCACCACCACCCTTTAGTGTTCTTCCTCCTTCTCATGATAATGTCATGCACCATGGAACATATTGTCATTGTTGTCAATATCAACATCTTGCTATGGCACACATCTATGAGGAGTTGAGCTACATCAAGAGTCTCCTAATCAAGCCTCCTCTTCACTTTGATTATGAGATCTCCAACAAGAAGCCACCACCACCCTCCGCTATTACCTTGTCTTTCATATAAGCATTGATTGCTTATCCTCAAGACACCAAATTCAAGCAAATCTTAGAATTCTAGAATAACTAGGATTAGATTTATGCTTTTGGCTTGTTTCTTTTTCCATACTTCTTTGTATGATGTTTCTTTAGTAACCTATCTTGGATCTTTATCTTTGTGTCTTCTTCTCTTTTAATTTTTTTTGTTGTGACCTATTGCTATATATTGTTGGTTGTTTCTTTTGTTCAACTAACCCTTCTATGTAGCTAGTCACCATATCTCGATTCCTCGGTGCCCCAAGCTAGGGGGAGTAAGCACCAAGGGGGAGTCTTTGCAAAGTCCGTTTCTTCAACACCGGCTTACGCAACCTTTTTGCTTCGACAAAGGGGGAGAAATGAATAAACTCATCTTCGAAAATCTTGTTTTTTGTGTGACTGAGTTTATGTATTGTCGGAATCAAAAAGGGGGAGATTGTTAATGCAATAATGACTAAAAACGTTACTTACATTTTTCGGTCTCGTTTAGTTTTGATTACGACAATATGTAAAAACAAGCATTTACGAAAACAACGAAAAACGAATTCTTGAGTTCAAGTATTTTTCATTTTACCCTTTTTCACTTAAGGTATGGATAAACAAGTACTAACCTTAATCAAGTGATCAAGTGATTTAATTTTTTCTTAAAACTCACTTTTTATTAATTGTGACAAGTTTTTATTAAACTTTATTTTTAAGAAAATGTTTTATTAAATTAATTATTTGAAATTTGAAAATGGCATATTCTTATTCTGTTAAGAATATCCTTTCAAGATATTTTAATACCCAGATAAGACCTCCACCACTAAAGGACAAAAAGGAGCGGAGTCTAGTCCGGCGGTACCTTAGCGCCTAGGCGGTACCTTATCGATAAGGTACCGCGGGCTGTGATAAGGTACCGCAGGCAGAACTAGCCGTTGGCTCCCTTGTCCTTTAAATAGTTGGCCATTCTCAGCTTTTCACCTCACCTCTTTTGCACATTCATTTCCAGATTCAAACCCTTTTTTTAATCACTCAAATCTTTGATCATTTGTTTGATTATTACTTGTTTAAGAAGTGAATCTTGTTCTTCCATCTCTTCCTCTCCAAGTGCAAAGAGAAGAACACTATCCTAGTGAAGTGTTGAGTCCACCACCAAAGATCCATTGAAGATCAATTTTTATATACTTGTAGTTGTGTCATAGTTGTGAAGATCCAAGTAGTTGTGTCTATTTGGAAGTTGTGTATGTACTAAGTATAGTTGTGTAGATTGGTCCTAGCTACGATTAGGGCTCGACTTTTAGCTTAGAGTCGGAAATTGGTTAAGCGACGTGTACGGTTTTCTCCACCATAAGGAGCTTGTTGTGTAGTGAACTCTCGAGTAAGGAGTACTCGAGGAGTGGAGTAGGAACGAGGAGTGAGCTTCGTTGCCGAACCACTATAAATCCTTGGTGTTCGTTTGATCTTTCTTTACCCTTAACTCTTTACATTCCTTATTACTTTTTGCATGTACATGTGTTAATATTAGATTAGCTACACTATCATTCTTTATTCTTTGTGGATATATTTTTGTTAGTATTAGTTTAGCTACACTATCATTGTTCATATTTGTGCATAAGAAGATTTCACATATTTCCTCAAGCCTAAGTTTTTTTTGAAAAAGGATTTTTGGAAACCATATTTTAACAAGTAAATTTTAAGAAACTATTCAACCCCCCCTTCTAGTTTCTACAATGAGGTTTCGGGGGAATTCTCGATAAAATCAGTTAGATCCTTTATTGATTATTCGATCTTGCCTAAAGAGGACTTTCCTACCAGATGGGCAAATGTGATTCCTATTAAGGTTAATTTTTTGACTTGGAGAGTTCGTTTGGATAGTCTCCCCACTCGGTTGAAGCCTTCTCTAAGAGGAGTGGAGACTCCTTCCATTCTTTGTTCTTTATGTAACATATCAGTTGAATCGACTTCACACTTTCTTTTTTCATGTTTGTTGGCTCGTTAGTTGAGATCTAGATTCGTACGTTGGTGGGAGTTAGAAGATATTGTCATTGAGTCTTATGAAGACTCGCTTGTGTGGTTCAACAATGTACGCCTTTCTATGAAAATAAAGGAGTTGTTCAAAGGTGTTAATTATGTGATGTGGTTGTTAATATAGAGATTCGGGAATTTTGTCATTTTTTGGCGCCTCGTATAGAACTTCTTTTTGAGGATCTCATTCATTTCTCTTACATTTGGTGTTCTAGTCGATGTAAATATAAAATCATTCGGGTTGCGTAGAGGAAAAATCCTAGTTCTGTTAGCTTGTAATTTCTTCTAGCTTCTTTCTAGTCTTTTAATAAAATCGCCAACAAAAAAAATTCAAGTTATTCAAGTTGAGTTTGAGCCTTTTTTGAATATTAATCGAGCTGCGTTAAAACTTGGACGATTAAATCTCGATGAGCTATCGAGCTCGTCGAGCTCGAGCATACGTTATAAGTTTGAGCCGAGCTCATGACTTGTCAAATTTGAGCTCGATTACAAGCTTAGAAGTTAGAAAGAACCTCTTTTTATGTTATGCTAAAAATTTACATTTCATTGTAACTATGGGAATAAAGTATACCGATATATATATATTACATCAAAGGGTATGATAACGAGCACCCTTATCGAATCTGATGTGAAATGCTCGTCGAAACTTGTCGCGACGAGCCACCACACCCCCATCTCCTCGCCGACCAAGCTCCCTGGTGGTTTAGTCGATTAAACGACACAAAAAACACATAAACACCTTGGTCCATTAGCCTCAACTAAACCCCTTTTTAATTTATTCTTTGTTTTAATGTTTGTGTGTGTCTAAGTGTATGAAGTGTGTGTTCCAAGGAAGAAGTTACTATTTGCTTTTTTTTATACAAATCTATTTATAATTTTTATTTTTATGGTTTGTTATTTATCATTTTTTGGTTTAAATTTACTAATTTTGTGTGTGTTCCAACGAAGAAGTTACTATTTGTCTTTTTTATACAAAATTTATTTATAAAATTTTTATTTTTATGGTTTTTTATTTATCACTTTTTGGTTTAAATGTATTAATTTTGTAATTTTTAACGCTTTTTGTTTAGTTTAGTATTGTATTTATATTTATGTATTGTAATTTTAATTTAATTAAATGAATTATGATTTGTGTGAAAAATAAAAATGAAAACAAAATTGTAAGTGAATGAGGTCAAAATAATAAAAAATTGTATTTTTTTGTGTCGTGTTAAAATAATATGACGCTAAAGTAACAGTACGAAAAGGCATGACTCCTCATCATACCCGCTCTTGTATCATGAAGTATCTTGTAATGCTATGTGTTACAAATGAGAGGTGATTTGTATACTTTTCAAATTGATTGACACACTTAAACTTAGTGTATCTTGACATTTATACCTTATAAAAGTAAGAGAAGAGTTATTTTGGATACCATATTTATTTTAGATACCAAATGACCCATTCCAACCATCAATCTCTATCTCATCTAATGGATAAGATTAAAAGTATTTAATTATTTTACTTATTTTTATAATTTAAATATCTCCTAAACCGTTAGGTATTAAACGAAAAAAATATACGATCGCGACGAGAATTTTATAAGCTTTCTACAGATATGCATTATGATATACTTTTGAAGAAATTTTTTTTTTGTCTTTTTTTTTGTTTTTTTTTAATTTGCGTAAAATATCATACTGTATATGATAATAGTGTTTCATCATCTATGATATTTGTTTATATCTATACTACTTTATAAAGTATGTGGGACCTTCTTAAAATAGCAAGGCTGAAAATTCAGACTTTTTTACCTACTAAATAAAGCAAGTTGTTAATATCTTCATCAAAATGATATACTATAACCTATTCTAACAACCTTTTGTAACAACCTTTCAAAATAACATTTTTTCTTTTAAATTAAAAATCTTTTTATTTATTTATAATTTTTATAATATAATTTCACTATATTTTTATAAAATTTTGTGTTTTTTAATTCGATATTCATTTTGATATATTTTTATTAACTTTTAGTCTTTTTTAATTTTAATGGGTTTTTTAATTCAATTTTTTATAACTTTACAATAAGTAAGAGATTAATATTTGTTAGTCTCAAAATTCGTTATTAGATACTCGCCGCCGTATTGCGCGGGTACCATTCTAGTCATATATGATAAGTTATATCATATATGATACTAGTGTTACTATCATATATAGGTGCAAACAACCTTTAAGTGGTCACGCCAACCTTTTGAAAAGGGAGGTCTTTACATGATTTGAGTCTGTGTGGCGGTGGGCTCAAACCCCGTGGATTAGTCGACCAATGAGTCGGAAATCACGGTTACAAAAAAAAATCATATATGATACTGAGTATCATATATGATATTTTTCGACAACGAACAAAAACGTGAAAAAAACGAAATTTTTTTTTGTCTAAAGTATATCATATAACATATTTGTAGAAAGATAATTAAATGTCTGTCGTAATGGTATATTTTTTTTCGCATAACGATTAACGGTTTAAGAGATATTAATTTTTGAAGAAAAAAAAGAGGAAAATGAGTTTTTCATTTGATCTTATCTATTGGATAAAGATGAAGATGGGGGATAGAAATTAGCCCATTGGTATTCAAATGAAGTTTAATATTTAAATGAACTTAAATATAAAAGTAAACATAATTAGAACTGATCTAAAGATATTATATATATCAAAACAAATTAAATTTAAATATTTAATTAATTAAAAAAATGTGCAAATTACAACCCGTTACAAACACTACGTAATTTTTTATTAAAGTAACAAGTTATAAAGCACTTGAGACTTGGAGGGTGTGTTGTTTCTAGAAAAGTGGATGATAATAAGCAGACAGGCTGGGTAGGTTTGCAAGTTGGTTAATTTGTCTTTACTTGAAACACTTGCCGTACCGCGTCTGAATGTGTGAGTTTCGTGTCCATGTTGTTCACCTTTTTAAATTATTATACTCTATATTTTTTGCACACGATATATTTTTTTTAGATAGTGATACGCAAAGTTTCGTATAGAAAATATCGCGGGAGGTGGGGCATGACGACATGTTCAAGCCTCACGTTTTAGAAGTTATGATGTAACAATGACGTTTTTTAAAACGTGGACAATTTTTTAATACATTAATAAATATCGAGTTTACAAAAGTTGCTATCAGTTACGAGTTACAACCTTATATCTTTTAATTACGTTATTAACTTTGTACTCAAACTCCATTTAGGCTTAAAAGCTCAAATACAAAATAACCTAATAATTAGTCCAAATACAAAATAACCCAAAATTTTTGCAAAATAAACAAAAAAAAGGCGTCACGCCTTGTCATTTTGCGCGCCTTTGCGTGCCATTTGACGCCTTGACTCGCGTCACGCTCAGAACTCACACAATTATGTATATCGTAACGGCGATGTCACGCCTCACACCTAAGCGGCGCCTTAACGGCGCAAAGACGCGACTTTTAAAACCTTGATAACTAAGATGTCAATAGGTTCGAGTTTCGATCCAAATCTCAATTTTATAAATCTTATAAAATCCGAATAAATTGAATTAAAAATTATTATTAGATTAATTTGACTCGTAACTTATAATTCGATATTGTTATTCGGTCGAATTTCGGTTAAATAATTTTTGTTATCAAATCAATCCAATAAAATCTGAAAAGTAATATGTCGTAAGTGAAAAGTTTAATGTATAACCTTTTTTTAGGATAAACTCAATTAATCAATTGTAGGAAAAAGTTCAACGCATATATTCAATCAACCAATCACAACTACCAATTTTTATCATTTAACAACAAAACTCATTTTTAAAAAATTAAGTATCTCACAAACCGTTCATCGTTACGTAAAACAAAACATATCATCGCGACGAGAATTAAATCATCTATCTATCGAGGGGCACATGTATATGCTTTCGACAAAAAAAATTTTCGACTTTTTTTCTTAAGTCACGTTTGAGAGAAATCATATATGATTCGTCACGAAACATATATGATTTTCAGAAAATCATATATGATTCATATCACGAATCATATATGATTTTCTGAAAATCATATATGTTTCGTAACGAATCATATATGATTTCTCTCAGACCACTTAAGAAAAAAGTCGAAAAAAAGTTCGTAGAAAGTATATACATGTACCCCTCGATAGAAAGATGATTTAATTCTCGTTGAAATGGTGTATTTTTTTTCGTTTGACGATTTACCGTTTGTGAGATATTTATTTTTTTGAACGACAGTTTGGTGCAGCGGAGTATCTTGCGTGCCACCGAGGCATCAAGTCTCTCGACCGGAGTTCGAATCATCTCACGAAGAGAATATCAACCCCCATGCTAGCCATCCAGTTTCCCATTAAGGGGTTTCAAGGCATTGCGATGGGATTCAAACCCGGCTTACATGGGGAATGACAGGAGTCGAACCCCTTACCTCCCCCACATAGAGACTATAACCAAATGCATCCATCCAACTGAGTTAGACTTCATTTGCAAAAAAAAAAAGTGGTGTTTAAAAAATGGGTGATTATTATTGGTTGAATAGGTATATGCTAATTTAAGGGTTTACATAGATCTTAACTCATCAATTTTTTTCATCTAATAAAAATCCAATTTTTTAGAATAAATAACTTACAACCGTTAATCGTTACGCAAAATAAAACATATTATCGTGACAAGAATTAAATTATCTTTCTATCGCGAGGCACATGTATATACTTTCACCGAACTTTTTTTTTCTGAGAAAATCATATGTGATTCGTATCACGAATCATATACTGTATGATTTGGATATGATTTTGAAAAATCATATATGATCCGTGATACGAATCATATATGATTTTCTCAGAAAAAAAAAGTTCGTCGAAAATATATATATGTACCCTTCGATAAAAAGATGATTTAATTCCCGTTGTAATGGTATATTTTTTATCACTTGACGATTTAACTTTTGTGAGATATATATATATTTTTTTAAAGTGTAGAAATTGGTTTGAATGAATGTAATTAGTTGATATAATTTATGCTAAAAATATGTATAGATTGAACTCAACTTTATGTAAGTAATACTCTCTTAGTCTCATAATAATAGTCTATCGATAAAAAATACGCAGTTTAATAAAAACAACACAAATTTCAGTTTTCTCTATCTTACTTATTACACAATGACAATTTTAACCATAACCAATTAGTTAAAAACTTATTTATTATCTGTAATATATCTTCAAATAAAAGTAATATGGTAAACTTAACTTATATTTTTTATTTATTTTTTAAAATAAATTATTAATTTAAAACGTTGTACCAAAATAACATACCGAATTATTAAATGAGACGGAGGGAGGCTTTTTTAGTAAGAGATAGCTAAAGTAGTAATGTTGTAGAAAAAAAATACTTCGAGTTAAGAATCAAAGTATACTAGCTAGTTATGATGAGCCACGTTTTGCATGCAATCAAATATTAGTTTGGATTCTAACTTATCGTTTTCTTCCCTTTCAAGATACGATGTACAATCAATGATGAATCAATCATCAATTCATCATAAAGATATTGTCTGCAAATTATCAAGGATTTTTTTAAATGTGAGACCGTTAAAAAGTCAAATTTTTATTAAATAATTCGAGTTTGAACTTGAGTTTGAGATTAAAATTTACTTGATTAAATCAAACATTTTTTAAGTTCAAGCTCAAAAAATAACTCGAAACATATATCACATTCAAGCTTGAGTTTTTGAGAGTTTGGCTCAAACTCTTATCAAGCTTTAATAAAAGTATATTTTCATTGATAATACATATAAACATCTAAGAATTAATTTGAGTATATATTAACCTAATTATAAGAGTTTATCTTTTATATAATAGAAAAAATAAATTATTTCAGAAATTTCACAAAAGTGAAGGTTTAAGAAAAAGAAACTAAACCAATCAAAATGTTTGATTTTGACACTTAAGCAAAATTATGTTATCTGGTTGGCTAACAAAAAATCAAAATTGAATATAATCTGGTCAAAATTAGATAAATTCCTTAGTTAGTAGTAGAGCTTTTGCTAGGAGACTAGAGAGGCAAGGAGTGCGCCTTCGATAACTCCTCTTCACGACTAATGTGCTAAGTGAGATAACGAGTCATCTGTCTCATTACTCCTCAACTTGTTCGATTCTTAGTCTAACATCTCTCGCTCAATGTTTTCGTCTCAACCATAATGTGTGATAACGAATGATACTTGAGAGATTGTACTAAGAAGTTGTGTGGGAAAAATGAAAGGACGATAAAAGGGTATTTATAGGAAAAAAGTGGCCGTTGGATTAATAATTCTAAATTACTGTACAATATATAATTTAAAAGTACAACACTGTAATTATTAAAGTTACAATACGAAATTAAAAAAAAAACCACAATTGTCCTAATTGTATATTTCATGTAGCCAAACATTTTTAGTGTTCATTTGTTGTTTTATTTTTTATGCATTTCTAAATAAAACATTATGCATCTTATAATCTTTCGTGGATTCTTGTTTCAAAAAAGTATCGAATAAAAGCACGAATCTCTTGTGAAGTGTCATTGCATATCACATATCACATATGCTTTCCTCAGATCATCTTTAGTTGTGGGTGTACTGTCAAATTGTATGGATAACTCAACAATCGCTTTATGTCTAACGCTATTTCGTCAATTATTTTTTTAACTAAAATTTTGATCTGATCAATGGTATGTGAAAATAAACAAGTCATATCAGATGTTTACTTAGAATTAAGTGTGAAAGTTTAGTACATTTGCTGTTAGTTATAGAATGAGAGTATAATTCTTTTAAATTATTAAATGTAATAAATATAAAAGAGTATACGATCATGTCTTGAAATTAAAAAGTCTTTTGTTTTTTTTTTCTCACTGCCTCGCCGAGAGTTCAAATGGCGAGAAAATGTAATATGATTGCGAGCCAGTAGCAAGACGCGACAAACTGCCACGTAAGAAACGACGAGCTCATCTACCCAATACCTTATTCTATTAGGGTGTGTTTGTTATGGACATATGGGAATTAAGGAAACACTAGTATATGCATTAAAGTGTTTGGTTAACAAGGAAAGAAATCAAAATATGAATTCATACCCATTAGGTCATAGGAAAGGTCATAGGAGGAGGAAGAGGTGAGTTTTCTTGATCATTCATGTGAGGTAGATTTATATCTTTGGGTAAGGTTATTAAGACCCTTCTAAAAACCCATCTATATCTTTCTTGGGTTTTGTATTTTTTTATTTTTATCTTTTTATAATTTTGATTTTGTTATAAAACTGTGAAACAAAAAATACGGAATCAAAAAAATTAAGTTTAACAAGTAAAAACTGTTAAATTGACAAAAATACAGAAAAAACAGATAAAAAACTATCCAGAAAATAACAGGGGACAAAAGTACCCTTCCTCACCTACAAGAAAGTACACATTATTCACATATCTTTGTCCCCTCCAATTTAAAGTAATTAAAACACAATTTTTTTTTTTAATTTCTGTTTTATATTTCTGACAATTTAACAATTTTGACTTACTAAATTTTATAATTCTCATCCGTACTTTTAGTGTATTAATAAAATTATAAAAATAAAAAAAGAAAAAAACAAAAAAGTAAAAAAAACAAAAAAAGGGTATAAATGATTTTTTTTATGTCTTTCGAGATTCGGTCCTACACTCCTACCTGTATATCAGGTTGTTTTCTGCTTTTTAAGGTTTCTCTTGCAACTTGCATATGAGGGCGTTCTCAATTCTGCTCCAGTTATTTTCTGATTATGAACCCAAAAGATTTCGTGCAACACCTTTTTTTTTCATCATTAGAATAAATTATAATATCTAAGATACTTTCAAGAATCCTAAAGGTATTGAACTACTAGTATATAATTTATAGATATTTTGCTTATTGAATATAATCAACTTACGATCTTACATCATTAAAACATAGAATTATATTTGAAGCACACTTTATTACTATTTCCCAATAACATAGTATTACACAAAATACTTTAGTGATAACATAAACAATGACACCACTATTGTCGTCATTTATATTGGACTAGTCTATTACAACTAGTGTTCAAACTTCAAACAACTTGGCCTGTCAATTTTTGCTTTATGTTATGCCACTTACTAAGATATGTTAGCAAAACGGAACCATGAAACAAAACAATCAGTTATACTTACGATAAACAAAACAATATAATACAAACACAATTTAAAAAAACTGATAGCATTTAACACAAATCTAATAAAAATTTAAAGTTTTTAATAATTAGACACTACCAAAAAAATAATCAATTGGTGTCCCATGACCCCCGGGACCACGACCCATTCTAGTTCCGTCCCTAGGTGTTGGAACCAACTATTAAAAATCATTATAGACAGCCATGACAAGTATAGTAAAACTATAAATCGTTTCTAACTAAATTGGTAACTCGATTCCAGTTAACACATTTTATTACTGAATTGTCAATGTTGTTGGCATTCATATGTAATTTATTAGTTTCATCATCAATACCAGTTTTCTATAAATGCAATAAATAAATAAAAACTTGAGTTTCTTCTGCATTTTCTCATTTAATTCATTCCTTGTCTTCTGTATCCAAAGAAAAAAAAAACTTGACAAAAAGTGGATATGAGACTGATCTGCATGAGTTACCTAGTTGATCGATTCCAAATTTAGTGTGTCGCTCTTAAAGATGACTTTTGTTTGCAGATCTTGTTTATGTTATGTACGATTTCCGTCTGAATAATGCATAGCAAAAGTATGTAATCAAGGAAACAGGACCTAGGATAATCACTGCAGATTAATTTTATTCAAATTGCGACGATACAACTTCAAAAAGACTAAACAAGGAGAACATAGATGATAATTTGAAAGACAACAATAAGACACAGTTTGTAAGACGACGCATAACAATTTAAACATAGCTATCAAACAAGGTTGACATTTGTTTCACTTTGGAACATTCTTTCGTTTTCTTCCATCTTTGCAATCATATCATGTAGATATAGAAACAGGCGAGCTAATTTTCCTGTTCGAGGTTCAATTGATGCTGGATCATCAGCAAATTTTCGCAACACCTCTTCCATCTCCATATGGTTATTTTTGGCCCTAAGAGATTGCAGCTGTTTGTACTTTTTAGCCAACAAACTATCAAGGAACATCCTATGGCTTACAGCCTTCTTTTTCCTTTGTTCTTCAGGCAGACTCATGAAACTTGACATCGTGGCCTCAACTATTTCTCTTGATGGCCACGACATCATGTTGTTTGTGCCTTGATCGTCAGTGCGTTCACAAATTACCATGCACACCTCGGCTCCACACAACACACTAATGGCATTTAGACTCTTGATCAAACCCTCCTTCCTCCTCTTAAATGCAGCTTTTCTCTTGCTTTCATTGACAATTCTAGCTAGTTTAACTCTACCCCTAATTCTTGTCATATTTTGGTAATTTTCGAATGAAAACAATTCCTTTAGAATGCTATATATAAGGATTTACATTGTGGTTGTTGAGATAAAAACAATGGAAATTTAATTATACCATTTATTAAAAATGAGTTGGCATACTTTTTTAACTCTATATTTAGACAAAAACAAAAAATGTGATCTCAAAACTAATATGTTGCGTTTATCATGAGCAAAGGTCACATGAATTCTGTTCTAGAGGATATACAAGTATATATAACCTGTTTGAGCTCCATATTGGTCTATGTCACATGGATTTTGTTTATCGGATCACATGTTTTTTTTATTTGCGCTACATGTTAACAGGCAATATACAATCGTAAAAGTTCAGAAATGATCATTCTTAGCATTAAATTGTAGTTAAAGTAGAGTGATCAATTTCTATAAAATTTGTAACTTTATTATACCAAATCATATTATAGTGTTTATGCAATATTAAATGAATCTATAGTTTTAATTTTGCAAACATTGATTATTAGTTAGAAAAACATCAACTTTTGGCTTACCGCAGGTTAAGTTTGTAACATTTGACAAGTATGGCACCGAGTGTTTAGTGGTATGTGAGTTGCCCACGGTAGTTTAATAACGTTACAGAAAACTTGTTTGACAAACATGTAGAAAAACATTGATTTTTACCCATATTGGAACAGCTCGAAAATTAGAGTTAGCGTAACACCCCATAAATTATAAACATGTAGAAAAAGGAAGGTGCTGATATTTGCCGCAAATCAAAAGCCTACATGAATGCAAATATCAGCACGATTTATCACACCTAGCGTTCAGAAGATAATTAAGTAAATGCCCCATTAGTTTGAGTTCAAGCCATTCTATTGGCTAATGCTGTAGCAAAGAAACTGACAAATACCAATGTACTCAGAAGTTATTAGAGGTAAACTGACGTCATATATGGTTGGATCAGAATTATAATCATCTATTTATATTCTTGAGTACCTTGCAAAGAGTTATATATATGTAGTTATAATGGCGTGCAAAGGGAGGTGTACCTGTGACTGTAAAGCAGTTGCTTTTCTTCTAAGCTGGTTGAAGCGATTTTCCCGAGGATTTAACGAGTGATAACTAGTGCTGGAGGCCTGGAGCGAAAAGTCCTTTCCCTTGGTTAACATTTCCGATCAATGTCTTAATAACGGTTTCCCACTGACTTTGACCCAGGCTGGTGTAGTCTTCGAGAGCATGGTGGAATAGTCCTCACCAGGTCGACCAACTTCCATAAAAGGAAGAACAAAGCCCTCCATTTGGAGGTGGTGTGATTACTGAAGTATTATTAAGATAAGCTGAGCCTTCAAAAAGGTTCACGGGCTTCTTCTGTCAAGTTTGTAAGTTGCGTTTATTTGTAGTTTTTATATGATCTTCTCTAAAAGATTCGTATTTAGGAGTTCACGTGTTACAAGTACCACAATTGGAATAATAGCTGCGCTATCACCAATACAGGGACAGAACTGTTTCATTTATGAATATCATGACGCAAGAAACTTTACAATATCAACTTACACGCAAACTTCATTAATAAAGAAACGGAAAAATAGCATAAAATTACAAGGGTGATTGTCAAATTTATGCAAGTGCGCTCTCTCTGTATTTCTGTTGCTGCAAAAACTAAATTTGCCACCTGCGCACTACACCGTGTGAATTTACTGACCTTATTGCTATATCCATATCCAATTTTAACAAGAGGAATGGAATAACATACCACAAATTCAAAAAGTAACCATAATGAGAGATCTGCACCTCCGCTACCCACAAGATGACCTGCAGGATCCACATCAGATGGATCGTTATCGATAACTTATTGATGTTTCACTCTTTTAGCTACTTTTCTTTTTTATATGGAACTATACATTTTCTTTTCATTTTGGACACACAAAATGGGATAAAGAAACGCCAAAATAAGAAACAGAACGAATCAGGTATGCAAATATACTTTTAGCCTATAATCATAGTCATGGAAATACACAAGCTGCAAATATACTTTAAGTGGGTGTTTGGATGTGCTTATTAAAAACAAATTATTCGTTTTGAAAACTCCATTTTGAAAAATCATCATTTTGAAAACTCCATTTTAAAAAATAGTGTTTGGATTTGATATTCCAGTTTGAAATCGCAATAATCAAATAATCACTTTTTTGAGTGTTTGGCAAATTTGATTATTTTATAATAAACTCCATTTTGAAAGCTTACTTTTCTAAAACTCCATTTTGAAACTGAAATAAGTAGCTCCCCACAAACTTTTTCAAAACTCCATTTTAGAGCTTCTAAACGCAAATAATCACTTATCTCCATTTATTACCCAAACACTTTTTTTTAACTTATCTCCATTTTGGAACTGAGATTTGGAGATAATCTCTTCCTAACCGCACATCCAAACACCCCCTAAGCCTATAATTGGACACACATAATGAAAATATACTTTGACCCTTTGAACCCATATGTTTAGCCCAACCTCTTTTCTTCCAATCTTAAATGTCAGATCATGGAAATGAGTCCCGAAAATGAGAGTACAATCAGGAAAACCATACTTTGTATTCTACACTGTACATTGCTTGGTCTTTTTGCAAATGTATCCAACATGCATCACACACAATATGGTTTGGTCTATCATTATCATGAGAACTGAGAGATATAGTAATACACAAGCTCAAAAGGACTCATATGCAATTATGCATAATTCAATCAATGTATAACGTTTGAACAATCTTAGTAAACGAAACGAGATACTTACAATTTCAGCTGATTAGTGTGGGGATGAAACATATTTGAACCAATCACCAAAAGGAATAAAATACTCATCCAGCTTTTCCGTTTTCTCTGTCAAAGAACCCTAAGTAGGTTAAAAGTGAACATGACTTACAAGAATTTCGTGACAACGGAGCTGATGTATCCAACCCCATAAGAACATAGGCGCACCTATCCATGCATACTATCGAAGCCTCAATTACTCAGGCCTGGACATTTGATTCTTTCCCTTCACAATGAACTCCACAACCAGATTCTTTACAAAGTCAAACACTTCAAGCACAACACAGAGACAGTGGAGCCGCAGTATAGAAACTGATTTAACAAAGATCACTTCAGTCAGAAAAGAATATCTGAACTCGATAAAAGTTGGAAGATGAAAGATTGAAAGTAATAGGATTTCATTTGGCAAAAGGCCTGATATAAAGCAAATAACTTTACATTTTCAAGTCTTGTTTCGGCTAATATAATGAAATAGCTATTATTCATAGATAGATTTGACATTTTGACCAAAGAAAAAAAAACATGGATCAATGTAAAAAGGGCTAATACATACACACAAAAATTTATCTACACAAAGTTTGCCCTTTCGAGCCTTCTACTATGAACCGTTTGATTTACTTTGTCTTTGATCTCATATTGGCAAAGTGGGTCAAGCAGAAAAAATTACTAGTACCAGAAAGGGAAATGGGTCAAATGAGTTGTAAGTCGCCCTAAATCTATTATTTGATGCATACAATTTGTAATTTCAAAAAGAGGTAATTGCACCATTCGTCCATGTGTTTTCGGCCAAACCCTTAGCCTCGTCTTTGATATTTTGTTTTTGCATAATTCGTTCTTATCTTGAAACTATGTAACACCATTCGTAAAAACTTATACAATGGCCCGATCATAAGTTCGCAACTAATCGCAGAATCGTAATAGTTCTTGTTTTCACTTGTTACAGCCTTAAAGGACTAATGATAAAAGTACCATTTCACAACATCATCAATTACTTACAACCTATGCAAAAGTTGCATTAAAAGATAAGTGGTATAAGCAAAGATAAGTGGGCCAAAGTTTGTAAAATATATTCTGGTTGTGTTTTGGGCCAAGTGTTCATTGAGAAAATGTAAATTGGGCTGTATATTTCAAGTGATATGATATGTTGAGAATCAATCTTTTATGGTTACATCATACTTACGTAAATTATCAAAATCTGGTTGTTTTATACATTGACTAACCAAACCAAGGTGAAAGTTATTAATACAAGATTTAAAATTCGATATTATGATTAGGGATTTAAATTTTCCAAAACCTAAATCCACAGGTAAGATTGAAGAAACACAAGCCCATAAAATGGGAACAAATTAGTTGTTATCGATAGATCAACCGGCCTTTTATTTATGCGTAACACACATCAACTACAAATTGTAGGATATGTTACATTATTTATAAGTACATAGCTAGACACACCTTTAAATTAAAGCAAACATACAAACCTATGATACAACTTAGTGAGATATACTCACCAGGAAAAAGTCTCCAACACCTTCATAGTTTAGTTTCTGTAAACCGAAGACTATGGAGTAAAAAAAAGGCACACTTTATGTTACATTATTCATGCTTACCGGTAGATACTATTGGACCTTGCTTTTCTTCGATCAGTAATCCCAGAGATTCCCTCCACTAGAGTTATCTCCGCCATAGCCGGGTGAATTGTTGTTATCCCTTGGTGGACTTATCATCATTCCCTGAGCCATGTCCGATAACATATTTGGGTTACCAAATACATCTTCATGGTCCATATATTGTCCATGAGGGTTGTTGGTTCCTGTCCCACTTGAGCTCCCAGCACCACTTTGATTAGTGGGAGCTCGAGCTGCAGCAGCTCTAGCTGCTGCAACTCGAATGTCATCGGGAGTGGGACACTCAGGAAGCACATTATTCAAAATAGAGTCAGGAAAGTTTAGTATGGCATAGGTACCTTTAAGTGCCAATGCAGCTACATCATAAGCTGCAGCTGCCATTTCGGGGGTAGGGTACGTGCCTAGCCATATACGAGTTGGCTTGTTTGGTTCACGAATTTCGGATACCCATTTTCCAGCTCGACAACGAATGCCATGGTAAACCGGGTGGCGAGTAGAGGAGCTGCCAGCTGCTACAGGAGGATTATTGTTGTCATTCTCGGGTTGCTGAGAAGCAGATGAATTGCGGCGTCTTCGGTTAGCCATGCAATGTACGTTGTGTTATGTTATGGTTGGATGATATGATAACAAAATTTACAGCTAGTTATATAACCCAAAAAATAAGCTATGTTGGCTGGTCAGCTTCACTGTTAAGTGGGCCCAGGTTGGTTCTAAACCTTTGTACCGTGGCGAGTTCGCGGATGCCTTATTTAAGGAAAAGACCGACTTTTCCAGATTTGGAAAGTTTTATCTACAGTCCTTGACCTCTAAAAATTTAAACAAGTACCGAAAGACCCCTATATGAAGTAAAACTTGATTCTTAGAAAGTAATTCAAAATTATTTTTTTTTCTCATGTGTCTCTAAGTATACGGGTGATTCGGCGAGGTTTTTTCTTGTTTAGGTCATCCGCATAAGGGCGAGAAGTCTAAATAATTACAATCTTCATCCTGCCTAGAATCAGAAGAATTCGTTGTTTAATGTTATATTGAAATGTATGTGGTTATCGGAATCTTAGAGTGCCCCTTTTCATCACTTACTTGAATACTTGAAAGTAGGGTAAAGCACAGTCCAAATTTTGTGTTTAATCGGATCGATCCGATTTTTTTAGTCCGATTCAGTCTCAGGTCCATAATACTCATCCCTACTTGAGGATACGTTTCCATCAGGTTTTAAAACTGAGACATCTTAAATATATAAGGGGCCTAAAGAGTACGAGAATCTGCTTCTTAGTTATGATATTTTCACATGAATTGTTGGTCGATCAGCTGATTCAATAAACATGGTCTGGTCATTTGATCCAGAAATACCTTTTTATTTTATTTTTGCTACAATAATAAAATGGTGCGATAGTTATAAATTAAAGTGGATATTATTTCTGTTAGATTAAAATTTTTAATTAGTAAAGATAGGATTCTAAAACACCACAATATAACACAACATGTTGTAAACTAGAAATATAAATTAGATGTAAACTACATTTATAAATTGATTGTTTTTGCGATATTTTTAGTTATAAATTGATTGTTTTTGCGATTTTTTTAGTATTGTTGATATAGAAATAAAAGACTAAAACCTAATCGAGTGATATTATATATATCGACTCAATCGAGTGTAAGATGAAAATCATACAAAAACCTATCAAATATGTTATAAAATATATATTTATGTGTATAGAACCGGCTCGACCAAATGGCTAAACTAGTTAAACCGGTGGCCCGGGCCGGTCAATCGACCGAATCAAGTAAAAAATCAGGTTTTAAAACTAAGTAATTGAATACAGAAAACCATTTGTACCTTCTATTCGTCTTAGATTAGATGGGTTTACAAATAAGTAAAATGGAAGGGTATATGTGATAGCTATGTGTAATATAAGGGGTGTGGGAGCTCAGTAGTTCTTTGTAGTGTTTTGCGGCTCGGATGATTTCAATATAATCTCATAATGGTGAAAATGGACACGTTGGAAAAGAGAGCAAATGCCATGGGGCCCTATATACCCGTTTGTCACTCGTAAAATGCATTCATATTGTAATTTCCACATATCATTTTAGTTTTCCAAGATGCAAATATTGTTATTGTGAGAAATGTTTAAGTGACCCTCACCCAAACTGATCGATCTCGCGAGTAGTATAAAAGGTAAGGCATGGTTACTAAATTAAGTGTTTTAGAAAGGAGGTTTCATTTAACCTTTTAAAAAAAGAAATATATGTTTTGATGCGTCTCTTAATAAGTAGTAAGAACTAAAAAGTATGATAAATTCACATTTTTTCTCTAAAGAATTACGAAACTAGACTATATTACAACTCTCTTTACCAAACTAGACCAAGTTTTCTTTTCTTATCAAAATAGACCAACTAGTGCACTAGCTTGTGCAACTAGGCGCACATGTTTGTGCATAATGGTGCATTTTGATGTGCATCTAGTGCACAAGGTGCATCTCACAGCATCTAGTGATTTGGTTGCAACATAATTTGGTGTGCATGTAGTGCACAAGGTGCATCTCACTCCATAATCTGATGGAGCATTTTGGCTAAGTGCACTAGGCGCACAAGATGGTATGCACTTAAATCACAATATACAAGAATGCACTAATTTTAGGCGCAACTTTTATTTGTTATGCACCATAGCGCAAGTGGTGCACCAAGGTGCACAAGATGCATCTAGGCGCGTATGTTTTGTGCATCTAGGCACATATTTCTTGTGCATCAATATGTTTGTGCATAGCTTTGTTTTATGCGCAACTTTTATTTCTTATGCACCATAGCGCAAGTTGTGCACCAAGTGCACAAGATGCATCTAGGCGCGTATGTTTTGTGCATCTAGGCGCATGAATTTGTGCATCTAGGCGCATATTTCTTGTGCATCAATATGTTTGTGCATAGCTTTGTTTTAGGCGCAACTTTTATTTCTTATGCACCATAGCGCAAGTTGTGCACCAAGTGCACAAGATGTATGTAGGCGCGTATGTTTTGTGCATCTAGGCGCATTAATTTGTGCATCTAGGCGCATATTTCTTGTGCATCAATATGTTTGTGCATCTAGGCGCATAGTGTGTGCACTAGGCGCACAAAACTGAATTTTGGTAGGTATCAGCGCACAATATTTGGCGCACAATTTTTGATGGTGCAACTAGTTTTCATTCGTTAGATTCTACAACTTTACGGCTATTATTAAAAGTCTAATTTAGTAAAAATTTTGTGCACGGACTAGTTTCGTATTTCAGCCAGAAAAGAGGCTATTTAGGAAATTTTCTCTTTTTTCTCGCTAAAAAGAAAGTAAACACCATTTTAATCGTGCAACATGAAAATTCAAATAGCACTAAAACAAAGTCCCTAAACAGTGAACCGCTAATTCGAAAACCCACAATGTTATCATATTCCTTATGTATTGACTTTTTTTTAACTTATGTTTTGAGTTCATATCTTCCTACACACATAATAATATCAAAAAAATTTTTTTTACTAATTCTCTCTCTGTATCTAAACCGTCTGTTCTGACACTTGTCAGGATCCTATGAGTAGGAAGATTTATAGGTTATTTTTGTAGGAGGATATATCATTTTTGTTCCATATATGTACAAACACAGGAGTGTTCAAAAAACCAAAATAAACCAAAAAACAAGCTTGAATCGAATTAACAATTAAATCGAATTTGTCAAAATCGAACCAAATCAAATTATAAATTCTGTTTTTGGGTTAAATAAAGGGTTTTTCTAACATGTGTCATCTAGCACATGTTAAGCCATGTTTATTAAACGCCAACTTTTTTTTTATATTCGAAAATACATTTAATTCACATTAAATATATTTAAAATTCACCATAAATAAATAACAATTTGCATTTAATAAGTTCAAACTTTACTTGTATACAAACTCAAACATGTATTTTAGAGAACATGTTAGAAATTCCCTATAATTAATTATTAAGCAAAATTTTTGATGAACTATGACGTCAAATAAATGTTGCAGCTGGAGTTCCCATTGCTGAGTGTAATAGAGCTAGACAAGAAACTTGGCTAATAAATTGTTCGAAGATTGAAGGCAACACGTTTTTGAATGGATAGTTAAGGGAACTTGTTAAAATTAGCAACACCGCAACGATATTGCACTCAACCAATCACCCCACGTGCTTTTATTAACTTAAGATCCAAACAAGATAGTCCCAACTGGGTGCTCTCAACATACAAAAGAAAAGATTGTCCCCAAACGGATGCAATCTGGAAATACAAGATCAATACAACCTAAAAAACTAAACAGATCCTAAGATTCAACGATTACATGTTTTAGTGAGAAAAAGTAGTGAGAGAAGAGAGAAAGAAGCAACGGCTGAAACTTCTATCATAACCCTAAAATGAGAAAAGAGTAGTATAAGTACTCTAGCATCTTTGAAGGGTTGGCAACATTAGTCCCTACATAATGAACAAACACATTAAAACCTTGAGAAATTACAAAAGTAACCCCTCAAGAAAGGAAAAGGTTGCAAAGAAGATAAAATTTAACACCCCCCCTCAAACTTTTTCTACAAAGGGGTTACTCATATGCAGCAGGTATAGCAACTTGTTATGTTGATAAGAACCCAAACCTTTGGTTAAGATGTCAACAATTTGATTTTCAGAATCAATCTTAATAGTTTTGATCAAACCTGAAGCAATTTTTTCTCTAATAAAATGCACATCAAGATCGAAGTGTTTGGTTTTCTCATGCATAACAGGATTGGCAGCAATCTGTATAGCAGAGCTATTATCACAGAAAAGAGAAACAAGAATAACATTTTCAACCTTCAAATCCTTAAGAACCTTAACAAGCCACATTACTTCACAAGTGACAGAAGCCATAGATCTATATTTTGTTCAGTAGAAGATCTAGATAAGGTGTTCTGCTTTTTACTTTTCCATGAAACAAGATTACCACACATAAAACACAATAACCAGTCATAGATCTCCTAGTGAGCTTGCACTTAGCCCAGTCAGAATCAACATAAGCTTTAACAAAGTTAGTGTTAGTCTTGGTAAAGGCAAGACCAGCACCAGAAGCACATTTCAAGTACTTAAGCACTATAAGTGCAACCTCAAGATGAGATTATAAGGGAGAATGCATATGCTGGCTCAAAAATGCAAAAAGTAAGAGATATCAGGCCTAGTGTGACACAGGTAAATCAGTTTCCCTACAAGCTTTTGATAAGCAGTAATGTTCTTAAGGTATTTATCATCAAAAGTTTCTTTATGATTTTAGATACCATTTTCAGGCATAGGAGTAGCAACAGGCTTGTAGGCAAGAAGCCCATATTCATGCAGCAACCCAATGCAATACTTCCTTTGATTTATACTTAAACCATTTTGAACATTCAAAACTTCAATACCAAGAAATTATTTTAGTTCACCAAGGTCTTTAATTTTAAACCTATCATTCAGTAAGGCTTTGACCTTAGAAATCTCACACAAGTTGTTACCAATCAAGACAATATCATCAACATATACAAGAAGGGCAAGAAAGACATTGTCCTTACTTTTAACAAACAAAGACTAGTCATTTTGGCTTTGACTAAAACCATCTTCACATAAAACTTCAACAAGTTTTTTGTTTCACTGCCTAGGAGCTTGTTTCAAACCATAGAGAGAATTAACTAACTTACAAACTCTCTTTTCATTTTTGTCAAAAAAAACCTGGAGGTGGTAACATGTAAACATCTTCATAAAGTGCACTAAACAAAAAAGCATTGTTAACATCTAACTGAAACAAACTCCAATAATTTTGAACAACCAAATTAATGAGACATCTAATAATACCCATTCTGACAGTTGGGCTGAAAATTTTATCATAGTCAATACCCTCTTTCTGACCACAGTCCTTGACAACGAGCCTAACCTTGTATCTCTCAATCTCACTATCAGATTTGTATTTGATTTTATAAACCCATTTACTAGCTATAGCTTTTCTATGGGGGGCAGATTAGTGAGAGTCCAAGTACCATTGAGATATAAGGCTTCCATTTCACTGTTCAAGGCCTGAACCCAGTTTTTATCTTTAACAGCTTCACTAAAGCAACTTGGTTCATAGGTTTTATTCAAATTTGAAATAAAACAAGCATTATTAGCAGATAACCTAGTGTGATTAGCAAACTTGTTCAGGTCATATTTAACTCTGTTATCAAGAACATATTCATTAAGCTTGACATGCAATTTGGTGGTTCTATTAGACCTCCTAACAGAGGGTTCAGTACCCTTATCCTTTGTTTCATAATTGGCATCAAAAATAGGAACCTGGTTTTGAGAAAGGATGTTTCCCTTAGAATTGGAAGTTTCACGCGTTGATGAAGCAATATGAATACATTCAGAAGGCTGCTCCCTGCAGTATCAACTAAATGTTCCATATTTACCTCATTTGCTTCATCAGGTGATCCCTTTCCATCAACATATGGACTTAGGACATTTGGGGTGTCAGACTCACAAAAATTAAAGAATTTTTGATTATTTAAACTATTTTTTTTTATCAAAAACAGGAAGAGGTTGATGAACAACTTTCATTTTATAAGGAAAAATGGTTTCATAAAACTTAACATCTCCAGAGAAAATATATCTTCTATTATTTAAACTTAATAGCATATAAGCTTTCTTGGAAGAAGAATAACCTACCAAAACACATTTTTCATATCTAGAAAACATTTTATCATTATTATTTAAAATTGTAAAAAAAAGGCACCCAAATGACCTTAAGTGGGAAAGGGAAGGTTCTCTATTATAAAGCATACAAAAAGGTGATTTGCTAGCAAGAACAGAAGATATGAGCCTGTTAATTAGATAAGCAGCAGTAAGCACACAATCAGACCAAAAACAAGGAGGTAAACCTCCCTGAAAAAGTAAACTCCTAGCCAAATTAAGAATATGCCTGTGTTTTCTCTCAGCAATCCTATTTTGCTGAGGGGTATAAGCATAGGTGGTTTGATGTATAATGCCTTTTTCTTTAAAAAACACATTCATTCTTTGATTAATAAACTATGTTCCATTATCAGATCTTATAACTTTAATTCTTTTAAGAAACTGATTTAGAATAAGATTAACAAACTCAACCACATAATCATACGCTTCATCTTTAGTTTTGAGCAAGTAAATTCACACAGCTCTACTGTAGTCATCTACAACAGTAAAAAAAATATCTGAAACCTTCGCTTGTAGTAACCTTATATGGACCCTACAAGTCTAAGTAAATAAGTTCACCTAGACATGTGGAAATATGATCACTCAAAGAGAAAGGCTCCCTGGTCTGTTTAGAAAAATGGCAAACATCACATGGTTCATTATGGTCTGGTTTAGCAATTTTCAAGGAACATTTTAAGACATTTAAAACTTAGTCAGATGGTGACCAAGTCTATTATGCCAAACACTTTTAGACATATGATAACACATGATAGAATAGTTTCTCTTAACATTAGGAGCCGTAGGGGGTGTTTGATAGCCTTTGAAAGGATAAGTTCAGAGGATAAATAAGAATCGCTCAGTGGTTAGATTGTTTGTTAGTAAAACTTCCATGCACTGCGTCATTCATATTAAGTCTGATTCATTTGATATTGTGGATGTGCAATATCATTCAGTGAGCAAATATCTCAATATTTACTACGTGTTGTATCTCCATATCATTTATTTCAAATGAATCAATTTTAATTATTTTTAAATTGAGGTCGTTATTTAAACTTAACACAATAAATTTATAAATATTCTATTATTTCCAAATCAACAATACATATATAAATTTTAAATATAAGTAAAATTATTATAATCGTACAAATGAAAACATATTTTGATTTACAACAAGCTGATGAAAAATTATAATTGTTCACACTGCTATTTTGATTAGTGTTTTTCTAAACATTTGATATGTATTTTCATCTTATTTGAAATTTTTCTATAAAGATTTTTATTTTTTTATATAAAACTGTACTGGATATTAAATTAATAGTTTCAGTCCGTTCAGATTGTTCATTCAGAACAATTATCAAACAATCATTTTCACTCAGAATCAAGTTCACTCAACATCTTAGAATCATTCAGCAACTTTGAATCGTTTAGCGCTAAATCATATTTTTTTATCAAACAACCCCTTACACTCAGTGTCAAACATATAGAAACCACCACATTCTCTACCAGTCCCCAAAATGTTCTCTTTTTTCAAATCCTGAATGACACAATCATATTCATTAAAACCTACATGTAACTTACTATCCTTAATCGTTTTGTTAACAGACAAGAGATTAATAGTGTATTCTGGTATAACCAACACATCAAACAACACAACATTACTGGTCAACCTTAAAGTGCCAACATTTTTAATTTTAGCAACAGTACCATTAGGGTGTCCAACATTTATATTTAAATCAGAAATATCAATCACACTAGTCATGTTTTTAGTTGTAGATGTGATGTGTTGATTTGCCCCAGAATAATTGATCCAACCAAAATGAAAACAAGAATCCCCAACTTTGACATTAACATTAAAGCATTTGTAAAAATGATTGTTAAAAAACACATTGGCATAAAAGAAGGTATAATTAATACCTGACATGTTAGACTGACCACCAGAACTACTAGAAGAACTATTTTCACCAATTAAACTCATAAATTTAGCAATTTGATCATTAGAGAAAGGTGTAAAAGCACTGTTAATAGAATCACTAGCATTTTGAAAATCAACATTCTTACTAGTAAGACTCTTGTTGTTTCCTTTGTTATTAGAGATATTCTTGTTTTTAATTCCTTTTATAGCCACTGGGATAACCAATCAGCTCAAAACATCTATCTATGGTATGACCTTCATGCCATAGTTGTCACATTTTAAGGAATCATACTGAAACTTGTTATAAGAGTTATTCCCATTATAAGAGGCATTGCTACCAAAACTGCTATTGTTTCTATTGGTGTTATTCCCATAACTAGAGTTATTGGTAGTATTACCATAACTAGAGTTATTGTTACTAGAACCGAAATTTCTGTAAGGAATAACACCTCTATGTTGATCCCAAACTCAGATCTTAAACCTTTATAGCTTGTTTAAGGGTTGTGATAGAAAGAATAAATTCAATCTAACACTAGAGAAACTTTGCAATACAAAGTAACTAAACAAGATGCGGAATATAGTGTTTAGCACAAGAACAAATGATTAAGGCAAACGTTGAACTTTAATATATCAATGATATACGAATACCCAATAATGGTATTAGGGTTACAAAAACCTTAAAGTATAAAAATGAAAGACAATAGAGAAAGACACACTTTGCATGATAACCTAGTGAGTCATTTTATAGGCATAAGGACTCACGTACAAGATTACTACTAAAAAACTTGGAAAGTATCTCGGAGTAGTAACAGAAACGCGTAATAATCTATTCCAAGTTTATCTCTAGCGGCATGGCCTTTGACTTCAGCAGGGGAACCAATCCCCCTGCCTTTGTTATTTAGCAGGGGGAACTTACTCTAGCAGGGGAACAAATGACCAACTAGCAGGGGTAACAAATATACATAGATTTATTCCCAACACTCTAGACTCAACAGTCTTGGCAACAAAAGAGTTGACATGTGGTTTAGGAACTACAGAAACAGTACCCAAACCTCTATGAGACTCCTCACTAAAAACAATCACAAAAACATCTTTCACATCAGGCAAATTAGTTTGAGTAAGCAAAGTACTTCTAATTGTTTGATAAATTTCATCTAAGCCCATTGAAAATTGCATGAGTTTCATCAACTGATTATGTTTGCCTAACTCAGATTTAGCTAAACAAGTGCAAGGAGTCAGTTTAGTCAACATATCAAATTCTCTCCACAAAGAATTAAGTTTATGATAGTAGTTAGAGACAAACAAGCCATTTTGTTTAAAGTTGTTAATCTTTTGCACTAAATGGAACATAATAGAGCCATCTAATTTATCATAAGTCTCTTTTAATTCATTCCACACTTCAGCAACATTATCCGCACACACAAGACTAAGATAAAGATCCTCAGATATACTATTCAAAAGCCAAGATAGCACAACAACATTACATCTATCCCACTTACTAGTGAGAGGTTCACTAGACTCATAAGTGACCCTCAAACAAGTCCCATCAACAAAACTCATTTTATTTCTAGCATGAAGAGCAATCTTCATAGCATTAGCCCAAACCCTGTAATTCTTACAACCAGACAATTTAAAGCTATTCAAAGACCTACTGTTACTATCATTAGTTTGCAAATGAAGAGGGTTACTAACATCAAGACCATTAATCACATTACTACCACCACTACCATTAGTAAATTCATGAGCCATAACCACACACAAACAAACAAATCAACACAAGAAATAAAGAATAACAGAAAATGAAGATAAAAGACCTAAGTGTTCAATCAAGAACTCTAGTTCTAGATCTTGTACCACTTAGTTCTCAATATTACAGACCACTTATAGTGGTAGGTCAAGAGCAAGTACAAGAAAGAGAACAAACGAATAATAAAAAAAAAGATAAAAGCAATAGAAAAGAGTGTGAGGGGTGTTACATAACCAACATCATTTAGAAATCAGCGGAAAAGAGCACAAGAGTTACTCTTGATTCAAGTCTAGAGGTAACCCTAAGCAAAGAATCAAGAAAAACACCAACCCAGCCTCCAATCGAGTACCTGCAATGTCAGAAACACCAGAAAACACTTGGAGAGCAAAAGCCCCAAATTATGAAAAATTAGGGTTTTCAAAAAAACTTTAGATTAAAAAAAAATTAAAGATTACCCAGTAACAAGAAGCCTTATAAACAAAGTTTCCTTTATAATAAAAGAAAATAAACCAAAAAAACCTTTGAAACCCCCCAAAAATAATTTTCTTTAAAAAGATTAATGATCTAGTAATAATTAAACGAGATAGAACAAAAAACATTAAAACCCCCCAAAAAATACTTTTTCGAAAAAGTTTAATCTAGGATCCAAGGAGGCGCTCTGATACCATGTTAAAATTAGCAACACCGTAACGATATTGCACTCAACCAACCACCCCACGTGCTTTTATTAACTTAAGATCCAAACAAGATAGTTCCCAACTAAGTGCTATCAACATATAAATTAAAAGATTGTCCCCAAACGAATGCAATCTGGAAATACAAGATCAATACAACCTAAAAACTAAACAGATCCAAAGATTCGACGATTACATATTTTAGTCAGAGAAAGTAGTGAGAGAAGAGAAAGAAAGAAGCAACGGCCGAAACTTCTATCATAACCCTAAAATGAGAAAAGAGTAGTATAAATACTCCAGCATCTTTGAAGGGTTAGCAACGTTAGTCCCTGAAGAACTGCACAATGAAAAAACACAGTAAAAACCATGAGAGTTACAAAAGTAACCCCTCAAGAAAGGAAAACGTTGTAAAGAAGATAAAATTCAACATATTTTATTTCCTTAACCCTAATGATGAACATAAAATGGAAGGCATCAAACCTTCATCATACATTATGGACCGCGACTTAAATCAAGATATGCCAAATCTTGAATCTATGTCTAAAGAATATGAAATTATTTCAACTCGATGGATGGTAAAGCCAGTTCACTTTTGTGTTCAACACCAAAATTGAAAGTTAAGCTACTCAACTCAGTTCTTTCAATACAATCCGTCGAAAAATGAAAATAAAGAAGCCTGATGGAGATGAGAAATTAAAACAAGTTGAAGAGAATTAATAAGTGTGTAAACACTTATCCTTTTGCCACTAAAATCAAGGAAAAAACAAGACCTAATCATGTGTTTAATATCGTAAAAGTCGGAATTACGCGTGGTTTTGTGTTTTTGTTTAAAATAGGTACAAAAGATCAAAAGAAAAGAAAACACGGGATTTCACGGTCAAATGTTGAAGAAAAGATCAAGAAAGAGACCAAGACAAAGTCAAAGACCAAAAGTGTGCCCAAGTTCACGAAAACCGGCAAATCGACACGAGTTTAAAGAAATAATCAAGGAAGCCGAAATCAAGTTCGTTTATAGTGGATTTAATCTTTTTGAAGATATTCAAGCTTAGTGGGTCCCACATTTGTTGATCCCAAACTTAGATCGTTTAAGCTTGTGTATACAAGATTAGTTCAAGTAATACATGTAGAGAAACCTTTGTATATGTATAAAGTAATCTAAGTGTTATGCGGAATTAACACTTAAACAAGAACACACAAAGATGTAAACAAACTTTCACTTGATTAATAATAACGAACTTGCTTATAATGAAAGTGTTTAACGTATGAAAACTTATATTGAACAATAACCTAAAGGTCTTCTTTTATAGACATAAGAAGCCTTGTACAAGAGTCTACGTATCAACTATTCTAGGTAAAGATAATTATAGAAAATACAATGTTGAGCTTATCTTTACTAGAAACAAACTAGAAACAATATACGCGTAGACTAAATCTTTCCACCAGTGCTTGTCTTCAATGTATCAACGCTTACTTCTTCTTGTCAACGCTTGATCTGTCAGCGTTTGTTTTCTTCCTATCAACGCATGTTTTACTCTTGTCAACGTTCAAGTGGACTGGCTACATTTTATTCCCAACAAACCTCCCCTAAACTTGATATCTACTCTAGTAATCAAGTTTCTGAATAAACATTAAGAACTAGGAGGAATCTTACAACATTTATCATATTGGTAATAAATATGTCTGATCAAATCTTTGGCCACGTCACTTGAATAATCAATCTTCAGCTGTGTTGTCTTCATCTTCTCCAAAACTTCTTTGGACATGGAATACTGACCATCTACAAGTAGATACTCAGCAAACTTTATAGAGCTCAAATAATATACACCAGTAGCTTCAGTCTCATACATTCTCTTTGTAGATACTCAGCAAACTTTATAGACTGCAAGGTCCACACATTCTCTTGAATGTTGACCAAAGTTTTATTGCATTCACTGAAGTAGGAGCTTCAGTCTCATACTTGGCTTCCAACAACCTCCAAAGGTCTACCAAGTCTTCTCTATCAACACTTGCAAAAAGAGATATGAGTGTAGTAAAAGTGTGTACCTCTTTCCCATACCTGCCAATCTTCCAAAACCCACATTCATCTTCTTCATAGCTTATAATAGGGTTTCTGGAATCAAGAGGTAAAACTTGTACCATATCTGAAGCTTCCAATGGTGATAGCTTAATGCTCCTTCTTATAACAGCTTAACTTGGATTCAATCTATCCATATCTTTAGGAAACTCAAGAGGAACTCCCTTCTTCAAAGGTCTGGGAACTATCATTGCCTTCTTAAGCTCCATCTCTTCTGCAAGTTCTTCTTTCCTTTCATCAGAAAGAAATCTTAGAGTGTTTTCTTCCTGTACTCTTCCCAAATGGGATAAGCCTTGTACTCCAACTCTTCAAAGGATAATCCAATCATTTTCTTATAGGTCCATCCTGTTCCATGACATCTGAGTAGCATGTAGTACAACTCCCTTCTATCCCTTTTCAGCATTGAGAGAATATTGCTAGCTCTGTCTTTCAGAATTACCTTGCAGTCTTTTTGTACTCTTAGAAGAATCTCCAAACCCCATATCTTGTCTGAAATAGCCAAATCTGGATTCTCCATACACCTATCTTCCCATGCATGGTACATCTGAACAACTTCTGGCATATCAAAATCTACTTGCAATTTCAACTCATTCAACTTCTCTCTTGCCAAATCATCACCATACTCAAGTCTTTCTGGTTGTTCTATTATCATCACACTTGAGTCTGAACTAGCTTCATCACTTCCTTCTTGTTCTTCTGAAGTGGCAACAAATGGTGATTCACCAACCTTCTTAATTTCTTGTTCCATAAGTTGTGCAGCCAACCTTCTATCAAACTCAACCTGTGTTGCATTCTTTGGAACATCTACTTCTACCATAATTCCTTTACCCTTATCTAATGGATCAATTATGGGTAAGGAAGATGGTAATACCTGTGAAGAGACATCTTTGATGATGGATGATGACTGGAATACATCAACCTCATCTGCAGGTCTATCAACGCTCAATTTTCTTGTGTCAGCGCCCAAATCACTCATGTCAGCATTCAAACTTTGCTTGTCAACGCCCAAATTCCCTGTCTCAGCGCCTCTTATAATTTGCTGCAACATAGCTGTAAAAGACAAGTCTAAATTGGTAGGAGTGACCAGAGATCTAACAAACCCTGGTTGTTTCTTCAAACTATTTAGGGCCTCAGCAACACCCAAATATTCACCATCATATGAGCCCTTATCACTCACATTCATCTGCTCATCCTCCCCTTTGGAAGATTCCTCCATTCCACACCTTGTGCCAGCATTCTCCAAAATAACAATCCTCTCCCTCAATTGCTTGAGTTCAAGGCCTTGTGTACTGACAATATGTACCAAGTCTGCATTTTGCTTTTGCAAGCTAATGCAGACAACCGTCAATTCCATTAATGTCATTGGTTCCAATCTGCCCTCCTCTAGAATGGGTATTTGACCTCCCAAATCAGATTCATGGGGCATGGATGAGGTCTTAAAGATGTTAGGACTGTCTTGGCCTGCATCGAAGCCAGAACCAATAGTCCCAGCCTCATCCATAGCACCAGCCACACTTGTGGTGGTAGTTCTCTCTGCTACATGGCTAGGACCACTAGAGGAGAACACTCCAGTAGTCCTTTGGCATTTTTGCAACCTATATTGTGGTGGGGTGGAAGATGATGTTGATTGGGTGGATGCGAGAAGGTTAAGGGGTGTTTGGGTCTGTGAAGGAATGGTGTCAACGTTTGGATTAGGTGTGTCAACGCCAACATTTAATGTGTCAGCGTCGAAGGGTTCTTGGTCAATTTGCATGTGTTGTGGTGAAGGTAAAGGTTCTGGTATTGGGTCAAGTTGTGGTTGAGGGTCTGGTTGGGGTTGTGCTACTGCAATAACAGCAAGCATAGCTTCGGTGAGGGGTAAGTCACAGTGAGGGGGTGAGTTCATCTTTGCAAAAATAGCTTTCTTTTGCACAGGGATCTCATAAAAATCATCATGATCCCTTGTGCAGTAATTTTGGACATCAAAAGCCATTTGTAAAAATCTGGGATAAGCTAATGTCATCTTACTCCCTTTGTTTTTACACATGCCATCAAAAATCATTTTAGAATAATTAAACTTTTGCCCACGTGTAATGCACACAATAGCACTAGCAATGGATCTATTAGTCTCATTGAATGCAGTACACTTGGGACTCAAACATTGTAAGATGACATGTATTAGGTACTTACAGGCTGGGGGAAACTCCTGTTTATGATATTTGTTTAAAGTTCCCTCATCAGGGAAAGGATAACCCAAAGCCCTTACTCCTTGTTCTATTTCATGAATGGGGAGGGTGGTTATACCATCTGCATCATCAAGATGCAAAGCCTGGCGAACCAAGGCTTCAGTAACCACCCTTGTGCGCCCATGAACAATAGATGATAATGTAGTCACATTATTAACTGTTGAGGAACTAACTGTGTTCCAAAACTGCTTAATATGTATGACAGAGATGAGAGGAGCATGAGAAAGAGCATACCTAATTGGGGATGCATTCAAATACGCCACCATCTGGGTGTATTGGGGAAACAGAGTATCATCAACGTCCAAATATGCTATCATGTTGTGTTGAATCCTGAATCCCAATACCAAATCACTTGGTTTAAATTTTGGTGCCATTGTTGAAAGCTGTTTGAATAATTGAGAAAGATGAAGTATAGGAGAAAATTGTTAGACAAGAATGATAGGTACCCTGTTTAAAAATAGGAGCCAAATATATAGAAGAGAAATATACATGTGATTGGTAAAAAGTGAGGCAACTATTTTCAAAATATAATCATGAAAATATTGAAAAGAAAATAAGTTATCTCATGCAGTAATTGAAAGTTATCTTCTCCCAAAATTACGGCCCAAAAATTTGTCAAAAAGTAACAACTGGGTAGGTCCCAATGAGTGTCAACGGTCAAAAATAACCCATCAACGCCCAACGGCTATATTCTTGTCAACGTTTGCCAAAGCCATGTCAGTGTCTAAATTGGTCACAACAACGCTTGAAAAAATACTTGTCAGCGTCCAAAAATAAAAGTTTATAAAAATGAAAAATGACATTAACAAAGTAATTTATCCTAGTGAAGATAACCTATAAGTTGATAATTATTATAGGGCGGCAAGCACTGTCCAGTTATGCACACTTTCTTATGCAAGATAGACATATCAGTCCTCTAGTGTCCCTTGCTAACCAAAACTCTTAAAAACTAAGTTATCTCATAAAATTCCTTGTTACTCCCAGGTAAAACCCATGATAAAATCATTCCCAAGTCTCTTAACAGACCACAACCAATTCTAGGCCAAAAATGTCTTGACAGCATGCATAGTATATCAACTTTGCATGCTACAGTGCCTCATGATTTAGTAAAACTAACTCATACTCACCTGTGGACACAATCTAGAATTGTGATAAGAGTATCATAAGGATACCTAAGAGTCCTAAAGGTTCCTAAAACCTCCCCTTAAACTGTGATACATATGTTGCCAAAAATATGCATGAACATAAAAAATTTATGTCAAGATAGGAATAGAAAATTCCAACCATCATCCATAAATAAAAACATGCTCAAATAATTCTCCAAGGATCCATAAGCAACTATGTATCCAATGGTATATAGCTAACACCACCTGCACATTTAGATTAAAAACCACAAAACTAACATTGTTGCTGACAACGTCCCGATAACACTTGTCAGCGTTAAGGAAACCTTTGTCAGCGTTAGACAAATATATTGCTGACAACGTCACAATAGCACTTATCAGCGTTAAGGTAACCTTTGTCAGTGTTAGAAAAATATAGTGGAAAATCTAAATCCTCAAAAAGACCAATAACAATGCATTATCCTGTACATACTTTTACAAAAAGACCCCAAAACACATATTATGTGACATTACTCATTCCAATAATTGTTACCAAGTATTGGAACCTTCCAGCATTAATAGGTTTAGTCAATAAATCAGACACATTTTCTTCTGTGTCAACCCTATCTGGTTGTATTAAACCCTTTTCAAAACAATCCCTAATAAAATGGTGTCTAATTTCTATGTGTTCAGTTTTAGAATGATGTACATGATTCTTAATAATGCATAGAGTGCTGTTATTGTCAACAAATATCTTGGTATGCATGAAATTATACCCATAATCCAACAGCTGGTTCTGAATCCATAAGACTTGTCCACAACAAGCAACTGCAGCTACATACTCTGCTTCAGTTGTAGAATTGGCCACCACTGTTTGTTTCTTGCATTGCCAAGATATTAACCTACTCCCAAGAAACTGACATCTATCAGTTGTGGATTTTCTATCAAACTTATCACCTCCATAATCACTGTTTGAATATGCAATAAGCTCCAATGGTGAATCTTTAGGGTACCACAAGCCAAGATTGGGATAACATCTAAGGTACCTAAAGATTCTCTTGACAACATAAAGGTGACATTCTTTGGGAGTCAGTTGATGGCGTGCACATGCATACATAGCAAACATGATATCAGGTCTGGAGGCTGCGAGATACATCAATGAACCAATCATTGATCTATAGTGCCTGACATCCACATCTTTTCCATCTCCAACCTTTCCACAAGGGTGTTCTCTATCCATAGGAGTAGTAGCCCTCTTTTCATGTGGATAAAAGCCAAACTTCTTCAAGATCTTTGCCACATACTTATCCTGAGAGATGAAGATACCATCTTCTTTCTGCTGAACTTGTAACCCTAGAAAGAAGTTCATCTCCCCCATTGCACTCATCTTGAATTTGTCTGTCATAAGCTTGGAAAAGTCTTCACTCATCTTTGGATTGGTTGAACCAAAGATGATATCATCAACATAAACCTGAACAAGTAAGACATCCTTACCAGCCTTCTTTGTAAATAATGTTTGGTCTATGGTGCCCCTCTTGAATCCATTTTCCACCAAATAAGTAGACAATGTGCCATACCATGCTCTTGGGGTTTGATGAAGTCCATACATAGCCTTCTTGACTCTATACACCTTGTCTGGATTCTCTGGATCCTCAAAACCAGGAGGCTGCATCACATACACCTCCTCAACAATTGTTCCATAGAGGAAGGCACTCTTCACATCCATTTGATAGACAGTGAAGCCCATGCAAGAAGCATAGGCTAGAAATATCCTTATAGCTTCAATCCTTGCAACTGGTGCAAAGACCTCCTCATAGTCTATCCCTTCCTCTTGTGTATATCTCTGAGCCACTAAACGTGCCTTGTTTCAGACCACAATACCTCTTTCATCTCTCTTGTTTCTTAGAACCCATCTTGTCCCAATAGGTCTGACATATATGGGACAATCAACCAGCTCCCAAACATCCTAAATTGCAAATTGGTGAAGCTCATCCTACATTGCTTCCACCCAACTTGGTTCTTTGAGAGCATCAAAGATCTTCTTGGGTTCCTGTTGTGACAAAAAATAGGCAAACAAACATGCTTGCACAAGAGGGGTATCAACCTTCTTGTGTATATTGACAATAAATCCACCAAGATTCTGATGAGATCTTCTAGTCTGAACAGGAGTCATAACATCCCCAATAATTTGTGAAGGGGGATGATTCTTCATAGTAGAAGTGAGAACTCCTCCCTCAAAAAGTCTGTTGTCTTCAATCTCATTATCCATGTTGCCAATATCTTCTTCAGACTCTCTTCCATCAATATTAGGATGAACCTCTTCATGTAAATTGGAAGGTTCACCTTGTTCAAAATTTGAAGAGAAAAGATGCTCAAAAGTGTTGTCAACGCATGAACCTTGGTTGTCAGCGTTTGGGTTATCAACGCCTGAAATGGTGTTGTCAACGTTTGAGCCATCAACGTCTGAATTTGTCCTGTCAACGCTAGATTTTCCTTTGTCAGTGCCTGAAGGACCATGCATGTTGTTAACTGGTGGTACTTGGGGACCACCATTATCCTTTCCAGCAGCAGCATCAGCAGCAAAAGCATCTGTCCATATGGGAATTGTAACATACTCTTGTATGGGAGATGACTTGTCTACTTGTGATTCAACCTCTTCATTAACCTGTGTACCTGAAACATCAACAACTTGTTCTTCCACAACATTTGAATTTACCTTCACAATGTCTGGATTAGTGACAGGCATATAATTTAAAGTCCTAGATAGAGGTTCCAAGTCAAACAACCAATTTGGACCACTTTCAGGATCACTAGGTTTACTCTCTAAAAACCTAACATGTACTCTTTCAAGTATACATTTTTCCTTTTTAAGGTAAACCCTATATCCCTTGCTCTACACTGAATAACCCATGAAATAGCCTTCATCACCTTTTGCACTAAATTTACCTAAGGCATCACTAGTATCAAGTACAACTACATGACAACCAAAAGGTTTAAGAAAACCAATATTAGGTTTCCTTCCCCAAAGTAATTCATAAGGTGTTTTGTTATGTATCTTGTTGACCAATGCTCTATTCTGAACATAACAAGCTGTATTCACAGCCTCAGCCCAAAAAGCTATGGGAAAGTGAGCATCAGCCAACATAGTCCTGGCTGCTTCAATTAGGGTTCTATTCTTTCTCTCAGCGACCCCATTTTGCTATGGGGTTCTGGCAATACTAAACTGTCTAGTAATCCCTTTCTTGGCACAAAAATCATCTAAAAAGCTTATTTCTAAACTCACCACCATTGTCACTTCTAAGCATTTTAACTTCTATCTGAGTAATAAAGTCAATTAAAGTGTCAGCAGTGTCACCTTTCATAGCTAAAAAGAAAGTCCAAGTAAACCTAGAAAAGTCATCTGTGATGACAAAGCAATATGATTTACCATTCAAACTCTCTATATTAGTTGGACCAAACAGGTCCATATGCAGCAAGTGAAGTGGTATAGTACTAGAGTGCACCTGTTTAGACTTAAATGAGACCTTGTGCTGCTTGCCTTTAAGACATGCAACACAAGAGTGGTCATTGTGGAAAGCCTTTTCAGGCAAGCCATCAACCAAGCCAAGTCTCACAAGCCTGTTTATATTCTTAAAGTTTATGTGCCCTAGTCTCCTGTGCCATAGATTACTCTCATCAACTGAAGCTTTAGCATAAAAACATGACATATTATTATTCATCCTAATCCCATTAAGATTCACATTATAGATGTCTTTATGTCTAGGTGTTCTATAGTCAATATATTTCTCATCTGGGATTTTATAATCCTTGCTTAACACCAAGCATTCAGTATCAGTAAACAGAACTTTATTTTTGTTATCACAAACTTGTGATACACTAAAAAGATTGTAATCAAGTTCCTTTACCAGAAACACGTTTTCAAAACGCAAGTTCTTGGTGAGAAGAGTTCCTTTGCCTGTGATAGTTCCATATCCGCCTCCAAAGTAAACCTTATCACCATCCTTAATGGGAGTGAAGTTAGTTAAATAATCTTCCTTCCCTGTCATGTGCCTGGAGCATCCACTGTCCCAATATCCATAATCATTGACCTGTTTTTGAATGCCCTACACATAAATAAAACAAGTTAGTTTTCTTTGGCAACCCAAGCCTTAGCAGACTTGGATTCATCTGGTTGTTCAACAAGAACAGACTTAGTTCTCATAACAACCCCTTGTTCATCCCTTTTTGGATGAAATACCCAGTTAACCCCAATAGGTTTTGTAATGACCTTTGAAATATAATTAAACCTGTTGCAGGTCATAGAAAGCCCATTAGAATTAGGTTTTTGATCTTGCTTAGGTCTACATGTCAAGCTTGAAGAAGCTTTAGACTCCTTACCCTGTGGTTGCAAATATTTAGGTCTGGCAACGTTTTTGTTAGCGTTGGATTTGGTCTTGTCAATGCTGAAATTACCCTTGTCAGCATTGAACCTAGGGTTTGCTACAGAAACACATTGCCTATTTGACCAGGTATTAGTATTTTGAAATGGTCTTTGTCCATGAGTGTTAGAACTTTTAGTGAAGAATGGGGCTGGTCTAACAACTTGTAGACTTTGCTCCACATAAGTTTTGGGTCTGACAATGTTTGAATTTTTAACAGCGTTGACCTTGAAGCGTTAACACACTTATATGCTAAATGTGAAAAGCTACCACAAGTGTAATAGGCTTTTCTAGACACAACCTTAGGTCTAGAAGAGAAGAAGCCTGTTCCATCATTACTAACTTGGCTTTTAGGTGACCTAGTATTCCTATTCATTTCTGCATACTTAATGCTAGGTTTTCTAACAGTGTTTGAGCCAAGGTCAACTGTCTTGCCAGTGATTGGGTTTGTTACCTTAATAGGGGTAGACTCATTAGGACTTTCACACAACAAGCCACCCTTAACAAACAAGGTAGGGTTGGCTTTCTTCCATTCATTCAAGTCAGTCAGCTTTTGTCTATACTCTTCAACTGGGGTAATGACTCTTGGTGGAGGAATAAATTCCTCCTCTTGGAGTTCTGGTAAACCAGTCCAAGATAAGTCCTTTCTTTGGACTCCATAGAAGTCCCCAACTAGTGGTGGAACAACAGTATAGTCTTTCATCCCAATCCCAGTCATGTCCTTAGGATCCCTTTGTTTATGAACACATTCTCCTTGGGTTTGTGTGGCCTTATCAAATCTCTGAATTTTAAGGTCAACATTATCCTTATTCTTAATAGCCTCATCTAACTTAGCCTGTAGTTCACTATTGACCCTTTCCATGATGTTTCTAATATCATTACTAGCATTTAACTCATGTTTTAAGATATTTATTTTATCTTTTAAGTCAAATTCCATTTTCTTATACTCAGAAACTGTCTTCTCAGTTTGAGTGAGAGCAATTTGATAGTTAGATAATTTGCATCTCTCAGTATTTAACCTACACCCTTACTACAAAAAGCATCATCATATACCTCATTATCTGATGAAGAGGAGGAGTGTGCCATAGGAGTATATTGAACATGCTCTTCTTCTTCTATCTCAGCAACCAAAGATTTATCCTCTTCCCCATCCTTAGCCAAATAGCTCCAGTCCCATCCGATACCATCAATTTCTTGCACTGCTACCATGGCCTTAGGATCCTGAGCCTTAACAATTTGGCTTGAGGGTTTGCCAGCATCAGATCTTCTTGGAGATCTGCATTCCCTCATGAAGTGCCCCATACGATGACAATTGTAGCACTCAACCTTGGATTTGTCAAATCTAGCAGTGTCCTTTGCATTAAAGGTCATCTTCTTCTTAAACCTCCTATTCCACATGTTTGCTCTTATACTTGCAAGAGCCATGTTCCACTTAATATCCATCTCCTCCAAGTGCTCATCACTTATTTTCTCAAGGTCCTCATATGTAATCACTGAACCATTGAGCAAAGAATCAATGTAAGCACACACAATATCCAGATCCAAACCAGCAGGCTTAACTCTTGGTGAGTCACTTTTGTATGTGTCAGCGTTTGAATGTGAGGCGTTGACAGGATATGTTCCAGCGTTGACACATATTGATCCAGTAACTGGGTGCATGTAAGAGTCCTTCTGATCAAATTGGCCTTCACTATGTGAGAAGAAGGCCATGTTGCTATTGGTAGACTTACTTCCATGCTCCAAAAGAGTTTCATTCTCCAACAGCCTCAGTTTGTTGTAGATATCATCAAAAGTATAACTTTTGTGAGTGTTGTTGGCAAGTATAGATCTTGCCTCAATCTTCCACGCATCACCAAGGCTTTTAAGAAAAGTGGCAATAATGTCAACATCACCAACTTGTGTCCCCATGAAGGACAACTTGCTTGTAATGTCAAGCAGTCTGCTTCTCACACTGCTAAGCTTCTCATTAGGTTCATACTCATGCATGAGTTGCTTCTTCTTCTCTTCCTTCGTATCATCATTGCCACCATATGCAACTTCAAGAGCTGCCCAAAGGTCTTTTGCAGATTCATAACCTTTGTATTTATGCTGGTTCTCTTGTCCCAAAGAGAGTTTTAGAATGTTTAGGGTTTTTATATCAACCCTTTTCTTTGCTATGTCTTCAACAGACACAACTCTACCATCATCAGGTTTTTCTTTCTTATTTGCTTCTGGACATCCAGCAACAACAGTTCTTGCAGCAATGGCATTAGCAATCTTTTCAGCTTTATTGAATGTGTTTCCATATTTAATAATCTCCCAGAGAGTGTAGTCATAGATCCCCAGATATTGCTCAAAGTTGAACTTCTATAGCTCAAAGTTGTTTGCATCAAGCATGGGAATATTGATGCTAGGGTTTGAGGAGGAGGGGTTTACTTCTGGATTGGACATGATGTTTTTAGGGTTTTGTGAAAATTAGGGTTTTGGTGTTTTTAGGGTTCTTGTGTTCTTAAAGATCAAAAGTTTCTCAACAAGCTCTGATACCACTTGTTGATCCCAAACTTAGATCGTTTAAGCTTGTGTATACGAGATTAGATCAAGTAATACACGTAGAGAAACCATTGTATATGTATAAAGTAATCTAAGTGTTATGCGGAATTAACACTTAAACAAGAATACACAAAGATGTAAACAAACTTTCACTTGATTGATAATAACGAACTTGCTTATAATGAAAGTGTTTAACGTATGAAAACATATATTGAACAATAACCTAAAGGTCTTCTTTTATAGACATAAGAAGCCTTGTACAAGAGTCTACGTATCAACAATTCTAGGTAAAGATAATTATAGAAAATACAATGTTGAACTTATCTTTACTAGAAACAAACTAGAAACAATATCCGCGTAGACTAAATCTTTCCATCAGTGCTTGTCTTCAATGTATCAACGCTTGACTTCTTCTTGTCAACGCTTGATCTGTCAGCGTTTGTTTTCTTCCTATCAACGCTTGTTTTACTCTTGTCAGCGTTTAAGTGGACTGGTTACATTTTATTCCCAACAACATTTACTTATTGGGCCCAAAAGCCCAATAGTAGATATATTAGTATTCACTTTTGGTAAAAAGCCCAATACATGGCCCAAGTCCCAATTAATATACACGGATGGATAAAATATTGGGCCAAAAGCCCATGTCTATTGAATTGATTTACGAAAAAAAAGTGAATTGGGCAAAGCCCATTTGCTAAATATAATGGACGGTTAATTGGTCAAGTCAACACAATCCCTCACCATATACGTTTATCAAAACGTATTTACCAACACATGTTTTAAATAAAACTCATTTACCCAACCCACCATTACCCCTCATTCGATACTACCAAGATTTCACTCACTCAACCACTTTATCCCTTTTCTCTCCCACAAACGCAGCAACCATCTTTTTTACCCAATCACCCAAACCCTAATTTAACCTAAGTAAAAAATTACCCACCAATATTTGGGGCTTTCATTTAATCCGTGTGATTCACACGAATCTTGATTAAATCCCCATAAGAATCGGAAGCAACACCAAAGGGTGGTCCTCATCTCAATCCGACGTGGCTCCCTACCTTGTTTTGATTGGTCAAAACAAATCACCATACACAAATCCACCAATCATGATCCTCCACATCATCAGTGAAGAAACACAAGAAGCACAATTCGTGCCATGCTGGTGATACTTGTGATAAAAGAATGATTATCTACCGTTGATGAAAAAAATGAAGAAAGAGAAAAGAAAGAGCGGCTCAGATTAATTGCTTACTCTCTAAGCATCATCAAGAAGGTTTTAGGGTTTTCCTATAAAAACCCCTCTCCTGTAATTTATTTAGTGTGCACTTTTTATTTTTAATTTTAAATTTCTGCAAAATTAGATTAGATTTAATATTGTAATTTTCATTTTAAAGTATTGTACTTAATTTTCAGTGATTAATAAAATTTACATTCGGTTTAATTTTTGTCTATTTAATTAATTTAATATAATTGCAATTTAATTTTAATCTGTTTTAAATTAATTATTGTTGAAAGTAAAAAGTGATTATTAATTTCCCCCACTGGGAGATTTATTAAAAATCTGTTCGAAGTTGAATCTGAAAGTTGGTTCGAATGATATGATGATTATGATGTTTGGTTAATCCTGTGGTGTTTGTTTGATTCGGTTTCGGCTAATAGGGGGTTCAGCGCTCACCTACGTCCCAACGGTTTCTCCAAAAGGTTCATAATCTTTTCTTTATTGTTTTATTTAAGTTTAGATCAATTAATTTGCTTATGTTATTTTTTATGTGATTTAGTTTTGTTGAATCTGCTTAAGTTTTGAGGTTGTTTGTATCTTCTTATGTTTATTGGGTTCGTGTTTGTTTAAGTTTTGCTTATTTAAGTTAGTTTGTTTAAATCTGCTTTGCATATTTTTATTTTACTGTTTTATGGACTCATTTTGATATATTAAGATCTTGTTTTTAATCTGCTTGGATTTAGATTTGTAGTGTCTGCTTGCGTTAAATTCTACATCAGCTTATTTGAATTGCTTGTTTAGATCTGCTGGTTTGGTTTAAGTAGTGTTAGTATCTACTTATCTGCTTAGCTTAATTCCAGTTTAATTTGCTGATTAGGTTTAATTTGCTGTTAAGTTTGCTTATTTTGATAGTTTGAGCTGTTGATTTGCTTATTTTCAGTTGTAACTGTTTTTTTTTATTTTTCATGCTTATGCTACTTGCTTATTTGATTCAGCTTTTATGCTTATTTGGTTCTCTTTTATTGCTAATATTTGCTGATATAACACAACAGACCCAATTGGTCTGTGGACTCGAACCCCTGACCTTTAGCTTAACAGCCCAACGCCCTAACCATTCAGTCTAGTACTCCATTTGTGTTTTATTGCATCTCATTTCATTAACATAGGTTTGTTAGCTGTCAGATTTAATCAATAGTTTTAATTCAAATTTTAGTTTAATTAAACTTAAGTAAAAGTTTTATTTATTTTTATTAAAAGTTTAAAAACAAAAAAAATATCTTTATTACTTTCATAAATTAGTTTTTTTATTTAGTCTTATTAAAAATTAGATTTAAATAATTTTCATTTAAAGTTTTTATAAAATTAAGTTTTTAATTAGTTTATATTTTTATAAAAAAATAGATTTGTTTTTAATTGGTTTAATTAGTTCCAAAGATTTTTCTTAGATTAAATAATTTTTAGTTTTACGTTTCTAAATTTTTGAAAATATATGACTGATGAACATATCGTAAAATTGATAAACATATTGTAAATGTTAAATATTCACCAGATTTAATATGTCCATTAGTTATACTATGTCTGTATAGCAAGTTTAGTTAATACAAATTGTAAATTGTACCTTAACATATTACATTCAAGCAGGTAGAACATTATTATGTTGTTTGCTTCAATATGCATGAAAGAACCTCAAACTCGTATTTTTGACAATATGGTTCACGCAGTACTCCTCAAAGACATATATGGGGAGTTTTTTACTTATGCGGTAAGTATATTTTTCATATGATAAAAAAATATATATGTATCTATTTTCATCAAAAGTGAATCAGTGATGAACATTGCTATTTATTTTGGTTTTGCAGAGAAAAACTTTTTTAAGGTACTTGGAGAATACAAGTCATCTAAATGTTGATAGTCTAAAGAACTACAAATCATCTTTGTTTAGATGTCGTGTAGAACTCACAGTAATGTCATTGGTTGCGATGTCTTCGTTATGAGACATATGGAGACTTATAACGGAAAGATGAAAAAATATGATACTAATTTTCCAAAAGAAGGAAAGCAACATGATGATCAGTTGGATAACCTGAGAAAGCAAAACTTGACAAAAAATTTGTTCTCTGACCTAAATGAAGCCACATCGAAAGTGGAAAAAGAAATTCAAGAATATCATAAGCTGGATATATGAACATAGAATGCAAACAAAAAAGCTTCCGATCAAAGAATTGCAGATTGTATTAGCGATTTCTTTGAGGTTCCCGATGACAATCAAGCCAGTGCTTAATTTCTTCTCTTTTATCATGTCTGTTTAAAACAATGTCTTATTTTTCAAAATACCTAGATGGGTGTGTATGGTTAGACGATAGATATGGGATATGGAGGCCTACTTCACAAAAAACATAAATTTGATGAATGTTAATTTTGATGGGTAAGAAGTAGCGATGACTAGGTAGGTTGATTTTCATGAATGACTAGATTTTGATGACTTTGTATGTTGATTTTTAGTGTGATAGAATATAAAACATTGATCCGGGTTACTCGATAACTAATGAATAATCAAATGATGAACATACTTAGTTTTTGAGAAATTAATTCAAAAATTATTGATAAAACGGACAAACTAAACAAAAATTGACGAATAATCAAATGATGAAAATACTTGTTCTTTATACTAAAAATCATCTCGGGTCACTCGATAAATTGATAAACTAAAAAATTTGTTGATAAACTGATGAACCTGACAAATTGATGAATAATCAATTGATGAACATACCCGTTTACTTTCTGGTGTAACTAAATTAAATTCCTCATTAATTGATAAAATACCAAAATGGTTCAACAATTAATAAACAAACAAAAAATATTCATAAAAATGATAGCGATAACTAAAGAACTACTTAACTAAAAAAAAGATCATTAAAGAATCAACAATACCTATCTTCATATAGTGATATATCACTCAAGTTCATTTGATCGTTATCAAAGATTGTATTTATTCATCTATTTGTATAAAAAAAACTTCCAACAAATGTTCGCAACCCGAAAAAGGTATCTACGCAAGCCTTCTCACTCACAATAGTCACCCGCTTTGTGAAAAGATAACTTTGAGCTTTGCTTCCTTTCCCTAATAGCAGCAATCAACTGTAAAAATAGGAAAAAAGAATCAACAGAATCAACACAAGCGTACTCACTTACTTATCATCATTTACAGTCTCCTTTTTACGTGATAATACCTACCTTTGCCTCCTCTTCCTAATCACATCAACTAAACTCTCCTTCTACTATTACATTTACTTTGATTGTGACCTTTCATACAAAATCTGCAAACCTTACAATTCCTCGAACACTTCCCACTAGCATTGAGTGCAAGCTCAACATTATCTTTATCATTTTGTGTGAACCTTTAGTACTTATATATTTTGGAACATTTATAGTAAGAGATTCTGGTTTTGATATGTTGATCCCAAACTCAAATCTTAAACCTTAGCTTGTTTAAGGGTTATAGTAGAAAGAAAGAATTCAAACTACTATGAGAGAAACTTTGCAATACACAAAGTAACTAAACAAGATGTGGAGAGTAATGTTTAGCACAAGAACAAGTATTGAAACAAACGATTAAGCTTTAATATATTAATGATATACGAATACCCAAGATGGTATTAGGGTTTTGAAACCTTAAAGCATGACATGGAAATGAGGAAAAGTTATTTCAAACATGAAAACCTAATGAGTCCTTTTATAGTGCAAGGACTCATGTACAAGATCACTACTAACAAACTAGGAAAGTATTATGGAGTAGTAACAGAAATGAGTCAATATCTCTTCCTAGTTTATCCATGCAGCAGGGTCTTTGACTTCTAGCAGGGGGACCAATCCCCCTTACTTCATTAATCAGTACGGGAACTTACTCTAGCAGGGGGAACTTTGACCAACCAACAGAGGAAACTAAGACTCATACATTAATTCCCAACAATCCTCCCCTAAACTTGTGCTTTCACCAAAATGACAAGTTTTTGAGTAAATACTGGTTGATGAGGATGCTTAAAAACGCCCTGGCCAAATCTGACTGTGAATAAACCTGACAAGAGCATAGGCAACATAATTCTTGCTATCTACTATCAAGTCAGTCTGCACCATCTTCTTCATTGTCTCTTTTGAAAGAGAGTAGTAACGATTGTTGAGCAGATAAACAGTTACTCCTTCCATGGCCAGCTCATAGACTCCTAAATTAGTGAACAACTTCCAATATAGCATTTTAGCTCCATTCTGTGCATCAAAAACAGGGTCTTTCAAATCAGTTTCATACATCCTATGCATACTATCCCAAATCAGCCAATCTTTCTCAACATCTTCCATATTAGGAGGATTTGCTGCAAACATTCCTTTGAGAATCCTCCATAAATCATCTAGGTCTTCTCTATCCAAAGTTTGAAAGAGATGATCCAACCTTTGGAATGTCTGAGCTGTGTCATCAGCCCTAGTAAGCTTCCACCAAGACATGCATTTATACTGATAGACCTCATACTTCACTATGGAATACTTCTTCTTCATATCATCAGATGGAATTTCATCAGGTTCCTCCAAGATTAAATTTTTATCAATTTCCTCATTTGAGGGATGTTGATCTTCCCTAGTAACTACACCAATTTTCTCCATCCTCTTCAATTTCTTGGCTGCTCTTTGTAGATTAAGAGCAGATCTTTCACCTGCTTGAGAAGATGCACCTGCTTGTGTAGTTTCCACTGCTTTATTAGTTTCACCTGCTTCGCTTTCTGCCTTTCTTTTCTTAGCTTCCCTGGTCTTCATCATTTCATCCTTCCTTCTAATGTACTCAGACTCCTCAGTCGTGCCTATACCAAGAAAGTTGTCCATGCTAGTTGCCTTCATAACAGGGATGGCAGCTTTTTCAATTTTTTCAAAGGTCATTTTCCTTAAGTGAGCATCAGTATAATTCTTGTACCTCTTGAGTATGACTTTGTAATGCTCCAACCTACCCTTTTCAGACATTAGATACTTTTCCTTTTGAAGCTGAACTGCTCTCTTTTCCAAAAAGTCATTTTGAAAGTTAAAGATCAAAAGAGTTAATTCATACCTTTCTTCCAAAGAAGCATTTACCAGTTCTTTCTTCCATTGTTTTAAGAATTATGCAACATTAGGTACCCTCTCATCCAGATCCCTATGCATAATCTCAATCTGCTTAATCATTTCCCTTGACTGCATATGTACCTTTTCTTATTTGAGAGATCTAATTTGGAGACATCCAGTTGTGCCTCTTTTCTCCTCCTTTTCATTCTCTCCTCTTGCATGTGTATCTCTTCTTCATGCGTCCTTTGAGCTACAAGTTCATCATGGTCAGACTGAGCCCTTATTTGTTCTGCTGTTTTTTGCTTGTATTTCTTCTTGGGCTGTTCAATCATTTTCCAATACCTTTTGTCTTTTGGATCCACTGCTGGTTTTGCTTTAGGATCAGTCTCTCCAATCTGTATCCCCTTCTAAGATGGCTGTCTCCTTTTCCTTGCAAATGTTTGAGAGAAAGCTGCTTTAGATGGTGTAATTGTAGTAGCATGGGGAATACTTACAACAGTAGGATTAATGCTAGCAGGGGAATCTTTTGTTGTAGCAGGGGCTTCTTCTTGTTGACCCATATTTAACAATGTTTGGGCCACATCCTTTGTTGCACTCCCCTTGTCACTGCCCTTCTCCTCGCTAACTATCTTCTCTTTACCAAGTTCCTGGTCACTTGGAAAGGCATACCATTGAGTAGACTCATCTGTTTGTGGTACTTCCTCCCTTTGGAAGCATCCTCATCTGTGGATATAATCAACTTTGGTCTTCTCCTACCCTGAAGTGTAGCAAGTCTGGTCTCCAAGCTAGTAATTACCAGACCTTGTTGTTTAACTATTTATACCAGTTGTGCATTTTGCTTTTTCAAGCTCATGCACATATTCGTCAATTCCAATAATAATAGTGGTTTTAGTCTGCTCTCAACCCTAGTAGGAGATTTCTCTCCTAGTTAGGTATCATTGAGTGAGGAAGTGGACTTACTTATGGTGTCACTATCCTGCTCACCCCTTGGGGACGAGATAGTAGTGGGAGCCAAATCCCTAGTTTTCTCCATACCCATGGAGACTCTCCTCTCTGCTGCTTGTGAAGGACCACTAGGAAAGGGAGACCTAGCAAACCTGGTTTTGGTCCTCCTTTCTTGTTGTGGGTTGGTAGGGGTAGTTGATTAGCAGGGGCATCAGCAAATGAAGTAGGGGGATCAGCAAGAGTGGTTTGGGCTGCGCTTGGTTGTGAAGCAACTTCTCTTCTAATCTGGTTCATCATGGTTTGAGTGAGGGGAACTGCCCTGCCAGAAAATTGTGGAGTGGCTGCTGCAAGAGTGGTGAATAGTTTGGTAGTGTGGGGGTTAGCTGTGAAATGATTTTTGTGTCGAATTGGACCATGTTGACTCATATCCAACAAAAGTTCTATAAACCTTGGATACATATAAAACTTTGAATTGCTTTTGACATTTTTAACCATACCTTCAAAAATCATTTGAGAAAAACAATATTTTCACCCTGTTGCCAAACACACCAGAGCAGAAGCAACTTGACTCCCAAATTCATTAAAAGTAGTGGTTTTTAAAGATAAACATTGCAAAATTGTATGAATTAAATACTTCCAATGGGGTGCAAACTGACCTTTAGCAAACTTACATTTTTTATTTTCAAAAGTGTTGTACCCCAAGTTTGTTAGACCCTCAAAAATTTCAGCCTCAGGCAATGTAACCACCCCTCCCTCATCATCCAAGACTAACTTGTCTCGAATGGAGGCAAGTGTACTCACTTTGGGGTGGCCATCAACCAGGCTTTTAAGTGTAACCTCTCCATCCACTGTTTCATCGTGGCATTAGACCAAAACTGTTGGATGTGTGAGGTGTAAATCCTTGGACCGATCACAAGAGCTAACCTGAAATAACTAGACTTTTGGTAAGCCACTAAATCAGTGAATTTAGTTGTCTCACCAGATAAAATAGCAATTTGGTTATGGTTAGGAGAGATTTTGAGAGCCATTGAAAAATTTGGAATTTAAGAAAGGTTTATAGTTTGTAAAAAGAAGCGGGATATAATCGACTGAATGAGTTAGGCCTGTTGGTTAAAGGAATTGAGTTTATATAGGCGAATTGAAGGAGTGTGATTGGACCAAATTATCAATTTGCATAAAAATCAGAAATAAATCTTGCTAAGAAAGTAATTTATTTGAAATAATAATTAAAAGGTTACCAATCAGCGAAGAAAGCGCCTTAAATATCTTTTGAAAATAATAAAATATCCCCTAACCAAAAATTTAGCAAGCAAGCCCAACGGCTATAAGCAGGATAACGGTATTGTCAGTCAATGGTCAAACAGGGCAATGTTTTGTAAAGCAGGGGAAAGTCATACTAGCAGGGGAATGAAAATCAAAAGCAGGGGAAACTCTCCTAAGGGTATTAGGTTAATATTGAATAGGCCAATGCTAGACAGCTCTGTTCTAGTGCACACACCTGCATAAGCAAGCTAGATACACAGAATCTCAAGAGTCCTCCATTCAGCAAAGTCCTAAACATACAAATCTAACACATAAGTAACCCTGCACCAGGTCAACCCATTGAAATAAGCATACCCAAGACTCCAACCCTACCATTTCCTTCCTATGGTCAAGTGGTCTTGGCAACATGCATCCAAAATCCCCATTTTGTGTAGCAAGCTGCCTAAGCAAGAGATGTTGACTACATATTGCAGTGCCTCAAGGTCTTAGAACTCCAACAATCTCTGCAACAAGTTGTCATTGTCCCAAGCCCTTACTCACCAGTGGGTATGATCTAGAATCATACATGAGTATCCTAAGGATACCCTGAAACCTAAAGGTGTGACCTAACCTCCCCTGAAACATAGAGTACATACCAGATTTTTCATAGGGTGTATCATACTCCATAGTAAGCCCTACATTGTTAGTCTAAAACCACATGTAACCACTTAAAAAGAACAAACCCTACTCACGGGAAAGTTCCCTAGCAGGGGAATTAAACCAAGCAGGGGAAACTTTGTTTAAAAACAGTGGCATTAAGAATGATGGAAAAAATGATTAGCAATTCTACAACAACAAGCACTACTACAATCCTGAATATACACACAAAGCTACAGACACCTGTTCAGGGATTGAGCATCCCAATACTTGCAACCACCTACTGGAATCTCCCTATATCAAAAGGTTTGTCAAAAGATCAGCAACATTAAGTTCTATATCAATTGTCTCATGGACAATCAACCCTTTTTCAAAACAGTCTCGAATAAAATGATTTCTTATTTCAATATGTTTAATTTTGGTGTGAAAAATAGGATTCTTAATTATGCAAATTGTGTTGTTATTATCAATAAATATCTTGGTTTTTAGAAAATTGTATCCATAATCAAGCAATTGATTCTGAATCCAAAGGACTTGTCCACAACATGCAGCAACAGCCACATATTCAACTTCAGTAGTGGAAGTTGCCAGAATAGTTTGCTTTTTACACTGCCAAGATATAAGCCTACTCCCCAAAAATTGATATCCACCTGTTGTGGACTTCCTATCATTGTTGTCACCTCCATAGTCACTATCTGAATAGGCTATCAACTTAAAGGGTGACTCTTTAGGATATCAGAGTCCTAAAGTAGGGCGACACTTGAGATATCTAAAGATTCTCTTCACAGCAAACAGGTGGCACTCCATAGGTGTCACTTGGTGTCTTGAACACACACACACACACACACACACAGAGCAAACATGATGTCAGGTCTTGAAGTAGTAAGGTACATGAGTGATCCAATCATGCATCTATAGGTCCTGATATCAATAGTTTTTCCTTGGCCCTTTTTTCCCCAAGGATGTTATTTGTCCATAGCAGTGGAGACTTTCTTTCCTTCACATTGTCCAAACTTTTTCACAATTTCAGCAACATATTTGTGTTGGGAAATAAAAATCCCATCTTTCCTCTTCTGAACTTGTAACCCCAAGAAAAAGTGGAGCTTTCCCATTTCACTCATTTGGAATTTATCTTGCATCAATTTGGCAAACTCCTTGTTGAGCACGGAGTTTGTGGATCCAAAAATGATATCATCTACATATAGTTGCACTAAAAGAAAGTCACCTTTTTGTTTCTTAATAAATAGGGTCTGATCAGTCTTTCCCCTGTTGAAGCCAGTATCCAAGAGATACTTGGATAGAGTCCCATACCAGGCCATAGGAGCTTGATGAAGCCTATACATTGCCTTCTTTACCTTGTACACCTTGTCTGGATGTTCTGGATCTTTAAAACCTGGAGGCTGCATCACATACACCTCCTCATCAATAGTGCCATAGAGGAAGGCACTCTAAACATCCATCTGGTACACAATAAAGTCAATGAAGGAGGCATATGCTAAGAATAGTTTGATGACTTCAATTTTGGCAACTGGGGCAAAGACCTCATCATAATCAATGCCCTCCTCCTGTGTGTACCCTTGTGCTACTAGCCTGGCTTTGTTTCTGACCACTATACCCCTCTCATCCTTCTTATTTCTGAGCACCCATTTGGTCCCAATGGGTCTTGCCCATTTAGGACAGTCAACCAAAATCCAAACCTCTTGAATATCAAATTGAAATAACTCTTCTTGCATAGCCTCTACCCAGCTTGGATCATTCAAAGCTTTAAATATCTTCTTTGGTTCTTCTTGTGACAAAAAGGTAGTATATAGGCAACATTGCATATTGTCATGATTGAATTTCATTGTGATGTTGGAAATGAAGCTATGTCCCTTTGCTTGATCCCTTGTTTGCCTAGGAGTATCAAGATCACCAATGATTTGTGATTGGGGGTGATCTTTATTGATTATGTAGGTTGGCTGCATATTCATGAGGACTTCAGTTTCATCATTTCCGAAATTAGGCTCTATCGGACTATCTTGATTGGGAATGAACTCTTCAAATGAGTTCCCAAAGGATACTGCATGGCTGAGAGATGGATGTTGGTGAGCTATTTGCAGCTCTAAATAACTTGGACCTCCATGCCTAATGATTCTGCTTCCACTGCTTGATAAAGTGATTGGTGAAGATGGAGGAATGAGTGAGGATTCTCTTTCTGCATCATTAACATCATTCATAAATGGTTCTTCAACAGCATGGGAAACATTTGGTCCAGCAGGGGAATCCTGATTCCACTACTTTCAGTCATTCAACTGCTTTCAGGACTTGGCTTAGCAGGGGAAGAGACTGGTTGTGCATCCTTTTGAGAGAGGTCTTCTTCAACAGCTATTCCATTGGCAGCATCATCAACATGGAACAATGAAGGTATAGTCATGTACCTCATAGGCGGACTCTCCACAACAGTTGGTTCTTTGGTACCTGAAATGTTAGTATTTTCCAAGACAACAAGCACATAATTCATAGATTTATAAAGTACTTCAATATCAAAGAACCACTTGGGACCAGTTTGTATGTCCTCAGGCTTATCTTCCAGAAAATCCACATGTAAATTCTATGTCACTTTGCTTGTCTTCTTGTTGAAGACCCTATATCCCTCACTTGTTAGTGAATAACCAAAAAAGTATCCATCGTCCCCTTTTTCATTGAACTTTCCCAAATGATCAATAGTGTTGAATATTACTACATGACACCCAAATGGTCTGAAGAAGTCAATTAGAGGGGGTCTTTCATTGAATAGCTGATAGGGGGTCTTGTTGTGAGCCTTTACCACCAAGGCCCTGTTCTGAACATAACAAGCAGTGGCAACAGATTGAGCTTAAAAGATAACTGGAAGCTTGGAATTAGATAGCATGGTCCTTGCAGCTTCTAAGAGTGTTCTGTTTCTCCTCTCGGCAACTCCATTTTGTTGAGGTGCTCTAGCTGTATTCCCTTTTGATCCCTTTGCTGGTGCAGGAAGTGTCCAACTCTTTGTTCTAAACTCTCCACCATTATCAGACCTAACTGGCACCACCTTCATACTCTTTTGAAGCTCAATCTGAGTGATGAAGTCTTTGAGTACTCCCACTGTATCCTTATTTTCAAACAAAAAGAAGGTCCACGTGAACCTTGAGTAGTCATTAGTGACCACTAGGCAGTACCACTTCTTTTTCATGCTTTCCACAGATGTAGGACCAAAAAGATCCATGTGAAGTAACTCCAATGTCTTGGTGGTGGAAAGAGCAATTTTTGATTTACAAGAAGGTCTATGTTGCTTTCCCTTCAAACAAGCAACACAAGTATGATCATTACTAAAGGTCTTGGAAGGCAGACCATGAACAAGATTAAACTTAACCAATTTGTTCATATTTTTGAAGTTTAAATGAACAAGTCTTCTATGCCATTTCTTCCATTCATCTACTGAGGCTTTGGCAATAAAACAGTTCTCATTGTCCTGAAGAGAAATTTCTTTTAAGTCAATGGTGTACATGCTCTTCTGCCTTGGTGTTCTTAGTACAATAGGAGTATTTGGTGGTAAAACAAACTCCTTCCCCAACACCAGGCACTCAGTATCAGTGAAAAGAACAAAGTTCTTGTTATTAGTCATCTGAGACACACCAAAGAGGTTGTACTTCAGTTCTTTCATTAGATAGACATTGTCAAATGTCATGCCATTAGTGACAATGGTCCCTTTCCCAGTAATTTTCCCATGTCCATCACCAAATGAGACACCATCATTATCATGCAGGGGAACAAAGCTTGATAGATATGCTTTATGACCAGTCATGCTCCTTGAGCATCCACTATCCCAGTATGCTTTGTCATTCTTGGTCTGCTTTGTTACCTACAAAAGAAAAACAAATTAGTTTTTCTTGGGGATCAAAGCTGCTACTGACTTAGATCTACCTCGTGTATCAATGTAAGATAATTTGTTAAAGGCTAAAGATACACCATTGGGTTGAGTACCCCTTTTGGGAGCCAAAAACCAACGAGCTGAGGCTTTCACAGCTTTTCCCCATCTACCCATGTTTCCAGAGGCCATTACTTTGCCAGCAGGGGAAACCCTAGGCTTAGCAGGGGAATCCCTATGCTTAGCAGAGGGAACCCATTGCTTGTTTTGGCGTTTAGAGCTAGATTGGGGGTATGCTTCAATTTTCTTTCTCAAGGCAGGCACAACATACTTATCAGTTGCCTTATTTCTCAAAGCAGTGGGAATGTACTTAGTAGGGGAAAACGTTTTTTCCCCTGCATTCAACAAAATAGCTTGTGGTTGCATTTCCTTTAAAGGATTTGCAGCCACCATTCTTATAGGTGCTTTACAGTCTTGGTATATGTGATCAAAACTGCCACAGGTGAAACAAGGTTTGGTGTTTTTCACAAAGTATTTTCCTAGTTGAATGGACTTTTGATTATTCCAGTTCCTTTGATTTCCTCTAACCACATTTATGTTGTGTCTAGGCCTATGCATATCTGCATATCTAGTAGTGGTTTTGTAAGGTTTTGGACTAGTGGTTTTTATTTCAGCTGCTGATGCACTACTAGTCCTAGATGAAGTACTTATGTAACTAGTGTCACTACCAAATAAACCTCCTCTGGAGAAAAGGACAGGGTTATCTATTTTCCACTACTTTAATGCAACTTGTTCCTTTGCAAAATCCCTAACCTCACTGGTTTTTACATGGTCATTTAAGTCAAACTCAATGTCTGCTTGCTTGGCAAAACAAGGAAGACCATTCCAAGAAAGATCTTTGATAGGAGTGGCTCCATGTATGTTAGCAGGTGGTGGTGGAAAGGTAGCATGTTCATTTTTAACACCAAAACCAGTTTTATCTCTTGGATATTGTCCTATTTCAACAGCCTTAGTTAGATCTTTAGATGCTTTTCTAAACTTTTCAACTGTTTGTTCATCTACCTTTTTATTTCTTCTAAAGATTTCAACTTCAGTAGTTAATTCCTTAATGGAATCATCTTTCTCTCTAGCATCTCTTTCTAGAATTCCAATGTGATCTCTATATTGGTTTTCTCTTTGTTTATATTCTCTGATGCTAGACTCTAGTTGTTTTAAAGTACGTTTGTAGTTGTCTAAATCATTCTCAGAATTTGTATAATTAGCATTTAAAATTTTGATTTGGTCATTTAATGACTCAGTATTTTTCCTACATGCTTTGGTACGATAAGAGTCATCATATACCTCACTGTCTGAGCTGGATGAAGACATAGCCATAAAGCAAATTCTTCCCCTGTCTCCTCAGCAACTAGAGCTTGGTTACTTTCAGCACCTTCTATCATAGAGATCCAGTCCCATCCAACAACTCCATCTATTCCTTGCATGGCTACCATAGCCTTAGCCTCAGAATCCTCATCCCTGCTCTCCTTCCTATAGCTGCTTCCATTCTTTGGACCTCTGCATTCCCTAGCAAAGTGACATTTCTTACAATAGTTTTAACATTCCACCTTTGATTTATCAAATCCAGCTACATCAGAAGGATTAATGGAAATCTTTTTCCTATATTTCTTATAGAATCTGTTGGCTCTCATTCTGAGTAGAGCCATGTTCCACTTGATGTCCATTTCCTCCAAACCTTGCTTACTGATTTGAGTTAGATCTTCATGTAGCACAGTGGAACCATGAGATCCTTGTGATGAAATAAAGGCACAGACAGTGTCAAGACTGAATGTTGCAGGCCTTTCTTCTCCATTTGAGACAGTAGAGTATGTAGTAGGGGAAACTTCAATCCCACTGCTTGTGTCTGAAACAGCAATTCTACTGCTTTGAGAAATGAAAGCCATGTTGGTAGGTGGATCAGTAGTTCCACTTGAGTTTGTGGGAATAGTCCCTAAGGCCTTCATTTCATTGAACACAGGCTCAAAAACCTTCAGGTTGTTGTAGATATCATCACTGTTTTTGTCATCAATGTCATCTCTATTTTGCCAAATGGCTTTGTAAACAAACCATTCTTTCTGATGACTGTTGAGAAATCTTGCATTGACCTGTTCTCTTGACACCTCTATGTCAAAGAATTCCAGTTGAGCAACCAGATCTTGAAGCCTATTATAGATGAAACCAATTGCTTCACCACCTTTTGCTTTAAAAGAAGCAAATTGGTCTCTCATCTGATTCTTCTTCTTCTTGGTAGCTTCATTTCCTCCAAATGTGTTACCAATGGCTTCCCAAAGATCCTTAGCCGTCTCATGCTTCCTAAACCTTAGCTAGTGTCTACCAAGTAGAGCTAACAGCAAAGAACTGTGAGCTCTAACATCATGCCTTCTCAATTAGATCTATTTGTCTGAAACAGCATCAGACTTTTTGTTGCCATCACCTTTGGAGCTTTCACCACCTTCCTTTTCTTTGTTCTTATCTTCAATTGCTATTGTTTTGGTGAACTGATCACCAAACTCTATGACCTCCCATAGGGCATATTGTTCAATCTTGAGATATTGTTGAAGCATGAATTCCCATATTTCAAAGTTTTTAGGATCTAATATTGGAAGTTTGAGTGCATTGTTGTTTGTGGATGAAATATAGTTAGTAGACATGGTTGGAAATGGATGTGAGGTTTGTGTTGTTCTTGGTTTAATCAAAGTTTCTCAGCAAGCTCTAATACCACTTGTTGATCCCAAACTCAGATCTTAAACCTTAGCTTGTTAAAGGGTTATAGTAAAAAGAAAGAATTCAAACTACTATGAGAGATACTTTGCAATACACAAAGTAACTAAACAAGATGCGGAAAGTAATGTTTAGCATAAGAAAAAGTATTGAAACAAACGATTAAGCTATAATATATTAATGATATATGAATACCCAAGATGGTATTAGGGTTTTACAACCTTAAAGCATGAAATGGAAATTAGGAAAATTTATTTCAAACATGAAAACCTAATGAGTCCTTTTATAGTGCAAGGACTCATGTACAAGATCACTACTAACAAACTAGGAAAGTATTCTAGAGTAGTAACAGAAACGCGTCAATATCTCTTCCTAGTTTATCCATGCAGCAGGGTCTTTGACTTCTAGCAGGGGGACCAATCCCCCTGACTTCATTATTCAGCAAGGGAACTTACTCTAGCAGGGGAACTTTGACCAACCAGCAGGGGGAACTAAGACTCATACATTTATTCCCAACATGATACACAAAAAATTGAACCAAACTTGTCTCACTTATTTATCTTTGGAGGTATAGGAACATCAGAATCAACCTTTACCATTAACACAACCAGATGATCTCTAAACTTTTATAGTTTCTCATGATCATTTGCATAACGATTTACACAGTACGCCATTAATATGAATATTTCACAAAGAATCATGCTACAATTGTCGCCAGTGGCTTGAAAAGTTCACATAGGTAGCAACGAATTCCTTGCTCAACGCATAAGCATGTATTTCTTGCGAAAACTGTAATGTTTGACAGCCGAAGCACATAAAAGATATGATGACATAGCAACCCATATGACTCAAAACCTTTGCAAGTACACTCATATAGCTATTCAGATGGCTTACACAACACCTGATGAACAAAAACAAAAAGAATTACAGAAAGACAACGATGAACAAAAACATAAAGAAATTGCAAAAAGACATGATGAACAAAAAACATAAATTTAAAACTAATGACCTTATGATACAGATGAACTTAAGAACAAATGTTGCTTAGTTTAATGTATACATTTGTGCATCAGTAAAAATGATGAACTTATGAAGATTTATAAACAGCTGAACAATTTTATTTAAAAAGGTACAAATAAGACAGGATGAACAAAAACACAAATTTAAATTATATTAAGTTCTTTAGTTTAACTTATACATTTCATCATCAGTAAAAACTGATGAACTAATGGATATAAACAGTTCATTAGTTAAAAAGAAAATGAAAAAAATATTGAGTAAATTAAAAACTAATACCTCGTAAAAAACTTCGCTTCCAAACACCATCAACATGACAATGTCGCCTACTAATCTGTTCATCTTCGCCATTATCATTTATGGCGTACTTTTTGCCCGATTCAATGTTCGTAACACTTACAGACATAAAAGAAATGATAGGTGCATATATCTCAGCTTGAACATAAAAAATTAACCGAGTGTACAATTCGATCTAATGCCTCCTTTTCTAGTTGAAGTTTGATGTGCATATCAGGAATAGTGTTCCGAGTATCATGGTCATTTTTTGTTGATTAGTTCTTTGGCAATTCACAACTCTATCAAAATGAGTATAAAACTTCCATAAGGTCAAATACACACTCTTCATTCGACCAAAAGCATGATTTTTACTCTCTGATCTAGAGTAAGTTCACATCAAACCCGATAACAACTCATCCATATAATAAGCCAGAATCCATGCCTCGGATTATACATATCGAAAAACTATTTATTACTCTTCAAATTATAATCAACTAACAAACGGTTCCATTTAAGTTCAAACTCTTTAGGTTCTATTCGATCAGTTCAAACAATATCTGATATTTTAGCTAGCTTTTTTTTCAATCTACAAAATTAATAAACAAATTGTATAAAGAAAAACAGCTTATGAACCTAATATATATCAAGTAAGTATAAAATTTATCTTCTCGTGATTAACATAAATTGTATAAAATTCATCAACTAAAGTATGGACGTATAACTGATGAATAAAATATAATTAGTGAATAAAATATAATTGATGAACAATGCTTTCATGAACTAAACATGGTAGTCAATATTTGCATGATATGCCACATGCATAGTCTCTGACGAGATGATGGAAATATTTTCTCTGTAGCCACCTTCATTCTTCCATGATCAGCCACAATAACCTTTGGATCATGAAAAAAGCACTGTTAAAACATTAAACAAACCATACGTAAGATTCTTTTTTTTAAGATAACAAAGCAGCTCCAAAAGTTACACAACGATTATGATTGTAAATTCTAGGAAATGGTACAAAAACTATTTTTTATCTAACAAAAAATAAACGATTACATTCAAAATCATCAAATATTTAACTGGTCATCAGAATTTTGCTGAAAAAAGTGCTTCCGAACTCACTCATGAAAACTTTTGATTAATTGGTAAACTAATTAACCTTAATGAACATACAACAAAAATGAGAAAAACTTGCCTATTAATTATGTAAGTAGCATCAAAGGATAAAACATCACCAAACACATAATAGTTTTTGGTATAACTAAATCAAATTCTTCATGAATTGATAAACTACCAATATGCTTCATCAATTGATAAACAAACAAAAAAATATTCATAAAAAATAACATCGATAACTAAAGAACTGATGAACTAAAAAAATTCATTCAAGAATCAACAATACATATCTTCATATAGTGATACATCACTTAAGTTCCTTTGATCGTTTCTAAAGATTGTATTTATTCATCTATGTGCATAAAAAACTATCAAAAATGTTTGTAACTAGAAAAAAGAATCAATGCAAGCCTTCTCACTCACTCATCAAAATTTCCACCCGCTTTGTTACCAGATAACTTCGAGCTTTGCTTCCTTTCCCTTATAGCAACAATCAATTGTAAAAACAGAAGAAAAAAAATCAACGCAAGCGTCCTCACTCATAATATCTCCCTTTGCCTCCTCTCCCTAACAGAATCAACTAAACTCTCCTTCTACTATTACGCTTACCTTGATTGTGACCTTTCATACTAGATCCACAAACCCTACAATTCCTTAAACGCTTCCCACTAGCATTAAGTGCAAGCTCTACAATATCTCTATCATTTTGTACGAAAATTTAATACTTATATATTTTGGAACATTTATAGTAACTGATTGTGGTTGTGATATACTAATAATTGAATCAATCATGTCTCGCTTTACATATTTTGAGGTATCGGAACATCAGCATCAACCTTTCCCATTAACACAACCTGGTGATCTTTAAACTTTTGTATTTTCTCATGATCATTTGCATAACGATTTACACAGTACTTCATTGATATGAATATTTGACGAGACTCGTATTATACATGTTTTCATACCCCAAATAGGGCTTAAAACGAATAAAATATCATCAAAACATGCAAAATACACTTGTATTGCTTATTTGTGTGTTTGTAGGCACATATATCGAGAATTCACTTGGAAATCAACAAAACAAGCAAAAAGGAACACGAGAAATAAAGTCATACAAAAGAACCGGACCCGGATGTGAATTTTTAAAAATAACCATGAAGAATTGAAGATGTACAAGATTGGTCCCTCAACTATTGAAGATTTACACTTTATACACGTAATAATCTCAAAAACATAATGAGGTCCCTAAAGTTTGAAGACTTGACAAGAATGGCCCTTGAAGAATCAAGAAAATGCATTTCAAATCCTTATTCATGGTTTTGCAAAACACAAGGACCAAATGTGCCATACTTGAAAGTTCAAATGAATCTTAACAAGCTGGTTTGAATATTAGTATTGTAGAAGGATGATTTTGCCATTGTTCAGAATATGGGGATGAGAGCAGCCAAGAAAGGGTGGAGAACACTGACTTTGTCCTCCCAATTGAAAACGTATTGACCGTGCAAGATAGGTTTTCGATTTATTTGGTAGGTTTTTTTGTTGGAAAGGCTGTAGCTTTTCCCCTTGTGATAAATTATGTGCCTAATACATGGGAAAAATTCGGATTACAGAAAGTTGTAAGAGACGATGATGGAGTTTTCTTCTTTAAGTTTACTTCGTTAACTGGTTTAGAACAGGTGCTAGGGACCTCGGATGACAAGGAACCAGCCCCTTATAGCACAACGACATTTGTAAAGTTTTTCTTTTCCCTAATCGTCTTAATATCTAGTTCCGTCAAATACACGACTAAAACTAACATATTTGTAAAAAGAGCGGTAAAGATGACACTACAACAATAGGGTCTGCTATGAAATGTCGTCCCTAAAATCCAAAACATCCTCGTTAAGAGCTTTTAGCGACGATCTTAATATAGCTAAAGACATTGTTGTTAAATCCTCGCAAGACGAGTTTAGATTATCGCAACTACAAGTAGGACCCACTTGACCCACCTAGATTCATGGACATAATATTTCACTACACATAGTATTGGTAGTATTGGTGGCAATCGAGTCGTCTTCACGTCGACCTGTTCAGGTTCGTGGGTTGACATGTTATTATAATTTTAACCTAAACACGACTCATTTATTAATGGTGTCAAGAAACTCAACCCTAACCCGCACCTACATAACACGTGTTACCCATTTTTGACCCTTTAACCTATGGTAAATATGTCAAACGGTAATTAAGATTAATATATACTTGTCAATCAGACTAATTTATATGTAAAAAAAGGATATAAATATGTAAAATAGATAAACATAACATATAAATAGTTATTCGATATGTGAATTATAATGCCAATACTCTTATTAACTAAATAAAAAATTATATTTAATCCAAATCTAACATAAAACTAAAGTTATGTATTTATGTTTAGAGGCTTATATATACATAAACGGGTTCACGTGTCAACTTGTTTAATACTTACTCAACCCAAACACGACTCAATTATTAAACGTGTTATACGGGTTGACCTTTTTTTACCCAAACCTGTTTATCCTCAACACATACCCGTTTAACTTCGTGTCGAGTTCGTGTCGTTTATCGTGTTGTGTCAAAAATCGCCACCCTACCTAGTAATGCCAGGATAGGTTGACACATACATATGTCACTATAAACTATGACATAAGAGTAAAGATACAAAAGCCCATAAACTGGAATAAGTTCTGAAGGAAGATTATTACATGCAAACCACAAACTGAAACGTATAGTTACTTATGAATAGATCAACCGGCCTTTTATTTATCCATAAAACACATCAACTACAAGTTGTAGGATATGTTGTTACATTATTTATATAAGTACAACATAGCTAGACACACACCTTTAGAGCAAACATGCAAAACTATGATACAACTTAGTGAGATAAACTCCCCAGCAAAAAGTCTCCCACACCTTCATAGTTTAGTTTCTGTAAACTGAAGATAATGGAGTAAAAAGAAGGCACACTTTATGTTACATTAGCACAAACATTCAGTTACTCATGCTTACCGGCTGATAGTAGTAAACCTTGTCTTCGATGATCAGTAATCCCAAAGATTCCCTCCGCTAGAGTCATCTCCCCCGTAGCCTGGTGAAGTATTGTTATCCCTTGGTGGACTTATCAGCATTCCCTCAGCCATATCGGATACATTTGGGTTACCAAATACATCTTCATGGTCCATAGATTGTCCATGACACTACAAAACTCCAGTCCTTCCCTAACAAAATTTCGAGAGTTTCCCTGGCGACATGTCGCCAGGGAAAACATATCTCTGGCGACATGTCGCCAGGAAAAATTCGCCAAAGAAAGCTGGTGCGGGAAATTATCCCTGGCGATATTTTTAGATTTCCCTGGCGACTAAGTGGGCCCCGCAGCTCTTGGGTTCAAAAATTAGTGCCACGCTGGATTTGGTGCGGGAAAGTTTCCCTGGCGACATAACAAACTTAAGTAAACATGCTACTTAATCCTCACTTTTCCCTGGCGACATGTCGCCAGGGAAACTATTCGTTACGTTGACAAGTCAATGCCTCGCGTTGACAAGTCAACGTTGTGCCAGATTTTTCCTGGCGACATGTCGCCAGGGAAACTATTCGTTACGTTGACAAGTCAATGCCTCGCGTTGACAAGTCAACGTTGTGCCAGAGTTTCCCTGGCGACATGTCGCCAGGGAAACTTTGCTGACTTTTCAGAAAGTCAATCGAGCCCCAGGTTACTTTGGCGACATGTCGCCGGGGAAACTTTGACATTTTTTTTAGCCTGCATAGCAGGCTATTTTCATATTTTTCCGGAAAAAATCTACCAAAGCCTGGGAATACAAATACAAAACCTGGGGATGCAAATACTAAAACTCTACCACGAATCTAGTACCAAAACACAATAACATGTAACCTCTCGATCGATTAACTCGATCAATACAAATACATATGTCACAACTTGAGTACAAATTTCCTAGTTACACTTATTAAACTTGCAATTCGGGGTTTACAATTATTAAACTTGCATGCTAAGGTAGGAAAAACAAGACATACTAACCATTATTGCCACTACCCGCCATTCCCACCGGCGCCACTACCGCTGCCTCCCGTGCCACTCCCACCGGCGCCACTACCGCTGCCTCCCGTGCCACTCCCACCGGCGCCACTACCGCTGCCTCCCGTGCCACTCCCGCTAGCACCACCCGATAGGAATGCTGAGAACGCATCGACAATCCTAAAGTTACTTCTCATAAAGTCAAACACTTGAGCCGCTTGTTCCAATCGTGGGTCGACGACAGGGGGAGGAATATATCGAGCAGTCCTTCTCGGCACTATCTGACCGACACTGGGCATGTGGCCTCGCTGCTTTCCGCCTCAGACGATACGGTTGATCTCGTCGTCCGTATGTTTGCCTTCAGCCTTCATCGCAAGCATCTCCTCCTGATGAAGTGACAAAAACAAACGACAGTTAGTATATTATTTATTAGTCGGGTTGGTATATTATTTATCGGCAGGGAATAGTAAAAAACCAAGGTATATCAAAAAAAATTTAATTAATTCATTTGAAAAATAAAAAAAATACTTACATACAAAACGCGGTCCGCATCGCAAGGAAAATTCCCATGCTCGTCGGTGTGCGTAATGAAGAATTGGTCAATGACAGTCGGGGGTGGCACATCAGCTTGAATTGCAGTTTGGTTCTGTACATACATAGACACGCATATATAGAATGAATCAAATTCAAAACAAAAAATCACAACACCAAAACATATAATCAAAGACATATATGTATGTAAATTAATTATAGAATTTCTCACCACTTTGTCTCTAAGGAGTGCTAACCATCGAGATCCCTGCCGACTCGGTGTTTTCTGCTTAGACCGATTTTGGGAGTTCATCGGGCATATTTTCTCGTAATCCGGATTACTCCAAAGTGCGATATGTTTTTCCCAGTCCTCGGAAGTAATTTCCTGAGGACGCTCGCTGCGGACTCTGCCGATGTCTACCGTGCCGGTATCGATGTCTCTGCGCCAATGCTTCATCTTGAACGCATTTTTTCGAGAATTGTAACTCTTTTGAAGCATGTGATTGATGCCCTCACGTATACCCCTCCATCTCTCAGGATCACTCTTGTGTGGCGTCAAATTAAACTTAGACTGCATTCATATACAACAAATAAAACAAACACAAAGTTAGAGTTAGAGATATAATTTATACATTATTTTGTTTATTTATTTAATGGCTTATATATTTATTTAAATTTTTATAATAAAAACAACTTATCCTGATAAGCATAAGCTTTTTGAAAACACCTTGTTCTGATAAGCTTATCAGGACAAGCTGTTTTGAAAACAGCTTATCCTGATAAGCTTATTAGAACAAGATATTTGAAAACAGCTTATCCTGATAAGCATATCAGAACAAGTTGTTTTCACACAGCTTGTTCTGATAAGCTTATCAGGATAAGCTGTTTTCAAACAGCTTGTTCTGATAAGCTTATCAAAACAAGCTGTTTGAAAACAGCTTATCTGAAAAAGCTTATTACCTTATTCTCATCAAATATATATTTATTTAAAAAACATATATTTATTTAAATTTTTTTATATATATTTAAATATTTTTATATTTATTTAAAAAAATTTATATGATATAAATAAATAAGATACAATTTGTATATTTATTTATATGATATAAATAAATAAACTAATTTATTTAAATATATACACCATTAATTAAATAAACACAATAATGTTATGAACATAAAATTGATAACTGACCTCTAGGTTCGCCCAAACCATCGCTGTGATCTCATTAGGGACATCATTCCAACTTGGGTAGTACAGTGGCACGAGCCTCCTGATACAATCCCCGACGTAATTAGCTAAATGTTGAGCATGCGTGCCACGAGGCCGGAAAGAGACTTCTTCAAAATCTACCGGGACAGCGCCATGCGCTTCAACTTTGTCCAACAAATCGAGACATCGGGTAATGCCCCGAGTCTTTCTACCGGCCTCTCTGCCGCCCAATTTTTTTTTCTTTTGCCTTTGCCTGCAAAAATAAAGTGAGTGACAAAGTAATAAAATATACACATTTAAACATATATATGCACCAAATTTATGATTGTGTTACAATGATCCAAATATTCTTACCTTTATATCTAAATACGGCGAAACAACCGCTGCGGATGTTTGGCGTAGGAGGTTCATCCTCACCACCACCATCACCACCGTGTGATCGTGCAACATCTGCTGACATCTGTACAAGTACAGTTAGCATAAATAAATTCATGAACAACCTAGTGCAACTATGGAAGACAATCCTAACCACCCTTTGAATGTTTCGTCTCATATATGAATGCGTATAACCGATTTACTATTTGAGAAAATTTCGGCAGCATTTCCCCTCAACTCCCCAAATATGTGTTTAAAGACATATTCGTAGGAGTAAAGGAGAAACACTGTCGAAATCATCTCAAATAGTAAATCGGTTATACGCATTCATATCCTAAATGAGACAAAACATTCAAAAAGCAGTCCCAAACAGGGGACTTTCCGAAGTTAATTCCTAATAAATTAACTTCGGACGGGTTTTCTATAGGTTGATCAATTTCAGACGGGAATTTTCCAAAATTAATCGCTAAAATCCTAAGACATTCCTAAGGTTTAGTCCAATAAAACATTTATATCATATAATAAAAACAGCTTATCCTAATAAGCTTATCAGAATAAACTGTTTGAAAACAGCTTATCCTGATAAGCTTATCAGAATAAGCTATTTTCATACAGCTTATCCTGATAAGCTTATCAGAATAAGTTGTTTGAAAACAGCTTATCCCCATAATCTTATCAGAATAAGCTGTTTGATAATAGCTTATTCTGATAAGCTTATCAGGATAAGCTGTTTTCAAACAGCTTATCCCGATAATCTTATCAGAATAAGCTGTTTGATAACAGCTTTTTCTGATAAGCTTATCAGGATAAGCTGTTATCAAACAGCTTATCCTGATAAGCTTATTAGGATAAGCTGTTATCAAACAACTTATTCTGATAAGCCAGGTTAACCTGTTTGAAATCAGCTTATCCAAAAAAGCTTATTATAATTTATTCTCATCAAATAGGTAACATAAGGAGTGTTTGGATTTACGTTTAACAAAAATTAACAAGTTTAAACATCCCGGACGACATGTCGCCGGGGAATCTAAAAAAACTAAACAAAAAACAGTATGTATTATCAATTACAATTAAAAGTTAAAAAAAACCATACCGTTAAAGAGTGGTCGGGTCTCGGCTGTGGTCGGGGCGCGGCTGTGGTCTGGGCTCGGCTGCGGTCGGGTCTCGGCTGTGGTCGGGCTCGGCTACGGTCGGGACTCGGCTGCGGTGACCGGATATTTAAAAACAAAACCAAAAATACTATCAATTATAATATAAGTTACATAAAAAATCAATTACAATATAAATAAAAAATTATATAGAAAAAACCTTTAACTATGAATTACAATATACATTATATAAAAAACCTTAATAGAGGACGGAGATGGAGTGGTGGTGGTGCCGGTGAACGTAGACGGTGGTGGTGGTGTTGCTGGCGGATGGAGATGGCGGGGTAGTGCACGTGTGCAGGTGTGGAGAAGAGTGGTGGTGAGTGGTGGTGGTGATGATAATGATGGTGGTGATGATAAAGATGGTGGTGGTGATAGTAGGTGGTGATAGCAGGTGGTGATAGATTGTAAAACCCGCATGCTTTTACCATGAATAGTACCCTTAAGATCGTACGTACTAGATTAAAACTTTCCTTTTATAGTATGTTTACGTTCACGTATAAGAATTACGAGTATTACGTACGTGTTAGAACACGATAAGTATTTATTACGTATGAACACACGATAATTATTCTAATAATAATTTTAATCACAAACATGCGATCATGAAATCATGAATGTATTTTAATCACGAGCAAATATTAATTACGTATATATATATATATATATATATATATATATATATATATATATATATATATATATATATATATATATATATATATATATATATATATATATATATATATATATATATATATATATATATATATATATATATATATATATATATATATATATATATATATAGTGTAAGGTTATTTTCAGAACCAAATAAATGTACAGAACTGCGAGAACCACCTTTATACTCATAACAATGCATATGTATTTTCATTATTATGTTTAAATTAACATTTAATAACTGTTTTATTACTTATAGATCCGATTATTATGAGCGATATGAAGAGTGCACATGTGTTTTCATATTATCCGACGAAAAGATAGTTATCATACATACAAAACAAATACATGTGCATCGTCCTAGCATACATGTTCCTAGTGACTTACGACAATGAAAATTCATGTATTTCTACCTAATGAACTAACCCGATGAATATACATGTGCATTTTAAGAGTAAAAAGGTGGTTCTCGCAGTTCTGTACATTTATTTGGTTCTGAAAATAACCTCACCCTATATATATATATATATATATATATTGATCACGAGCACGAATAAATATATTAAGTCACGATCGATAACTAATTAAAACACGAACACGAGAACACACTATAATATTTAGACTCGAGAAATGTACGGGTTACCCTTATGTGGGCCCCTACCCATGAAATTAGGAAGAAAAGGGCCAAGCCCATTGTTTTTTTACTAAACAAGAAAAATTAGAAAAAACATATTCATTTACCAAAAATCAAGAAAATAAGAAAAACCCTAATTCCTTTCTTTGCTCTTCTTTTGGCCGCCACTTTTACAACACCAAAAGAGGTGTTCGGGTTGATTTTGATCTTGGATATTGTGCAAGGATTCGTGTGTGTTCATCCTTGATCGATCCACGCATTCGGTATAACCTTTTTAATCCTTTTCTTTTATGTTTTGATTTAATAAGTCACATAAAATCATGATGTTTTTAAAAACTAATTAAATTTTTTTATTAAAACATGTAAATGGTTATGGGATAAATCAAAAAAGGGTTTTTAGGGGTGTTTGTTCTAGCCGACGCCTAAACCGAGCCCTAAGGGGTCTCGGCTTGGCTTATGAACCACCACATAGACCTCATGGTCTCGGTATGGTGGTGTGGGTCCCATGGCAGCAGCAAACAAGGGGTACCCCGACCTTGGTTCGGGGTATGGTGTTGATTACGGGTCCGGTTCATGGTTTCTAGTCACGATCCGGTTCATTGATTATGTTAAGGTTTATGATTTTAATAGTTATATGTTAAAAATTAAATTAATAAAACATGACATAATTAATTTAATTAACATGACTTAGGTTAAAATTTAATTATTAGATCATGAATTTTAACCTAAGTACTTATTTTTAATTAGACTTTATAATTAATTAATTATTGAAAACCATGACTATAATTAATTAATCAACATGACTTAGGGTATATTATTACTAATTAATAATACATGTTTTAACCTAAGTATTTTAACTTATTTAATTAAAAACATGATATATTTAATTAAATACTTTTAACCTATAGTTTAATTAATTTACATGTAATGATTAATAAACTATACCTTATATCAATATGACTTAGAAAATAATCAGAAAACACTTAAACTTACATAATTAGCTTATTTAACCAGCTTATATCTAATTATAAAAACATTCTATTTTTAGAAACTTATTTAATTAAGGCAACTAATCTATTTATGGAAACTTTCTATTTTTAGAAATTTATTTAATTAAGGCAGCTAATCTATTTAAGGAAACTTTCTATTTTTAGAAACTGATCTATTTTAAGCAGTAATTCTATTTATGGAAACTTTCTATTTTTAGAAACTTATCTATTTTAAGCAGTAATTCTATATTTGGAAACTTTCTATTTTTGGAAACTTTCTATTTTTGGAAACTTTCTATTTTTGGTAACTTTCTATTTTAGGAAACCTGCTATTTTTTAGAAAGTTACTTATTATTACACAGTAAGTATAATAAATACATGAAATACAAGTAATACTTAATCAGAATAGACATAATATAAGATAAACATGGTTTAAAGCTTAAAACAGTAAAACATGACATGAACGTATAAAATAAGCTAAGACATGACATAAAACCAGTTACGTATGTAGTAAGCAGATACTTATACACGTATGTATTTATGTAGCATTAGTGATACCGAAGTAGGACTCTCTTCCGTTCGTCTTCTTCGTTCACTGGACATAAGGTACGGATTCCCGTCCTTTCAGTATGGACATTCTTTCCTTATTAGGATTTCCCGTATGCAGCTAACTGTTTTCCCGTAGTATACGTTTATATGTTTGATTGCTTATGTTTAATTTAAAATACCTATAGCCATATACATGCATGACCAGTTTCACCTAGTTATGGAGGTACCATAACCATAACATTAGAGGCACTGGTGTTATGACTTCCCCACGGCAGAGTGATTGCTCGTGGCGTCCCTTCAGCTTTTGGCCATATTATTATATTTATCATGTGGGGCGTATGGGAGCATCCTAGTTACATGTTTTCAGCAGATTACTCAGTGTGAATGTGGTGTGTGCCTTGCATCCTTCACAAGGAGTTGATCCCTCCTACCCAAAACCAGTATATTAAATTAGAGGCAGCCCCTCTAATTTGCATGATGAGGTCACCCATCCAAGTATTCATGCACGGTGGATTTTCATGACCTATATTGGCTAATGGTAAAATATGTTAAACAGTTTTCATAAGATAAACATAAGGCTTTTCAAACTATAAAACCAGTTTTATGAACATGTTCCGGGTTTTCCAGGACGAATACATTTCCGCTGCTATTAAGTCTTTATTATGTTTTAGTCATTTATACTATGTCTATATCCGTGCACTGAGCATTTTGCTCAGCCGTTACTTTCCTTTCCTTGTCCCAAAACGGCAGGTACCCAAGGATGGACTCGAGCATCATGTATAGGATGGAAGCTGCCATAGACTTCTTCTCCTTTTGCCTTCATATATTTGTGCTTGTTTAAGTCTTCCATTATTTCATTTACTTTATTATGTTTTGAGCTTATGTTTGGGAACCGATGTTTGATTCCGGTTTACCCTATGGTCATGTAATGTTTTAGACATTTATCCTTGTATGCTTTGATGACACGCCATAATTACGCGTGACATTCCATTTATCAAAATGGGGTGTTACAATTATGGTATCAGAGCCAAGGCTTCGACCTGTAGGCTCTAAAACTCAACCTGTGACTAGTGGGTAGTCACCAGGAGCTTCCTAAACCAACGTTTGTCATTCCACGTATTGATGTTTTCAGCGCATTGTTGTTTTAACCATGATGTTTTCAGCACCTTGAGATTTTAACCTTGATGTTTTCATCGATACTGTTTTACTAATATGGATGGACAACCGTCGTTCATATTTAGTTATGTGTCATTGTTTCATGCATAATGTTCCTCGTGAACTGTGGCTATGTAGACTGAACCCTAGTAGTTCATAATTAGTCACATAAAATTTTTTTCTAATAAGTTTCGACAGATGAGTTTCATTCATTTATGTTTCATGTATCATTGTTGCAGAGATTATGACTAAGTAATGGTTGGTACAGGACTTGCCTTATTTAGTCGCATGTGCTTTTATCGAAACTTTTAACTTTGAGACCGACCCATAGGCGTCCCCTCGCCATGTCTTTTGTTTTGGGACCGACCCATAGGTGTCCCCTCGCACATATAAAGGTTTTTATAAACTACATTATGCATTCATGCACTGTTTTTCATGCATAAAATTTTTCTCATGATATATTGGCATAAATTTTTTTTCATGTCCCCTCATGAGTTAATATGTTTTTATGTCAAGTATCTTTTCATACTGTCATGGTTAACTTCTGTTTCGTGCTGATTATGTTATACACTCCTTCATGATAGATGGTTTTATGTTTCTTCATGATAATTCCGTCTTCATGTTGATTACGTCTTACGCCTCGGTTGTTATTTATGCTTTCATACAAGGTATTGTTGGATTTCATTGAATCCTGCTTTCATGATAGTCATGGTTAGTTTTCATTGATCATGCTGTCAGGCAAATCATCGTTAAATTTTGTGTAACCACACTTTAACGTTTCTCGATACAACCAGAATGATGTCTATGCTAATACTGCCAGGTTATCATGATGGTTTTTCCTAACCGTCTAACCGATATACCTTCCTTAAATCATGACAAATGATCGACCCCATACCGATCATTTCATGTGCATTCCGTGTGTACTCCATGTACCGTATTCCATGTGTTTTCACATACCTTAATCCATGTGTATTTCACTTGCAATAATTCACGAGTATTCGCTAGTCGATTCTAAATCATCTCAAGCGTATGTTCACTTGCTGATATTCTACAAGATTGCCGATGCCGCTCATAACTTGGAGATGTTACTAAAGGTTAATGCTGCTGATGTTTGGAGTTGCTACGAGATGCGGACTCTGTTCACAACCTGGAGATCCTACAAGACGAAGACAAAGGCGTCAGAGCAAAGCTATTGGACGAGAAGATACTTCACCATCAGACGATTTTTATCAATCATTGTCCTAAATTCTTAGTTACATGTCACACGTCATTCAATTGTCGTTTCAGTCATATGAGTGCAAACCGGTACCAGCTGGCCACTCAACTGAATAGTTACATGAATCACGGTCATGAGAATGACTGTCATGGAACTGACAGACAGGATGATAGTAACCACTACTATGACAACAACTATCCTAGAAATCGCAACCGAGGCTCCGGCTGCGGACGTGATCAGACATACAAATGATCAGTAGTCCAACCGATCCGCCAATTCAGGCATAATAACCTAATATGGTAGTCCTATTGTTTCACGTCTCGAGACACATGTCAAGACATCAGTCAAGACACATGTCTCACATATACTTTCTGAAGACACATGTCAAGACACCAGTCAAGACATATGTCATGCTTATATTTCCAAGACATGAGTCAAGACACATGACTCAAGTCCAATTATGGAACATTTCTAAGAAATTAAGGGTACCCTCCCAGGGTATATCCATTTTGTTGTGCCATGTATTAATTAGGCAACAAGAATTTCAGTACCATCACCGGTGTATCAGTAAGGTCAGTCACGTTCGATGGATGACACTTTCCTTTCTTACACCTATATTTCATATGTTCATGACCATATCGGACGCCATTCGTATTCCCCACGTATACGAAGGTTTTCTTCAGCCTAATGATAAGATCCCAACTGATAACGCACTACCTCGGTCAGATGCGAGTTGAATTTTGATCCTAATTATGGACTACGAACCGCACACCATGCTACGATTCATGAGTATGTACGGTGATGTTCAGACTCCTAAATATTTTCAGCATGATTTTCCATCAGGAAAATCTGTACAAATCATTTATGCTGTACAAGCACGTGCTTGGTTAGCTATGACTGCTAAAATTTTTAGCTGTCAGTTAAGACATGACCACCGAAGTCCTTTTACGTATAACCAGACGAGTATTCCAAAATCTTCCCACAAATTCTAGAAGAACCTACAAGGAGAAGGATGGTACCATGAGATTATGTGTCGACTACCGTCGATTTAAACAAATCACCATTCATGACAGTTATTATCCTCCACGTATTGACAACATGTCCAATCGACCTTATAGTGTTAATCATTTTACCAAGATCGAACTCATGATCATGCTGCCAACAGTGACGAGTGAAAGAGCAGGACATGTCCATGACTGCTATTCATACACGACTCGGTCATGCTAGATTTATGATTTTGAATTAGTCTCATCAATGCTCCAACGACATTATAAGAATGAGTTTCCATGAACTCATAGCAAATTCATCAGTGTTTTCATTGAGGATAACCTGATTTCCTCTAAGCCTAGAGAAGAACAGGAAGACCATATCTGCACTATGTTGCAAATTCTATGACAAGAGAAATTTTACCCTGGAAAATTTTCCAATATCAATTCTGTTTGATTACAGTGACACGCTGGATCACATGGGTTTCTACGGTTAATCTTACCATGACTCAGCTTATGCGTAAAGGAGAGAACCCTACACTACATTAGGTGTTCTAGAAAATCCTAAGCTAGGAGAAGTCTAGATTCAGAGACTAAGAGTTTCGCAAACTCCTATGTATCAAGTTCTACGAAGCAAGATACAGTTACGTCCATATCTAGGTACCTAACATACCAACAGGTTAAGACAGGACACCAACAGACTGGGATGCTTTCATCATCTGAAATTGTGAATTGAAATGGGACAAGATCTCCACATAGTTTGGTTACCAGTTTAACGCAAACTCAGAAGAAGCATGATGCTATCTGGTTTATTGCAAACAGTTTGATCAAGTCTACAGAATCCTTACACCCGCAAGGATTTCAGAACCAACAGATTGATCGGACATGTTCTAGCTAAGGCACGTCCGATCACTTGGCAATTCCTCATTTATCGGGTAAGACAAATATTCATAATTGTGCTCCTTATTTAGTTCACGTCCTTGTTCTAATTTCACGACTTTCTTTCGCGCTCGCGTTCATGACACTATTCACGTTCATGATGGCATCTCGGCTTACGATTTTACGTTCATTTTTCTCATTCTAGGTAGTCTTGCAAGAACTTGAGAGACCAGACCCAAGTTTAGTATAACTCCATATCCTCAGATAGACGTTTCTCGTCATATTCTATGTCTCACCTTGTAGCGTTTGGCGTTACCGCCATTATATTCTATGTTCACGATATGTTTCACATGTCATGTTTATTCCACGTTCCTCATACCATGATCAAGATATGTTACACGTATCATGGATCACGGTATGTTTGCTCATACTACACTAACCATATTTCTACGTATCACGTCCAAAATTTTCCACGTATCACGTTCAAAATTGTTCAACGTATCACGTTCACAATTTTTCACGTACTACGTTTCAGTACGTCTTGTGTAGCATTGCTAAGACAGTACTATTATCAGTCAATTTGGGATATTTTTCATCATAACGTTTCACTTACTCTTGCACGTTAAAATTTTTTATTTCCTCAATCGAATTTAGGGGATCTACCTTACGTTGATAACCAAGAACTTCTTCGTATTTCGAGTCAAGGTCAGGAGGACCAAGATTTATCATTCGTGTCAAAATCTGGTGAAGGAACCGTTTCAAGAGGGAGGCCACTTGGAAACGGACAAGTTCATCCAGACTTCTTATCCGTTTTTCTCTTATCAATTAGATATGTCCCTTCAGTCACGTCACGTTACATGTCCTTTCAAGACATGTCACGTTCCACGTTCCCTTCTACCACGTCATCTTCATGTCCTTTTATCGTACATACCCTTTTAGTTTGATTCAGGTATGTTCTTCTTTTCCAGTTTACGTTATCTATAATTCGGGGACGAATTATTCTTTTTAGGGGGAAGAGTTGTAAAACCCGCATGCTTTTACCATGAATAGTACCCTTAAGATCGTACGTACTAGATTAAAACTTTCCTTTTATACTATGTTTACGTTCACGTATAAGAATTACGAGTATTACGTACGTGTTAGAACACGATAAGTATTTATTACTTATGAACACACGATAATTATTCAAATAATAATTTTAATCACAAACATGCGATCATGAAATCATGAACGTATTTTAATCACGAGCAAATATTAATTACGTATATATATATATATTGATCACGAGCACGAATAAATATATTAAGTCACGATCGATAACTAATTAAAACACGAACACGAGAACACACTATAATATTTAGACTCGAGAAATGTACGGGTTACCCTTATGTGGGCCCCTACCCACGAAATTAGGAAGAAAAGGGCCAAGCCCATTGTTTTTTTTACTAAACAAGAAAAATTAGGAAAAACATATTCATTTACCAAAAATCAAGAAAATAAGAAAAACCCTAATTCCTTTCTTTGCTCTTCTTTTGGCCGCCACTTTTACAACACCAAAAGAGGTGTTCGGGTTGATTTTGATCTTGGATATTGTGCAAGGATTCGTGTGTGTTCATCCTTGATCGATCCACGCATTCGGTATAACCTTTTTAATCCTTTTCTTTTATGTTTTGATTTAATAAGTCACATAAAATCATGATGTTTTTAAAAACTAATTAAAAACATTTATTAAAACATGTAAATGGTTATGGGATAAATCAAAACAAGGGTTTTTAGGGGTGTTTGTTCTAGCCGACGCCTAAACCGAGCCCTAAGGGGTCTCGGCTTGGCTTATGAACCACCACCGAGACCTCATGGTCTCGGTATGGTGGTGTGGGTCCCAAGGAAGCAGCAAACAAGGGGTACCCCGACCTTAGTTCGGGGTATGGTGTTGATTACGGGTCCGGTTCATGGTTTCTAGTCACGATCCGGTTCATTAATTATGTTAAGGTTTATGATTTTAATAGTTATATGTTAAAAATTAAATTAATAAAACATGACATAATTAATTTAATTAACATGACTTAGGTTATAATTTAATTATTAGATCATGAATTTTAACCTAAGTACTTATTTTTAATTAGACTTTATAATTAATTAATTATTAAAAACCATGACTATAATTAATTAAACAACATGACTTAGGTTATATTATTAGTAATTAATAATACATGTTTTAACCTAAGTATTTTAACTTATTTAATTAAAAACATGATATATTTAATTAAATACTTTTAACCTATAGTTTAATTAATTTACATGTAATGAATAATAAACTATACCTTATATCAATATGACTTAGAAAATAATCAGAAAACACTTAAGCTTATATAATTAGCTTATTTAACCAACTTATATCTAATTGTGGAAACTTTCTATTTTTAGAAACTTATTTAATTAAGGCAACTAATCTATTTATGGAAACTTTATATTTTTAGAAACTTATTTAATTAAGGCAGCTAATCTGTTTATGGAAACTTTCTATTTTTAGAAACTTATCTATTTTAAGCAGTAATTCTATTTATGGAAACTTTCTATTTTTAGAAACTTATCTATTTTAAGCAGTAATTCTATTTTTGGAAACTTTCTATTTTTGTAAACTTTCTATTTTTGGAAACTTTCTATTTTTAGAAACTTTCTATTTTTGGAAACTTTCTATTTTTGGTAACTTTCTATTTTAGGAAACCTGCTATTTTTTTAGAAAGTTACTTATTATTACACAGTAAGTATAATAATACATGAAATACAAGTAATACTTAATCAGAATAGACATAATATAAGATAAACACGGTTTAAAGCTTAAAACAGTAAAACATGACATGAACGTATAAAATAAGCTAAGACATGACATAAAACCAGTTACGTATGTAGTAAGCAGATACTTATACACGTATGTATTTATGTAGCATTAGTGATATCGAAGTAGGACTCTCTTCCGTTCGTCTTCTTCGTTCACTGGACATAAGGTTCGGATTCCCGTCCTTTCAGTATGGACATTCTTTCCTTATTAGGATTTCCCGTATCCAGCCAACTGTTTTCCCGTAGTATAAGTTTATATGTTTGATTGCTTATGTTTAATTTAAAATACCTATAGCCATATACATGCATGACCAGTTTCACCTAGTTATGGAGGTACCATAACCATAACACTAGAGGCCATATTATTATATTTATCATGTGGGGCGTATGGGTGCATCCTAGTTACATGTTTTCAGCAGATTACTCAGTGTGAATGTGGTGTGTGCCTTGCATCCTTCACAAGGAGCTGATCTCTCCTACCTAAAACCAGTATATTAAATTAGAGGCAGCCCCTCTAATTTGCATGATGAGGTCACCCCTCCAAGTATTCATGCACGGTGGATTTTCATGACCTATATTGGCTAATGGTAAAATATGTTACACAGTTTTCATAAGATAAACATAAGGCTTTTCGAACTATAAAACCAGTTTTATGAACATGTTCCAGGTTTTCTAGGACGAATACATTTCCGCTGCTATTAAGTCTTTATTATGTTTTAGTCATTCATACTATGTCTATATCCGTGCACTGAGCGTTTTGCTCAGCCGTTACTTTCCTTTCCTTGTCCCAAAACGGCAGGTACCTAAGGACGGACTCGAGCATTTTGGAGGACATGCATAGGTTGGAAGCTGCCATAGACTTCTTCTCCTTTTGCCTTCATATATTTGTGCTTGTTTAAGTCTTCCATTATTTCAATTACTTTATTATGTTTTGAGTTATGTTTGGGAACCGATGTTTGATTCCGGTTTACCCTATGGTCATGTAATGTTTTAGACATTTATCCTTGTATGCTTTGATGACACGCCATAATTACGCGTGACATTCCATTTATCAAAATGGGGTGTTACATAGATGGTGGTGCTACGTGGGTGAGAAAAGTGTGGATCTGGTAAAAAAAGGTCCATTTTTCCCCGGCGACAATCCCTGGCGACATGTCGCCATGGATACTTTCTACTTTTGTCGTTTAGCCAAAAGCGCGCGTGATTGAAATTTTTTGGAGGGTTGTGACCAAGTTTCCCTGGTGACATGTCGCCAGGGATACATTTGACTTTTCAACGCATATATACGTACATAATTTCTTTTGTCGTTTCTCCCAAACCTTCCCTGGCGACACGTCGCCAGGGAAAGTCCCAATTGTCACAGGGGATATTTTTTGTCAAAATAAAATTTATTATTACTTATATATTATTATAATTAGTAATAAAATAAAAATTATTATTATTATTATTTATAAAATAATATTTATTATTATTATAATTTATAAAATAATAATTATTATTTATAAAATAATAATATCATACCAGTCAGTTTAATTTCTAAATTCATTCTGATTTAGTCGGTTTAGTTTCTCGATTTATTCTAATTCGGTAATCATTGAACATCTAGCGTTTAACAAATGCATACCGACTCATCTATTGAACATCTAACATGTAACCAAGACATGTCGAGTCATCCATTGAACATCTAACGTGTAACCAAGACATGCCGACTCATGCATTGAACATCTAGCGTGTAACCAAGACATGTCTACTCATCCATTGAACCTCTAACGTGTAACCAACACATACCGACTCATCCATTGAACATCTAACGTTTAACAAATTCATACCGACTCATCCATTGAACATCTAACGTGTAACCAAGACATGTCGACTCATCCATTGAACATCTAACGTGTAACCAACACATACCGACTCATCCATTGAACATCTGACGTTAAACAAATGCATACCGACTCATCCATTGAACATCTAGCGTGTAACCAAGACATGTCGACTTATGCATTGAACATCTAGCGTGTAACCAAGACATGTCGACTCATCCATTGAACATCTAACGTGTAGCCAACACATACCGACTCATCCATTGAACATCTAACGTTTAACAAATGCATACCGACTCATCCATTGAACATCTAACGTGTAACCAAGACATGCCGACTCATCCATTGAACATCTAACGTGTACCCTAGACATGTCGACTCGTCCATTGAACATCTAACGTGTAACCAAGACATGTCTACTCATCCATTGAACATCTAACGTGTAACCAACATATACCGACTCATCCATTGAACGTCTAACGTTTAACAAATACATACCGACTCATCCATTGAACATCTAACGTGTAACCAAGACATGTCGACTCATCTATTGAACATCTAACGTTTAACAAATGCATACCGACTCATCCATTGAACATCTAACGTGTAACCAAGACATGTCGACTCATCCATTGAACATCTAACGTGTAACCAACACATACCGACTCATCCATTGAACATCTAAGGTTTAACAAATGCATACCGACTCATCCATTGAACATCTAACGTGTAACCAAGACATGTTGACTCATGCATTGGACATCTAGCGTGTAACCAAGACATGTCGACTCATCCATTGAACATCTAACGTGTAACCAACACGTACCGACTCATCCATTGAACATCTAACATTTAACAAATGCATACCTACTCATCCATTGTACATCTTACATGTAACCAAGACATGTCGACTCATCCATTGAACATCTAACGTGTAACCAACACATACCGACTCATCCATTGAACATCTAACGTTTAACAAATGCATACCAACTCATCCATTGAACATCTAACGTGTAACCAAGACATGTCGACTCATGCATTGAACATCTAGCGTGTAACCAAGACATGTCGACTCGTCCATTGAACATCTAACATGTAACCAACACATACCGACTCATCCATTGAACATCTAACGTTTAACAAATGTATACTGACTAATCCATTGGCGGGAAAACATTGGCGGGAAAATATTGGCGGGAAAATATTGGAGGGAAAACATTGGAGGGAAAATTTTAACAATTTCTCTCACTTTTTTAGCATAAAAGGAGAACCACACACACTCCTTATATCACAACCACCAGCAGATCACACACACTTATCATCACAAACACATTGTTATTATGAAGATGTTGAATCGTGAAGCTTTTCCGTGTACCTGTGGACGTGGAGATGTAGTTCTTCGACAATCGTGGAAAGATGATATGCTTGTCCACGTTCAAAGGTGCAACCTTCAGTTTCATATGGATGCGGATTTTTTTCATGAAAAGACGAACGAGTCAGACTACTTGTCAATTCTCTTGGAGGTTCAATGAGCTTTTCTCCTCCAAGCTCTTCTTCAAGACCTTCAACGAGCTTTTCTCCTCCAAGCTCTTCTTCGAGACCTTCTAATAAGTGTGAAAACACTTATCATTTCATCACTTTAAACAAGTAAAAACGTGACAAAACGTGTATTTTATGTCGTAAAAGTCAGAGTTATGCGTGGTTTGTGTTTTTATTGTGTTTTAGGACCAAAATATGAAAAAGGAAGAAAACACGGGCTTTCACGGGCTTTTATCGAAGAAAAAGACAAAAGACAAAGTCAAAAGATCAAAAGTGCAAAAAGAAGAAGTCAAAGGCTTATTCTGAAGATTTATCGAAGAAAAAGACTAAAGACAGAAGTTTTTCAAGTCGAAAAACCAAATCTAATAAAAGAAGAAAATTAGAAGACGAGTTCATTTTATATTGACGAATCCCGAAACAATGTCGAGAAAGTCGAAGAAATTAAAAGACAAGAAGACAAAGTGAAAGAAGAAAGCATCAACACCTACCTTCCTTTCCTCCTATATATACCACCTAAGGCTTCATTTGAAGGAGTTAGTCATTTTTAGGAGTAGATTAGTTTAGGAGTAGGAGTAGATTAATTTCTCTCTCTAGATTTATTTCATGTTCTTAAGTTTTTCTTTCAAGTTTTCTTAATCTTTAATCTTAGTCTTGTACTTTTGAATCTTTTATCTTCATCTTAATTTCAAGCTTTTCATAATCATTATCATTCTTCCTTTCTTGTTTTAATCTGGAGTTTGATTCGGGTCAAGTATATAGTTTGTTTCATCTTGATGTATATTTGATTAAAGTGCTTATCTTTTTGTTCTTTTCATTTTCATGCGATTGATGTTCTTACCTTATTGTGCTTTTTGCTTATTTCGTGTTTAGCTTATTTTCATTTAAGTATATTTTTAAAAGTTTACTCTTTTTAAAGTTGATTTTATAAATCTTGCTTATTTAGTGTTTTGAAAGTTTTTCATTCGTGGCTTATTTAGTTCTTCTTAATATTGATTTGGTTAAGTTTTTGGTAAATACTTATTAGAAAAGTGCTTATTCGGTTTTTGCTTATTTTCCTTTTACATTCCATCGTAAAGTCTTAAGGTTTTTTAAGGTTCCGATCGAGTATTGTGATCACATAAGCCTTAGGGTTTCTACTTGCGATCAAATACTGCGATCGCTTGTTGCGATCCTGCTCACGATCCTGGTTGCGATCCTGGTTGCGATTCTGGTTGCGATCCTGGTTGCGATCCTGTTCGCGATCCTGGTTGCGATCCTGGTTGCGATCCTGGTCACGATCCTGGTTGCGATCCTGGTCACGATCCTAGTTGTGATCCTGGTTGCGATCCTGGTCACGGTCCTGGTTGCGATCCTAGTTGTGATCCTGGTTGCGATCCTGGTCACGATCCTGGTTGCGATCCTGGTCACGATCCGGGTTGCGATCTTGGTCACTATTCTGGTTGCGATCCTAGTCACGATCCTGGTTGCGATCCTGGTTGCGATCCTGGTCACGGTCCTGGTTGCGATCCTAGTTGTGATCCTGGTTGCGATCCTGGTCACGATCCTGGTTGCGATCCTGGTCACGATCCGGGTTGCGATCCTGGTCACGATCCGGGTTGCGATCCTAGTTGCGATCCTGGTCACGATCCTGGTTGCGATCCTAGTTGCGACCTATTTTTATATCGTATTGTTTTCAAATTTATTTCCCACCATTTTTCATTAGGTTTATTTTCAAATTGCTTTGTTTTATTTATTTTAATTTCAAATTTACTTTTAATTAAGTTTTTAACTACTTTAATTTCCTTGTTATTTCGTTTAAACCTTTCATTTAAGCTTTAACCAGTTTATCGCTTTTGTTATTTTGTCATTTACTTTAAAGTTTGCATTTTTAATTTAAAAGATACTCAACAACATTTTCATTTATTCACCAAGAACGACTGAGTCACACAATTAACCGGAGATCAATTCGATAAGATACCGAGAAAAACGAACTATTAACCTAGTAAAATCTAGTATCACCTTCAAGGACTCCAATTTCTTCTCCAAGATCTTCAACGTGTGCAAACTGTGTGCGCTTGAATGGAATGATAAAGGTACATGAGAGTACAGTAGAGTTGTACAAAAATTGCGATAGGCACACAATGGATTCAGCTGCACTACATTATGACCTTTACGATGACGTGGGGAACCTTAGTTTGAACTAGTTTGTGATGTGTTTTTTTTCGGTGTTTACGAGTCTAATATCGTTGTAATATCCATGTTTAATTAAGCGTGTGTTTAAGTGTCCGTGACGAATAAAATTATGTTTAGGAGTGTTTGTCTGTAAGTCTCCCATGTGATATTACAAAAGGTTTTATGTAATATTTGGAATAAATAAATATTTGTTTTATAAATGTCTCATTTTTATTATATAAACGTCGCAAAATAAAATAACATCGGATCGATAGTTAAAATAATAATTATTTGGAATAAATAAATATTTGTTTTATAAATGTCTCATTTTTATTATATAAACGTCACAAAAATAAAATAACATCAGATCGATAGTTAAAATAATAAGTATTTAGAATAAATAAATATTTGTTTTATAAATGTCTCATTTTTATTATATAAACGCCGCAAAAATAAAATAACATCGGATCGATAGTTAAAATAATAATTATATGGAATAGTTAATAATTTTTCATAACAAGCAAAAACTAATTATATATATGACAGAGAGTTTCCCTGGCGACATGTCGCCTGGGAAACTTTTGAGATTTGGCGGGTAAAAGCCCGCCACACATTTTCTGCTTAACTTTGAAGCTAATTACGTATGACAAAGTTTCCCTGGCGACATGTCGCCAGGGATAAATTTGGCAGGTTATTATCAAAAAATAATTATTGTTAAATACGATGGACGAAGTTTCCCTGGCGACACCAGGGATAATTTTTGACAAAGTTTCCCTGGCGACATGTCGCCAGGGATAAGTTGGAGGGAAAATTTCGCGCTCTTTCAATTGGTATTTGATTTTGGACGGATTATCCTCCTTGGCGACATGTCGCCAGGGATACCCTAGTCAAACTTTGACCAAAAAGTAAATCTGCTTTATTGCCACGTCAGTGTTGTCGCCAGGGAAAAAGAGTTATCCCTGGCGATATTTTGTCACCAGGGAAACTCCAGTCATCTGTTCCCAGTTTTCTTGTAGTGTGAGGGTTAGTCTATGTTCATATGTGAGATTATGGACAGTTATGGAAGGGGTAGTTAAAGTCCAAGACACTCTTATTTGTTTTAGGGCATTCGTATGGGTTATCCGCAAACTTTGTTTTAGGGCATACCGAGACCCCCTTTTAATAGAAATAAACTGCGTTATTATCAGCCTCAAAAGAATTCGTTCATACGTGAACTACTACTACTGAATATGTTAATCTATGTTCGAACTTTTTTCCTTTTTTATGTCAACATGATTACGAGAGATTTTTATAAATTGTTCGTGAAGTTTGGTTATTTTATAAATTTTTTCCCAGATATTTTGAAAGTGCTCATCTCGTTTTAAAATCAAATTATTTTGCAAAATTTCAACTTTGAGGTTTTGTTATTTTGCATGTTTCGTTTCAAATATTTTAGCCATTTTACGTGTTTCGTCCCAAAATTTTCCCCTCAAGGACGATACTTGCATTAAAGTTTTCAAATAGGATGATTCTTGCACTTTCGTAACGTTTAAGAAGAAATATGCATTTTAGCCAAACTTTAAGAATGATTTATGCAATATACTCACAATTACTATATATTTGATAAGGTTTAGCTTTTAATAAATTGGCAGTGAACATCAATCGGATCGGATAGGATAATAGGATCAAATAGGACCGAATAGGACAGAATAGGACCAATCTAACTTAATCGAAAGTATTCGGCATAGTCGTAGAAAAAGTTGGACCAATCAGGTCGCTTAATTTTGATGCGTAACTAGAATTTAATGATGTGATTTGTCAAAGAAAGTGAATATACTTTAATCAAATTTAAAAAATTTGATAGAGAAAATTGATAAAGACAAAAAAGAATAAAAATAGTGTCAAAATTTATGAAAATAAAATTTCTAACAGAGATGAGGTAATTATAAAAATTTAATGACTAAACTTTAAATAAATTATATGTAACTAAGCGTAAACTTACAAATTTTTTAATATTTTTTAATAACTTTATAAAATAAACAAATAACCTTTACACTTTATACCTTTTGACATTTATAGTTTTATACTTTAAAAATATAACATATATGTTGTTTTAAAAATTCAATAAATATAACACATAGGATTACAAATACCAATATAAAAACATTAAGGTGCAGTTTGGTTTAAGATTTTGAAATTCCGAAATTTTAAATTCTAAATTCTAGTAAAATTAAATTCTGAGAAAAAAATATAAATTTAAAATGTGTACGCATGTTTGGTTTGCAGACATTTATAATATTTTGAAGAAATCTTAGTTTTTAGTCGACACAATTAACGCGAATAAATATTGTATAAATTTTACATTTAAACGAGTAAAACTTGAACTTTCACTTTTGAAATAAATTTTATAAAATAAATTAACTTTTTTTAATAAAAAATTATTTTTTATATAAATTTTATTTTTCTTGTTTATACAAGTAAAACCGAATAAATAATTTTTTTGGAAATTAGCACAAACTTTTTAAATATTTTATTTAAATGAGTAAAAATGAATTTTTTTATTTTTATATAATATTATTAAAAAATTATATAAAATATATAAAATATTTAAAATATTTATTGAAGTTTTTATATAAATTTTATTTTTCCTATTTAAAGGAGTAAAATGTAGTAAATATCTTTTTATAATTTTTTTTGAAATTTATAAATGTTCTATTTAAACTATTAAAAATCGAATATTTCACATTTTATATAAATTTCATATAACAAATAATATAAATCTGATATATTTTTTAAAGATATTTTATTTTTTCTATTAAAAGCATAAAAATCGAAAAAATAATTTTTATATAAAATTTTATGATTTTTTATCCAAACATAAACACCCGAATAAAAACGACTAGAAAATTTTTTTATAAAAAATAATTTTCAAGTAAATTAAAATTATTCAGTTTTTAGAGTAATTTTAATATCCTTCATTTTGGCAATTTGAAGAATTTTAAATTCCTTCGTTGGTGATACCAAAAACATTATTTGAAGGAAATTAAAACTTAAATGCCTTGAATATCCACCCATACCCCCAACCAAACGACACCTAAGTATTGTTTCTTTCTATTTTGACACTTAATAAAATCAAGAAACGAGATTGACGTAAATTATTATTAACTGAAACATAAATGTCAAAATGAAGGCACGACGACCTCAAACGTTATTGTGAGATGAAAATAAATATACGAGATTCTACATATGATAACGAAATATATCTTTCTAAGGACATTATGTGCTACTAAACACACATAATATCTAGAAAGAGAGTAACTAAAATTTCAGTTAAACAAAGTCAAATCGTTTATGCAAAAAATATCTATTCAAAATATTAATCAATATTAACATAATTAAAAGGATTAGGTATATATCGTGCGTGCATAGCTTTTCTAATATATTTAAATATAAAAAATTCAATATAATTTTATGAAATAATATTAAATAGAATAATTCAAATATTATTACCCATTATATCATCTGATGAAATTGTGTACGTTTACGATTGATAAATGGTTTATTGATTAATAATTAAACATAACTATCTATAATAAAACTATTGACGGTAAAAGAGTATGGACTCGAAAATAAGAACTTAAGTGAGTTTATATTAATTCACATGTTAGAAAGTAAAAACAATATCATCAGGCATATAAACATAAAAAAACATATAGTCTATTCGTAATAACGATATTATTACTTAATTCTCTATTTATTTCTACGTCACATGCGTGTATGATTATTAAAACTAGTAACAGTAAATCATTAATAATAAGAAAGTGATAATAATAAATAAATAATACTAATAATAATACTAATACTAATACTAATAATAACAAAGTGATGTTTGAAAAAGCTATGCACACACTAACTTTTTGTAAATCCTATTATTCTAATAAAGTGATGTTTGAAAAAATAAAATAAATTAATAATAATAATAATAATAATAATAATAATAATAATAATAATAATAATAATAATAATAATAATAATAATAATAATAATAATAATTTGGTTCTCTCTCCCTGTGTGGGCGATCCCCATCCCTGCTACCCCATCCCTCCCTGTTAAACTGTTAACCGTCTTCATCAACCATCACCTGCTACCCCATCACCTTCATCAACTATCACCATCATTTATTAACCTTTATCCCTGTAAAACCGTTAACCCGTCTTCACCATCTATTTCCCTGTAAAACCGTTAACCCGTCTTCACCATCACCTGCTACCCCCATCACCAACGTAACCGCACTTACCCATCAATTTCATCTCGTTTCATCAACGTAACCACACTTAACCATCAATTTCATCTCGTTTCATCAACGTAGCCTTCATCAACGTAACCTTCATCTACGTAACCTTCATCAACGTAACCGTTAACCCGTCTTCACCATCACCTGCTACCCCATCACCTTCATCAACGTAACCTTCATCACCATCACGTTTCTTTAACCCATCACGTTTTCTTTACCCCATCAATTTCATCTCGTGGGTCTTTTGTGGGAGGTGGTTCGTTGGGTTATCAGTTCTGTTGGTTGGTGGTTCGGTTGGGGGTCGTTTCATACAGTGGGTTGGTTTTTGCTATCGGGGGTCTGCTGGGGTTGTGTTACTGTTTCGTACAACGGGGGTCGTTTGATTTGTTTTGTTGGGATTCTGTTGGGATAGTGTTGTTGTTTCGTTTCGTACAGTGTGGTTCGTTTTTTTTCGATTGGTTTCCATACTGTTTGTTAGTGGTTCGTTTCTTTCAGTTGGTTTTGCGATTGGTTCCCTTCAGATGGTTTGTGGTTCGTTTCCAACAGTTGATGGTTTCGTATAGTTGGTTGGTGTTTCAAACTGTTGTTTGTGGTGTCAGTTTTTGGCGAGTGGTTTGTTTTGCGGTGATTGGTTTGATTGTTTTGGGCAGGCTGGTGGTGTTCATTATGGATTAGGTTAGGGTGGTAGTTTTGTTTGTGGCTAAGGGTTGTTTGTTTCTTTGTCGGTTGGCGGGTGGCGACTTGTGGGGTTTGTTTTAGATTAGGTTGTTTTGAGGCGATTGGTGGTGTTCATTATAGATTAGGTTTGGTGGTGTCATGGCGATTGTTCGGTTTCATTGCCCGTTTGTTGGTCTTAACGGATGTCGAGATGGTAGTGGGAATGGGCTTACTAAGTCGTCTTTGATTATTCATCTTCGTGATAAACATTTTAGAGGTGATGCGCGAGCTTGTACCAAACATTCCATTCTATCCGATTTGGTTGTTTATGAGAGGGCCGAGTTAACCTTTAAGAGTATGGGGATTTGGTTATGTGGTGGTTGTTTCACTACGCACACGTTTCGGTCTAAGTGTCGGCATGGTAAGGGTTCGGATTTTGTACCACCTCCTGATTGTGGCGATGGTATTGTTCACTTTGTTCTTTATGACCTCCCTAAGCCTCCCGTTCCATCATGTACTTTGCATCTTGTTAGTGGTGGTGATGAAGTTTGTGACTCGCATTGTGGTTTTGATTTGGGGACTCTTGATAGCTTATTTTCAAAAGGGTTGTGTACTGTTAAGTCTATCCCTTCAAAGTGTCGTTTGGGTTTTTCTCGCGCTTTGAAAGGGGCCATTGACAGGGTGGTTAACAAGCCTGATGATCTATCTTCTTGGGTTCGTTTGCTTGTTTTGCCTCTTTGTTTGCTTAAAACCTTTCGTCCGAAAAGTAATCTGGAGTGTAGGTCCGTTATCAAGAGACAAAAGCAAGAGGAGTATATTATTAATGCTATTCGTTCTTGGGAGACGTTTGATGGTAGTTTACAGCTTCTTAGAGAGTGTTTGGCTGAACCTTCCCCCGCTTTGTCTGATGTTCTTAGTGAGGATAGTGGGTTGGTTGAGCAGAATATTAAGCAGTGTAGACGGAAGATTTCTGATGGGCATTATTCTGCTGTTGTTAGAGTTCTTTTCTCATCTGGTGTGGCTCCTTATAATGATATTACTCTTGAAGACCTAAAAAATAAACATCCTTTTGTTCATGCTCCTTCTTTGCCAGATATTTCTCTTAACCATCATATCTTGGTTGCTTCTCGATCTAGGGTTCTTGACATGATCAAGAGTTTCCCCGAGGTACGTCTTGTGGGCGAGATGGGTTGCGGGCCCAACACCTGTTAGATTGTTTGAGTGGTTCCGCGGTTGCTATTTCTGATGATTTAGTTTCTTCTATCACCCAAGTGGTGAACCTTTTTCTTGGTGGGCGGTGTCCCAAGGTGTTGGGTGAGTTTATCGCCAGTGCTCCCCTCACTCCGTTGGTTAAGCCGGGTGGTGGGATTCGTCCCATTGCTGTTGGTACTGTTTGGAGACGGCTTGTCTCCAAGGTATGTGCTTTTGAGTTTGGTCCTTCTTTGGATGGGTACTTTGGTGATTTGCAGTTTAGGGTGGGAGTGTCGGGAGGGAGTGAGGCTATTCTTCATGCTATGAATCGTTTTCTTGAGAGATATGGTGATGATGTCGGTTTGTCGATGTTACTTGTGGATTTTAAAAATGCTTTCAATTTGGTTGATCGAGTGGTTATGTTGCGAGAGGTTCGTCTTCGTTGTCCCTCTATCTCGTCTTGGGTGGAGTTTTGTTATTCTAGTCCGGCAAGGTTGTATTACGGGGAACATGTATTAAGGTCATGTCAGGGGGTACAGCAGGGTGACCCTCTTGGTCCGTTACTCTTTGCTCTTGTACTTCAACCATTGATATGTAAGATTCGGGACTCCTTCTCTCTTTCTCTACAGGCCTGGTATTTGGATGATGGTACTATTATTGGGGATACTTTGGTTGTGGGGAAAGTTTTGGAGTGCATCATGGAGGATGGTCCAGTGTATGGACTGCATCTGAATATTGATAAGACTGAAGTTTTTTGGCCGACCGAGGATCCTCGCAGCAAGTTTATTGGTGTGTTCCCAGATAATATTGCTCGACCTACGAGCGGTGTTAAGTTACTTGGGGGGCCTACGAGTGTAGATCTTGATTTTTGTAGTAAGCTTGTGTTGAAGCATGCGGTTAAGACTATTGAGCTTATGGATGCTGTGGCCAAAATTAATGACCCCCAATGTGAGTTGATGCTTCTTCGTTCATGTGCCGGTATTTCCAAGTTATATTTTGCTATGCGTACTTGTTCACCTTGTGCTTTCAAGTCTGCCCAAAGTTCTTTTGATTTGGCACTCCGTTCTTCTTTGGAGCGTATCGTTGTTGCTTCTGGACCGGGATTTGGTGATTGGCAGTGGAGACTTGCTACGTTGCCCTTTTCCTTTGGAGGGTTGGGTGTTTATTCTGCGGGTGACGTATTGCATTATGCTTCTCTTGCTTCTCGGTTACAGTCAGCTGATTTACAGTCTAAGTTACTTCAACACACTAATATTAGATCTTATGGACTCCAGTTTGATGATGCCTTACGTGTGTTTAACTCGGTTATGGAGATTTATTTTCTAAGTAATCCGAGTGAGGTCGCTGCCCCCAAACTCATGAAGAAAATGGCAGATATATATTTTGATCGGGTTATTAAGAATGCTGAATCAACTTTCGCTTTATCTGCTCGTCAGTTGGCTTTATGGGCATCTCAGAGGGAGGATCATACGTCTGACTGGCTTAGGACGGTTCCTATCCCCGGATTAGGTCAGACTATGTGATAGTTGTAGAAATTACGTCTTTTAGGAAAAAAGAGCGTAAAGATATAGGGTAAGCACGACGATTTAGGAAAACCGTGTGTAAATGACCCTAAAGTGAGTTCGTTCTCGAGGAGGCTAGTGCGTTGTGTAATGAATTGATTTTCTTTGTGATTATATTGAGAAAAAGAAAATAGAAATGAGGTAAGAAGAGAAAGACGGTTACGAAGACGGATTAAGACGAAAAGGTCGTTCACGTAAAACCGTAAAAAGCTACAAATTAAAAATTTTAAACCTAAAAATTAATTAAAAGATAAAACTAAGTCAAAAATAATATAAATAAGAATAAAAATTCAACAAAAATATTTTAAAACCTTTTATTAATTTAATATTCAATTTTAAATGCTAATTAAAGCCCTAAAATTAAATATAATTAACAAAATGTCCAAAATATTATTTTATTGAACAAATAAGTTACTTATATTATTCAAAGACTAAAAAGTATTTTTCCTAAATTTTAAAACCTATTTTTCTATTTTTAAATCACTAAAAACTATTTTTAAACTAAAATAATTATAAAAAATAATAAAATAATGCCAAAAATAATTTGACAATTTTAAAAATCCTAATTTATACTAAAGAACAGTAGAAAAATGAAAAATTTGGAAAAATGTAAAATTTTTCACTAAAAGACAAAAACAGTTTGAATTTAAACACTAGTTAAACTAAATTAATTCTAAAAAATAATTAAAAAGTGAACAGTAAAAACTTTTTAAACTAAAAATCTTAAATTATTTTTCTAAATCTAAGAAAAATCTTAAAACTGAAAAATAATTATTTTTGTCACTAAAAGACAAAAACAGAAAGTAAAAAGTTAATTAAAAATAGCTATTAAATCTAAAAAATATTAAATGAATAGTAAATTAAAAACTAATTAAACAGAAAAATCAAAAATAAAATTAGAAAAATATTAAAACTGGTTTCAAGTCCTAATTCTTGTTTTAACCCACAAAAGACAAAAAATCAAAAACCTGATAGTGACATGTGCTAGGACTTTGTCCTTTTGCTGAGCAGTGGTAACAAATGCACAAGCAGGGGGAACTTTGTTCCCACTGTTAGAGTAATTTTTTGGTCAGTTGACCAATAAGCTTAGGAAAGCTTATTTGATCTTTTTCTTGGGGCAATAAGGCACCCCTACACTCAGTGGAGTGTAGGGAGTCAGATTAAACAAGAAAAACAACAAGTCTTTCACACAAATCACACAAAACGGCCAAAGAAAGTTACTGATTAAACTCCTATGGGGCTGTGAACAGTTTGCTGGTGCAAATGGCAAAATGGTGAGATTCAATTGCTTAAAACTTGCACACAAGTCTACCAAATCACATATAAGCTATTACAAACCCTAGGTGGAACCAATATCTAACATCCTACCAAGAATTCAATGAAAATTTCCACTAAAATGGACAGAAAAGATGATTTGCTGAATTTATGCTATTCTTCTCAATTTTTATCATGCAATTTCACTTAAACACTACCCAAACTAAAAACCCATTACTGATAACATGTGACTCATACAACCTAAGTTTGTCTAGATAATTTTTAAACCAAAAGCTATCAATAATTCCTAGCTAAATCTCAAATCCAAACACCCTTTAAATATTGAAAATCAATTTTTAACACACCAAATGCTTTTCAAACTCAACCAAAGTAATCCTAATCTATCTAAACATGCATAATAATCCTAATAAGCTTAAATCAAACCACTTAACAAACACTTAAACAACTTGCACAAAAAATCCACCAAATCACATAAAAATGGAAAACAAGGATTCAAGCTAAGGGATTTACCTTGTGGGACCTACAATCCAGGTCCCACAATGGCTGAAAAGCCACCTCCAAACAAGCCCGGGCTTGTGTTGAACCTTTATAAGCTGCTTATGTAGAGATTACTTGGTAAAACAAAATGGATAAAAATGGATGCTTGTTTCCTTCTTGGTACCTGCACAATCACAACAAACCAGCAGAAAATTCAAGTATCAAAATGCCATAAGCTTGTAGCTTATGGCTTTTGATACAGTAAAGCTTAAAAAGATTGAGAAAACAGATTTTTCAAAAAATCTTTTTGAAACCTTTTGAAACCAACAAGCCTTGAAACTTAGGACTTGGATTCACTTTCACTTCACCAAGTCACAAGCTCAAGCTTATGAAAAGCTTTTTCAGAATACAAGCTTATACAACAAATTTCTGAAAATCTTTAATAATTGAAAAACTTTGGGTAACAAGAAATATGTGGAACTCAGATTGATTTCATGCACAGTAAACACCAACTTTTTAGAAAATAAAAGGGATTACAATTTCTCAAATTTACCAACTTTTATAACTTAAAAAAGGAATTACATTAAGGTTGAAATCAAAATCTAGAACAAGAGTGGTTCACATGTCGAACCCTCTTTAAATACTACCTAAAAGACTATTCTATAACAATGAATAAAATATAACAAGTCCTAAACCCTAATCTGTGATTTTCCAAAAAATCCCTTTGAAGAATCTTGGTCAAATGCGTCCCATGTGATCCCTGAAAGATTCCAGCTGTAAATCTTGATCTTGGACCCTTCATTTGTGCTTGGGGGACAAGTTGGGGTATATGGGACGTTGATTATGTCGGGTTTAGGGTTTTGAGGGGAAAGTGACGTGCAGGGGAGGCCCCCACAGTCACATGGGTTGGTTGGGAAGGGAATCTGGGTTGTGGGTTGGGTTTAGGGTGTAATGGATTAATGATCTGGAGGTTTAATCAAGGAACCCCTTTGTTTTGAAGTAATTAGGTATTAGGGTTTCTCTTGATTAAGGGAGTAGCAGGGGTGATTTGATCATGTTTAGGAGTTAATATGTTTTAAAAACATGTTTCCCACGTAATAAACTGATTAATAATCAGTTTATTTAAAAAGTTGGAAGTGGGAAGTGACGTGGAGGAGCTGGTGTGGTGATTGGTTGATGGTGGATTGTGGGTGACGTGTCAAGCACTGAGTGGTGGGGTGAAGTTTGGTTGTCTGGCCAAAATGGCCCCCCCATGTATCAGTCTTTCTTCATTTTGTAATAAACAGCCAAAACTTTGAATCCCTTTGTAAACAACTTTTCCAATTTGTCAATTATGGCACAATACTTGCAAATACTTTTATCAAGGACCAAATGTGCAATAAATGCAATCTTCAAGGGCTTTTAATGACATGTCTTCAAAATCCAAGGATGTATCTTGTATAAATGAATTCTCCAAGGGCCTTTCTTGCCAAATCTTCAAAAATGAGGGACCAATCTTGTATTTCTTCAATTCTTCAAGGGTTGTTTTGGAAATTCTTGATTCGGGTCCGGTTCTTTGTGCGGCTTCGTTTCCCGTGTTCGTTTTTGATTGATTCTTGTGATCTTTTTGTCTTTTCCTCAATATCCGTACCTAAAATACACAAGCAACAAACATGAGCATATATTTGGCAGTTTTAATGATATTTAATACATTTTAAGCCCGTTTTGGACGATGAGACTATGTATAAAAGCAGTCTCATCACTCCCCCATACTAAACCATTGTCGTGCCCTCACGCAATGCTATAATAAAGTATCATAGCACTTCCAAAATTCATTTTTATTCACTTTATTGAATGATAAACTAGCTACACTACTACTATTACTACTACTTGTGTTATAGACATAATGTATGATTTTCATCGCAAAATGGGACGTTTAGGTTCATTGAATAAGAACACGTGAATGCTTCGTTAGAAATAACTTCATCGTCCTCGATTTTCACCCCAATTCCATGCCAAGCGTGCAACGAGATCATTGTCATTATAAGTTAGTAATGCTAACACTACTCATATGCCCTAATCACGTACTTATCCTCCCATTATTCCTAAGTTGTATCTCTTATATTTTATTTTGTCTTGAATGTTTCACGAGGATACATTGTTTGACTTATGCGATAATAGAGATTTAGGTCTAAAAATAGAGTCCTAACGGTGTAACCAAGACCATCAAATCAATAACCCCTCCTAATAGACAACGATGTCAAAAAATTAAGTTGACAAGAAGAATCGATAAACACGGTTTTATAACGGTTTTGAACATGAGACTTATTACCAAGACTTTTATATGCCCCCTAACGGAAGGGCCTTATTATCTTTGGTTTACCTCCATCTTTTATTCAACTTCGCCATGAAGCTTTTATTATGACTTCGGTCTTGCCTTGCCTTTTATTATCCGCCTCATCGGTGGTTTTATTAGCCAAAGACGTATATCCTCACGCTAAGGCGAATTTTGGATCTTTAAAGCTTCGAAGATTAAGGCTTGATTCACTTTCAATTTTGCATAGATTTTTCGGCCTTGTGAGCTTCAAATTTTTGCTTGATTTAGGTGAGCACTTGAAATCTTATTATTGGGTGAAGCTTTCGATTATTCGGGTGCCAATACTTCAAAACCGTGACGCTGGCGATACCTTAATGTCTTCCCAATTTAATTACACGGAAGCTACTAGAAAAGACTAGAAACCCAACAATCCTAACTAAACCGCTAAGTCACTATTTATTAAGCAAAAAATATTTACAAGCGAAGGGAGAATAAGCAAACAACGAGAACACATGAGTTTTTGAAAGAATACGAGTACTCTACATTTAGTATAGTAACTTATAATTAACTCTATCATCTCTCGTCCTCATTTAAGAGACTTAGCCTAATGTGTAGTTAAGGAATCAAAGCTAAGTGCTCAACACGCACGGTCGAGTCAAAAATTACTCTTATTCTCGCCATCGGAAAACCTACATTCGTGTCTTCAAACACTTATGAAATATGAGAAAATTTTTAAAATTTGACCATTTTTAGCCTTATTTTGCAATCAAAACGATAAACAAAAAGATAAACTTTGGAAAGCGTGAAGGTTTGACAAGGCAAGTATCTATTCACCCCCCATACTAAAGTTAAACATTGTCCTCAATGTTTCGAGTCTAGGGGTGCAAACACCCCCATACTAGAGACGTAGTCGAATGCCTAATCTAGCATGGAAAGGGTGTAACCAATAAATTAATAGCCGTTTATGAAGTGTGCTAAAAACCTAAGGTTAGAATATCAAAAGGATATATCATTTGGATATTGAGAAAGTCTTCAAAGCAAACGATCGAGTGCTCCCATAAAACGAACACGAGAGGCTCCAATCGTGAAGATCATGATCTAAAAACCACAATGCACAGAAAACCACGGAACAAAGGTTGGAAGGGCACAAATCCCCTCACATTAAACTAATTAGAAAGCAATAATATGTACATGGATAAGCATGGGTCTCCCCCACGAGGCACCTTGTTTTTGATAACCGAGTCAAAAGCTCGACTCGAATCCCCATAAATGTGATCATTTAGGGATAATCCTGGTATGGTCAATTTTTAGTGGGGCTTACATGATAAACAAGGCCCAAAAACAACCGGTATAAAGGACTAAGTCCTTTGATGGTGCAAAATACCGGGATCGAAGATGGCGTTCTCGTTTTCATTGGAAAAACAAATCAACGCCACTTCATCATGCGTCAACACAAACCCAAAGGGTTTCAAGAAAATAGATGAGAAGAAATAGAAGGGTGGGACAATGGGTAAGTCACAAAAACATTGAGCTACTCGAGGTAGACTCGCACCAATCAAATAGAAAGATTTTCCATTTATTGCATCGGTGGAAGACCGAGATTTCCCTTTATAAGCAATTCCGGGATCAAATATCTCGTCCTCGGTGGAGAAAGGGGAGGGAACATAAGGGGCTTCCCCCACACTAGGTCCACACAAAGCATCGTCAAAAGGGGAAGACGAGCTTGTAGTACTCAATACACGTGGTGATTACGGAGTTAGCATTGTAGAAAAATCTTTTAAATCCAATTTAAAATCTTTCCCTTTTCATCTTTTAAACTCTCCTTATGAAAACCCGACTTAATTATGTCAAAAATATTTGGCGTTTCTAAAGCAATGTTAGTCACACTAAAAATTCTCACATTTGAAAACCGTTTTGGTTGAGGTGGTGGTAAGTTCTCAAAACGTTTGTCCACAAAGAAAACTTCCCCATCGGGATCAACATATTCATCATCCGAAGAATCATTCGTGGTTGGAATCGTAGGCTTAACACTCTTAACCTCCACCGGCGGAGGGGACGAAAAATCGTTTTTATCATTAACTCCTAAAACTCTTTTTGAAATCTTTTTGCAAATGTTTTTTATGGGACTAACATTGTACAAAGACGTGATAGAATACACATGAGAAAGTGTGGAGTTTTGAGTTGCATTGATGACGAGTTCTTCCTCATTGAAACGAAGAGTTATTTTCCTAGCATGCACATCGATAAGTGCTCTCGAGGTATCCAAAAATGATCGACCTAAAATTAGAGGAACTTTAGGATCGATGGGAATGTCAACAACAATAAAGTCTACGTGATAGTAGAACTTTCCTACTTTCACGAAGACGTCCTCGGCTACTCCACAAGCTAGAATCGTAGAATGATCGGCCATCTCGATTGACATTCTTGAAGGAGTGAGATTGGGAAGATTGAGCGACTTAAAAATCTCAAGAGGCATCAAATTAATACTAGCACCAAGATCGGCCAAGGCGTAGCATTCCTCCATATCTTGTATAGCACATGGGATTAAAAACTTGCCAGGATCACCGACTTTTTGAGGTATGCGGCTAAGAAAAACCGAAGAACAACTAGACGACTTTTGCAATTTCTCTTTGTTATTCAACATACTTTTGAAGTTCGCGGCAAATCGAGGCATCATGACCAAGGCGTCGGCAAAACATATATTAAAATTCAAGTCACGAAACATTTTCATAAAAAGTTCAAATTGATAATTATTTCGTTCTTGTGCCTTTTCCTTGTTTCGTCTTGAAGGGTAAGGTAAGGGTGGTGTGGGTTGGGGCATAGGCAACAACCTTGGAATCTCGGGTTCCATTATTGGTATTGGTTCAACCGTAGGTGTGGTTTGAGCGGTACTTCGTGGGCTTGGAATTTGCTCCTTTTCTACCACCACCTCGGGTTCTTTCTCTTTTTCCTTCTCCATAGAAGTACTTGGACGAGAAATGGGTTCTTTGAAAGTTTTACCACTACGAGTAGTAATAACCTTCAATTCTCCTTTTGGGTTCACGATGGTATTACTAGGAAGACCACCCGAAGAAGAAGGTTTACACATGATAGCTTCAAACATTTTTCCCATTCGCTCTTCAAACTTAGATTGCCTAGCATCCGCTTTTAACAACTCTTGCTTAATCTCATGTTGACCTTGCTCCATTTTTTGTTGATTTTGTTGGAGTCGTTGAACATTTCCTTCCATTTTATTAGCATGAGTCTTAAGTTCATTAGCAAGTTCGTTTTTAAGCTCGTTTTTTAACTCGGATCTTAAGCTAACCATTTCACATTGCATATTATCAAACTTAGCATCGTTTGCTTTAGCATAATTCAAAAATTCTCCTTGAAGATTTTTGGTGTGATCATTTTGAAAACCTTGTGTGGTAGTTTGAAAATCACGGTTTTGGTTTTGGTTTGAAATTTGCCCATTTCCACTTTGATAATTACCCTTGTTGTAGTTACGTTGATTGCCTTGATAACTACCACCTTGATTGTTGTTTCGATAGTTATTAGCATTTTGATTTGGTGGAGCTTGATTTTGGCGGGAACCTTGACCTTTTTGGTTATAAGTTCCCGTGGCTATATAAGCACTCGAAGTGTTACCATCCGCGGTAATGCACTCGGAAAGATCATGAGCTCCACCACAAGACAAACAACTCTTAGCAACCGCTTTAACTGAAGCGGAATTCGAAGCTTCTTGAGCTTTCCAATGGGACATAAGATTAGCAAATCTATCAAAAAACCGATTTTCCTCATTAGCTTCATCATGTAAGGCATTAATGCTACGAGACGATGATGACGATGACGAACCCAATTTGGAAACACTCGGTGTGTTACGAGGGCTATAGACCTTAGACCTATTCTCAATTATCACCAAACTTCCTCAACCGTCTTACACAAAAAATTACCACCCGCGACGGCATTTAGATAATCCCTTTCATGATCATTAAGTCCATTGTAAAATGTGTCAATTTGATGCAAGTTGGAAAAACCGTGATGAGGACATTCATGTAACATCTCCTTAAACCTATTCCAAGCCGTTGAAAAAACTTTCATTACATTCTTGTGAAAATTTTGAAATCTCGTTTTTCAAGTGCGTAGTCTTAGAGGGCGGAAAAAATTGGTTCACGAATTATGAAACGAGATCCTTCCACGTCAATATAAAATTGAGTGGCTCTTTCTCTAACCAAATTTTAGCGGGCCCCGCTAAGGAATACGGAAAAAGCATCATCTTAATCGAGTCATTCGAGACATCCTTAAATTTGCAAGTGGCGGTAAGACGATTGAATTGGCGGATATGGTTGTGTGGATTGTCCTTCTCATCACCTCGGAATTTGTTGTTTTGAATCATCGACAACAAACCCGTTTTCACCTCAAAATTCTCCGCGAGGATAGCGGGAATCACAATAGCCTCTCCATAACCCTCGGTGGGTGCTTGAAGTAACTCCATCATAGTTCGATTCGCCATGGTTGGTGCTTCTCTTACAATGGGTTCGTCAATAGGAGACTCCTCACTAGAATGATTGGGAGTGGGAGTTTTGTTCTTTCGTTTACGTGCACGTCTTTCTTGATTACGAGTTAGCATAAACGTCACGTACAACGAGGGGACGAGCAAAGAAGATTCTTTTTGGTGTTTTGTATTTTTCAATTTTTTTTTTGATTTTTGATTGTTTTTACTTTTTTTGGATTTTGGAATTGTTTTAGGTAGACAAAAATCTACAAATCTCCTCCTTAATCAAATCTCTTGATTAAAGAAGCCTCAAGGAATGAAAACGATCACGTGAAGTGAACGCCTTCGGTGACTTTAGAACGTTGGTGGAACACCAAAACGTTCAAGAGGGTTTAATCAATGGAAACCAAGAAAATATATATGATACTTAGTAATACTTTGGGCGGCAAAACCCTCGATTAGCTCTCAAAATCAAATACTCACAAGCAAGCGGGGAAACGAGGCGGCGCGAAGCACTTAAGAGCCTTTTTCCTCAGGATATGTTTTATAATATCCGCCTTATACCCACCTTATAGTTTGTATTTTCAAAATCGAGCTTCTCGAAAGTATTTATCTACTTTTGCCTTTTTTCTTTGGTTTGAGATTCGAATACAATGATTGGGTAATGACCTCCCAAGTCAAGGTTGTGATTTCTCACGTATTTGGAGTACTTGTGAATTTATTGTTCTACGTATACAATATAGTAATAGTATTCACAAAAACGAAAAAACGATAATACGTATTAGTAGAGTGCTACTAATACAAATACTTATTATGGCTATATAAAAACAACAGTTGCAATCAAAACACAACACGCCTCTCCGGCAGCGGCGCCAAAATGATAGTTGTAGAAATTACGTCTTTTAGGAAAAAGAGCGTAAAGATATAGGGTAAGCACGACGATTTAGGAAAACCGTGTGTAAATGACCCTAAAGTGAGTTCGTTCTCGAGGAGGCTAGTGCGTTGTGTAATGAATTGATTTTCTTTGTGATTATATTGACAAAAAGAAAATAGAAATGAGGTAAGAAGAGAAAGACGGTTACGAAGACGGATTAAGACGAAAAGGTCGTTCACGTAAAACCGTAAAAAGCTACAAATTAAAAATTTTAAACCTAAAAATTAATTAAAAGATAAAACTAAGTCAAAAATAATATAAATAAGAATAAAAATTCAACAAAAATATTTTAAAACCTTTTATTAATTTAATATTCAATTTAAATGCTAATTAAAGCCCTAAAATTAAATATAATTAACAAAATGTCCAAAATATTATTTTATTGAACAAATAAGTTACTTATATTATTCAAAGACTAAAAAGTATTTTTCCTAAATTTTAAAACCTATTTTTTTATTTTTAAATCACTAAAAACTATTTTTAAACTAAAATAATTATAAAAAATAATAAAATAATGCCAAAAATAATTTGACAATTTTAAAAATCCTAATTTATACTAAAGAACAGTAGAAAAATGAAAAAGTTTGAAAAATGTAAAATTTTTCACTAAAAGACAAAAACAGTTTGAATTTAAACACTAATTAAACTAAATTAATTCTAAAAAATAATTTAAAAGTGAACAGTAAAAACTTTTTAAACTAAAAATCTTAAATTATTTTTCTAAATCTAAGAAAAATCTTAAAACTGAAAAATAATTATTTTTGTCACTAAAAGACAAAAACAGAAAGTAAAAAGTTAATATAGCTATTAAATCTAAAAAATATTAAATGAACAGTAAATTAAAAACTAATTAAACAGAAAAATCAAAAATAAAATTAGAAAAATATTAAAACTGGTTTCAAGTCCTAATTCTTGTTTTAACCCACAAAAGACAAAAAATCAAAAACCTGATAGTGACATGTGCTAGGACTTTGTCCTTTTGCTGAGCAGTGGTAACAAATGCACAAGCAGGGGGAACTTTGTTCCCACTGTTAGTGTAATTTTTTGGTCAGTTGACCAATAAGCTTAGGAAAGCTTATTTGATCTTTTTCTTGGGGCAATAAGGCACCCCTATACTCAGTGGAGTGTAGGGAGTCAGATTAAACAAGAAAAACAACAAGTCTTTCACACAAATCACACAAAACGGCCAAAGAAAGTTACTGATTAAGCTCCTATGGGGCTGTGAACAGTTTGCTGGTGCAAATGGCAAAATGGTGAGATTCAATTGCCTAAAACTTGCACACAAGTCTACCAAATCACATATAAGCTATTAAAAACCCTAGGTGGAACCAATATCTAACATCCTACCAAGAATTCAATGAAAATTTCCACTAAAATGGACAGAAAAGATGATTTGCTGAATTTATGGTATTCTTCTCAATTTTTATCATGCAATTTCACTTAAACACTACCCAAACTAAAAACCCATTACTGATAACATGTGACTCATACAACCTAAGTTTGTCTAGATAAATTTTAAACCAAAAGCTATCAATAATTCCTAGCTAAATCTCAAATCCAAACACCCCTTAAATACTGTAAATCAATTTTTAACACACCAAATGCTTTTCAAACTCAACCAAAGTAATCCTAATCTATCTAAACATGCATAATAATCCTAATAAGCTTAAATCAAACCACTTAACAAACACTTAAACAACTTGCACAAAAAATCCACCAAATCACATAAAACTAGAAAACAAGGATTCAAGCTAAGGGATTTACCTTGTGGGACCTACAATCCAGGTCCCATAATGGCTGAAAAGCCACCTCCAAACAAGCTCGGGCTTGTGCTGAACCTTTATAAGCTGCTTATGTAGAGATTACTTGGTAAAACAAATGGAAAAGAAATGGATAAAAATGGATGCTTGTTTTCTTCTTGGTACCTGCACAATCACAACAAACCAGCAGAAAATTCAAGTATCAAAATGCCATAAGCTTGTAGCTTATGGCTTTTGATACAGTAAAGCTTAAAAAAAATTGAGAAAACAGATTTTTCAAAAAATCTTTTTGAAACCTTTTGAAACCAACTAGCCTTGAAACTTAGGACTTGGATTCACTTTCACTTCACCAAGTCACAAGCTCAAGCTTATGAAAAGCTTTTTCAGAAAACAAGCTTATACAACAAATTTCTGAAAATCTTTAATAATTGAAAAACTTTGGGTAGCAAGAAATATGTGGAACTCAGATTGATTTCATGCACAGTAAACACCAACTTTTTAAAAAACAAAAAGGGTTTACAATTTCTCAAATTTACCAACTTTTATAACTTAAAAAAGGAATTACATTAAGGTTGAAATCAAAATCTGGAACAAGAGTGGTTCACATGTCGAACCCTATTTAAATACTACCTAGAAGACTATTCTAGAACAATGAATAAATTATAACAAGTCCTAAACCCTAATCTGTGATTTTCCAAAAAACCCTTTGAAGAATCTTGGTCAAATGCGTCCCATGTGATCCCTAACAGATTCCAGCTGTAAATCTTGATCTTGGACCCTTCATTTGTGCTTGGGGGACAAGTTGGGGTATATGGGACGTTGATTATGTCAGGTTTAGGGTTTTGAGGGGAAAGTGACGTGCAGGGGAGGCCCCCACAGTCACATAGGTTGGTTGGGAAGGGAATCTGGGTTGTGGGTTGGGTTTAGGGTGTAATGGATTAATGATCTGGAGGTTTAATCAAGGAACCCCTTTGTTTTGAAGTAATTAGGTATTAGGGTTTCTCTTGATTAAGGGAGTAGCATGGGTGATTTGATCATGTTTAGGAGTTAATATGTTTTAAAAACATGTTTCCCACGTAATAAACTGATTAATAATTAGTTTATTTAAAAAGTTGGTAGTGGGAAGTGACGTGGAGGAGCTGGGTGTGGTGATTGGTTGATGGTGGATTGTGGGTGATGTGTCAAGCACTAAGTGGTGGGGTGAAGTTTGGTTGTCTGTCAAAAATAGCCCCCATGTATCAGTCTTTCTTCATTTTGTAATAAACAGCCAAAACTTTAAATCCCTTTGTAAACAACTTTGCCAATTTGTCAATTATGGCACAATACTTGCAAATACTTTTATCAAGGACCAAAAGTGCAATAAATGCAATCTTCAAGGGCTTTTAATGACATGTCTTCAAAATCCAAGGATGTATCTTGTATAAATGAATTTTCCAAGGGCCTTTCTTGCCAAATCTTCAAAAATGAGGGACCAATCTTGTATTTCTTCAATTCTTCAAGGGTTGTTTTGGAAATTCTTGATTCGGGTCCGGTTCATTGTGCGGCTTCGTTTCCCGTCTTCATTTTTGATTGATTCTTGTGATCTTTTTGTCATTTCCTCAATATCCGTACGTAAAATACACAAGCAACAAACACGAGCATATATTTGGCAGTTTTAATGATATTTAATACATTTTAAGCCCATTTTGGACGATGAGACTATGTATAAAAGCAGTCTCATCACTATGAATGGGAGGTCTTATCGATGTATTTTGTGCTATCGCTTAGGTATTCCCTTGTTCTCTGTTTCGAAGCCCTGTTCAGCTTGTTCAAGGGTTTTTGATGGGGATATATTTGGGGATCATGCCGTATCGTGTGCTGGCATCGTTGGGATTAAGCATCGTCACAATTTGGTTCGTGATACTCTTGCTGATATATGTTACCGTTCAGGGATATCTGTCGGAAAGGAAGTTAATATTGGATTAGATGGTGGACCTGATAGTGTCTTACGTCCGACAGATATTTTGTTTTATTCTTGGGATGGAGTTAAAGATGTGTGCGTTGATCTGACTGGTTCTTCTCCTTTGACTCGTACGGGGATGAATGACTTTGTTCCTGGCCGATCTGTGATTGATGCTGCACAACGTAAACAATGCAAGTATTTGGCTAAGTGTGCAGCTCTCGGATATGGGTTTCTTCCTTTCTCCTTTTCTTCTTTAGGGGAGTTACAGGAAGATGCAGTTGCGTTGCTGAAGCGGATCCAGAGATTTTCTAAGGCTCAAGACATTGGAGCGCGCGCTGCTGTACATATTTTTCATAGAATAGGTTTTACCATTGATAAAGGGGTGGTAGCGCATATAGTATCTCGACTCCCATCCAATTTGTTGTAAATCCCTTTTTGTTTCTAATAAAAGTGATGGATAAATAAAAAAATAAAAATAGTAATAATAATAATAATAATAATAATAATAGTAATAACACAAATAATAAATAAATAATAATATGAACGGTAGGATTTACCGTTGTGTTTTGTGATATCGATTGGGTATCCTTTTATTTTTGTGTCAAAGCCTTGTTCAGCTTGCTCAAGGATTTTTGCTGGGGATATTTATGAGGACCATGCATTATCGTGTGTCGGTGTTATTGGTATTAAGCATCATCATAATGTTTTGCGTGATACCCTTGTTGGCATATGTTATCGTTCGGGGATTTCAGTTGGTAAGGAAGTGGATATTGGGTTGGATGGGGGTTGTAACAAACCAGTATGTCCGGTAGACATGCTATTATATTCATGGGATGGAGGGCTAGATGTTTGTGTGGATGTGACTAGATCTTCCCATTTGACACAAACTAGGATGTCTGATTTAGTGCCCGGTCGTTTGATGATTTATGCTGCACAACGTAAACGTGTTAAGTATGGGACTAAGTGTTAAGGATTGTAGCATAACAAACACTACCAAAGACCCTAAGGTGAGAGAGTCAAAGGTCATGCCCATACATAAGGTAGAAAGAGGACTTTCCAGATAACACAGAAGAGGGACTCCTGTTAATAAGATACACAATAATCAAAATGCATTTAGACGAGAGATATAGATGTAATTCCCCCTGAAACATAAGGGATCTAGCCATATTTAGGAGATGCCTATGTTTCCATTATTTAATTTTATTTTGATGAGGTGTGTAAACACAAGAGGTTTGGTGTAAACACAAGATATTTGGTGTAAAATTCCTTTTTCATTTTTTTTGTAATCTGTTGTTTAGAAATTTAGACCCATTGTCACTTCTAAAAACTTTTACATTGGTTTCAAACTAGTTTGAAAGCATGTTGGTAAAGTTAACAACTGAATATAGACACAATCCTTTCCCTTAAGCATATAGGTCCATACAGCCCTAGTAATATCATCTACAACAGTCAATAAGTATCTAAATCCATCTCTTATAGTAATCTTGTATGGTCCCCATACATAAAGATGGACTAATTGGCGAATATTTTTGATCACTTAGTGAAAAAGGTTCTCTTGTTTGCTTAGCTTTATTACAAGTATCACAAAGATGACTAGAGACATATTGATTTTCAAAATTTAGCGTCTTATTTAGAAAACTAAGTGCTTGGTCATCAAGGTTACCAAGATTTTGGTGCCACAAAGATTTAGATACATAGCAAGTAGTAATGTAGTTATTAGATACAATCATAAACATGTTTTTCAACATAAAACAGATATAAGCGATTACACTGTGTACCAATCCCCACAATCTTGTTTCCCTTTAAATCCTGAAAATAACAATTATGCTCCTCAAAGCCTACAAATAGGTTTATTGTATCTAGCAAGTTTATGAGCAAATAGCGGACTAACAGTGTATTCAGGAACAACAAGAACATCATATAAGGTGAAGGTTTATATAGTTCATAGCAATTACACAAAAAACCCTAAACGAGATCAAAGCACACATATAGCGGAAGAGATTTAACAAGATCATAATAACACGATTATAATTAATCAAATTAGGGTTACATACCTTTTCGCTAAAGCAAATCCCCAAGATAAAGAACGAATCACCAATTAGGGTTTATAACATACACTACCAAGATATAGTCTAAAGTAAGACTATATTACGTTCTTGTACACATGTAATACAACGAGCTAACCGTGATTCTAGCACGTGTAAACCGAGCTTCTACGCTTGTGGAAAATCTACCCAACAACCCTAGAGAGGGGCTATGACTAGATTACAAGGAAAATCAAAAGAACAATAAAACCAACTGAAACCCTTTGTGGGTTCTTTGTTACGATCGACTAAAGAGAAAGAGAAGGGAGGGATAAAAAATTATGAAGGCTATGAGGTTGTATATATAGGCTTAAGAAACTTGATTTCCAAGCAAAACAAATAAGGCAAGTTTCCTCTTCCTTCCCCTTTGGTGTAGCCGACGGTCGACATCCCTATATGGGGTGTTCCGGAACCTTCTTTTCTTCTTCTATTTATTCCACAACGCTCGTTAATACTTAACTCTTAATTATTTAACGGTCGTTAAAGTTATAGCTCCGTTTAATTTAATAAATATAATAAGTATATTTATTAAAAAATTAACTCTTTACGTATTGAGGGCAATCCCGTAATCTCGAGTTCGATCCTAGCACACGACTATTAAATAAAAGTCCATAGACTTTCAGCTCCCACTTGGACATATTTTGAATATCGTGATTACATTGACTAGCGTCTAGTTACACTAGCAATGTCTCTAGTACAACTCGAGTAAGGTCTCCTGGATAAAACCTTTTAATGGTTCATTATTATTATTATCCTTTTATTTCTAATACAACGTTTATAAGGATATAGATCTCAGTCATTCCTTTTATTAACCATTCTGTTTCTCGTTCACAAATTCAGCAAGATTACCAAAACAGATTTAGGAGTGGCCACACAAACATCTTACTAATCCCACGAGGGGCCCAGCTGTATTAAAACTCCAACACGGAATCGGAGGAAATAAATCCCATATTGACTACAAGCAAAATCAATGAATTTTGCAACACTTTAGAAAATAAACCTTATAGCTATCAGTTATGTTTAGCGTTAGATTATTCCACAAAAATGCACTAGATTCATAACATTTTTCTGGTATCTCGGGTCTAAGGATAAACTATTTATGATTTACTTGATGACAAAGATCCACAAAGTAAAATCATATGGTTGGGATAAGTCCAATATTCGATTCATCGAATATCATCCAAAATCGATTAATATACTTTCAAGTATACTCTATTGCAATTTGAATTGTCTTAATTTAATAATATTCCCATATTATTAATCGACACCGGACATTTAGCGTAGCAATTTATTCATGGATTAAAACATGTAAAATAGGATACAAAATTAAGTAATAAGAATAAACGAAACCAATTGTTATTTTATTAAATAATAATGTCTTAACATCCTTTATCCAAATACTAATCACAGATTTATTGCATAAGTTCGCTAGCTAGTTGCAGCCCAATAGCCTTGGCATGCTTAACTACCTTTGGTCTAGGCAAAGCCTTAGTAAAAAGATCAACTACGTTGTCATATGTGTGAACTTTTATTAATTTGATTTCACGACCTTCTACTTGTTCTCGGACGTAGTGACGTCTACGCTTAAAGTGTCTAGCGCCTTTCATGACTCCAGAATCATTGGCGAATATTATTGCAGTAGAATTGTCACAATATATATCAATAGGTTCTTTAATTGAAGGCGTCACCCCAAGATCTCCAATAAACTTCCTAATCCAAACAGCTTTCATTGCAGCTTTTGAAGCAGCCATGTACTCAGATTGAGTAGCATGCATTGCAATCGTTGTATGTTTCTTGCTCTTCCAGTCAACTGCTCCTCCATTGATAACAAACACGTAACCCGTCTGAGACTTCGTATCGTCTTTATCACATTGCCAAGACGCATCACAGAAACCTGTCACATTCAGTTCTGTGTCTGGTTTCCCTCCAAATACCAAAAACATATCTTTCGTACTCCTCAAATACTTTAGAATATGTTTATCGGCTATCCAGTGGAGCTTCCCTGGATTCTATGCTATCGACTTACCAAGTTCTAAGCAAACGCCACATCAGACCTTGTGCATCTAATAGCATACATAATAGATCCTACAACCGAAGCGTAAGGCACCCTCTGCATGTATGCCTCCTCTTTAGGAGTTGATGCATCCATCTCATGACTCAGATTATGCTTAACTTCCATAGGTTGAAAACTTTTCTTGGAATTATGCATATTACATTTCTTCAATATCTTATCTATATAAGCATCTTGACTAAGACCAATTAACCGTCTCTTCCTATCTCGATAGATCTTAATTTCCAGAATGTATGCAGCTTCTCCTAAATCCTTCATAGAATAACATTTACCAAGATAATCCTTAACAACTTTAAGTCTTGGAATGTTACTTCCCATGATTAATATGTCATCAACATATAGGACTAGAAATACTACATCACTCCACTAGCTTTGCGATATACACATGACTCATCACAATTTTGAATAAATCCAAACTTTTTTATTTCTTCATCAAATCGTTTATTCTATTGATGTGATGCTTGCTTCAAACCATAAATATATCTTTGAAGTTTACACACGTATTTTGGATTCTTAGGATCAACATACCCTTCCGGTTGTTACATATAGATGTCTTCATCTAAGCGACCGTTCAAGAAGGCAATTTTAACATCCATTTTCCATATCTCATAGTCATAGTATGCTGTTATAGCTATGAGAATCCTAATAGCTCTTAAGCTGCTACAAGAGAAAATGTCTCCTCGTAGTCTACGCCAAAAGTTTGAGTAAAACCTTTAGCTACTAAACGAGCTTTATAGGATTGTATTTTTCCGTCCATGTCGGTTTTCTTCTTGTATATCCACTTATGTCTCAGTACTTTAGCATTTGGTGGTGGATCTACAAGAATCCAAACATCATTAACTTTCATGGATTTCATTTCCTCATCCATAGAAACCATCCACTTATCCTTCTCAGGATCAAGCACGGCCGATTTATAATTAGCAGGTTCTTCAAGATCCCCTACTTCATCATCATCCTCTATATTAAGACATATATTGCTATTTGCGTTTTTAATCCTTTCAGATCTACGCAGAGGAACTAATTCTGGTGGAACCGCCAGACTTTCTGGTTCTACAAGAATTATTTCGCTAGTGTTTTCAGAAGGTAACGTATCTATATGACTCTCTTCAAGATCATAATTTCTCCCACTGAATTCTTGATTTACAAGATCACTTTCAACGAAGTCTCCATACCTAGTAACAATTACTTTGTTCTCAGGTGGATAATAAAAGTAGTATCCCATAGTTTCTTTAGGGTATCCTACAAAGATACATTTCACAGATCGTTGTTGGAGTTTATCACCCGAGTCACGTTTCACATACGCCTCGCAACCCCAGACCTTTAAATAAGACAAATATTTCTTCTTGCCATGTCATAGTTCATATGGTGTCTTGTTCACCTTCTTCGTGGGGAACCATATTTAAAACGCGAACGGTGATTCTAGACCATAATCCCAAAAGGATAATGGTAAAGTTGTAAGATTAAACATAGATCGTACCATATCTAATAGCGTACAATTTCTCCTCTCAGATACACCGTTATGTTGTGGAGTATAGGGAGAAGTAAGATGATGAACAATTCTATTATCACTTAGATATTCTTTAAACTCTTGACTTAAATATTCACCACCTCTATTAGAACGAAGAGTTTTAATGTGCTTTCCTAGTTATAATTCTACTTATGGTTTAAAGACTTTGAATGTTTCAAATACCTCATGTTTATGCTTAAGTAAATAAACATAACCATAACGGCTATAATCATCCGTAAATGTTAAGAAGTAGCTAGCACCTTTCCTTGACACATGTCTAAGTGATCCACACACATCAGTATGTATTAAACCATGTAGATCAGTAGCCTTTCAATATTGTTATTAAAAGGTTTCTTGGTCATCTCTCTAGAGATACAAGACTCACATTTATCAAATGATTCGTCATTGTTATTTTCCAAAAGACCTTCACGTTAAAGCTTTTGTATACGAGTCTTCCCAATATGGGCACGTCTACAATGCCAAAGATAAGAAGAGTTCTTGTCAAACTTTCTCTTCTTATTCATGCTAAAAACATAATTATTATTACACTTGGATTCATTATCATGCATGTATATTTCAAACACACCATTCACAAAAATTGCATTATCATAGAAAAAGCTATCTTTCCAACCAGAAATTCCATTATTATCAACATTATGAGTGAATCCAGTATTCAACAAATAAGAAAAGGAAATAACACCCCTAACAATTGTAGGTGCATAATGACAATCATTTAAAATGATTACTAAACCCGAAGGTAAAACTAAATTAAATGTTCCTATAGCTTCAACCGCTGCTTGTGCGCCATTGCCCACTTTGAGAAATTGTTCCGCATAGGATAGCTTCCTTTCCAGATTAAATCCCTATAACGTATTACAAATCTTAATACCACATCCCGTATCATATACCCAAGAATTTAATTTGTACGTCAAATTAAATAATTCGATCATAAATAAAGTACCTGAAGCTGCAGCGCTCTGCTCAGAATTCTTCTTTATTTCTCGCAACTCTTCGAGGTAAAGAGGGAAATTCCTCTTCCAGTGACCACTTGCCATGCAATGGTGACAAGTCTCATCCTTATGAGATTGATTCTTTTTGACAAAGTTCTGCTTAGGTTTCGAATAAGTCGCAACTTGCTTGACCTTATCACCCTTGCCTTTGGCTTTCTTCTTTTTCGCTTGCGGTTTTGGCTTACTTACTCTACCCTTTTGTATTGTTAGTACATGAGAAGTAGAGGTAGATGCCTTGTCCTTTAACTCCTTTTCGTAGTCAATGAGCATTGCATGCAAATCACTAACTGTCTTCCCCGTGCAATGCATATTATAGTTTAAAATCATTGAAGTCCTTGTTAAAGGACATATTGATCAAGTTGATAGCCATATTATGATCATAAAGTTGTCCTAGTGCAATGAACTATTCCATATAACCTCTCATCTCCATGTAATGTGCACTAACAGACTTTCCAGGAGTTTTCTTGCACCTATGCAAAGCATCTACTAAGTCGTAGATCTCCACAGCTTGCGGCTTTTCTAAACATAGCCTTGAGCTCATCAAGAATACGCTTAGGCGAAAATAGCTCATACTTCTTTTGAATCGGAGGGACCATTTTCTCTAACATTAAGCAAGCCACCTCCGAGTGCTTCTTAACATTAGCAGCGTGTTCAAACATTTGCGCTTCAGAAGCTCCTTCAGCAAGATCCTTCGGATAAGGAGTGGTCAAGATATCAATAGTACCCGCTACTCTCAAGATAATTCTTAGTTAGTGATACCAATCATTAAAGTTTGGGCCAGTAAGTTCTGGATGATCGAAAAACGTTTTGAACGCAGAACTTATAGTGTTATTGTCGGGTTGAGCCATTTCTACAGATTTAAGTTCAAATATTAGTATTTTCGACAATAAAATACTTCCAAGAAAATAAAATTACCCCGGTATATAGACCATAGTATTTTCCTTGAATCCTAGAACATATATTGACATAGATCCATTACATTAGTTGATCTGCTAGTAATGAATGTACTCAACATATCGACTTGTCGAACAATTCAATTGACAAACAATTTTCAATTTCTAGATATTTAAAGGATTTACATTGCAAAAAAACGTTTTGCATTGTAAACATGTTTCATCCCTTCTAAATGCCTTAAGTTTCCAGATCTAACTGAGTAACTTAATTAAGTAGTCTAATCTGAATAACGTAAAACCATCATACGAATTCTCATTCTATGAAAATTTTCTCTCCATTACAACATCGTCCAAAAATCTCATTTGATGACGTAGTAATTTCAAGTGTCGTCAATTAGGAGCATTCGACTTAAATTTTAAGGGTATAAATTTGATGTCAAAATCAATGTATGGAGAAACATGCATACAACTCCATAGCATATGTTTAATAAAAATATCTAGTAAATTTTTTCACGAGACTAAATTTCTAAATAAACTATGTCGAGGTATTGGTTTAACCAATCAAAGAATTTACCCACAAATATTCACAACGTACTTATGGCTAAAGCACAAAGCAATAACCTTATTAATTGTTATTTCGGATGTGAATTTGTGGTAAATTAACCTTAAGATATAATGCACATAATAATCGTAGGTAATTTCAATTTGACGCACAGTCGAGCCAGGAATTTGGTCAGCGAATAATGGCATAACACCTCATTCCTTAACTGGGTACATGACCAGCGGTGCGTTATACCCACTTTATAGTTTGTCAAAAGGAGTAGGTCGTTAGATTATTATTGCAATTCAGCAATCAACGTAATTTTATGTAATTTAGATCTCAAACAAATCTTAATTTTAATATGATTTAGTCCATAATTGTTTTTCTTAAAAAAACCCTTGTTTACAACAATTCGTACAATTTTTAACATAAACAAGTAACAAAAACTCAATCATAAACAAATAATAATAACTTATATGTGCGATAAATACATCAAATAGCCACATGCATACGATTTATTCAATAACCTTTAAATCTAGGTGTTTATATTCATATAAAAGTCTTCCCTAATTCAAGATTAATTGAATCAAATAAAGCAAGTAGCACATAAAATCATATAAACATACGATTTTACGATCCATGAAAACATGCACGTTCATCATGGATCCACCATCAAATCTTAACAATTAAATATCTTCGGATCGTAACCTTTAATTTACATGACATAACAGTACAATTAATCATTTAATTTAATCTAAAATTATACAACATGTAATTTAGGGTTTAAAAAACAATTTTTTTAAATAAAAATCGGCCAAACCCTAATTTTTAAAAAGCAAAACCCTAAGTTTTAAGAAAACCTAAAAAATATGTATTTCAACTCAAAACAATTATTAGTTAAAAAACTTTAGATTTTGGATAATTCTAACATGTTAAAACGGCTCTCGATGTCACTGAATGTTTATATAGTTCATAACAATTACACAAAAACCCTAAACGAGATCAAAGCACACATATAGCGGAAGCGATTTAACAAGATCATAATAACACAATGATAATTAATCGAATTAGGGTTACATAACTTTTCTCTAAATTAAATCCCCAAGATAAAGAACAAATCACCAATTAGGGTTTATAACATACACCACCAAGATATAGTCTAAAGTAAGACTATATTATGTTCTTGTACACACGTAATACAACGAGCTAACCGTGATTGTAGCACGTGTAAACCGAGCTTCTACGCTTGTGGAAAATCTACCCAACAACCCTAGAGAGGGGCTAGGACTAGATTATAAGCAAAATCGAAAGAACACGAAAACCAACCAAAACCCTTTGTGGGTTCTTTGTTGCGATCGACTAAAGAGAAAGAGAATGGAGGGATAAAAAATTATGAAGGCTATGGTTGTTTATATAGTCTTAAGAAACTTGATTTCCAAGCAAAACAAATAAGGCAAGTTCTCTTTTCCTTCCCCTTTGGTGTAGTCGACGGTCGACACCCCTGTATGGGGTGTTCCAGAACCTTCTTTTCTTCTTCCATTTATTCCACCATGCTCGTTAATACTCAATTCTTCATTATTTAACGGTCGTTAAAGTTATAACTCGATTTAATTTAATAAATATAATAAATATATTTATTAAATAAATTAACTCTTTACGTATTAAGTGTAATCCCGTAATCTCGAGTTTGATACTATCACACGACTATTAAATATAAGTCCATAAACTTTCATAAGGTTATGTTATTATTGATGATGTAGTAAATCGTACACGTTTTAAGAAAAACGCGTATGAGTGGCAAGTATTAAGTTACACGTTTTAGGAAAAACGCGAAACCGAATAAATGCGGGTTCGTTCTCGAAGGAGGTGTGTGTATTAATGTGCCAATATATAAAATAACAATGTTTGGATTAGTGACGTTTTTGGTTTAGAAGAGAAAAATTAAAGACGAGCTACGACTACGATTACACTACGACGAATTAACGTAAAACGCGAACGTAAATACGTAAAACGTGACGAAATTAAAAATTAAAACCTAAAAATTAATTAAATGATTAAACTAAGTCTTAAATAATATAAATAAGAATAAAAATCCAACAAATATATTTTAAAACCTTTTATTAATTAAATATTCAATTTTTAATGCTAATTAAAGCCCAAAAATTAAATATAATTAACAAAATGCCCAAAATATTAATTTATTGAACTAATAACTAGCTTATATTATTTAATGACTAAAAAGTATTTTTCCTAAATTTTAAAAACTATTTTTCTATTTTTTAATCACTAAAAACTATTTTTAAATTAAAATAATCCTAAAAAATAATAAAATAATGCCAAAATTAATTTAACAATTTTAAAAATCCTAAATTACCCTAATGAACAGTAGAAAATTGAAAAAGTTTGAAAAATGTAAAATTTTTCACTAAAAGACAAAACAGTTTATTAAATAAACCCTAATTATACTAAATTAATTATAAAAAATAATTAAAACATGAACAGTGAAATATTTTTTTAACTAAAAATCTTAAACTAATTTTACAAATCTAAGAAAAATTTTAAATCTGAAAAATGTTGATTTTCTACACTAAATGACAAAAACAGAAAGATAAAAAGTAATTAAAAATAGCAATAAATCCTAAAATACTTAATGAACAGTAAAACAAGAATTAATTAAACTGAAAAATCAAGAATAAAATAAGAAAAATTATGAAAAAGATTTCAGGTCCTAATTCCTAAAAGAGTGCACTAAAGACAAAAATCTAAGAAACTGACAGTGACATGTTAGCACATTCTGTCTTCTAGTAAAGCAGTGGAAACTTTCTAACTAGCAGTGGGAACTTGGTTCCCACTGATAGTGAAAAATTGAGGTCTGAAGCTTTTGAAGCTTAGGAAAGCTCTTGTGGTTGATTTTTCTTGGGCAATAAGGCACCCCCACAACCAGTTGGGTTGTGGGGAGTCAGTTTAAGCTATAAAAGATACAAGTTGCACTCAAGATTCACACAAAAACCCCCTATTCAGCCACTGATATGGTCAATGCACGTATGATGAACAGTAGCTGATACAATTGGTAAATAAACAGATTTCAAGCTAGCAAATCTATTTCAGATTCATACCAAATCACAAGCAAAGTTTCAGAATTCCTATATTGCTACCAAAACTAAATGGTTTCAAGGTTTTACCAATTGAAACTCAAATTCAAATTAACTAAGTCCTACTAAATTATCTTGGCAGATTTTTACCTAAAAGTGAACAAGCAAGACCTTTTAAAAACTTACTAAGCATGAAGCAAACTATCCATGTGTCTATTAACTAACTTAAAATGTATGTTTAACAGTTTTTTGAACCAATTATATGTCACTAATGACAGCTCTATCTGCTTACCCAAACACACCCTTAATTACTGATGAGTGAGGATTTACAAAGAGAACAAATGCTAAACACTACTTAAACTCAATCAAGCAACCTAAACATGTGAGAAAACATAAACAACAAGGAGAGAACTAGAATCAAAACTCCCTAAACAATCATTCCAAAAATCACACAGTCAAGTTTTCTGAAAACCAAGGGAGTTCACAAGTACCTTGTTTGACTTCAGTTAAGTCGAATCAAGTTTCTGGATTCCACCAGCTAAGTTCTCAAATGGCTTGTGAAAGTGAAGAAGCTGTGATGATGATATGTGTGGGGATACAACAGTCACCAAAAAGTTATCTTCAACTTCAAAGAAAAGAAAAGATGACAAAATGTCTTTCAACACCTGTCAAGGATGAAACACTGAAAAACTCCAAGAGCTCAGAAAAACTCAAGCTAGTTGTCAACTAGCTTGTGCTTTTAGGGCTTATGAAGCTGTTAGCACAAATAAATAACAATATGATTAAATTTCTTTTGAAAATTCCTTAGCAAAATGGACACCTTTAAACCACAAACAAACCAACACACCCTATGGATAGGGTTGATTGTCAAACAACCCTGAACACAAGCTGCACTGGTTTGGATCTCAAATAACTTTTTATCAGAAAAAATTCTTGAACAAAAAATTCTATTTGGTAAACTTGTAACTGATTTTCATAAAAAATAAATTCTACACTATAGAAACATTAAAAGGAACTCAGATAGTGAAATTGCAATACTTTTTAAATAAACTTTAACTATTTGATAAATAAAAATTTTACAACTTCAAAAATCTGGAACAAAAAACCAGGTCACATGTCGACCTTGGTATTTATACTACTACTTGGATGAAAACCCTAGCTAAGTGAAGTTCCCATAACACCCTTGGATCTTTGAAGCAAATTCCTTGAACTTTAAACCATTCTGGATGATTCTTGACTGGCATGTGAAGTGACAGGGGTGTAGAAGCAATCTTGGCCATCTATTTGTTGTGGAGAACACGCCTTTCATCTGGATCGTTGATTTGGTCTTATACTTTGAAGAAAAGGTGAAAACCCGTGACATGTGATGGCTGTGGGGGGGACAAGAGTAGGGAGAGGTCATTTTCAGCATGTGGGAGTGTTCTTCTTTGACCATTAAACAAAACCCCCAAAGATAATTATCCTAATTTAGGATAATTAATTTCCTGGAAAACTAGGGTTCATCATAAGAATAGGGAGGGTTGAATCTGATTTGGGATTAGAAACGTGTTTAGCGCGACTTGATTAAACTAATATTGTTTAAATATCAGTTAATAAGTCTGCCCAACGTGGCAATGGATGTGGGCCGGGTTTATGGGTTTTGTTTGGGCTTATGATTGGTGTTGACTGGGTTTTTTGTTGGGTTTGACCGGGTTTGGGTTTTGTTTTAACAGGTTTGGCCCCTCAATGTTCCTTCACTTGCTAGATCCCTTTAAACAGCACTCAACTCTTTTTTCCTTTGTAATGTACTTTGGACTTGTTGTCACTTTTGGCACAAGGCATTTCAATAACTTTTATCAAGGATTCTTAATGCACATTATGCATTCTTCAAGGACCAAACTTGCACATAATCAACATTATAAGGACCCAAATGCAATTATGAGTTTTGCAAGGGTATAAAATGTCAAGTCTTCAAAACTTCAGGGACCAATCTTGCCAAATCTTCAAACTTCAAGGACTTGATAGGAAAATCATGATTCGGGTCCGGTTCTTTGTGCGTCTTTGTTTCCCGTGTTCGTTTTTGCTTGATTCCTTTGATCTTTTGGTGAATTCACGATATCCGTGCCTGAAATACATAATGAACAAATACAAGCACATATATGGGTATTTTGATGATATTTTAAGCGTTTTAAGCCCGATTTGGACGATGAGACTATGTATAAATACAGTCTCATCACTCCCCCATACTAAACCATTGCCGTGTCCCCACGCAATGCTAGAATTAAGTATCGTAGCACTTCTAAAATTCATTTTATGATGACATTTATTCAAGACATAAATTTAAATAAACTACTACACGTGTTTTAGACATAATGTAATGTTTTCATCACGAGAATGTGACTTTTGGAATCATAGAACAAGAACACGTGAATGCTTCGTTAGAAATAATTTCGTCGTCCTCGATTTTCACCCAATTCCATGCTAAGCGTGTAACGAGATCATTGTTATTATAAGTTAGCAACACGAACACATCTCATGAGTGTTAATTACGAACCTAAACTCCCTTATTCCTACTTGGTATCTCTTATATTTTATTTTTGTCTTAATGATCACGAGGATACATCATCGACTTATGCGTGAATAGAGATTAAGTCTAAAAATAGAAACTTAACGGTGTAGCCAAAATCATCAAATCAATAATTCATCCTAATAGACAACGATGTCAAAAAATTAAGTCAACAAGAAGGATCGATAAACACGGTTTTATAACGGTTTTGAACATGAGACTTATTACCAAGACTTTTATACGCCCCCTAACGGAAGGGCCTTATTATCTTTGGTTTACCTCCATCTTTTATTCAACTTCGCCATGAAGCTTTTATTATGACTTCGGTCTTGCCTTGCCTTTTATTATCCGCCTCATCGGTGTTTTTATTAGCCAAAGACGTATATCCTCACGCTAAAGCGAATTTTGGATCTTTAAAGCTTCAAAGATTAAGGCTTGATTCACTTTCAATTTGGGCATAGATTTTTCGGCCTTGTGAGCTTCAAATTTTTGCTTAATTTAGGTGAGCACTTGAAATCTTATTATTAGGTGAAGCTTTCGATTATTCGGGTGCCAATACTTCAAAACCGTGACGCTGGCGATACCTTAATGTTTTCCCAATTTAATTACATGGAAGCTACCAAAACAAATTAGAAACCAACAATAGTGACTAAACCACCAAATCAATATTTATTAACAATTTATTATGCAAAAGCGTGGGGAGAATAAGCTAATAATTACTACACATAAGATCGTGACGATTACGAGACTTATAAATAACTCTATCATTACTCGTCCTCATTTAAGAGACTTAGCCTAAAAAGTTAAGGAATCGAAGCTAAGTGCTCAACACGCACGGTCGAGTCAAAAATTACTCTCGTTCTCACCATCGGAAAACCTACATTCGTGTATTAAACACTTATGAATAATAAGAAAAATTTTAAAATTTGGCCATTTTTAGCCTTATTTGCAACAAAACGATAGCAAAAAGATGAATATTGGATTGCGTGTTGACGTGAGCAAGGTGAAGTATCTACTCACCCCCCCATACTAAAACTAAACATTGTCCTCAATGTTTCGAGTCTAGGGGTGTAAACACCCCCATACTAGAGACGAAGTCGAATGCTTAATCTCGAGCATGGAAAAGGTAAAAGGAATAACCTATAAGCCGTTTATGAATTATGCTAATAAGATAAACGTTAGAACATAAAAGGATATCATCAGATATCGGAATCTCCAAAGGCAACGATCGAAGCTCGAGTGATCCGTAAAACGAACACGAGAGGCTTCAATGATGTCGATGAACCTAATGAATCACAATCACAAACAACCACGAAACAAAGGTAGGAAGAGCACAAGTCCCCTCGTTACATTAACTAAGAAAGCAATAATATGTACAAGGATAAGCATGAGAATCCCCCACGAGGCACCTTGTTTTTGATAACCGAGTCAAAAGCTCGACTCGGATCCCCATAAATGTGATCATTTAGGGATAATCTTGGTATGGTCATTTTTGGTGGGGCTTACATGATAAACAAGGCCCAAAAGTACATGGAGTACTTTAAAAACCCGATAAACATATACCGGGGTCAAAGATAGCGTCTTCGTTTTCGGATGAAAGACGAAACATCGCTACTTCAACACAAACCCCAATGGGGTAGAAGAAAATAGATAAGAAGTAGAAAGGTGGGGCAATGGGTAAGTCAAACATATGAGCTACTCGAGGTAGACTCACACCAAGCAAATAGATATGATTTCCATTTATTGCATCGGTGGAAGACCGAGATTTCCCTTTACAAGCAATTACGGGATCGTAAATCTCGTCCTCGGTGGAGAAATGCGAGGGAACATTTGGGGCTTCCCCACACTAAAACCACACACACCATCGTCAAAAGGAGTAGACGAGGTGGTAGCACTCATAACACGATGTGATGACGGAGTTAAACATGTAGAAAAATCATTTAAAACATTTTTAAAATCCTTTCCTTTTTCATCGTTTAAAAACTCTCTATGAAAACCCGATTTGATAATGTCGAAAATATTTGGCGTGTCAAATTCAAAATTAGTCGCGCTAAAAATCCTCACATTTAAGTCTTTGGCGGGAGGGGGTGGCGGATTGTATAAGTTCTCAAAACGTTTGTCAATAAAGAACACCGCCCCCTCGGGGTCTACATACTCGTCATCCTCATGAACGTCGATCTCATCGACTTCTTCATCAAAGATAGGCTTGTCAAACCAAGGTTTGTCATTCCCCTCCTTGAGTATCTTAGAAACTCTCTCGAAAAGATCACGATCAAGCACGAAACCATCATTATTTTGTGAGGATCGTTGATAAGTTAGATCCTCACGAATGTGGTAAACGTCATTCTCAAATGAGGAGTGTTGATTAGGTAAATCCTCGAGAATGGGATTTTTAGTGGTCACATGAGTTGGTTCGTCATCGAAAATAATACGTTCCAACTCATTAAGTTCATCCTCGATTTTGGAAAGGTCGACCTCACTCGTAGGTGGAAGTGAAGGCATAAGAGCTAGCTCTCGTTCAATGATTTCCTCAATCTCGGGATCAAACTCATAATCATCGTACTTCACATGTTTCTTCTTAGGAGAATCAAAAATAGCATGTGGATTGCGAAGTACGTGATCAAGATCGGCAAAATCGCCATCGTCATCGTCAAAGAAAGAGTCGATGTGAGCACTCACAACCATGGACTTACAAGCACTAGGGCTATGCTTAGGTGACTTTTCTAAGACGAGAGGATCGATGTCGATAAACCCTTTAGCCTCAACGGGTGTTGGGCTAGGCAAAGGAGGCACTTCGATGGAGTTAGAAGTTGAAGCCTCAAAGACGTGGTCCTTCGAAGGTGGTGAAGACGAATCCATTTTGGTCATTGTCGTGATGGCATTAACGTCGCCCTTCGGAATTGGTGGTCCACTTGTTTCGCTAAAAACATCCCAAAGTGAGTTTTCATCCATGTATTTACACATACCCTTTTGAATTAGGTACACGTATTCTTTATCATTAAAATCATCATCCTTAAAACCGTTTTTCTTAATTCTTTCAAAACATGCATCAAGCTTCATTCTTTCCGCTAAAGTAAACATTTTGAAATCATTAGAATTTGAATCATTAGGTTTTGAAACCTCGGTTTTTTCATTCTCATTAAATCCTTGGGATTTTCTAGCGAAAAAGTCTATTTTCTCATCCCCATATCTCATAGTAAGTCTCCCCTCGTGAACGTCGATTACGGTTCTAGCCGTCGATAAGAATGGTCGGCCTAAAATAATGGGACATTTAGGGTCACACTCGTAATCGGATATAACGAAATCCGCGGGAAAAACAAACTTTCCAATCCTAACATAGACATCCTCGGCTATTCCAATTGGTATTAAAGGTGTACAATTTACAAGCTCGATTGTCATGTTCGTGGGGGTAAGCGAAGGCAATCTCATCAATTTCCAAAGAGAATGAGGCATAAGATTGATGCTAGCACCTAAATCGGCAAGGGCTAAACATCCCTCAATCTCGGAAAAATCACAAGGTAGTAGAAATTGGCCCGGATCCTTTTCCTTTCTCGGCATACGCCTTTTGGGTTTTTTAAGAAGGATTGATGCACAAGTTTCTTCAAGGGTTACTTTGGTAAGGTCGACAAAGCTCTCTTTTTGAACCGTGGATGGAATTTGAGGTACACGAGGGTGTGCACTCTTTTCCTTGGTCGCCACGTTCACCCAATCGACTTTAGAACAAGAAGACGTCTTAGAAGTCGAGGGTTGAGAGGGATAAACAACACGAAATCCTTCAAGGTTAGGGGTAATCACACGACCTTTCTCACGAGACGAGGCGGCTTTACATTGTTCTTTCGGATTAGCAACGGTGTCACTAGGTAATGAATTCGATGACGAACCCGAGGCTTTGTCCAATGGCCGAAAACATCTTTTTAATATCAATTTGCCCTTGCTCAATCTTCGTGTTTTGCAATTTCAAAGTATTTGTAAAGTCGTTTTTCAAAGTACCAATTTCTCCCTCTAATCGTCTCATATTAGCCTCATTCGTTTTCATGTAATTTTGAAAATCGTTTGACGAACTATTTAGATTAGAATTAAAGTTCCCTTGGTTTTGATTGTTTCTTTGAAAATTTCCTTGATTACCACTTGAAAAATTGTTACCTTGATTGTTGTTGTTTGAAAAATTCGAGTTTTGGTTATTGTCTCGATTTTGCCAAGTTATATTACGACCTTGATTATAACCTCCTTGATTTTGATTCAAAAAATTTCCTTGTTGATTATTTCCATGAAAATTGTTTCGGTTAAAATTGTTGCCTTGGTTATAATTGCCTTGTTGTGATGGACCGGCGTTATTTTGATTTGAAAAATTGTTGTTTCCATTTAACGCACTCACATTCGACGTTTGGCCATCCGTAGCCGCACACTCGTAATAATTATGAGGTCCACCACAAAACGTACACGAAACCTCAACCGCTTTCACCGTAGCGGGAGCGTCTTTCTTTTGCATCTCAATGAGATAAGACGTGAACACATTCGTCAACTTGTCGACTTTAGCATCAACCCTCTCAATGTCGCGATTAGAACTACTAACATTGGCGACATTGGCAACACTCCGTACGTTGCGGAGTTGGTAAACCTTGGATCGGTTTTCGATAATTATCAAAGCTTCTCTCGGAGTCTTACACAAAAAGTTGCCACCGGCGGCGGAATTCAACGAGTCTTGTTCGTGAAAATTAAGACCGTTGTAAAACGTATCGATTTGGTGCAACTCGGAAAAACCATGGTGAGGACATTGCCTAAGCAATTCCTTAAAGCGATCCCACGCGTCTCTAAAAGATTCATTCGATTTTTGCTCAAATTTCGTAATCTCGTTCTTGAAAAACGTCGTCTTAGACGGTGGGAAAAAATAATTAACGAACTTGGAAACGAGATCCTTCCACGTAGTAATGGAATTAGGTGGCTCTTTCTCGTACCAATCCTTGGCGGCACCATCGAGCGAGTACGGAAAAAGCATAAGCTTGACGACATCGGTGTCGACGTTCTTAAACTTGCTCGTGGCTAAAAGACGATCAAAATTCCGAATATGGTCGTGAGGATTATCGGCTTCACGACCTCGAAACTTCGTAGCTTGGATCAACGAAAGCATTCCGCTCTTAATCTCAAAATTCTCCGCCTCGATGGCGGGAATTACGATCGCGTCTCCATAACCCTCGGTGGGCGCTTGGAGCAATTCCATCATAGAACGATTGTCGGCCATCTCGTCTAAGGTTTCTTCAACAACGATATTAGGAACGTCGGTTTCTAGTTCTCGTCTACGTCGTCGATTCCTTCGATTACGATTGCGTCGATTCGAAGCTTCACTAGAATTGGAATAGTCCTTCGATCGAGTGCGCATGCACTAAGCGTAGAATGGGTGGTAGCAAAGAAGATTATTTTTGCGGTTTTTTGATTTTTTTCAATTTTTTTGGTTTTTGATTGGTTTTTTAATTTTTTTTGGATTTTTGAATGTATTACGTAGACTCAAATCTACAAATCTCCCCTCGAATCGATTTTCTCGATTAAAGGAGCCTCAAAGAATGAAAACGATCACGTGGAGTGAACGTTCTCGATGACTTTAGAACGTTGGTGGAACACCAAAACGTTCAAGAGGGTTTAATCTTGAAAACACAAGCAAATATATATACGTAGATAATACTTGGGCGGCAAACCCTCGATTAGCTCTCTTTCTCAAAACACGCACAAGCAAGCGGAGGAAACGAGGCGGCGCGAAGCACTTAAGAGCCTTTTTCCTTTAGGTCGTGAAATACAACCGCCTTATACCCACCTTATAGTTTGTGTTAATTGAAATTAAGCCTCACGAAAGTATTTATCTATTTTGCCTTTAAACTTTTGCTTTGGATTCGAATACAATGATCGAGTGATGAAATCCCGAATCAAGGTTGTGATTTCTCACGTATTTAGAGTACTTGTATATTTATTGTTCTTACGTAAATACAATATAGTAATAATATATTCACAAGAAAAACGAAAATCAATATATCTACAATATAGTAAAAGATTGTTTTGTGTTTAATTTAGGAAAATTAAACACGATTTATTTGGATATTATAATATAGTAATGAAAAATAACAAAAATGAGTATGTACGATATTCACGCTTTCCAAAAAATGAAAAGCAAAAACGCACTACTCACACAAACACGATACTAATAATAATGGCACACAAACACGTCCCCGGCAGCGGCGCCAAAAATTGATGTAGTAAATCGTACACGTTTTAGGAAAAACGCGTATGAGTGGCAAGTATTAAGTTACACGTTTTAGGAAAAACGCGAAACCGAATAAATACGGGTTCATTCTCGAAGGAGGTGTGTGTATTAATATGCCAATATATAAAATAACAATGTTTGGATTAGTGACGTTTTTGGTTTAGAAGAGAAAAATTAAAGACGAGCTACGACTACGATTACACTACGACGAATTAACGTAAAACGCGAACGTAAATACGTAAAACGTGACGAAATTAAAAATTAAAACCTAAAAATTAATTAAATGATTAAACTAAGTCTTAAATAATATAAATAAGAATAAAAATCCAACAAATATATTTTAAAACCTTTTATTAATTAAATATTCAATTTTTAATGCTAATTAAAGCCCAAAAATTAAATATAATTAACAAAATGCCCAAAATATTAATTTATTGAACTAATAACTAACTTATATTATTTAATGACTAAAAAGTATTTTTCCTAAATTTTAAAAACTATTTTTCTATTTTTTAATCACTAAAAACTATTTTTAAATTAAAATAATCCTAAAAAATAATAAAATAATGCCAAAATTAATTTAACAATTTTAAAAATCCTAAATTACCCTAATGAACAGTAGAAAATTGAAAAAGTTTGAAAAATGTAAAATTTTTCACTAAAAGACAAAACAGTTTATTAAATAAAACCTAATTATACTAAATTAATTATAAAAAATAATTAAAACATGAACAGTGAAATATTTTTTTAACTAAAAATCTTAAACTAATTTTCCAAATCTATGAAAAATTTTAAATCTGAAAAATATTGATTTTCTACACTAAATGACAAAAACAGAAAGATAAAAAGTAATTAAAAATAGCAATAAATCCTAAAAATACTTAATGAACAGTAAAACAAGAATTAATTAAACTGAAAAATCAAGAATAAAATAAGAAAAATTATGAAAAAGATTTCAGGTCCTAATTCCTAAAAGAGTGCACTAAAGACAAAAATCTAAGAAACTGACAGTGACATGTTACCACATTCTGTCTTCTAGCAAAGCAGTGGAAACTTTCTAACTAGCAGTGGGAACTTGGTTCCCACTGATAGTGCAAAATTGAGGTCTGGAGCTTTTGAAGCTTAGGAAAGCTCTTGTGGTTGATTTTTCTTGGGCAATAAGGCACCCCCACAACCAGTTGGGTTGTGGGGAGTCAGTTTAAGCTATAAAAGATACAAGTTGCACTCAAGATTCACACAAAAACCCCCTATTCAGCCACTGATATGGTCAATGCACGTATGATGAACAGTAGCTGATACAATTGGTAAATAAACAGATTTCAAGCTAGCAAATCTATTTCAGATTCATACCAAATCACAAGCAAAGTTTCAGAATTCCTATATTGCTACCAAAACTAAATGGTTTCAAGGTTTTACCAATTGAAACTCAAATTCAAATTAACTAAGTCCTACTAAATTATCTTGGCAGATTTTTACCTAAAAGTGAACAAGCAAGACCTTTTAAAAACTTACTAAGCATGAAGCAAACTATCCATGTGTCTATTAACTAACTTAAAATGTATGTTTAACAGTTTTTTGAACCAATTATATGTCACTAATGACAGCTCTATCTGCTTACCCAAACACACCCTTAATTACTGATGAGTGAGGATTTACAAAGAGAACAAATGCTAAACACTACTTAAACTCAATCAAGCAACCTAAACATGTGAGAAAACATAAACAACAAGGAGAGAACTAGAATCAAAACTCCCTAAACAATCATTCCACAAATCACACAGTCAAGTTTTCTGAAAACCAAGGGAGTTCACAGGTACCTTGTTTGACTTCAGTTAAGTCGAATCAAGTTTCTGGATTCCACCAGCTAAGTTCTCAAATGGCTTGTGAAAGTGAAGAAGCTGTGATGATGATATGTGTGGGGATACAACAGTCACCAAAAAGTTATCTTCAACTTCAAAGAAAAGAAAAGATGACAAAATGTCTTTCAACACCTGTCAAGGATGAAACACTGAAAAACTCCAAGAGCTCAGAAAAACTCAAGCTAGTTGTCAACTAGCTTGTGCTTTTAGGGCTTATGAAGCTGTTAGCACAAATAAATAACAATATGATTAAATTTCTTTTGAAAATTCCTTAGCAAAATGGACACCTTTAAACCACAAACAAACCAACACACCCTATGGATAGGGTTGATTGTCAAACAACCCTGAACACAAGCTGCACTGGTTTGGATCTCAAATAACTTTTTATCAGAAAAAATTCTTGAACAAAAAATTCTATTTGATAAACTTGTAACTGATTTTCATAAAAAATAAATTCTACACTATAGAAACATTAAAAGGAACTCAGATAGTGAAATTGCAATACTTTTTAAATAAACTTAAACTATTTGATAAATAAAAATTTTACAACTTCAAAAATCTGGAACAAAAAACCAGGTCACATGTCGACCTTGGTATTTATACTACTACTTGGATGAAAACCCTAGCTAAGTGAAGTTCCCATAACACCCTTGGATCTTTGAAGCATATTCCTTGAACTTTAAACCATTCTGGATGATTCTTGACTGGCATGTGAAGTGACAGGGGTGTAGAAGCAATCTTGGCCATCTATTTGTTGTGGAGAACACGCCTTTCATCTGGATCGTTGATTTGGTCTTATACTTTGAAGAAAAGGTGAAAACCCGTGACATGTGATGGCTGTGGGGGGGACAAGAAGGGAGAGGTCATTTTCAGCATGTGGGAGTGTTCTTCTTTGACCATTAAACAAAACCCCCAAAGATAATTATCCTAATTTAGGATAATTAATTTCCTGGAAAACTAGGGTTCATCATAAGAACAGGGAGGGTTGAATCTGATTTGGGATTAGAAACGTGTTTAGCGCGACTTGATTAAACTAATATTGTTTAAATATCAGTTAATAAGTCTGCCCAACGTGGCAATGGATGTGGGCCGGGTTTATGGGTTTTGTTTGGGCTTATGATGGGTGTTGACTGGGTTTTTTGGTGGGTTTGACCGGGTTTGGGTTTTGTTTTAACAGGTTTGGCCCCTCAATGTTCCTTCACTTGCTAGATCCCTTTAAACAGCACTCAACTCTTTTTTCCTTTGTAATGTACTTTGGACTTGTTGTCACTTTTGGCACAAGGCATTTCAATAACTTTTATCAAGGATTCTTAATGCACATTATGCATTCTTCAAGGACCAAACTTGCACATAATCAACATTATAAGGACCCAAATGCAATTATGAGTTTTGCAAGGGTATAAAATGTCAAGTCTTCAAAACTTCAGGGACCAATCTTGCCAAATCTTCAAACTTCAAGGACTTGATTGGAAAATCATGATTCGGGTCCGGTTCTTTGTGCGGCTTTGTTTCCCGTGTTCGTTTTTGCTTGATTCCTTTGATCTTTTGGTGAATTCACGATATCCGTGCCTGAAATACATAATGAACAAATACAAGCACATATATGGGTATTTTGATGATATTTTAAGCGTTTTAAGCCCGATTTGGACGATGAGACTATGTATAAATACAGTCTCATCAATTGACTTTCATAGTTTAGGTTCCATTAGGATGCTTAGAGTGAGACCTAGATTTGAGACATTAACCAAAGATTTAGTATGTATTGTCATATGTTGGTCTGCCCATAGGTTACTAATCCATCCTAGACTTATGTTTCCCACTTGAAAATTTGTATTTCCATTGTAATTTTTTTTGAAGTTTAGATTGAATTTGAAAGTGTTATTAAAAAATCAACCTTCATTTAGGGACATTACCTGCTATACTAGCATTAGTAGAGCTCACACCATTATTAGACAACTGATCACTAGTCAAAGACACAAAAGGGTTGATAGTATTATTATTAGAACCAAAATTCTTAGCATGCGCATAAGTAGATGCAACATCATAAGCATTATTAGACACATTTGTTTTTACATTAAAGTTCCTCTTCACATAACCAGCATAATAACCATTAAGTTCATAACATCTATCAACAGTGTGTCCAGGTTTATTACGTTGAGTTCATGTAAGATTAAGATTTGGGCCTCTGTTCTTAGAAAAATTGTTGTTGTTATTGAATATTTTTATATTGTCAAAACCTTTTGCAACAAAAACAAAGGATATGGGTTTTGTGGTTCCAAGTGAAGTGACATTTCTACGTGATTCTTCCCCAACAATGATATAATAAGATTGTTTAGCAAGTGGAAGGGTCTCCTTGCTGAGAATGTTACTCATAATCGATAAATAACTATCATCTAGTCCCATGCGAAACTACATTAACTTAATAAGATGATTATGTTTTTCAAGTCCTTTAGCAGCATCACATGTACAAGTAAGAAGATAGATCATAACATCAAACTATTTCTAGAGAGAGTTTAGATTGTTGTAATATTCAGCAATAGGGGTTCCATTTTGGCAAAAGAGTTAATGCTTTTATGTATATTAAAAACAGATCAATTTTATCATAGGTTTCCTTAAGATCAGTCCACATTTCATAAGAATTTTTAGCATAAATAACACCAACAAACAACTCAGGACGCACAAAATTGAATATCTAAGTAACAACAATAGAATTACACATATCCCATTGATAAACAAGAGCAATATTTTTGTTATCTCTTTTTCAAGTCCCATCAACAAATTAAAGTTTATTATGGTTTCTTAGAGCAAATATCATGGCAATAATCCATACTTTGTAATTCTTAGTACCATTAAGTTTAATAGTTACAATAGATGAACCACTGGTATTATTAAGGTGCGAGTACAAAGCATCACCGAATAACAAATTAAGATCAAGGGATAAATTAGTGTTATTAACAGTGGTATCAGGAGTTTAGTGTGATCCACAAAGGGATCTTGAGTATCAAAACCAACCATAATAAATACACAAACACGCAAAATAGAAGAACATATAACAAATAAAGAACATTAATAGCAAGAGTGAAAAGAAGTTCCAAGGATTCTAAACCATTCAAGTGTGGAAGGTCAAGGGCCGACAGACACAACAATGGAAATAAATATGTAAGAGATGCAAAAAAAATTAAAAAGAGGTGTTACAGAGCTTTAGCGCATCAGAAGAGATCACTTGATTATCTTCTATTCACTTAGTCAAAGATCAATCAAGTCTACATGAACTTTAATCTCTTTGATTCACTTAGTCAAAGACGAATTAAGGTGAATAGAACCAACCAGTAGTAGATCCCCAAAAATTAGGATTCTAATCTCTAAACACCTATTTGATCAATTGGCTACCAGAAATCAAACCTTTTTAGTGATCCCATATAATCAGGATCAAATCAAGGAGTCGAAATACCCCCAAAAATATCACGAACCCTAGATTGAAACATCGATCAGTCGATGACACGGGACTCTGATACGATGTGCGATGATATCAAAGCAATACTAAGCCTTAATTAATGAAACCAGAACCAAACTAGTCGGTATAGATTGACAACTTTATTATTAATCAAACGATTACAATGAAATGTTTAAATATCAAATGAGATTACAAAGTTCAGTTCAATCAATCAAATTATCAATTAAATGATTGTGAGAGAAAGAGATTGATATGACAACCAATAGTGAGAAACTAATCAAAGAGATGATTAATGTTGTGTGTTAACCCTAATCGGCTTATGGTATATATACGTCAACAAGAGAAAACATTGATCCGTCATCTTTGGGAGGCTTGACACTTCAGAACAAAAGTAGAGAGCCGAGTTTTCATAAAGATAGAAGAGCTCTTGAACTTATATCGTGCAACACATACACTAGGATAAAAGAATAAGCTAAAAAAGAAGGAATGTTTAGGGTGCGTTTAGTTGGAAAACATTTTCCATCATTTTCTATTTTCTATTTTGTAGAAAAAGAAAATGGATTTCTTTTTCCACAAAACACTTAAAAATTTAGAAAACACGTTTAGTTGGAGAAATTTGTGATGACGTATAGTCCCCAGCCGGGTCATGAACCCGACCCACGGGTAATACCCGCATCCGGCCCATTACTGATGGGTGGGATTAATGTCATTTAAGCTTATGGGCTTAGATGAACAGTAACCGCACATACGTGTGCGGCCCACGGCCCGGCATGGCCGGTACAGGGTTAGACAAAATCATACTCTTACTATGATTAGGATTTACCCTAAAGAAGAGGATATTCACTCACCATAATTAGAAGATAACAATCAATCTAATTCTGGTACTTATCCTTTCCTTGTGGCCGAAGCATCAGTGACAGCCCCTTAGGGTTTCACTGCCTATATAAGGAACCCCCAAGGGTTCCACAAAGGTATTACATTCTTCACAGTCTCAACTCATCTGATTCCATAACCCTAACCGATTACTTACTCTCACGGTGGAGTCTAATCGTGGGATACATTCCCACGGTAAGCCTAACGCGTGTTGTTTTAGTGTACAGGATCCCAACCAGATATTTCACTTGGTGCAGGAGTCGGAGTCCAGCCAACCCGAATTAAGCCTAATTAGGGTCTAGCAAGGATCACCAGACTTTTGTATCAACAAGTTGGCGCCATCCGTGGGACCCATACACTAAGCTAGAGCAAATCTCATCTCAATCTCTCTCAATAACGAAAGGACATCCGCAAGGAAACCCCAGGAACACAAATCCTGTGAATCGGAAGTCCACAGGGGACGGGATACTCATTCCCATTCAGTCCCCCGGCAACCAAACAGGTGGACCGAATAACCGGAGCGTTTTTCAGTCCATGGGTGGAGCAGGCACGTCCGCTATCACCCCACCACCAACCTCGACCTTGGACAACCCTGATCCAGGGAGCTCGCCTAAGCCCCCTACTAAGGAGCCGCGCAGTCCATCAACTGAGGAAGAAGTGGAGGTCGAACCACTTAGTGAGGAAGATCTCACTCGAGTTCTCACGCAGAACTTCGAGAGGATCGTCCCAGGAATCGCATCCAGGTTGAACCTAGGGAGGAACCTCCAATCTAGGCTCAACTTTGGCAGTGCCGGACCGGGCACCTCTCCTCAGACTCAAAGGAAGCGAAGGACACGACCCCAGGAAAGAAACCTCTTTGAGGAAACTCCCCAACCTAGGAATGTGTTCGAACGCATAGGGGATCGTATTATACAGGAACTACTACAATCCCGTGAGGATGGAGAGAGGTCCAACGATTCAGCCGAACGACCATATCTGGATTTAACCAGAACTAATCGCCGCACAAGAGTGTGGGATAGGATGAATACCGGGAAGAAGGCTCATAGCTCTTCTCACAAGAGCGATCCTCAGCCCAAGAATGGGGCACCTCCCCCTTCTCCCGGTCCATCAGGAGAGGATTCGGATGACCATCCACCCAAGCGTCGTCGACCCAGGCGTACTCCTCCACCGCCACTAGACAATGAAGAGTACTACGGCGGCCCTATTATCGCGAGGCGGAAGCAGAAGATCTCTCACGCCCATGGTGTGATCCTAATCTCACTCGTCCATGGGCTGATCCCAGGGAAGATCCTTTTACCCTTCGCATATGGAATTACTCTAAGGATACAAAGCGTCGCATGCCAGCGTGTGTCAAAACTTATGATGGGACTGGTGATCCGGATGATCACCTAAAGATATTTGACACCCAGGCGAAAATTAAACGATGGCCTATGCCCATATGGTGCCAGATGTTCAATTAAACTTTGATCGGTAATGCTCGCGATTGGTTTGAGGGACTTCCTCCCCGGAGCATTGATAGCTTCACTGAACTGCATACTGCATTCAAGAACAATTATACTAAGCGAAAGAAGTATAATAGGGACCCGGTCTCATTGGAAACCGTCAAGCAACGGCCTGGGGAATCTACGGAGGCCTTCACCGAACGCTTCAATGAGGAGTGCACACGCACAAAGACAATGCCGGAACTTCTAAAAATTTTCGATTATATGCACGCCATAATAGACAGGGATATAATCAGACATCCCAATGACAAGCGACCAGAGAAGTATGACGACCTCATGGAAAGGGTCAGGAACTTCATAGAGGGAGAGACCACGGTAGCCGCGGCCTACCCTTATAAAGGAAACAGCTATCAATCGAACGACCAGTCCAGGAGACAGTCGGGTGGTCAAAGCAACCAGGGCAGTGGGAGGAGCTCGGACTACAAGAGCCAAAACAAAGGAGGGCGGTCGGAGGACAAATTTACCCCTCTAAAGATGTCCTACTGGGAGATCTTGCTGACAGAAGGGGCCAACTTCCCGAGACCTCCCCCAATGACGACTCCGGTGGACCGTCATCAAGGAAATTGCTTTTGCGAATTTTACAACGACAAAGGCCACGGCACAGAGGAATGTATCCAGCTCAAGAAGCACATTGAGTCACTGATCAAGTCAGGCAAACTTAAACATTTGGTCAAGGATTGGAAGGACGGAAAGGACAACAAGAAGTATGATAAGAAGGATCCCCAAAAGGACAAACCTTTGACAATATACATGATCCAATCCAGGCAGCGCCACGCAAGGCAGAAAATTAGTCAAAAATTTTCACGCGGCAGAGAAATCTCATTCCCTCCCATCACGGCAAGTGACGTAGCCGATGCACCTCTCACGATTGAGATAAGCATTAGAACACACAATGTCCGCCGTATGTATGTGGATGGAGGGTCATCGGCAGAAGTACTATAAGAACACTGTTTCGTACAACTACGACCAGAAATAAGAAGCCAATTAGCACTGGCCACGTCGCCGCTCATCGGCTTTAGTGGAGACACCATCTGGCCAATAGGACATATGCGTCTGCTTGTAACCATTGGGAATGAAGAGCATTCCACCACGGCGTGGTTGAAATTTATGGTGATACGCTCACACTCTCCATACAATGGGATCATAGGCAGACCAGGTATCCTGGCGATACGGGCAGTACCCTCCACAGCTCACGGAATGATTAAATTCCCTATGGAAGGAGGAATTGTCACTATCTATAACACAACCATACCAGCATCTGAATGTCATGCCGTGACAACACCAGTTCCACCTGTTCCCCCCAAGGATGGATCACCACCTCCCAACTGGAAGGTGGCAATCTATCCTGAGTATCCAGAACAAGAGGTATCCATAGGAGGAACACTCTCGGATAGCGGCAAGAGAGCCATGTGCTCTCTCCTAAAAGCAAACCTAGATGTATTCGCATGGGATCCCAAGCATATGACGGGCGTACCGCGTGCGATAGCAGAACATAAACTCCAAATCTGCCAGGGATATCCTCTTGTTAAGCAAAAGAAGCACGGTCAGGCACTAGAACGCAGCCAAGTAATATTGGAAGAAGTACGGAAATTGGTGGAGGCAGGTATCATGCGCGAGGTATACTACCACGAGTGGTTATCCAATCCGGTCATGGTCAAGAAGCATGATGGGAGCTGGCGCATGTTCGTGGACTTCACAGATCTGAATAAAGCCTGTCCGCAGGACTGCTATCCGTTACCGGAGATTGATTGGAAGGTGGAATCCCTATGTGGATATCCCTTTAAGTGCTTCTTAGACGCATACAAAGGATACCACCAGATCCAGATGGCGGAAGAGGACGTAGAAAAGACGGCGTTCCAAACTAGTCAAGGTGTATACTGTTATACAAAAATGCCATTCGGACTAAAGAACGTCGGGGCAACATATCAGCGGCTTGTTGACAAAGCCTTCGACTCACAAATAGGCTGCAACCTTGAGGTCTATGTTGATGATTTAGTCATCAAAAGTCATACGGAGGATGCACTTCTCCGTGACGTCCAAGAGACGTTTGACACATTGAGGAGGATTAATATGAAACTGAATCCAAAGAAATGCACGTTTGGGATAACGGAAGGGATGTTCCTTGGATATATGATTGATCCAAACGGCATCAAGCCTTGTCCAAAAAAGACGGACGCGGTAATACAGTTACCATCTCCCCAGACGCGAAAAGAAGTACAATCATTAAATGGGAAGCTGGCCGGGCTAAACAGGTTCTTGTCGAAATCCGCGGAAAAGTCACTACCCCTATTCAAAACACTCAAAAAGTGTATCAAGAAGGGAGATTTCAGGTGGACAAAGGAAGTGGAGGAAGCTTTTGGTCAGCTTAAGCAGCACCTCGCAGCTCTTCCCATGCTAGTGGCACCCCGACCTAAGGAGGAGCTCATCATGTATCTGTCAGCCACGCATGGAGCAATAAGCACGGTACTCATGATGGACAGGGACACAGTCTAAACTCCAGTCTACTTCATAAGTAGAACACTGCAAGGGCCGAAGTTGAATTATTCTTCTATGGAAAAAATTGTTTTGGCATTAGTGTTCGCCACAAAACGGTTACGCTGGTACTTTCAGGCGCACCCAATTGTGGTTATTACTGATCAACCAATAAAGCAAGTCATCTCCAGACCAGATGTGGCCGGTAGGCTACAGAAGTGGAGCATTCTGTTGGGAGAGCATAACATCTCTTATAGACCGAGGACAGCTGTTAAAGGCCAAATCTTGGCAGATTTCTTGATAGAGAAGCCGGACGAGGATGGACCGGTCGCACAATGGGAGGAAACTCCAGCAGAACCATGGGTATTATTTACGGACAGATCCTCGTGCATGGATGGATCAGGAGCTGGTCTCATCCTTACGAATCCGGAAGGAATGGAGTTTACATACGCCCTACGCTTTGAGTTCACAGCCACCAATAATGAGGCAGAATATGAGGCGTTGATTGCAGGATTAAACATCACCGCTAGAATGGGAGTCCGCAACCTTGAGGCCTACGTGGACTCACGGCTTGTCACGAACCACATTCTAGGGGGTTACGTAGCCAAGGAGGATAACATGGTTCGATACTTGGAGAAAGTCAAGTCACTCATCGCTGCTTTCAGCAAGTTTTCTATCTAACAAGTACCAAGAGGTGAAAACAAGAAGGCGGACGCTCTTAGCAAGATCGCGTCTACAAGTTTCGCCCACTTATCCAAGCAAGTCTTAGTAGAAATACTAAAGGAAAAGTCTATAACGGAAGGGGAAGTTGCAACTATAGTTGAGGAAGATGGACCTACATGGATGACCCCGATCATCAGCTATTTGACTAACGAAACCCTTCCGGAGGAGGAAAAGGCAACACGACGTATCAGAAGGAAGTCGCAGCACTTCGAGCTTCGAGAAGGTGTTCTTTACAAGCGCTCTTTCTTACAGCCATGGTTGCGGTGTGTTGGGCCACGCCAGGCTACTTATGTGATCAGTGAGATACATGAAGGGTTATGCGGCATGCACGCGGGTCCCCGATCTGTAGTAGCTCGAGCTCTATGCACAGGATATTATTGGCCTACTATGCATAGGGATGCACGCGACATGATTCGCAAATGCAGTGATTGCCAAGTGCACAGACCAGTCCCACGACATCCGCAGTAGGAACTGACACCCATTACATCCCCATGGCCATTCTATAAGTGGGGGATTGATATCGCAGGACCTTTCCCCGTACCTGCAGGGGGAGTTAAGTTCTTGATTGTCGCAATGGACTACTTTTCACATTGGATAGAGGCTAAGGCAGTTAAATCCATCACAGGAAAACAAGTTAAAAAGTTTGTTTTGGAGAACATCGTGTGCCGTTTTGGCTTACCAGGAGAAATCATCTCGGACAACGGAAAGCAGTTCGCGGATAATCCATTCAAGGACTGGTGCGCAGCATTGTATATCACACGGCGCTTCGCATCTGTTAAACATTCGCAGACAAATGGTCTTTTGGAACGAGCAAATAGAAGCTTGGGTGAAGGCATCAAGGCACGCTTTGATGAGCGAAGGCCAAATGGGTAGATGAACTGCCACATGTTCTATGGGCACATAGGACTATGATTAAAACAGCCAATGGGGACACTCCATTTGCACTGGCCTACGGCACTGAAGTTGTTATACCAGCAGAAATCGGAATGCCGACCATCCGCACAGCGGAGGTTAATGTCGTCACAAACGACGAGCAACTCCTGATTAATCTGGACTTGTTGGAGGAAAAAATAGAAATAGCGGCTATCAATGAGGCCAAGTCCAAGGCACGGATGAAGGCTTATTATGACGCCAAGGTTAAAGGTGTTTCTTTTCGACCGGGAGATTTTGTTTATCGTACCAATGAGCAAGTCGAGCGGAGAATACAGGAAAGATGGGCCCTAAGTGGGAAGGACCGTATGAGGTTACGGAAGCCTTAGGACGGGGCGCGTATAAGTTGCGTGACATGGATGGCCGCGACCTGGAACGCACATGGAATATCTGCAGTCTTAAAAGGTGCTATCTTTGAAAAGCTACGGCTTCCGCATGGACACTTCGCTATATCTGGCTTAAATGAAGATCCATGTGTTCTCTTTGTTTTGTTTTTTATGCTTTCTAGGTTCCCTTTGTTTTTAGAATTTCCCATTCTTGTCAAAACAAAAAACGTAAACGTTCTAATAAAATGTCGTGGTGCTAGCTAGCTCCACGACTCGTTCGTATGCAAATTATTGTCTTATTTTTTAGATTCTATGAACAAATTATTGTCTTATAGATTTAGTTGTTATTACTATAATGTGCTATCTCTTATTTATATGCATTCATTCAATATCGTACATGTACTATGCGCCTCCAGGCGGGGTAAGAGGATTAAGTGAACCTAATAATTCAACTTGTCGCATAAGAGGGATGCAACCCCAGTGACGCGGATCATGTATCCTTACTAGACACCTTACTCACAAGACGTTGTGATAAGTTTCCATATGCTGCGCTCACGTAGTGCTTTGCATGGTAAAGACGCACGTCGCACGTCTAGTAAAATATAGACTTGATTGTATTTTTGAGTAAGACGTGACATGTCATGCAACACAGGTATATGATATCTAAAAAAACAAAAATACACAAGTTTCAAATTCAAACCACAAAAATAGTCGTGGTCATCACGCACTTGCTTAAATAAGTATAACAAGTTATAACAATAACATCAGTTCTAGCCGTGTACATACACGGACGAATAAAATGGTACAAATGTTTACAATGTAAATTAGAAAGGAGGTAGGAACTCCCCTATCTCTTTCTTCCCTTCTTCAATCAAGGTGCGGAGGACCTCCCCGTGAGCATTCTTTCCATCTTGTGCCCTGATCATGTTCGCGTCTAGCGCCTCGGCCAGCAGCTTTTCACCTTTCATCACCTTCGACACAAAGTCGTAGGTGGGCAGGGTCAGTTGGATGGGATCGGTGGTGAGCTTGGACATTATTACCCCATTGGGAACATCCTTCAGCGACTCTAGCTCGTCTAGGAAGGGGTGATGGATCTCTCCAAGGGCGGCCATTGATGCGGTCATCTTGTCTTCGGCTAGAGGGTTGTGGTAGGCATGTTGGGTAATATCTTCTTTCTTGCTTATTAGCTCCGCAGCTTTGATCAGCCCCTCGTGCCTACCACAGTCGATACCGTCCAATACAACGTCAGAAAAAGCCTGCAACATGTAAGGAGCCTCCGTTACCTTGCTCACGGCAAGCTGCATTCCCTGGCCAACCATCCATCTACGCCCAGCTATGGCTGTGAGCAAAGGAGGACACAACACTTCGGCGTGGTCCGTTGCCATCCTGCTTAGTTCACCCTCAACTACCGTAGCTTGCTCTTCCAAGGTAGTCCGCACGTGGGTAAGTTCATCCTCCAGCGTGTCGCGCTCCTGAGCAATAGTGAAGGCTTGTACGGTTTTGGCTTTAGTGGCGGCTTCGGCTGCGGATACCTATACATGATACTTGGAGTTACTACAAAGACAATGTGGGTTTTTTTGTGAACAAATAAGTGTTAATGTAAGTGTATACCTTATCATTGGATGCAGCTAAGAGGGCCTCCAGCTCAGCAATGCGTTCCTCACGTGTGTTGGCATGGTGGGCTTGTTCTTTGACAGTTGACTCTGCCACGACCAACGCTGCCTGCAAGGATGTGATAGTTTTCTCGTGCTTATCCACCAGTTCTTCGCGACGAGCTATCTTTCTATCAGCACGACTCATGTTAGCCAAGGCTTTGATCATACGGCGTCTTAGGGCCGCACCAACTGCTACCTGGTGTGCGAAGGATACATCAAAATGCTCCAGTAGTGTCTCGTGCTCTAGTTCGTCTAAATCTTGCGCCAGCGCTGGAGGAGTGATATGTTCAATGAATTCAGTACACTTGGACTCCGCCTCCAAACTTGTTAAGCTGGACAAGTTCCAGGCTAGGCGAAGGCTGGTGTCGAGTCCCTCAGGACGTGGCTCCTCGGCATGAGTTACGGGAGGGGATGGAGGTCTCATTGATATCTGTTGAGTCTTAGGATCTAGACTCATCTGAGATATATAACAATGATTGTAATAAGCACAGCGGAACATAAAGAACACAATCAAAGTTATGAATAAGGCTTTCTTATTCATAAAATACTAATAAGCTACTACTACTCCTGGTGCCTAATAGGCTTGACACCAAGAGAACGCACACACACCTTTAGTTTACATTGTATATGAATCCGTCAATAACCATGTGTGCCTAACCCTCTTTATATAATAGAGGTACTAGGGTTACATCACAACCCTAGCTTACTTACAAAGCTACCTATTTATTATTAAGTCCTTCATCTTCTTTTGTCATATCAACTCAAGATATATAAGTCCCAACAATCTTCCCTTGTTGATTTGACAAAACCAGTAAGCACAAGCTTCCCCTGAAGCAAATATAGATGAAGGCTAAGCTTCCCCTTGATCCATGCATTCTTCCCCTTTTTGTCACATCAACTCAAAAGGGATCGTCTTCCCCTTAAGAAGTGCATGTCGAATCCAGTAGGCTTCCTTGGAGTGATCACTGATGAAGAAAATCAAGTATAATGAATTTTATGAAGAAGTGAAATATCCCAAACTTGTGTCTTATATCATCGCAGTTTTTATTACATGGGACTGAGAACCCCCACAACTATAAGCCAGTTGTTAGCTATAACAATATATTTAATCCAATGAAAAGGTGTATTGCTCACCTATCAGTTTTTGTTACATACGGTACTGGTAACCTCCACAACTATGAGCCAGCTGTTAGCTATAACAATTTATTTAGTCAAAATGACAAGGTGTATTGCTCACCAACAGTTTTTGGTACATGGGAACTGGTAACCTTCACAACTATTAGCCAGTTGTAAGCTGTAACAATATATTTAGTCCAAAGACAAGGTGTATTGCTCACCTAATTGAGATATAAGAAGAAAACAAATTTGTGAAAACCAACTCCAACATCAAATAAGCATTATCAATTATCTTCGTCAAGGAACCATAACTCACCAGTAGAAACCATAGGCTAACCATCTCTTGAATCATGAACTTAGTAGTATAGATCATCCACTCCTTTAGTGTGAAAAAGACATGCTTATTACAATAACCTGTAACAAAATGTCTTTGTATAATTCTTGTAATCAATATATGCATGGCGAATAAATGCAATGGCCGATAGTCTCAGTGAGCTCTGACGGATCAACCAGAAACCACTCGATGCTTATGATCATGCTAATTTTGTGATGATCATATCATGAACTGTATGGTATTATATGCCCCCCCCCCCAAATATTTGTAAAAGAGCGTGTAACTGTTCCAATCAAGAATTATAAAATAAACTGAATTTTCGAAACGAACCATATACCTCTTCATTGTTCAAGATCACCAGTAGGAACGACCAGGAGAAAACGACCAGTAGGAACCAACCAGGAGGAACCGACCAGTAGGAATCGACCAGGAGGAACTGACCAGTAGCAAGAAATAACCAACCAGGAGCATCTCAAAAACCCTTCTTTTTTTCTGTTTTTTTCCCATTTTTTTTTATTTTTTTTCCTCATGCTGTCACCACGCTGTCGCCAAAGCCTGTATGTTAACGAATATCCAGCCCATAGAAACCCATGTAGACCCCACGTTCACATTATGTCTAGTATCATCAGAATATAAGTGACATAATGTTTTACTGTGTTTAATTCACACGTTATCTCTAATATCCCAAGGATATTGTTTCCATAAATTACGAGCAAAGAGGTAAGTGTGAACGGGATATTCTCTGCCTTATATATCCCAAACGTGTGAAACAACACATGCAAATCCCTAAAAAGTAGTAACCATACTTTGTGTGTTCCCAAATTCTCGTATCACATATTTTAGTAATTTCCTAGAATCATGGAAGCAATAATTTACTCACCTTACATATGGAGATCCCAATATTTTAGCACCAATAGTCACACGTCAAACTTGATTGCTAAAATCAGGCATCCATAAAGAACCACGTCCAACATGAAGTATGTATGCTGCTTCCCAAAACTTTTGGATCATAAATTATACTAGTGAGGAATGATCACGCATTTTTGTATTCCATATCACATATCGCAATCAACTTCTTCTAAATGAGCTACGTCCAATATTATGAAAGATATGCACATATTCCTAAAAATCAGGAACTAAATGCTGCTTTCAAAAACAATTACGTTCATATAAATATGGAGTCAATATCAATTCCTACAAAGTAGAAACTCAGCCCACGATGTGTGATATTCCGAAAGATCATGCAACCATAACCAAAACTCCACATGAACAGTAATTTTGGGACCACCAAGAATTATGTGTAATAGAAACAATTAATTCATGGTGAGTAGTACTTACTGTATTACGTAGGGTAGCATCATGTGTGAGCCTCAACGTCCCTTACAAGCAAATATGACTCCCACATGATCTCACGTAGGGTAGCATCATGTGTGAGCCTCAACGTCACATACCAAAGCTTCCATGTCAGATCTTATTTACACCAGGATTTGCAAAACCCTAAAGCCAAATACACGAACTGATAATCGCTTTTGTCTTTTAGCAGCAACAAGAAACAAAACCAATATAGGCAACAAGTATTTTTGGTTATAATTTTGCTAGGGTTCATCATTGATCAATGATCAACTCACCAAAGCTAACAGAATCACATCACGAGCACAAACACAACAGCATCAAGAAACAACTACAGATGAACAACAACAATCATCTAGGGTTTGTTGGGAAAAACCCTAGATCAGCAACTTTAATCTAAAAACAGAAAAACTAACGAAAACCTTGTAGATCAACCAGATCGAGAGCCAACAAGCTCTGATACCACTTGTTGAGTCTTAGGATCTAGACTCATCTAGGATATATAACAATGATTGTAATAAGCACAGCGGAACATAAAGAACACAATCAAAGTTATGAACAAGGCTTTCTTATTCATAAAATAATAATAAGCTACTACTACTCCTGGTGCCTAATAGGCTTGACACCAGGAGAACGCACACACACCTTTGGTTTACATTGTATATGAATCAGTCAATAACCATGTGCGCCTAACCCTCTTTATATAATAGAGGTACTATGGTTATATCACAACCCTAGCTTACTTACAAAGCTACCTATTTATTATTAAGTCCTTCATCTTCTTTTGTCATATCAACTCAAGATATATAAGTCCCAACAATGTCACTGGTGAGGGTTCCCTTTCCACCTCCTTCTCTTGGGCTACTGTCGATGGGTCCGCCCTGTTATTAACACTTATTAGTTTTGTTTATGGATTATATCCTTTGGAGTATTAATGGGTACATACGTAGTGCCAGTCACGGGTTCCGTGATGATAGGAGCCACGAAATTCACAGGGGTGGCCATCCAGACTTGCTCATCCGCGCGCAGCAAAGGGTCGACCTGGGCCGTAGAGGCGCTTCTCCCTTCCTGGAACTGCGGATGGTCCTTCCTTACCTTCTTTGGGGGAGCATTATGTACCCCCGCCCCATCCCCTAGGGTTTTTGCTACCTTCCTGGTAGTCTTCCGTTTCCTATATTTGGGCTTTGATGACTGCGGGGACCCAGAAGCTTGTATTGTTTCTTCATCATCACCGGTGCGATTGTCAGCAGGGTTGGTGAATTCTTCTTCTTCTTCTTCTTCATCCTGGTGCGGCACGGTGTCCTCCAACAGCAGTTCTTCACCAACTTCATTATGGAAGTCAAGAGGGGACTTCTCAATCATGGGCTCTCCCTCATCTGATCGCTGCTCAGTGGTTTCTTCCAGCCGGATGGTTTTGTCTACGGTGGCCTCCAGTAGGGGGAGTTCATTTTTTTCAGTGGTCGGAATCCTTCAGGAACTTTGGTTGGATCGCCTTGGCGCAATAATCCAAACAGCTTCATCTCTACGGATATATGCATACATACGGATTAGTATATTCACAAAGTTCTATGAGACACTTTTACATCTAAAAGTATAAGAAGACCTACCCTGTCTACGTTCGGCCAGAAAGCACGGGTATCTATCCTCCCTCCCATAGTAATAGCGGCTGATCCCTACTAAGCAGAGGAAATGCTCCGGCAGACCCCTATGAAATTCTGTACGGTGGGTATCTAGTATTTTCAAATCCTTACTACTATAGTCTTTGGATTTGGGAGGATAGTCTTCGGGTGCTCTGGTTTTGAGGACGAATGGAGTGGGGAATACTTTCTCGTCTATAAAAAAGTAATGGTCGTACCAATTCTTGAGGGAATCTAAGGGTTTCTTATCAGTCATGGGGGCGTTCGCGGATCATTTCTTAAACGATAGCCACCCATTCACCAGTTGGGGGGAGTAGAAAATCCTAAATAGATTCACGGTCGGGGTTACCTCACAAGTATGGCAGGTAATCTCAAACTGGTTGATTTTACATGCCCCTATGCAGTGAAATTGGGTTATGTGGAAGTCATAATATAGAAGCAGATCTACCAAAAACTTAGATAAGGGGATGCGGTAGTTAGCCGAATCAAATAGGCGCGTGTACACGCCTATCTTTCCCTTCGGAGCATCCGTAATCGCTTCACCGTCACCTGGATAGGTCGGATGTACGCTTTCAGGAATATAATACTTAGACAAAAAATCTATGTATTTCTCCGCAAGCATCACGTTAAGGACATCCGTAATAAGAGGATTGTCCTTCACCATGGTTTATAAAAAAGGATTTGAGAGGCGTGATGATCTAACCTACAGTGGAGGAAATCCGTGTGATAAGAAGCGAAGGTATGAAGGAATGAGCTTGGGAATAACAATGGCGGAATGAAATATAAACTGTGTGTGTAACAATAGCACACACCAACTCTTATATAGGGTTGCCTCGATTTCCGAGGTAGCGTGGATGTATGCCACGTGTAAGCCACTACGCCCATCCAACGGATGGGATTTCTGACACTTCTGAAACGTCAGAAGGGACCCACGGGTCACTTCTTGATAGTTCTACGTGGCTCAAGGGTGGGCCTTTCTGGTGCACTTTTGTAGGCGTGCGTCTGACTATTGACTACCATTAATGAATTCATTAAAGTTGTCCTGGTCGGCTTATTTTGGAGTGCGTCCGTAATTGCAACAAACAGGTCTACATGACATTGTATAGTCTAGAGATTACGCCTACGGCTGTAACAACTAGACTTGGGGACATGATGACGTATAGTCCCCAACCGGGTCATGAACCCGGCCCACGGGTACTACCCGCATTCGACCCATTACTGATGGGTGGGATTATTGTCATTTAAGCTTATGGGCTTAGATGAACAGTAACCGCACACACGTGTGCGGCCCACGGCCCGGCATGGCCGGTATAGGGTTAGACGGAATCATACTCTTACTATGATTAGGATTTACCCCAAAGAAGAAGATATTCATATTGGATTATGTACACGTAATAATAATATGTCCGGTAGTCGACTCGAGCCTAAGGAGACGCACGCGTTAATACGTAAAACAATTATACGTTAATATATTAGGCGTAATATATTAATCAGTGATAAGCTATGAGGAACGTTAATTAATTAGTTAGTTAACGAGATTTTACAAATGATAGTTAAATGTCAACTATAAGAATTAATTAATATATATAAAACAAATAAAAGGCAATTTGTATAAAAGGCAAATTGCATTTGTTTTCCTAATTGTATTAGGCCATTGACATGTATGCATGGATATATATTAAATTGACTTTAGCATATATTAGGTTGGTATCCTAATTGGATTTGCAAACAACCTTGCATGTGTATATATACAATGACTTTGTCATTAATAGATTAACTAATTCTCCAACGATTAAAAAACCAAAAGCAAATAACGATTCTATACTTTGGTTTTATGCGATTATAATTGTTTGGGTTTTGTATATATTTGATTTGAGAAATCAAATATAATTAGCTTTATCACTATTGGTAGTAGCATACTTAATCGTTTACTATAACGTATTGTGTGTGTATTCTTAGAGAGATCATATTGGTGGTTCGATAAAGGTGGTTTAATCTATCGCTAAAAGGTACGCGTTTCTTTATCGTTTATGTTAATTACTTGTCTATACGTGATCCTATATTCTGCTGCGTACTCGTGATTATTAATGTGTTAATATGATAAAAGGTTTTTATAAATTCCAACTGCGGCATCACGAGCCGTTCGTATAGCTTTTAATTACATTAGAAAGAGATAAAATTGTGTAAACTTACTATGATGGCGTTTGAATTATTTTATTTGATGATTTGTTTTTCATAAACCCTAATTAGGGTTAATAAAATTAATTAGACAAACCCTAAGTTGTATGCAATTTTTGTTGATAAATATGTTGTTAATTGTTAATTAGTCGTTATTTATCACGTTGTTAATTGTTAAATTTATGGTTCGATCCATGGGAATCATGCAAGTTTACCATGGATCATGTGTTCTTAATTAATTGATTTAATTGAAGTCATGATAGATGTGGTAAGCATGAAGTATGTGATTAATTGTTAATTGGGTATATGTTTTAGGTTAATGTTTATTTGTTTTGCTTTTGATTATAATTGTTATTTATCATGGTTCAAGCAAAGGGTTTTTCGAAAAATAAAAATAAACCGGACTAAAACTATATGAAATTTGATTTATTATAATCTTGTTCTTGCACGATCATATGTGGCAACAAATGAGTCGCCCTTACATGGTTTTAAATCTAACTCACGCCGTGATTAGCAAGAATCAAGTTTATAATTTGTTTTCTACTTTAAAGTTGTAAAATTTTATTAATGACGTATTTTGCAAAAGTACTATCTAGTTGCAAGGCTAAGGTTCGGGAAGACTCATCAAGACTTCGATCTTGTAGATACCATTGCCCTATAATGCCTGACTACTTGTAGTCTCCTTATCTTGCATACTATTTAGGAAGCCTCAAAAGGTCTAGGGTTTGAATGATTTTTAATCATTCTTTAATCTTTTCCCGTGATAAAATTAAACTGCTTTAAATAGAATACATGTTTAATCGTCAATTTTTATGATATCACTATTTATACAATTGAATTGTAAGTTAAATAAGTGATATTTATAATTAACGAATTGAGTAAATTTTATAAATTATCATGATACAAAGATGTTGCATGCTTCTTTGTACATGTTTTTGAATTGTCAAAATTTATACCCTTTGAAATAAGTTTATTTGCCATCCAACGTGTAAAAGCACTTGCACTTACTCTTTCACCATACGTTAGACTATGGTTATTTTGTAACCCAAGGTGATATAATACACTCGATTGTGAGACGTCGGTGCTATATAATCACGGTTTTTGGTTGGACGACTTAAGCAAGTTAAGATAGGTGAGACCTTAACTCGTGGCAATAGATGGGATAAACATGCTTACTTTTTCACTTTTGAATTGTCACAAGTGATGGATATAAACTTGAGTCCCATAATTCTAGAAGTTGTATTGGATGCAATTATTGAACGTCAATTACCCCTTGAATATCATCATCACTAGCAGATCAACTGATGCGGTGGTGGTAAGTCTTGGTGGATTCTAGCTTTTAGAAAAATAATTGTTTATTTATAAACATGGGTATTTAATTTTCTATAAAGGAAGTATTATCGAAAATACTAAATTATTGAACTTTGTTTATTTGTAGATGGCAACGAACAATGCCCAAACCAAACAAAACAGTTCGGCTTTCAGGTCGATGCTTGAGAAGCAACATCTTACTGGTCCTAACTTCAATGAGTGGTTATGCGCGCTCAAACTAGTTGTGCGTGTGGAGAAACTAGAGGATGTGTATGACAATCCTTTGCCTGACCATCCTGGTGCTAATGCTACTAATGAAAAATTAGTAGAATGGAATGCTCTTTATGATCGTCATAATGAAGTTGCTTGTTTAATGCTTGGAACTATGTCTCCATCGCTTTATCAGCAATTTGAATACAAAAGTCCTAAGGACATGATAACTGAGCTCCAAAAGATGTATGGAAAGCCTCCTGGTGTTGAACTACAAGAGTTAGTACACACTTTCCATTCATGTAAGTATGAAGAGGGTAATCCGTTAGCGATTATGTTCTATTGATGAAAAGCTATTTGGATCATTTGGCAACTCTCAACTATGTTCTTCCAGAAGCTGTCTCTGTCAGCCTGATCCTCAATTCACTTTCAAGTGATTTTGAGGGCTTTGTGCAAAATTACAATATGCAAAGCATGGGGAAGACAATTAGTGAAGTTCATTCTTTGCTTATTGAATTTGAGAAAGGAGTTTAGAAGAACAAGAAGTCAAATGTTGCATCTTCTTCTACACCACAAGTAATGGCGACCCAGGGTGGTAGGATCCAGAAGTACAAATCGCAAGGAGGTAAGGCTAAAGGTAAAGGTAAGGATAAGGGTCCTAAAAATTCTTATCCTCCTAAACCTACAATCCTCAACCTTATAAGAAAGAGCATCCGGCAAAAGATTCCATATGTCACCACTGCAAAGAGGTTGGACATTGGAAGAGGAATTGTCCTGTTTATCTAGCTGAGTTGATGAAAAAGAAGAAGCAAGTTGGATCGTCCACTTCTTCAGGTATTTATACTATTGAATTATTTGCTTGTTCTAAAAATTCCTGGGTGTATGACACTGGTTGTGGTACTAACATTTGTAACACAAAACAGGGACTTAGAGGAGCAAAGAAACTGAAGCAAGGTGTTGTCTACTTGTATGTTGGAAACGGCGTACATGCTGAAGTAGAAGTTATTGGAAGTTTTGACTTAGTTTTACCTAATGGTTTAATTCTTGTTTTGGATGATTGTCATTATGCACCTACTATAACTAGAGGTGTTGTTTCAGTTTCTTGTTTGCATGATAAAGGATTTATTCATAAATTTACGGATTCTGGTATGACCGTTTCTTTTAATGATATGATTTATTTTAATTGTATCCGTGTTAATGGTATTTATGAAATTGATATGCATGATCCTTCTTTGAAAATTGTGAATTCAATGTATTCAATTAGCAATAAGAAATCTAAAGCAAGTTTAGATCCTACTTATCTTTGGCATTGTCGACTTGCTCATATTAGCAAGAAGCGAATTGAAAAGTTGCAACTTGATGGACTTTTAAACTCAACGGATAGTGAACCGTTTGATCAATGCGTTTCTTGTATATCGGGCAAGATGACAAGGAAATATTTTTCGCATAAAACAGAAAAGGTGAAAGATCTACTTGGATTAATCCATACCGATGTATGTGGTCCACTTAGACATGTGTCAAAGCAAGGTGCTACATACTTCATTACCTTTACTGATGATTATAGTCGTTATGGTTATGTTTATTTACTTAAACATAAACATGAAGTCTTTGAAACATTCAAGGTATTCAAAAATGAAGTAGAAAATCAACTCGAGAAGACTATTAAAGCCATTCGATCAGATCGTGGTGGTGAATATATTAGTCAAGAATTTAAATATTATCTAAAGGCTAGTGGAATTGTCCAACAGCTGACTCCTCCTTACACGCCACAACACAATGGTGTTTCTGAGAGGAGAAATCGAACTTTGCTAAACATGGTTTGATCAATGATGAATCTTTCTACTTTGCCACTATCCTTTTGGGATTATGCTCTAGATATTGCTGCACGCATTCTCAATATGGTTCCAACCAAGAAGTTTGACAAGACTCCATATGAACTATGGCATGGAAAAGTTCCTAACTTGTCTTACTTAAAGGTCTGGGGTTGTGAGGCTCATGTGAAACATCACACGCCTGACAAACTTCAATCAAGATCGGTTAAGTGTGTCTTCATAGGTTACCCTAAGGAAATTATGGGTTACTATTTCTACTACCCACCTGAAAACAAAATAGTTGTTGAGAGGTATGCAGATTACTTTGAAAAGAATCTCATAGTTCAAAAAGAGAGTGGGAGGATTGTAGAACTAGAGGATGAAGATATTTTACCTTCTGAAACTACTAGCGAACATCCAATTGAGGAAGAAAGTCTTGCACCTGATGTAACTCAAGAAGAGGATGTTGTCCCCATTCGTAAGTCAAAAAGAACAATCAAAGCACCTGAACGACTATGTCTAAATGTAGAAGTCGAGGAACATAGTTTAGGGGATCTTAATGAACCCACTAACTATAGAGATGCAATATTGGATTCTGAATCCGATAAGTGGATTGTTGCTATGAATGTGGAAATGCAATCTATGTATGATAATCATGTCTGGAGACTTGTAGATTTACCACCCAATGCGAAGGTCATAAAGGGTAAGTGGATTTACAAGAAGAAGACGGACATGGATGGCATTGTACACACCTATAAAGCTCGATTTGTAGCAAAAGGGTTTACACAAACTTATGGTGTTGACTATGAGGAAACCTTTTCTCCTATTGCAGATTTGAGAGCTATTAGGATTCTCATAGCTATAGCAGCGTACTATGACTATGAGATATGGCAAATGGATGTAAAAACCGCGTTCTTGAATGGTTACTTAGAAGAAGAAATATATATGGAACAACCGGAAGGTTTTGTTGATCCTAAGCATCCCAGAAAAGTATGTAGGCTTCAAAGATCCATTTAAGGACTTAAGCAAGCATCAAGAAGCTGGAATAAAAGATTTGATGAAGAAATCAAAAAGTTTGGTTTTGATCAAAATCTTGATGAGCCATGTGTATATCAAAAAGCTAGTGGGAGTAATGTTGTTTTCCTAATCTTGTATGTCGATGACATAATCATTATGGGAAATCATATTCCAAGTTTACAAGAGGTAAAGACCTATCTTGGGAAGTGTTTTTCTATGAAAGATTTGGAGGAAGCAGCATTTATTCTTGGAATCAAAATCTATAGAGATAGATCGAAGGGGTTAATTGGACTAAGTCAAAATGCATATCTTGATAAGATCTTGAAGAAGTATAGAATGGATAATTACAAGCGTGGTCTCATTCCTATGCAGGTGCACACTGACTTAAATAAAAAACAAGGTGCTACTACATCTGATGAGATGAAGCGTATGCAAAATGTTCCTTATGCTTTGGCTGTAGGATCTATTATGTATGCTGTGAGATGCACAAGACCTGATGTTGCGTTCGCGCAAAATATTACAAGCCGATTTCAGCAAAATCCAGGTGAAAGTCACTGGACTGCTGTGAAAAATATTCTTATGTATTTAAGACATACTAAGGATACGTTTTTGGTTTATGGTGGAAATCCTGAAGCTACTGAGCTGCAAGTTAATTGTTATTGTGATGCTGGATTTGAAACCGATAGAGATGACACTAAATCTCAAACTGGGTATGTTTTCGTTTTGAACGGAGGCGCGACAGTATGGAAGAGCTCCAAACAAACTACTACTGCACAATCTTCCACAGTAGCCGAATATATTGCTACTTCTGAAGCTGCAAAGGAAGCTGTTTGGATGAGGAAGTGATGAGACTGCTTTTATACATAGTCTCATCTTCCAAATCAGGCTTAAAATGCATAAAATATCATTAAATGCCAAATATATGCTCGTGTTTGTTACTTGTGTATTTTTAGGTACGGATATTGAGAAAATGACAAAAGATCACAAGAATCATGCAAAAACGAACACGGGAAACGAAGCCGCACGATGAACCAAGCCCTAATAAAGAATTTTCCAAAGAAAAACCTTGAAGATTTATGAAGATTGGTCCTCCAAGTTTGAAGAATTGACACTTTATACCCTTGTATCTTCATAATTACATGTTTGGCCCCTAAAGTTTGTCAAAATTACAAAAAGGACCCTTAACTTTGAAGAATTGGCAAATTTAGTCCCTCAACAAATCTAAATTGTCAATAATGGTCCTTCAAGAAGTCAACAAACAAGTCAAGGCCTTGAAGTAAGAAGACATGTCAAAATCAGTCCTTGGAATATGAAGAAATTGCACTTGTAGTCCTTGTTTCAAATTTATAAACATTATGTGCCAATATTGCCAAAAGCCCAAACTTAAATACAAAGGGAATGGAAGTTTATTGAATTTGATACAAAATGAAAGAGTGAAGAAACATGAGGGGTCAAATCTGCCCAGACAACCTAAGACAACCCACCACTCACAGCCTGACACCTCACCAACCTTAAACAATCACCCAATCAAACACCTCCCCCTCTCCACGTCACAAATCCACTCACACCTTTTTAAATTAATTTAAATCCGGTTTAAGTTTTGGTGGCAAACACAATTTTTAAAATACTTAAACCTCTTTCCAGATTAAACACCTCTTAATCCTCCCTTAAACCCTAACTATTTCCAGGATGAACATCAATCAAATCAAAGGGTTTTTTGTTGATTCTTTCCAGACTCTTGATTAAACATCATATAAACCTAAAACCATCCTTAAACACCCATCACCATCACCTCACATGTCCCTCCAACCCTCCCCTGCCCCACTATTCACTCTCAAACAAAAATGGACAGCAAGATCAACAACTCACAGCATTTTCTTGCTTCCAAAGGCAAAATGGACGACCTAGATTGCTTCTACATCACTGGCACCTCAGCTACATGCCAAGATCATCACATGGCTTTGTTTTGACTCAAAATTCAAAAACCGTCCAAGGGCAAGATTGGAAGTTCACTTGTTAGGGTTTCTAGTTTCCATTCAGTTCTAGAATCACATTGTAGCCTCTATATAAAGGCATATAGGACTTAGCATAGTTCTGTTCTTGATTTTTCTCCTTTTTCACAAACTTTGTAAAACCAGTTTATGAATTAATATAAATGGTTTAAGTGTTGTTGATGAGAAATATTGAGTTCCCTTTACATTTTCAGTTGATTTAAGTTTATTGGTTGAGTTTGGTTTAATTTCAGCAAAAGTTCTCAAGTTTTCAAAAGTTTCTGTTTCTTTTTCAAAGTTTTCTTTTATCAAAAATTTTCATATAAATCTGATACAATGTTGATTCAGTGTGTTGGATTGATGGTATTTGACCTTGTGTATGTCCATAACACCATGGATTGTTCTGGTGTAGTGGGTACCCAAGCTTGAATAGCATTGGTTTGGTCATTTCTCTCTTTCTTTTAAGCTTATCATAATCTGATCTACAAGCTCAAGCTTTCTTCTAGCTTAATCTATAAGCTAGGAGCAAGTTTTAAGCCTTTTACACAAGCTTGTTCCCTTTTCTCTTAGCAGATTCAAAAAGGAACCACTCTTGTTCATTTTTGTTAAAGTAAAACTCCATCAGAATCTCATCCAAGTTCAGCACAAGCCCGGGCTTGTTTGGAGGTGGTTTTTCAACCACTAATGGTCCTGGATGTAGGACCCTTAAGGTAGCTCATTGTTTCCCTTTTTCATTTTCATTTTTCTGAAAATTATATGCTTTATGTGATTTTTCATGTTAAGTTGTTAAGTGTTAGTTTAAGTACTTAATTTTGCTCCAATTAGGGTTGTATGCATGCTAGAAGTGATTTGATTCAGTTTGAATTAGATTTGAATAGATTTGCTTTGTTAAAATTTGATTTCAGATTTTAAAGGTGTGTTTGGGATTAGGGTGAAATTTGGATTATTGTTTAGGATCTTGTGTTTAACCCTGTCTTTCATACTTGTTAAGGTGTTGTTAGGATATGTGTTAGTTTGAATGTCAGTTTGGTAGTATATTAAACACTTTGGTTTGCTAAAAATTTGAAAACATTGCCTAAAATCAGAAGTCTGCTTGTGTAATTGGTTCTCTTTGAATTTTGCTTCTAAATCTTGATAAGTTGCTAGATTATAGGTAACTTGAGGATTGTAAACTACTTGCATATCATTTGGGTGATCATTGTTCTAGTATTTAGCCTTTGAAGTTCATTTGTGTGCTCATTGCATCAGAAAAAGTCACCAGGCCTAGCAAAGTATATCAGTAACTTTGATTTGGTATTTTGTGCTTGATTCTTGTGTGTACTTGCCTGTTTTTTGTGTTATTCTTGACTCCTTGTACTCCAAAGAGTACAAGGGAGCCTTTGTTCCACCAAAATCACCACAAAAACTCACACAATCAAGTCCTCTTGATTGTATTCACAATTGAAGAAAACTTCACTTGTGTTCATCAGAAAGTTCAACAACCTGGGCACGTTTTTGATTCATTCTAGCTTAATTCTTGGTTAATTTGGATTTTGATTGTGTTTTTGTGAGTTTATAGGTTACTAGATTAAGTGTTAAAAAAAAAAGTTTTGCAAAAAGGCACACCCTGCCTGGACTCGAACACGCGACCTTGCGTTCCAAGGAGTAGCGTGCTTACCAGTGATCCAGATGGCCTTTTTACGTTTTCCTTTCCTTTCATTATTTATTTAAGGTGTTTTTGGTTTTGTGCTTATTTAGCTAACAGCTTTTAAATAAGCTGTTTCCAGCTTATTTCTCTTAGCTTTTTCTAGTTTAGCATTTTTCCTAGGTTTGTATAAGGGTGTTTGATTTTTCTGAGCAAAAATTAAATTTTTCCCTTTATTATTTTATTTATTAGGAATATTTTAAGTTTAATTTTTAGAAAGTCTTTTAAAAATAGTAAAAAGTAATTTAAAAATCTGGAAAAATAATTTTTAGGTTTTTAATCAAACTTTTGAGGTTTACAGCTTATTAGGTTTTCAATTTAGCTTATTTTGAATTTTATAGGATTTTAGGGTTTTTAAGCAACTTTAAAATTCAATATAAAATTATTAAATAGGTTTCAGAAAATTTGGTTTACATTTTTGTTTTAGTTACATTATTTAGGATTTTTGGTAATTTTTTAGAATTTATTTACAAACTTTTTATTTTTTTTGAATATTTTAATATTATTTTATTATCAAAAATTGAAGTTTTATTTTTTCTTGTTTTTACATTTTTCCTAGGTTAAGGACACTTAATTAGGAGTTTTGTCACTTTCCAAATATTTTTTAGACTTTTCATTTAATTTCTAGAATTAATTTAAGATTTAATAGATTTTAATAGTTTTTAAGTGTTTAAAAATAGTTTAATTTGGTGTTAAAATTTTTAAAAATAATTTTTAGCTTAATTAGGATATTTTTGAGGTTTACAAACTATAAAATCTTGTTTAGGACTTTTTAATAATTAAAAGTGATTTTTAGGGCTTTAATTAGCATTAAAAAGTCATTATTTAATTAATTAAAAGGTTTTAGCAAGTTTAGATTTTTTGTAAACTCTTAGAATATTATTGTGGATTTTTAGTAATTTTAAGGAATTTTTAGGTTAAAATTTTAATTTTGGCACTATTTACGGTTTTACGTTTACGCCTTTTTCGTCGTAGTTTAATTCATTTTCGTAACCGTCTTTCTCTTCTAATCCCATTTCTTTCTCAATCATATAATCACAAACATTAATCAACTCTTAACACAACGCACTTGCCTCCTTGGGAAACGAACTTGGACTTCTTTTGGGTCATTAGTGCTCGGTTTTCCTAAACCGACACTTAATACTACCACTATTTGTACTTCCTTTTCCTAAAGGGTACAAAAACACTACAATCATTTTGGCGCCACTGCCGGGGAGGCGTGTTGTGTTTTGGTTGAACCATTGTTGTTTTTATATATAGCCATAAAAGTAATTGTATTAGTAGCACTCTACTAATACGTATTATCGTTTTTCGTTTCTTTGTGAATACTATTACTATATTGTATACGTAGAACAATAAATTTACAAGTAATTCAAATACGTGAGAAATCACAACCTTGACTTGGGAGGTCATTACCCAATCACTGTATTCGAATCTCAAACCAAAGAAAAAGGCAAAAATAGATAAATACTTTCGAGAAGCTCGATTTTGAGAAATACAAACTATAAGGTGGGTATAAGGCGGTTGTATTTCACGACCTAAAGGAAAAAGGCTCTTAAGTGCTTCGCGCCGCCTCGTTTCCTCCGCTTGCTTGTGCGTATTTTGATTTTGAAAGCTAATCGAGGGTTTTGCCGCCCAAAGTATTATTAAGTATCATATATATTTTCTTGGTTTCTATTGATTAAACCCTCTTGAACGATTTGGTGTTCCACCATCGTTCTAAAGTCATCGAAGTCGTTCACTTCACGTGATCGTTTTCATTCCTTGAGGCTTCTTTAATCGAGAGATTTGATTAAGGAGGAGATTTTTAGATTTGTGTCTACTAATACATTCCAAAAATCCAAAAAAAGTAAAAACAATCAAAAACCACAAAAAAAATTGAAAAAGTAAAAACACCAAAAAGAATCTTCTTTGCTCGCCTTCTCGTTGTACGTGACATTTATGCAAACTCGCTCTAAAGCAAGACGTGCTCGTATACGAAGAAACAAATCACTCACTCCTACTAGTGAGGAGTCTCCTATTGACGAACCCATTGTAGTGAAAGAAGCACCCATGGCTAATCGAACTATGATGGAGTTGCTTCAAGCACCCACCGAGGGTTATGGAGAAGCGATTGTGATTCCCGCTATCCTTGCGGAGAATTTTGAGGTTAAGACAGGTTTGTTGTTCATGATTCAAAACAACAAGTTTCGAGGGGACGAAAAGGACAACCCTCATAACCACATTCGCCAATTTAATCGTCTCACCGCCACTTGCAAGTTTAAGGACGTTTCAAACGACTCGATTAAGATGATGCTTTTTCCGTATTCCTTAGCGGGGCCCGCAAAAATTTGGTTAGAGAAAGAGCCACCCAATTCTATATTGACGTGGAAGGATCTCGTTTCAAAATTCGTGAACCAATTTTTTCCGCCCTCTAAGACTACGCACTTGAAAAACGAGATTTCAAAGTTTTCGCAAGAGTATAATGAGAGTTTTTCAACGGCTTGGAATAGGTTTAAGGAAATGTTGCACGAATGTCCTCATCATGGTTTTTCCGACTTGCATCAAATAGACACGTTTTACAATGGCTTGAACGATCATGAGCGTGATTATCTTAATGCCGCTGCGGGTGGTAATTTTTTGTGTAAGACGGTCGAGGAAGCATTGTTAATCATTGAGAATAGGACTAAGGTGTATAGTCCTCGTAGCACGTCGAGTGTTCGTAAGACTTCGTCTTCGTCTTCGCCTTCATTGTCACACACCGTTGATGCTTGCCAAGTCGAGGCTAATTTGGAGAACAAAATTTTTGATATAGTGAAAGGATTGTTAGTTGAGTTTAAAGTTGGTGAACAACCCGCTCCCGCTACGATTAAAGAGGTTGAGGTTTCTTGTATGTATTGTGGTGGAGCTCACGATTATTCCGAGTGCATTACCAACGGTGGTAACACTTCGAGTGCCTTCGCGGCCGCGGGAACTTATAACCAAAACGGTCAAGTTCCTCGCACTAATCAATTGACTCCACCGGGTTTTCCACCAAATCAAAATGCTAACATTTATCGAAACAATCAAGTTGGTTACCAAAGCAATCAAAGGAACAATTACAAGGGTAATAACAAGTATGGGAATCAAGGGAGTAGTAGTAGCCAATTGCAAAACCAAAACCAAAACCGTAATTTTCAAAACACGAGTCAAGGTCTTCAAAATGTTTACACTAAAGAACTTCCAATGGACTTTGTGAATTACGCCACGGCAAATGATAAGATTTTGGAAAACATTCAAGAGCAATTGGCTAATCAAGCTAGGGACACGGCTAAAAACACTAAGGAATTAGCTAATTTTGTTAAAGAAAATCTTAGCATGAGGAATGAATTGAAAAATGATTTTGCTAACCAAATTCGAGGTCAAAACAACAAGATAGAGCAAAGTCATGCTAGGCTTGAACAAAGAATTGACCAAAAAGCCGCTAGTCAAGATTTGAAGTTTAATGGTTTTGATGTTAAGATTAATGCCATCTTAGAAGCCGTCATGGGAAACAAAGCCTCTACTTCGGGTAGTTTGCCTAGTAACACCGTTTCAAACCCGAAGGGAGAGATGAAAGTGATTACCACACGAAGTGGTAAGACACTTAAAGAACCGACTCCTCAACCAATTACTCCAACGGTGGAGGAAATTGAGGAAGAACCCGAGGTGGTGGTCGAAAAGGAGCATATTTCAATCCCACAAAGTACCGCTCATGCCACACCTACGGTTGACCCATCACCCATATTGGAACCCGAGATTCCAAAGGCTATGCCTATGCCCCAACCCACACCACCCTTGCCTTACCCATCGAGACTTAGGAAGGAGAAACGACAAGAGCGCGACAACTACCAATTTGAGCTTTTTATGAAAATGTTTCGTGATTTGCACTTTAATGTGAGTTTCGCCGATGCTTTGGTCATGATGCCTCGAATTGCCGCTAACTTTAAGAGTATGTTGAACAACAAGGAGAAATTACACCAAATGTCTAGTTGTTCGTCGGTTTATCTTAATCGCATACCTCAAAAAGTCGGTGATCCCGGTAAATTTTTGATCCCTTGTGCCATTCAAGATATGGAAGAATGCTATGCCTTGGACGATCTTGGTGCTAGCATTAACTTGATGCCACTTGCAATCTTCAAGTCGCTCAATCTTCCTAATCTTACTCCTTCACGAATGTCTATTGAGTTGGCCGACCATTCCACAATTCTTGCATGTGGTTTGGCGGAAGACGTTTTTGTGAAAGTGGGAAAGTTCTACTATCCCGTAGACTTTATTGTTGTTGACATCCCCACGGATCCTCAAGTTCCTCTTATTTTAGGTCGTTCGTTTTTAGATACGTCTATGGCTTTAATTGATGTGCATGCTAGAAAGATCACCTTACGTTTCAACGACGAGGAACTTGTTATAAACGCAACTCAAAATTCTCAACTTTCTCATGTTTATTCCGTTGCTACCATAAACCTCGTTGATATGATCGACGTGATTTGCGAGGAATTTTAACAAGAAGTTTTAGGGTTTGGTGATGAAGAAACTAGTGGCAATCCCACTATGTTAGATCCAATTCTTGATAATTCGACACCAACCTTCACTCCTTTCGAAGGTGGTGGTTTTACGTTGGAAGAATTCGATGTTCCACGTACTTGTGACGAAGACCTCGACAACGATGAGGACTTCTCGATTATAAAGGATTTTCTCAACGATTTCCCATTGCCTCCACCCGAGGAGGTTATGAGTATCGAGCCCAAATCTTCACTTGAGGAACCACCTATTCTCGAGTTGAAAGATTTACCTCCTCACCTCGAGTATGTTTATTTGGAGGAGGACGACAAGTTGCCGGTTATTATTTCGAAGGATCTTTCGAATGATGAAAAAACCGCACTTGTCGATGTTCTTAAGGATCACAAAGGGGCGATTGCGTGGAAGTTATCCGACATTAAGGGAATCGATCCCAAGTTTTGTACCCACAAAATCTTAATGGAGGAGGATTTCAAGCCAACAATCCAAAGTCAAAGGAGGGTGAACCCCAAAATTCACGACATCATCAAAAAGGAGGTCCTTAAACTCCTTGACGCGGGAATGATTTACCCTATTTCCGATAGCCCTTGGGTGAGTCCTATTCATTGTGTCCCTAAAAAGGGAGGGATGACCGTTGTGCCAAACGATGCCAACGAGTTAATTCCCACTAGACTCGTGACCGGATGGAGAGTGTGCATTGACTATCGTAAGTTGAATGAAGCCACTCGAAAAGACCATTTTCCCTTGCCCTTCATGGACCAAATGTTGGAGCGTCTTGCGGGAAACGATTTCTATTGCTTTTTAGATGGTTTTTCCGGTTACTTCCAAATTCCCATCGATCCTCGTGATCAAGAAAAAACTACGTTTACGTGTCCATATGGAACGTTTGCCTATCGTAGAATGCCATTCGGACTTTGTAATGCACCGGGAACTTTTCAACGATGCATGATGGCTATTTTTCATGATATGATCGAGAAGACGATGGAAGTCTTCATGGATGACTTTTCCGTGTTTGGTGATTCCTTTACTTCGTGTTTGTCGAACCTTGAGAGAATGTTAAAACGTTGTGAGGAAACCAACCTTGTGCTCAATTGGGAAAAGTGTCATTTTATGGTTAAGAGTGGAATCGTCTTAGGGCACAAGGTCTCGAAAGCGGGGATTGAGGTAGATCAAGCTAAGGTAGACGTCATCGCCAAATTACCTCATCCCAAAACCGTCAAGGGAGTTAGGAGTTTCCTAGGCCACGCGGGCTTTTATCATCGATTCATCAAGGATTTCTCGAAGATTTCTCGACCCATTACACATCTTCTTGAAAAAGAGGCACGTTTTGTCTTTGACGAAGATTGTGTACGAGCCTTTGAGATCCTTAAGAGGAAACTTACCGAAGCTCCCATCCTTGTTGCTCCCAATTGGAACCTCCCCTTTGAACTTATGTGTGATGCTAGTGATTACGCTATAGGGGCCGTTTTGGGGCAACGTCATGATAAGCACTTCTTGCCTATTCACTATGCTAGCAAGACGATGACCGAGGCTCAACTTAAATACACTACAACGGAAAAGGAGTTCCTTGCCGTGGTGTATGCATTTGAGAAGTTCCGACCTTACCTCGTCTTGACGAAATGCATAGTGTATACGGACCATTCGGCTATTAAGTATCTCATGGCAAAGCAAGATGCTAAGCCGAGATTACTTCGTTGGATTCTCCTCCTTCAAGAATTTGATCACAAAATCGTTGACAAAAAAGGAGCCGAGAATCTAGCGGCCGATCATCTCTCTCGTTTGGAAGATCCTCACCAAAGTGTTTACGAGCCCAAGGAAATCACCGAAACATTTCCGCTCGAGACACTTGGTGTAGTGAATTCTAAGCTTGATTCTTCTACCCTATGGTTTGCGGATTTTGCAAATTACCGTGCGGGTAACTTCATCATTAAGGGTATGACGACTCAACAAAAACGAAAATTCTTTCGTGACGTCAAGTTCTACTTTTGGAACGACCCTTACTTGTTTCGAACTTGTGCGGATCAAATCATCCGACGTTGTGTTTTTGGCATCGAAGCTTCTAACATCCTTAGAGCTTGCCATGAGGGACCCACGGGTGGTCACCACGGTGCTAATCTCACGGCTAAGAAGGTGTTTGATGTCGGCTTCTTTTGGCCTACTATTTACCGAGATGCACAAGATCTTGTGAAGTCTTGTGATTCATGCCAACGACAAGGAAAAGCTTCACAAAAAGATGAAATGCCACAAAATATCATTCAAGTATGTGAGATCTTTGACGTTTGGGGCATAGACTTTATGGGGCCGTTCCCATCATCTCGTGGTAATAAGTACATTCTCGTGGCGGTTGACTACCTTTCTAAGTGGGTGGAGGCCAAGGCCTTGCCCACCAATGATGCTCGTGTAGTAGTCAAGTTTTTGAAGCAATTGTTCTCTCGGTTTGGAACCCCTCGTGCTATCATAAGCGATCGTGGAACCCATTTTTGTAATGACCAATTTGAAAGGGTTCTAAGGAAATATGGGGTTACACATCGGCTTTCTACGGCTTATCACCCATAAACGAGTGGGCAAGTCGAGGTTTCAAACCGAGCTTTGAAAAGGATCTTGGAGAGATCCGTTGGAGAAAACCAACAATCATGGTCGGATAAGTTAGACGATGCTTTATGGGCCTTTAGGACCGCTCATAAGACACCCATTGGGTGCAATCCCTATAAGCTTGTGTATGGAAAGAATTGTCATTTGCCTATCGAGTTAGAACACAAGGCTTATTGGGCCCTAAAGCATTGTAATGATGACATGGAGACCGCGAAAACTCCAGAAAATGCAATTGAATAAATTGGATGAATTGAGAGACATTGCTTATGAAAATTCATTAATTTATAAAGAGAAAACTAAAAAGTTGCATGATTCTAAAATTAAAAACCGGGTTTTTAACATTGGGGATCAAGTTTTGATTTTTAATTCAAGATTGAAAATCTTTTCCGGTAAGTTGAAATCCCGTTGGTCCGGTCCATTCATCGTGACTCAAGTGTTTCCGTATGGGACCATCGAGCTAGCTCAAGATGATGGTCCTAACTTCAAGGTGAATGGACATAGGTTGAAGAACTACTTTGGCGGGGAAGTTCCATCCTTGAACTACCTCGACCAAGTCACCTTCCCCAATGATAATTAGTATTGAGGGGATCGAGTCGAGCTCATGACTCGGTAATCAAAAACGAGGTGCCTCGTGGGGGAGTCCCATGCTTATCCATGTACATATTATCGCTTTCTAATGTAGCTTATGTGTGGGGATTGGTGCCCTTCCAACTTTTGTTCTGTGGTTGTTTGTGATATGTGGTTTTTAGATCATGATCTTCACGATTGGAGCCTCTCGTGTTCATTTTATGGGAGCACTCGATCGTTTGCTTTGGAGACATTTCTCAATATCCATGATATATCCTTTGATGTTCTAACCATAGGTTTTTAGCACACTTCATAAACGGCTATTAATTTATTGGTTACACCCTTTCCATGCTAGATTAGGCATTCGACTACGTCTCTAGTATGGGGGTGTTTGCACCCCTAGACTCGAAACATTGAGGACAATGTTTAACTTTAGTATGGGGGGGTGAATAGATACTTGCCTTGCTAAACCTTCACGCTTTCCTAAATTTATGTTTTGTTTATCGTTTTGTTGCAAAATAAGGCTAAAAAATGGCCAAATTTTAAAAATTTTCTCATGTTTTATAAGTGTTTGAAGACACGAATGTAGATTTTCCGATGGCGAGAATAAGAGTAATTTTTGACTCGATCGTGCGTGTTGAGCACTTAGCTTCGATTCCTTAACTACACATTAGGCTAAGTCTCTTAAATGAGGACGAGAAATGATAGAGTTAATTATAAGTTACTATGCTAAACGTAGAGTACTCGTATTCTTTCAAAAACTCATGTGTTCTCATTGTTTGCTTATTCTCCCTTCGCATGTAAATATTTTTTGCTTAATAAATATTGACTTAGCGGTTTAGTTAGGATTGTTGGGTTTCTAGTCTTTTCTAGTAGCTTCCGTGTAATTAAATTGGGAAGACATTAAGGTATCGCCAGCGTCACGGTTTTGAAGTATTGGCACCCCAATAATCGAAAGCTTCACCCAATAATAAGATTTCAAGTGCTCACCTAAATCTAGCAAACAATTTGAAGCCCCACAAGGCCTAAAATCTATGCAAAATTGAAAGTGAATCAAGCCTTAATCTTTGAAGCTTTAAAGATCCAATTTTGCTTTAGCGTGAGGATATACGTCTTTGGCTAATAAAACCACTGATGAGGCGGATAATAAAAGGTAAGGCAAGACCGAAGTCATAATAAAAACTTCATGGCGAAGTTGAATAAAAGATGGAGGTAAACCAAAGATAATAAGGCCCTTCCGTTAGGGGGCGTATAAAAGTCTTGGTAATAAGTCTCATGTTCAAAACCGTTATAAAACCGTGTTTATCGATTCTTCTTGTCAACTTAATTTTTTAACATCGTTGTCTATTAGGAGCGGTTATTGATTTAATGGTCTTAGTTACACCGTTAGGACTCTATTTTTAGACCTAAATCTCTATTATCGCATAAGTCAACAATGTATCCTCGTGAAACATTTAAGACAAAATAAAATATAAGAGATACAACTTAGGAATAATGGGAGGATAAGTACGTGATTAGGGCATATGAGTAGTGTTAGCATTACTAACTTATAATGACAATGATCTCGTTACACGCTTGGCATGGAATTAAGGTGAAAATCGAGGACGATGAAATTATTTCTAATGAAGCATTCACGTGTTCTTATTCTATGAACCTAAACGTCCCATTTTGCGATGAAAATCATACATTATGTCCAAAACGTAAGTAGTAGTAATAGTAGTAGTGTAGCTAGTTTATCATTTCAATAAAGTGAATAAAATGAATTTTGGAGATGCTACGATACTTTATTCTAGCATTGCGTGAGGGCACGACAATGGTTTAGTATGGGGGAGTGATGAGACTACTTTTATACATAGTCTCATCTTCCAAATCGGGCTTAAAATGCATAAAATATCATTAAATGCCAAATATATGCTCGTGTTTGTTACTTGTGTATTTTTAGGTACGGATATTGAGAAAATGACAAAAGATCACAAGAATCATGCAAAAACGAACACGGGAAATGAAGCCGCACGATGAACCAAGCCCTAATGAAGAATTTTCCAAAGAAAACCCTTGAAGATTTATGAAGATTGGTCCTCCAAGTTTGAAGAATTGACACTTTATACCCTTGTATCTTCATAATTACAAGTTTGGTCCCTAAAGTTTGTCAAAATTACAAAAAGGACCCTTAACTTTGAAGAATTGGCAAATTTAGTCCCTCAACAAATCTAAATTGTCAATAATGGTCCTTCAAGAAGTCAACAAACAAGTCAAGGCCTTGAAGTAAGAAGACATGTCAAAATCAGTCCTTGGAATATGAAGAAATTGCACTTGTAGTCCTTGTTTCAAATTTATAAACATTATGTGCCAAAATTGCCAAAAGCCTAAACTTAAATACAAAGGGAATGGAAGTTTATTGCATTTGATACAAAATGAAAGAGTGAAGAAACATGAGGGGTCAAATCTGCCCAGACAACCTAAGATAACCCACCACTCACAGCCTGACACCTCACCAACCTTAAACAATCACCCAATCAAACACCTCCCCCTCTCCACGTCACAAATCCACTCATACCTTTTTAAATTAACTTAAATCCGGTTTAAGTTTTGGTGGCAAACACAATTTTTAAAATACTTAAACCTCTTTCCAGATTAAACACCTCTTAATCCTCCCTTAAACCCTAACTATTTCCAGGATGAACATCAATCAAATCAAAGGGTTTTTTGTTGATTCTTTCCAGACTCTTGATTAAACATCATATAAACCTAAAACCATCCTTAAATACCCATCACCATCACCTCACATGTCCCTCCAACCCTCCCCTGCCCCACTATTCACTCTCAAACAAAAATGGACAGCAAGATCAACAACTCACAGCATTTTCTTGCTTCCAAAGGCAAAATGGACGACCTAGATTGCTTCTACATCACTGGCACCTCAGCTACATGCCAAGATCATCACATGGCTTTGTTTTGACTCAAAATTCAAAAACCGTCCAAGGGCAAGATTGGAAGTTCACTTGTTAGGGTTTCTAGTTTCCATTCAGTTCTAGAATCACATTGTAGCCTCTATATAAAGGCATATAGGAGTTAGCATAGTTCTGTTCTTGATTTTTCTCCTTTTTCACAAACTTTGTAAAATCAGTTTATGAATTAATATAAATGGTTTAAGTGTTGTTGATGAGAAATATTGAGTTCCGTTTACATTTTCAGTTGATTTAAGTTTATTGGTTGAGTTTGGTTTAATTTCAGCAAAAGTTCTCAAGTTTTCAAAAGTTTCTGTTTCTTTTTCAAAGTTTTCTTTTATCAAAAATTTTCATATAAATCTGATACAATGTTGATTCAGTGTGTTGGATTGATGGTATTTGACCTTGTGTATGTCCATAACACCATGGCTTGTTCTGGTGTAGTGGGTACCCAAGCTTGAATAGCATTGGTTTGGTCATTTCTCTCTTTCTTTTAAGCTTATCATAATCTGATCTACAAGCTCAAGCTTTCTTCTAGCTTAATCTATAAGCTAGGAGCAAGTTTTAAGCCTTTTACACAAGCTTGTTCCCTTTTCTCTTAGCAGATTCAAAAAGGAACCACTCTTGTTTATTTTTGTTAAGGTAAAACTCCATCAGAATCTCATCCAAGTTTAGCACAAGCCCGGGCTTGTTTGGAGGTGGTTTTTCAACCACTAAGGGTCCTGGATGTAGGACCCTTAAGGTAGCTCATTGTTTCCCTTTTTCATTTTCATTTTTCTGAAAATTATATGCTTTATGTGATTTTTCATGTTAAGTTGTTAAGTGTTAGTTTAAGTACTTAATTTTTCTCCTATTAGGGTTGTATGCATGCTAGAAGTGATTTGATTCAGTTTGAATTAGATTTGAATAGATTTGCTTTGTTAAAATTTGATTTCAGATTTTAAAGGTGTGTTTGGGATTAGGGTGAAATTTGGATTATTTTTGAGGATCTTGTGTTTAACCCTGTCTTTCATACTTGTTAGGGTGTTGTTAGGATATGTGTTAGTTTGAATGTCAGTTTGGTAGTATATTAAACACTTTGGTTTGCTAAAAATTTGAAAACATTGCCTAAAATCAGAAGTCTGCTTGTGTAATTGGTTCTCTTTGAATTTTGCTTCTAAATCTTGATAAGTTGCTAGATTATAGGTAACTAGAGGATTGTAAACTGCTTGCATATCATTTGGGTGATCATTGTTCTAGTATTTAGCCTTTGAAGTTCATTTGTGTGCTCATTGCATCAGAAAAAGTCACTAGGCCTAGCAAAGTATATCAGTAACTTTGATTTGGTATTTTGTGCTTGATTCTTGTGTGTACTTGCCTGTTTTTTGTGTTATTCTTGACTCCTTGTACTCCAAAGAGTACAAGGGAGCCTTTGTTCCACCAAAATCACCACAAAAACTCACACAATCAAGTCCTCTTGATTGTATTCACAAGTGAAGAAAACTTCACTTGTGTTCATCAGAAAGTTCAACAACCTGGGCACGTTTTTGATTCATTCTAGCTTAATTCTTGGTTAATTTGGATTTTGATTGTGTTTTTGTGAGTTTATAGGTTACTAGATTAAGTGTTAAAAAAAAAGTTTTGCAAAAAGGCACACCCTGCCTGGACTCGAACACGCGACCTTGCGTTCCAAGGAGTAGCGTGCTTACCAGTGATCCAGATGGCCTTTTTACGTTTTCTTTTCCTTTCATTATTTATTTAAGGTGTTTTTGGTTTTGTGCTTATTTAGCTAACAGCTTTTAAATAAGCTGTTTCCAGCTTATTTCTCTTAGCTTTTTCTAGTTTAGCATTTTTCCTAGGTTTGTATAAGGGTGTTTGATTTTTCTGAGCAAAAATTAAATTTTTCCCTTTATTATTTTATTTATTAGGAATATTTTAAGTTTAATTTTTAGAAAGTCTTTTAAAAATAGTAAAAAGTAATTTAAAAATCTGGAAAAATAATTTTTAGGTTTTTAATCAAACTTTTGAGGTTTACAGCTTATTAGGTTTTCAATTTAGCTTATTTTGAATTTTATAGGATTTTAGGGTTTTTAAGCAACTTTAAAATTCAATATAAAATTATTAAATAGGTTTCAGAAAATTTGGTTTGCATTTTTGTTTTAGTTACATTATTTAGGATTTTTGGTAATTTTTTAGAATTTATTTACAAACTTTTTATTTTTTTTGAATATTTTAATATTATTTTATTATCAAAAATTGAAGTTTTATTTTTTCTTGTTTTTACATCTTTCCTAGGTTAAGGACACTTAATTAGGAGTTTTATCACTTTCCAAATATTTTTTAGACTTTTCATTTAATTTCTAGAATTAATTTAAGATTTAATAGATTTTAATAGTTTTTAAGTGTTTAAAAATAGTTTAATTTGGTTTTAAAATTTTTAAAAATAGTTTTTAGCTTAATTAGGATATTTTTGAGGTTTACAAACTATAAAATCTTGTTTGGGACTTTTTAATAATTAAAAGTGATTTTTAGGGCTTTAATTAGCATTAAAAAGTCATTATTTAATTAATTAAAAGGTTTTAGCAAGTTTAGATTTTTTGTAAACTCTTAGAATATTATTGTGGATTTTTAGTAATTTTTAGGAATTTTTAGGTTAAAATTTTAATTTTGGCACTATTTACGGTTTTACGTTTACGCCTTTTTCGTCGTAGTTTAATTCATTTTCGTAACCGTCTTTCTCTTCTAATCCCATTTCTTTCTCAATCATATAATCACAAACATTAATCAACTCTTAACACAACGCACTTGCCTCCTTGGGAAACGAACTTGGACTTCTTTTGGGTCATTAGTGCTCGGTTTTCCTAAACCGACACTTAATACTACCACTATTTGTACTTCCTTTTCCTAAAGGGTACAAAAACACTACAATCAGGAAGTTTATTGGAGAACTTGGTGTAGTTCCTATGTAACACCCCATTTTGATAAATGGAATGTCACGCGTAATTATGACGTGTCATCAAAGCATACAAGGATAAATGTTTAAAACATTACATGACAATAGGGATAACCGGAATCAAACATCGGTTCCCAAACATAAGCCCAAAACATAATAAAGCAAAAGAAATGAATGAAAGACTACACAAGCATAAATATGAAGGCAAAAGGAAAAGAAGTCTCTAGTAGCTTTCATCCTATGCACGTCCTCCAAATGCTCGAGTCCTTCCTAGGGTACCTACCGTTTTGGGACATGGAAAGGAAAGTAACGGCTGAGCAAAACGCTCAGTGCACGGATATAGACATAGTATAAGTGACTAAAACATAATAAAGACTTAATAGCAGCGGAAATGTATAAGTCCTGGAAAACCTGGAACATGTTCATAAAACTGGTTTTTTTATAGTTTGAAAAGCCTTATGTTTATCTTATGAAAACTGTTTAACATATTTTACCATTAGCCAATATAGGTCATGAAAATCCACCGTGCATGAATACTTGGAGGGGTGACCTCATCATGCAAATTAGAGGGGCTGCCTCTAATTTAATATACTGGTTTTTGGGTAGGAGGGATCAGCTCCTTGTGAAGGATGCAAGGCACACACCACATTCACCATGAAATCCTGACTGAAAACATGTAACTAGGATGCACCCATACGCCCCACATGATAAATATAAATAAATGGCCAAAAGCTGAAGGGACGCCACGAGCAATCACTCCGCCGTGGTGAAGTCATAACATCAGTGCCTCTAATGTTATGGTTATGGTACCTCCATAACTAGGTTAAACTGGTCATGCATGTATATGGATATAGGTAATCTTAATTAAACATAAGCAATCAAACTCATAACTTATACTACGGGAAACAGTTGGCTGCATACGGGGAATCCTAATAAGGAAAGAATGTCCATACTGAAAGGACGGGAATCCGTACCTTATGTCCAGTGAACGAAGAAGATGAACTGCGAGGAATCCAACTTCCGAATCACTAGTGCTACATAAATACGTACATGAATAAGTATCTGCTTACTAAATACGTAGCTGGTTTTATATCATGTCTTAGCTTATTTTATGTGTTCTTACCATGTTTTACTGTTTTAAAGCCTTAAATTGTGTTTTATCTTATATTCTGTTAAATCTGATTAAGTATTTCTGGTATTTCACGTGTTATTATACTTACTGTGTAATAATAAGTAACTTTCCAAAAATAGCAGGTTTCCTAAATTAGAAAGTTTCCAAAAATAGAAAGTTTCCAAAAATAGAAAGTTTCCAAAAATAGAAAGTTACCAAAAATAGAAAATTTCCAAAAATAGAAAGTTTCCAAAAATAGAAAGTTTCCAAAAATAGAAAGTTACCAAAAATAGAAAGTTTCCAGAAATAGATTTACTGCCTAAATTAGATAAGTTTCTAAAAATAGAAAGTTTCCATAAATAGATTTGCTGCCTTAATTAAATAAGTTTCCATAAATAGATTAGCTGCCTTAAATAAATAAGTTTCTAAAAATAGCTGGTTTCCATAAATAGATTAGCTGCCTTATTTAATTAAGTTTCTAAAAAATAGCTGGTTTCCATAAATAGATTAGCTGTCTTATTTAATTAAGCTTCTAAAAATAGAAAGTTTCCATAATTAGAAATAAGCTGGTTAAATAAGCTAAGTATATAAGCCTAAGTGTTTTTCATGATTATTTTCTAAGTCATATGATATAATGTATAGTTTAATAATTATTTCATGTAATTTAATTAAACTATAGGTTATAATATTTAATTAAAGTATAACATGTTTTTAATTAAATAAGTTAAATACTTAGGTTAAAATATGTATTATTATATATTAATAATATAACCTAAGTCATGTTAATTAATTAATTATATCTATGGTTTTAAAATAATTAATCAATTATAAGTCTTAAATATATAAATACTTAGGTTAAAATAATTTCATGATCATTAATAATTAAATAACCTAAGTCATGTTATTAAATTAATCACATCATTTTATTAATTTAATTTTAACATAAGTTCATAAACATAAAAAAAACTAACATACACCATGAACCGGATCTAGGCTAAAAACATGAACCGGACATGAATCGACACCGTACCCCGAACCAACTCGGGGTACCCCGTGTTTCCCTTGCTGCCGTGGGACCCACACGCACCAACCAAGACCATATGGTCTTGGTGGTGGTCGGCTTGGCAAACCGAAACCCCTTCGGGTTCGGTTGCAGCTTGCGGCCAAAACAAACACCCCTTAAAAACAACCCTTTGATTTAATTTAACCCCAAAACATGTTAGATCTATGATTAATTATTATGTTTTTATAAAAACATCACATGTTCATAATTAATAAAAAGATTAAATTAAAAGAAAAGGTTTAAAAAGATTTACCGAATACGTGGATCAAAAGAACGAAGAACAAACACGGACACCAACAAGAATTCCAAGATCCAAGATCAACAAACACTCCCTTTTTGTGTTTTGATGGTGGCGGCACAAAGGAGAAGGAGAGGAGGGTTTTTAGGTTTTTGCTAAAAATCTTCTGTAAGTTGTAAATGAGTAGTGAGAATCCCTTAAACCCCTTTTAGTAAAATTTGATGGGCTAAGCCCATCCTCCCTCCCTATTTCGTCGTAATGGGGCCCACAAGGGGTAACCCGAATGTTTTTCCGTGTCTAAAATATTGGTGTGTTCTCGTGTGTTCTCGTGTTCGTGTTTTACATGTTTTAATTAGTTATCGATCGTGACTTAATATATTTATTCGTGTTCGTAATAAATATATATACGTAACTAATATTAGCCCGTGATTTAATTACGTTCATGATTTCATGATCGCATGTTCGTGATTAATTATTGTTAAATAATTATTACGTGCTCGTGCGTAGTAAATACTTATCGTGTTCTAACACGTACGTAATACGTAAAATCCTAACACGTAATCGTAATCATGCTATATTAGGAAAGTTTAAATCTAGTACGTACGATCTTAAGGGTACTATTCATGGTAAAAGCATGCGGGTTTTACAACTCTTCCCCCCTAAAAAGAATAATTCGTCCCTGAATTATAGATAACGTAACTGAAAGAGAAACATACCCGAATCAAACTGAGAGGGTATGTAAGATAAATTAATGTGCAGGTGACCTGGCAGAAAGAACGCGGAACGTGACATGTCTAAAAAGGACATGGAACGTGACGTGGCTGAAAGGACATATCTAATTGATAAGAGAAAACAGATAAGAAGTCCGGATGAACTTGTCCGTTTCCAAGTGGCTTCCCTCTTGGAACGGTTCCTTTATAAGATCTTGACACGAATGATAAGTCTTGGTCCTCCTGACCTTGACTTGGAATACGAAGAAGTTCTTGGTTATCAACGTAAGGTAGATCCCCTAAATTCGATCGAGGGAATAAGAATTAACGTGTAAGAGTAACTGAAACATTATGGTTCAAAACAATCCAACTTAACTGTTAGCTAAAAACGATGCGCGAGACATAAAGAAACGTAGTACGTGAAAATTTTTGAACGTGATACGTGAAAAATTTTGTACGTGCTACGTGGAGATATGGCGAGTGTAGTATGAGTAAACATATCGTGATCCCTGATACGTGTAACATATCTTGATCATGATATGAGGAACGTGGAATGAACATGACATGTGAAACATATCGTGATCATAGCATATAATGACGGTAACGACAAACGCTAGAAGGTGAGACATAGATTATGACGAGAAACGTCTATCTGAGGATAGGCAGTTATACTAAACTTGGGTCTGGTCTCTCAAGTTCTTGCAAACTTCCTAGAATGAGAAGAAAATGAACGTAAACTCGTAAGCCAAAATACGATCATGAACGTGAATAGTGTCATGAACGCGAGTGCGAAAGCAAGTCGTGGAATCAGTATGAAGACGTGAAGTAATTTTAGGAGTACAATTGCGAATCTTTGTCTGACCCGATAGCTGAGGGATTACCAAGTGATCGGATGAGCCTTGGCGTGAAATGTGTCCGATCAATCCATTGATTCTGAAATCCGTACGGATGTAAGGATTTTGCAGACTTGATCAAACTGTTGGCAATAACACAGATAGCATCTTGCTTTTTCTGAGCTTGCTTTAATCTGGTAACCAAAATCCATGGAGATCTTGTCCCATTTCAATTCACATTTTAAGATGATGAAAACATCCCAGTCTGTTGGTGTCCTATCTTAGCCTGTTTGTATGACAGGTATAAAGATATGAACGTAACTGTATCTTGCTTCATCGAACTTGATACATAGGAGTTTGCGAAACCCTGAGTCTCTAAATCTGGACTTCTCCCAGCGTAGGATTTCCTAATGTAGTGTAGGGTTCTCTCCTTTACGCATAAGCTGAGTCATGGTAAGATTAACCATAAAACCCATGTGATTCAGTGTGTTACTGTAATCAAACAGAATTGATATTGGAAAATTTTCCAGGGTAGAATTTCTCTTGTCATAGAGTTAGGCTTAGAGGAAATCAGGTTATCCTCAATGAAAACGCTGATGAATTTGTTTAGGAGTTCATGGAAACTCAATTTATTAAGTCCATAATGCTGTTGGAGCATTGATGAGACTAAATAAAAATCATAAATCTAGCATGACCGAGTCGTGCACGAATAGCAGTCATGGACAGTCCTGCTTTTTCACTCGTCACTGTTGGCAGCATGATCATGAGTTCGATCTTGGGAAAGTGATTAACACTATACGGTTGATTGGACATGTCGTCAATACGTGGAGGAGAATAACAGCCACGAATGGTGATTTGTTTAAGTCGACGGTAGTAGACACATAATCTCATGGTACCATCCTTCTCCTTGTAGATTCTTCTGGAATGTATGGAAAGACTTTGGAATAATCAACTGGTTATGCGTAAAAGGACTTAAGTGGTCGTGTCTTACTGACAGCTAGAAAATTTTAGCGACCATGGCTAATTTAGAAACTAGAAGGGAGGGTTGAATAGTTTCTAGTTCATTTTCAAAACATTTCGGCTCAATCTACTGCCTGCGGTTCCTTATCTCTGCCCGCGGTTCCTTATTGATAAGGAACCGCCGGTCCAATAACGAACCGCCGACAGTGGACGTAGCAACATTGTTAATTTGAAACCTTAACAATCCTTTGTATCAAATTCCTTATCAATCTTGACTAGATGTGAGATGTGTTTGATTGAGAGATAAATACTACAAGTAAGAAAACACACAAGCACATCAAATCAAGAGTACATCAAGCAATAGTCTAAACACTAAGCACACACGTACTAAGCACAAGCTTTTCCACAACTAGGATGTTTAGACTAAGTGATGTACACTTGACCATAATCTAAACATGAAGCACACACGTACTTAGCCATAGCTTTTCCGCAACTTAGATGTTTAGATTATGTGATGCATACAAAGACACACAACACAAGTATGCAATTATAAATACATCTACAAAGGTAAAGACATAAATGTAAATGAAAGTACCGACACGATAATTTATAGTGGTTCGGTCACGAAGCTCCTCTTCGCCCTACTCCACTCCTCGAGTACACCTTACTCGAGAGTTACTTCACTAGTCAACAAACTCCTTAAGGTGGAGAAACCATACACAACGTCGCTTATCCAATTTCCGACTCTAAGCTAAAAGTCGAGTCCTAATCTTAGGTAGGACCAATCTACACAACGTCGCCCACTTCACCATTTAACGACACAAGGCTAGATGTCGAGTTCTAATCGAAAGCTAGAACCAATCTTCACGACTCTTCACTTTGAAGCTAAGTGAGAACTTCACACAACACAACTACTAATCACTTTAAAGCTAAGTGAGAACTCACAAGACACAACCACATCACTTTATAGTTTAGTGAGAACTACCTAGACACAACCACATCACTTTAGAGTTTAGTGAGAACTACCAAGACACAACCTAATCTACCTACTAGTTATGTTTTATGGCCCAACATAACAAACCTTGTGTTTTATGGCCTAAACACATAAACCATATAGATCTAAGCACACAACACTTAGATCTATAACTCTAACACTATATCCAAGTACTAACAAGACTTGGATCTACACAACTAACACCTAATCCAAGGATACCCATCACTTGGATATTCTACCCTTACAAACACATCCAAGTGTACCCAACACTTGGATCTTCTTCATATACATAGTAGGAAGACTAAAAACATAACTTAGATCTATAGAAGGAAAGATCTTCATCATGTAGTGAACCCAACACATCATGGTAATGATAGTGTTCTTCTCTTTGCACTTGTGAGGATGAGGAGATTGAAGATTGAATCACATCTTAAACAAGATTAATCAAAACTAACTAATCAAGGATCTAAGATGGTTTTTGAAAGAAACTGTGCAAAAAGGGTTGAAAGAAAACCTGGAAATGATCCACTATTTATAGGACAACATTACAACGGTCAAAAAGACCCGCGGTTCCTTATCACTACCCACGGTACCTTATCAATAAGGAACCGCGGGTTCCTTTAAGGAACCTCCGCTTCGGAGTCCGTGCAAATTTTTTCTTTAGTGGGGATATGCCATCTGGGGTAGTTTATACCCTCAAAGGATATTCCTTTGGCATATGGAATATGCCAAATTCAAATTTCCATTTTCTTTTTAATAAAACATTTTCTTAAAAATAAAGTTAATTAAAATCTTTTGTCACATTTGATTAAAATGTGAGTTTTAGGAAAATATTAATCCTTGATCACTTAGTTAGGTTAATGACATGTTTGTACATACCTTGAGTGATTCATGCCGAATGCGGTCTTGGAGGTGTCGAGAGAAGTATACAAATGTATTCTTGAGTGATTACGAGTACCTTAACATTTTACATAATGTATTGCGAATTATACGTTTGTCATCAACAAAACACAAAGAGATTATATCAACAAAGCATCATAATGTTTGCACTAACAATCTCCCCCTTTTTGATGATGACAAACAAGTAAACCGCAACACATATTAAAATGCATAAGTTACTCGTTTACACTTACTTCTCCCCTTTTTGTCGAATCAAAAAGGTAGTCAACGTCTTGAAGAAGAGAAGAATCAACGTCGAGAGAGCACACGTCCAAAGTGATAGTCATCGATGACACGAGCTTGCATCCGAAAGGTAGTCTTCATTTGTAGAAGAGGAGGATCGACTTCGAGAGAACATGCATCCAAAAATCTAATCATCCATTGTGGTTGACGTTTGAGAGGCGAGAATCCAAACCATAAACCCATCATCCAAAGATATTGAGCTTGCGTCATCCTAGTGAAGTCTTCAATCACCATAGGTTAACCAACTCCAAGCATAATAATATGCTTATCTACGAGTGTCCAAAATGCATTACTTGCAAGATGTTCGACGAATGCAATTTGAGTGAGTCAACGATCGCAAATGTAGTGACTTGAACTCTTGCAAATGCTCCCCCTTGATATGAGCTCCCCCTTGCTTGAGACACCAACAAAGCAAGAATAGTGACGAGCTACAAAAATAGGTTAGAAGTGTCCTACAAAACAAGGTTAGTAGACAAGAGCATATATAAAAAGAGGATGATAAACAAGTCGTTTGCACAAACAATGACAAGCATTGAAGAAAGAAGTGTGCACACGATGCTATCAACCAAAAAGAAATAAATAAAGGAGAGGATCATGACAAGATCAATTCACAATTGCTGGAATAGAGATAGAAAAGAAACATCCATACCAATTGTAATGATAATATGTCAAAGGGTAAAAAGCTTATAATTTTTGGAATCACCCAAGAAAATTCAAGATTTAACCATCAACTCTCAAAAAAAAGGAGAGGATTTTGAGGAAATCAATTCAAAATTGTTGGAATAGAGGTAGAAAAGAAACATCCAAGAATTTGAAGATATCATCTCAAGGGGTTAAAAACTTAGAATTGATGGAATCACCCTAATAACTCCATTTTGGTTGGTTAATAAAAGGTTTTGCTTGCAAGATCTTTCTTTGCATTGCTCGTACCCAATTGATATATGTCGTTGTTTCGTTCTCGGTATCTTCTCGAATTGATCACGGTCAATAGTGGAATAATTGTAATTGGTGACTAAAAAGGGGGAGCTTTGTTCTAAATCTACTAAAATGATAAGGGCAAGTAATAAAATTAAACTAGAAACAAGAACTGAAAATAAATCCAGAATTTAAATGAAACAATAAGTAAATACCTTTATGAAAAATAAAACTGGGAGTCTCTATTCGGAATGTCTGCTCTTACTCGGAATAATACTCTACCTGGAATAAATTGTGCTAATGCGGAATAATTTGACTATGCTGAATAACAGTCATGCGGAATAACCTATTCGGAATGTTTGAGAAAACCCCTTATGCGGAATAATTGAAAAAGACACTATGCGGAATATTAAAAATTGCCCTATGCGGAATATTTTGAAAGATACACTACTCGGAATAATTAATATTCCGAGTCACCACCAAAAATCTTAAACTCTACTCGGAATGTTTTGACATGATCTCTATGCGGAATAATATAATATTCCGAGTAATCAACAAGTCAAAAAATGCTCTATGCGGAATAACTTGAAATTCCGAATTACCAAAGAAATCGAACTCTATTCGGAATAAATGGTTATTCCGAATAACCAAGATAAATTTAAACCCACTCGGAATAATTGATATTCCGAGTAAGTAAAAATAGTATAACCTTGACCCGGAATAATGAAGATTCCGAATCAATCAGAAAACCCACAAATCCCTATACGGAATCTGGGCAAGAAAAGTAACTTAGCGCGAAGAACAGGGGATTACACAAGCACAAATTTAACACCAAAACTTAACAAGTTTTTAATCAAAACTCAAACCAATTTCACCATTAATCATTTCCCTAAGGTAAACATCAATCCAAAACCACAAAATCGCAAAACCCACTTACTTTTGATAATCAAACCGATAGAATAAAACTTAAGAACTAAGAATCAAAAAGAGATTAAGAACAAGATGATGGAAAGATTAAAAGAAGACTTGTATTAATGATTTAGGATCCAAAAACAAAGTGAAAAGATTAAACTTACAAGATTGGAAGAAATTAAACAAAGATGAAAACCACTCCTTAAGGGAGATGGTTTCTTCCTAAGAACTCGGAAAGAAAATAACAGAAAAGAACTAGTGGAGTCTTGAATGGGAGGAGTATTTATAGGCTTCTCCCTTGGTTGGTGAGTGGGCTTTCTTCCTTTCTTTTTATCTTCTCTTCTTTTCAGAAAAGTTGACGTTTTCGATTTCGATTCGGGATTTGACGACGAATAAATTCAACTCGTCTTTTAATTTCTTCATTTAATAGATTTGAGTTTCTTCGACATAGGTAAATCTTTCGTCTTTGGTCCTTTTCTTCGATAAATCTTCAAATAGGCCCATAGACTTCAAATCTTTTGCATCTCTTGGATTATAAACTTCATCTTTTTGTCTTTTTCCTCGATAAAACCCGTGCAATCCCATGTTTTCTCCAATATTTATCCGGTTGGTTCTGAAAACACAACAAACACACAAACCACACATAATTCCAAACAAATGACATTAAATACGCGTTTTGGTCTTGTTTTAGCAAGAAATAAGTGGTAAAAGGATGGGTGTTTACACACCTATCAGATCCCCTACACTTAACCATTGCCATGCCCTCATGCAATGCTTAGTGATAAAGCAAAATTACATTTTTCTCATAATCAATCAACCTTGGCCTTATTAACATCCTACTAAACAAGAATTAAAGTACTAAGAGAAATTAAAACTTTAAAATAAACTAAAGGATAGAAAACCATTTTCACTTGAAAATAGCTACATGGAGATAACTTGCAAAGAGATCAAGGACTTACATTAGGGCTTGGGTGCTGCGAAGATTTATCATCCTCAAGTTTCACGTTCCCCAAACTAAGCTTAAAAACGAGATCATTGTTATTATAAGTTAGCAATCCAAACACTTACACACATGGCTTAATTATATGCTTAAACTCCCTTATTCCTAGGTGTATCTCTTATATTTTATTTTTGTCGTAGAATGATCATGAAGATGCATTTTTGGACTTATTTCGATAGTTTATTTAGGCTGAAAGCAAAGTAGGATGATTTGATCAATAGTTAGCTAAAGGACAAAATCTCTTAAAACTGCTTCTCGGGATATCAAAAAGTTCATATCTTGGCATAACTTGGTTCACGATTTGAGACCTTTCTCGGGCCGATATTTGGCATGTACTTCATACTTCATATCTTTGAGAGACGTTCTTGAGATAATGGTCTTCTCTTCGTTAATAGAGTTTCTTCTCTTGGAGACTTTTGAGGGGTACTCCAACTTTGTTGACCACGACTTCATGATTATTTCTTCAATCTCTAATTGGGATTTTGAGATACAACGATCCGCCTCCTTTTCGGACTTGGATCTATTTATCCTCATACCTTGTTAGGGTCTTTTCGGATAGAATTCTCCATGATCTTTATGGGAGTTGATTGCTTTTCGTCGTGAGTCTTGATCCTTCATATCGATTTTGGGAATAATGCTTTTCACATCACCTTGGATCTTTAGCAATAAAATGGAATCCTCATGCCTTGTTAGGGCCTTTTCGGACTCGCCAATCTTCGCGCCCCGCTTAATAAGTTATGCCTTGGCTATGAACTCTTATCATTACCGAGCAACTTTTAAACGATCTTGGGCTAGAAGCTAAGTAACCTTTCAAATCGTACGACCTTACTTATTGCAGATAAATTATTAGCAAGTGATGGGAGAATAGGCAAATAATTACACCAAGTGAGCTTGTGCAAGAGTACCGACTTAGAATTGACTCTATCATTTCTCGTCCTTCACAATTTAAAATCTTAAGTAATGAGACTCGTGGATGCTTAGCCTAATAAACCAATTAAGGTCTATATGGTTAAGGATACTAGCTAGAATAAACTTGAATAAGTCTATTCGGGTTGAGTCAATATAATCGCAACGGGCCTAATATGTCAAAGATTTCAAAACTAGCTACCCACTTTATTAATATTTTTGACTTTATTGCGGAATATATACATATGAAAGCAAGGATGAAAATTTAAAAATTACGACAAAATGGCCAAAGTTAATTAAAAATTTGAAAAATGTTGAAAAAGATGAATTTCCGGTTAAATGAAGGCATTTTCATGGAAAAGTCCACTTAAAACTTCGATAGAAGTCTCCCCTACACTTAAGATAAACATTGTCCTCAATGTTTAAGCATGTGGGAAAAGTCTCCCCTATACTTATGACATTGTGCACGTTGGTTAAATCAAGCTAAAGAAGAGACGACTAAAGTGATCAATTTCAGATGTGAATATGAAGAGAATTGAATCACGATAGTTGAGAGATAGAACCGGTATTGCGGATAACATGGGAGCACGGTTCTTCAAAGATTCCAAGAGTGCACTTATCCCTGTAATCACATCACCATCCAAATACAAGCAACCTATATAGCTCCCCCTACACTTAGGATGAAAAATGGGAAAGGGGGATAGACACTCGGGTTGCCTCCCGAGGAGCGCTTGTTTTTGTTTACCGAGTCGCGAGCCTGACTCGGTCCCGAACTAATTCAAGGGAAACGTGGTGAGGGATGGAATCATCTCGAGAGAGATGTCCTCACCAAAGTACAATTTCAAACGCTGGCCATTCACCTTAAAGTTAGGCCTATTTGGCTGAGAAAGCTCAATGGTGCCATAGGGAAAAACATTGGCGATGGTGAATGGACCAGACCAGCGGCTCTTCAACTTGCCTTAGAAGATCTTCAACCGAGAGTTAAAGAGTAAGACTTGATCACCAACATGGAACTCTCGGTTCTTGATTTTAGCATCGTGGATAATCTTGGTCTTCTCCTTGTAGATCAATGAGTTCTCGTAAGCTTGATTCCTCAATTCTTGTAGCTCGTTGAGTTGAATCTTGCGAAAATCACCGGCTTTGTTGATGTCGAAGTTAGCCCACTTCAAGGCCCAATATGCCTTATGTTCCAGCTCGATAGGGAGGTGGCAAGCTTTCCCGTACACAAGACGATAAGGTGTACAACCAATCGGCGTCTTATAGGCGGTACGGAAAGCCCACAGCGCATCATCAAGTTTATCGGCCCACGAGGCACGATGCTCTCCCACAGTACGTTCCAAAATTCGCTTCAATCCACGGTTGGACATCTCGACTTGACCGTTGGTTTGAGGATGATAAGCGGTGGAAAGACGGTGATTGACACCATACTTAGCCATGACTCTTGCAAATTGATCGTTGCAAAAATGAGTCCCGCGGTCACTGATAATAGCACGAGGAACACCGAAACGAGCAAACAGTTGTTTCAAGAAATTACAAACCACCCTTGCGTCGTTAGTGGGTAAAGCTTTGGCTTCAACCCATTTAGAAACGTAGTCGATAGCGACAAGGATGTATTTGTTGCCTTTAGAAGAAGGGAATGGCCCCATAAAGTCGATGCCCCATACATCAAAGATTTCACATTCTTGAATGAAATTTTGAGGCATCTCATCTTTATGTGTGATCTTGCCTTGTTTTGGCAAGCATCACAATGTTTAACCATCTCGTGAGCATCACGGTAAATGGTGGGCCAATAGAATCCCGAGTCAAACACTTTTTTGGCGGTGTAGTTGGGACCAAAGTGACCACCGGTGGGTCCTTTGTGGCAAGCCTGGAGAATGTTCAAAGCGGCCGGTCCGTCAACACATCGGCGAATAATCAAGTCAGCACATTGTTTGAATAGAAAAGGGTCATCCCAAAAGTAAGTTTTAACATCGTGCAAGAACTTCTTCTTTTGTTGGGATGTTAACCCTTTGATGAGAACACCACCCGCTAAGTAGTTTGCAATATCGGCAAACCACGGGTGCCATCAAGATTGAGATTTATAGACATTAAGGTCTCAAGGGGAAAAGAATCATTGATCTCTTTGTTCGGATGATCCCCTTGATATGGATCCTCAAGTCTGCTCAGATGATCCGCGGCAAGGTTTTCAGCACCCTTCTTGTCACGAATTTCAATGTTGAATTCTTGAAGGAGTAAAACCCAGCGAAGAAGTCTTGGCTTAGAGTCGTGTTTAGTCATCAAGTACTTCAACGCGGAATGGTCCGTGTATACGATTGTGGTGGATAAAACAAGATAGGGGCGGAATTTTTCAAAAGCATAGACAACAGCTAAAAGTTCTTTTTCGGTTGTCGTATAATGCAATTGAGCCCCCGTCATTGTTTTGCTAGCATAGTGGATTGGTTGGAAATTTTTGTTGATCCTTTGTCCCAAAACCGCACCAATAGCAAAGTCGCTAGCATCGCACATCAACTCAAAAGGCAGCTCCCAATTAGGGTAACCAAGACCGGTGCCTTAGTTAGCTTATTCTTAAGAAGATTGAAGGCTTCGATTCACTCTTTAGAAAAGATACAAGGAGTATCTTTTTCCAAGAGGTGGGTCATCGGGCGAGCGATTTTAGAGAAATCCTGAATGAATCGATGATAGAAGCCCGCATGACCCAGAAAACTTCTCACACCGTTCACGGTTGAAGGTGGAGGTAAATTGGCTATGACATCTACTTTAGCACGGTCGACTTCAAGACCGGCATTAGAGATTTTGTGTCCTAGCACAATGCCTTCTTTTACCATGAAATGGCATTTTTCCCAATTCAGAACAAGGCGAGTGTCTTTGCACCGCTTAAGCATACGTTCCAAATTGGCAAGGCAAGAAGAGAAGGAATCCCCGAAGACCGAGAAATCATCCATGAAGACTTCTATGGTTTGCTCAACCATGTCATGGAAGATAGCCAACATGCACCTTTGGAAAGTCCCGGGGGCATTGCATAAGCCAAAGGGCATTCTTTTATAAGCAAAGGTGCCATAGGGATAAGTGAATGTTGTCTTCTCTTGATCTTGGGGATCGATGGGTATTTGGAAATAACCCGAGAAACCATCAAGAAAGCAGTAATATTCATTACCCGCTAAACGTTCAAGCATTTGGTCCATAAAAGGTACAGGGAAATGATCCTTTCTCGTGGCATCGTTGAGTTTGCGGTAGTCTATACAAACTCTCCACCCAGTAACGAGACGGGTAGGAATCAACTCGTTGTTTGCATTGGGCACAACGGTGATACTGCCTTTCTTAGGCACACAATGGACCGGACTAACCCATGGTGAATCCGAAATAGGGTAAATCATACCCGCATCAAGAAGTTTGATAACCTCTTTTTTGATGACTTCATGGATTTTAGGATTCACCCTTCGTTGGCTTTGAATTGTGGGCTTAAAGTAGTCCTCCATGAGAATTTTATGTGTGCAGAAGTGAGGATCAATTCCGCGAATGTCGGAGATTTTCCAAGCGATAGCTCTTTTATGCTTCTTCAACACGGCGACAAGTCGGGATTTTTCTTCTTCTTTCAGGTCCTTCGCGATGATGACCGGTAGCTTCTCGTTGTCTTCTAGGAAAACATACTCAAGATGAGGAGGTAGGTCCTTAAGCTCAAGAGTAGGAGGATCCTCAATAGATGGTGAAACTAACGATGGATCATCATTAATCACCGCTTTAGGAGAAGGAGGAGAAAGTGGGTCCTCATTGAGAAGTCTCTCAATAGTACGAATGTCTTCATCCCAATCAGTGGAAGAATCATCATACTTAATATCGAGAGGACCCAAGCTAGCTTCGAAATCATCCAAGTCACTTTCTCCAAAAGGAGTCAATGCCGGAGCAATTGAGGCAACGGTCTCAACATTGGGTAGAGAAGAGAGAGTACTTTTGCAAGCATCATGAAAATGTTCTTCACAAGCCTCATCGAGAACATAAATAGCATTAACACTCTCATAATAATAAGGTTGCTTAGAAATCTTACCCATGTTGAAGACAATTTTGTCGTCACCAACTCTCATGATTATTTCGCCCGCGGCTACATCAATGAGAGTGCGACCGGTCCTCAGGAATGGACGTCTAACGATTAATAGAACACGAGGATCCATCTCGTAGTCAACGACAACAAAATCCGCCGGGAAGGTGAATTTGTCAATGCCAACAAAGACGTCTTCGGCTATCCCCACTGGATAAGCAACCGTACGGTTGGCTAATTCCAAAGTCATTTTGGTGGGGACTAGCGCGGGAGAGATAATTGCTTCCAAACACTTAAAGGCATTAAGTTTATACTGGCACCTAAATCGGCTAGGGCCATGCAATTCTCTACTCCCGGGAAGTTGCAAGGAATCAAGAAGCGACCCGGATCACCAAGTTTGGTGGGCAATTTCCTTAAAAGCACTGCGGAGCAGTTCTCATTAAGTTGGGTCTGAGCGGTGTCAAGAAGCTTTTCCTTATCACTTAGAAGATCTTTAAACATCTTAGCGTATTTGGGCATGTGAGCGAGATCCTCGGCAAAGGAGATGTTAAAATTCAGTTGGTTAAACATTTTTAGAAAGTTTGAAACTTGAATATCATCCTTTCTCTTTTGCTTCTCTTTCCTCAACCTTGAGGGATAAGGTATATTGGATGAAGAAGAAGGCTTTAGGGGAACATGATCACTCGCAGCGACGGGTGGTGGGGAAATGAGGATAGAAGGTGAAGGAGGTGAGGAAAGTTTCTCTTTTTCCATGTTCACAATCACGGGTGGAGGTGTAGGAAGCTCGGGTTCCGTATAACCTTTTCCACTACGAGTGGTGATTGCTTTCATCTCCCCTCTTGGATTCGCAACGGTGTTACTCGGAAGAGTACCCGAAGAAGAGGGTTGATTACCTTGGATGAGCGAACCAATCATATCACGAATGTTAAGCGCTTGAGTGCTGAAAGAATCTCTGATGTCGGCACGAAGTTCATTGCTTTGTTTGGCCATATCATTCCGTAGCTCAGCTCGAATATCACTCCCTTGTTTTGCCATGTCATTCTTCAAGTTGACAAATTGACTCTGAAGATTCGTCACCATCTCTCGATTAGTCTTCATGAACGTCTCGACGTCTTGATTCACGGCCATCGGTTGATTGAGTGGTGGAGCTTGGTAAGCTTGAGAATTTCCTTGAGTTGGGTATGGGTTTCTTTGGGATTGATATTGAGTTTGAGCACGAGGTTGGGATTGGTTGTTTCGGTTATAGCTTTGTTGTTGGTTTTGGTTGGTAGGACGGAAACCGGGTGGAGCAAGGTAATTGTTTGAACGATAACTTAGCAAGCTACGGTCTCCTTGAGGGCGAGCTTGATAGCCTCCCGTGGGGTAAGTACCGTAAGCTGCGTTAACGTTTTCAGAAAAAGTGCCTTGGGTAGAAGGACAATCATTATAAGAATGAGGACCACCACATGTGTCACAAGAAATAGCAACGGCTTTAGCTTGTTGAAAGTGGTTTGTGGCCATGGTCATGAAATTCTTGTTCATCTCAGCGAGTTGTCGAGAAATTTCAGTCATCTCAGGATTGGAAGTAGTAGAAGAAACATTGACTCTCGAGTTAGATCTTGAGGATGCGGATGAATCCCAATTCTTGTGGTGAGTAGTCATGTTTTCAATCAACTCTCGACACTCTTCCGGTATCCTTTTCATAAAAGTACCACCGGCGGCGGCATTGATCGTGTCACGATCACGAAAAGTGAGACCATTATAGAAGGTGTCAATGAGAGTAACGGGGAGCATATTGTGATTTGGACAGCGGTCGATCAAATCATTGTACCGTTCCGAAGCATCAAAAAGCGATTCATCATTGTCTTGCATGAATCCACTTATTTGGTTACGAAGGCTCGTGACCATGGATGGTGGGAAGTAGCGCGACAAAAAGCGTTGAGTCATGTCATTCCACGTATGAATAGAATTCTTAGGAAGACGGTCAAACCATTTTTCGGCATGGTGAGAAAGCGAGTGGGGAAAGAGTTGAAGGCGAAGGTCATCCATAGAAACACCAGAGGACTTCATGCTTTGGGTGATGGTTATGAATTTGTCGAGGTGTTTGTTGGCATCATCATCCAGAATTCCGCGAAATGGCTTAGTTTGCACTTGCTGGATCATGTGATGCTTCAACGAAAACTCCTGAGCCGTGACATGCATCGGTGCAATCGGGCCTCCACGTCCGTTCATCGTGGGTTGACATAGCTCCTCCATGGTTCGTAGGTCGGGTAAGGGTGGATTATTCATGTTTTGGTGGGGTGGGTTATTATTATTGTTGTTGTTTGGGAGGGGTGGATTATTATTGTTGTTATGTACACGGGCCATGTCTAATTGTTCGAGAGTCTCGGGCTCTGAATAAGACGTTGATCGAGTACGCATACACTAAAAAGAAAATGCAAGAGAAAATATTTTTGGTTTTTATAGGTTTTTTAATGTTTTTGTATTTTTGAAAATTTTATATTTTTATGGATTTTTCAAAATTTTTGTGCTTGAAAATAACGTTCCCGAAAGAACGCATCCCAAAATCCAATTTTTCTCACAAGAAACCGTTGATCCTTACGAAAAGAGCCGGCAGCGGCGCCATTTTAATAACTACATTTTTGTTGGTTAATAAAAGGTTTTGCTTGCAAGATCTTTCTTTGCATTGCTCGTACCCAATTGATATATGTCGTTGTTTCGTTCTCGGTATCTTGTCGAATTGATCACGGTCAATAGTGGAATAATTGTAATTGGTGACTAAAAGGGGGAGCTTTGTTCTAAATCTACTAAAATGATAAGGGCAAGTAATAAAATTAAACTAGAAACAAGAACTGAAAATAAATCCAGAATTTAAATGAAACAATAAGTAAATACCTTTATGAAAAATAAAACTGGGAGTCTCTATTCGGAATGTATGCTCTTACTCGGAATAATACTCTACCTGGAATAAATTGTGCTTATGCGGAATAATTTGACTATGCTGAATAACAGTCATGCGGAATAACCTATTCGGAATGTTTGAGAAAACCCCTTATGCGGAATAATTGAAAAAGACACTATGCGGAATATTAAAAATTGCCCTATGCGGAATATTTTGAAAGATACACTACTCGGAATAATTAATATTCCGAGTCACCACCAAAAATCTTAAACTCTACTCGGAATGTTTTGACATGATCTCTATGCGGAATAATATAATATTCCGAGTAATCAACAAAGTCAAAAAATGCTCTATGCGGAATAACTTGAAATTCCGAATTACCAAAGAAATCGAACTCTATTCGGAATAAATGGTTATTCCGAATAACGAAGATAAATTTAAACCCACTCGGAATAATTGATATTCCGAGTAAGTAAAAATAGTATAACCTTGACCCGGAATAATGAAGATTCCGAATCAATCAGAAAACCCACAAATCCCTATACGGAATATGGGCATGAAAAGTAACTTAGCGCGAAGAACAGGGGATTACACAGGCACAAATTTAACACCAAAACTTAACAAGTTTTTAATCAAAACTCAAACCAATTTCACCATTAATCATTTCCCTAAGGTAAACATCAATCCAAAACCATAAAATCGCAAAACCCACTTACTTTTGATAATCAAACCGATAGAATAAAACTTAAGAACTAAGAATCAAAAAGAGATTAAGAACAAGATGATGGAAAGATTAAAAGAAGACTTGTATTAATGATTTAGGATCCAAAAACAAAGTGAAAAGATTAAACTTACAAGATTGGAAGAAATTAAACAAAGATGAAAACCACTCCTTAAGGGAGATGGTTTCTTCCTAAGAACTCGGAAAGAAAATAACAGAAAAGAACTAGTGGAGTCTTGAATGGGAGGAGTATTTATAGGCTTCTCCCTTGGTTGGTGAGTGGGCTTTCTTCCTTTCTTTTTGTCTTCTCGTCTTTTCAGAAAAGTTGACGTTTTCGATTTCGATTCGGGATTTGACGACGAATAAATTCAACTCGTCTTTTAATTTCTTCATTTAATAGATTTGAGTTTCTTCGACATAGGTAAATCTTCCGTCTTTGGTCCTTTTCTTCGATAAATCTTCAAATAGGCCCATAGACTTCAAATCTTTTGCATCTCTTGGATTATAAACTTCATCTTTTTGTCTTTTTCCTCGATAAAACCCGTGCAATCCCATGTTTTCTCCAATATTTATCCGGTTGGTTCTAAAAACACAACAAACACACAAACCACGCATAATTCCAAACAAATGACATTAAATACGCGTTTTGGTCTTGTTTTAGCAAGAAATAAGTGATTAAAGGATGGGTGTTTACACACCTATCACACCCATACCAATTGTAAATTTTAACCGCAATCAACTCTCAAAAAGAGGAACAAAAATATCTCAACCTAGAGACATTTTTGACCCAAAAAAAAATAAATAAAGGAAAACCAAAAGCGGATAAATCGACGCTTTAAGAAAAATCGGGATATAGGACATTATAGGCAAAAATGCGTATGAATGTCGACACCAAATGGTGTTTAGCATACGATAAACTACATGCTCAAAGTTTCGTAGCTCTTCTCAATCATTATGGATGTTCAAAGAACAATTACATGATGAGGAAAGGGTAAGGCTCGACTCAACTTAGTTTAGAAAGACTAGAAGAAAGTGAATCGACTTAGAAGAGCATGATTAAAATGATTTGAGAGAGACTCAACAAAGAAGTTAAGGATAACTTCACAAATTACCTTAGAAGGTGATAATGAAATCTCGAAAGAAAATGAGAAAAGAAACTCAAAAGAATCTCAAGAAGACATGAAAGAGTTAGTACAAAATCTAACACATAATCAAGTAAGCACATAGGATAATTCATGCAATGCCTAATGAAGTCTACAATAAACCAATGTAGAGAAGGTGCGCAATTAACACATATGGCATGCAAGAAACATGATTACTTAAAAAGAGAAGACTAAGTAAAACATGTTAGCACGTAGCATTTAAGGACATGCATGAGTTAGACACATCTAAGAGATATTATATCGGAATTTCTTGACAAAGACAAGACCTTTATAATAAGCATGCATTCATTAACTACTCAATTAAGCATATAGCATACGGATAAGCAAGAAGATATACAAGCAAGTAGCATACAAGCAAGTCATCTATCTAGATATCACAAATCAAGCTACATGTAATGTAAATATCCAAGAAGATTCCTAATTCTTATTAGTTTAAGAAAAGGACTCAAAATAAGAGAAAAGAAAGAAACATAATAACAACAAGGTCCAAGACTAAAAAAAATCATGTTGAAAAACATGAAGGGAAAAACAAGAGAATAAAGATCATACAAAGATGTATGAAACTCAAGCCTAAAACTTAAGCATAATTTTAATCCTAGTTACACTAGAAATCTAAGATTTGCTTAAATTGGATGTCTTAGCAATAAGCGATTCACATGCTTAAATAAAAGACAAGGGTGGTGGCGGAATTTGGTGGGGTGAAAGGTGAAGTCACCAAGGGTTCAACAAAGACACTCACAATGGGAATGCTTTGGATGGTTTGAGGTTGGGTAGTCACATCCAAGAGAGTACTTGGAGTGAAGGGTTAGCTCATTCATTCTAGATTGGAATGAAGAGGAGGTAGAACCATGAGAATGGTTGGTACAATATCATTCTAGGTGTGGCAAAAGGGTGAAGAGTTAAGTTTGGGTAACTTAATCTTAATTTTGAGTTTCCTCTTTGAGGAGGAGGTTTGTGACAAATAAATGTCAAGGTTAGGGTATAAGTAGAATGGTTTGATGAATTGGAGGTTCTTGTAGAAACCATGGTAGTAATGGGTGGTTCAAGGGGTAAGAATGAATGGTTTGAGGTGTGAAGACCATGGCTAACAAGGTGGGTTTAAAAGGGTGAGGGGATGATCCAAACTAGTAATGGGTTAAAAAGGCAAAGCCCAAGATATTTTGGGAGTGATTAAAGGTTTGAAACAAAGATTCCAAAGGGTGTTGGAACAATTGGGAAGTTTCAGAAAACCCGAATTTGAGAGCTTCTGCCCGCGGTTCTTTATCTCCACCGGCGGTTCCATATTAATATGGAGCCGTGGCCTATTTAAAGAACCGCCTACAGAGGCTAGGTTTAGGTGGTGAAGGAGGATTTTCCAATTCAGCAAATCCTAATGTTCTAGTCTAACTTATCATAAAGTCGTGCTTAAGAGCAATAAAAACTAGAACACACACAAAGGAAAGACACATAGGTTCAATTAGCACGTAAGAGGAAAGCTAAGAAAAACCTAATGGCTACAAAAGAAAAAGACTCCTAATGACATACAAAGTTCATCAAAGTAAACTATCATTAGTCATATATAGGAAGAGCCATTTAGCCAATTTAGAGAATGAGTATGAGACTATCACTAGAGGTGCTCAATTAAGGCTAAACACGACCATTTTTACGAGTTATACACCAACTCAACTTCCCACATGGAAGTAATTCAACCGTTAGGTCAAATTAAGATCCTAGTGCATAAATTCTCTAGTAGTCATTCTCAAGTTAGACAAAATGTAATTCCAACATTTGCCTAATAAAGATTAGCAAGGATGAAACTTGCATGGCGACACAATGCATGACCTAATGAGGGTTAAGAATGCACCATTGCATATCTTGACAAAAAGAGTCTAGTTAAGGTTAATTACCTTAATAGATCTTGAGGCCAATAACATTGAATTGTACAAACCAAGTTTACACAATTTGTTAGAACACTCTTGATTGGTCTTTCGGAAATGACACATTTATAAATTGCATAGCAATGTAAATTACTTGAGTATTTCGGATGAAACATCCAAGTTATCAAACCGACTCTATTGTGCATTATAAGTACTTATTAAACAAAATATGTCTAACAATTTGAACAAGTAGATTCAATATAACACCATCAACACAAGTGTGAGTTATGATCCGATGTATATTATTAATAAACCACATTCATGTCTACACTAAAAAACATGTCAATTAGATTCGATAATGATACCAATCATAGTTTGAATAATGCATTGATATTTAATCGAAATCTTTCTTGATTCCCACAAACACTCTTTTAAGAGAAAATAGCTAAGATTTTCAAAGGGTGTTTCATGTTTTACAGTGAGACATTTATCTACTTGAACTAATAACACAATGATCGAGTAAGACGACCCAAATCAATAGATTTGATAAGCTCCCAAAGCTTTCAAACCTAAGAGTGTTAATAAACATAACGAGGTATACATGATGTTTATATAACATATATAAACCTAGAGATGTTGATCCTATATGCAATGCACAAATAATGTTGCAACCAAAATGCAAGAAATCTAGCATACATCCTAATTAGGAAAAACTAGATACTAACAAATACCAAGCAAGGCACAAGAGACTAGACATATAAGCAATACTACTACAAATAGCAAGGAACACTTAATAATGTCTACATATAATAATAACACACAAGGAAACATACACAAACAATTAGTTTAACACATAAAACCATTCGTTCATGTTTTGAGTGTTAGATACAACAAAGTATTCATAGCTTGATTTTATTTGAAAATAGTCTTTGACCTATTTAAAATTTAATTAAGTTTAACACTTTGTAAATATATCAATTTTCAAAGATATATCATCAAGAGATGTCCAACTTAATAGAAAAGAGTAAAACACAAGTTTTTACGACAAACCGACGCTCAATACTTTGGACAAAGTATGGAACTTAGAAACCATCCAAATTTTAAATTTTGAATAAAGGTTTGGAAGCATTTTTAATTGAAAGAAAATTCAATTACGTTCGAAATGACGGGTGGCACGACTTCTACGGACTTACGTTGATTTTTTATGATTTTTCAAAGTTTTCAAAAATCTGAGTCAGACTGACTGCGGTTCCTTATTGATAAGGATCTGCGGGGAACAATAAAGAACTGCGGTCAGAGGACAAAAAATGAGTTTTTGGCCAAAATCATTTGGTAACTTTTTGGAAGGACTTAGGACTCTAAAAAATCATTTAGACACATAGAACTCGTATTTTAGAGTTAATTATGACACAAAAGATTTTTATACTTCCAAACATGAAAAGATTTAATTCAAGCTATTATACAAAGTTTATTTAACACCAAAACTTGTACGAATGAAACAACAAAACACATGTCATAAGTAATCACTCTTCATGAACAATTTGATACAAAGATCGTCTCTATTTTTAAAAACCGTTTTCATTTTTAAAACCATTTGTTTTGAAAAACTAGAGCAAGGATCGATCCAAGCTTTAAAGTACAATATACTTCAAAGATCTTGTGTGACCATCGCTATGATACCAATTGTAGAAACTAGAAGGGGGGGTTGAATAGTTTCTAGTTCATTTTCAAAACATTTCGGCTCAATCTACTGCCTGCGGTTCCTTATCTCTGCCCGCGGTTCCTTATTGATAAGGAACCGCCGGTCCAATAACGACCCGCCGACAGTGGACGTAGCAACATTGTTAATTTGAAACCTTAACAATCCTTTGTATCAAATTCCTTATCAATCTTGACTAGATGTGAGATGTGTTTGATTGAGAGATAAATACTACAAGTAAGAAAACACACAAGCACATCAAATCAAGAGTACATCAAGCAATAGTCTAAACACTAAGCACATACGTACTAAGCACAAGCTTTTCCGCAACTAGGATGTTTAGACTAAGTGATGTACACTTGACCATAATCTAAACATGAAGCACACACGTACTTAGCCATAGCTTTTCCGCAACTTAGATGTTTAGATTATGTGATGCACACAAAGACACACAACACAAGTATGCAATTATAAATACATCTACAAAGGTAAAGACATAAATGTAAATGAAAGTACCGACACGATAATTTATAGTGGTTCGGTCACGAAGCTCCTCTTCGCCCTACTCCACTCCTCGAGTACACCTTACTCGAGAGTTACTTCACTAGTCAACATACTCCTTAAGGTGGAGAAACCATACACAACGTCGCTTATCCAATTTCCGACTCTAAGCTAAAAGTCGAGTCCTAATCTTAGGTAGGACCAATCTACACAACGTCGCCCACTTCACCATTTAACGACACAAGGCTAGATGTCGAGTTCTAATCGAAAGCTAGAACCAATCTCCACGACTCTTCACTTTGAAGCTAAGTGAGAACTTCACACAACACAACTACTAATCACTTTAAAGCTAAGTGAGAACTCACAAGACACAACCACATCACTTTATAGTTTAGTGAGAACTACCTAGACACAACCACATAACTTTAGAGTTTAGTGAGAACTACCAAGACACAACCTAATCTACCCACTAGTTATGTTTTATGGCCCAACATAACAAACCTTGTGTTTTATTGCCTAAACACATAAACCATATAGATCTAAGCACACAACACTTAGATCTATAACTGATAGGTGTGAAAACACCCATCCTTTTACCACTTAAATCGGGCTAAAACGAGACCAAAACACGTATTTAATATCATTTGTTTGGAATTATGCGTGGTTTTTGTGTTTATTGTGTTTTCAGAGTCGACCGGATGAATATTAAAGAAAACATGGGATTGCACGGGTTTTATCAAGGAAAAAGACTCAAGACGAAGTCTATTGTCCAAGAGATGTAAAAGATTTGAAGTCATTTTGCCTATTTGAAGATTTATCGAAGAATAGAGCCAAAGATGGAAGATTCATATATGTCGAAGAACTCGAGTCTATTAAATAAAATATTATAGGACGAGTTGGAATTATTCACCGACACTTCTCAAATCCAAGTCGGAAACGTTTATTTAAAAGACGCGTGAAGACTTAAGAAGAAAGAAGAAAAAGAAGCCCAAATCAAAGCCCAATCAAGAACCCATCAACACCATACACACGCCTATATATAAAGCCTTCACCTCACAAAATTTCACACACTTAGTTTGAGACTTAGTTTTTAGTTTTTCATTCCTCTAGTTTTTCTAGAGAGAGAAAGTTCCATACTTTCTCTCACTAAACTTTTTCTTTGTTTTTCATCTTTTAATTCAAAGCTTTCTTGTACTTTTGATTTCATTAATCTTAATCAAGTTTATGCTTTTAAGTTCTTTAAGCTTTTCCTACTTTTCTTGATTTGTCTAATCCTTGATCCGATTGTTGAAACCATTAAGGTTCGGATTTTTGGACGTGTTCTTGACCTTTAGCTTAATCTTTCTTGTCCTTTTTAAGCTCTAGTTTGTGATTAAGCCGTAAGCTTTCCATGCTTATCGGTTGATTGCTTGCCTATGCTTGTTGATTTTCGGATTTCTTCAAAGTTTTAATCATTGAAAAGTTTTGTTTATTAAGTTTTAAAGTTTCTTGTTTTCAAAAGTGGTTAAATTTAAGTGTTTTGAGTCATTTAAGTTTCGAATCACCTAGCTTATTTCCTTTGCTTATTGAGTTTTTATCTTTCCACCAATTTCGGAACTGCATTCATCTCATCGCAATACAAGGGTTTTAACACATTCCGACGGGTCTTCTTTGCTTGGTATCGCAATAACCCATAAGGGGTTTTACTTTGCGATAGGTTGTAAACCCCCCTATTCCGATCTGGGATTGCGATCGCACATTCCGACGGGGTTAAGGTCCCTTGTTTAGTCGAAACTCTGGCCAATTTTTATTTGCAACATTCCGATCTAGATCTTTCCGATAGTTACATTCCGATCGTCTTCACTCCAACTGCATCATTGCGACAGCTTGTATTTTGAATATTCCGATGGTGATAAACATGAACATTCCGATGGTAGTTATGATTACATTCCGATGCCTTTGATTTTCTTATATTCCGATAGAAATAATTTTTGATATTCCGATAGAACAAGTTTTTAAGCATTAATTCAATTAAGTTTTCAAAGTAATTTTCTAATCTTTCCTTTACGTTTTCAAGCACTCAATTTTAAGTTACTCAACGTCATTTACATTTAAGTGTTATTAGTTTAAAAATAGATAAACAAACCAACTCCTTTTTAGTAACCAAGAACAAATCATTCCACTTAAGGCCGAGATCAATTCGAGAGGATATCGAGAGACATAATCTGAACCCGTTGCAAATCAATATATCAAATGGCGCCGCTGCCGGCTCCTCTCGTTAAGATCAAAAGTTTTTTGTGAGAATTTGGATTTTGGGATCCGTTCCCCGTGAACGTTACTTTTTCATAAAAATTTTCAAAATCACTAAAAAAAAATATAAAATTTTCAAAAATCCTAAAAAGTAAAAAACATAAAAACCAAAAATATTTTTGCTTTGTTTGTTCGTTCTTTTGTAGGTGTATGCGCACTCGATCCACGTCTTATCAAGAGCCCGAGCCTCTCGATAACCTAGACATGGCTGGTGTACAAAACAACAATAACATACCACCTCCTAACAACAATAATAACAACAACAACCCGCCTTTCAACAACATGAATAATAACAACAACAATGAGCACCTTCCGGATAATCGCCCAATGATTGAATTGCTGCAAGCTCATGTCGATGGCAATACGGATCCAATTGTTATACCACCAATTGCCGCCAACAATTTTGAGCTAAAATCAGGCTTTATCCAGATGGTCTCAGCTCAACCATTCTTGGGACGAACCATTGATGACCCACACGACCATATCAAGAGATTTCTACAACTCACCAACACGGTCAAGTTCAATGGAGTGCCACAAGAAGTTATAAGGTTACAACTTTTTCCCTTTTCTTTAGAGGGACAAGCCCGGCATTGGCTTGCTAAGGAACCGCCACAGAGTATTCTCTCGTGGACGGATTTGGAAACAAAGTTTATCAACTACTTTTTTCCACCCTCTCGTACTACCGCTTTGCGGAATGAGATTATAAACTTTGAACAAAAGTACGATGAGTCATTCAGTGAATCTTGGGATCGCTTTAAAGATCTTTTAAGAAAATGCCCACAACATGGCTTTACCAAAGTACATCAAATCAATACTTTTTACAATGGTTTAAGCATGAATGACCAAGATTCACTGAATAGTGCTTCGGGGGGTAATCTATTGGCTAAGACTTCCAATGCTGCTTGGGACATCATTGAGAATAAATCTCGTGTGCAAACCAAGAGTGTTAGGACCAATGTTGCTAGTGCTAGCACTAATGACAGCGACAAGCGATTAGACAAAATCACCACGCTTCTTGAATCGCTTGTCACCCACACCGTCAGCAACAACAACAGCAACAACGGCAAAAACGCTCAAGTGAACGCTGTCAGCCAACCTTGTGAGATATGCGGTGGTCCTCACTCTTACACAACTTGTACCGCCACCCAAGATTACCCTGCTGAGAATGTTAATGCAGCATATGGCACCTATACTCAACCTGCTTATCAAGCAAAACCTCAAGGTGACCGCAACCTGCTTAGCTACCGTTCCAACAACTATCTCTCACCACCTGGTTTTAACTCTAACAACCAACACCAACAACAAAACCTCAACCGCCCTCCTCAACAACAACAAACTCGCACACCATACATCCCTCCTCATAAGCAGCAACAACCACGACAACGAAACACCCAAGTTTACCAGCAACCTGCTTATCAACCACCCGCATACACTGCTCCTTCCAACCAAACCCCCGCATCACATCAAGACATTGGAACCTACATGAGGACTAACGATGTGATCGTGGATAATCTCCAACAGGAAGTGCGCAACTTGAAAGCAGATCTGATGAAACAAGGGAATGATCTAAGAGCTGATATGAAGAACACTATGGATAGTCAAACGAATGACTTGAGGAACATGATGGCTAGTTTCTTCAATGGTAATCAACCCTCTTCTTCGGGTACTCTTCCGAGTAATACCGTTGCGAACCCAAGAGGGGAGATGAAAGCAATCACCACTCGCAGTGGTAAAGGTACCAAGGAACCCGAGCTTCCCATACCTCCACCGGTGGTTGTGACTAAGGAGAACGAGTCACCTGCTCCTATTCCTCACCCTTCTCCTTCCCCAATTTCTCCACCTCTTCCTTCTACCCCTCCTCCACCCAAGGATGTGAGTGATCCTATCATCCCAAAGCCTTCCTCTTCTTCCAACATACCTTATCCATCTAGGTTGAGGAAAGAGAAGCTCAAAAGCAAGGACGATATTCAGGTTTCTAACTTTCTTAAAATGTTTAAACAACTAAATTTCAATATCTCCTTCGCTGAGGCTCTCGCTCACATGCCTAAGTACGCGAAAATGTTTAAAGATCTTCTGAGCGACAAGGAAAAGCTCCTCGATCTCGCCAACACCCAACTTAATGAGAACTGCTCTGCAGTGCTCTTAAGGAAATTGCCAATCAAGCTTGGTGATCCGGGTCGTTTCCTTATCCCTTGCAATTTCCCGGGAGTAGAGAATTGCATGGCCCTAGCCGATCTAGGTGCCAGTATTAATCTCATGCCTCTAAGTGTTTGGAAGCAATTATCTCTCCCAGAGCTAGTCCCCACCAAAATGACTTTGGAATTAGCTAACCGTACGGTTGCTTATCCAGTGGGGATAGCCGAAGATGTCATTGTAGGAGTCGACAAATTCACCTTCCCTGCTGATTTTGTTGTCGTCGACTACGAGATGGACCCCCGTGTGCCACTCATTGTTGGTCGTCCATTCTTGAGGACCGGTCGCACTCTCATTGATGTTGAAGCCGGTGAGCTTATCATGAGAGTGGGTGACGATAAAGTAGTCTTCAACATGGGAAAGTTATCTAAACAGCCTTCTTCTTACGAGAATGTTAATTGTATTGACGTTCTTGATGAGGCTTGTGAAGAACACTTCAAGGATGCTTGTAAAAACATTCCTACCTCTCTTCCCAATGTTGAGACCGTTTCCTCTATCGACTCATCACTATCTCTATTTGGAGAAAGTGATTTCCTTTGGAAAGATTTGGAAGCCACCTTGGAAGATGTGAAGCAAGACAATGACGATTCTACTGCCACTTGGGATGACGATCTCAGTTTCATTGCAAACCTCCTCAAAGAAGACAACCCTTCTCCTCCATCTCCCACTATCATTGCTATCGATACTCCGACTTCGAATACGCCTCCCGTCGACAATCCTCCGGATTTAGAACTTAAGGAGTTGCCGCCCCATCTCGAGTATGCGTTCCTTGAAGAAGAGAAGAAGTCGCCAGTCATCATTGCTAAGGATTTGAAGGATGAAGAGAAAACTCGTCTCATCGCTGTGCTTAAAGCTCATAAGAAGGCAATTGCTTGGAAAATTTCCGATATCCGCGGAATTGATCCGAACTTTTGTACTCACAAGATTCTCATGGAAGATGACTTCAAACCCACAATCCAGAACCAAAGAAGGGTTAATCCTAAAATTCATGACGTCATCAAACAAGAGGTTATCAAACTTCTAGATGCCGGATTGATCTACCCTATTTCGGATTCGCCGTGGGTAAGTCCCGTCCATTGTGTGCCCAAGAAGGGCGGAATAACCGTTGTTCCCAATGAACACAACGAGTTGATTCCCACTCGTCTCGTTACTGGGTGGAGAGTTTGTATTGATTATCGCAAGCTCAATGATGCCACGAGAAAAGACCACTTTCCTCTTCCCTTCATGGATCAAATGCTCGAGCGTCTAGCTGGTAATGACTATTACTGCTTCTTAGACGGTTTCTCCGGGTATTTTCAAATTCCCATCGATCCCAAGGACCAAGAAAAGACCACATTCACTTGTCCCTATGGAACATTTGCTTACAAACGCATGCCTTTTGGTTTATGTAATGCTCCTGGGACATTCCAAAGGTGTATGATGGCTATCTTCCATGACATGGTGGAAGACACTATGGAAGTATTCATGGATGATTTCTCGGTCTATGGCGATTCATTCTCTACGTGCCTTGCCAATTTGGAACGTATGCTCAAGCGGTGCGAAGACACTCGCCTAGTTCTTAATTGGGAAAAATGCCATTTTATGGTAAAAGAGGGCATCGTGCTAGGACACAAAATCTCCAAAGCCGGTCTTGAAGTAGACCGTGCTAAAGTCGATGTTATCGATAAGTTGCCTCCACCTTCAACCGTGAAGGGTGTGCGAAGTTTTCTGGGTCATGCGGGCTTCTACCGTCGATTTATCAAAGATTTTTCTCAAATCGCTCGCCCGATGACCCACCTCTTGGAAAAAGATACTCCTTTTATCTTCTCCAAAGAGTGTCTTGAAGCCTTTGACTCGCTTAAGGATAAGCTTACTAAGGCACCCGTCTTGGTCACCCCCAATTGGGAGCTGCCTTTCGAGTTAATGTGCGATGCTAGTGATTTTGCTATTGGAGCGGTTCTTGGACAAAGAGTGAACAAACACTTCCAACCGATCCATTACGCTAGCAAGACAATGACTGGGGCACAATTGCATTATACGACAACCGAAAAAGAGCTTCTAGCTGTTGTCTATGCTTTTGAAAAGTTTCGCCCCTATCTTGTCCTATCTACCACCATTGTGTACACCGATCATTCCGCGCTGAAGTACTTGTTGACAAAGCAAGATTCCAAACCAAGACTTCTTCGCTGGGTTTTGCTGCTCCAGGAATTTAAAATCGAAATCCGCGATAAAAAAGGAGCTGAAAACCTAGCCGCGGATCATCTCAGTAGACTTGAGGATCCTTACCAGGGGGATCATCCGAACAAAGAAATCAACGATTCTTTTCCCCTGGAGACCTTAATGTCTATAAACTCGACTGCTGACGAAACCCCGTGGTTTGCAGACATTGCAAACTACTTGGCGGGTGGAATCCTCGTTGACGGGTTAACATCCCAGCAAAAGAAGAAGTTCTTCAAAGACATAAAGACTTACTTCTGGGATGACCCGTATCTTTTCAAACAATGTGCTGACTTGATTATTCGCCGATGTGTTGATGGACCGGCAGCTTTCGAAATCCTTGATGCTTGCCACAAAGGACCCACTGGTGGTCACTTTGGTCCCAACTACACCGCCAAAAAAGTGTTTGATTCAGGATTTTATTGGCCCTCCATTTATCGTGACGCTCACGATATGGTTAAAAAATGTGATGCTTTCCAGAAACAAGGCACGATCACACATAAAGACGAGATGCCTCAGAATTTCATTCAAGAGTGTGAAATCTTTGATGTTTGGGGTATCGACTTTATGGGGCCATTTCCTTCATCTAAAGGAAACAAATACATCCTTGTTGCCGTTGATTACGTCTCCAAGTGGGTTGAAGCCAAAGCTTTACCTACTAATGATGCAATGGTGGTTTGTAACTTTTTGAAATCGTTGTTCGCTAGATTCGGTGTTCCTCGTGCTATTATCAGTGACCGCGGGACTCATTTTTGCAACGACCAATTTGCAAGAGTCATGGCAAAGTATGGTGTCAATCACCGTCTTTCCACCGCTTATCATCCCCAAACCAATGGGCAAGCCGAGATATCCAATCGTGGATTGAAGCGAATTTTGGAGCGTACTGTGGGAGAGCATCGTGCCGCGTGGGCCGATAAGTTAGATGATGCTCTGTGGGCTTTCCGTACTGCTTACAAGACCCCGATCGGTTGTACACCTTATCGTCTTGTGTACGGGAAAGCATGCCACCTTCCCATCGAGCTGGAGCATAAGGCGCACTGGGCCTTAAAGTGGGCTAACTTCGACATCAACAAAGCCGGTGATCATCGCAAGATTCAACTCAACGAGCTCAATGAACTAAGGAATGAAGCTTATGAGAACTCGCTGATCTACAAAGAGAAGACGAAGATCCTCCATGACGCAAAAATCAAGAACCGAGAGTTCCATGTTGGTGATCAAGTCTTACTTTTCAACTCTCGGTTGAAGATCTTCTCTGGCAAGTTGAAGAGCCGCTGGTCTGGTCCATTCACCGTCGCCAACATCTTTCCGTATGGGACCATTGAGCTTTCTCAGCCAAATGGGCCCAATTTCAAGGTGAATGGCCAGCGTCTAAAGCTGTACTTTGGTGAGGACATCTCTAAGGAGATGATTCCATCCCTCACCACGTTCCCCATGAACTAAATTTGGGTTGAGTCAGGCTCGTGACTCGATTATCAAAAACGAGCGCTCCTCGGGAGGCAGCCCGAGTATCTATCCTTTTACGTTTTAACCTCCTAAGTGTAGGGGGCCTGCATAGGTGTTTGTATTTGTGTGGTGATGTGATTACAGGGATAAGTGCACTCTTGGAAACTTTGAAGAACCGTGCTCCCGTGTTATCCGAAATCCGGTTCTATCTCTCAACTATCGTGATTCAATTTTCTTCATACTCACATTTGAAATTGATCACTTTAGTCGTCTCTTCCTTAACTCGAGTTAACCAACGTGCACAATGTCATAAGTGTAGGGGAAACTTTTCCCACATGCTTAAACATTGAGGACAATGTTTATCTTAAGTGTAGGGGGGACTTCTATCGAAGTTTTAAGTGGACTTTTCCATGAAAATGCCTTCAATTAACCGGAAAATCATCTTTTTCAACATTTTTCAAATTTTTAATTAACTTTGGCCATTTAGTCGTAATTTTTAAAAATTTTTATCGTTGCTTTCATATGTATATATTCCGCAATAAAGTCAAAAATATTAATAAAGTGGTGTAGCTAGTTTAGAAGTCTTTGACATATTAGGCCCGTTGCGTTTATTTTGACTCAACCCGAATAGAATTATCCAAGTTTATTCTAGCTAGTATCCTTAACCATGTAGACCTTAATTGGTTTATTAGGCTAAGTGTCCACGAGTCTCATTACTTGAGATTTTAAACTGTGGAGGACGAGAAATGATAGAGTCAATTATAAGTCGGTATTCTCGCGCAAGCCCACTTGGTGTAATTATTTGCCTATTCTCCCATCACTTGCTAATAATTTATCTGCAATAAGTAAGGTCGTACGATTTGAAAAGTTACTTAGCTTCTAGCCCAAGATCGTTTAAAAGTTGCTCGGTAATGATAAGAGTTCATAGCCAAGGCATAACTTATGAAGCGGGGCGCGAAGATTGGCGAGTCCGAAAAGGCCCTAACAAGGCATGAGGATTCCATTTTATTGCTGAAGATCCAAAGTGATGTGAAAAGCATTATTCCCTAAATCAATATGAAGGATCAAGACTCACGACGAAAAGCAATCAACTCTCATAAAGATCATGGAGAAGTCTATCCGAAAAGACCCTAACAAGGTATGAGGATAAATAGATCCAAGTCCGAAAAGGAGGCGGATCGTTGTATCTCAGAATCCCAATTAGAGATTGAAGAATAATAATGAAGTCGTGGTCAACAAAGTTGGAGTACCCCTTAAAAGTCTCCAAGTGAAGAAACTCTATTACGATGAGAAGACCATTATCTCAAGAACGTCTCTCAAGATATGAAGTATGAAGTACATGCCAAATATCGGCCCGAGAAAGGTCTCAAATCGCGAACCGAGTTATGCCAAGATATGAACTTTTTGATATCCCGAGAAGCAGTTTTAAAAGATTTTGTCCTTTAGCTAACTATTGATCAAATCGTCCTACTTTGCTTTCAGCCCTAATAAACTATCGAAATAAGTCCAAAAATGCATCTTCATGATCATTCTAAGACAAAAATAAAGTATAAGAGATACACCTAGGAATAAGGGAGTTTAAGCATTTAATTAAGCCATGTGTGTGAGTGTTTGAATTACTAACTTATAATAACAATGATCTCGTTTTTAAGCTTAGTTTGGGGAACGTGAAACTTGAGGGTGATAAATCTTCGCAGCACCGAAGCCCTAATGTAAGTCCTCGATCTCTTTCCAAGTTATTACCACATAAGTTATTTTCTATCCTCTTGTTTACATTAAAATTTTAATTTCTTAGTACTGTAAAATTTTTGTTTAAGTAGTATTTTAATAAGGCCAAGGTTAATTGATAATGAGAAAAGTGTAATTATGCTTCGTCACTAAGCATTGCATGAGGGCATGGCAATGGTTAAGTGTAGGGGATTTGATAGGTGTGAAAACACCCATCCTTTTACCACTTAAATCGGGCTAAAACGAGACCAAAACACGTATTTAATATCATTTGTTTGGAATTATGCGTGGTTTTTGTGTTTATTGTGTTTTCAGAGTCGACCGGATGAATATTAAAGAAAACATGGGATTGCACGGGTTTTATCAAGGAAAAAGACTCAAGACGAAGTCTATTGTCCAAGAGATGCAAAAGATTTGAAGTCATTTTGCCTATTTGAAGATTTATCGAAGAATAGAGCCAAAGATGGAAGATTCATATATGTCGAAGAACTCGAGTCTATTAAATAAAATATTATAGGACGAGTTGGAATTATTCACCGACACTTCTCAAATCCAAGTCGGAAACGTTTATTTAAAAGACGCGTGAAGACTTAAGAAGAAAGAAGAAAAAGAAGCCCAAATCAAAGCCCAATCAAGAACCCATCAACACCATACACACGCCTATATATAAAGTCTTCACCTCACAAAATTTCACACACTTAGTTTGAGACTTAGTTTTTAGTTTTTCATTCCTCTAGTTTTTCTAGAGAGAGAAAGTTCCATACTTTCTCTCACTAAACTTTTTCTTTGTTTTTCATCTTTTAATTCAAAGCTTTCTTGTACTTTTGATTTCATTAATCTTAATCAAGTTTATGCTTTTAAGTTCTTTAAGCTTTTCCTACTTTTCTTGATTTGTCTAATCCTTGATCCGATTGTTGAAACCATTAAGGTTCGGATTTTTGGACGTGTTCTTAACCTTTAGCTTAATCTTTCTTGTCCTTTTTAAGCTCTAGTTTGTGATTAAGCCGTAAGCTTTCCATGCTTATCGGTTGATTGCTTGCCTATGCTTGTTGATTTTCGGATTTCTTCAAAGTTTTAATCATTGAAAAGTTTTGTTTATTAAGTTTTAAAGTTTCTTGTTTTCAAAAGTGGTTAAATTTAAGTGTTTTGAGTCATTTAAGTTTCGAATCACCTAGCTTATTTCCTTTGCTTATTGAGTTTTTAGCTTTCCACCAATTTCGGAACTGCATTCATCTCATCGCAATACAAGGGTTTTAACACATTCCGACGGGTCTTCTTTGCTTGGTATCGCAATAACCCATAAGGGGTTTTACTTTGCGATAGGTTGTAAACCCCCCTATTCCGATCTGGGATTGCGATCGCATATTGCGATCGCACATTCCGACGGGGTTAAGGTCCCTTGTTTAGTCGAAACTCTGGCCAATTTTTATTTGCAACATTCCGATCTAGATCTTTCCGATAGTTACATTCCGATCGTCTTCACTCCAACTGCATCATTGCGACAGCTTGTATTTTGAATATTCCGATGGTGATAAACATGAACATTCCGATGGTAGTTATGATTACATTCCGATGCCTTTGATTTTCTTATATTCCGATAGAAATAATTTTTGATATTCCGATAGAACAAGTTTTTAAGCATTAATTCAATTAAGTTTTCAAAGTAATTTTCTAATCTTTCCTTTACGTTTTCAAGCACTCAATTTTAAGTTACTCAACGTCATTTACATTTAAGTGTTATTAGTTTAAAAATAGATAAACAAACCAACTCCTTTTTAGTAACCAAGAACAAATCATTCCACTTAAGGCCGAGATCAATTCGAGAGGATATCGAGAGACATAATCTGAACCCGTTGCAAATCAATATATCAATAACTCTAACACTATATCCAAGTACTAACAAGACTTGGATCTACACAACTAACACCTAATCCAAGGATACCCATCACATGGATATTCTACCCTTACAAACACATCCAAGTGTACCCAACACTTGGATCTTCTACATATACATAGTAGGAAGACAAAAAACATAACTTAGATCTATAGAAGGAAAGATCTTCATCATGTAGTGAACCCAACACATCATGGTAATGATAGTGTTCTTCTCTTTGCACTTGTGAGGATGAGGAGATTGAAGATTGAATCACATCTTAAACAAGATTAATCAAAACTAACTAATCAAGGATCTAAGATGGTTTTTGAAAGAAACTGTGCAAAAAGGGTTGAAAGAAAACCTGGAAATGATCCACTATTTATAGGACAACATTGCAACGGTCAAAAAGACCCGCGGTTCCTTATCTCTACCCGCGGTACCTTATCAATAAGGAACCTCGGGTTCCTTTAAGGAACCTCCGTGTCGAAGTCCGTGCAAATTTGTCCTTTAGTGGGGATATGCCATCTAGGGTAGTTTATACCCTCAAAGGATATTCCTTTGGCATATGGAATATGCCAAATTCAAATTTCCATTTTCTTTTGAATAAAACATTTTCTTAAAAATAAAGTTAATTAAAATCTTTTGTCACATTTGATTAAAATGTGAGTTTTAAGAAAATATTAATCCTTGATCACTTAGTTAGGTTAATGACATGTTTGTACATACCTTGAGTGATTCATGCCGAATGCGGTCTTGGAGGTGTCGAGAGAAGTATACAAATGTATTCTTGAGTGATTACGAGTACCTTAACATTTTACATAATGTATTGCGAATTATACGTTTGTCATCAACAAAACACAAAGAGATTATATCGACAAAGCATCGTAATGTTTGCACTAACAGCTAACAACGCACATGCTTGTAAGCATAGATAATTTTGTACAGATTTTCCCGATGGAATATCAAGCTGAATGTATTCAGGAGCCTGAACATTACTGTACATAATTATGAATCGTAGCATGGTGTGCTGTTCATAGTACATAATTAGGATAAAATTCATCTCGTGTCTATCCGAGGAAATGTGTTAGCAGCTTGGATCTCATCACTAAGCTGAAGGAAAACCTTCGTATACGTGGGAATATGAAAGGCGTCCTTCATGGTCATGAATCATGGATGTATGGTTACAAGAATAAAAGTGACATCGGCAACGTGACAGTTCTCACTGATGCGCCGGTAATGGTAGTGAAATTCTTGTGGCCTGATTAATACATGGCACAGCAAAATGGATATACCCTTGGAGGGTACCTTGAATTTCTTAGAAATGTTCCATAGTTGGACGTGAGTCATGTGTCTTGACTCGTTTCTTGGAACTATAGGCATGACATATGTCTTGGCTGGTGTCTTGACATGTGTCTTCAGGAGGTATACGTGAGACATGTGTCTTGACTGATGTCTTGACATGTGTCTTCAGAAAGTATACGTGAGACATGTGTCTTGACTGATGTCTTGACATGTGTCTCGAGATGTGAAAAAAATATAACCACAATATAAGGTTATTATGCCAGAATTGGCGGATCGGTTGGACTACTAATCCTTGTATTTCTGATCACGTCCGTGGCCAGAGTTTCGGTTGTGATTTCTAGGTTAGTTGCTGTCATAGTAGTGATTACTACCGTCCTGTCTGTCAGTTCCATGATGGTCATTCTCATGACCGTGATTCATGTAACTCTTCAGCTAAGTGGCCGGCTGGTACCGGTTTGCACTCATATGGCTGAAATGACAGCCGAATGACGTGTGACATGTAACTAAGAATTAGGGACAATGATTGATGGGAATCGTCTGATGGTGAAGCATCTTCTCGTCCAATTGCTTTGCTCCGACGCCTTTGTCTTCGTCTTGTAGGATCTCCAGGTTGTGAACAGCATCCACATCTCGTAGCATCTCCGAACGTCAGCAGCATCAACCTTTAGTAACATCTCCAAGTTATGAGCGGCATCAGAATATCAGCAACAGAAAATATGCCTGAGGTGATTCAGAATCGACTAGCGTATACTCGTGAAGTATTGTAAGTGAAATACACATGGATTAAGGTACGTGTAATACACATGAAATACGGTACGTGGAGTACACGTGGAATGCACATGAAATGATCGGTATGTGGTCGATCATTTATCATGATCTAAAGAAAGTATATCAGTTAAACGGTTAGGAAAACCATCATGATAACCTGGCAATGCCAGTATATACCTCATTCTGGTTGCATAGAGAAACGCTAAAGTGTGGTTACACAAAATTCAACGATGCTTTGCCTGACAGCATGATCAATGAAAACCAACCATGACTATCATGAAAGCTGAATTCAATAAAATCCAACAATGTCTTGCGTGAAAGCATAAATAACAAAAGAGGCGTAAAACATAATCAACATGAAGACGGAATTATCATGAAGAAACATGAAACCATCTATCACGAAGGAGTGTATAACATGATCAGCATGAAACTGAAGTTAACCATGACAGTATGAAAACATACTTGACATAAAAACATAATAACTTATGAGGGGACATGAAAAAAATTAATACCAATTTAAATCATGAGAAAAAAAATTATACATGAAAAACAGTGCATGAATGCGTAATGTAGTTTATAAAACCTTTATATGTGTGAGGGAACGCCTATGGGTCGGTTCCAAAACAAAAGACATGGCGAGGGGACGCCTATGGGTCGGTCCCAAAGTTAAAAGTTTCGATAAAAGCACATGCGACTAAATAGGGCCAGTGCTGTACCAACCATTACTTATTCATAATCCCTACAACAATGATACATGAGACATAAATGAATGAAACTCTTTTGTCAAAACTTATCAGAAAATTTTTTTATGTGACTATTTATGAACTATTGGGGTTCATTCCACATAGCCACAGTTCACGAGGGACATTATGCATGAAATAATGACACATAACTAAATATGAATGACGGTTGTCCATCCATATTAGTAAAACAATATCGATGAAAACATCAAGGTTAAAACCTCAAGGTGCTGAAAACATCATGGTTAGAACAACAATGCGCTGAAAACGTCAATACGTAGAATGACAAACGTTGGCTTAGGAAGCTCCTGGTGACTACCCACTAGTCACAGGTCGAGTTTTAGAGCCTACAGGTCGAAGCCCTGGCTCTGATACCATAATTGTAACACCCCATTTTGATAAATGGAATGTCACGCGTAATTATGGCGTGTCATCAAAGCATACAAGGATAAATGTTTAAAACATTACATGACCATAGGGATAACCGGAATCAAACATCGGTTTCCAAACATAAGCCCAAAACATAATAAAGCAAAAGAAATGAATGAAAGACTACACAAGCATAAATATGAAGGCAAAAGGAAAAGAAGTCTCTAGCAGCTTCCATCCTATGCACGTCCTCCAAATGCTCGAGTCCTTCCTAGGGTACCTGCCGTTTTGGGACATGGAAAGGAAAGTAACGGCTGAGCAAAACGCTCAGTGCACGGATATAGACATAGTATAAGTGACTAAAACATAATAAAGACTTAATAGCAGCAGAAATGTATAAGTCCTCGAAAACCTGGAACATGTTCATAAAACTGGTTTTTTTATAGTTTGAAAAGCCTTATGTTTATCTTATGAAAACTGTTTAACATATTTTACCATTAGCCAATATAGGTCATGAAAATCCACCGTGCATGAATACTTGGAGGGGTGACCTCATCATGCAAATTAGAGGGGCTGCCTTTAATTTAATATACTGGTTTTTGGGTAGGAGGGATCAGCTCCTTGTGAAGGATGCAAGGCACACACCACATTCACCATGAAATCCTGACTGAAAACATGTAACTAGGATGCACCCATACGCCCCACATGATAAATATAAATAAATGACCAAAAGCTGAAGGGACGCCACGAGCAATCACTCCGCCGTGGTGAAGTCATAACATCAGTGCCTCTAATGTTGTGGTTATGGTACCTCCATAACTAGGTGAAATTGGTCATGCATGTATATGGTTATAGGTAATCTTAATTAAACATAAGCAATCAAACTCATAACTTATACTACGGGAAAACAGTTGGCTGCATACGGGGAATCCTAATAAGGAAAGAATGTCCATACTGAAAGGACGGGAATCCGTACCTTATGTCCAGTGAACGAAGAAGATGAACTGCGAGGAATCCTACTTCCGAATCACTAGTGCTACATAAATACGTACATGAATAAGTATCTGCTTACTAAATACGTAGCTGGTTTTATATCATGTCTTAGCTTATTTTATGTGTTCTTACCATGTTTTACTGTTTTAAAGCCTTAAACTGTGTTTTATCTTATATTCTGTTAAATCTGATTAAGTATTTATGGTATTTCATGTGTTATTATACTTACTGTGTAATAATAAGTAACTTTACAAAAATAGCAGGTTTCCTAAAATATAAAGTTTCCAAAAATAGAAAGTTTCCAAAAATAGAAAGTTTCCAAAAATAGAAAGTTACCAAAAATAGAAAGTTTCTAAAAATAGAAAGTTTCCAAAAATAGAAAGTTTAAATAAAAAGTTTCCAAAAATAGAAAGTTACCAAAAATAGATTTACTGCCAAAAATAGATAAGTTTCTAAAAATAGAAAGTTTCCATAAATAGATTTGCTGCCTTAATTAAATAAGTTTCCATAAATAGATTAGCTGCCTTAAATAAATTAGTTTCTAAAAATAGCTGTTTTCCATAAATAGATTAGCTGCCTTATTTAATTAAGTTTCTAAAAAATAGCTGGTTTCCATAAATAGATTAGCTGCCTTATTTAATTAAGTTTCTAAATATAGAAAGTTTCCATAATTAGAAATAAGCTGGTTAAATAAGCTAAGTATATAAGCCTAAGTGTTTTTCATGATTATTTTCTAAGTCATATGATATAATGTATAGTTTAATAATTATTTCATGTAATTTAATTAAACTATAGGTTATAATATTTAATTAAAGTATAACATGTTTTTAATTAAATAAGTTAAATAATTAGGTTAAAATATGTATTATTATATATTAATAATATAACCTAAGTCATGTTAATTAATTAATTATATCCATGCTTTTAAAATAATTAATTAATTATAAGTCTTAAATATATAAATACTTAGGTTAAAATAATTTCATGATCATTAATAATTAAATAACCTAAGTCATGTTATTAAATTAATCACATCATTTTATTAATTTAATTTTAACATAAGTTCATAAACATAAAAAAAAACTAACATACACCATGAACCGGATCTAGGCTAAAAACATGAACCGGACATGAATCGACACCGTACCCCGAACCAACTCGGGGTACCCCGTGTTTCCCCTTGCTGCCGTGGGAACCACACGCACCAACCAAGACCATATGGTCTTGGTGGTGGTCGGCTTGGCAAACCAAAACCCCTTCGGGTTCGGTTGCAGCCTGCGGCCAAAACAAACACCCCTTAAAAACAACCCTTTGATTTAATTTAACCCCAAAACATGTTAGATCTATGATTAATTATTATGTTTTTATAAAAACATCACATGTTCATAATTAATAAAAAGATTAAATTAAAAGAAAATGTTTAAAAAGATTTACCGAATACGTGGAACCAAAGAACGAAGAACAAACACAAACACCAACAAGAATTCCAAGATCCAAGATCAACAAACACTCCCTTTTTGTGTTTTGATGGTGGCGGCACAAAGGAGAAGGAGAGGAGGGTTTTTAGGTTTTTGCTAAAAATCTTCTATAAGTTGTAAATGAGTAGTGAAAATCCCTTAAACCCCTTTTAGTAAAATTTGATGGGCTAAGCCCATCCTCCCTCCCTATTTTGTGGTAATGGGGCCCACAAGGGGTAACCCGAGTGTTTTTTCGTGTCTAAAATATTGGTGTGTTCTCGTGTTCGTGTTTTACGTGTTTTAATTAGTTATCGATCGTTACTTAATATATTTATTCGTGTTCGTAATAAATATATATACGTAACTAATATTAGCCCGTGATTTAATTACGTTCATGATTTCATGATCGCATGTTCGTGATTAATTATTATTAAATAATTATTACGTGCTCGTGCGTAGTAAATACTTATCGTGTTCTAACACGTACGTAATACGTGAAATCCAAACACGTAATCGTAATCATGCTATATTAGGAAAGTTTAAATCTAGTACGTACGATCTTAAGGGTACTATTCATGGTAAAAGCATGCGAGTTTTACATCCTACCAATGAAGAACCTATAAAGATGTATTGTGACAATTCAAGTGCAATCATCATAGCTAACGAACCGGGAGTTCCGAGAGGCGCCAGACACTATCAAAGGAGATATCACTATGTTCGAGAATGTATCGAATTGGGTGAAATTGATCTAGTTAAAGTTCATACAGATAATAATCTAGCAGATCCTTTTACGAAGGCTTTACCTGGTAAAAAGCTTACTCAACATGCTAGGAGCATGGGACTTCGTCCTGCTAGTAGTTTCATGTAATCTGTTTTAGTATTTGGATAAAGGATATTGTTAAACAATATTTATTTTATGAATTGAAGTATTGGATATATTCGTTTTCTTTAATATTTATTGGTCCTATTTTTGCATGTTTAAATCCTTGAATAATATGTTATTCTAAATTGTCTATGTCGATTAATTATATGAGAATATACTTAAATTAAGACATATATGAAAGATGGTAATATTCGTAGAATATGTAAGAACGGTTCACCAACTCATACGATATCCAAAAGTTGTATATTGGACATCTCCTACTAACAAGTCAATCACTTTATGGATCGGCGTCTTTAAGTGAAACTTGTAAATGATTTACATTACTAAATCCTTTGACTTGAGATGCAAGCAGGTCTTATATATGTGGATGGAACTTTTTGCTATAGTTCTAACGCTATCCTGAATAAGGTAGTAATAAAGACTATAATCATTTGTATCTTGAAGCATGTAAGAGGCACGTGTAGTCAAGATAGAATTTGTTCATTCAACTAGGATTGAAGAATAATGCTACTGGGCCCCTCGTTAATTAATTAGATGTTTGTATGGCCATACCCAATGGTAATCTAGATTTGTCTCGATTAGATTGGTAATCTATATTAATTATGTAATGCGAGAAACAGAATAGTTAAAATGGAATGACATTGATCCATATCCATTATTAACATGGCATTTGAGAAACAAAGGGATTGTAAATGTTTAAGTCATTGAAATGTACTTTATGGAATACTACACTCGAGAGGTTCCGGGAGCATTGGCGTGTTGCTAGACGCTAACCAATGTTATTATTTTATTATCACATGTCCAAGTGGGAGCTATTGGATTATGTACACGTAATAATAATATGTCTGGTAGTCGACTCGAGCCTAAGGAGACGCACGCGTTAATACGTAAAACAATTATACGTTAATATATTAGGCGTAATATATTAATTAGTCATAAGCTATGAGGAACGTTAATTAATTAGTTAGTTAACGAGATTTTACAAATGATAGTTAAATGTCAACTATAAGAATTAATTAATATATATAAAACAAATAAAAGGCAATTTGTATAAAAGGCAAATTGCATTTGTTTTCCTAATTGTATTAGGCCATTGACATGTATGCATGGATATATATTAAATTGACTTTAGCATATATTAGGTTGGTATCCTAATTGGATTTGCAAACAACCTTGCATGTGTATATATACAATGACTTTGTCATTAATAGATTAACTAATTCTCCAACGATTAAAAAACCAAAAGCAAATAACGATTCTATACTTTAGTTTTATGCGATTATAATTGTTTGGGTTTTGTATATATTTGATTTGAGAAATCAAATATAATTAGCTTTATCACTATTGGTACTAGCATACTTAATTGTTTGCTATAATGTATTGTGTGCGTATTCTTAGAGAGATCATACTTTGATCTTTATTGGTGGTTCGATAAAGGTGGTTTAATCTATCGCTAAAAGGTATGCGTTTCTTTATCGTTTATGTTAATTACTTGTCTATACGTGATCCTATATTCCGCTGCGTACTCGTGATTATTAATGTGTTAATATGATAAAAGGTTTTTATAAATTCCAACAATTCACTCACCATAATTAGAAGATAACAATTAATCTAATTCTGGTACTTATCCTTTCCTTGGGGCCGAAGCATCAGTGACAGCCCATTAGGGTTTCACTGCCTATATAAGGAACCCCTAAGGGTTCCACAAATGTATTACATTCTTCACACTCTCAACTCATCCGATTCCATAACCCTAACCGATTACTTACTCTCACGCCGGAGTCTAATCGTGAGATACATTCCCACGGTAAGCCTAACGCGTGTTGTTTTAGTGTGCAGGATCCCAACCAGATATTTCACTTGGTGCAGGAGCCGGAGTCCAGCCAACCCGAATTAAGCCTAACTCGGGTCTAGCAAGGATCACCCAACTTTTGTATCAACATGTTTAGTTGGAGCAATTTGTGTTTTCCATTTTCCAAAACTGGAAAGGAAAAAAAAGGAGAAATGAATTTTATATGTTTAAAGGAAAACTTAGAAAACAAAAAAAAAGAAATTTTTTTGTTTTGTGTGCAAAAGGGTAAAACGTGAATTTCGCATTTTTTAGAAAACGATGATTTGAACGCGTTTTCTGGTTTTCTTGTTTTCTAGAAAACATTTTGTGGAAAACATGATGTTTTCCATCCAACTAAACGCATTCTATTATTAGATTATTGTTTATTTGAACCAGGGCTGAGCGGTGGACTTAGACCGGATCAAAGATCGAATTGGTTTTGGGACTAGACCGAAATGGTCCGGTCCGGTCCGGGTCGGTCCGGTCTTCGATCCGGTCCGGTTCAATAACGCAAAATAATTGAATTTCTGGAGAGACGAACCAGACCGAATACCGAAATGATCTAAAATCACGGATCGAGTACCGAACCGAATTTGCTCGGTCCGATCCGGTCAGGTTCAATTTTCCGATCCGATCCAGTCCGACGGTCCAAATGCTCACCCTTAATTTGAACATACTCCGTATAATTCTGGCGTTTAAAAACAAACCTTTGAGTTCGAGTCAAGTTTTTTTCATATTTAATAAACAGATGAGCGGATGAGGTTTTTTGTTGTTGTGTAGATTGCATAACCAAAATATCTCTCCATCACATCTACGAATCCTATCTTCAACCATCTTCAAAATGTTTTTGTAAGCCCTTCAAACTATTTTATTAATCCCAAACTTCTTTTTAGTCAGGTATAAATGTTTTCTAATGATTAGTTAGACGATCAGATAAGCAAAAGTTAAATAGATTATAACCTTGGCTTCCTTTTTTCTTATTAAGAAATTAACATTTGCATATATACTAAACTGCACAACCAGATCCTGAATACAATCTTAAAACCATTAGTATATAGTAAGTTCATTTATTTAGAAGTATAATAAGCACACTTAAAGAGCATACAATTGCAAATCTCTCTAATACAATATGGTGAGTTACATTCACCTACACAAACACCAATTACTTCACTAATTAACTGAGCAGGAAAAAGAAGGTAAGGCACATATCCATACATTCGAAAAAGCATAGTCACACATTTTTACTTAGATATGGAAGCTACGATTTAAGCTTTTGCTTGAGTAGTACGCGTTCCCTCGATTTAAATCCCATCACCGGAGTTATATGCGTCATCAGGCGCCACATCATCCCCCAATTTTGGCTTATCAGTACCTTGTTCAGGATGGATTATTTGGGTTTCATCAGCACTTTCATCAGTAAGAGCTCGGGCGGTCGCAGCTCTCATTGCTAAGGCACGGATATCATCAGGAGTGGGACATTCAGGAACCGAACTAGGCAAAACCGAGTCAGGAAAGTTAAGTACCGCATAAGTGCCTTTAAGTGCCAATGCAGCAACATCATAAGCAGCAGCAGCCATCGAGGGTGTAGGATATGTGCCTAGCCATATACGAGTACGCCCCCTCGATTTAAATCCCATCACCGGATTTATATGCGTCATCCGGCGCCACATCATCACCGGAGCCCCTACTCTGGCACAACCTTTGTCACTATCTATGTACAGTCTTCACTTCCACCAAAACCCTACGAGGCCACCCACGGAAGCCAAACCAACGCCCTACCCGGACGTCACACGAAGTCGCCCTACGTCGTGGCCACCCATCGCCGTCATACTCCATCGTCACCTACCGTCGGATCTAGAAATTTTAAATTATAATAGTTCGATGTTAATAGATATAGAGGTTTAGGATGATGATACAGTTGGTTTTGATTTACAGGTTATCTTGTTGCTTAGATATGAACGTGAATAAAGATCGTGATTTAATTTAGATTCTACCACACTTAACCTGCATATTGAGTCTATTGTTGATTGGATATAAGTAATAAGTATTATTTTGTTATTAATATATCATGGCTTATTAACGTGATAAAAAATTTCTTAATGCATTGAATTAAAATATTGTGTCAACTGTATGTATCATTATCTTTAAAGAATGATTACTGTTTTAATTATACATTTATATTAATTGTTGTCATCCACGTAAAAGAGCTGTAAATGTGTTATCGTTGTGGTCACCGTTGTACTCTTCTTGGAGTAATATCTTTGTCATCAAGAATTATTTGAATATGATCTGCAGAAAGAAGTCATAAAAAATGAGTTTTCAGAGAGAGAAGCAGAAATAAAAGACTAAAAAGCAGAAAGTATGATGAATGTGGCAATGAGGTAATTATGTAAAAAAACATGGGTAATACGGTCATTTTACGATAATATTGGTATAGTCGGAACAGATTTGACAGTTCGTTGTTAAAGTTACGAGATAAAAAAGTAAGTGTTTAAAGTCGATACATTTATGAAAGTAAGTTGATATTTTTTAACTTTTACCCTATTCTACAACACAAACTTTAACCGAAGAGAAAGTAAAAGAAGGAAAAATGTTTAGTATCATATTATTCTTTAAGCTTAATAGGCTTATTTGAACATACTTCTAATTTGAAAAAATGTTTAATTTAGTCTCATATTATTATTGTTTATGATTAATAAGCTTATTTGAACATATTTCGTATAATTGTGGCGTTTAAAGACAAACTTTTGAGTACGAATCAAGTTTTTTTTCCTATTTAAGGCTAAAGGGAGTGGCACCTCAAAATTCCACCGCCATCTTAGTTTTTTTTACAACTCACAAAAACTCATCTCACCCTCACCAAACTTTATATAAAATATATACCTCACTAAATACCCTAATACACTCATGTTTTATTAAAAAAAAAAGTTAGTACACAAATCGAGCGGTGAGGAAGTGACCACTAGTGCGCTTTAAAAATAAAACTTACGCGTGACTTGTTGTGAGATTTATAGAATGGCTTATGCCACATAGGAGTCATATTATATACTCATTTCCTTCAGCCTAATCAACATATGAGCGGATGACAAACTTTTGAGCGAGTCAAGTTTTTTTTCATATTTAATAAAAAGATGAGCTGATGTTTTTGTTGTTATGTAGACTGTAAAAAGGAATGACAAGTCTTAGATTTAGATGCACGTAGCATTACCAAAATATCTCCATCACATCTACGAATCCTATCTTCAACCATCTTCAAAATGTTTTTGTAAACTAGTTTATCAATCCAAAACTTGTTTTTACATGTTGCTAGCTAATGTCAAGTATAAATATGTTTTTAATGATTTAGTTAGACCATGAGAGAAGCAAAAACCATATTGGATTCCTTTTTTCTTTATAGGAAGATGCAAAAATTCCTTAAACTAAACATTGATTTTTAAAACTGCACATTCTTAAAACCATGAATTGCAAAAGTGAACTTATAAGTTGATTTTCTTTTCGGAGACTGCATTTCCCTAGCACTTCAATTTTTTTCGTTTCACATGCTGTTAAAAAAAATAAAATTATTTTCGTTTCACACAAGTACAATAATATGTTCCATTTATTTAGAAGTAGTATAAGCACACTTAAAGAACATTCATTTGAAAGTCTCTAATACAATATGGTGAGTTACATTCACCTACACAAACACCAATTACTTCACTAATTAACTGAGCAGGAAAAAGAAGGTACGTAAGGCACATATCCATACATTCGAAAAAGCATAGTCACACATTTTTACTTAGATATGGAAGCTACGATTTAAGCTTTTGCTTGAGTAGTACGCGTTCCCTCGATTTAAATCCCATCACCGGAGTTATATGCGTCATCAGGCGCCACATCATCCCCCAATTTTGGCTTATCAGTACCTTGTTCAGGAGGGATTATTTGGGTTTCATCAGCACTTTCATCAGTAAGAGCTCGGGCGGTCGCAGCTCTCATTGCTAAGGCACGGATATCATCAGGAGTGGGACATTCAGGAACCGAACTAGGCAAAACCGAGTCAGGAAAGTTAAGTACCGCATAAGTGCCTTTAAGTGCCAATGCAGCCACATCATAAGCCGCAGCAGCCATCGAGGGTGTAGGATATGTGCCTAGCCATATACGAGTTGGTTTGTTTGGTTCACGAATTTCGGACACCCATTTGCCTGCTCGGCATCGGATGCCATAGTATGGCGGCTGTCGCGGGGATGAGGTGCCCGCGGTTGTCGGGGAAGGATTGTTGTTATTGTTGCTGTTGTTGTTGTCGTCATCATCTTGTGGTGGCCGAAAAGGATTGGAGTTGCGAACTCGATGGTTAGCCATAGAATTGTATAAATAAATTTGTGACCAGTTATAGAAAAGAATAGATTCTTCTGTCGGTGGTCCAAAAATGTTAATGACCGTGGCAAGTTCGCGGATGCGCTTTTTAATAAAAAGAGACAAAGGTTCCCCGGGATTTATTTAGGTACACTTGGATGGTCTGTCGGTGGTAGTGTGTGGTACTGCTAACATGTTGTATATAGTTTTTTATTGACAAATACAAATATATACTAAACGTGGAGAAAAAACTGTGATACTTTTTGGTGGATCTTGATGTATTGATGTAACATGAGAGCCAATTAGTAATAGGGATTAATTTACATATTTAAAAATTTTGATTCAGATATTTTATTTTTTATATTATATTACTAGTTTTAATATTCGTGTACATATTAGATTTCAAAATAAATAAAAAATTAAATAATAATTTCGTTCTTGCTATTTATTTATTTATTATTATATATGTTTTTTTAATAACAATTAATGTTTATACATTTGGTTATGTTTTTTTTATTATGTACCGTGTAAGTTAATATAAACTCAGTTTAATTTTTATTTTTCGAATTTCATATTTTTTTTACTTTTGATATTTTTATTTTAAATAATTATATTTTAATTATTAATAAACAAACCATTTACATTACCTTTACACATACATAAATTTATAAATTCATGATTTTGTAATATTTAATATTATTTTATAAAATAATATTAAATTTTTAATACTTAATTAACTACAATCAAGGCTTATGGACCCGAGTTTTATATGATTCTGTCTTTTCATTTTCATCACAACCAATGTCTGAGTTTTGCATTCACTTTGATAGGGGTGAGCATAAAACCGAATAACCGAACCAAAAACCGAAAAACCGAAAAAAACCACACCAAAAAAACCGTCCCATTTCAAAAACCGATGGGATGGTTTTCATATTTTTGAAAACCGAATGTTTAGGGCGGTTTTTGGTTGCATGTATAAAACCGAACCGAAAAACCACCCCGCCCCACTTAGGTCTTCAAAATTAATATATTTTTTTATATCTTTAGATACTTTTACTTGTGATATTTCTAATATATTTAGTTGTTTTCTTTTAGTTTAAATATACACGTTTGTAAAACATATTAAAGTAATAGATCATATTTTTTTCACCTAAACTTTGTTAGATTTGTGATTCCTATATACGAGTTTTCATTATGATTTTTAGTTTTTTATAATTTGATGGTAGCTAAAGTTGCTATTATTGTAGTGTATATAATTGATTGAAACTATTTTTTTTTGTTGCAACTTGCAATTATGATTAGTTTAATTTGTGTCGAAAGTGATCGACTATTAATATGGTTTTTGTAAATAGAAAACGACCCAATGCGTAAAATGAAAGGAGAAAAAAACCAAAATAAAAACCGAAACCGAACCGCTACAATGAAAAAAGCCGAAAAACCGAAACCAAAAAACCGAATTCAAATGGTTTGCAATATGAAAAAACCGAAGTTTGCGGTTTGGTTTTTGGTTTTAGCATAAAACCGCCCCAAACCGCCCCATGCTCACCCCTACACTTTGATATTAATATTCATGTTAATAATAATTTACGTAGATAACATTCTTTGACTTTAGTAAGTGTCAAAGTAGATAGAAACGATAATTTGTGTTTTTATTTGACTACTTATAATCATGTGATTTGTTGATTTTTTTAATAAAACATATATGTTGTATTTTTAAAATATAAAGTATAAAAGATATAAAGTTTTAGGGTACTTTATTTATTTTATAAAGTTACTAAAAATATATAAAGTTATAAGTTTACATTTAAGTCCATCTAATGTATTTAAAACTCAATCATTAAAGTTTTATTAATCCTTTTCTTTTTTTTTTAATTTTTTATTTTCACAAATTTAACACGTATATTTCTGTATGTTTTCATCAAATTTCTCCACCAAAATTTTTAATTTTGACTAAATTGAATTCAATTTTAACTTTTTTAAGCCAATCATATCGCTCGATTTTGCTTATATGTCAAAATCAAGAAATTTAATTAGTCCAATTATTTTTTTCTACAACCTTCATTTTCACTAAAATTGTTAAATAATATAATTCTTTTATTATATAAATATAAAAGATTGTATTAAAGTTTATATTGTGTTTTGGGAGACTTTATTAAGACACCTTTTCTATCATTTGTATCTTTAAATTTTCGTGTTTTTTATATTATTTTTATAATTTTTATAACTTTGGTTTGGTTATAAAACTTAGTGAAACAAAAAATACGATATCAAAAAATAAAATTTAATACGTTAAAACTGTTAACCTGATAAAAAATACGGAATATAAACTGATAAAAACCAATGTTCTCAAACCCGGATCGACCGGATTTCGACCGAAAAAGGGTTATTTTGACTCGGGTTTCATATTTTCGAAACCCAGCTAGACCTGCGGTGTTTAGGGTGACATGGGTCAACCCGGTTCTCGACACCCGGTCGGGTTTCGATTTTTTCGGGTATTCTAAAAAACATATGTAAATTTTACGTATTTGCGACGAAAATTTATTTTTACATATTATATTGGTTGGTAAACAACTTAGGCATTCAGTATACGGAAGTTTTTATGGGTATATAACTTTTGTTATTTATTAAAAATAAGAAAAAAAATTATTTTTTTCTAGAAAACCGGGTCGACCGGGGTTGATCCAGTGACTCGATCGGATTGATTTAAAAACTGGGTTTTAAAACATTGATAAAAAAACATATGATAGACAGTGAAAGAGGGTACAACAAAAATCTTTTGAGTCGTGATTTACACACTCCACATATTTATTTGCACACTCAAATTATGTGTATTTTGATATTTATACCCCTACATAATTTAATGGTATATACAAATAGTAAGGGTATAATAGTCATAACATACATATTTTAGAGTATGTCAATAAATTCATGGAGTATGCAAATCATCCCTTGAATCTTTTGTACTTAATTTGTGGGTTTGATAATAGGACCTTTGTGTTTTATGTATTTGTACTTTGACTGTTCATATTATAATGTTGAGTGTGCAAATGACTTCTTATTAATAATAATCCACAATTCATTATCAATAGCCAAAGGAACGGTTGGCTGGTGGCTTGCGTCACAGCGTTTCGGCCCTCCCAATTTTCTGACGCACTATTCTATATTTGGTGCCAGAAATGTAGCACCATATTTGCTTGCGCAGAAATGTTGTGTTATAGAATTTTTTTTAACTAACTCCCTAATAAAGCATTTTAAGAGGTTATTAAAATAATACTTGAAATTTTAAGTTACATCTATTAATGCATTATGTACAACCAATACAAGCTTAGAAAACTAAAATAAAAAAATTTAACACCTCATTAATACAAACCAAATTTAACACTCACATCAAGACTAATTAAAACTAGTTAATACCACATCCGTCCCAAAATAAGTGTTCACATTTGAATTTTGGAGTCTTTTTTCGCAACTTTGACCATAATTATTTTTGTGCGTGTTATATAATATTTTATGCAAAATATATGATTGGATAGAGTTTTAAATGTATGTTCCGTAGATATAATTTTTATCAAGTATCATATAACACAAACAAAGATATTCACGGTCAAAGTTCACGAAAAAAGACTTTGAAAGTCAAATATGGATACTTATTTTGGGACGAAGGTTAATATACAATTAAAAATAAAAATAATTGATACTACTTAACAATATATAAATAAAACACCCCGTTATTTAAAAGTGTAAATATATATACACATTGTACAACAGCTAAAAGCATATATTTACAAAAATATACATATATTGTCTACTTAGAATGATAGTATAAATATATATACACATTGAGACAGACTTAAGTAATGTGAGACGACCACCAATATAAAGGGTTTTAATCTTCCACTTAGATAATCGAGTCTTCAACTTACGGATAATATCATCCCACGCATTAATTTTCGCCATATTACCACCAACCATGACCCCAAGGTATTTGAAAGGAGTCGACATAGTAGAACAGCCAAGGGTCGTAGCAGCAGCCGAAACCACGTCCAAAGATTTCCCAACACCAAGTAGATTACTTTTCTGAACATTAATCCTTAACCCAGATGTCAAGGAAAAACATTGTAAAGCATGCATAATATTAGAGAGACGACCATCCGACCATTCGCCTACAAAAACAGCGTCATCTGCGTAGAAAAGATGTGAAACCATGGCTGAATCATTAATATTGATACCCTTGAAAAGACCCGCGTTTACAACTATGGAAAAGGAGATATGAAGAGATTCCATAACAAGTAAAAATAAATAAGGAGCCAAGGGATCGCCTTGTTTTAACCCTTGATGGAATTGAAACTCTGAAGTTGGACTGCCGTTAACCAGAATAGAAGCCTTACCCGACACCAGAATCCCAGAAATCCATGACCTCCACTTAGATCCGAACCCAAAAGAACAAAGAATATCGTCCAAAAAATCCCATCGAACAGAGTCATAAGCTTTAGCGAAGTCCACTTTAAAAATCATAGCACTTTTCTTCTTGCGTTTACACCAAGCCAGAAGCTCATGAATTATAAACGGCCCATCAAGAATTTTCCTGTTTGGAAGGAAAGCCGATTGTACTTCCGAAATCAGATAACTAAGGACCGCTGAAAGACGAGTAGCTAGGATTTTGGTGACAACCTTATATACGCTCCCAATCAGACTAATAGGCCTGTAATCACTAACAAATTCAGGATCAGGAGATTTCGAAATAAGAGCAATGAAGGACGAATTACAACCTTTTGCGAATGAACAATGATAAAAAAAACCAGTGAACAGCAAGAATGAAATCAGGCCCAATAGTATCCCATTATTTACGGAAAAACTCGAATGTAAATCCATCAGGTCCGGGAGACTTATTCTCTCCACAAGCCCAAACAGCACTACGAATCTCAGAAGAAGAGATAGGAAGTTCTAACAAGTCTTCTTGATCAATAGATAACCGATTAGGAAAAATAAAATCAATCTTGCTGCGATTAGAAGACGGAGATTGAAATCTGTTGGCAAAATGTGACCAAAATTCATATTTAACCTTATAAGGATCATCTTCCCAATTACCATCCACCATGACCCCTTTTACAGCCAAGTGAGAGCGTCGCCTATTGATAATCCCATGAAAAAACTTGGAGTTTCGTCACCCTCTATCGCCCATTGAAGCTTAGCTTTCTGAATGAGATCATAAGACTTCATTGAATTGAAGTCATTCAACTGTTTCATCAAATTCAAACGAGAAAGTAGAATTTCATCATTAACATTACCTTGGTCAAGTTGGATGTCAATGTCCTTCAACTTAATCTTAATCACATCACTCTGCCCATTTTGATCTCTTCTAAAATCATTAATCCAATCCCGAATGACAATTTTTAGCGCTTGCAATTTCTTCTTAAACCGAATCATATCATTACTATCCGAAAAATCAAACGACGCCCACATATCAGAAACCATAACATCAAAACCCTGCATATTAGTCCAGGAATTATAAAACCTGAAAGGAGATGGTCCATAATCAACGAACTTTTCACGTAAAAGAATGGGTCGATGGTCCGATAAATGCTTGTCTAAACAAATAGCAGAAATATGAGGAAACATGGATAAAAAACCGCCTGACACAAGGAACCGGTCAAGCTTACTCATTTTACTAGCCGAAGCATGAGAACAAGTAAAAGAGTAGCCTTCCAACTGAATCTCAGTCAACCCCGTATTAGATATGAGATCATTAAATTCAGCCGAACTATGACAATTAAACACCGACCCCAAACGTTCATTCGCATGTCTAACTTCATTGAAATCACCCAACAGAAGACATTCTCCTTGAAACCTAGATATGACAGAAGACAAGTACTCCCATAGAACCCATCTCGCAGTCCTCGATTGTGGAGCATAGATTGAGATTATGAGAATCTTATTAGAAGAAGAAACCCACATACCAAATAGAGCCACAAAATTATCTGAAACAATATGGTATTCTTTTGTAAACACATTTGAATCCCATATACATAATATACCACCAGAATTACCAATAGAATCACTGCTTTTGAAATCGAAAATAGAATTACCCCAAAGAAACTTGGCATCCATAGTAGATATTTAGCACCCCCAAATTTACACGCAGCGGAATACATCTTTGGGTGCTAAACAATGATACAACAACACATAATTTATAAAGAACGAATCGAAAAGAGACGTTTTAGATTTATCGTTCCTAAAACATTTGTCAGAGTAGCGTAGTCACAAGTAATCGTTACCAAAAGATAAGTTAAAACAACATATTGGTTTGTTTTAAAAATGGAACGATAAATAAATCAAAGAGTTTGAACAACAAAAGCAGTGCACAACTTCATTCCCCGTGACCTCCAAGCTTCCACTTTTTGATTACCTGAAATACGTGTGAGTAAAACAATCAGCAAAAATGCCGAGTGAATCTATAGGTTTATGAAATCAATTTGAACACAAGCAAAGATTATAAGTTTGTGGCATGCTTATAAGCATCAAATAATAATTTGCATCAACAATGATAATTGTATATAGCATAAATTGCAATAAGCTCATGGAACCGAGCCCTTAGACACTCCCATATCAGTCTAATAAGACGAGAGATTTATTAATTGTCGGTTACCTCCAGATTATTGGTACATTGCCGTATACCTGACTTCTCAATACAATATGTTCAAACAGTGTGGAGGTCGGGCCTAAGCTTCTATGACAAGTCCACAAAAACTGAACCGGGGCGGCTTCCCCCATAGATCTATTAATTGTACTAGCGGTTAACCCATCATAGGTTAATTAACGGTCCATAATTGAGGTTTTAACAAAGGCAATCACTTAATGCAATTTAAAGGCAACCACGGGTCCATTCATAGAGGGACAAAGCATACCATAAAAATCTTGTGTTCTAAGTTTATAAAACATGTATTCCCCCTCGCGGGTTTAAAATCAATTAATAACTAGTATAAAGCGAGGCTATAGACTCACGTTGATAATGAAAGGTGGATTATCGGCTACGGGCGTGCTTCGGTCACGGAAACCTATATAAATAATAATCGGTCTTAGAATCTTGTCTAATGACTTTTATCAAAATAACAATATACATATGATGATTTTGTACATATGATGATGATCAAGTGGGTTTATATATCCTTGTTTACTCATTTTAGTGTTTACGTATTTGTAACTTTTTACTAGTTTACTAGTTTTACCTACTTACCTATTTTAAGTCCAATAAGCTTAGTATAAGTTCTTTAACTTGTTTTAATCCATTTTATACCTATATTATCAGTATCTATACTTTCCATGTTGGGCCCAAATGGGTTAAGCCCAATAAGTCCTTTTTTATAAGTGTTTAACTTATTTAGTCCAATTATTAGTCCAATATGCTTAGTTAGCTCGTTAATGTCCGTATGTCCTATAGTTCGGGTTTTATCGGTTTTTACTTGTATTAGTTACTTATATATCAGTATATGACTTTTAAAAACTTTACATTAGACGTGTTTGATCGTCTAAGTTTTAATTGGCGAAAAACGTTAATTTTACGGTAATAGCCGAAAAAGTCGTAAAAATCAAGTTTATAGTTTTTATTACTTATAAGTATTATTCCACAACTATTTATATAATTCATCCATTTAATTAACCTTTTACATATTTATATAAATAAGTTTCATAAGTTAGTGGGTTTTTATTTTACATTTTATACAATAAAATTTGAGTGCTTATATAATAATAATAAATATTAATTATCAAAATCTGATTTTTATTTTCATGTTCACCATTTTTATCATATCTAGAGTTATACAATGAATTAGAAGCTCATTTTTGGGTGGCATGATCTTCATATTATGTGCTACATTTAACTCAGTTATAGCTACTGCTCATTTTAAGTTTATCTAGCCTTAAGAGTCCCTACAAAACAACTTATTCAAATTAGCACTCTCATCTTGTTTTGATCATATCTCACTCATTATAATGATTCCATTGCATGGCCAACTCTCACATGTGTATAACATCTTGTAATTACTATAAATGGATCATACCATGCAATTTTATCAGTTCAAGTTTTAGTTATATACTGTTTTTATACAGCCAACTAAATAAGCATGATTTTAGCCTCATTTCTTATAGTTATTAACCCTTTTAAGCATATTTATCAACACTTGATCCTCACACAACATTTTTATCATCATATATACATCATATACATATAAAATAATAAAGAAAATACATTTGTTCTTTACAAAAATAACAAGAGAAAATGGAGAGGATGATCTTCTTTACCAACCAAGTGTATTTCTTGTTTTTGGAAGACAAGAACTTGATGAACACCAAAAGTAACTCCAAGATTATCAAACACCAAGAACAATAGTTGAGAAATCAGCCCTAGGACACAAGCAAATCACCTCCAATGTTGTTAATATGGCCACCAAATGATCAAGGCTTCAAGATAACTCCATGATAGAGCTAGTTAACATGTATTTTGTGGCTAGAAAGATCAAGAAGGGGTATTTTGTTCATCAAAGTGGACGGCAAGGTGGTGGTTTTTGAGAGATTTTTGTGTTGGTTTGCATGTAAGTAAATGGTGGAAATGAGTTAGTTGATGGTTTTAGCTAGATAGTGGAAAGAACTAAGCTTAAGGTGTAACCTTTGTTTACACTTGTAAACACTTAGCTAACATGATGCCACATATGGTTGTGGTGTCATGTTAGTGCCATCCCATATAAGCTAGTGGGGTGGGATAATGTATTTTGTCCCACCTCACTAATTTACGGGTATTCTTCGATTCTAGTTTTCTCGATTTGCGTGCCCTCGGGTCGTTTTACGAAAAACGTTTTTATAAATTATGAATCAACGACACAAAACGAATCCAATAAAAATTGTCTCATCAAAAACGGAGTTCAAAAACGTAAATACGTAATCCTAAGGTTTCCGGTTTAGTCGTAAGGGACGCTAAATTATGCACGTAAGCCCAAATTTAAATCCGTAAATTGTGAGTTCGTCAACCAACACAAATATAAGTTTCAAAATATTATACGAGAAAATATTTCACTACCTGAAAATGTTAGATTGTACTTTTTAAAAGTTTAATCGCACACAAAAAATAATAATATAACAACTCGATACGTAATTGAAACGATATCGTCGAAAGTATTAAATATCGAAACTATCTATTATAAAATATAAAAATTTTGGCATCCATCGGTATCGCGATCACTAGTAGTCCTCGTTGCTCGTCAAAATATTAAAATATAATATTTAATATCGGTTTCAACTTAAACCGTTAAACATAATAATATTTAACGTTATAAAATACTTCAAAATAATTGAAAATAGAATTAAATTATGACCTTATTTTTACGGGTTTTACATCCTCACCACCTTAAGGGAGCGACGTCCCGGCGCTCAACTCGCCTCATACACGAGTTGTTCACTACCCGGAAGGATGAGGGCATTCCTTATAAAGAAGTCTTCACGTTCCTACGTGAATCTTGATCCACGATCTCCACTGGTTCTTTTACAAAACGCAACTTGTCGTCAAGTGGTATCTCACCAAAAATGAATAAATAAATCCTTATCCACCAGTCACCCGTCAAGTTCGACACATGAAAATTTTATGAATCACACGAAGCTCATTCGACGACAAGAATAGGTGACAGGATTTTCGGGTAAGTCCAGTTAAAAAGAATGTTGCAATTTAAAGGATAGCCACTGGCCGGATAGCCATGGACACACATCAAAAAGAATTAACAAGAAAAACATTTTCGTCATCGGAGGGTGCTCACACGCGGGTCCCCACTCAAAAGATAATAGAAAGACACCACCTCACTTTCGCCAACGCGCATTAAAGTCTCAATAAACATCGTCGTTGAAAGTCAAAAAGATATTACATAATATATGTTCTACATGATCGGACGTCATCGGATGATGCCGTCTCAAGTTCTCACAACTTACGATCATTTGACTAGATCACATACCACATAAGTACATAGAAATAAAAGTTCGAACAATAACATCAAGTATAGATTTCCATCGTTAATCATCGAGAAAACCTTGAACGAACCCTTGATAATAACCACTTGATCACAAGAGTCTTTCCACTTGCGGTGTCGGCTTCAACATGCTCCTCGAGGTTGTAACGAATTTATTAACTCCATTCATTAAGATATTCAGTCCTCAATCATTCCACGAGTACACACATAAATCCTGGTGATACTTATCGTTTCTTCTTATACACTGCTTCCCGAGATTCATTTTAAACTCAGAATAAAATAGTGATCTTCAATACGAGGAACAGAACGAGATAAAAATGACTTCAATAAACGCATAAACGAACAAGATGTGGTAAAATGATTTAAGATTAACGATCGACGAGGGATCTCGACTCACGTAACCGTAAAACATAATTATTCACAATACTAGAAAAATGAGAGCGAAGAATGAATTAAATATTAACATTAAAATAACGTTTGTCACAATTATCCGTCCCGGATTTGGTATTACCTTAAGACTCATTTGAGGTACTTTCTTGATAAAGATGATACATCAAAAATAGAAGTAAAATAGTTTCAAAATTTATTTGGTCGTCTTAAGAAACTTTGAAAGAATGACGTAAATTTATTAATTATACTCATATTGATGGTTACGATTTAGAAAATATAATTTCCAAATTAAATCATTGTTAGGAATATAAATTAAACCGGTAATTTCATTACATTAAAAATAAAGTATGATAAGTCAATTAGTTCAAAAGGTAGAACATAATTTTATTTTTAACATTAGTTTTAGTTATACAAAATATGATGTATAAATTTGACCTTTTTCTTGTAATGGTTATTTCGATAATTGAAAATCATTGGAAAATGTATAAAAGTTCCATAAAAATTTTATAATACTTTGTAGAAATACATAAAGGTGTTTATTATTCCAAAATAACATGGGATATATTCGGGTTTCGAAAGGTGACAAGATAACAAGCGAATACGAATGGAAATAATAGTCAACAATTAATACGAAATCAATGGTACAAAAGGGGACGAAGCAAATGTCGTATAAATTCTTAAAGAGAATAATAAAATAAAGGCGTTGATGGTAAGACGATAAGAAATAATAGATTAAACAAGTTGTCAATTTTGTTAGTGCGGTTGATGGTTCACCAATATCAGCTCGTTAACTTAGCGGTGGTCAGTACATGATCGGAAAGAAGATCCATACAAAAATTTTAATCAAAGAAAATTCCTAATAATCACTTGTAATTAAAACAAATCAAATGAACGATGTTAGTGTTTAAAGAAAGAAGTCAAAGCACGGTTCACAAGAGTGGATTTCGAGACAAACGAGAGTGACGGACGTCATCCCGGATAGACGGAAATCACTCTAGTGATAATTCATTATTCACGTGCGGAGACATTCCAAAGATCTACCAGTCGCATAAAAGAAGATTGGACGAGAAGGAAGGATAAAATATTGAGACTTTCAAGTCATTTATCAACAGTCGGTAATTAGACGAACGGTCAAAAGAAATCAGTTATAAGACAAAATGAAGTAACAAGTGAAAAAGCGATCGTCGAGTAAAAACGTATTCGTAAGCGCGTAATTCGTTCAAGAAAAGGTAAGAAAACGTATGCGGATGCATAGAAATTGCGCTACTTGCATAAAATATAAAGGTTTTCAAAACTTCTTTTCACTTTATTTCATTTTATTTATCTTTATCATAAATACAAGTAAAAACTTCTTTATTATCAAGATTTTTAAGTTGACTACTATTCAGCCTAGCATGGCTCCTTCTAAATTAGACATAGGTGATCAGGCCATGTATAATTTAGGGCTAGCAATGCAGTGCTCAGTTTCGTCAAAAAGTATTACGTTTCTTATGTTTATATATAAACCATGCCATTTGTAAAATGGAATTTAAAAATAGTTTATAAATTTATAGGATACAAGTAATTTGTGAGATACTTAATAAGCAACTTTTGATCTTACGAAAAGTATTTTATTAGACCAAAGTAAAAATAATTGGTGAAAATAATCGTAAAACAATATCAGATTTATCTATAATATGACATTATGACAACGTATAAAGTAGTCAAAGTTTTGCAAAAAGTGGCAAATAGTAGCTCATAAAACAACCAATGAAATGGTTACAAGTTGTTAAGGTTTCAAAAGATTATAAGGTTTAGACGAAAACGCCATGAAACACGTGATAAGAATGTCGACGAAGAATGTGAAGGCAAAACTTCAAAACTCAACCCAATTCAATGGAAGGTTAGAAGAAAACGAAAATAAAATAACATCGAATGACAAATGAGTCATATATATGAAAAGAATAAAACAATCCACAGGTGTATTCGTTAGTTGTAAAATAATTTTTTTTAAAATTTTACGATCTCAAATGAAATCAAAACAGCTTATAAACACTTAAAACTCATGTTCTGAATTATCAGATTTAACTTTTAAATATGAGCCGATTAATTGACCCGATAAACGACATCTTCAAGACTCAGAGTCTAAAGCATTTTGATGCAAAACGACGTTTCAGACGACTTTCTAGTTTTACCCGAGACCTGAAAACCAATGTAAAATGACCAAAATACTCCTGCAAGTTCTGTGCAGGTTTGACTATTTTATTTTAAAAACGCAGGTTTTACTTTTAAGTTTTGACCTGTTTATACTGCCCCTACAGTTTCTGCATAAAGTGTATTTTTCGACACTTCTTAACGGCTCAAAATATATACATATATACACACATGTCTTGTGGATTTTATAACAACAAAAAATAAATCTCGTAATGAGCATCAAATAAAATATAGCATGATGAACGACAGAAAATGCTTCAAGGTATTCAACACGAAATTTAGGAAGCAAGACGGTGAAAGACGTTCGTAATTTAGATTCCAAAATGCAATGTAGGCAAATCTCCTTGGTGCCACGATTGTCAAAAACACAAAACATAACAAGAAAAGAATGGAACATTAACATGCTACACTCCGGGAGCGAGAAGGTTAATGAAAAACAAATGATACAATTTTATATACGTAAAATCGTATTCCAATTCTAGCGCCATAATCTAGACGATGATTTATAAAATGACGATGATGTTACCGAGATATAAGTGAACAATACACTTCGGAGTCGATACATATAAATGTCAATAAATAGCGGTTAGTCTATTCCAAGGACACATTGAGCTACACAATGATCTAGAGATTACGTTAAAAGACGTCCAAGCACAAATAGCCGGAAGACGATTTGAATATCTATATAGATATCACAAAGGGTTAAACAATGAAGGTAACGCGCGTAGATGAAGTTATGTAAGGTCATAATATAAATTTTTTGCAATAAAGGCAATTTGAATACTTTCAAAATAAATACAATGAATAATAGAGATTTATTTAAATTTATCATTAATAAATGATAAACTTTCATCTAAAAGTTTAACGATATAAGTATATATCGATAAAGAAATCCAAGATATAATTATATATCAATAAAGGGATCATAGTATTTATTTATAAATACTTGGCAATAAGGGATACGTAATAACGCATACTAAAATTGTAATCTCAGAAGTAGCTTGAACCTGAAGTCACGCGAAGTCATGTGCACCGACTCTTTGAAAATTAAAATTGACAGTTATAGTTTAGGTTTAAAAAAAACCTAGTTCTCTATAACTCATGGCTCTGGTACCAATCTTTAACACCCCCAAATTTACAGGCAGCGGAATACATCTTTGGGTGCTAAACAATGATACAACAACACATAATTTATAAAGAACGACTCGAAAAGAGACGTTTTAGTTTTATCGTTCCTAAAACATTTGTCAGAGTAGCGTAGTCCCAAGTAATCGTTACCAAAAGATAAGTTAAAACAACATATTGGTTTGTTTTAAAAATGGAACGATAAATAAACCAAAGAGTTTGAACAACAAAAGCAGTGCACAACTTCATTCCCCGTGACCTCCAAGCTTCCACTTCTTGATTACCTGAAATACGTGTGAGTAAAACAATCAGCAAAAATGCCGAGTGAATCTATAGGTTTATGAAATCAATTTGAACACAAGCAAAGATTATAAGTTTGTGGCATGCTTATAAGCATCAAATAATAATTTGCATCAACAATGATAATTGTATATAGCATAAATTGCAATAAGCTCATGGAACCGATCCCTTAGACACTCCCATATCAGTCTAATAAGACGAGAGATTTATTAATTGTCGGTTACCTCCAGATTATTGGTACATTGCCGTATACCTGACTTCTCAATACAATATGTTCAAACAGTGTGGAGGTCGGGCCTAAGCTTCTATGACAAGTCCACAAAAACTGAACCGGGGCGGCTTCCCCCATAGATCTATTAATTGTACTAGCGGTTAACCCATCATAGGTTAATTAATGGTCCATAATTGAGGTTTTAACAAAGGCAATCACTTAATGCAATTTAAAGGCAACCACGGGTCCATTCATAGAGGGAAAAAGCATACCATAAAAATCTTGTGTTCTAAGTTTATAAAACATGTATTCCCCCTCGCGGGTTTAAAATCATTTAATAACTAGTATAAAGCGAGGCTATAGACTCACGTTGATAATGAAAGGCGGATTATCGGCTACGGGCGTGTTTTGGTCACGGAAACCTATATAAATAATAATCGGTCTTAGACTCTTGTCTAATGACTTTTATCAAAATAACAATATACATATGATGATTTTGTACATATGATGATGATCAAGTGGGTTTATATATCCTTGTTTACTCATTTTAGTGTTTACGTATTGGTAACTTTTTACTACTTTACTAGTTTTACTACTTACCTATTTTAAGTCCAATAAGCTTAGTATAAGTTCTTTAACTTGTTTTAATCCATTTTATACCTATATTATCAGTATCTATACTTTCCATGTTGGGCCCAAATGGGTTAAGCCCAATAAGTCCTTTTTATAAGTGTTTAACTTATTTAGTCCAATTATTAGTCCAATATGCTTAGTTAACTCGTTAATGTCCGTATGTCCTATAGTTCGGGTTTTATCGGTTTTTACTTGTATTAGTTACTTATATATCAGTATATGACTTTTAAAAACTTTACATTAGACGGGTTTGATCGTCTAAGTTTTAATTGGCGAAAAACGTTAATTTTACGGTAATAGCCGAAAAAGTCGTAAAAATCAAGTTTATAGTTTTTATTACTTATAAGTATTATTCCACAACCATTTATATAATTCATCCATTTAATTAACCTTTTACATATTTATATAAATAAGTTTCATAAGTTAGTGGGTTTTTATTTTACATTTTATACAATAAAATTTGAGTGCTTATATAATAATAATAAACATTAATTCTCAAAATCTGATTTTTATTTTCATGTTCACCATTTTTATCATATCTAGAGTTATACAATGAATTAGAAGCCCATTTTTGGGTGGCATGATCTTCATATTATGTGCTACATTTAACTCAGTTATAGCTACTGCTCATTTTAAGTTTATCCAGCCTTAACAGTCCCTACAAAACAGCTTATTCAGATTAGCACTCTCATCTTGTTTTGATCATATCTCACTCATTATAATGATTCCATTGCATGACCAACTCTCACATGTGTATAACATCTTGTACTTACTGTAAATCGATCATACCATGCACTTTTATCAGTTCAAGTTTTAGTTATATACTGTTTTTATACAGCCAACTAAATAAGCATGATTTTAGCCTCATTTCTTATAGTTATTAACCTTTTTAAGCATATTTATCAACACTTGATCCCCAGACAACATTTTTATCATCATATATACATCATATACATATACAATAATAAATAAAATACATTTGTTCTTTACAAAAATAACAAGAGAAAATGGAGAGGATGATCTTCTTTACCAACCAAGTGTATTTCTTGTTTTTGGAAGACAAGAACTTGATGAACACCAAAAGTAACTCCAAAATCATCAAACACCAAGAACAATAGTTGAGAAATCAGCCCTAGGACACAAGCAAATCACCTCCAATGTTGTTAATATGGCCACCAAATGATCAAGGCTTCAAGATAACTCCATGATAGAGCTAGTTAACATGTATTTTGTGGCTAGAAAGATCAAGAAGGGGTGTTTTGTTCATCAAAGTTGACGGCAAGGTGGTGGTTTTTGAGAGAGTTTTGTGTTGGTTTGCATGTAAGTAAATGGTGGAAATGAGTTAGTTGATGGTTTTAGCTAGATAGTGGAAAGAACTAAGCTTAAGGTGTAAGCTTTGTTTACACTTGTAAACACTTAGCTAACATGATGCCACATATGGTTGTGGTGTCATGTTAGTGCCATCCCATATAAGCTAGTGGGGTGGGATAATGTATTTTGTCCCACCTCACTAATTTACGGGTATTCTTCGATTCTAGTTTTCTCGATTTGCGTGCCCTCGGGTCGTATTATGAAAAACGTTTTTATAAATTATGAATCAACGACACAAAACGAATCCAATAAAAATTGTCTCATCAAAAACGGAGTTCAAAAACGTAAGTACGTAATCCTAAGGTTTCCGGTTTAGTCGTAAGGGACGCTAAATTATGCACGTAAGCACAAATTTAAATCCGTAAATTGTGAGTTCGTCAACCAACACAAAAATAAGTTTCAAAATATTATACGAGAAAATATATCACTACCTGAAAATGTTAGATTGTACTTTTTAAAAGTTTAATCACACACGAAAAATAATAATATAACGACTCGATACGTAATTGAAACGATATCGTCGAAAGTATTAAATATCGAAACTATCGATAATAAAATATAAAATTTTTGGCATCCGTCGGTATCGCGATCACTAGTAGTCCTCGTTGCTCGTCAAAATATTAAAATATAATATTTAATATCGGTTTCAACTTAAACCGTTAAACATAATAATATTTAACGTTATAAAATACTTCAAAATAATTGAAAATAGAATTAAATTATGACCTTATTTTTACGGGTTTTACAAGATACAAACTCCATCTTAGTTTCTTGAAGTGATAAAAAATTGACTTTATGTTTCCTAACTAGCTCCTTTGTCCACTCTTTTTTAGCCTTGGACCCGAGGCCTCGAATGTTTAAAGATAGACAATTCATAAAGGAACCTCATGTACTCCTTGAGACCCGAAAATCTTTTCCATGTCTTGCATACACCCACCCATATCATACCCCATGATCTGACATACTTCGATCATATCGTCAAGAGTATTAAGAATAGAACCACCTTTGTTCAACCTAACTGATGAAGTATGCGTATCAGTAGAGTTGTGAGCATTGTCTTCTTGCACCTTTTCAAACACTCGTGAACAAAGGTTCACAGATGAGCTATGGAAAGACTCATTATCTTGATCAGCTGAACCTTCTTTGGCTTTAGATTGAGGAACATCGGGTGGTGGTGTATATCCTGGTGGGTGCGGGATACTACTCTCCGAGTCTTTACTGGCCTCATTAATGTCCTTCTTCTTACCAAGATCCTGGATAAGATCATTTACAACAAAAGGGTCTGAAGATACCTGTTTAGCAACATCAGAATTAACTTGATTCAGGTCCTCCACGTTATCACCAAAACATGTTTCTGAGACCTCCTCATCGTCTTCCTCAATATGTTCCTTATGAGCTTTAACATGATCTTTACCACTGCCCTTAACGGAATCATCATCAGTGTTGTATTCTGCCTCTTGAACACCTTTAAATTTCGGAGCCCAAACAAACAACTCTTTAGCACGAACAACATAAACTTTACCTTTAATGATAATTTTAAATTTTTCAAGAATATTATCCTCCTATCTCGTCTTAATACACACTCTTTTACGTGCAAACAAGTCATCATCTCCTTCTTCAATGTCCATCACATGTCCCCATTTAGAACCAATTTTGTTAAACGTATTACGTGTCCACCCATGTAATGGAACACCATCTATATCTACCCAAACAATGCGATCCCTGGATACAAAGTCCGACTGTGAATTACCAAGGTGAGAAAACAAGGAAGCCACCCCGACATGCTGGATAAAGTTCACTTTAGCCTGAGAAGACGCGAGTTCAATCATCACCCAAAAACCCCCCAAATAAACCAACTTAACATTATTAAAACCATCCTGTGCAAGTAACACATGTAGATTCGATATTGATGTAAAGCCTTTTACCTCACCCAAAATGCAAAGATCAAGATTACGCTGAATGATACATGAATCATCCAACACGATAGCAGGTGAGAGGCTAACATACGTAGGGTTTTGATTACCTTTGAGGACCGAAGCGAATGATGCATTATTAACTTTAGGAGGTTTAGGAGTCGGGTCAGATGATTTTAGACGAACGTTCATACCGGACAACATTAAACTGAAGATGGAAGCGCCCAATCCAAAGTGTACTAAGATTATCAATCAATCTTTCCAAATTAACAACCTTGATGAATCTGACGAACGCAAACCATTTACCTGCTTTAGACCTCCGATTAGGGATAAAAACATCTACCACCGTACCGTATCCTTGACATAATAACCAGAGATCCTTAGATTTAGTCTATTCAGGGAAGTTTGTGACAAAAACTGATTTGGAGATGACCCTAGTATCATCAGAAAAGCTGCGAGCCCCCATTTTTGGATTGAAGAGTGATCTGATAAATAAAAAACCTAACAAAATGGAAAATAAAAAACGGAAAAAAACCTATAACAATCGTCGAATCAAATAAAAAAGTGATAAAAGGTGAATCAGGAGAAAAAGTCCCAAGTTAATAAGTGATCTTCACTAAACGTAGGGAGCACAGGTGCAAGCCTACGTCGTTCACAACTTATATGTTGAGATCCAATTTAACGAACCGCCACAATAATCACAGTATTATTCTATGAATGGATTGTTATCAGGATCCAAAAAAGAGATTATATGGAAAAAATAGATCGGAAGACCCATGTGGCCGCCGACACCATTGTTAGGGTTTTTTCATATAGTAGTTGAGTTGCTGTTGTATTTTTTCGGAATTAGGGTTAGTATTAAACAAGTGGTTTAGGAAAACCAAGTGTTGTTGTATGTTGGATGATTTCTTTTTGCCGAAAGATGACAGGGCTACGAGATGGGCAAGGTGTGTTCCTACCAAAGTTAATATTTTGGCGTGGAAAGTTTCAATTGATCGTCTTCCTACTAGACTTAATCTGGTTTATCGGGGCGTTCAGGTCTCGTCTCATATGTGTCCCATTTGCAATGATGTTCCTGAAGATATCTCGCATCTGCTGTTTGGTTGTTCGATGGCATCGGTTATCCATCGCTTAATATGTCGCTGGTGGGATTTGAATTGGTCTGCAATCGGTTCATACTCGGAACGGTTGGAGTGGTTTAATGATATTAGGGTGGACAAGAATATTAAATCTATCCTAGAGGGAGTTTACTACGTTTCTTGGTGGTGTATTTGGTCTTTCCGAAACCAACTCCTTTTGAATCCCGTGAAACCCAAGAAGGCTGTTATTTTTGATGACATTAGTTCCCGTTCTTTTCATTGGTGTAATGCTAGAAGCAATCTTTCTTTTTCTTGGGATCGGTGGCTTCAACATCCTAATTTGATTTTAATGTAATTTCTAGCTCCTTGCTAGTGTTTTATCAATAAAGTTGCTGTTCAAAAAAAAAGTATATATAGTTTTAAAAAACTGAAATGTGCCGATGGGTTCAACCAAAAATCACAGTCACCATGAATTCAACTAGCCAGTTACATAAAGTTATACAAAACTCAAATAATCATTTTTCGAAATTTCTTTGTAAAAACATAAAATTAAAAATAAATTCTCAAAAAGTTATGTTAGAGTGCGAGTACCTGCTAATATAATATAGATTTATTACGCTACTTTTTAGTCGGTATCACTTTTCTTTTAACTATAATGAAATGTTTTTGATGTCATCTCTTATGTGATACTTACTATTCTTTTTCTCACCATACTATTTTTTGATAATGACTACCTCTTTAGAGCTTTGATCTATAATTTAATACGAGGGACCTATTTGGTGTAAAGTGAGTTAATATTACGGTAGAACAATGTGGCCTATCCACTCGTTCTTGCCAAACTGAATGATCTCAAACACCCCGAGCCCCATAACCACTCGTTTGTCACACCTTATACTACTAGCACCTTCGATTTATGATTTTGACGTCTTTTTTATTTACATTTTTCTTTATTTCAAAACCTAAAACGAGATTATATCCTAAGTAAATGATACACGCACTAAAAGAGATCTTAATTTTCTTTTACATTCTATTCTCACGTCTTTTTTTGCTTTTATATATTTTTATTTAATAATTATATTTTGCGTAATACAAAAAGGTAAATGAGCAACAAGCTACGTCACTAGTTCTTTTTTTATAGCAAAACCGAGTTTATTAAAAACAACGTTTGTGGATCTAAGTGTCAAAACATTAATATTCATAATACGTTGTATTATGGTAAGTAGCTCTACCTCCTCACGTGCAAGAAAACCACATGTGTCAAATGCGAAAATAATAAACACATGTTAATTTTCAGCACATGCTTTCTCGTGTTTAATCACTTTGCACGAGGCGATTCTTAAAGCAGCTTGACTCACTGTAATATCTCACTGCTTAACCCCATGAGAGGAGAAACCCCTGTCAAATCAGCGCATGCATGTTTACCTCCAATCCATCCAAAAGCCAAAATGTCAACTGGTCTGAATGTGGATCTTCCATCTGATTTCGGTCAAGAAATTCAGAGGTGTCTCTTTCTTGGCGGATATCCTGGCACATCTACATATGTTAAAAAAAAGACACTAACAAAATCGGGTTGGAACTTGAAGCTCGGAAGTTATTTACAATGAACTGTGTGCGCCCAAAAGAACCCAAACATGACATATCACATCAGCCGAAAATAAGGGAATCATAAGGCGATACTTAAGGGTAATGCGGTATTCCACCGGTGACATGTGTTGACTGAGCCCATCTATATGGATAGCTCGACAACTGCTTTCTGTCTAACCGTCATGTCAAAGTGGGCTTCCATATATTTAACCATCACACTAAACATGCACTCACCAATGTTTTTTGGGCATTAGATGGGGCAGTGTCCTTATTAGCGAAAACACTAAAATCTAGTTCATAACACCTAAGATTGGGCCCTCAAGGCCACAAAAGCATATGAGGAGACCACTTTTGCTGAGTACAAGGCTAGACCACCAAGACGAATGGGTAAAGAAGCAAGTATCCACTACAAGTCACCAAAGAAAGGTCCCCCGCAAACAACTATGTTCTCTATTGAGCCACGCAAATCTTTGTCAAAAAACAAATCCGCCTCCTCCATGTGTACAGGTTGACAGTTCCTTAAATAGAAAAAAAAGTTTAGCAATACGCATACATAATCGAAGCAAAAAGAGCGCACTTCGTGGGTCATGTAACTGTGGAATATGACCCATCAAACTAACAAAATTCCCGGCTCTCTTGATAGCCAACAAACTAATAAAATTTGTGTCTCTACTAACAGCTCTCCCAAGAAGCTTCATACCTAAAGATGGCCTTCGGGGTATCGAACAGAAATAACCCCTTCTAAAGCTTCGTATTACAAGAGGAACAAAATATCTTTCTTGATATAAAGTTCAAGATCCAAACCTAGACCATTTTCCATTATAATTTATAACTCCTTGGATACCTCTTCTCAATATCCCATAACACTCCACTTGGATAAGTGGATCGTTACTTAGTAATTATGGCGTGTCATCAAAGCATGAAAGGTAAATGTCTAAAACATTAATGACCATAAAGGAAACGGAAACAAACATCGGTTCCAAACATAAGCTCCACACACAATGCATAAGTAAAAAAAAAAGTAGAGTAAGGACTAAACAATGTCCAACAAAGCAAAATTATGTAAATACATTAAAAGAAGTGAAAACATGGGAGCCTCCATCCAAATGCACGTACTCTCGATAATCCTAGCTTTGCCCTTTAGTACCTGCCGTATTGGGACATGAAAAGAAATTACGGCTGAGCAATACGCTCTGCATGCAGATATATGACAAGGAAATAAAATAGCATAAACATAAGCAAAGAATGAAATGAAGTACATCGGAATTAGTGTAAGTCCTAGAAAACCTGGTGTATATTTATAAACTAGTTTATATTCTGAAAAGACTTCTGTTTATTTTATACTGAAAACTGTATTTTAAAATGCCTGGAGCCTATATAGGTCATGAAGTATCAACGTGCATGAATACTTAGAGGGGTGACCTCATCATGCAATTAGAGGGGTTGCCTCTAATTAAAATAGCCTGGGTGGAGGGATCAGCTCCATGTAACAGATGTAAGTCACACACCACAGTTACCATGTAATCTTGCTAAACTTGTCCTAGGATGCACCCATTCGCCCCACATGATAATAATATAAAAGACCAGATACTAAAAGGGACGTGCGAGCAATCACTCTCACCGCGGAAGAGTCATAACACCGGTGCCTCTAGTGTTATGGTTATGGTACCTCCATAACTAGGTGGAACTGGCATGCATGTATATAGCTCAGGCAAATTTAAAATATTAATCATAGTATTACTGTTTAGTTTAAGTAAACTATTGGGGAAAACAGATAGCTGCAAACGGGGAATCCTAAGTATAGGAAGTGAGTGTCCTTACTGAAGGATGGAATATCCGTATCTTATGTCCAGTAATGAAGATGAAAACGAATGTGGAAGATCACTCCGACTTCACGATAGCTACAGAATAAAAAGGGAAATGAATGAGTTTGTAGAAACTAGAAGGGGGGGGGGGGGGGGGGGGGTTGAATAGTTTCTCTTCTATTGGCAACCAAATTAAAATTACTTTCAATTTGGTTTGTATCAAAACTATCTTTTACTTGAAGCTAAATTGCATAATGATTAGGTTCAATTCAAATGCACTAGTAAAGATAATAGGTAAGTGTAATGATAATGAAATAATTAAAGATTAAGGAAGGAGACAACCTAGTGGGAAGACACCAAGATTTATAGTGGTTCGCCAACGAGGCTCTATCCTCGTTTCTACTCCACTCCTCGAGTACACCTACTCGAGATTTCCACTATATCCACAAGCTCCCTTCTTGGCGGAGAAAACCTTACATCGTCGCTTACATTATTTTCCGACACTAAGCTAAATGTCGAGACCTAATCTTTAGCTAGGACCAATCTACACAACGTTTCCTACTTCACAACTTAATGACACAAGGCTATATGTCGAGTTCTAATCTCAAGGTAGAACCAATCTTCACGACGTTGCCTACTTCACCATTTTACGACACAAGGCTAGATGTCGAGTTCTAATCCAAAGCTAGAACCAATCTTCACGACTCTTCACTTTGAAGCTGAGTGAGAACTTCACACAACACAACTACTAATCACTTTCAAGTTAAGTAAGAAATTACTAGACACAACCACATCACTTTATAGTTTAGTGAGAACTTCTAATCAATCTATTACGACTCAAATAAACATATCCAAGTACACACATGTAGCTTGGATCTACACAACATAAATCCAAGCAAACACATATGCAATGGATGTACACAACAAATCCAAGTAATCACAAATAACTTGGATGAACACAACTAGTCCAAGTATTCATAAATACAATGGATTAACATAAAACAAAAGGGGTATCATGATGAATATGACTAGCTCATGGATTCATCTTTATCACAACACTAGTGAGGGAGTGATCTTCTTTTTGGACAAGGTAAAGGAGGTGATCAAGAGGATAATCATATGTAAACATCCTTAACACTTTAAGTGATCATTTACTAATGATTATGCTATAGAAAAGAGAAAGGGGGCTGAGAAAAACGTCCAAGAGGCTTATTGAAAAATGAGATTTGATCCACTATTTAAAGGAGACAATGTACAACGGCTATCTGGGCGCGGTACCTTATCTAGCCCGGCGGTTCCTTATCGCTAGGGAACCGCCTAGCTACTTAAGGTTCCGCCCGTAGACTACGCTCCGTTTTTTATCTGTTAGTGGGGTAGGAATATCTGAGGTATTTTAAGCCTTCAAAGGATATTCTAATCGCATATGGAATATGCTATTTTCAAATTTACATTTTCCATTTTAATAAAACATTTTCTAAAAAAGAAAGTTTATTAAAAAGTCTTTTGTCATATTAACAAAAGTGAGTTTTAAGGATAATTATTTTGATGATCACTAAGTATGATTAAGAAAGGTTAGTGATATGATTATTACCTTGATGATAGTGTTAGTTAAATAATTCGTTTTATGTTTTACACTAAATGTGTTGTATAGTTTGTTGTGATCAAAACTAAGATAGATTAGTTAACACTAATAATGTTTTTAGGCATCACTTGCATTAAAAATCTCCCCCTTTTTGATTACGACACACGATAAACTCATTTACGTGGAAACACAAAATATCAAATTATTAACGAGTTTATCACTATCATTTCTCCCCCTTTATCGTAGCAAAAAGGTTAGCACAAGTCTTTGAAGAAAACCGGACTTTGCTTGTAGCCCCCCTTGGTGGTTGCTCCCCCTTGCTTGGGGCACCAAGTATATGAGCTAAGGTGACATGCTACACAAAGGTTAGTAGAAAGAAAAGAAACACCAATGTATATATGATCACTACCTACTAGGCAACTTGAGAGGGAGAGAGAGAAGAAATCTCAAATTAGAAGCAAGTATTTTGCTAAGTATGTCCAAAAAGGTAATTGACAAAATCAAAATTCAATCCAATGAAGATGATAAACTTGTCAAGGGGTTAAAGTTTAGAATTGATGGAATCACCCATATGCAATTATAAAAATTAACCATGATCAACTCAAAAGAGAACTAAGGAAATAACACACAAACAACACAAAGGTTACATAAAAGAAAAGACACAACAAGGTAGATAGTCATACACACAATATGAGTATCTAAAGCAAAAAAAAATATGGAAAATAAACCACAAAGCATAAGCTATTATAATAGTGATAATTTTCCAAGATTGCTTAAAAAAAATAAAAGACTCTAAAACAACTAAAGTAATAAACACTCTCAGAGTAGTTAGTCCTTTAGTTGGAAAAATAAGACGACGATGCATCATTCGAAGTTTTGTCTACCGGAACGAAAACTTGGAGAGGAGGTCGAGTGAGGAGGAATTCAAGGAAATTTATCTTCTCATATACATGAGAAAGTTCAATTTGTTGAAATCGACAACAAGCACACGAGGATCCATGATGCAACACAAAATCGGTTGATGGGGGTAGGGCATCAAACCTAGGGTTTGGTGGTGGTGGGGTAATAGGGTAGGAAATGTTTTCACAATGCCTTGTGAGGTTTGGGAAGGTTGAAAGGTCATTGAGTTGAGGGGTGTTGAAGGATTGTGGTGGTGGGGGAACATTTTCTTTTGCTCCGGTGATGGGGTTAATGGTATAAGTCTCATTCCAATACTTGATTGGAGAGAAGGTAGGGTTTTTGGGTGTTTTGGAAGAAGATGGTTAATTCTTCTTAATTCAAATAGGTCGAACCGAGATTTTTGGTTTCTTTGAAAGCTTGGATGAGGAAGCTTTAGGTGAGTGGAGTTGTGACAAAGAAATGTCAAGGTTATGAATGTAGGAGTTAGGCATTGTGAAGGTGTGAGAATGAAATCTCAAGGTTGGGAAGGTGTGAGAATGAAATCTCAAGGTTGGAGATGTGTGAGAATGAATTCTGAAGGTTGGGAAGGTGTGAGAATGAAATCTCAAGGTTGGGGTATAAGTAGAATGTAATCAAGGTAAGAATTTGAATACAAAATGTGAAGTGTCAAGGAATTTTTAGCCAAATTGAGTAAACAAGGAATCTTGACAGGGTATAAGTTTTTTTTTTTTTTTTTTTTTTAAATTTTGACCAAAAACGAGTCAAAAGCTAGTTGCTGTCCGCGGTACCTTATAGGGACCGGTGGTTCCTTATCACTTAAGGAACCGCGCGACTTTAAGGAGCCGCATGAAGTGGACTTGAAACCAAGTTTTTCTAGGTTTTTTGAGAAAAACTAAGACTTTTTCAAAAAGTTGCAAATCTTGGAATTTTACCTCTATTAGCACTAAGTTATGCTAGGGTTGCATAAAAGCAACACATTCACAAAGAATGTCTTGACAACGGGTGACAAAATATTTAGATATCATTTTGAACCAATTTTAGTCAAGTTTTTAGAGATTGTGATAGATTTAGGTTCAATTTTAATTTCAAATTAAAGTTGATTAATGTGCACATATGGATAGAAACACATAAAGACAAATCCATAGATCAACTTCATGAAACACTCATGAAGGAAGCAAATAAAATGTCAATTGAAAAGAAAAAAACAACTAACTAATACAAAGCTAGCTAACATTAAATCTAGATGAGTAGTCTTCTTTGGCTTGGTTTTGTTGAAAAACATTTATTTAGAAAACTCATCATTCATCTCCTAGGAGGAGGCATGGAGAACAAGGCAAGCAAGAACTCTTGCAACCTCCTATGTAGTCCAAACATCTCCATCCTAAGGTTATGGATGATGTAGTGGTTGTAGAGGCAACATGGACAATTAGGACCATGAGTCTCTTGAAACCCATAGTAAGGATCACCCAAGAGGAGGGAGAGTGGGACATCCAAAATTGGAATGTTTGAGTGTGGTGGAGGTGGAGGAGGCATGTTCTCCAAGGGTGATGTGGGTGAGTGTGGAGGCATGTTCTCCAAAGGAGAAATGGGTGAGTGTGGAGGTATGTTCTCCAAGGTTGGTGAAATGGGTGAGTTAGGAGGGGTAAATGGTGAAGTCACCAAGGTGTCATCAAAGTCATTCACAAAAGGAATGCTTTGGATTGGTTGGGGTTGTGTAGTCACATCCAAGGGTGCACTTGGAGTGAAGGGTGAAGAGAGCTCATTCATTCTTGAGTGGAATGAAGAGGAGGTAGAACCAATAGAGTGGTTAGTACCATGGGTGGAGTTTGTCTTGCATGGTGCAAGGGGTGGTGAAGGTGATGAGGAAATGAGGATAGGAACCATCTCATTTTTGGGTGTGTGAAAGGGTGAGGAGTTAGGCTTGGGTACCTTAATCCTAATCTTAAGTGTTTTCCTTGGGGTGGAGGTTTTGGAAGTGTTTGAGGTTTTTGTAGAAACCATGGTTGACAAGGGTGGTTTAAGGGTTTGGGAAGGATGTTTTGATGTGTGAAGAACATGACTAACAAGGTGGGTTTTAATGGGTGAGGGGATGATCCAAACTAGTAATGGTTTAAAATCATTTTAGGTGAATAATGAATTTAGGTAACCTAGTTTAGGAAATGTGCAAGTTTTTGCAAAGAATCATGCAATGTTTACACAGATTGAAGAAAAAAGTATACAACAAAAGATTCTGTCGGACACAGTGGCCGGCGGTTCCTTATCTAGGACCGGCGGTTCCTTATCGATAAGGAGCCGCTGGTCGATGTGGAACCGCGACCAGAGGTGTTTCAAAAATTTCACATCCCAAATTTTGGTTAAGCCAGATTTTTACCAAAGGATTCACAAGCCAAAGTTAACTACTGACCAAAATCTAAGAAACTAACTATCATAAAGGATGCACAAAGCTATGTAAATCACAAACATGATGGCATAAACAACATTTAGGATTGAAATAAATAGTAATCCAAACATGTAGCATAAGTTAATACAAATCCAAGAAAAAAAAATAGTTCAACATTACATGTTTACCAACATGTATTCTTTGAAATACTTCAAAGCTTTCACCTTCTCTTCTTGCCCAATCCCTTGATAATATTCCCCAAGTACTTGAATCCCTTCCTTGACTCAACCCGATGTTCATGCAATTCACCTCTAGTCCTAATATTTTCACGATAGAGATGCTCCATGTTGAGATCTTCCGGTACTTCACTAGAGGAGTAATGAGGTGGGGGAGCTAAGTATTCTAGTCCATCCACGAATGAGTTTGAGGATGGGTGGGAATTACTCGAAGAGTTGAAGTGAGAACTAGTACCTATTCCATCACCATCACTTGTTGGCATATAGGTGTCCTCATCATCCGTCTCTTGATGATCGGATTTTCGCGAACCTCGATCACTTCTTGGCTTTCTTGCATATACCTCTTGAATAGGCAACATAACCCGATGAACCGGGTGAAAGCGAGAAAGATTAAGGTGAGGAAAATCATGACCAACCCTTTTAAAAAGGCGAGTAAGAAGCATAACATAGGGAAGGTTTGATTTGGGCTTGGAAAAGAGCATAATTTATACGTCGAGCGATATAGAATGCCAAATTGTACTCGGTTGATGTAAAGATGCAAAACAACATATGCACCATACAAGCCGGGATATGATCTCGGTTTCTACCAAGACAAAATACATTCTTCCTAAAGATATTTTCCCATTGGACCATAAAATCCTTATGGTCGCTTGAGAGCACTTCATAGCGATTCACATTTTGCACATTAGTATGAAGGCTTCTCACAACGTTTCCATCATTTTCTTCCAAAATTATATCAAGGATGAAATTTAGATCAACTTCGGTGATGTCATTTGGAGGTTTGTCGTTGGACTCAAAGAGAGCATCAAGTCTCCATTTGTCCGTAAAACGACAAGTGCCTACATATGGCACACCAAGAATATCACCAAACTCATCGAGGGAATATTGAATGATTTGATCATTCAACATGAAACGAATGAAGATTTCGCCATTAAATTCAAGCATGGAGTATAATACAAAGCTTTTGGCTAAGTATAAAAAGTTATCGTCCGATCTTTTCGAATTGATTTCCGGTTAAGAGTGTGACTCAGTCGTCTTTTGGAAAACAAGAAGAGTGGTTTGGGTTGATTATCTAATTTAAACTAAAAGCAAATAAATGAAAATTGTCGTTGAGTGAAGTAAAGGCTTTAAAGATTAAACTAAATTGACAAGTAAAAAATAAATGATTGAAAACTTAAAAACAAAATTGGAAAAACACTTTGGAAAAACACTTTGTAAAAATAAACAAGAAATCAAGCCCGTCGGAATCCCTGGTCGGAATATCGTCGGAATAGAGTGATCGAAATGTTAAAAGAAACTTGCTGTCGGAATGAGATACAATTACTCCAATCGGAATATCAAATAAGTCATGCAGTCGGAATATGAGAAAGGAATTCAGATTGGAATTTATTAAACTGATGCAATCGGAATAATGGAAATTGGAAGCTATCGGAATAGTTGAAAACAAGTCCAATCGGAATATCATAAAAAGGACCACAATCGGAATACAAATGGGACTAATTGGAATGTTAAAACCCTAATCCGATCAAAGTGGTCAGAATGATAGCAAGCAAATCGGAATACCACAAACCTTTTTCCGATTTAGAGATCGGAATACAAAGGGAAGTGTAAATCGGAATGTGAAATCAGAAAAGGGTTTAAACCTTTTCCGATGACCTCGTGATTTGAAAATAAGCCAAGTGATAAGCTATGTTGATAAGCTAACACCAAAACTTAACCAAATCAGTAATGAAATAGACTAAATAAGCATGAGTAAAAACTTCTACAAACTTTAAATAAGCAATCTTTTAAATCAAACTTTGAAAGAAATTAAAACTTTAAGAAAACTTTCAAAAAGTAAATAAGCTAAACATACAAATAAGCCAATAAGCACAAAGATCTTAAAGCTTAACCGTTTGAAATCTTATGTAGGAATAAAAAGATTAACTTTTTAATCACGAAAACATCAAGATCAACACGGATCTTAAATATTTCGGACCAAAAGTAAAATAAAATCAAAAAAGGTAGAAAGAGATTAATGAACAAAAAGCTTAACTTGAACTTGATTAATGAAATCAAAATACAAAAAGCTTAAATTTGAAAGATTAAAAGAAAGAAAAGATGAAAACTTAGTGAGAGAAAGTTTGGAACTTTCTCTCTCTAAAAACTATAAAGGAAAAAAAATGAAAAACTAAAACTAGCTAACCCTCCTCCTAATGTGATTAGGAGGGTATTTATAGGCTAAGTGGGAGGTGCATGTGTGGTGTGCTTCCTTCTTTCGTTTCTTCTCGACTCGATTTAATTCTTTGTCTTTTCTCGACGTCGTCTCGGGATTTGAACTTGTCTTAAATAATTTTTCTTCTTTAATTTAGACTTGAGTTCTTCGACTTCATTAAACTTCCGTCTTTAGACTTTTTCTTCGATAAATCATCAGAATAGGTCTTGGACATCCGTTCTTTAAGCACTCTTGATCTCTTGACTTCGTCTTTTCTCGTTTTCTTCGATAAAAGCCCGTGTTTTCTTCCTTTTTCATCTTTTGGTCCTAAAACACAAGAAAAACACAAACCACGCATAATTCCGACTTTTACGACATAAAATACACGTTTTGGTCTTGTTATTATTGGAAATAAGTTGTAAAAGGATAAATGTTTTCACACTTATTAAATCCCCTACACTTGACCATTGCAATGCCCTCATGCAATGCATTAATTTTAAAGCACGGTTTACATTTTTCATCATAAATAACCTATCTTGGCCTTTATTAAATACTAAACATTTAAGGAAAATAAGAAGACAGAAAACAAGTAAAGAAATCAGAGACTTACATTGGTTTTAGGCTGCCATGAACGTTTATCATCCTCAAGTTTCACGTTCCCCACACCAAGCTTAAAAATGAGATCATTGTTATTATAAGTTAGCAGACTAACACGAATTCATGTCGGCCAATTATTCACTTAGACTCCCTTATTCCTAGGTGTATCTCTTATATTTTATTGTTGTCTTGAATGATCACGAGGATGCATTGTTGACTTATTTTGATAGTTATTTAGGCTGAAAATAAAGTAGGACGATTTAATCAATAGTTAGCTAACGGACAAAATCTTTTAAAACTGCTTCTCGGGACCTCATAGAGTTCATATCTTGGCATAAATCGATTCACGATTTGAGACCTTTCTCGGACCGACATTTGGCAGCGGCTTCATACTTCAAATCTTTTGAGAGACGTTCTTGAAATTATGGTCTTCTCTTCATAATAGGAATTTCTTCACTTGAAGTTTTTGAGAGATTCTTCATCTTTGGACCACGACTTCTTCATTTTTCTCCAATCTTTATTTTGGACTTTGATATACAACGATCCGCCTCCTTTTAGGACTTGGATCTATTTATCCTCATACCTTGTTAGTGTGACAACCGTGGTTTTGAGGTTCGTCACTTGGTCTTACTTTTAGGTTATTTTATGTGTGACTACTTGATTTTTGTGCTTACGTGTTTATTTTGTGTGAACGAGGTTGGTGTGATTATCGTTTATGAGTATAGAGTACTCATAAGTAAATCGAGGAACGGTTAATTCATGTTCATGAGATCACAAGTGGTGACTATGAAATGAAAATGGTGATACTGTGGTGTTTACGTATACGTATAAGTATTATAGTAATAGTATTTTTTTTAGGATTTACGGTTTAGCATTTAGAGGTCTCGGGTGAGGTAATTATCCATATGAATATTTTTCGGGATGGTTTTAGGTCATTTAGGACTTAATTATATAGTTTATTTCAAAATTTGAGATTTTTTATAAAAGTGTATATTTTACGTCTTTTACCGTAAAACGCGTAAATTTGACTAGTTTTACGGTTTTGAGGTTTTGGGAGTTTTAGGAGCTGAAATAAATTAAGGTAAATTAAGGTAATATTAATAAGATATTAATTAACAATAAAAAGAAAAAAAAATAAAGAAAAAAACGAAATTAGGGGTGTTTGGGTCGGTTTAGAAGAGAAAAAAAAGGAAAAAAAGGAAAAAAAAAAGGAAAGTGGGCTTTGGGTTGGACTAGGATTCACCCATACCCTATATAATGTATATACTAAACCAAATTCATTATTTTTCTCCTGGAGATGAAGGAAATTCGTGAGTCTTATAAAAAATTAAGGTTCTTCATAAAATTTGGGGGTTTTCATAAATCCAAGGTAAATCTTCAAATCCCTTTTTAATTAAATTGTTTTTATGTTTTCTTTAATAATCTTATGATGAATTTAGGTTAGGGTTTAATATAAAAACAGTAAATTAATGTTGTATTAATCATAATATGATGATTACATAAATTAGGGCTTGTAATTAGAGGGATTAGGGTTAATTAATGAGGTTGATTTTGTTAAACCCGTTTTTAAAAACTGGGCAGATTTTTGAGTCAATTGTTTTGATCATATCGGGAGTTCTATAAACTCTTGTTTTACGATCCAAGTACCCCTGGAAAGCTATTTGAAGTGGCTTTCCAATGCAAGAAACTAGAACTAAATTGGAGGTCGAGAAGTGAGTCAGAAACAGGTTACAACAGTCGGAGGTCAAAACAGTTTTGAATTCAGCCTGTTTTCTTTTTAAGTTTTGGGTTGTTTGGGGCACTTAGGGTTGCATTGGGATCTTCTCACGAACGTGAGAGATGGTTTATATATTGTAGTTAATATCTGCACTTGGGCTAAGGTGGTGGTTTAGGGTAAGACCCCTTAATGGTAACAAACGTTTAGTACGTTTAAAATCAGGAAATATGGAATGACGAAAGTAGATATATATATATATATCGGGGCCTTAACAGTAGCTTTAAGGTTAGGGAAAGTGGGAGGTGTTAGCCAACATATGTAAGGGTGTGAATATTCCTTTTACAGAAACCATGGGTAGGTTTAAGTGGGCGTTTGACCTAAAGTTTTGAGACCTAAAAACTGGGACTGTTTTGGGTAAAATACGAACGGGTTAGTTATTAAACTTAACCAAGTTAAGGACTTGTTAAGGAAGGGTAATGGGGTAATTAGAGCTTATTAATGAGGTAAATATGTGAGAATGGGTTAGATGTCCATCATAGGTTAATGAGCCATCTTAGTGATTGGTTCGTTTATTGATTTCGTGTTTTTGGTTTGTTAGCTTGTTGCTAGTGCAAGGACGTGTGAAGGAGCTATCAGGTGAGTGTTCATAGTCCCATGTGTATTTTTGTTTTTGACTTCCAAATGGGATGGAAGAGACACTGTGTTGAGTTGTTTCTAAATTGTTGCTGTGAATGTTTTATGATTGTGATAGACTTGTGTGTACACTTATGTGATTAACTGCTATGCGATTTTTGATTTGTTATTGTGGTTTGACAAGGTAGTGGCCTTGTGGTTTGCCAAGGTAGTGGCCTTGGGATAGGTACATAGGGTGATCATCTAAGGTACCATGATGTTGTTTGGCAAGGTAGGAGCCTTGGATTGTTTTGGTATGATTGGTCTTGATTGATAGTTGTTAATACATAATTGTAACACATTGTCCATATGTTCTTTTGTTGATGATTTTTATTCACAGCTTGTAACTGATTTAGCGTTGGAGTCTAAACCTATGACTCTCACCAACTTTATGTTGACGTGTTTTAGTGTCTCTTTCAGGTGAGAATGTGGTTAAGCTTGAGGATAGAAGTGGCTAGACTTGGATGCCTTAGGATTGCATATAGAAGGAGATCCCCGTTCCTTCTTAGTTTACCTTTATGTTTTTTTGATAAGTGATACATGTTGGCACCTATATGTTTGTTTGGTTTATGTTTATTGTTTGTCTTGGGTAAGTGGTAGGACTGTTACCTACTTACCTAGACTCCTGCATTGTTGAGATATTGTCATGACATTTGTGTCGCCATTTATGACATTATATTTGCATTTTAGTCTTCTCTATAGAGACACCATTTGTGGTGATGATATCCATACGTCGCGCCCCATATTCCGCCATTGGTGGGGTGTGACAGAATGGTATCAGAGCCAATGGTTATAGAGAATTAGGTTGCCTAGTCGCGTAGCCTAGTTTATAGCTTAAGGGTCCCTGCATATAGGCGTCATAGGAGTATGTGTGCATTTTATTATAATTGATGTGTTTGAATGTTATTTATTGTGATGTTTTGACTGGTATGAATTGAACCATAGTAAGTTCATACTTAGCCACATGTTATTTTCTTTTCGATTTGTGAGTAGTGCGGGTTTAACCATAATCGCCCACGCTAGTCATTGTCGTATTTTACTTATAATGTACATTATAGTACATAATTTGGTACATAGTAGTTTCTATCTTTTGTTGGGTTATTTTATGTACCTGAGGGGTATTATTTTCTTTTGATGTTTAAGTCATGTTCCCTAAGAATCATGTGGTGGTTCGAGTTATTAGGAGTAGGTGAATATGAAGGACCTTATGCTATTTCCACTCTTATGGGCGACATGACTTATAACTGATTATGTTTTCGTTTTGGATTTAGTCTAGGCTGTTTTAGCTAGACTATGGATTTCTGTATTCCAGGAGTTTTATTATGTTATTTTATAGATGGAGTTTTGGACCTTATTGGTTATGTGGTTATGAGCTTATGTGAGTAGATAGATTTATGTGTTATATGTTGTATTGATTCTTATAAGTGTCATCATAGGAGGGAGTGCATTGGGGAAAGGGTAATTGTATAAGTATGGTGGCCAACATAGTTATACAAGTACCACAACTTCAATGGGTTCTCAAGTATGATTGCATGAAAGAGGATTAGTACATGCTTGTATATGGTGAGATGTAGATATTGGGTATACGTATAATATATGGGTTTATGTAACGGCTGTCTACGATATGGCTATTTTTATTAGTGTGTTATATGTTTTGGGTTATAGTTGTGTTGTGTGATTTTGGGGTCACACGATATGGTTTGGTTTTGGAGGTGGGTTTTATGCTTTGTTGTGGCACGGTGAGATGGTGATTACTCGTGTGGAACAACGAGTGTATTACGTGATTGGTTGATCCGACATGTATGGTAACAAGTATGTTTTGGGTGTTTTAATAGGTATATATATGCGGATGTATATATACTACTATGTGTTAAGTTATGGTATATGGTCGTTCACTAGTTATTATAACTTGAACGTACCTTGTGTTTGTTCGTGTTTTATGGTGCTGGAGTTGATGGAGTTTCAACAACGTTTCGAATTTTTTGAACTGTGTCTTGTAGCGTATTCTTTAAGTTCATATTTCACGTGTACGTTTTAAAATGTTGTTCTGGGTTTTAAGTCCGTTGAAATAAATGGAGATTTCTTTTGGGATAATGAAATCTTTTGGGTTGAGTCTTACATTTCTTTTGGTTGGTATATGGAAAAAGGGGGGACTTGGAAATCTACTATAGAGTTAGATAGTTGGTTGTATTCGGTAAAATAAGGGTAAGGTGTTGGAGTCATGTTTGAAACAAGATGTAACATAAGTTTTTTTTTATCAACACTTATTTATTTCAAATTCTAAAAGACTTTCTTTAAAATAAAGCCAAGTAAAATTTCTTTCTACTTACATAGTTTATATAATTGGATTTAACCGATTCATGTCATTTATAGTTATTAATACAAGGTTAAAAGGGGTTTATGAATATTTCACATACAATTATATCTTTCATTGAAACGGATTGCATTGATCACTAAGTCTATTCTTTAGTTTTTAAAAGAACTAGCATAAAATTGTTTTGGTCATAACTTGTTCGTTTTTAAAGCTTTTTGGGTGATTCAAAAGCCTAAAATTATGCACTCAGAACGTACTTTTCAAATATTCAGAATGTATAGTCATGGGAGGTCAGTGGACCGGTCGGAATTGTTGTACAAGTGTTGGGTTCAAGGTTGAGTTTGAATAGTAGTTTTATTTTTATGATTTGGGATGCACGGGATACCTAGTCTTTGAGTTGAGTTTTGAGATCGTCTAGAAGGTTGTTTGTAGATGGTTTGAGTCACATAGATGTGGGGAGGTAAGGAAAAAAAAATTTAAAAAAATATATATATATATATATATATATATATATATATATATATATATATATATATATATATATATATATATATATATATATATATATATATATATATATATATATATATATATATATATATATATATATATATATATATATATATATTCTTTTGGAAAGTCTATCTTTTGCATGGTTTAAATAATATGTCGCGGGGCGTAATATGTTTTGGTTGCCATTGGGTGTTTCTTGGATTATTTTTCGTTGTCATGGGTCATTTGGAATTGATACATGTTTTGGGTTTGAGTTTTCTTAGGAGTCTCTTGGTTTTTGATTTGTTTTAATTGGTGCACGTGAAATGTCGTTAGTTATCCGTGGGTTTAATTCGTCGATCGTATCTGGTGTATTCAGGATGTAGTTTTGGTTTTGTATGGTTTAGGAGCGTTGAGGTAGAACCATGAATAGAGCAAGTAGGAGAAGTGAGAGGAGTTGTAGTTAGTGTCTTCCAAGGCAAATCGTTGATGGAGTGAATTAAGAACAAGAGCTGTTAGAAATTACAAGGAATTTATTCGTATTACCGCTAAGAGAGGGTGTGAGGAGGACATAGTTGAAATTGCTAAGGATGTTGTATGAACGCTTTGGGTTTACGGTTATGCATTTGGCTTCGCCAAAGCACTAGCGGTTTTCATGGAGTCAATGAACCGAGTGTGCATGAACGTATATAAACGAGTTGTCATCGGGAGCATCGACGACATCTTGATCTACTCAAATCATAGAAGGAGGATGAGGCGAATTATGTGTTGGTTTTGGAACTGTTAGTAAAGGGAATGAAACGTGAGATTTTCAAGTGTGAGTTTTAGGATTTAGTTGGCCAGGACTAGTAGTCAGAGATGATGGCATATCGTGGAACCAGCAAGGGGCGAAGTGAAGAAGGACGAGAAAGCATTTTGGAGGCTGAAGAGGTGGATTGGATGATGAGCATATCTTGGCATTATCGGAAGGACTGGATGAATTCGCGAAGCATGACGATACGTGGAGCAGGGATTTGGACGCGTACGAGGACGACAAAGAAAGGCGATCGCTTATACGTTGCAGGAACTGAAGATTTGGAAGAACTGGATAGACTTAGTTAGTGGAGCTGGACTGTTATATCTACCTAGAATGCTAGAGGCATTTGGTGTACGAGACGTGGAGAATGATATATAAGGATCATGAACGTATCCAACACATATTCAATCATCTTGATTGAACATTTGGCAAAGGTGATGGGTGGAGTTAATTGATGAAAGAAAATTGCAAGGCCAAGTACCATCTGGGAAAGGCAAGCATGGTCGATGAGACATAGAATAAGAAGGATGAGGTGAAGCTGAGACGAACTTGAACTATAGGGATGATGTATTAGAGTGGTTTGGATGAAGGATGTGGGTTGCACGAGTTGAGTTTTCTAAAGCAGTGAACGCGTCAACATTTATGTTGCGTGGCTTGGACAATCGTAAGGAGGAAAGGGACGTAGACTATACTTCCTACATGGATAGGAGTAGTTTAGAAAGGGCGATGTAAGGACGAAGTTGGTGGAAGGGATACATAATGCGGTGGGGGATTAAGTACGATGAGAGTTGGGTGATAGTCGATAGACTGACTAATTCATCACCTATTTCAAGAGGAATGAGAAGTCACGTAGTTGGGAAGTTGGAAGAATTAATGGATATGTGAAAGACCGTCATAGGTCACTTTGTAAGGAAATTGGAATTTAAAGTAGTTTGGGATACGGACTGAAGGGAGTTGATGAACGTAATTGGACATGGGTGATTGATTTAGAGGTAGTTCGGAAACTCGTTAGCGATGGCTGAGTTTTCATATAATGATAGTTATCGTACTAGAAGTCGATAAATGCCATTTGAGGCACGATATGAAAGGATAGGGTGAGTTGTCCTCATTGTGGACTAGAATTGGTAAAAGAGGCTACTAATGTGGTAATGGTGTTTGTGGACAGAATGAGAGCAACAAGGGATGCTATGTAGAAAAGGAGGAAACCACTAGATTTAGTGACAAAGTTATGTATGGAGTTTCACCCATAGTAACGGCTGGTATGATTTGGAAAGATGTAAGTGTTGATGTAGAGTTTTGTAGGTCCATTTATGATCTTTGGGAAGATCAGACCATTAGCTTATGAGCATAGAATTACCTGGGGGAAATGAGTTGTATACATGATACATTTCATGTATTGGGGTTGGTAAATGTTGTTTGAGAATGCATATTTGCATGTCCGGTTATTCGGGTTTTCTGCTAATAAGAGTCTTTGTTTTATCGAAGAGTCATTTGCGAGATTTATTGACTGTGAGGTCAAGATTTTGGCAATGGGTTTAATTATTTTTGGTTTGTACATGTGGTATCTTGAAACTTGAACTGAAGTTCACGTGGAAATGAGAGGAGTTCATTTAGAACAAGTATCCTCGTGTGATTTGTTGTCTGTGTGTTGATCCTAAGGAGTAAATCTCGGGATGAGATTTCTATTAGGAGGGAGTGATGTGACAACCGTGGTTTTGAGGTTCGTCACTTGGTCTTACTTTTAGGTTATTTTATGTGTGACTACTTGATTTTTGTGCTTACGTGTTTATTTTGTGTGAACGAGGTTGGTGTGATTATCGTTTATGAGTATAGAGTACTCATAAGTAAATCGAGGAACGGTTAATTCATGTTCATGAGATCACAAGTGGTGACTATGAAATGAAAATGGTGATATTGTGGTGTTTACGTATACGTATAAGTATTATAGTAATAGTATTTTTTTTAGGATTTACGGTTTAGCATTTAGAGGTCTCGGGTGAGGTCATTATCCATATGAATATTTTTCGGGATGGTTTTAGGTCATTTAGGAATTAATTATATAGTTTATTTCAAAATTTGAGATTTTTTATAAAAGTGTATATTTTATGTCTTTTACGGTAAAACGCGTAAATTTGACTAGTTTTACGGTTTTGAGGTTTTGGGAGTTTTAGGAGCTGAAATAAATTAAGGTAATATTAATAAGATATTAATTAACAATAAAAAGAAAAAAAAATAAAGAAAAAAACGAAATTAGGGGTGTTTGGGTCGGTTTATAAGAGAAAAAAAAGGAAAGTGGGCTTTGGGTTGGACTAGGATTCACCCATACCCTATATAATGTATATACTAAATCAAATTCATTATTTTTCTCCTGGAGATGAAGGAAATTCGTGAGTCTTATAAAAAATTAAGGTTCTTCATAAAATTTGGGGGTTTTCATAAATCCAAGGTAAATCTTCAAATCCCTTTTTAATTAAATTGTTTTTATGTTTTCTTTAATAATCTTATGATGGATTTAGGTTAGGGTTTAATATATAAACAGTAAATTAATGTTATATTAATCATAATATGATGATTACATAAATTAGGGCTTGTAATTAGAGGGATTAGGGTTAATTAATGAGGTTGATTTTGTTAAACCCGTTTTTAAAAACTGGGCAGATTTTTGAGTCAATTATTTTGATCATATCGGGAGTTCTATAAACTCTTATTTTACGATCCAAGTACCCCTGGAAAGCTATTTTAAGTGGCTTTCCAATGCAAGAAACGAGAACTAAATTGGAGGTCGGGAAGTGGGTCAAAAACAGGTTACAACAGTCGGAGGTCAAAACAGTTTTGAATTCAGCCTGTTTTCTTTTTAGGTTTTGGGTTGTTTGGGGCACTTAGGGTTGCATTGGGATCTTCTCACGAACGTGAGAGATGGTTTATATATTGTAGTTAATATCCGCACTTGGGCTAAGGTGGTGGTTTAGGGTAAGACCCCTTAATGGTAACAAACTTTTAGTACGTTTAAAATCAGGAAATATGGAATGACGAAAGTAGATATATATATATCGGGGCCTTAGCAGTAGCCTTAAGGTTAGGGAAAGTGGGAGGTGTTAGCCAACATAAGTAAGGGTGTGAATATTCCTTTTAAAGAAACCATGGGTAGGTTTAAGTGGGCGTTTGACCTAAAGTTTTGAGACCTAAAAACTGGGACTATTTTGGGTAAAATACGAACGGGTTAGTTATTAAACTTAACCAAGTTAAGGACTTGTTAAGGAAGGGTAATGGGGTAATTAGAGCTTATTAATGAGGTAAATATGTGAGAATGGGTTAGATGTCCATCATAGGTTAATGAGCCATCTTAGTGATTGGTTCGTTTATTGATTTCGTGTTTTTGGTTTGTTAGCTTGTTGCTAGTGCAAGGACGTGTGAAGGAGCTATCAGGTGAGTGTTCATAGTCCCATGTGTATTTTTGTTTTTGACTTCCAAATGGGATGGAAGAGACACTGTGTTGAGTTGTTTCTAAATTGTTGCTGTGAATGTTTTATGATTGTGATAGACTTGTGTGTACACTTATGTGATTAACTGCTATGCGATTTTTGATTTGTTATTGTGGTTTGACAAGGTAGTGGCCTTGTGGTTTGCCAAGGTAGTGGCCTTGGGATAGGTACATAGGGTGATCATCTAAGGTACCATGATGTTGTTTGGCAAGGTAGGAGCCTTGGATTGTTTTGGTATGATTGGTCTTGATTGATAGTTGTTAATACATAATTGTAACACATTGTCCATATGTTCTTTTGTTGATGATTTTTATTCACAGCTTGTAACTGATTTAGCGTTGGAGTCTAAACCTATGACTCTCACCAACTTTATGTTGACGTGTTTTAGTGTCTCTTTCAGGTGAGAATGTGGTTAAGCTTGAGGATAGAAGTGGCTAGACTTGGATGCCTTAGGATTGCATATAGAAGGAGATCCCCGTTCCTTCTTAGTTTACCTTTATGTTTTTTTGATAAGTGATACATGTTGGCACCTATATGTTTGTTTGGTTTATGTTTATTGTTTGTCTTGGGTAAGTGGTAGGACTGTTACCTACTTACCTAGACTCCTGCATTGTTGAGATATTGTCATGACATTTGTGTCGCCATTTATGACATTATATTTGCATTTTAGTCTTCTCTATAGAGACACCATTTGTGGTGATGATATCCATACGTCGCGCCCCATATTCCGCCATTGGTGGGGTGTGACAGTTAGGGTCTTTTCGGATAGACTTCTCCATGATCTTTTGGGGAGTATTTTCTTTTCGTCGTGTGTCTTGATCCTTCATATTGATTTTCGATAAATGATTCTTCACATCACTTTTGGATCTTTAGTAACAAACTGTAGCCCTCATGCCTTGTTAGTGCCTTTTCGGACTCGCCAATCTTCGCATCCCGCTTCAATAAGTTTGCCTTGGCTATGAACTCTAATTAATACCAAGCAAATTTTAAACGATCTTGGGCTAGAAGCTAAGTAACTTTTCAAATCGTACAACCTTATTTATTGCAGATAAATTTATTAACAAGCGATGGGAGAATAGGCTCATAATTAACTCACATAAAGTCACGAAAGAATACCAAACTTATAATTGACTCTATCATCTCTCGTCCTCCACAGTTTAAAATCTCAAGGAATGAGACTCGTGGATGCTTAGCCAATTAAATAAATGTTTTGGGTTTTCGAGTCATCTATAGGATCTTGCAAATTCTTAGACTTTTTCAAGTTTAGAAATCGCATTTTAAAGTTCCCTTGATAAACAACTCTCTAGGATCAATTATAGGAACTTGCGAAAAGTTCTTGTTCTTAACCCGTGAGAGTTAAGACTTTCGCGTTTTAAAGCTCCCTATATAAAAGCCTAGCAAAACTTGACTTAAACACGTTAAGGATACTAGCTAGAGTAAACTTAGATAAGTAAACTCGGGTTGAGTCAAAATATTCACGACTTTGAAAAATTTAAAACCACTTTATTGCAAATTTATTCTAGCAAGGAAAAAAAATAACCATAACGAAGGAAAATACAACTATACAACTAGGCCAAAATAGATTAAATATTTTGAAAAACGTCGAAAAATCAAATTTTCCGGTTAAAATGAGGGCAAATTTATGGAAAAGACCACTTACTTCGATAGAAGTCCCCCTACACTTGATATAAACATTGTCCTCAATGTTTAAGCATGTGGGAGTAAACTCCCCTACACTTATGACATTGTGCATGTTGGGTCAAAAAGTTGATGTGGCAGAAACTCAAAAACGAAGAAAACATCAAGACATTTACTCAGGCGTTGACAAGAGTAATCCAAGCGTTGACAAGAGCAAATTGGGCGTTGACAGAAGTCAACAAAAGTCAAACGCTGTCAACAAAAGTCAATGTTGAAGATTTGATGGAGAAATCTATTTAGGGAATATATTGAGTATATTATTTATGATATACACAATATATATTTTATCTAAATAGAAGATTTAGATGTTTATTTGATCTTATCTCTTGTAAACCCTAATCCTTACACTATAAAAGGAACCAAGGGTCATAGGTTTTTTTCATTCAATTCATTCACAATGTAAACCTAAAGTGTGTGTCGACTAGACGTGGGATTCAATGTATACACGTCTAGTGATTGTTGATTATTAATATAATTAGCAATCCATGTGTTTTAATTCATGTTTCGTGCCTAAACACCTTGTTAATGGTTGTTGTTCTAATTCCGCTTTGATTTGTTAATCATATGAACAATGATCATTCCTAGTAGCTTAAAAGATCCGGAAACCAAGGTTTCCACAATTGGTATCAGAGCCTCGTGGCTCGTGATGCTAGGACCAACAAGGTGTTCGTATATGGAGAAGAAAAGAAAAATCCGTCTAGGGTTATTCTGGACGTTTTTGTGTGCGCAGCAGTATTCAGAAGGTCATAACTTTTGACTGAACCGTTGGATCGTCACGAAATTTTATATGTGTGTTCTACATACATAGATCTAAACATCCACCGGAGGGATTGTCGAGTTTTATCCCCAGGCAAAAGTTATTAAGCGTCGAAGTTGGCAGCAGAGGTGATTTTCAGTTTTCTGCTTTTACATAAAATCATGAACTAGGGTTCCTCAAACCCTAGATCTACTTAAAAGCAGGAAGAATTGCAGTTGGAGGCTATTATAATGCATTATGGTGTTTAAATCGAATCTGATTATGTTTAAAACCCTAACTAGGGTTTCGAATTAAAACAATCTTTGTTCTAGGGTTTCAATGTTTACTTTCTGAAGTAAAACCCTAGATCTGGTCGCATGATAGTAGCAGAAAAAAGGAAACAACAAGAAGTGTTGTTTGTGATGTTTCTGTGATCCCAATATGTTCATTGAAAGACAAGAATGAAGCAGCTTGTGTTCACACGAATACAGACTTCCCATTGGTTGGTTCATACGATGATGATATAATTGGTGGAAAGATTATGTTTCACACGATCAAAGTTTTCACACGAATTCTCTACATGCTAGTATATGGTTACTCACGTGGGGATAAGACAATCATTCTATTCTGATTGGTTATTTATGTGTGTGTTCACACGGTGCTACTTATTTGATTGGAGGAAATCATATACTGTATTCAGCGTTGAATAATTAAAGTAACGTGAGGGATATACTTTGTTTCACAAATAGCATCAGTGTTTGATGTAAACGCTGACAAGAATGAGAAGAGACGCTGACAAGAGTGACATTGACGCTGACATGAAGAAAGTAAACGCTGACAGAAACAGGCGTTGTTACGTGTTGTCCGAGATATGTAAATCCAAACACTGATAGGTGTTGTTCGATATCGGATAAAGCATCTGATCATGATATTGGGTAAGAGAGGTTCTTGGACAACAAAAGGTTTGCTGCTGTTTAAGAAAACTGGTACGTTTTAAGCACACAAAAAGAAGGAAAATAGACACAAAGGTACATGGAATCTCCGTTTTATTTAGAATATCATGGTGATATTTATGGCTCGGATATTTTTGAAAGGAATTAATGATCTTAAAGCGAGTTAGCAACTATTCGTGAGGATTTGATGGATATTTTATTGGATTATGTAATCGGGATAACCTTGTGAAAGAGTTATTCGCTAACAGCTTTTACATATGAAGATATTGACTTGTCATGAAGAGGTGTTAGCTTAAGGGGAAGAGTTCTTATGGTAAGTTTGATGATTGAAGAAGATTTTCGCGAGTTTGTGTTCTATCATATCTTAAAGTGCCATAGACTTTAAAGGTAACTTGTTCGTGCTTTACATGGTTGGTGACGAAGACTTGTCATAAACACTTGAAGGAGTTACATTATCGTGCTCAGTGTCTCACGAAGGATGAGAATATTGACAAGGGATCGAGGTCTACTTATATCATACTCTATAAGTTCTTAGTCACATGGATAGTACAAGACATGGAACACAAGGTTTGGTTATTCTACTTCTACATCAAAAATATTATATTAATTGTTCTTCAAGATCATTACACAGAGCCTACTTCTGGAGAATCTTCAACATTGCATACATTGTTTACTTCCTTGTTGATGTGACAAAAAGGGGAAGAAATACGTGCTACACTTGAGGGGAAGCAACTTGAAGATCATGTACAACTTACAAGAGATACACATAGAGTTTTGCCACTATCAACTAGGGGAAGATTGTTGAGTCAAAAAGTTGATGTGGCAGAAACTCAAAAACGAAGAAAACATCAAGACATTTACTCAGGCGTTGACAAGAGTAATCCAAGCGTTGACAAGACCAAATTGGGCGTTGACAGAAGTCAACAAAAGTCAAACGCTGTCAACAAAAGTCAATGTTGAAGATTTGATGGAGAAATCTATTTAGGGAATATATTGAGTATATTATTTATGATATACACAATATATATTTTATCTAAATAGAAGATTTAGATGTTTATTGGATCTTATCTCTTGTAAACCCTAATCCTTACACTATAAAAGGAACCAAGGGTCATAGGTTTTATTCATTCAATTCATTCACAATGTAAACCTAAAGTGTGTGTCGACTAGACGTGGGATTCAATGTATACACGTCTAGTGATTGTTGATTATTAATATAATTAGCAATCCATGTGTTTTAATTCATGTTTCGTGCCTAAACACCTTGTTAATGGTTGTTGTTCTAATTCCGCTTTGATTTGTTAATCATATGAACAATGATCATTCCTAGTAGCTTAAAAGATCCGGAAACCAAGGTTTCCACAATTGGTATCAGAGCCTCGTGGCTCGTGATGCTAGGACCAACAAGGTGTTCGTATATGGAGAAGAAAAGAAAAATCCGTCTAGGGTTATTCTGGACGTTTTTGTGTGCGCAGCAGTATTCAGAAGGTCATAACTTTTGATTGAACCGTTGGATCGTCACGAAATTTTATATGTGTGTTCTACATACATAGATCTAAACATCCACCGGAGGGATTGTCGTGTTTTATCCCCAGGCAAAAGTTATTAAGCGTCGAAGTTGGCAGCAGAGGTGATTTTCAGTTTTCTGCTTTTACATAAAATAATGAACTAGGGTTCCTCAAACCCTAGATCTACTTAAAAGCAGGAAGAATTGCAGTTGGAGGCTATTATAATGCATTATGGTGTTTAAATCGAATCTGATTATGTTTAAAACCCTAATTAGGGTTTCGAATTAAAACAATCTTTGTTCTAGGGTTTCAATGTTTACTTTCTGAAGTAAAGCCCTAGATCTGGTCGCATGATAGTAGCAGCAAAAAGGAAACGACAAGAAGTGTTGTTTGTGATGTTTCTATGATCCCAATATGTTCATTGAAAGACAAGAATGAAGCAGCTTGTGTTCACACGAATACAGACTTCCCATTGGTTGGTTCATACGATGATGATATAATTGGTGGAAAGATTATGTTTCACACGATCAAAGTTTTCACACGAATTCTCTACATGCTAGTATATGGTTACTCACGTGGGGATAAGACAATCATTCTATTCTGATTGGTTATTTATGTGTGTGTTCACACGGTGCTACTTATTTGATTGGAGGAAATCATATACTATATTCAGCGTTGAATAATTAAAGTAACGTGAGGGATATACTTTGTTTCACAAATAGCATCAGTGTTTGATGTAAACGCTGACAAGAATGAGAAGAGACGCTGACAAGAGTGACATTGACGCTGACATGAAGAAAGTAAACGCTGACAGAAACAGGCGTTGTTACGTGTTGTCCGAGATATGTAAATCCAAACACTGATAGGTGTTGTTCGATATCGGATAAAGCATCTGATAATGATATTGGGTAAGAGAGGTTCTTGGACAACAAAAGGTTTGCTGCTGTTTAAGAAAACTGGTACGTTTTAAGCACACAAAAAGGAGGAAAATACACACAAAGGTACATGGAATCTCCGTTTTATTTAGAATATCATGGTGATATTTATGGCTCGGATATTTTTGAAAGGAATTAATGATCTTAAAGCGAGTTAGCAACTATTCGTGAGGATTTGATGGATATTTTATTGGATTATGTAATCGGGATAACCTTGTGAAAGAGTTATTCGCTAACAGCTTTTACATATGAAGATATTGACTTGTCATGAAGAGGTGTTAGCTTAAGGGGAAGAGTTCTTATGGTAAGTTTGATGATTGAAGAAGATTTTCGCGAGTTTGTGTTCTATCATATCTTAAAGTGCCATAGACTTTAAAGGTAACTTGTTCGTGCTTTACATGGTTGGTGACGAAGACTTGTCATAAACACTTGAAGGAGTTACATTATCGTGCTCAGTGTCTCACAAAGGATGAGAATATTGACAAGGGATCGAGGTCTACTTATATCATACTCTATAAGTTCTTAGTCACATGGATAGTACAAGACATGGAACACAAGGTTTGGTTATTCTACTTCTACATCAAAAATATTATATTAATTGTTCTTCAAGATCATTACACAGAGCCTACTTCTGGAGAATCTTCAACATTGCATACATTGTTTACTTCCTTGTTGATGTGACAAAAAGGGGAAGAAATACGTGCTACACTTGAGGGGAAGCAACTTGAAGATCATGTACAACTTACAAGAGATACACATAGAGTTTTGCCACTATCAACTAGGGGAAGATTGTTGGGTCAAAAAGTTGATGTGGCAGAAACTCAAAAATGAAGAAAACATCAAGACATTTACTCAGGCGTTGACAAGAGTAATCCAAGCGTTGACAAGAGCAAATTGGGCGTTGACAGAAGTCAACAAAAGTCAAACGCTGTCAACAAAAGTCAATGTTGAAGATTTGATGGAGAAATCTATTTAGGGAATATATTGAGTATATTATTTATGATATACACAATATATATTTTATCTAAATAGAAGATTTAGATGTTTATTTGATCTTATCTCTTGTAAACCCTAATCCTTACACTATAAAAGGAACCAAGGGTCATAGGTTTTATTCATTCAATTCATTCACAATGTAAACCTAAAGTGTGTGTCGACTAGACGTGGGATTCAATGTATACACGTCTAGTGATTGTTGATTATTAATATAATTAGCAATCCATGTGTTTTAATTCATGTTTCGTGCCTAAACACCTTGTTAATGGTTGTTGTTCTAATTCCGCTTTGATTTGTTAATCATATGAACAATGATCATTCCTAGTAGCTTAAAAGATCCGGAAACCAAGGTTTCCAGAGTGCACTTTGTTTAAATCTTGCTAAGGAAAGGACAACTATAGTGATTTCAATGTGAACATATAAGATATGAAATATTGAATCAGGAGAGTTTAGGATAGAACCGGGAAGATGGGAACACGGGATCACGGTTCGTCAAATGTCATCAAGAGTGGATCTTTGAAGCTTTAATCCCTGCACAGCACAAGAAACAAGACAACCAACACATACGGGGCTCCCCCTACACTTATTATGAAAGCGGTAAATGATAGATCACGGGTTGCCTCCCGAGAAGCGCTTGTTTTTTATAACCGAGTCACGAGCCTGACTTGACCCAAAACTAGTTCATGGGAAACGTGGTGAGGGATGGAATCATCTCATGAGAGATGTCCTCACCAAAGTACAGCTTCAAGCGCTGGCCATTCACCTTAAAATTAGGCCCATTTGGCTGAGAAAGCTGAATGGTGCCATATGGAAAGACTTTGGTGACGGTGAATGGACCAGACCAGCGGCTCTTCAACTTGCCAGAGAAGATCTTTAACCGAGAGTTAAAGAGTAAAACTTGATCACCAACGTTGAACTCTCGGTTCTTAATCCTTGCGTCATGGATGATCTTGGTCTTCTCCTTGTAGATCAGTGAGTTCTCGTAAGCTTCATTCCTCAGTTCATTAAGCTCGTTGAGTTGAATCTTGCAAAGATCACCGGCTTTGTTGATGTCGAAGTTAGCCCACTTCAAGGCCCAGTACGCCTTATGTTCCAGCTCGATAGGGAGGTGGCATGCTTTCCCGTACACAAGACGATAAGGTGTACAACCAATCGGCGTCTTATATGCGGTACGGAAAGCCCACAAAGCATCATCTAACTTATCGGCCCCCGCGGCACGATGCTCTCCCACAGTACGTTCCAAAATTCGCTTCAATCCACGGTTGGAGATCTCGGCTTGCCCATTGGTTTGGGGATGATAAGCGGTGGAAAGACGATGATTAACACCATACTTAGCCATGACTCTTGCAAATTGATCATTGCAAAAATGAGTCCCGCGGTCACTGATTATAGCACGAGGAACACCGAATCGAGCAAACAGCTGCTTCAAAAAGTTCACAACCACCCTCGCATCGTTCGTTGGGAGAGCCTTAGCTTCAACCCATTTAGAAATGTAGTCAACGGCTACGAGGATGTACTTGTTCCCTTTGGATGATGGAAATGGCCCCATAAAGTCGATGCCCTATACGTCAAAGATTTCACATTCTTGTATGAAATTTTAAGGCATCTCATCTTTATGTGTGATCTTGCCTTGGCGTTGGCAAGCATCATAATGCTTAACCATTTCGTGAGCGTCACGATAAATGGTGGGCCAATAGAATCCAGAGTCAAACACTTTCTTAGCGGTGTAGTTGGGACCAAACTGACCACCGGTGGGTCCTTTATGGCAAGCATCAAGGATTTGTAAAGCTGCTGGTCCATCAACACATTGACGAATGATCAGATCAGCGCATTGTTTGAAGAGATAAGGGTCATCCCAGAAGTAAGTCTTAACATCTTTAAAGAACTTCTTCTTTTGTTGGGATGTTAACCCTTTGATGAGAATACCGCCCGCTAAGTAGTTTGCAATGTCCGCAAACCACGGGGTGTCATCAAGATTGGAGTGAATAGACATTAAGGTCTCAAGGGGAAAAGAGTCATTGATCTCTTAGTTCGGATGATCCCCTTGATACGGATCCTCAAGTCTACTCAGATGATCTGCTGCTAGGTTTTCGGCTCCCTTTTTGTCACGAATTTCGATGTTGAATTCTTGAAGGAGCAAAACCCAACGAAGAAGTCTTGGCTTAGAATCTTGCTTAGTTAACAAGTACTTCAACACGGAATGGTCGGTATAGACAATGGTGGTGGATAAAACAAGATAGGGGCGAAATTTTTCAAAAGCATAGACAACAGCTAAAAGCTCTTGTTCGGTTGTCGTATAATGCAATTGAGCCCCCGTCATTGTCTTGCTATCGTAATGGATTTGTTGGAAGTGTTTATTCACTCTTTGGCCCAAATCCGCTCCAATAGCAAAGTCGCTAGCATCGCACATCAACTCGAAAGGTAGCTCCCAACTAGGGGTAACTAAGACCGGTGCCTTAGTTAGCTTATCCTTAAGAAGATTGAAGGCTTCAATACACTCTTTGGAAAAGATAAAAGGAGTATCTTTTTCCAAGAGGTGGGTCATCGGGCGAGCGATTTTAGAGAAATCCTGAACGAAACGACGATAGAAGCCCGCGTGACCCAGAAAACTTCTCACACCCTTCACGGTTGAAGGTGGAGGTAATTTGGCTATGACATCCACTTTAGCACGGTCCACTTCAAGACCGGCTTTTGAGATTTTGTGTCCTAGCACAATGCCTTCTTTTACCATAAAATGGCATTTTTCCTAATTTAGAACAAGGCGAGTGTCTTCGCACCGCTTAATCATACGTTCTAAATTGGCAAGACAAGAAGAGAATGAATCACCATAAACCGAGAAATCATCCATGAAGACTTCCATAGTTACTTCAACCATGTCATGGAAGATAGCCATCATACACCTTTGGACTGTCCCAAGAGCATTGCACAAGCCGAAAGGCATTCTTTTGTAAGCAAATGTTCCATAAGGACAAGTGAATGTGGTTTTCTCTTGGTCATGGGGATCGATGGGTATTTGAAAATACACGGAGAAACCGTCTAAGAAGCAGTAATAATCATTACCCGCTAGACGTTCAAGCATTTGGTCCATGAAAGGAAGGGGAAAATGATCCTTTCTCGTAGCATCATTGAGTTTGCGATAGTCTATACAAACTCTCCACCCTGTAACGAGACGAGTAGGAATCAACTCGTTGTTTTCATTGGGAACAACGGTGATTCCGCCTTTCTTAGGCACACAATGGACGGGACTAACCCACGGTGAATCCGAGATAGGATAGATCATGCCCGCATCAAGAAGTTTGATAACCTCTTTTTGATAACGTCATGGATCTTAGGATTCACGCTTCGTTGGCTTTGAATAGTGGGTTTAAAGTCGTCCTCCATGAGAATTTTATGTGTGCAAAAGTGAGGATCAATTCCACGAATATCAGAGATCTTCCACGCAATCGCTTTCTTATGATTCTTCAACATGGCGATAAGTCGGGATTTTTCTTCTTCTTTCAGGTCCTTTGCGATGATGACCGGTAACTTCTTGTTGTCTTCAAGGAAAACGTACTCGAGATGAGACGGAAGATCCTTAAGGTCTAAATCCAGAGGATTTTCGATGGACGGCGTAGTCAACTTCGGATCATCGGTAGAGATAGCCTTAGGAGACTGTGGAGAAATATGGTCCTCATTGAGAAGTTTCTCAATGGTACGAATGTCTTCATCCCAATTAGAGGAAGAATCGTCATATTGCAAATCCACATCTCCCAGAGTTGCTTCAAATTCTTTCAAGAGGAAATCACTTTCTCCAAATGGAGTCAACGACGGAGCAATTGAGGCAACGGTCTCAATAGTGGGTAGAGAAGAAGAACCACTTTTACAAGCGTCTTTGAAATGTTCTTCACAAGCCTCATCAAGAACGTCAATAGCATTAACACTCTCATATGAATAAGGTTGCTTAGAAATCTTACCCATATTGAAGACAATTTTATCGTCACCAACTCTCATGATTATTTCGCCCGTGGCTACATTAATGAGAGTGCGACCGGTCCTCAAGAAGGGACGTCCAACGATTAATGGAACACGAGGATCCATCTCGTAGTCAACGACAACAAAATCCGCTGGGAAGGTGAATTTGTCAACGCCAACGAAGACATCTTCGGCTATCCCCACTGGATAAGCAACCGTACGGTTAGCTAATTCCCAAGTCATTTTGGTGGGGACTAGCTCGGGGAGAGATAATTTCTTCCAAACACTTAAAGGCATTAAGTTTATACTAGCACCTAGATCGGCTAGGGCCATGCAATTCTCTACTCCCGGGAAGTTGCAAGGAATCAAGAAGCGACCCGGATCACCAAGTTTGGTGGGCAATTTCCTTACGAGAACGGCGGAGTAATTCTCATTAAGTTGGGTCTGAGCAATGTCAAGAAGCTTCTCCTTGTCACTAAGAAGATATTTAAACATCTTCGCGTATTTAGGCATGTGAGCGAGAGCCTCAGCAAAGGAGATGTTAAAATTCAATTGTTTAAACATTTTGAGAAAGTTTGAAACCTGAATATCATCCTTGCTCTTTTGCTTCTCTTTCCTCAACCTTGAAGGATAAGGTATATCGGATGAAGAGGAAGGCTTTAGGGGGGTAGGATCACTCACAACCGCGGGTGGTGGGGGAATGGGGGTAGAAGGTAAAGGAGGTGAGGAAAGTTGCTCTTTTTCCTTGTTCACAATCACGGTTGGAGGTGTAGTAAGCTCGGGTTCCGTATAACCTTTTCCACTACGAGTGGTGATTGCTTTCATCTCCCCTCTTGGATTCGCAACGGTGTTACTCGGAAGAGTACCCGAAGAAGAGGGTTGATTACCTTGGAAGAGCGAACCGAGCATATCACGTATATTATTCGCTTGAGTGCTGAAAGAGTCTCTCATGTCGGCACGAATATCATTGCTTTGTTTCACCATGTCATTCCGTAGCTCGGCTCGAATATCGCTCCCTTGTTTCGCCATGTCTCCCTTCAAGTTGATGAATTGACTCTGAAGATTCGTCACCATCTCTCTATTAGTCCTCATGAACGTCTCGATGTCTTGATTCAACGCCGTTGGTTGATTGAGAGGTGGATCTTGGTAAGCTTGAGAATTTCTTTGAGGTGGGTATGGGTTTCTTTGGGATTGATATTGATTGTTAGCACGAGGTTGGGATTGGTTATTTCGGTTATAGCTTTGTTGTTGGTTTTGGTTTGGAGGAGTAAAACCGGGTGGAGCAAGATAGTTGTTTGAACGATAACTTAGCAAGTTACGGTCTCCTTGAGGACGAGCTTGATAGCCTCCCGTGGGATAAGTACAGTATGCCGCGTTAAGGTTTTCACAAAAATTGCCTTGAGTAGAAGGACAATCATTGTAAGAATGAGGACCACCACATGTGTCACAAGAAATAACAACGGCTTTAGCTTGTTGAGTGTGGTTATTAGCCAAAATTAGCATATTTTTGCTCATTTTGATAATGGCTCGTTCCATGGCGGACATGTCGGTGGTGGAAGAAGTAGATGAAACATTGACTCTCGGATTAGATCTTGAGGATGCGGATGAATCCCAATTCTTGTGGTGAGTAGTCATGTTTTCAATCAACTCTCTACACTCCTCCGGCCACCTTTTCATAAAAGTACCACCGGCGGCGGCGTTGATCGTGTCACGATCACGAAAAGTGAGACCATTGTAGAAAGTATCAATGAGAGTGACGGGGAGCATGTTGTGATTTGGACAACGGTCGATCAAATCATTGTATCGTTCCCAAGCATCAAAGAGCGATTCATCATTGTCTTGCATGAATCCACTAATTTGGTTACGAAGGCTCGTGACCATGGATGGTGGAAAGTAGCGCGATAAAAAGCGTTGAGTCATGTCGTCCCAAGTATGAATAGAATTCTTTGGGAGACGGTCAAACCATTTTTTGGCATGGTGAGAAAGCGTGTGGGGAAAGAGTTGAAGGCGAAGTACATCCATAGAAACACCGAGCATCTTCATGCTTTGAGTCATGGTAATGAATTTGTCGAGGTGCTTGTTGGCATCATCATCCGGCAATCCACGAAATGGATTTGTTTGCACTTGTTGAATCATGTGATGCTTCAACGAAAACTCCCGAGCCGTGATTTGCATCGGCGCAATCGGTCCTCCATGTCCGTTCATGGTGGGTTGGCACAATTCCTCCATTGTTCGTAAATCGGGTAGGGGAGCATTGTGGTTGTTGTTGTTATTCAAATTGGGTAGAGGTGGGTTATTATTGTTGTTATGAACACCAGCCATATCTAAATCTTCACGAGTCTCGGGCTCAGAATAATTTGAAGATCTAGTACGCATACACCTGCAAAAGAAAAATATACAGAGAGAATATCTATATAATCTTTTTGGTGCAAAACCTTTGGAAAAGAATTGCTTTTTATGATTTTTCAATGTTTTTGTATTTTTGAAAAGTTTTTTTAAATTTTTATGGATTTTTGAAAATCTTTAACAAGGAAAATAACGTTCCTAAAAGAACGGATCTCCAAAATGCAACGCGTCTCTCACTAGAAACCTTTAATCTTAACGAAAAGAGCCGACAGCGGCGCCATTTTAATACAAAGCTTTTGGCTAAGTATAAAAAGTTATCGTCCAATCTTTTCGAATTGATTTCCGGTTAAGAGTGTGACTCAGTCGTATTTTGGAAAACAAGAAGAGTGGTTTGGTTTGATTATCTAATTTAAATTAAAAGCAAATAAATGAAAATTGTCGTTGAGTGAAGTAAAGGCTTTAAAGATTAAACTAAATTGACAAGTCAAAAATAAATGATTGAAAACTTAAAAACAAAATTGGAAAAACACTTTGGAAAAACACTTTGTAAAAATAAACAAGAAATCAAGCCCGTCGGAATCCCTGGTCGGAATACCGTCGGAATAGAGTGATCGGAATGTTAAAAGAAACTTGCTGTCGGAATGAGATACAATTACTCCAATCGGAATATCAAATAAGTCATGCAGTCGGAATATGAGAAAGGAATTCAGATCGGAATTTGTTAAACTGATGCAATCGAAATAATGGAAATTGGAAGCTATCAGAATAGTTGAAAACAATTCCAATCGGAATATCATAAAAAGGACCACAATCGGAATACAAATTGGACTAATTGGAATGTTAAAACCCTAATCCGATCAAAGTGGTCAGAATGATAGCAAGCAAATCGGAATATCACAAACCCTTTTCCGATTTAGAGATCGGAATACAAAGGGAAGTGTAAATCAGAATGTGAAATCGGGAAAGTGTTTAAACCTTTTCCGATGACCTCGTGATTTGAAAATAAGCCAAGTGATAAGCTATGTTGATAAGCTAACACCAAAACTTAACCAAATCAGTAATGAAATAGACTAAATAAGCATGAGTAACAACTTCTCCAAACTTTAAATAAGCAATCTTTTAAATCAAACTTTGAAAGAAATTAAAACTGTAAGAAAACTTTCAAAAAGTAAATAAGCTAAACATACAAATAAGCCAATAAGCACAAAGATCTTTAAGCTTAACCGTTTGAAAGCCTATGTAGGAATAAAAAGATTAACTTTTTAATCACGAAAACATCAAGATCAACACGGATCATAAATATTTCGGACCAAAAGTAAACTAAAATCAAGAAAGGTAGAAAGAGATTAATGAACAAAAAGCTTAATTTGAACTTGATTAATGAAATTAAAATACAAAAAGCTTAAATTTGAGAGATTAAAAGAAATAAAAGATGAAAACTTAGTGAGAGAAAGTTTGGAACTTTCTCTCTCTAAAAACTAGAAAGGAAAAAATGAAAAACTAAAACTAGCTAACCCTCCTCCTAATGTGATTAGGAGGATATTTATAGGCTAAGTGGGAGGTGCATGTGTGGTGTGATTCCTTCTTTCTTTTCTTCTCGACTCGATTTAATTCTTTGTCTTTTCTCGACGTCGTCTCGGGATTTGAACTTGTCTTAAATAATTTTTCTTCTTTAATTTAGACTTGAGTTCTTCGACTTCATTAAACTTCCGTCTTTAGACTTTTTCTTCGATAAATCTTCAGAATAGGTCTTGGACATCCGTTCTTTAAGCACTCTTGATCTCTTGACTTCGTCTTTTCTCGTTTTCTTTGATAAAAGCCCGGGAAAGCCCGTGTTTTCTTCCTTTTTCATCTTTTGGTCCTAAAACACAATAAAAACACAAACCACGCATAATTCCGACTTTTACGACATAAAATACACGTTTTGGTCTTGTTATTATTGGAAATAAGTGGTAAAAGGATAAGTGTTTTCACACTTATTAGAGTAGGTGCTAAAGAATTCAAGAAGAAACAAGCGGTAAATATCTTCTTCTATGTTGAGCAAGCAATCAAACACCGAAAGCTCAAACATAGATTGGATATAGTCATAACCCGTTATTCCCTCGTCAACGACCCTACCCTCATGGAAACAACGAGTAGAAAGGGATGGAAATGAGTTTCGAAGTTGAGTGGAAGCATAGGTTTGGGAAAGGTTTGGCATGTATTGTCTAGTGAATTGACGATCCTTTTGGTATTATGAAGGCATGGTTAGTACCTAAATAAACATAAGAAAATATTTCTCCAATCACTCATATGAAAAATAAAATCAAAATTCAAAAATATGAGAATGTGTTATATCAATTTCTTGACATACAAAGGATTGAATCCATAACATTCTCATGTTCACAATGTGTCAATTCCATTATTAACCAAGAACATATGACCTATGTTGGATTAACAATGGACTAGAACATTGGTTTTTCAAAACAAGGTTTTTAGGTAAGCATTAACAATGCAACTACCTATTTGTTCATGGGTTCATCTCAATTCCATCTTTTAACCAAAATCATTTAGCCAAAATTCGGATTTGTTCAATAAGTGGGTTTTAGTGAAATCTTAATGAATGAGAACCTAAGGAATCATAGTAAAATAACTATCTCAACCCATATTCCTATTAAGGTGTTTATTCAATTTCAATTTTAAAAATCCCCAATTATGAAAGGATGAACCCTAGAACAAAATAGATGAAATTGAAAGAAAGTACTTACGATTAATTGATGTTTGATGAAGGATGAGTGAAACCCACAACTTGGAATCAATGAATTTGAGTGATTGAAGGTTTTGGAAGCTTCAACAATGGTGGAAAAAGGATAAACCGTCGGCTGTGTGTTTTTGGGAGAGAGAGGGTTTGGTTTGAAAAAGAATAAAATAATCAAACTGGCGCTCTGACATATTTTACTGCCCGCGGTTCCTTATCGATAGAGAACCGCGGGTTTGAACCGCCAGAGATAAAGAACCGCCTAGAGAGGCTGGTTTTTATCAATGAAATTCACCAAATTTTAAAAACCATGTTTTTCTAAGATACTTAAAAATATATCATAAACCTTTTAGAATAACATTGGATCACCATAACACTAGCCAATATGCTTTAATGAAGGATTACGAGTTGAATCAAGATCGAAAAGAACCGAAACGGACAAATGACTACTCGTAGCAAAACAACAAAGTGGAGAGAAGTCAAGGGAAGTGAATCAAGACTAAGATAAATGCTCAAGGGATTAATGTCAGTCTTCAAATCATGGAGACGAAGAGCTTGTGTCATATATAGTGGTTTAAGACGTGCCTTTCCGGCGAAACGTTAAACGGCTTTGGTAATGAATAAACACAAAGCAATTATTCATGTATAGACTAAGATCACTTTCAATAATAGTCTTAGTCTAAACCAAAATATGAGCAAGGTATTAATTCACTTTCTCTCCCACAAAGGGCCTACTAACCGTATGGGTGCAAACCATGGAAATCATGCTTGATAGTTTAAGCTACTACTAACTCACTCTACATCACCATAGTGAGTCAAGTATCCAAGCAATGAAGGTTTTAGAGGATAAAAGAAAAGAATCACAAACCACAAACAAATGTCAAGGCAAGGATGCCAAGAACAAGCACATAGTCAAGTAATGATCAAAAGAATGATCAAAGGGCGTGTGGAAGAACGAAAGCGTACCTTGGCCACAAAGAGCAATCCATCAAGGAATCAATGCTATGCCCAACAATGACTATGATGAGTAGTAAGTCTTCAAGGACTAGTATCATTCCCAATCATCTTGGTATCATCATTCAAGGATGGTAAAGATCAATAAAGATGAGTCTTCTACAAGTGCAAGTAACTCAATCCACAACCAATTAAGTGATTGATCTTCATGAGTACCTACACAAAGCAAGATGAAAACTAGTAGATACATTTCAAGAGTAGATCTAAAATGCATAAAGACTACTAATCTTAAGAGGGATGCAATATTACCAATTAAAAGACCTATTTTTCAAAAACAAAATAGTTTTGACCAAAGAGAAACTTTAGTACAACTTGAACTTCTAATTTGAGGAGACAATGGATCGATCCAAGTTTTAAAGTACAATAAACTTCAAAGACCTTGAGTGACCATCGCTCTGATACCAATTGTAGAAACTAGAAGGGGGGGGGGGGGGGGGGTTGAATAGTTTCTCTTCGATTGGCAACCAAATTAAAATTACTTTCAATTTGGTTTGTATCAAACTATCTTTTACTTGAACCTAAGTTGCATAATGATTAGGTTCAATTCAAATGCACTAGTAAAGATAATAGGTAAGTGTAATGATAATGAAATAAGTAAAGAGTAAGGAAGGAGACAACCTAGTGGGAAGACACCAAGATTTATAGTGGTTCGACGACGAGGCTCTATCCTCGTTTCTACTCCACTCCTCGAGTACACCTACTCGAGATTTCCACTATATCCACAAGCTCCCTTCTTGGCGGAGAAAACCTTACATCGTCGCTTATATTATTTTCCGACACTAAGCTAAATGTCGAGACCTAATCTTTAGCTAGGACCAATCTACACAATGTTTCCTACTTCACAATTTAACGACACAAGGCTAGATGTCGAGTTCTAATCTCAAGGTAGAACCAATCTTCACGATGTTGCCTACTTCACCATTTTACGACACAAGGCTAGATGTCGAGTTCTAATCCAAAGCTAGAACCAATCTTCACGACTCTTCACTTTGAAGCTAAGTGAGAACTTTACACAACACAACTACTAATCACTTTCAAGTTAAGTGAGAACTTACTAGACACAACCACATCACTTTATAGTTTAGTGAGAACTTCTAATCAGTCTATTACAACTCAACTAAACATATCCAAGTACACACATGTAGCTTGGATCTACACAACATAAATCCAAGCAAACACATATGCAATGGATGTCCACAACAAATCCAAGTAATCACAAATAACTTGGATGAACACAACTAGTCCAAGTATTCATAAATACAATGGATTAACATAAAACAAAAAGGGTATCATGATGAATATGACTAGCTCATGGATTCATCTTTATCACAACACTAGTGAGTGAGTGATCTTCTCTTTGGACAAGGTAAAGGAGGGGATCAAGAGGATAATCATATGTAAACATCTTTAACACTTTAAGTGATCATTTACTAATGCTTATGCTATAGAAAAGAGAAAGGGGGCTGAAAAAACATCCAAGAGGCTTATTGGAAAATGAGATTTGATCCACTATTTAAGGGAGACAATGTACAACGGCTATCTGGGCGTGGTACCTTATCTAGCCCGACGGTTCCTTATCGCTAGGGAACCACCTAGCTACTTAAGGTTCCGCCCGTAGACTACGCTCCGTTTTTTGTCTGTTAGTGGGGTAGGAATATATGAGGTATTTTAAGCCTTCAAATGATATTCTAATAGCATATGGAATATGCTATTTTCAAATTTACATTTTCCGTTTTAATAAAACATTTTCTAAAAAAGAAAGTTCATTAAAAAGTCTTTTGTCATATTAACAAAAGTAAGTTTTAAGGATAATCATTTTGATGATCACTAAGTATGATTAAGAAATGTTAGTGATATGATTATTACCTTGATGATAGTGTTAGTTAAATAATTCGTTTTATGTTTTACACTAAATGTGTTGTATAGTTTGTTGTGATCAAAACTAAGAAAGATTAGTTAACACTAATAATGTTTTTAGGCATCACTTGAATTAAAGAGTTGTCTGCTCAACTTTTATTTACTGATTATTAGTTTACTTGGCGTGTTCTTAACTTGTTATACTTGTTCTTCTTGGTTTTAGTGTTTCATGTTTTATCATGTGATTCCTAATGATTCATGTGTTTATTGATTAGTGTATTTCATGTTTTATGTGTTATAGTACTTGTTATAACATAATAAGTAACTTTAAAAAAATAGCAGGTTTCTATATATAATAACTTTCCAAAATAGCAGGTTTTCATATATAGTAACTTTCCAAAAATAGCAAGTTTCCATAAATAGTAAGTTTCCAAAAATAGAAAGTTTCCATAATTAGTAAGTTTCTAATAATAGAAAGTTTCCATATTGAGTATGTTTCCATAAATAGCATGCTTCCATATTTAGTATATTTCCATATTTAACTGTTTCCATAATAATAAGCTTATTAAATAACTAAAATGATATAAGCTATAGTTTTAATAAGGATATCATATGTCATGATGAGTATATAGTAAAGTTTAATAATATTTAATACTTAGTCTTAACATATGATTATTACTTAATAATAATAATAATAATAATACATGATATCATAAGTAATTATTATTTAATAATATTACATGATTATAATAATTAAACTTTACTTTAAATGACATATTGTATAATTAAACTAATTCATGTTATTAATTTAATTAAAACTTGGTTAAAATGAATATAAATTAATTAATCTAAGTTTCTTAATTAATTAAATTTACATGAATAATTATATTAATAATTATTTTATCCTAAAGTTTATTTAAATAAAATGGACATATATTATATCATGATATTTATGTAAATAAAATTATAACATAAGTCTTGTTTATTAATTAGTTAAATTGACCATGTATTATTTCATGAAATTAATTAATAACATAACCTAAAGTTTATTTTGAAAAAAGATTAACCAAACACACCCTTTGGTGTGAGGTTATACCCAAACCCCAACAAGGACCCACCGAGACACTTGGAGGTCTCGGTTTCGCCTCGAACACACAACAACACCACAGCCGCAAGGCTGTGGCTTGCTGCTGACCACCAGCAGCAGCCACTGACAGCCTAGCCGGTGCCACTGCTGGCCCAAAGTACCCCCAGCTACAGCCGTGGTCCCCCTGCTGCGCACCATGTTCCCACCGAGAGCATAAGCTCTTGGTTTGCCACTGTTGGAAGCCAATAGCCCCGTTTGGGGGTGTTTGTGTTGCAGCTGCTATCAAAAAACCACCACCGACTCTTTATGGGTGCGACTGGTTGGAACAAAACACCACCAAGACTTTTTGAGGTGTCGGTTTGCTTGCCACAATAAACCAAACCATACTTAACCGGATTCTCATGAATAATTCTTCTTGATTACATGTTTTTATAATTTTTTTTAAAGATTTTGAACAAATAAACATAATTAAATAAAAAGATCAAGGATTAAGAGATACCAATCGCGTGTATGATTTAATGAATAGATCCCGAACACTATACCTGAATTATTTAAAAGATCAAAAGCCAAAATTTCTTGTGTGTTTGTTTGTATGCCGCGACCAAAAGAGATAAGGAAGAAGATTTTTAGGGTTTTTGTTATTTCCTGTAAAAGTATTTTAATGAAATCCTTGAGATGTATTTGTTTACTATTAGGATAGCAAATGGGCCGGGCCATGGGCCTTCCTTCCTTTTCTTTTTGGACGTCACACACACACACACACACTTTACACATATTTCGTTTTCATTTTTTTCATGCTAAATTATTAACCATGTGTGTTTGTGTTTTACATGTTGTGTTTTATTCTGTTTTACATGTTGTGTTTTATTCTTGTTACATTTTAAGTATTATACGTAAATACTTATCATGTATTAATAATAATATTAATATACGTAATACTTGTCGTAATTAATTAATATACGTAATATTTGTATTGAATGTTCATAATTCGTGTCGTATATTAAAATATGGAAGTATTAATTTAACGGTATTTTCATGCATTTAATGTTTTAAGGTATTTTAAAGCGGGTTTTACAACTCTTCCCCTCTAAAAGAATAATTCGTCGTCGAATTAGAGATACGATAAGCTGAATATGACATATTCGAATCATAGCTGAAAATAAGGGTAAGAAGTCCGGATAGACTCCTCTGTTTCCCAAGTGGCTTCCTGCTCGGAATGGTCCCTCCAAAGGATTTTGACGAATGGGATCGTCTTTCTCCTCATGACTCGATCTTGACGGTCGAGAACTGCAACGGGTTCCTCAATATAGGATAGATCCTCACGAATCTGCTCGAAAGGATACGAAACCGTGTGCAACGGATGGTAATTGTAACCTCCGTGTAAGGATACATGGACCAAATTGTGTACATGAGATAACTGAGGAGGTAACGCTAGACGATACGAAACCTCACCGACACGTTTGAGGATCTCAAACGATCTGATGAAACGAGGACTGCTGTAAAATCCATGATTTTACCATGAGAAAAATGTAATAAATTTTTACTCAATGATCCTAGAACATTCACTCATCTATTATATTCCTATAAAAATGTGTGAACATGTCCATTGTGTACTTATAGTTTTGCATTACATCTTTGTTGTAAATAACTACATAACATAAACCATGTACTTAAAACTAGAAGAACAAGTAATAAAATGTATAACCTTCATGTATGTATACAACACATAACAAATTTAAAAACAAGGTTGCACTACATATATGTAACCGTGTATGTATGTATGTATGTATGTATACCCTATGCATGCTTACACATCTTGGACTAGCCCAAGATCACCTTCCCTTTTGTGTTATACCCAACACAAGCCCATGACCAAAGTCCACTCCTATTGGTGAGCCTCACACGGCATACATACAAGGTGGAAGGAGAAGAGGTGTCTTGGTAGTGACAAAGCCAACACTTGGCATAGAAACTCTTACCAAGGCAAATCATGGCCTTTGCCTTCTCTCTCTCTCTCTTGATTAAGCCGAAACAAACACTAACCTTCTCATTCCCACATGTAAATCAAATCTCACTTTCTCTCATCCCTTTCTCTCTCAAATCATCCGGCATAGCCATAAACATCCAAGGATAACACATTAACTCCACAAGATCTTTTTCTTCGTCTTTACTACTAATCATTTGGTAGTATATCTACCATTTTGATTACCATAGCAACCCATATAAGCCCTATCCAAATCCATATAGGTCACGGCTTGGTTTATTGTTAGGGTTTCATCATCATCAAGTTTTGTTCACGAATCTCCTTTGTTCCATAGATCTTCCTTGGTAACTATAGAAAGAAGGTATTACCCCTTTATACTTTCTTCATTTTTACTTGTATGCATTAACATCCACCTAGTAAGCACATATAACAAACTTGTTAAAAATCAAGATTTGATAAAACCATGACCATATAGGTCACGACATATTTTGGGAACACCATAAGTCGTGTTTGAAAACTTTTGATAAGAAACCTATGATTATTATTCTAGGTTTAAACTTGATAAAAATCATGTACATCATTTTATGGATTTAAATGTAGCCGTGGGTAACAAACCTTACTTTTGGGATTATGGTTAACTAATAATCACAAATCTCATAAGTAAACTTGTTGTAACTCAAAACCATGAAAAACCATGACCTTAAAGGTCACGGCTTAATTAATTGTATATCTATGATTTATATAACAATTTTTAAATAATAGGATATGTGTTTATCTACTTACAATGAACTACTAAAAATCACCAAAACACTATATGTGTAAAAATATAGCCGTGGGCTATCGATGTCCTTGGATGGATTTCTAATGAACATGCATGTCTATGTTAGACCTAGATCTTGTGTTGAGACCTTAACCTAACTTAATAATAATGTAACAAGCACAAAAATCTTATAAGAACATATGGAGAAAAACAATATAGCCGTGGGCTATATGTTATATTTTTGGGATTTATGGGATAACCTTGGAAACATGTAATAAATCTAGATAATTATGTTTGGATTTTATAAATAATTATAAACACATAACTATCTAAAATATCATCTTGGAAATACCAAGATCTAATTTATAGCCGTGAGCTATATATGTATGTATATGGACTTATGATTGACTTCTAAGTTTATACAAAGCTTATATCTCATTTTGGGACTCTTATAATTACATGCAACCATATAACAAGTCTTGACTTATCTTAATAAGCTATAACATAATATAGACATGAGTTATAAGCTCATATTAGGGCTTATGACTTGCATGCAACCTTAAAAAAATCTAGATCTCATTTGATACATCATATAAAACAAACCGTGGGTTTTACCCTTTTTAAATTAGGGTTCATAACTTGATTTTGATAAGCTAATGATAAGCTTTTGAGAGAACCTAAATTATTACCTACATAAATAATAAAGAAATGTTAATGGACTAATCAAGCCCATGCAACACTAGCCCAAGGCCTAATGGACTTAATAAGCCTAATACCTTGTAGCAGTATACTTTCAATGGCCCATTAAGCCCATTTAACTAATTAATTGACTTAAAAATGTGTTTAAGCCCAATCAAAGTTTTAAAGGCCCATTTAACTAATTAGTTGACTTAAAAATGTGTTTAAGCCCAATCAAAGTTTTAAAGGCCCATTTAACTAATTAGTGGACTTAAAAATGTGTTTAGGCCCACTAGATGGCCCATTAGTTATTTTGGTCCATTTAATGAGCCCATTTAATATTTTAAATATTTAAATGAAGTTTTTATAACCAAAATATAACTTATAAAAAATTTTGGACTAAAAATGACAATTTGTGAAACTTAGGGACTAAAACCGTGACACTCAAAACTTGTTTTGATAAATTATTAAACACAAGAACTAAAATTATAAATAACCAAAAGTCTAGGGCTTAATAAATGTCATTCGTGACGTATTAAACCCTAAGGACCATTTTTGAAAGTTTCTAGAAGTTGTTTTGTCATTTTATAAACCTAAGGACCATTTTTTGAAAGTTTCTAGAAGTTGTTTTGTCATTTTATAAACCTAAGAACCATTTGTGTAATAATCCAAAAAATATAGAAGCCCTAGGGACTGTTTTTGACATTTTATGAAACTTATAAAACCTAATTAATACTAGAGGGACTAATTTTGCCATAACCCGAAAGTATAACAAGCCCTAGGTACTAAAAATGTAAAATCCGAAAGTTTTACTTTACTTAAAACATGGAGGGGCTAGTTTTGCAATATTCTGAAACTTAAACTAGCCCTAACCCTAATTCTATTTTAATTTAGTAAAACTTAAATAAACCCTAAACCATAAGGATTTACATTATATATTCTTAAACTTGTAACTTATAAATTATTTTATAAATGTTTGGAAAAATTTTGGAAACTTTAAAGTTAAATAAAATATTTATATTTTACTTTACAAAATAAAATATTTAAATTTTACTTTATAAGATAAAATGTATAAACTATATGTATATGGGTAAACTAAATACATGTACTTATATACTTTTATGGAACGAATTTATATAAATGTTAAATAAATTGAATACAAGTACGTATACAAAAATCATGAGTAAAACATTTTATTTTACTTAAACGGGAAACTTAATTACAAGTTCAAATGAATATTATTAATAATTGTACTACAGTCATTTAAATAAATACCGTAACATTAATAAACTGATTAAAATTTGTATAAGCATACACATACATTCTCTTGTATTATTTATTAAGACTGTACTATTTAATTAGGCAGTAGACCGTGACGTGAGCATTATTTGGATTTCCTTTATATTTGCACAACCTTTACAAAACTCCAAGGTGAGTTTACAGCCCCTTATAAATTATTGATAAACAATTTCCTCTATGGGGGAGAAAAACATGCAACTTATTTTATTGGACATAAATTGTATTGTATAAACTTTGATTACGATTGCCTATTGTATAAGCTGTTAAATTATTGTAATTGCCCGATTGTTATAAATAGATCTATTTGGGATTAACGATCCCCACCTGGGTGAGTAGCTCTCACTGTGCCTTGGCCGGGACAACAGATGTATACCATGTTGGAACTGGATTTGGCGCCTTTTTGTAAGGCCCCGGGTCCTCATCTGTTGAGGACTATAGAAAGTTAACCTTCAGTATTGAGCTATCGGGAATGTAATTACCTTTTTAGTATGGATGCTATGTGCATTACTACTATCATGATTCATTTATGTCTAAACTTATATTATTAAACCTGTAAATTAACCAACTTTATGTTGACCCTCTAAGAATCTTTTTCTCAGGAAAATGAAGATAATACGTGGTGTGTGCATGGACTCAAGCCTCATAGTAGTCTGCATTGTAGGACTCATCAGGGGTTTCTATTGGGGAAAATGAACAATTTACTTTTGTCATGTTTAAACAATTTTTATTAAATTTGTACACTATTCATGTAATTTATATTATGGATAATCCTTCATCATGTGCTCTATGTGCTATTTGCTATCGATCCACCCCTGTGACATTCCAAACTTTATTTCCGCTACACTTGACCCAACCCGGGGTGTCACAGAGAATGGTATTAGAGCAATAGTTATAGAGAACCAGATAAATTATTAAATAAAATTTAAAAGATAAAATTTATACATATTTTTTATTTTATTTAAAACTGGACTATAACTTAATAAAAATCTTTTGTGGATTTTTTTTGGGACTATAATAGTTAAGCATATAGAACGTAATCCTATGTGAACTAAGTGTGCATTGATTATTAACAATTTGGTTAATTAATCGTATAAGTATTAACGTAACCTTAAAGACATTGCGATGTTGATTAAAAAGGATATACACTATTAAACTTGTAGCAAAATATTTTTTTTGTTTCTCTGTAAGCTTATACTTACTTCAAATTTAAAATATTACTATTTTTAGAGTATTATGACTCCACCAGTTGTATCACCGACTACTTTGCCCGAGGTAGCCCCCGTTCCAGCTATCTCTCCGTCACCACGATCCGTACAATGTGGATGGCTGTCGGCCTCGGATTCAGAGGACAGCCAGACCATTGGAGCTGTACTCCTTGCTGATTCTCCCACTGCTCCACCCTCAGCCATATTGGTCCCCACCACTGTGGAGGGAGACCAGGTGACTTCTGATCTACCGTCTCTAGCACCACAGTCATCACCACAGGGCCATTCTCCCGGGTCTCTACCGTCCCGTAAGAAAAGGTATGAGGCTGCTCCCGACTCTATTTTCAAGGTCGGTGAGGGTTCCGCGACGGGACGTACTGATACGGCCCAGGCTCAGATAGCTGCTCTGGCCGCACGCCAAGAGCAAGATATGATGGAGATTCGCAGCCTGTTGATAGCAGGCCAGCTGGGCTGCACTGCCGCACATGAGCGTATAGACTCTCTTTCTCAAACTATGTGGGTAGGAGCCCAGGCGGCAAAGGGTGTTCGGGCCATGACTGATGAGGTATTACAGTGGCTGCTGGAGGAGAACTACCGTCTCCATCAGCGCATTCATACTTTGGAGAGTCTTAGGTACCAGACCCATGGTGCTCTCACTGCTCAGGAGCAGTCTTTGTCTGTCTTCTTCGACCTTGCAGCCATACGAGATGAGGGAGTGACTGCTGAGGCTGCCTATCTTCGAGGAGCTATTGACAGACTTCGATCTCATCTGCTGACTGCACTCCGCCTGCTCAAGGAGAACCGTTTGACAGTTCAGGCTTTGTGGAGTACCAGGAGAGCATCTACAACTTCACTAGCCCCACCAGCACCAGCCTCATCCAGCATACCAGCTAGGCAGGAGTAGAGTGGATGTACTAGATTTCTTGTACCTCATGATAAGCTTATGGGTTGTACCTTAGCTATCATGGTATAGGACTTTTTGTACTTTTATTTTTCAAGCTGTTGTGATCCATCCTTGTACTGTACTTTTCTTTTCGAACATATGTTTTTGGATATGAAGTACTTAAGACAATGTGTACCATTACCCAGCACAAGGCCAGTTAAGCCTCTGTCACGGATTTGCTATGCTCGATAAATGTTTAATTCCTTATCAAAATTTGCATGTAATCATATTCTTATGTTATATCTATTATGAAATGTATTATATTATGAAATCTTGACAGGTTATCCAATTTTTTATGAAATCTATGCATGAAATTTCCTCGTGCAATTAATATAAAAACTGTACTAACCCTTAAACTAATGATCTCATTTTGTGTATGACTATAGACAAATGGCGATTACTCGATCAAATCCCAATGATGCAACCACCTCAAATGCTACCAAAACCAACCATACTGCGGCCACTCAAAATGTCACCGCCACCCAACTCAGAGAAATGATAAATGAGGGCATCACAACCGCCATGGCAACCAGAGAAGCCGACTGCAATATGAACGATGGTCAAAACCTCAATGCACGCAGAAACCATGCCAACAAAGGTTGCTCTTACACTGACTTCCTAAAATGGAAGCCCTCATACTACCGAGGAAAGGAAGGAGTTGTGGAATTAATGCAATGGTTCGAAAGGTTGGAAATGGTATTCTGCATCAGTGACTGTACCGATGAGAATAAGGTCAAATTCGCCACCTGCACGCTACTTGAGAGTGCTCTTACCTGGTGGAACTCTGTTGTTTCTACTCTTGGACACGATGCTGCTTATACTCTCACCTGGGCCAACCTTAAGGGAAAAATGTTTGAAAAGTACTGCCCAAGAGGAGAAATGAAGAAGTTGGAGATTGAAGTATGGGATCTTAAGTGCAGGAACAACGACATCATTTGGTACAACCAAAGATTTCAAGAGTTGATCCTGATGTGTACCAGAATGTTCCCTCAAAAGGAAGAGAAGATTAAGAAGTATGTCAGTGGATTTCCTGACGCAATTCATGATAGCGTGCTTGCATCATGACCCACTACTGTGGAAGGTGGTATGGAGTTTGCAACCGAACTGATCAATAAACGAGCCCGTAACCTGTCAGAAAGGCAAACGGAAAACAAAAGGAAGTCGTATGAAAGCTCACGTAGCCAGCATTAGTAGCCTCCTAAAAGACAGGACGTTGGGCAAGTTTATGGTACTACTCCCACAACCAGCACCAAGAACTACTCAGGCTCTAAGCCTAAATGTACAAAGTGCAAATATCACCACGTTGTTGGAGGCCAGTGTTATGGATGCTACAAATGTGGTCAACAAGGCCACTTTGCTCGTGATTGTCAAGCCTGGGAACAACAACAAGGGCGGATCTAATACTCGTGGGAGCGGGAGTGGACAACAGGGAAACCGAAACCCCACAGGTGGAAGCAACAGTGGACCAAGGAGAACCGTAGTGTGTTACGAATGTGGAGCCCCTGGACATGTGAGACCAGATTGTCCCAAGTTGGCCAACCAGATGAAGGACAACAAGGGAACTTCATCACAAGTGTACATGGTTGGCAACACCCAAGCCAACCCGGATTCCAACATCGTCACCGGTACGTTTCTACTAAACCAACGATATGTGTCTATCTTATTTGATACTGGGGCAGACCGAAGTTTTATATCTACTGAATTTAGTGATATATTGCAAAAATTCACCCCATCAGTTTTAGACCCCCCACTATGCTGTAGAGTTAGCCGACGGAAAATTTGTGACAGTTGATACCATCATTCGAGGTTGTACCTTAAATCTTTCCAATCACCCGTTCAACATTGATCTCATCACGGTAAACCTTGGTAGCTTCAATGTCATTAATGGCATGGATTGGTTAGCAAAATATCGTGCGGTTATAGTGTGTGATGAAAAATTGGTTCGCATACCTTAGGGAAATGAAACCTTGATTATACGAGGGGATGGTAACCCGAACATAATCAACACTAGGCTTAGTGTCATATCTTGCACCAAAGTCTAGAAATATTTGGTAAGAGGATGCCCCATCTTCCTAACCCACCTTTCCAAGATCGAAGAGGAAGACAAACTTAAGGAGAAATGGACCGAGGACGTACCAATTGTCTGTGATTTCCCTGAAGTTTTTCTAGATGAGCTTCCAGGTATGCCACCAGTTCGATAGATAGAATTCCAAATTGATTTAATCCTTGGGGCTGCACCTGTAGCTAAGGCCCCATACCGGTTAGCACCATCAGAATTGAAGGAGTTAGCTAAACAACTCCAGGAGCTATCGGAAAAAGGATTCATTAGGCCTAGTTTCTCTCCGTGGGGAGCCCCTGTTCTTTTTGTCAAGAAGAAATATGGCTCTTTTCAGATGTGTATTGATTACCGGGAATTGAATAAACTAACGGTGAAGAATCGCTATCCATTACCCCGCATCGACGACTTATTCGATCAACTACAAGGATCGAGTATGTATTCTAAGATTGATCTGAGATCTGGGTATCACCAACTGAGAGTCCGGGAAGAGGATATTCCTAAGAAAACCTTCAGAACCCGTTACGATCACTGGGTTGACAAACGCACCAGCAATATTCATTGACCTCATGAACCGGGTGTGTAGACCTTATCTGGATAAGTTCGTGATAGTTTTCATCGATGATATACTTGTCTACTCCAAAAACAAATAAGAACACGCAGAGCACCTGGTACAAGTATTGAAAGTACTCAAGGAAGAGCAGCTGTATGCGAAATTTTCCAAATGTGAGTTCTGGATATGCAGAGTTTACTTCCTAGGTCACGTCATTGACAATGATGGCATCCATCTAGATCCTTCAAAAGTTGAGTCCGTTAAGAGTTGGGCATCTCCTAGATCACCGACAGAGATCCGCCAATTTTTAGGTCTTGTAGGATACTACCGCAGATTCGTCGAAGACTTCTCCAAGATAGCCAAAGCAATGACCAAGCTCACTAAAAAAGGAATAAAATTTAAATGGGGAGAAAAGGAGGAATTAGCTTTTTAGTTGATAAAGCAGAAGTTGTGCAGTGCGCCTCTCCTATCTTTGCCTGAGGGCAATGATGACTTCGAGGTATATTGTGACGCATCACACAAGGGACTGGGGGCAGTATTGATGCAAAGAAAGAAAGTGATTGCCTACGCCTCTAGGCAATTAAAAAACATGAGAAGAACCACACTACGCGTGACCTAGAACTTGGATCCGTAGTATTTCCTTTGAAAATTTGGAAGCACTATCTCTATGAAACCAAGTGTACGGTGTATACCGACCACAAGAGTTTGCAACACATACTGGATAAAAAAGAGTTGAACATGAGACAACGTCAATGGATCGAGTTGCTAAGTGACTACGACTGTGAAATCAAATACCACCCAGGTAAAGCAAATGTAGTTGCTGATGCATTAAGCCGTAAGGATAAAGATCCACCAGTGAGGGTTCGAGCCTTAGTCATGACCATCAATCTAGACCTGCCCAAGAAAATTCTAGAAGCAAAGACTCAAGCCCAGAAACCCGAAAACCTTCGGAAAGAAGGCATTGGAGGAATGATTCGTACCGACCTCTCCAAGGAGAAATTGGAGCCAAGGGCGGATGGAACCTTGTGCTTACATGGGAGAAGTTGGCTACCCCGTTATGGGAATTTGAGAGACGTAATCATGCACGAGTCACATAAGTCCAAGTATTCTATACATCCTGGATCGGACAAGATGTATCAAGATATGAGGAAATTATACTGGTGGCCAAACATGAAGGCTGACATCGCCACTTACGTTCAGAAATGTTTGACATGCTCACGTGTCAAGACAGAGCACCAAAGACCCTTAGGCTTACTAGTACAGCCTGAGATCCCTGAATGGAAATGGGAAAATATCACTATGTACTTTGTTACCAAACTCCCGAAATTGTCTCACGGATATGATGCCATCTGGGTGATAGTCGACCGACTCACCAAGTCTGCTCACTTCATACCCATCAAAGAAACTGATTCCCTATCAACGTTGGCGAAGATCTACCTGAAAGAGGTTGTGACCAAACATGGAGTACCAGTCTCAATAATCTGTGATCAGGACAGTAGGTTTACTTCAAACTTCTGGAGAGCTCTATAACGAGCCCTGGGAACCAACCTGGATATGAGCACTGCTTACCATCCATAAACGGACGGTCAAAGCGAACGAACCATCCAGACCTTAGAAGACATGATAAGGGCATGTGTGATTGATTTTGGTAACGGTTGGGTTGAGCATATACCATTGGTTGAGTTCTCTTATAACAACAGTTACCACGCCAACATCAAGGCCGCCCCTTTCGAAGCACTCTACGGACGAAAATGTCGCTCTCCTGTGTGTTGGGCAGAAGTAGGCGAGTTCCAACTCACTGGGCCCGAATTGATTCAAGAGACCACTGACAAGATTGTCCTTATAAAACAGAGGATTCAAGCTACTCGCGATTGAAAAAAGAGCTACGCGGACCAGAAACGCAAACCCATGCAGTTCAAAGTAGGAGACCGCGTCATGCTCAAAGTGTCACCATGGAATGGAGTTGTACGATTTGGGAAACCTGGAAAGTTAAATCAACAGTATGTAGGCCCTTTTAAAGTGATAGCTATGGCTGGGGAAGTGGCTTACCGTTTGAAGCTGTCACGACAATTAAGTCGGGTACACTCCAACATTCATGTGTCGAATCTGAAAAAGTGTTACGCTGAGGAGCCCTTAGTCATGCCCTTGGAGGGAGTTCAAAACGATGACAAACTCCAGTTCACGGAAGAACCAGTAGAAATTGTGGAGAGAGCAACTAAAAAGCTAAAACACAGTCGCATCTCGTTGATCAAGGTACGTTGGGACTCAAAGAGAGGCCCCGAGTACACATGGGAACGAGAATACATATTCAAAGCCAAGTACCCACATCTTTTTACTTAGAAGATAACAACGTTTTTAGTAGCTTTGAGGACAAAGCTAAAATAACAGGGCGGTGCTGTAAAATCTATGATTTTACCATGAGAAAAATGTAATAAAGTTTTACTCAATGATCCTAGAACATTCACTCATGTGTTATATTCTTATAAAAATGTGTGAACATATCCATTGTGTACTTATACTTTTGCATTACATCTTTGTTGTAAATAACTACATAACTTAAACCATGTACTTAAAACTAGAAGAACAAGTAATAAAATGCATAACCTTCATGTATGTATACAACACTTAACAAATTTAAAAACAAGGTTGCACTACATATATGTAGCCATGTATGTATGTATGTATGTATGCATGCCCTATGTATGCTTACACATCTTGGACTAGCCCAAGATCACCTTCCATTTTGTGTTATACCCAACACAAGCCCAAGCCCAAAGCCCACTCCTCTTGGTTAGCCTCACACGGCATACATACAAGGTGGAAGGAGAAGAGGTGTCTTGGTAGTGACAAAGCCAACACTTGGCATAGAAACTCTTACCAAGGAAAATCATGCCCTTTGCCTTGTATCTCTCTCTTTTTTAAGCCGAAACACACACACACCAACCTTCTCATTCCCACATGCAAGTCAAATCTCAATTTCTCTCATCCCTTTCTCTCTCAAATCATACGGCATAGCCATAAACATCCAAGGATAATACATTAACTCCACAAGATCCTTGTCTTCATCTTTACTACTAATCATTTGGTAGTATGTCTACCATTTTGATTACCATATCAACCCATATAAGCCCTAGCCAAATCCATATAGGTCACGGCTTGGTTTATTGTTAGGGTTTCATCATCAACAAGTTTTGTTCACGAATCTCCATTGGTCCATAGATCTTCCTTGGTAACTATAGCAAGAAGGTATTACCCCTTTATACTTTCTTCATTTTTACTTGCATGCATTAACATCCACCTAGTACGCACATATAACAAACTTGTTAAAAATGAAGATTTGATAAAACCATGACCGTATAGGTCACGACATATTTTGGGAACACCATAAGTCATGTTTGAAAACTTTTTATAAGAAACCTATGATTATTATTCTAGGTTTAAACTTGATAAAAATCATGTACATCATTTTATGGATTTAAATGTAGTCATGGGTTACAAACCTTACTTTTGGGATTATGGTTAACTAATAATCACAAATCTCATAAGTAAACATGTTGTAACTAAAAACCATGAAAAACCATGACCTTAAAGGTCATGGCTTAATTACATGTACATCTATGATTTATATAACAAGTTTTAAATAATGAGATATGTGTGTATATACATACAATGAACTATTAAAATCACCAAAACACTATATGTGTAAAAATATAGCCGTGGGCTATGGATGTCCTTGGATGGATTTCTAATGAACATGCATGTCTATGTTAGACCCAGATCTTGTGTTGAGACCTTAACCTAACTTAATAATAATGTAACAAGCACAAAAATCTTATAAGAACATATGGGGAAAAATAATATAGCCGTAGGCTATATGTTATATTTTTGGGATTTATGATAACCTTGGAAACATGTAATAAATCTAGATAATTATGTTTGGACTTTATAAATAATTATAAACACATAACTATCTAAAATCTAATTTTGGAAATACCAAGATCTAATTTATAGCCGTGAGCTATATATGTATGTATATGGACTTATGACTGACTTCTAGGTTTATACAAAGCTTAGATCTCATTTTGGGACTCTTATAATTAATGCAACCATATAACAAGTCTTGACTTATCTTAATAAGCTATAACATAATATAGCCGTGAGTTATAAGCTCATATTAGGGCTTATGACTTGCATGCAACCTTAAAACAAATCCAGATCTCATTTGATACATCAAATAAAGCAAACCGTGGGTTTTACTCTTTTTAAATTAGGGTTCATAACTTGATTTTGATAAGCTAATGATAAGCTTATGAGAGAACCTAAATTATTACCTACATAAATAATAAAGAAATGTTAATGGACTAATCAAGTCCATACAACACTAGCCCAAGACCTAATGGACTTAATAAGCCCAATACCTTGTAGCCGTATACTTTCAATGGCCCATTAAGCCCATTTAACTAATTAGTTGACTTAAAAATGTGTTTAAGCCCAATCAAAGTTTTAAAGGCCCATTTAACTAATTAGTTGATTTAAAAATGTGTTTAAGCCCAATCAAAGTTTTAAAGGCCCATTTAACTAATTAGTGGACTTAAAAATGTGTTTAGACCCACTAGATGGCCCATTAGTTCTTTTGGTCCATTTAATGAGCCCATTTAATATTTTAATTATTTAAATGAAGTTTTTATAACAAAATATAACTTATAAAAACTTTTGGACTAAAGATGACAATTTGTGAAACTTAGGGACTAAAACCGTGACACTTAAAACTTGTTTTGATAAACTATTAAACACAAGGACTAAAATTGTAAATAACCAAAAGTCTAAGGCTTAATAAATGTCATTCGTGACATATTAAACCCTAAGGACCATTTTTGAAAGTTTCTAGAAGTTGTTTTGTCATTTTATAAACCTAAGGACCATTTTTGAAAGTTTCTAGAAGTTGTTTTGTCATTTTATCAACCTAAGGACCATTTGTGTAATAATCTGAAACATATAGAATCCCTAGGGACTGTTTTTGACATTTTATGAAACTTATAAAACCTAATTAATACTAGAGGGACTCGTTCTGCCATAACCCGCAAGTATAACAAGCCCTAGGTACTAAAAATGTAAAATCCGAAAGTTTTACTTTACTTAAAACATAGAGGGACTAGTTTTGCAATATTCTGAAACTTAAACTAGCCCTAACCCTAATTCTATTTTAGTTTAGTAAAACTTAAATAAACCCTAAACCATAAGGATTTAAATTATAAATTCTTAAACTTGTAACTTATAAATTATTTTATAAATGTTTGGAAAATTTTTGGGAACTTTAAATAAAATATTTATATTTTACTTTACAAAATAAAATATTTAAATTTTACTTTATAAGATAAAACATATAAACTATATGTATATGGGTAAACTAAATACATATACTTATAATACTTTTATGGAACGAACTTGTAAAAATGTTAAATAAATTGAATACAAGTACGTATACAAAAATTATAAGTAAAACATTTTATTTTACTTAAACGGGAAACTTAATTACAAGTTCAAATGAATATTATTGATACTTGTACTACAGTCATTTAAATAAATACTGTAACATTAATAAACTGATTAAAATTTGTATAAGCATACACATACATTCTCTTGTATTATTTATTAAGACTGTACTATTTAATTAAGCATAGACCGTGACGTGAGCATTATTTGGATTTCTTTTATATTTGCACAGCCTTTACAAAACTCCAAGGTGAGTTTACAGCCTCTTATAAATTATTGATAAACAATTTCCTCTACGGGGGAGAAAAACATGCAACTTATTTTATTGGACATAAACTGTATTGTATAAACTTTGATTACGCTTGCCTATTGTAAAAGCTGTTAAATTATTGTAATTGCCCGAATGTTATAAATAGATCTATTTGGGACAGGTCGAGGAACAACCTCCACTGGAGGAACAACTACAACCACAGAATGTCTTCGAACGCATAGGGGATCGGATTATGCAAGAATTGCAAGGGACCCAAGGGGAATCGGATCATTCTGATGGATCTGTGAGGCGCGCGACATTGGAAACTCCACAAAAGGATAATCACCACACTAGCGTGTTGAGGAGAATAGATCTGGAAGCAAAGAAAACTACCACCTCCTCTCGAAAGAGCGACTATTATAACCAATCAAGGGGTGGAGCAGGACCGCCCTACCACGATCCTTCAGGATCTGATTCGGATGACCATCAGCCAAGGCGCCGTCGCTCAAGATATTCTTCTTCTGAACCATCAGATGAGGAGGAAGGACGCTACGGGCACTCTCATTATCATACGAATGATGAATAAGATCTCTCCCTACCGTAGTGTAGTGAAAGAGAAGATGACTTCACAACCCGCACACGGAACTACTCCGAGGACAAAAAGCGTCGCATGCCAGCGTGTGTCAAAACCTACGATTGATCTGGTGACCCAGATGATCATCTCATTGTTTTTACCATACAAGCAAAAATTGAACGATGGTCGATGCCCATATGGTTCCAGATGTTCAATTCAACCCTCATTGGTAATGCCCGAGACTGTTTGAAAAACTTCCCTACCGAAGCATTAAAAGCTTCGATGTAAAACCCGTAGAAATAAGGTCATAATTTAATTATATTTTTCAATTATTTTGAAGTATTTTATAACGTTAAATATTATTATGTTTAACGGCTTAAGTTGAAACCGATATTAAATATTATATTTTAATATTTTGACGAGTAACGAGGACTACTAGTGATCGCGATACCGACGGATGCCTAAAATTTTATATTTCATTATCGATATTTAATACTTTCGACGATATCGTTTTAATTACGTATCGAGTCGTTATATTATTATTTTTCGTGTGCGTTTAAATTTTTAAAAAGAATTTTTACGAAACACGAGTCCCGTAAATATTTGTAAAATTGACTAATAGTTATTTCTCGCTTTTTAGCTAACTATTTTCATTTTTAGCCACAACTATTGCCAAATTGCAACCAAGGTCCCTCCACCACTATATAAAAAGCCTAAATAAACACACACTACACACTTTCTCCACTCAAAAATTTCAACTATCTCTCTTCTCTCTCTCTCTAAATGCCGAAACATCCACCACCATCACAAATCCATACCATTTTCAATTTAACTCAAGATTTAGGATGACTTGAGCTAAACCAAAGCTAGACCCATTCTTATTTTTGATCAAGTATCACAATGGTATAAGAAATTCTTACATGCAAGCACTTTTTATTTTCTTGATGTTGGTAGGTAGAAACCATGATCATGCATGGTGTTCTTGGCATGATCCATGGTGTTCTTGCTACAAACTTTGTTAAAAACTTCATTTTGATTCAAAGATTTTAATTTTTATGATGATTTGGATGTTATGGTCCATATGTTGATGTTAGGGTATAGGAATGAACATTTCTATGGTTGGTTTTGATCAAAAAGTTGATTTTATACAAGTTTTTAATAGTCATTTTATAACAGTAAGTAAACTGTAAAATCCGAATTTTTATGTTTTGAAAATGGCTTAACTTATAGCCTATGGTTGTAGATAATTTTATTAGCTTCGATTTGATATAAGGTAGAGCTTCTAGCTCCAAACGAGCGCGAAGTTATGATGTTTTGAATGATCGTGTACCGGGAGACGAGTATCGGCACTACAAATAGTTGTTGTCGACATTTGGATCGAATCTCGGGGACTCTAAATGGAAGTTTTGAAATTTTTAACCTACTGATAATAAGGTGTTTATTTTATAGGTTGAGTTTACTTTAAAACCCGAGTGTCGGTTTTGTAAACGGAGTCGTTTAAATAAGTTAAAACGGTTGTATGAAAAATTAACGTAAATCTGTCCGGATTTTGTAGTTTGAAAATGAGTCGGGTAAAAGACTTTAAAAATAATTTAATTTGATAAACTTTTAGGAGGACTTTCTATATATATTAAGTTAGTTTATCGAGTCGTTTCACAAACAGTTGACGAGTTTAAAAGGGGTAAATAAGCTAGTACATGTAGTATGTACCGACGGACCTTGTTAAAAGTAAAAAATGGTTAAGTAAATGTGTAGTAGAGTATAATGAAATTATTTATATAATTTTCTCTCGAGTTTGTCATGATTTTATGAGTCGAGTTTTATATTCTTATGTATGGTTTATTTCTCGAGTCTATTATTAATGAACACACCTTATTTGATAGGTTGCGGTTCTCGTGTTTGAAAGGCATCATCTATCGTCGGCGATCGTCTCATTACCACTGTTGGCTAAGGTGAGTCTATAGCCTCGCTTGTGCACATTAAATTGTTTTAAAAACCCGCGAGGGAGAATACATGTTTTTATAAACTTAGAACACAAGATTTTATGGTATGCTTGTCCCTCTATGGATGGACCCGTGGTTGCCTTTAAATTGCATTAAGTGATTGCCATTGTTAAAGCCTCAATTATGGACCGTTAATTAACCTATGATGGGTTAACCGCTAGTACAATTAATAGATCTATGGGGGAAGCCGCCCCGGTTCAGTTTGTGTGGACTTGTCACAGAAGCTTAGGCCCGACCTCCACACTGTTTGGACATATTGTATTGAGAAGTCAGGTATACGGCAATGTACCAAAAATCTAGAGGTAACCGACAATTAATAAATCTCCTGTCTTATCAGACCTCTAAAGGGAGTGTTTAAGGGCTCGGTTCCATGAGCTTATTGCAATTTATGCTATATAAAATTATCATTGTTGATGCAAATTATTATTTGATGCTTATAAGCATGCCACAAACTTATAATCTTTGCTTGTGTTCAAATTGATTACATAAACCTATAGATTCTCTCGGCATTTTTGCTGACTGTTTTACTCACATGTATTTCAGGTAATCAAGAAGTGGAAGCTTGGAGGTCACGGGGAATGAAGTTGTGCACTGCTATGTTGTTCAAACTCTTTGATTTATTTATCGTTCCATTTTTAAAACAAACTAATATGTTGTTTTAACTTATCATTTGGTAACGATTACTTGGGACTACGCTACTCTGATGAATATTTTAGGAACGATAAATCTAAAACGTCTCTTTTCGATTCGTTCTTTATAAATTATGTGTTTTTATATCATTGTTTAGCACCCAAAGATGTATTCCGTTGCGTGTAAATTTGGGGGTGTTAAAGATTGGTACCAGAGCCATGAGTTATAGAGAACTAGGTCTTTATTTTAAAAACCTAAACTATAACTGTCAGTTTTTATTTTCAAAGAGTCATGTGCACCGGAATTCGCGTGACTTCAGGTTCAAGCTACTTCTGGGATTACCACTTTAGTATGTGTTATTACGTATATCTTATTGGCAAGTATTTATAAATAAATGCTATGATCCATTTATGGATATATATTTATATCTAGGATCCATCTATCGATATATATTTATGTCGTTAAACTTTTCGATAAAAGTTTATCATTTATTAATGATTAACTTAAATAAATACATTGAATTTTCAGGATCTTTCTGTATTTATTTTTGAAGTATTTAAATTGCTTTTATTGCAAAATTTTATATTATGACCTTACATACCTTCATCTGCGTGTGCTATGTTCATTGTTTAACCCTTTGAGATATCTATATAGATATCCAAATCGTCTTCCGGCTGTTTGTGCTTGGACGTCTGGAAATGTAGTCTCTAGACCATTTTGTAGCTCAACGTGTCCTTGGAATAGACTAACCGCTATCGTGTGAGTCACACATCTTGAAATACTTCCTATAATCGTGTTCAATAATATCATGGTTTCCTTAATATTTTGTTGAATTTTTATCACCGTTTTACACGGCATGTGAAGATTTAATTCATTGACATTATATTTATCGACTCCGAAATGTATTGTTCGCTTATATCTCGGTAACGTCATCGTCATTTTATAAATCCTCGTCTAGATTATGGCGCTAGATTGGAATACAATTTTACATCTATAAACCTGTACTATCCTCTTTCATTAACCTTCTTGCTCCCGGAGTGCAACCCGTTAATGTTTCATTCTTTTCTTGTTATGTTTTGTGCTTTTGGACAAACGTGGCACCAAGGAAATTAGTCTACCTTACATTTTGAAGTCTAAATTACGAACGTCATTCACCGTTTTGCTTCCTAAATTTCGTGTTGAATACCTCGAAGAATCTTCTGTCATTCATTATGCTATATTTTTACTTGATGCTCATTATGAGAATTATTTTTCGTTGTCGTAAAATCCACAAGATATGTGTGTATATATATATATATTTTGAGTGGTTAGGAAGTGTCGAAAAATACATTTTATGCAGAAACTGCTGGGGCAGTATAAACAGGTCACAACTTAAAAGTAAAACCTGTGTTTTTATAATAAAATAGTCAAACCTGCATAGAACTTGCATGGGTATTTTGATCATTTTGTATTGGGTTTCAGGTCTCGGGTAAAACTAGAAAGTCGTCTGAAACATCGTTTGCATCAAAATGCTTTAGAATCCGAGTCTTGGAGATGTCGTTTATCGGGTCAATTAATCGGCTCATATTAAAAGTTAAATCTGATAGAAAAGTTAGAATATGAGTTTTAAACGTTCCTAAGCAGTTTTAAGTTCGTTTGAGATCGTAAAATCTTAACAAATATTATTTTACAACTAACTAATACTAGTTGCATGTAAAAATGTTTAAAAATAGAAACAGTACAGGATTAGCAATCACCGGAATAATGGTGTAATTTGAAAACGAATAATATACTTTCTTAAAAGCATGTTTTGTCGAGTATCTTACATAGAATACACATATGGATTGATTTATTCTTTTTATATATATCACTCATTTGTCATTGATGTTATTTTATTTTTATTTTCTTCTAACCTTCCACTGATTGGGTTGAGTTTTGAAGTTTTGCCTTCACATTCTTCGTCGACATTCGCATCACGTGTCTCATGGCGTTTTCGTCTAAACCTTATAACCTTCTGAAACCTTATTAATTCGTGACCGTTTCATTGGTTGTTTTATGAGCTGCTATTTGCAACTTTCTGCAAACCTTTGGTTATTATATACTTCATCAAAATGTCACCTTGATGTCACCTTATATATAAATCTGATATTGTTTTACGATTATTTTCACCAACTGTTTTTACTTTGGTCTTATAAAATACTTTTCGTAACATTAAAAGTTGCTTATTGAGTATCTCACAAATTACTTGTATCCTATAAATTTATAAACTATTTTAAATTCCATTTTTCAAATGGCATGGTTTATATATAAACATAAGAAACGTAATACTTTTCGACGAAACTGAGCACTGCATTGCTATTCCTAGATTATACATGGCCTGATCACCTATGTCTAATTTAGAAGGAGCCATGCTAGGCTGAATAGTAGTCACCTTAAAAATCTTGATAATAATGAACTTTTTACTTGTATTTATGTAAAAGATAAATAAATGAAATAAAGTGAAAAGAAGTTTTGAAAACATTTATATTTTATGCAGGTAGCGCAATTTCTATGCATCCGCATACGTTTTCTTACCTTTTCTTGAATGAATTATGCGCTTACGAATACGTTTTTACTCGCCGATCGTTTTCTACTTGTTACTTCATTTTGTCTTATAACTGATTTCTTATGACCGTTCGTCTAATTACTGATTGTTGATAAAAGACTTGAAAGTCTCGATGATTTATCCTTCCTTCTTGTCCAATCTTCTTTAAGCGACTGGGTAGATCTTTGGAATGTCTCCGCACGTGAATAATGAATTATCACTAGAGTGATTTCCGTATATCCGGGATGACGTCCGTCACTCTCGTTTGTCTCGAAATCCACTCTTGTGAACCGTGCTTTGACTTATCTCTTTAAACACTAACATCGTTCATTTGATTTATTTTAATTACAACTGATTATTATTTTGTATGGATCTTATTTCTGATCGTGTATCGACTACCGTTAAGTTAACGAGCTGATGTTGGTGAACCATCGACCGCACTAACAAAATTGACAACTTGTTTAGTCTATTATTTCTTATCGTCTTACCATCGACGCCTTTATTTTATTATTCTCTTTAAGAATTCATACGACATTTGCTTCGTCCTCTTTTGTACCGTTGATTTCGTACTAATTGTTGACCATTATTCCCATTCGTATTCGTTTGTTATCTTGTCACATTTCGAAACCCGAATATATCCCATATTTATTTTGAAATAATAAACACCTTTATGAATTTCTACAACGTATTATAAAATTTTCATGGAACTTTTATACATTTTCCAATGATTTTCAATTATTGAAATAACTATCATAAGAAAATGGTCAAATTTATACATCATATTTTGTATAACTAGAACTAATGTTTAAAATGAAATTATGCTTTATCTTTTGAACTAATTGACTTATCATACTTTACTTTTAATGTAATGAAATTATCAGTTTAATTTATATTCCTAATAATGATTTAATTTGGAAATTATATTTTCTAAATCGTAACCATCAATATGAGTTTAATTAATAAATTCTCATTCTTTCTAAGTTTCTTAAGACAACCAAAATAAATTATGAAGCTATTTAACTTCTATCTTTAATATATCATCTTTATCAAGAAAGTACCTCAACTGAGTTTTAAGGTAATACAAATCCGGGACGGATAATTGTGACAAATGTTATTTTAATGTTAATATTTAATTCATTCTTCGCTCTCATTGTTCTAGTATTCCGATTTATTATGTTTTACGGTTACGTGAGTCCAGATCCCTCGTCGATCGTCAGCCTTAAATCATTTTACCACATTGATGAGACTGCTTTTATACATAGTCTCATCGTCCAAATCGGGCTTAAAATACATTAAATATCATTAAAACTGCCAAATATATGCTCGTGTTTGTTGCTTGTGTATTTTAGGTACGGATATTGAGGAAATGACAAAAAGATCACAAGAATCAATCAAAAACGAACACGGGAAACGAAGCCGCACAATGAACCGGACCCAAGTATGGAATTTACAAAAATGCCCTTGAAGTTTTGAAGATTGGCAACTTTAGTCCCTCATTTTTGAAGATTTGGCAAGATAAGACCTTGAAGAAATCATCATTGGCAAAAGAAGACCTCCATGTTTGAAGATTATACAAGTTATGCCCTTGATGAATCCAAAATATGCATTAATGGTCCTTGTTAACAAGCTTGAAAAGTTATTGTGCCAAAATTGACAAGCTACCAAACTTATTTACAAAGGAAATGGGGTTTCTTGCTATTTATTACAAGTTGAACAAACCATGAAACATGGAGGGGCCTTTCTGACCATACAAACAAACTCACACCCCCACTCACAAGCCTCCACCTCACCCTCCACGTCTGATTCCCACCCAGCCAAACCAGATTAGTTTATTAACTAATCTTTTCCCACCAAACACTTAATTTAAAAACTTAATCCCTTAACTCAGATTAAACCCACCCTGTTTACACCCATAAACCCTAAAAATCCCAGGATGAACTAAGAGCAAATCAAAGGGTTTTTGCTAACCCTTTTCCAGATCACTAATTAACCTCTTTGTCACCAAAACCCACACCAAAACCATGACCTAGACACACCCATGTGTCTTGTAGGACCCTCCCATGCCCCGTCATTTTCACACAACCTCCCAAATTCAACAAGATCAAGGGTGGGATTTATTTACTTGGACCACAATGGTCAATGGACATCTAGGATGAGCTTCTAACAGCCTGGTACCATCAGCAATCACATGCCAATATTCTTGACCAAAGATTCAAATTATTCAAGGGGTAACAAAGGAAATTCGTCCATTAGGGTTTTATGATTCTAGATTATTCTGTAGCCACTATATAAGGCACTAGGATTTCATTTTTTCACTTGTTCCAGTTTTTTTTAGCTAAATTCATGTAATGCCTTTTTATGAATATAAAGTTGGTGTTTTGTGTTAAATTGTAATTCCTTTTATTTTTTTATAAAAGTTGGTATTGGATTAGCTAAGTTCTGAGTTCCATAATATTTTGCAAACACTTTGTGTTTGAGTTTTCAAAAAAGGTTTCAAAAAGGTTTTGATAATTTTCAGAAATCCAAGGTTCCAATGAAGTGAAATTGGAATTGGATTCTTGGATTCCTGAAGTTGTTCTTGTTTCAAAACGTGTTCAAGGTTTCAAAGATTGGTTAAATCAGTTTTCTAAAATTTCAGTTTTATAAGATTTCTCAAAATCTTTTACTTTTTTATAACCACTTACTGTAGCAAAAGCTTCAAGCTTGTAGCTTGAAGCTCTTGCCACTTGAAGCTGTTCCTTGTTTGTTGTGATTGTGCAGGAACAAAAGGGAAGTAAGCTACCCCATTTTTACCCTTGTTTTTGAAGATATAAGGGTGCCTTGGACAGCAGTAGTCCTCACCCATTCTCGCTACAACAACAAGCTCCTCCCATAACCCTAGCATAGCTTTTGAGCTATGAGGAGATGGAAAAGCAGCCATTGAGGGGCCTGGATGTAGGTCCCTCTAGGTAAAATTACCTTGAACCCTTGTTTTTAAGTGATTTCATGTGATTTTGTGGAATCTTGTTTGTCATGTTAGTTAATCTGTTAAATTGTGTTAGTTTAAGTCCAATTTGAATGTTACAAGTTATTTCAATCTGATTTGTGTAGATTTGAATAGGTTTGCTTGGTTAATTTTGATTTTCAGAAAATTAAGGGGTGTTTGGATTTTGGTTTTAACTGAAATTATTGACAGCTTTTGGTCATGAATCATTCTAGATACACTCCTTTTAGTAGTTATAGGTATTATCAGTCATAGGTTTTGATTTTGATAGGATTTTTAAGCAAGTAGCATGTTGAAATTTGGTAGAAAATAGCTAAAATTCAGTAATCATGTTTCTGCCAGTTTTTGTGTGATTTTGACCTTCAAATCTTGCTAGCTGCTAGATATTAGGTCCACTTAGGGTTGTGCATTGGTTGTATGTCATTTTCTTAGCTTATATACAAGATTTGGCCAAGTGAAATCCATTTGTGTGCATATTGCATCAGTCAACTGTTCATCAGATAGGGTTAAGCTTCATCAGTAACTTTTTTGCCAATTTGTGTGCAATTTGTGTGAAAGACTTGTTGTTTTTCTTGTTTAATCTGACTCCCTACACTCAACTGAGTGTAGGAGTGCCTTATTGTCCAAAGAAAAGCCTTCAAGAAGCTTTCCTAAGCTTATAAGTCACCAGACCCAAAAAAATACACTAACAGTGGGAACAAAGTTCCCCCTGCTTGCACATCTGTTTCCACTGCTTTGCTACCAGACAAACACAAGCACATGTCAATGTCAGTTTTCAACAAATTTTGTCTTTAGTGGGTTAATTTAAGAATTAGGACTTGAAACAAATTTTGTTATTTTTCTTATTTAATTTCTGATTTTTCAGTTCAATTAGTTTTTAATTTACTGTTCATTTAGTATTTTTTACATTTAATAGCTATTTTAATCACTTTTTAATTTCTGTTTTTGTCTTTTAGTGACAAAAATATTTATTTTTTAGTTTTAATATTTTTCTTAGACTTAGAAAAATGTTTTAAGACTTTTGGTTTAAAAAGTTTTTACTGTTCACTTTTTAATTATTTTTTAGAATTAAATTAGTTTAATTAGGGTTTAATTTAAAACTATTTTTGTCTTCTAGTGAAAATTTTTATATTTTTCAAACTTTTTCATTTTTCTACTGTTCTTTAGAGTAAATTAGGATTTTTAAAATTGTCCAATTATTTTTAGCCTTATTTTATTATTTTTTATAATTATTTTAATTTAAAAATAGTTTTTAGTGTTTTAAAAATAGAAAAATAGTTTTTAAAATTTAGGAAAAATAGTTTTTAGTTTTTAAATAATATAAGTGAATTATTTGTCCAATAAAATAATATTTTGGGCTTTTTCTTAATTATATTTAATTTTTGGGCTTTAATTAGCATTTAAAATTGAATATTTAATTAATAAAAGGTTTTAAAATATTTTTGTTGGATTTTTATTCTTATTTATATTATTTTAGACTTAGTTTTAACTTTTAATTAATTTCTAAGTTTAATTTTTAATTTGCAGCTTTTTACGATTTTACGTGAACGACCTTTTTCGTTTTAGTGTAATCCGTCTTCATAACCGTCATTCTCTTCTCACCCCATTTCTATTTTCTTTTTCTCAAACAATATAATCACAAATCAAAATCAATCCATTACACAACGCACTTGCCTCCTCGAGAACGAACTCACTTTAGGGTCATTTACACACGGTTTTCCTAAATCGTCGTGCTTACCCTATATTTTAGGTGCTTGTTTTTTCCTAAAGCAAGTGTCTAATCTTACAACTATCATTTTGGCACCGCTGCCGGGGAGGCGTGTTGTGTTTTAATTGGAATTGTTGTTTTTATATACTAACCATAATTAGTATTTGTATTAGTAGCACTCTACTAATACGTATTATCGGTTTTTGGTTTTTGTGTGAATACTATTACTATATTGTATACGTTGAACAATAAATTCACAAGTACTCCAAATACGTGAGAAATCACAACCTTGATTTGGGAGGTCATTACCCAATCATTGTATTCGAATCTCAAACCAAAGAAAAAGGCAAAAATAGATAAATACTTTCGTGAAGCTTAATCTTGAAAAATACAAACTATAAGGTGGGTATAAGGCGGATATTATAAAATATATCCTAAGGAAAAAGGCTCTTAAGTGCTTCGCGCCGCCTCGTTTCCCCGCTTGCTTGTGAGTATTTGATTTTGAGAGCTAATCGAGGGTTTTGCCGCCCAAAGTATTATTACATATCATATATATTTTCTTGGTTTCATTGATTAAACCCTCTTGAACGTTTTGGTGTTCCACCAACGTTCTAAAGTCATCGAAGGCGTTCACTTCACGTGATCGTTTTCATTCCTTGAGGCTTCTTTAATCAAGAGATTTGATTAAGAAGGAGATTTGTAGATTTGTGTCTACATAATACATTCACCAATTTCCAAAAAGGTTAATACAATCAAAAACCACAAAAAAAATTGAAAAAATACAAAACACCAAAAAGAATCTTCTTTGCTCGTCCCCTCGTTGTACGTGACGTTTATGCTAACTCGTAATCAAGCAAGACGTGCACGTAAACGAAAGAACAAAACTCCCACTCCCAATCATTCTAGTGAGGAGTCTCCTATTGACGAACCCATTGTAAGAGAAGCACCATCCATGGCGAATCGAACTATGATGGAGTTACTTCAAGCACCCACCGAGGGTTATGGAGAGGCTATTGTGATTCCCGCTATCCTTGCGGAGAATTTTGAGGTGAAAACGGGTTTGTTGTCTATGATCCAAAACAACAAATTCCGTGGTGATGAGAAGGACAATCCACACAACCATATCCGCCAATTTAATCGTCTTACCGCCACTTTCAAATTTAAGGATGTCTCGAATGACTCGATTAAGATGATGCTTTTTCCGTATTCCTTAGCGGGGCCCGCTAAAATTTGGTTAGAAAAAGAGCCACCCAATTCTATATTGACGTGGAAGGATCTCGTTTCAAAATTTGTGAACCAATTTTTTCCGCCCTCTAAGACTACGCACTTGAAAAACGAGATTTCAAAATTTTCACAAGAATGTAATGAAAGTTTTTCAACAGCTTGGAATAGGTTTAAGGAAATGTTACATGAATGTCCTCATCACGGTTTTTCCGACTTGCATCAAATTGACACGTTTTACAATGGACTTAACGATCATAAAAGAGATTATTTAAATGCCACCGCGGGTGGTAATTTTTTGTGTAAAACGGTTGAGGAAGCTTTGGTGATAATTGAGAATAGGTCTAAGGTTTATAGCCCTCGTAACACACCGAGTGTTGCCAAAATGGGCTCGTCATCGTCTCGTAGCATTAATGCCTTACATGATGAAGCTAATGAGGAGAATCGGTTTTCTGATAGATTTGCTAATATTATGACTCATTGGAAAAATCAAGAAGCTTCGAATTCCGCTTCGGTTAAAGCAGTTGCTAAGAGTTGTTTGTCTTGTGGTGGAGCTCATGATCTTTCCGAGTGCATTACCGCGGATGGTAACACTTCGAGTGCTTATGTAGCCATGGGAACTTATAACCAAAACGGTCAAGGTTCCCGCCAAAATCAAGCTCCACCAAATCAAAATGCTAATAACTATCGAAACAACAATCAAGGTGGTAATTATCAAGGCAATCAACGTAATTACAACAAGGGTAATTATCAAAGTGGAAATGGGCAAATTTCAAACCAAAACCAAAACCGTGATTTTCAAACTACCACACAAGGTTTTCAAAATGATCACACCAAAAATCTTCAAGGAGAGTTTTTGAATTATGCTAAGGCAAACGATGCTAAGTTTGATAATATGCAACGTGAAATGGTTAGCTTAAGATCCGAGTTGAAAAATGAGCTTAAAAATGAACTTGCTAATGAACTTAAGACTCATGCTAATAAAATGGAAGGAAATGTTCAACGACTCCAACAAAATCAACAAAAAATGGAGCAAGGTCAACATGAGATTAAGCAAGAATTGTTAAAAGCGGATGCTAGGCAATCTAAGTTTGAAGATCGAATGGGAAAAATGTTTGAAGCTATCATGTGTAAACCTTCTTCTTCGGGTGGTCTTCCTAGTGATACCATCGTGAACCCGAAAGGAGAATTGAAGGTTATTACTACTCGTAGTGGTAAAACTTTCAAAGAACCCATTTCTCGTCCAAGTACTTCCATGGAGAAGGAAAAAGAGAAAGAACCCGAGGTGGTGGTAGAAAAGGAGCAAATTCCAAGCCCACGAAGTACCGCTCAAACCACACCTACGGTTGAACCAATACCAATAGTGGAACCCGAGATTCCAAAGGCTATGCCTACCATGCCCCAACCCACACCACCCTTACCTAACCCTTCAAGACGAGACAAGGAAAAGGCACAAGAACGAAATAATTATCAATTTGAACTTTTTATGAAGATGTTTCGTGACTTGCATTTTAATATAAGTTTTGCCGACGCCTTGGTCATGATGCCTCGATTTGCCGCGAACTTCAAAAGTATGTTGAATAACAAAGAGAAATTGCAAAAATCGTCTAGTTGTTCTTCGGTTTTTCTTAGCCACATACCTCAAAAAGTCGGTGATCCTGACAAGTTTTTAATCCCATGTGCTATACAAGATATGGAAGAATGCTACGCCTTGGCCGATCTTGGTGCTAGTATTAATTTGATGCCTCTTGAGATTTTTAAATCGCTCAATCTTCCCAATCTCAGTCCTTCAAGAATGTCAATCGAGATGGCCGATCATTCTACGATTCTAGCTTGTGGAGTAGCCGAGGACGTTTTCGTGAAAGTTGGAATGTTCTACTATCCCGTAGACTTTATTTTTGTTGACATTCCCATCGATCCTAAAGTTCCTGTAATTTTAGGTCGATCATTTTTGGATACCTCGAGAGCACTTATCGATGTGCATGCAAGGAAAATCACTCTTCGTTTCAAGTCATAAATGCAACTCAAAACTCCACACTTTCTCATGTGTATTCTATCACGTCTTTGAACAATGTTAGCCCCATCAAAAACATTTGTAAAAGGATTTCAAAAAGAGTTTTAGAAGTTGATGAGAAAAATGAAGTTCCGTCCCCTCCGCCGGTGGAGGTTAAGAGTGTTAAGCCTACGATTCCAATCACGAATGATTCTTCGGATGATGAATGTGTTGATCCCGATGGGGGAGTTTTCTTTATTGACAAACGTTTTGAGAACTTACCACCACCTAAACCAAAACGCTTTTCAAATGTGAGAATTTTTAGTGTGACTAACATTGCTTTAGAAACACCAAATATTTTTGACATAATTAAGTCGGGTTTTCATAAGGAGAGTTTAAAAGATGAAAAAGGGAAATATTTTAAATTGAATTTAAAAGATTTTTCAACAATTCTAACTCCGTCATCACCTCGTGTTTTGAGTACTACAAGCTCGTCTTCCCTTTTTGATGATGCTTTGTGTGGACTTAGTGTGGGGGAAATCCCTTATGTTCCCTCCCCTTTCTCCACCGAGGACGAGATATTTGATCCCGAAATCGCTTATAAAGGGAAATCTCGGTCTTCCACCGATGCAATAAATGGAAAATCTTTTCATTTGATTGGTGCGAGTCTACCTTGAGTAGCTCAATGTTTTTATGACTTACCCATTGTCCCACCCTTCTATTTCTTCTCATCTATTTTCTTGAAACCCTTTGGGTTTGTGTTGACACATGATGGAATGGCGTTGATTTGTTTTTCCAATGAAAACGAGAACGCCATCTTCGATCCCGGTATTTTGCACCATCAAGGGACTTAGTCCTTAATACCGGTTGTTTTTTGGGCCTTGATTACATGTAAGTCCCACCAAAAATTGACCATACCATGATAATCCCTAAATGATCACATTTAAAGGGATTCTAGTCGAGCTTTTGACTCGGTTATCAAAAACAAGGTGCCTCGTGGGGGAGACCCATGCTTATCCATGTACATATTATTGATTTCTAATTAGTTTAATGTGAGGGGATTTGTGCCCTTTCAACCTTTGTTCCGTGGTTGTTTGTGAATTGTGGTTTTTAGATCATCATCTTCACGATTGGAGCCTCTCGTGTTCGTTTTATGGGAGCACTCGATCGTTTGCTTTGAAGACTTTCTCAATATCCAAATGATATATCCTTTGATGTTCTAACCTTAGGTTATTAGCACACTTCATAAACGGCTATTAATTTATCGGTTACACCCTTTCCATGCTAGATTAGGCATTCGACTACGTGTCTAGTATGGGGGTGTTTGCACCCCTAGACTCGAAACATTAGGGAAAATGTTTAACTTTAGTATGGGGGGTGAATAGATACTTGCCTTGCCAAACTTTCACGCTTTCAAAAGTTTATCTTTTTGTTTATCGTTTTGTTGCAAAATATGGCTAAAAATGGCCAAATTATAAAATTTTTCTCATGTTTTATAAGTGTTTGAAGACACGAATGTAGGTTTTCCGATGGCGAGAATAAGAGTAATTTTTGACTCGACCGTGCGTGTTGAGCATTTAGCTTTGGTTCCTTAACTTCTTATTAGGCTAAGTCTCTTAAATGAGGACGAGAAATGATAGGGTTAATTATAAGTTACTATGCTAAACATAGAGTACTCGTATTCTTTCAAAAACTCATGTGTTCTCGTTGTTTGCTTATTCTCCCTTCGCATGTAAATATTTTTTGCTTAATAAATATTGACTTAGCGGTTTAGTTGGGATTGTTGGGTTTCTAGTCTTTTCTAGTAGCTTCCGTGTAATTAAATTGGAAAGACATTAAGGTATCGCCAGCGTCACGGTTTTGAAGTATTGGCACCCGAATAATCGAAAGCTTCACCCAATAATAAGATTTCAAGTGCTCACCGAAATCAAGCAAACAATTTGAAGCCCCACAAGGCCGAAAAATCTATGTAAAATTGAAAGTGAATCAAGCCTTAATCTTCAAAGCTTTAAAGATACAAAATTCGCTTTAGCGTGAGGATATACGTCTTTGGCTAATAAAACCACCGATGAGGAGGATAATATAAGGCAAGGCAAGACCGAAGTCATAATAAAAGCTTCATGGCGAAGTTGAATAAAAGATGGAGGTAAACCAAAGATAATAAGGCCCTTCCGTTAGGGGGCGTATATAAGTCTTGGTAATAAGTCTCATGTTATAAAACCGTGTTTATCGATCCTTCTTGTTGACTTAATTTTTTGACATCGTTGTCTATTAGGAGGGTTTATTGATTTGATGGTCTTGGTTACACCGTTAGGACTCTATTTTTAGACCTAAATCTCTATTATCGCATAAGTCAACAATGTATCCTCTTGAAACATTCAAGACAAAATAAAATATAAGAGATACAACTTAGGAATAATGGGAGGATAAGTACGTGATTAGGGCATATGAGTAGTGTTAGCATTACTAACTTATAATGACAATGATCTCGTTACACGCTTGGCATGGAATTGAGGTGAAAATCGAGGACGATGAAATTATTTCTAACGAATCATTCACGTGTTCTTATTCTATGAACCTAAACGTCCCATTTTGCGATGAAAATCATACATTATGTCTAAAACACAAGTAGAAGTAATAGTAGTAGTATAGCTAGTTTATAATTCAATAAAGTGAATAAAAATGAATTTTGGAGGTGCTACGATACTTTATTCTAGCATTGCGTGAGGGCACGGCAATGGTTTAGTATGGGGGAGTGATGAGACTGCTTTTATACATAGTTTCATCGTCCAAATCGGGCTTAAAATACATTAAATATCATTAAAACTACCAAATATATGCTCGTGTTTGTTGCTTGTGTATTTTAGGTACGGATATTGATGAAATGACAAAAAGATCACAAGAATCAATCAAAAACGAACACGGGAAACGAAGCCGCACAATGAACCGGACTCAAGTATGGAATTTACAAAAATGCCCTTGAAGTTTTGAAGATTGGCAACTTTAGTCCCTCATTTTTGAAGATTTGGCAAGATAAGACCTTGAAGAAATCATCATTGGCAAAAGAAGACCTCCATGTTTGAAGATTATACAAGTTATGCCCTTGAAGAATCCAAAATATGCATTAATGGTCCTTGTTAACAAGCTTGAAAAGTTATTGTGCCAAAATTGACAAGCTGCCAAACTTATTTACAAAGGAAATGGGGTTTCTTGCTATTTATTACAAGTTGAACAAACCATGAAACATGGAGGGGCCTTTCTGACCATACAAACAAACTCACACCCCCATTCACAAGCCGCCACCTCACCCTCACCTTCCACCTCACCCTCCACGTCTGATTCCCACCCAGCCAAACCAGATTAGTTTATTAACTAATCTTTTCTCACCAGACACTTAATTTAAAAACTTAATCCCTTAACTCAGATTAAACCCACCCTTTTTACACCCATAAACCCTAAAAATCCCAGGATGAACTAAGAGCAAATCAAAGGGTTTTTGCTAACCCTTTTCCAGATCACTAATTAACCTGTTTGTCACCAAAACCCACACCAAAACCATGACCCAGACACACCCATGTGTCTTGTAGGACCCTCCCCTGCCCCGTCATTTTCACACAACCTCCCAAATTCGACAAGATCAAGGGTGGGATTTATTTACTTGGACCACAATGGTCATTGGACGTCTAGGATGAGCTTCTAACAGCCTGGTACCATCAGCAATCACATGCCAATGTTCTTGACCAAAGATTCAAATTATTCAAGGGGCAACAAAGGAAATTCGTCCATTAGGGTTTTATGATTCTAGATTATTCTGTAGCCACTATATAAGGCACTAGGATTTCATTTTTTCACTTGTTCCAGTTTTTTTAGCTAAATTCATGTAATGTCTTTTTATGAATGTAAAGTTGGTGTTTTGTGTTAAACTGTAATTCCTTTTATTTTTTTATAAAAGTTGGTATTGGATTAGCTAAGTTCTGAGTTCCATAATATTTTGCAAACACTTTATGTTTGAGTTTTCAAAAAAGGTTTCAAAAAGGTTTTGATAATTTTCAGAAATCCAAGGTTCCAATGAAGTGAAAGTGGAATTGGATTTTTGGATTCCTGAAGTTGTTCTTGTTTCAAAACGTGTTCAAGGTTTCAATGATTGGTTAAATCAGTTTTCTAAAATTTCAGTTTTATAAGATTTCTCAAAATCTTTTACTTTTTTATAACCATTTACTGTAGCAAAAGCTTCAAGCTTGTAGCTTAAAGCTCTTGCCACTTGAAGCTGTTCCTTGTTTGTTGTGATTGTGCAAGAACAAAAGGGAAGTAAGCTACCCCATTTTTACCCTTGTTTTTGAAGATATAAGGGTGCCTTGGACTGCAGTAGTCCTCACCTGTTCTCTCTACAACAACAAGCTCCTCCCATAACCCTAGCATAGCTTTTGAGCTATGAGGAGATGGCAAAGCAGCCATTGAGGGGCCTGGATGTAGGTCCCTCTAGGTAAAATTGCCTTGAACCCTTGTTTTTAAGTGATTTCATGTGATTTTGTGGAATCTTGTTTGTCATGTTAGTTAATCTATTAAATTGTGTTAGTTTAAGTCCAATTTGCATGTTACAAGTTATTTCAATCTGATTTGTGTAGATTTGAATAGGTTTGCTTTGTTAATTTTGATTTTCAGAAAATTAAGGGGTGTTTGGATTTTGGTTTTAACTGAAATTATTGACAGCTATTGGTCTTGAATCATTCTAGATACACTCCTTTTAGTAGTTATAGGTATTATCAGTCATAGGTTTTGATTTTGATAGGATTTTTAAGCAAGTAGCATGTTAAAATTTGGTAGAAAATAGCTAAAATTCAGTAATCATGTTTCTTCCAGTTTTTTTGTGATTTTGACCTTCAAATCTTGCTAGTTGCTAGATATTAGGTCCACTTAGGGTTGTGCATTGGTTGTATGTCATTTGCTTAGCTTATATGCAAGATTTGGCCAAGGGAAAACCATTTGTGTGCATATTGCATCAGTCAACTGTTCATCAGATAGGGTTAAGCTTCATCAGTAACTTTTTTGCCAATTTGTGTGCAATTTGTGTGAAAGACTTGTTGTTTTTCTTGTTTAATCTGACTCCCTACACTCAACTGAGTGTAGGAGTGCCTTATTGTCCAAAGAAAAGCCTTCAATAAGCTTTCCTAAGCTTATAAGTCACCAGACCTAAAAAAATATACTAACAGTGGGAACAAAGTTCCCCCTGCTTGCACATCTGTTTCCACTGCTTTGCTACCAGACAAACACAAGCACATGTCATTGTCAGTTTTCAACAAATTTTGTCTTTAGTGGGTTAATTTAAGAATTAGGACTTGAAACAAATTTTGTTATTTTTCTTATTTAATTTCTTATTTTTCAGTTCAATTAGTTTTTAATTTAGTGTTCATTTAGTATTTTTTACATTTAATAGCTATTTTAATCACTTTTTAATTTCTGTTTTTGTCTTTTAGTGACAAAAATATTTATTTTTCAGTTTTAAGATTTTTCTTAGACTTAGAAAAATGTTTTAAGATTTTTGGTTTAAAAAGTTTTTACTGTTCACTTTTTAATTATTTTTTAGAATTAAATTAGTTTAATTAGGGTTTAATTTAAAACTGTTTTTGTCTTCTAGTGAAAAACTTTATATTTTTCAAACTTTTTCATTTTTCTACTGTTCTTTAGAGTAAATTAGGATTTTTAAAATTGTCCAATTATTTTTAGCATTATTTTATTATTTTTTATAATTATTTTAATTTAAAAATAGTTTTTAGTGTTTTAAAAATAGAAAAATAGTTTTTAAAATTTAGGAAAAATACTTTTTAGTTTTTAAATAATATAAGTGAGTTATTTGTCCAATAAAATAATATTTTGGGCTTTTTCTTAATTATATTTAATTTTTGGGCTTTAATTAGCATTTAAAATTGAATATTTAATTAATAAAAGGTTTTAAAATATTTTTGTTGGATTTTTATTCTTATTTGTATTATTTTAGACTTAGTTTTAACTTTTAATTAATTTTTAGGTTTAATTTTTAATTTGCAGCTTTTTACGATTTTACGTGAACGACCTTTTTCGTTTTAGTGTAATCCGTCTTCATAACCGTCATTCTCTTCTCACCCCATTTCTATTTTCTTTTTCTCAAACAATATAATCACAAATCAAAATCAATCCATTACACAACGCACTTGCCTCCTCGAGAACGAACTCACTTTAGGGTCATTTACACACGATTTTCCTAAATCGTCGTGCTTACCCTATATTTTAGGTGCTTGTTTTTTCCTAAAGCAAGTGTCTAATCTTACAACTATCACACATCTTGTCTGTTTATGCGTTTATTAAATTCATTTTTACCTCGTTCTGTTCCTCTTATTGAAGATCACTATTTTATTCTGAGTTTAAAATGAATCTCGGGAAGCGGTGTATAAGAAGAAACGATAAGTGTCACCAGGATTTATGCGTGTACTTGTGGAATGATTATGGACCAAATCTCTTAATGAATGGAGTTAATAAATTCGTTACAACCTCGAGGAGTATGTTGAAGCCGACACCGCAAGTGGAAAGACTCTGGAGATCAAGTGGTTATTATCAAGGGTTCGTTCAAGGTTTTCTCGATGATTTACGGTGGAGATCTATAGTCTATGTTTATGTTCGACCTTTTCTTTTATGTACTTATATGGTGTGTGATCTAGTCAAATGATCGTAAGTTATGAGAACTTGAGACGGCATTATCCGATGACGTCCGATCATGTAGAGCACATATTATGTAATATCTTTTTGACTTTCAACGACGATGTTTATTGAGACTTTAATGCGCGTTGGCAAAAGTGAGATGGTGTCTTTGTATTATCTTTTGAGTAGGGACCCGCGTGTGAACACCCTCCGATGACGAAAATGTTTTCTTGTTAGTTCTTTTTGATGTGTGTCCATGGCTATCCGGCCAGTGGCTATCCTTTAAATTACAACCTTCTTTTTAACTGGACTTACCCAAAAACCCTGTCATCTATTCTTGTTGTCGAATGAGCTTCGTGTGATCCATAATATTTTCATGTGTCGAGCCTGACGGGTGACTGGTGGACAAGGATTTATTTATTCCTTTTTGGTGAGATACAACTTGACGACAAGTTGCGTTTTGTAAAAGAACCAATGGAGATCGTGGATCGAGATTCACGTGGGAACGTGAAGACTTCTTTATAAGGAATGCCCTCATCCTTCCGGGTAGTGAACAACTCGTGTATGAGGCGAGTTGAGCGCCGGGACGTCACTCCCTTAAGGTGGTGAGGATGTAAAACCCGTAAAAATAAGGTCATAATTTAATTATATTTTTCAATTATTTTGAAGTATTTTATAACGTTAAATATTATTATGTTTAACGGTTTAAGTTGAAACAGATATTAAATATTATATTTTAATATTTTGACGAGTAACGAGGACTACTAGTGATCGCGATACCGACGGATTCCTAAAATTTTATATTTCATTATCGATCGTTTCGATATTTAATACTTTTGATGATATCGTTTTAATTACGTATCGAGTCGTTATATTATTATTTTTCGTGTGCGTTTAAATTTTTAAAAAGAATTTTTACGAAACCCGAGTCCCGTAAATATTTGTAAAATTGACTAATAGTTATTTCCCGCTTTTTAGCTAACTATTTTCATTTTTAGCCACAACTATTGCCAAATTGCAACCAAGGTCCCTCCACCACTATATAAAAAGCCTAAATAAACACACACTACACATTTTTTCCACTAAAAAATTTCAACTATGTCTCTTCTCTCTCTCTAAATGCCGAAACATCCACCACCATCACAAATCCATACCATTTTCAATTTAACTCAAAATTTAGGATGATTTGAGCTAAACTAAAGCTAGACCCATTCTTATTTTTGATCAAGGATCACAATGGTATAAGAAATTCTTACATGCAAGCACTTTTTATTTTCTTGATGTTGGTAGGTAGAAACCATGATCATGCATGGTGTTCTTGGCATGATCCATGGTGTTCTTGCTACAAACTTCATTAAAAACTTCATTTTGATTCAAAGGTTTTAAATTTTATGATGATTTGGATGTTATGGTTCATATGTTGATGTTAGGGTATAGGAATGAACATTTCTATGGTTGGTTTTGATCAAAAAGTTGATTTTATACAAGTTTTTAATAGTCATTTTATAACAGTAAGTAAACTGAAAAATCCGAATTTTTATGCTTTGAAAATGGCTTAACTTATAGCCTACGGTTGTAGATAATTTTATTAGCTTCGATTTGATATAAGGTAGAGCTTCTAGCTCCAAACGAGCGCGAAGTTATGATGTTTTGAATGATAGTGTACCGGGAGACGAGTATCGGCACTACAAATAGTTGTTGTCGATATTTGGATCGAATCTCGGGGACTCTAAATGGAAGTTTTGAAATTTGTAACTGTTGGGTCAAAAAGTTGATGTGGCAGAAACTCAAAAATGAAGAAAACGTGAAGTTATTGTCTAAGCGTTGTCAAGACTAATTTGGGCGTTGACAAGAGTTAATTAGGCGTTGATGGCTCAAGCATTGTCGTGTGCAATCCAAGCATTGTCACATGCATTTCAAGCATTGACAAAACGTAGACAAAGAAGCTTATGGAAGCTTCTATTTAGATAAACTTGCAAAATATATTCTGCATAAGTTTATTTAAATAGAAGATTTACTTGTTTATTCATCATTATCTCTTGTAAAACCCTAATCCTTACACTATAAAAGGAACCAAGGGTTATTAGGTTTTTCATACTTTCATTCACAATGAAAACCTAAAAGCGTGTGTCGACTAGGTGTGGGATTCAATGTACACACACCTAGTAGTTGTTCGTTATTAATATAATGGGCAATCCAATTGTTTTAATTCATGTTATTCGTGCCTAAACACCTTGTTAATGTGTTATGTTCTTATTCCGCTTTGATTGTATAATCATATGAACATGATGCATTCCTAGTAGCTTCAAAGATCCGGAAACCAAGGTTTCCACAATTGGTATCAGAGCCCTGGTGTGAATTTCGTTGAGTGAATTTGTGTTCACACGATCATATATTGATTGTGATTGGATGAAACGTATGTGTTCACATGAATAAGCCCTGGTGTGTTCACACGACCAAAAGGAGAAAAAGCATGGTGCGTTCACATGATTACTTAACTTAGTATTCACTGTGGTTATTTAAACTTGGCATATGAGTCAAAGTTTGTGGGTTGCAATTGGAAAAGTCACACGTGATGGTCATAAGCAGAAGAGTAAATTTGTTATTGAAAGTAAAGATCTCAAGGATCATACGCATGGACTGTTTATAAGTATTTAAGAATTATATTTGATTTGTTCAAATATTCTTCTAAATATTATTTGATGAGATATGCTTGGGTATAATGGATGTTGATGTTTGTTAGTTTAACGCTGACAACAGTTTTGATTGAGACGCTGACAGGTTTTGGCGTAGACGCTGACGTTTGTAATTTTGACGCTGACAGAATAAGTCAACGCTGATAGCATTGACAGTGTCGTCCGATATATGAACTTCAACGCTGATAGGTATTGTCTGATATCGGACAATACAACTGCCAAAGATGTTGGATAAAAGGTGATATTGGACAACACAAGGATTGCTGCTGTTTGGAAAATTGGTACGTTTTGAGCACACAAAAAGGAGGATTATACACACGAAGGTACATGGAATCTCTGTTTTAATATAAAATGTCATGTTGATATTTATGGCTCGGATATTTTTAAAAGGAATTAATGATTTTAAGGCGAGTTAGCAACCATTCATGAAGAATTTTATTGGATTATGTAATCGGGATAGCCTTGTGAAAGAGTTATTCGTTGACAGCCTTTTACATATGAAGATATTGACTTGTCATGAAGAGGTGTTGGCTTAAGGGGAAGAATTCTTATGGTAAGTTTGATGATTAAAGAAGATTTTCGCGAGTTTGTGTTCTATCATATCTTAAAGTCATGCACTCCCAGTCATAGACTTTAAAGGTACCTTGTTCGTGCTTTACATGGTTGGTGACGAAGACTTGTCATAACACTTGAAGGAGTTACATTATCGTGCTCAGTGTCTCACAAAGGATGAGAATATTGACAAGGGATCGAGGTCTACTTATAATTTGCCTATAAGTTCTTCATCACATGGATAGTACAAGACATGGAACACAAGGTTGGGTTATTCTACTTCTACATCAAAAATATTATATTAATTGTTCTTCAAGATCATTACATAGAGCTACATATGGAGAATCTTCAACATTGCAACATTGTTTACTTTCCTGTTGATGTGACAAAAAGGGGAAGAAATACGTGCTATACTTGAGGGGAAGCAATTTGAAGATCATGTACAACTTACAAGAGATACACATAGAGTTTTGCCACTATCAACTAGGGGAAGATTGTTGGGTCAAAAAGTTGATGTGGCAGAAATTCAAAAATGAAGAAAACGTGAAGTTATTGTCTAAGCGTTGTCAAGACTAATTTGGGCGTTGACAAGAGTTAATTAGGCGTTGATGGCTCAAGCATTGTCGTGTGCAATCCAAGCATTGTCACATGCAATTCAAGCATTGACAAAACGTAGACAAAGAAGCTTATGGAAGCTTCTATTTAGATAAACATGCAAAAGATATTCTGCATAAGTTTATTTAAATAGAAGATTTACTTGTTTATTCATCATTATCTCTTGTAAAACCCTAATCCTTACACTATAAAAGGAACCAAGGGTTATTAGGTTTTTCATACTTTCATTCACAATGTAAACCTAAAAGCGTGTGTCGACTAGGTGTGGGATTCAATGTACACCCACCTAGTGGTTGTTCGTTATTAATATAATGGGCAATCCAATTATTTTAATTCATGTTATTCGTGCCTAAACACCTTGTTAATGTGTTATGTTCTTATTCCGCTTTGATTGTATAATAATATGAACATGATGCATTCCTAGTAGCTTCAAAGATCCGGAAACCAAGGTTTCCACAGTAACCTACTGATAATAAGGTGTTTATTTTATAGGTTGAGTTTACTTTAAAACCCGAGTGTCGGTTTTGTAAACGGAGTCGTTTAAATAAGTTAAAACGGTTGTATGAAAAATTAACGTAAATCTGTCCGGATTTTGTAGTTTGAAAATGAGCCTGGTAAAAGACTTTAAAAGTAATTTCATTTGATAAACTTGTAGGAGGACTTTCTATATATATTAAGTTAGTTTATCGAGTCGTTTCACAAATGGTTGACGAGTTTAAAAGGGGTAAATAAGCTAGTACATGTAGTATGTACCGGCGGACCTTGTTAAAAGTATAAAATGGTTAAGTAAATGTGTAGTAGAGTATAATGAAATTATTTATATCATTTTCTCTCGAGTTTGTCATGATTTTATGAGTCGAGTTTTATATTCTTATGTATGGTTTATTTCTCGAGTCTATTATTGATGAACGCACCTTATTTGATAGGTTGCGGTTCTCGTGTTTGAAAGGCATCATCTATCGTCGGGATCGTCTCATTACCACTATTGGCTAAGGTGAGTCTATAGCCTCGCTTGTGCACATTAAATTGTTTTAAAAACCCGCGAGGGGGAATACATGTTTTTATAAACTTAGAACACAAGATTTTATGGTATGCTTGCCCCTCTATGAATGGACCCGTGGTTGCCTTTAAATTGCATTAAGTGATTGCCATTGTTAAAGCCTCAATTATGGACCGTTAATTAACCTATGATGGGTTAACCGCTAGTACAATTAATATATCTATGGGGGAAGCCACCCCGGTTCAGTTTATGTGGACTTGTCACAGAAGCTTAGGCCCGACCTCCACACTGTTTGGACATATTGTATTGAGAAGTCAGGTATACGGCAATGTACCAAAAATCTAGAGGTAACAGAAAATTAATAAATATCCTGTCTTATCAGACCTCTAAAGGGAGTGTTTAGGGCTCGGTTCCATGAGCTTCTTGCAATTTATGCTATATACAATTATCATTGTTGATGCAAATTCTTATTTGATGCTTATAAGCCTGCCACAAACTTATAATCTTTGCTTGTGTTCAAATTGATTACATAAACCTATAGATTCACTCGGCATTTTTGCTGACTGTTTTACTCCCATGTATTTCAGGTAATCAAGAAGTGGAAGCTTGGAGGTCACGGGGAATGAAGTTGTGCACTGCTATGTTGTTCAAAATCTTTGATTTATTTATCATTCCATTTTTAAAACAAACTAATATGTTGTTTTAACTTATCTTTTGGTAACGATTACTTAGGACTACGCTACTCTGATGAATATTTTAGGAACGATAAATCTAAAACGTCTCTTTTCGAGTCGTTCTTTATAAATTATGTGTTGTTGTATCATTGTTTAGCACCCAAAGATGTATTCCGCTGCGTGTAAATTTGGGGGTGTTAAATTCGATGAGCTCCTCTCGGCGTTTAGAAGAAATTATACCCATCAAAAAAGTATAATAGAGACCCGGTCTCATTGGCAACGATCAAACAAATGCCCGGAGAATCCATAGAGGACTTCATAGAACGTTTCAAAGACGAATACACGCGGATAAGGTCGTGCCCAAAAGTCCTCAAAATCTCTAACTATATGCATGGCATAATAGATAAGGAACTAATCCGACGCCTCAACGATAGACGACCTGAAAAGTTTGACGACCGTGTCCGCAGCTTACCCCACAAGGGGAAACCTGTAAAACCTGCATTAAAATCCTATGAACAGTACACGTGAACAATACCTTATGAAAACACGATAAAATATAAACTTTCCGTTTATAATATTAATACACGTGTCACGACGATAAATAATGAACAATCATGAATATTATAAATGTGACACGATCATGAATACCATGAATACCAAATTCATGAATATTAAATCACGAACATACACGATAATTATTTAAACATAGAAAAGTTACGGGTTACCCTTGGTGGGCCCCACATGCCGCGGCCAAGAGACAACAGGAAAGACAATGGGCTTTTGTCCCATTACACTAAATAAACAAAACACAGGGAGTTGTTTTTCTCATAATTTAGGTTTCAAGAAAAAAACTCTCCTCTTGCCTCCTTTTTCTTCTTGCCACCGGCCTACATCAAGAAAAAGGGAAAACCAGACGATTTTTGTTACTTTTTTATTGTTCGTGATCATCTCTTCGTTCTACACATGTTGGTATAATCAAAACACTTTTCATCTAATTTAATTTCTTATGTAATTCATGTTTTAAATTAATTAATCATCAAGAACGTGTAAGAACAAACATAGGATTAATTAATTTCACGTAAAGGGTTTGGTTTGGTGTGTGTTTTGGTTCGGCCGAGACAATCGAGACCCCAAAGGGGCTCAGCTTGATTTCTTTCACCATCACCGAGAGTCTCGAGACTCTCGGCTTGGGTTGGTGTGGGCGCGAACGCAGCAAGAAACCCCGACCAAGGGTCGGGGTGTGTTTGTTGTTCGGTTTAGGTGTAACCGAGGTACCACCGAGACCCCCAAAGGGGCTCGGCTTGGTTTTGTTGTTCGGACCCGAGACCAAAGGACCCCGACATTAGGTCGGAGTATGTTTTGCATGTTTGTTGGTTTAGTTAGTGTCAACCGAGACCCCTCCAAGGTCTCGGTGGGACTTTTGTATAGCTTATTTGGTTCGGCTTATATAGAACACGGGCTCGGGATTTGGGTTTTTCATGAAAATTATTTTTAAAGTCACGTAATACTAAACCTTAGGCTAAATTAATTTATTTAATTAATTCATGTATAATCTAAGGTATTTTAGTTAGTCATTTAATTAAAACATGTATTTTAATTAAAATCATATAACATATAGTTTAATTAATTAACCAGTTATTTAATTAATAAGCTATAACCATGACTTGTATTGTACTAATTAAACTTTAATTATTAATTATAATCCAACTTATTTCTAATTAAGGAAACTTACTATTTTTGGAAACTTTCTATTTTTGGAAACTTAATATTTATGGAAACCTGATTTTTTATAAAGTTACTTAGTATTACAATACAAGTATTATAATACACTAATACATGAATAATACACAACAGAACATCAGAATAACTATAGTTAACATAGTAAACAGTAAAACATGACAGAATACGTATAACAAGCTAATAATACACGGAACCAATAAAACACATGTAAGTCATACAACTCATACACGTCCATATTTCTTTTGTAGTGTTATCCGTCAAGGCGGATTAGTCTTCATCATTTTCCTTAGCTTCTACTGGACATAACGTACGGATTTCCCGTCCTTCAGTAAGGACAATCTCTTCCTTCATTAGGATTTCCCGTATGTAGCCAACTGTTTTCCCCAGTAGTTACAAATTAAATGCTTATGTTTATTTGTTACCTTAGCCATATACATGCATGACTGTAGATTTGCTAAATAAGATCCTATGGTCTAACATGGTGGAATATGGTGGTGGTAGCCATTGTTAAAGCTTAGAGAGAGAGAGAGAGAGTGGTTGTGTGAAAGAAAGAAAATCAAATAAAAGTGAAAAATGAGACACAAGCAACACCCCTCCTTGGAAGCTAAGGAGCGGTATATATAGTCACACACGCACCTTAAACTATACATTGATCCTAGTCTAGTCTAAGCGTGTGTGACTATGATAACTAACGGGAATTCTTAAATGTCGTCACATAAAGTGAGTTTCCAACAATCTTCCCCCATGGGACGACGTGTAGAATTACTTACAATATTCTTCCTAACAAGTACAAAATGATTAAGAACAAGAGCTTTCATGAAGCGTCCAATGCTGATGAACTCTTCTGAGGCCTTCGTCTTCAAAACGACTCATCTTTAAAGTAACTTATAGAAGAAATACTGTAATGGCACGAGCTATGTAACCCATACACTTCTGGTAAAGGAGAAGCTTCTGAATTAGCTTCCCCCTAATTCATGCCACGTAAACTTGATGTAGAAGCTTTAAATAGCTTCCCCCTAGTCCGACAATCCTCGTAAGCAACTTCAAAGCTTTCAATAAAGCTTAGAATGATTAAGCGCACAGCGGAATCTAACAAGCAAATCCCATCATATAATATGATAACGTTGCTAAGAGGGATTAAAAGTAAGGGGCACACCAAGTAGATCAACAACTTCTCTTCTCACGCTTGAATAATTCTTCTGAATTTTTCTTCCCCCTGAGAGTTCAAGTTATGCATACCAGAAAGAATCAAGACATTTCTTCCCCCGCATAGTTGAAGAAAGTAGATCAATCCCAATTATGAAGCTCAAATACTGAAGTGGACACTTTATCCCATTCATGAAGTTGACATCGTAACACCAGAGTCAATTAAGTCCCGGAAATGCACATGTCTTCTTCCGGAGATGCACCAGAGTCAATTAAGTCCCGGGAATGCATATAGGAAAATGATGATGAATAATTGCAACAATCAAACAATTAAACCTCGAATCAGTAGTGTACCGTTTGGAGATTGATAACACCACGAGTTAAAACACTGATTTTCTCTGCGGCTATGACAAATGTCATCCCGGAATATCTTCAAATCAAAAGAAGGTATGAAGTTCATCACGTGTACTCGTTGTGCGTTCAATGTGTCTTCTTCTTCCCCCTTGATGGTTTCAAAACTCGGAACCATCAATAAATTGTACGCACATGAACCTGAAATCTCGTGAGAATAATAAATAAGCTGAATTATATATTTTGTGAGAATCAGCTGTTGATCGAAAATCTCTTCTCATAAACTCTCCATGGCCACCTTTACCAACCCACGTGAAAGCAATTTGAAGTGACCACTGAAAGAATGAACCGGATACATCAAACGTGAAACTGAATAAAAATCCATCGATCTTGTGACTTAAGCTTGCACTATTGTTGAATGAAGAACGGTGGAGAAATCTCTAAGTACTCAATGCATCACTGAAGAAGTCTATAAGTACAACACCTCTTGAAATTATCCACGTCGACTATGCGCGTGACACTGAGTACAACAAAGTAACCCCTTTAAGTGATAGTTATCCGAGTCATCAACCATCCACCCCGAACCCGGAAACCAGATAACCAAGTCCTCATTCTAATATTAAGCACGAGCAAGTTATCTATGAAAGATAAAGTAAGTTCACGCCTTCGAAAAATCCGTCTTCAACTTCCCATAATTAATACCCGATCCAGAAAAATCTGTAGTCACTAAAAAATCGCCCATTTTTTCTTGGTCTCGTCTCAAATGAATTCTTGTCACGTTTGTCACGTCACTTAGTTACTTTGTCACGTCATTTGGCACTTTGTGTCTCGTCCCGATGATGACCAAAGTAAACTTAATACACACAAAATTTATATAACATACAAATTTTTTTTAAAACTAGTGTGTATAAAAAGAAAATTTACATGGCCCATTGTGTGATTATAACCAAAATAAAAGAGGCCCAAATTTTTTGAAACCCGGTCCATCAACACACGGTTATAACACACCACAATCCTAAAATATCTCACAATTAACTCAATCACACCTTATACCCTCCACATAGTTTACTCCGCCTCCCAAAATCACACACCCTAGAAACATCCGTCCCCCACTCTTCTTCATCTCCTCACTCACCAAACTCCATCCATCCTTCATTTTATCTTCTCCTCGTTATCTCCGTCCCACTATTCTCTCCATCAACATCATCTCAAATATGTCACAATCAACATTATCTTAAATCTCTCATTAATCTAAACCAAAGCATAGCATTAATCACTTGACATGACACAGCCCACGTGAGCACAACTCACGGTTGTTCTACTTCTTCGAATCACATACGTATATAAAGATAAACTTAATTAAGTTTGAATCTTGTATCACCGGTGAGTGGCTTCGAATCACAAAGACGAAGGTGCAAGGCCTCCAACCTGGGATTCTCGGGTGGGTTTGATGTGATAGGATTTGATTTAGTTTACGAAATAAAGAAAGATTATTAACAAACTTGTTCTTGATCTTTCTTGAATATTTCGAAAATAAAAAATAAGCATGGCTTGGACATTTGATCAATGATGAATTCGGTTTTGTGGTAGATCTTTATAGATCTTGACATGCAAGTGAGAACACAAAACGATTCTGAGATCTTATGATTTTTAATTATGTTTCGATTTTTGAGTCAAGTTGGGTTTAGGTGGAGATAAGAGACGATGGGATAAGTATATTGTTGTTGGATTTGGTTTTGTGGTGATAAAAGGTTGGATGTCGAGTCAACTCAGTGAGTTAACTGAGTCAACTCGGTAATTACCAGTTGACTCGGGTGTCATGGATTTGGTTTTGGTTTTGGTTGTGAGGAGTTAAAATTTGGTTCACAAGTTTTAAAAAAACATGGCCATCGGAAAGTCAAAAAATGTCTCATCGGAATGTTTTTGTTAATATGGTCTCATCGGAATGATTTTGTTTTTGAGTCAAAATAATGTTTAAGTCACCATCGGAATCTTGTTAAATCTCCATCGGAATGATTTTTTGTTTTCCATCGGAATAAAACAAACATCCCATCGGAATAAACATAATCTGAAGCCCCATCTGAATCCCCATCGGAAACGCTGTCGGAAACCCAATCGGAAAAGGGTTTTGAAGAACCGAAAAGGGTGGATCTGAAAACTTTTGTCCTTTTTCCAATGAAAATAGGTTTGTTAGATGAAATGAACAAAAAATCGTGTGAAAGATTGACCAAGAAATGATGAAACCGAGAATGAATATTAATTAATAAATTGTTACCACAAACACAAAACATCGTGACGGTTTGGACTGTGTGGACAAAAATAAGAAGTGACAAAAAAATTGTGACAAAATGGACCAAAAATATTATAGAACGAGACTCAAAGAAAAATTAGACCACCAAATCGAATATACGAACACGATCCAAGGATGGAACCGAGGCTCTGATGCCAAATGTAGATTTGCTAAATATGATCCGGTGGTCTAACATGGTGGAATATGGTGGTGGAAGCCATTGTTGGTTTAGAGAGAGAGAAGAGAGGTTGAATGTGTGAAAGATAAATGTATTGAAATGATAAAATGACAAGCAACACCCCTCCTTGGAAGCTAAGGAGGGGTATATATAGCCACACACATAACATAAACTATACAACGAACCTAGTCTAGTCTAAATGTGTGTGACTATGATAACTAATGGGAATCCTTTTGTAAGCGAATGCGTGTCTTTTTCGAAAATTGATCTTTGTTATGTTGATCATAATCAATTGTATGGAATTTTGAAATCATTTTAGAATGAGTTTCATCCGCAAGTGACTGTGTCTTCTCAGTACTACGAACAAAATGTGCTTCTTTCGATTTGCCAATTATGGTCATATCATAAAGACCGGGAATATATTCCTGAGCTTGTTTTGCATAACCGGGATTAGGTGGTAAATCTTGAAGACGCTTAAGTTCGAGTTCTTTAAATGATTTAGTTAAAAGATGAAACCTTTTCTGTGGAAGCGTATTGTTTTAAAAGCTGTTGTTCCTTGAATTTAAGAAGTTTGGTAGCATTAATTTCTGATTCAACCTTTTTAGACTCGAGAGTTTCGAAATCCATTTTAAGTTTCTGAAGATCATTGACAACCGACTCCTTTTATTTTAATTCATTAGAAAGATTAGCTTTTAATGATTCTATTTCTTTCAAGTGTTCAATCTTTTCAAAACGAAATTGGTCAAATTCAGAACATGTTAGTTTCTCTTCTTGAGGGACCATTTCAAAAGTTTTGACCTTTTCTTTATGCAACGCAAGCTCAGCAGTTAGGGTGGAATTGGTATCTACGGATTGTCTGAGGGCCATATGCTTTTGATCAATAATATGTTTGGGCACCACGACCAAATCATGTTAAGCATAAGATTCCATACCCGTCGTAGCATTTGGTTGAGGTTCACTCAAATGTGTAGAATTGGGTACCACATCATTTGAGTTACTAGGTCCCGAATGCTGTTCGAGGTTGTCGTTTTCATGCCCAACTTGATGTTGGTTATCATCAATATTATTAGATGTGGTTGGTACCTCACTGATGACATCAGAACCGTAGTGAGAGAGATTAGCAACGAGAGCAGCTTGGGCAGAGTGAATGTTATCACAATCCGAATCGTATGCATCAAGATCGTCCGCTTGATAAGCTGCATTAGAAGTAGAAACGACTGCAATGCCTTCAGTATCTGCTGCCCCTGGGTCTGCAAGAAATGCCAACTCCTCTGAATCCAAAATCTTTCCCTTAGACTGAGCATCAACCAAATAAATCTTCTCACGAAACCATGCATCATCCCTTCTCCTTTTTGGCTGAGTGCATTACCTAGCCATATGACCTTGTCTTCAGCAATTGTAGCAAGTCACAACCTTCTTAGGACCAATAGGACTCCCATTTCCACTAGCTTGAGAATTCATAGCTTGATTGTTCCCAGTCCTTGTAGGAGGTCCATATGAATTTTGCCTTCCCTAAATAGGTTGCACTGTTACTTGACCATCTTGAACAATAGCTTGTTGTCGAGGATTTGAAGAGGTGCGGAGCTGATTGTTTGTTGGTGGAAATCCTCTAGTTGCAACAAGTTTTGACAAGTAGGCGGTGAGATGGTTTAGTACATCAGCTGGCGTATCATTTGGAGTAAAGATCGGTGCTTGGATTGTGCTTCTATTGGAAAATATCCTTGTTGAGGAGTATAGCCCAATGGAGAAGTGTTGGCTTGTAATGGTGATGTTTGATATGGTGGTTGCTGTTGAAAAGATTGTTGATGAACACTTTGTTGATATTCTTGCTGTGGAATTATTGGTGGTTGATAAGATGGTTGCTGTGGTTGCTGATAGATGTGTGGTGGTGGCTGCTGCAAGTATGATGGTTGTTGATAAGTATAAGCCATGTTTTGTTGAGAAGCATACATTGCAAGTGGATCATGAACTTGAGGTGTAGGCAACTGAGCCTCGATCACATGGCATTCGTGTTGTTGAAGAAAAGCTTGAAGTTGATCCACATTGGTGTTATGCAAGTCCTTAGCCAATTTCACATCCGTCACGTATTTTTTCCATTCTGGAGGAAGAGTGTTCAAATACTTGGTGTTCAATTGAAAGGTAGGAATTGCCATGCCATAGATATTTAGCTCATTCAACAATAGGGTAAATCTCAGATAGTAGTCATTGAGAGTCTCCCCTGGCACATAGGCAAACTTATCAAAAGTATCATAAAGCTTACACTCTCGTTCTTGTTTAGTTAACGAGGTGCCTTGCATTAGAACACGAATTCTATCCCATAACTCTTTGGCAACTTTATGTTTGCTGACGAGTTTGTAGACATCTGGAGGAAGGGCTTGGAGAATGATGTTTGTAGCATACTTATCACATTTATCTTGAATCTTCATATCTCCAGTCAACTCACCCGTTGTGCGAGGACGAGTAGTTGTACCTTCCGTCACTGTACCATAATCTAATGGTCCATTGAGCACCGATGCCCAAAAGAGATGTCCATTCTCCTTGTTCAACATATAAAGTTCTATTCGGGAAGCCCATTCCTCATACATAGTCTTCACCAACATTGGTGGACGATTATCCGTACCCGAGAGGATAGACTTATCCGTAAGAGATGTGTACTCCATTTCAATAAGTTAAGATTTACAAACGTTGATCGATCAATGAAAGAAAGTAAATGTGTTTGTTGTTATGTGTTGAAGTCGAGAAACAATGTTAAAATCCCCTAAAATATGTCCTCGATAAACCAAAAATTCCAAGTCAAAATTACACACTTCGAAATTTTTTAAGGAATAATTTTTGTTTATCGGAATATTGATCGGAATAGTGATCGGAATAGTGATCGGAATAGTGATCGGAATACTTTATAGGAATGCTGATCGGAATGTGATTATCTGAATGCTGATCGGAATGTGATTATCTGAATGCTGATCGGAATACCCTGATCGGAATATCAAATCGGAATGCCCTTATAGGAATGCACCAAATCGGAATATCAAATCTGAATACCAAATCGGAATACCTGATCGGAATGTACCCTAAATTGGAATCCCTAAACCCTATTCAGATTACACTGATCGGAATGTGCTATAAACCCTTTTCCGATGACCTGATCGGAATAATTCCCACTTTTCTCGGACAAAACTCAACCAATTCGTGATTTTAAGCCAAAAAATGATCAAAACACCCAAAATTTTTGTGTTTTTAGCCAAAGTAACTATACCAAATCCCTACCACAACTATGTAGAAGATTTGTATCAAGAAAAAACCATCAAAAACACAAAAAAAAAAATTGGACGTGTGAAAATGGATCAAAAATGGCGTATGAATCAAGAGCACAAACACATGAACAATACAATCATCCCATGGCTCTTGATACCATTTGTAGAAATGTAAATCTTTCTTATGTTTTTAGAGAGAGAAAGAGATGGTGGATTTCACACTTTTAGAGAGAGAAAGTTAAGAGAACTATGTGTAAATTATGAAACCACACCACCCTCTCCATCAAAGGAGAGGGTTTATATACCCAAGCCCTTGTCATGGGCTTGGGCTTACTTTTGGGCCGGCCTACACATGTTGTAGGCTAGGCTTGTTCTTGTTTGATAAATAAAGAAAGTTAACTAAACTACGAGCTATTACATGGACTATTAATGGAGTGACCGATCCTTCTTAATACGTAAAACGTATTTCCAACAATGACCAGTTTCACCTAGTTACGGAGGTACCATAACCATAGCACTAGAGGCACTAGTGTTACGACTTCACCACGACAGAGTGATAGCTCGTGGCGTCCCTTTTCAGTTATTTGGCGATTATATTATTATATTATCATGTGGGGCGTATGGGTGCATCCTAGTTACATGTTTCAGTCAGGATTTCATGGTGAATGTGGTGTGTTCCTTACATCCTTCACAAGGAGTTGATCCCTCCTACCCACTTACCAATTAATTAGAGGCATCCCCTCTAATTTGCATGACGAGGTCACCCCTCCAAGTATTAATGTACGTTGTTGACCTCATGACCTATATTGGCTATTTTGGTACATTAACTAATACAGATTTTCATAAGTGACATAAGCTATACTTTCAGAACTAAAACCAGTTAACATGACATACAACTAGGTTTCTAGGACTTATTCATTTTCGTTGCTATTCATGCTTTATACTCTTTATATGCTTCCATATTCTATGTTTTCCATGCTTTATTGTATATCCGTGTACTGAGCGTTATGATCAGCCATCTACTTTTCAATGTTCCCAAACGGCAGGTACCCAAGGACGCAAGTAGGAACTCCAGAGTATGTGCATTCGGATTGAAAGCTATCCGACCTCTTTTACCTTATGCATTTATTCCTACTTTATCATACTTTACTTCTTTTGGACATTGTTTAGTCCTTTCTGTTTACAGTACTTATACTGCTTGTGTGTGAGTTACTAGACTACCAATGTTTGATTCTGGTATTTCTATTTATGGTCATGAATGTTTAGACATTTACCTTGCATGCTTTGATGACACGCTATAATTTACTGTAGCATTATATCCTAATAAATGAGGTGTTACAATTATGGTATCAGAGCCAAGGTTTCGACCTGTAGCTCTGTAAAACATGACCTGTGACTTACGGGTAGTCACTAGTGTCTTCCTAGAACTGACAGTTGGTTTTCATGCATTCATTCATTTTCATTTTATTTCATGCATTCATTCATTTTCATTTTATTTCATGCATTCATATCATTGTAGCAGGTTTATGACTAAGTAATGGTTGGACTGGCCCTATTTAGTCGCATGTGCTTTTATCGAAAGTTTTAACTTTGGGACCAACCCATTGGCGTCCCCGTGCCATGTCTTTTGTTTTGAGTGAACTGACCATAGGCATTCACTCCCGTTCATATAAAAGTTTTATAAACTGCATCATGCATTCTACATTGTTTCATACATTATAAACTGCTTCATTGATGTATACATTGTTCATGCAGTTTTTTGTTCTCTCATTTCATATTTATGATTTATGTTGCATTTTGTTGTTTTAAACTTTCAGATGGTGAACTCACGCAATACTCCAGATTTGGAAGCAGTTGTCAATGCAGCTCTGCAAGCCCTCCTTCCCCAACTTCGCAATGAAATGAGAGACGAAGTTCATGCGGAATTCCAGGCTCATGGCAATCAAAACAACAACAACAATCCTCCACCTCCTCCTCCACCTCTTACTCTTATGACTTGGTTGGAAAGATTCAACAAACAGCGACCCCGTTCGTTTGAGCAGACTGACAACCCCAACGAGTCTGAAGCTTGGATTTCTCACATCGAGAAGATTTTTGATGCAATGGGTTGTGATGGTGTTTTCAAGGCAAGACTGGCTTGCTATAAGTTTGAAGGTGATGTGCTGCAGTGGTGGAAATCGGTCAAGCAACCAACGGTAGTGATAATTATGTTGCACAGCTGACATAGGACCGGTTTAAGGAGCTCTTCCTTAATCAGTACTTTCCACATGCTGAGCAAGAGAAGCTCAAGAGGGACTACCACAACATTCGCTAGGTTTCTGGTGAAAACAACAACGAATTCATGCAAAGGTTTCTCCGTTTAGCAGGATTTCTGGGTCTAGCCGCAGGAACTGCTGCGGAGGAGGCAGAGAAGTTTCGCTGGGCACTTCGCACTTCGGTTGCCAACAACTTGGTATGTGCTACTTTCAGTACAGTGGTACAGGTGGCCGATGCAGCCCGTATGCTCGAGATGCTTCAGGAACGAGAGGAGTTTGGTGATAACAGAGCAGTGAAGTGGTATCTTCAATCACCAATTGTAAACATTTCATTTCCATCAGTATTTTTCTTTCATATAATCCTCTGTTCAACGTTATGTTCCAGGCAGAAGACTGACGATCGTAAGCATGCGGCCGCTCAGCAGCAAGCATCCAAGGGAAGCGGTCAGACTAACGACCGTTCTAGTTCTGAGAGGCGTGGCGGTAACGATGCTTACCGTAACAACGCTAATAACTCGAACAACAATAGTTCCCTACATTAACCTTCTTTTATGTTAAACTATTTTATGTTATGGTATTCTGACACTCCAACAATTGTTAATTCAGGAACAATGGTTAAAGTATTTTGTGTTATAGTATTCTTTTATGTTAAACTATTTTATGTTATGGTAGGGATCAGGACCGTAGGGGTTCTGTAAAACCCGCATGCTTTTACCATGAATAGTGCCTTTAAGATCGTACATCCTAGATTAAAACTTACCTCATTTAGTTATGATCACATTCATGTGCTAGTAATCAAGCAAGTGCATACGTGTATGACATGACAAGTATCGATTACGTACGAACTCATGATAAACAGTTAATAAATATGTCACGTGAACATAATTAAATCATGATCACCATTTAAAATACGAACTAGAATAATTACATAAATACATATAATATAATTACGAGCGTTAAGATTACGATAAGCGACATGATAAAATAAACAGAAACACTTTAAACACGAGCACGTTTAACCACGAACGAACACGAAACATCGGGACACGAGAAAGGTACGGGTACCCCATGTGGGGCCCCCATACCCACGGCACAACAACAAGAAATGGGCTAAGCCCATGGACTTTTACAAGTAAAGGGGGGTTATGGTAAATATGTTTTTCATTTTTCACTTTCAAGCAAAATAACATTTTAACCTAAAAAGTTTTCTCCTCCTCCTCCTTGGTTCCTTTTGTGCCTCCACCTACATCACCACCATAGGAGGGTGTTGTTGATTTTTGACATTTAATACAAGTGCTAGAAACCGTGTTTGTTCATCCCCTTTCAAGCTACGTATTGGTATATCATTCTAAACCCTTCTTTTTAATTATTTTTGATCTTTGATTATTTTCATGAACATGTTATTATTTTTCTTATTAAAACATGATAATTAAACATTGATCTAACATGTTTTGGGGTAAATTAAAATCAAAGAACGTTATAAAAAGGGTGTTTGTTTTAGCCGCCTAGCAAACAAACCCGAGGGGGGTTTGGTTTGCTTATTGCCGCCACCACCAAGACCATTTTTGGTCTTGGTTGGTGCTTGTGGGACCCACGGCATCAAGGAGGCACACGTGCCCCGAGTTTGGCTCGGGGTACGGTGTCGAATTCATGCCTGATTCATGGTTCGTTGGTTAAATCATGATCTATGTTACATGTTAATTTTTATGAATCATGAACTTAGGATATAAATTAATTAATAACATGAGATATTAATTAAATCATGACTTAGGTTATTCTAATTATTAATTTAGCATGATATTAATTTAACCTAAGTATTTTATGTTATAAGTTATAATTAATTAATTATTTAAAACATGCCTATAATTAATTAATTTAGACATGACTTAGGTTATATTATTATTAATAATAATACACATTTTAACCTAAGTATTTCATTTCATTTTAATTAAAACATGTTATACTTTAACCTATAGTTTAATTTAAAATACATGAAATAATAATTAAACTATATACTATATCATATGACTTAAGAAACAAGCTTATAAACACTTAGACTTATATGTTAGCTTATGTAACCAGCTTAATTCTAAATATGGAAACTTCTATTTATAGAAACTTAATTAAATAAGGCAACTAATCTATTAATGGAAACCTTCTATATATGGAAATCTATCTAATTCAGGCAGCTAATCTAATCATGGAAACCTTCTATATATGGAAACTTATTTAATTAAGGCAGCTGATCTATTTTTGGAAACTTTCTATTTTTAGAAACTAATCTATTTTAAGCAGTAAATTCTATTTTAGGAAACTTTCTATTTTTGGAAACTTTCTATTTTTGGAAACTTTCTATTTTTGGAAACTTTCTATTTTTGGTAACTTTCTATTTTTGGAAACTTTCTATTTTTGGAAACTTTCTATTTTTGGAAACTTTCTATTTTTGGAAACCTGCTATTTTTGGAAAGTTACTTATTATTACACAGTAGGTATAATAACACATGAAATACCATTAATACTTAAACAGATTAATCAGAATACAAGATAAACACAGTTTAAGGCTTTAAACAGTGAACCATGACCTAAAACATACCAAGTCAGCTAAAATGAGACATAAAACCCAGTACGTAATCAGTGAATCGATACTTATACATGTGTGTATTCATGTAGCTTTAGTGATCCAGAAGTAGGAGTCTTTTCTTCCGTTCATTCACTGGACTTGAGGTACGGATTCCCGTCGTTTCAGTATGGACATTTCTTCCTTATTAGGATTTCCCCGTATGCACCCAACTGTTTTCCCCAGTATTTGTTTTATTGTTTCGAACTGCTTATGTTTAAATTAGCATAATCTATAGCCATATACAAGCATGACCAGTTTCACCTAGTTATGGAGGTACCATAACCATAACATTGGAGGCACCAATGTTATGACTTCCCCACGGCGGAGTGATTGCTCGTGGCGTCCCTTTTCAGTTTTGGCCATATTATTATATCAGGTGGGGCGTATGGGTGCATCCTAGTTACCTGTTTTATTCAGTATATCATGGTGAATGTGGTGTGTGCCTTGCATCCTTCACAAGGAGTTGATCCCTCCTACCCAAACCAGTATATTAATTAGAGGCATCCCCTCTAATCAGCATGATGAGGTCACCCCTCCAAGTATTCATGCACGTGACCTTTTCATGACCTATATGGGCTATGGTATATTTATGTTAAAACAGTTTTCATAAGATAAACATAAGGCTTTTCAAACTATAAAACCAGTTTTCTTAATACTTAACTAGTTTACTCAGAACTTAGTCTTCCGCTGTTATATGTTACATGTTTATCCTATTTCATGCTATATTGTACATCCGTGCACTGAGCGTCTTGCTCAGCCGTTTTCCTTTTCATATTCCCAAAACGGCAGGTACTCAGGGATGCTCGTAGATCTCAAACGTACGTGCATATGGACTGGAAGCTTTACTGTCTTTCTTTACTTTATGCATTTCCTTTACTTTAATACAGTTTGCTATGGACATTGTTTCGTCCTTTCCTTTACAGTATTTATGTTTGTGTGTGATGAGCTTTACTTTGGGGTTACCGATGTTTGATTCTGGTATTTCACTTTCATGGTCGAATAATGCTTAGACATTTATCCTTGTATGCTTTGATGACACGCCATGATTATGCGTAATATTCCATTTCCAAAATGGGGTGTTACAATTATGGTATCAGAGCCAAGGTTTCGACCTGTAGGCTCTCAAATATGACCTGTGATTAGTGGGTAGTCACTACGGTCTCCCTAGAACTGACAGTTGTTTTCATGCATTCATCATTTTTAAGCATACATATACATGTCATTGTTACAGGGTTTTTGACTAAGTAATGGTTGGTACAGGACTGGCCCTATTTAGTCGCATGTGTTTTATCGAAACTTTTAAATTTGGGACCGACCCATAGGCGTCCCCTCGATATGTCTTTTGTTTTGAGTGAACCGACCAGAGGCGTTCACTCTCGAGCATCAAAAGTTTTCATAAAACTGCATCATGCATTCATACAAAGATTTTCTTGCATAAAATTTTTCTCGTGAAATTTTTGGCATAAATTTTTTTTCATATATATATATATAAGTTATATTTTATGTTTGAACTGTTAATCATATGTTTATGTTATACTGTCAGATGGTTCTCACACGCGAGCAAGAGCAGCTCAATGCTGCAATTCAGGCTGCCATGCAAGCCTTACTTCCCCAACTGAAGAATGACATTCGTGCTGAAGTCCAAGCTGCCAACAATCAGCAGCACAATCAGCCACCTCCTCCTCCTCCTCCAGTGACACTAGCAGTGTGTTTGGAAAGATTCAACAAGCTTCGTCCTAGAGCTTTTGAAAAGACTGATAGCCCCAGCGATGCTGAAAGCTGGTTGACTCACATTGAGAAGATTTTCAATGCTATGGGATGTGACCCCGCATTCAAGGCGAGGTTGGCATGCTACCGGTTTGAAGGCGATGTACTCAACTGGTGGTTAGCCTTGACGCAGTCAGAAGGAGGTGATGAATGGGTCGCTGGTTTGACATGGGCCCAATTCAAGGAGAGAGTGATGGAGCAGTTATTTCCTAAGGCAGAGCAGGACAAACTCAAGCGAGAATACCATGGGATACGTCAGAGAGCGGGCGAGAATAGCAACGAATTCATGCAGCGCTTTCTTCGCTTAGCTGGTTTTCTGGGAGCAGCAGCTGGTACTCCTGAGGAGCAGGCACACCACTTTAGGTGGGCACTTCGCACCTCGGTCGCGAACAATCTGGTATGTGCTACGTTCAATACAGTAGCACAAGTGGCCGACGCAGCAAGGAAGCTTGAGATGTTGTAGGAACGCGATGAGTTCGGGGAAGCTGAAAGACCCGACAAGAGGTAAACATTTCGTGTTCTATCGATAACCAGACCCCATCCTATCATTATATGTTCTATAATCATCTCTTAAACTGTATCTTCCAGGCAGAAAACTGGGGACCGGTCTCAGCCGACTACTCAGTAGCAGCCTAATCAGCCCAAAGGAAACGGTCACACTAACGACCGTTCTGTTGTGGAAAGGCGCAGCGGTAATGATAATTACCGTAACAATGCGGGACACTCCAACAACAGCAGGTCCTACTATTTACGCATCTTCTCATGATTTCATGTTATAACTCTCATGCTGACACTATGTTAATCTCTACCAGGAACCACGGTAACGGGAAGGACCAGAACCACAGGGGTTCTCAGCCTAACCGTTCAGCTAACACTGGTGAACATCTTATGACGCATATGTCTTATGCTCGTGCATATACTTTATATTAACACATTTTGTCATCAGCAGGCCCTCAGCAAGCAAGGACTCCTGCTGGAGGATTCACTCATCCTCTTTGCAGTACTTGCCATCGCAGACACCCTGGCCCATGTCGTCGTGATTCCGACGCGTGCTACAAGTGCGGCCTCCCTGGCCATCGTATGAGAGATTGCCGTAAGGGTGAAATGGAGGGTACTTCGGGTCATGCTGATACTAAACCGCCTCCTACCACTGGGCGTGTCTACACGACATCGCGCGATCAGGCAAACAAATCTACAGGTACCATTACTGGAATTTTGTATATGTACGGCCAAGCTACATGTGTTCTTTTCGACACGGGTGCCACTCATTCAGTTATTTCCACTACATATGCTAAGAACATCAGGACACTTCCCTTGCCATTAGAAAATAGGCTTACCATTTCCACGCCTTTGAAAGACTCTGTATTAATAACTCATGTATACAAGAGTCTTCCTCTAGAGTTTGACGATAAAGTTCGTGCAGTAGATGCACTTCCCCTAGACATGATTGAATTCGATATGATTCTCGGCATGGACTGGCTATCCAAGCACCATGCTACCATAGACTGCCACTCATATCGGGTGATTTTCGGCGACATTAATGCACCAGAGTACATTCATAACGGGTTCATACCCGGACGGTCTGTACAAGTCATATCTACCTTGCAAGCACGTGCATTACTGTCACATGGCTGCGAGGGTTATCTAGCTACGGTTCATGACATGGATGCTGAATCCCCATCGATTCAGGATCAACCGGTAGTCTCAGAATTTCCAGACGTTTTCCCAGCTGAACTTCCAGGCATACCACCTGCACGAGAGGTGGAGTTCAAATCGACCTTGTTCCAGGAGCTGAGCCAATCTCTAAGGCTCCGTATCGTATGGCTCCCATAGAGCTAAAAGAACTGAAGGACCAACTGCAGGAACTTCTTGAACGAGGGTTCATTAGACCAAGCGCATCTCCATGGGGCGCACCGGTCTTGTTCGTTAAGAAGAAGGACGGCAGCATGCGACTTTGCATTGACTACCGTGAACTTAATAAGATTACCATCCGCAATAGATATCCACTGCCACGTATAGATGATCTGTTTGACCAACTTCAAGGAGCCAAACACTTCTCGAAGATCGATCTAAGGTCAGGCTACCATCAGCTAAGGGTTAAAGAGCAGGATATTGCCAAGACTGCTTTTCGTACCCGCTATGGCCATTATGAGTTTGTGGTCATGCCATTCGGCCTGACTAATGCTCCAGCAGTATTCATGGATCTGATGAACAGAATCTTCCATGAATTCCTTGATAAATTTGTCATTGTATTCATTGATGACATCCTGATTTTCTCAAAGTCCACGGAGGAACACGAAGACCATCTCCGTACGGTACTACAGATTCTTCGTCAGAAGCAGCTGTATGCGAAATTCTCCAAGTGTGAGTTCTGGTTAAACAAGGTGGCATTCTTAGGTCACATTGTATCAGCAGAAGGGATCACTATGGACCCAGCGAAGGTTGAGGCTATCACTAAATGGCCAAGACCAACGTCAGCGACAGAAGTCCGCAGTTTCTTGGGCTTAGCTGGATATTATCGCAGATTCGTGGAGAACTTTTCCCGCTTGGCACTACCTCTCACCAAACTGATGCGAAAAGGAGAGAAATTCGTTTGGACGGAAGAACGAGAGAAGAGCTTCGAAGACCTAAAGCAGAAGTTGGTATCTGCACCTATTCTTACTATCCCATCTGGTACAGGTGGATTTCAGATCTATAGCGATGCATCAGGGAAGGGACTGGGCTGTGTTCTCATGCAACATGGGAAAGTGATCGCGTATGCTTCACGGCAGCTTAAGCCCTATGAAGAAAACTATCCTACGCATGACCTGGAACTTGCTGTAGTGGTGTTCGCATTGAAGATATGGAGGCATTACTTATACGGAGAATCATGCGACATTTTCACGGATCACAAGAGCTTGAAGTATATCTTCACACAGCGAGAATTGAACATGAGACAAAGGAGATGGTTGGAACTGTTGAAGGATTATGATATTAACCTACAGTATCATCCTGGGAAGGCTAACGTAGTAGCAGATGCACTCAGCAGAAAGTCTGGAATGATCAACGGCATTGAAATCAAGGAACAAAACATAAGAGACTTGGAGCGGCTAGACATCGAAATCATGGTACGTGGGCAGCACGGATACTGGGCGAATCTTAGAGTAGAACCTGAGTTACTGACTAGGATCAAGGAAGCGCAGAAGGATGATGGAGAGATTTGGGCGATAATTCAGAATTTGGAGAAGCAGACAGAATTCAGAATGGACGCAGACGGTATCGTTTAGCAGGGCATGAGACTTTGGGTTCCTGACAATCAAGAACTCCGGGAAGCATTGTTAGCTGAAGCTCACAGCTCCCCATTTTCTATACATCCTGGGTCGACAAAAATGTACCATGACATCAGACAGCACTTTTGGTGGAGTGGTATGAAACAGGATGTAGCCACTTATGTCTCCAAATGTCTTACCTGCCAGCAGGTTAAGATTGAACATCAGCGATCGGGCGGTCTCCTTCGACCGTTGGATATTCCCAAGTGGAAGTGGGACAAAATCACCATGGATTTTGTTACCGGTCTTCCGCCTACCAAGAAGAAGCACGATGCTATTTGGGTCATTGTTGATCGACTCACCAAATCAGCTCATTTCTTACCGATACGCAAGGAAGATCCGGTAAGTAAACTCGCAGATACTTACAGAAGGGAGATCATGAGACTCCACGGTACTCCCTCCAGCATCGTCTCAGACAGAGATCCTCGTTTCACGTCGCGATTCTGGAAAGGTCTGCAAAAAGCTTGGGGTACACAACTTAAGCTGAGTACGGCCTTTCATCCTCAAACGGACGGACAGTCGGAGCAAACAATTCAGACATTGGAAGATATGTTAAGGTCGTGTGCGTTGGAATGGACAGGTGCTGGCACGCAAGTATCAAATGTGCTCCTTTCGAAATGTTGTATGGCAGAAAGTGTCGCGCTCCAACTTGCTGGGATCAAGTGGGAGAGCGAACACTCGAAGGACCAGAGATTATAGAAATGACCAATGAGAAGATCGAGGTAGCTAAGCAGAAGCTGCAGGAAGCACGGTCACGTCAGAAGAGTTACGCCGATAAGCATCGTAGGGACATACATTTTAATGTGGGAGATCACGTCTTCCTCAAGGTTTCGCCGGATCAAAGGAAAACTCAGTCCTCGTTTCATCGGACCTTTTGATATCATTGAACGAATCGGTGAAGTATCTTACCGATTGGCGTTACCTCCTCAGCTTTCGCACGTGCATAACGTGTTCCATGTGTCCTTACTCAGAGGGTACAATTATCATCCCCTTCACATGGTTCAGTATCCACTGGAACAGATACGTGAAGATCTCACTTTTATAGAAGAACCCGAACGAGTACTCGACAGGCAAGAACGAGTCATGAGAAGGAAGACGATTCCATTCGTCAAAATTCATTGGAGGGACCATACCGAGCGGGAAGCCACTTGGGAAACAGAGGAGTCTATCCGGGCTTCTTACCCTCACTTCATATTTTGAGTTCGGGTATGTTACTTCTTTCCAGTTGCTTTATCTATAATTCGGGGACGAATTATTCTTTTTAGGGGGGAAGAATTGTAAAACCCGCATGCTTTTACCATGAATAGTGCCTTTAAGATCGTACGTCCTAGATTAAAACTTACCTCATTTAGTTATGATCACATTCATGTGCTAGTAATCAAGCAAGTGCATACGTGTATGACATGACAAGTATCGATTACGTACGAACTCATGATAAACAGTTAATAAATATGTCACGTGAACATAATTAAATCATGATCACCATTTAAAATACGAACTAGAATAATTACGTAAATACATATAATATAATTACGAGCGTTAAGATTACGATAAGCGACATGATAAAATAAACAGAAACACTTTAAACACGAGCACGTTTAACCACGAACGAACACGAAACATCGGGACACGAGAAAGGTACGGGTACCCCATGTGGGGCCCCCATACCCACGGCACAACAACAAGAAATGGGCTAAGCCCATGTACCTTTACAAGTAAAGGGGGGTTATGGTAAATATGTTTTTCATTTTTCACTTTCAAGCAAAATAACATTTTAACCTAAAAAGTTTTCTCCTCCTCCTCCTTGGTTCCTTTTGTGCCGCCACCTACATCACCACCATAGGAGGGTGTTGTTGATTTTTGACATTTAATACAAGTTCTAGAAACCGTGTTTGTTCATCCCCTTTCAAGCTACGTATTGGTATATCATTCTAAACCCTTCTTTTTAATTCTTTTTGATCTTTGATTATTTTCATGAACATGTTATTATTTTTCTTATTAAAACATGATAATTAAACATTGATCTAACATGTTTTGGGGTAAATTAAAATCAAAGAACGTTATAAAAAGGGTGTTTGTTTTAGCCGCCTAGCAAACAAACCCGAGGGGGGTTTGGTTTGCTTATTGCCGCCACCACCAAGACCATTTTTGGTCTTGGTTGGTGCTTGTGGGACCCACGACAGCAAGGAGGCACACGTGCCCCGAGTTTGGCTCGGGGTACGGTGTCGAATTCATGCCCGATTCATGGTTCGTTGGTTAAATCATGATCTATGTTACATGTTAATTTTTATGAATCATGAACTTAGGATATAAATTAATTAATAACATGAGATATTAATTAAATCATGACTTAGGTAATTCTAATTATTAATTTAGCATGATATTAATTTAACCTAAGTATTTTATGTTATAAGTTATAATTAATTAATTATTTAAAACATGCCTATAATTAATTAATTTAGACATGACTTAGGTTATATTATTAATAATAATAATACACATTTTAACCTAAGTATTTCATTTCATTTTAATTAAAACATGTTATACTTTAATTAAAATGCTTAACCTATAGTTTAATTTAAAATACATGAAATAATAATTAAACTATATACTATATCATATGACTTAAGAAACAAGCTTATAAACACTTAGACTTATATGTTAGCTTATGTAACCAGCTTAATTCTAAATATGGAAACTTCTATTTATAGAAACTTAATTAAATAAGGCAACTAATCTATTAATGGAAACCTTCTATATATGGAAATCTATCTAATTCAGGCAGCTAATCTAATCATGGAAACCTTCTATATATGGAAACTTATTTAATTAAGGCAGCTGATCTATTTTTGGAAACTTTCTATTTTTAGAAACTAATCTATTTTAAGCAGTAAATTCTATTTTAGGAAACTTTCTATTTTTGGAAACTTTCTATTTTTGGAAACTTTCTATTTTTGGAAACTTTCTATTTTTGGTAACTTTCTATTTTTGGAAACTTTCTATTTTTGGAAACTTTCTATTTTTGGAAACTTTCTATTTTTGGAAACCTGCTATTTTTGGAAAGTTACTTATTATTACACAGTAGGTATAATAACACATGAAATACCAGTAATACTTAAACAGATTAATCAGAATACAAGATAAACACAGTTTAAGGCTTTAAACAGTGAACCATGACCTAAAACATACCAAGTCAGCTAAAATGAGACATAAAACCCAGTACGTAATCAGTGAATCGATACTTATACACGTGTGTATTCATGTAGCTTTAGTGATCCAGAAGTAGGAGTCTTTTCTTCCGTTCATTCACTGGACTTGAGGTACGGATTCTCGTCCTTTCAGTATGGACATTTCTTCCTTATTAGGATTTCCCCGTATGCAGCCAACTGTTTTCCCCAGTATTTGTTTTATTGTTTCGAACTGCTTATGTTTAAATTAGCATAATCTATAGCCATATACAAGCATGACCAGTTTCACCTAGTTATGGAGGTACCATAACCATAACATTGGAGGCACCAATGTTATGACTTCCCCACGGCGGAGTGATTGCTCGTGGCGTCCCTTTTCAGTTTTGGCCATATTATTATATCAGGTGGGGCGTATGGGTGCATCCTAGTTACCTGTTTTATTCAGTATATCATGGTGAATGTGGTGTGTGCCTTGCATCCTTCACAAGGAGTTGATCCCTCCTACCCAAACCAGTATATTAATTAGAGGCATCCCCTCTAATCAGCATGATGAGGTCACCCCTCCAAGTATTCATGCACGTGACCTTTTCATGACCTATATGGGCTATGGTATATTTATGTTAAACAGTTTTCATAAGATAAACATAAGGCTTTTCAAACTATAAAACCAGTTTTCTTAATACTTAACCAGTTTACTCAGAACTTAGTCTTCCGCTGTTATATGTTACATGTTTATCCTATTTCATGCTATATTGTACATACGTGCACTGAGCGTCTTGCTCAGCCGTTTTCCTTTTCATATTCCCAAAACGGCAGGTACTCAGGGACGCTCGTAGATCTCAAACGTACGTGCATATGGACTGGAAGCTTTACTGTCTTTCTTTACTTTATGCATTTCCTTTACTTTAATACAGTTTGCTATGGACATTGTTTCGTCCTTTCCTTTACAGTATTTATGTTTGTGTGTGATGAGCTTTACTTTGGGGTTACCGATGTTTGATTCCGGTATTTCCCTTTCATGGTCGAATAATGCTTAGACATTTATCCTTGTATGCTTTGATGACACGCCATGATTATGCGTAATATTCCATTTCCAAAATGGGGTGTTACAGGTTCACAGCCCAACCGTTCTACCTCATCAGGTAAATTTTACACCTTCTATTTAATCATGTTTATGTTCCACGATCATGTCTCATGCATGTAATCCTTAAACAGGCTCTCAGCTAACTAGGACGCCTGCTGGAGGATTCATGCATCCAGTCTGTCCTACTTGTTCACGCAGACACTCTTGTATTTATCGCTTAGGTACTGGTAGTTGTTTCAAGTGTGGCCAACAACGCCATCAACAGAATGACTGTCACCAGGGTGAGATAGAAGGCACCTCTGGACACGCCGACACCAAAATACCTCTTACTTCTGGTCGCGTGTTCACAACTACTAGAGATCAGGCAAATAAGACTTCAGGTACCATCACCGGAAATCTCTTTATGAACGGTTTGGCAGAATGTGTTCTATTTGATACTGGAGCGACGCATTCAGTCATGTCCACTACTTTTGTTGTACGTGTTAGGATTTCCCCGATGCCATTAGATAATGCCTTATGCATTTCCACGCCACTTAGGGACTCTGTACGAATCACTCAGGTATACAGAGATCTTCCCCTAGAATTTGATGATAAGATCCACAGAATTGACGCACTTCCTTTGGACATGTGCGATTTTGACTTAATTTTGGGCATGGGCTGGTTATCCAAACAATAGGCTACGATTGACTACCACACTTATCAGGTTATCTTCGGTGATATTAAATCTCCAGAGTACATACACCATGGTTCCCTGCCAGGGTGGTCAGTCCAAATTATTTCATCCATAGAGGCGTGTGCATTGCTATCACACGGCTGTCAGGGCTTCATAGCCAGTATTCATGACATTACTTCCGAGTCTCCATCGATCTAAGATCAGCCTATTGTGTTAGAGTTTCCTGACGTATTTCCAGATGAACTTCCGGGCATACCCCTTGTTTGTGAAGTCGAGTTTGGTATCGAGCTCTTACCAGGTGCATAGCTGATTTCCAAAGCTCCTTACCGTGTGGCTCCTATAGAGCTTACAGAACTAAAAGATCAGTTGCAGGAACTTCTGGAACGAGGTTTTATCCGTCCCAGTGAATCGCCATGGGGTGCACCGGTACTGTTCGTGAAGAAGAAAGACGGCATCATGCGTTTATGTACAGACTATCGTGAGCTGAACAAGATCACGATCAGGAATCGTTACCCTTTGCCGCGTATTGATGACATGTTCGATCAACTTCAGGGCGCCAAGCATTTCTCGAAGATCCATCTGAGGTCCGGCTACCATCAGTTACGGGTTAAAGAGCAGGATATCTCCAAGACTGCTTTCCGTACACGTTATGGGCACTACGAGTTCGTAGTCATGCCATTCGGACTCACTAATGCTCCAACTGTCTTTATGGATCTGATGAATCGTATTTTCCATGAGTTTCTAGACAAGTTCGTTATCGTGTTTATTGATGACATCCTGATTGTAACACCCCACTTTGTAAAGTGGACCGTTACGCGTAATTATGGCGTGTCATCAAAGCATGCAAGGTAATATGTAGTAAAACATACATAACCACAGGGTAAACCGGAATCAAACATCGGTTCCCAAACATAAGCCCAAAACATAATAAAGTAAATGAAATGAATATAAGACTTAAACAAGCATAAGTATATGAAGGAAAAAGGTGAAGAAGTCTATGGCAGCTTCCATCCTATGCATGTCCTCCAAAATGCTTGAATCTGTCCTTGGGTACCTGCCGTTTTGGGACATGGAAAGGAAAGTAATGGCTGAGCATAACGCTCAGTTCACGGATATACAAGCATGGAGTAAATAATATAAGCATGTAAAACATATAGCAGCGGAAATGTATATGTCCTGGAAAACCTGGTATAACTTAGTAAAACTGGTTTAATAGTTTGAAAAGCCTTATGTTTATCTTGTAAAAATTGTTTAACATGTTTACCACTAGCCAATATAGGTCATGAACTATTAACGTGCATGAATACTTGGAGGGGTGACCTCGTCATGCAAATTAGAGGGGCTGCCTCTAATTTAATATACTGTTTGGGTAGGAGGGATCAGCTCCTTGTGAAGGATGCAAGGCACACACCACATTCACCTAAATAATCTGCCGAAAACATGTAAACTAGGATGCACCCATACGCCCCACCTGATAATATAATAAATGGCCAAAAGCTGAAAGGGACGTCACGAGCTATCACTCTGCCTTGGTGAAGTCATAACACTAGTGCCTCTAGTGTTATGGTTATGGTACCTCCATAACTAGGTGAAACTGGTCATGCATGTACATGGCTTTAGGTATTCTAATTAAACATAAGCCATTCAAAAACATATAAAACATATACTGGGGAAAACAGTTGGCTGCATACGGGGAAATCCTAATAAGGAAGAATGTCCATACAGAAAGGACAGAGAATCCGTACCTTGTGTCTAGTGAACGAAGGAGACGAACGGAAGAGAGTCCTACTTCGATCTCACTAATGCTACATACATAGGATACATGTGTAAGTATCTGATTACTAAGTACGTAACTGGTTTTATATCATGTCTTAGCTTGTTTTATATGTTCATGTCATGTTTTACTGATTCAAGCTTTATACTGTGTTTATCATGTAGTCTGTCTATTCTGATTAAGTATTTCTTGTATTTCTTGTATTGTTATACTTGTTGTGTAATAATAAGTAACTTCCTAAAAATAGCAGGTTTCCTAAAATAGAAAGTTTCCAAAAATAGAAAGTTTTCAAAAAAAGATTTACTGCTTAAAATAGATAAGTTTCTAAAAATAGAAAGTTTCCGTAAATAGATTAGCTGCCTAAAATAAGTAAGTTTCTAAAAATAGAAAGTTTCCATAAATAGAATTAAGCTGGATTAAAAAGCTAATTAATATAAGCTTAGTTTTACTGATTAATTATACTAAGTCATGTGATTAATAGTATAGTTTATTAATTATAACATGTAAATTAAATAAACTATAAGTTATGTATGATTTAATTTAATATAACATGATTTAATTAAACTTAGTGTATAAAATACTTAGGTTAAAACATGTATTAATATTTATATTAATATAACCTAAGTTATGATAATTAATTAATTATATCCCATGTTTTAATAATTAATTAATTATATAGTCTACATTACATAAATAAATACTTAGGTTAAAATCATATATTATCAAATAATAATAACAACCCTAAGTCCATGCTTATTAATTAATTATATGTCATGTTTAATAATTAATTAATACTATAATGTAAAATAAATAATTACGTACTTAGATTAAAACATGTATTAATTATGATAATAATTAACCTAAGTCCATATTTTAAATTAAATTAATTAGTTACCATGTTCTAATTAATTTAATCATCCTGAAGAAAACAAAATAAACTTGTAAAATTAATCTAATTTTCTTATTAACTAATATGCTTGCAAAAAAAATGTAACTTGTTAGAATAATTCATTTGAAAAGAAAACGTGACTTGTACAAAAGGTTTCTACGACCCAACCCGTGTTTAATTTAAGCCGAGCACTAACAACAAGCCCTACACCAACTGACTACCACAACGTGTGGCTGTGGCTTCCAGCCGGCAGCCAAGCAGCCAACGCTGCGATCGTTACCCCTGACTAGCCAACGCAGCCCCTGGTTAGCCAGGGTTGCTGCTGCTGCTTGCCTGGTTCCCCCTGACTGGCCCAACGTACCACTGCTGTGTGTCTGGTTACCACCGAGAGCTCAAGGCTCTCGGTTCCCACTCCCAGCATCCCAAAACATCCCCTGCCTCCCTGTTGGACGCCACTGTTAGGCAAAAACCCCACCAAGCCGTACATAACCACCACCGAGAGCTGTAAGGCTCTTGGTTTGTGTGACCACACCACTAACCCGACTATCATTGATTCAGTACATGTTTTAGACTGATTTATAACATTAATTATACCATGGATTCGTTTTTAATTAAATTACTTAAAAGAAAATAAACAATTAAGGATTACCTTAATGCAAATTAGGTTTATGTTTGATTTAACGAACCTAAACTCTGAATCTTGAATACCCACACGATTTTCTTCACCCTGGGTGCTCAGATCGATGCAGAAAAGGACCACACAAGAGAAAACTCGACGGCTGGAAGAGAAAAAGGACGGCAGACACTTCGTGGTTTGATTTTATCTAGGGTTTCCTTTCCTTACCAAAATTAATATATCCCCCCCGTGTTTTATTTCTTTGGACACCCAAATGGGCCATGGGCCCTTTCTCTTTCTTGTTTCTCACGTTGTACACTCGGCCTACACAGACACTTACGAATCCTTGATAACGTGATTTTAAATTACACTCATTTAGGCTAGCGTCTTAATTCTCGTATTTTAAGTTCTTGAAGTGTTGAAGTATTTGCGTAACTACTTATTGTGTAACATGATAATAATGAGACACGTAATACTTGACGTAAATTTTATTAACATACTAAATGCTTGAATTTAAATGTGCGAGATACGTGTCGTATATTATTGATGAGACGTTCTAAGATTGTTCGTGTTATACATAGATACTTGTACGTAAATGGTTATCATGTTTCTAAATGTTCCTAACCGTATGTTTGTGATCATAATAATTATTGTTAATAATTGTCGTGTGCAATCACGTATTTAATAATTCTGTGTAATAATATGTACGTAATTCTTGTAATTAACATTCGTGAAACGTATTCATGGTATAAAAGGAAAGTTTCAATCTTATACGTACGATTATTAGTATACTATTCATGGTAAAAGCATGCGGGTTTTACACTGATATTCTCCAAATCCAAGGAGGAACATGAGGAACACCTTCGTAAAGTCTTATAGATTCTTTGTCAGAAACAGTTGTATGCCAAGTTCTCTAAGTGTGAGTTCTGGTTAAACAAGGTGGCATTTCTGGGCCATATTGTATCTGTAGAAGGGATCACCATGGATCCTACAAAGGTTGAAGCTATCACTAAATGGTCGAGACCTACGTCTGCAACTGAAGTTAGAAGTTTTCTGGGTTTAGCTGGCTATTATCGCAGATTTGTAGAGAACTTTTCACGGTTAGCCTTACCTTTGACTAAGTTAACGAGGAAAGGAGAGAAATTCGTCTAGACGGAAGAGCGAGAGAAGAGCTTTGAAGATCTGAAGCAGAAGTTAGTGAGTGCACCTATTCTTACTCTCCCATCTGGCTCAGGTGGATTTCAGATTTATAGTGACGCTTCAGGAAAGTGTTTAGGCTGCGTTCTCATGCAACATGGGAAGGTTATTGCATACGCATTACGACAGCTAAAACCTTAAGAAGAAAACTATCCTACTCACGATTTAGAGCTTGCAGCAGTTGTTTTCGTGTTGAAGATCTGGAGACATTATTTGTATGGTGAATCATTTGACATATTCATCGACCACAAGAGTCTCAAGTAAATCTTCACCCAGAAGGAACTAAACATGAGGCAGAGGAGATGGTTAGAGATATTGAAGGACTACGACACCAACATTCAGTACCATCCTGGTAAGGAGAATGTGGTGGCAGATGCTCTAAGTAGAAGGTCGGGTATGATTGCTGGCATCTGGATTACAAAAGAGATCATTCGTGACCTAGAGATGACTGATATTAAGTTTGGTGTACGAGGACAGCACAGCTACTAGGCTAATCTTAGAGTGGAACCAGACTTACATTCTAGGATTAAGGAAGCTCAAAAGGACGATGGTGAGATTTGGGCTATCATTCAGAACCTTGATCAGCAGACGGAGTTTCGTGTGCACGACAACGGTATCTTATGGCAGGGGCACTAGACTAGTGGTTCCTGATGACTCTACTCTCAGGGAAGTTGTGTTGACTGAAGCTCACAGTTCTCCATTTACCATACATCCTGGTTCTACCAAGATGTACCACGACATCAAGCAACACTTTTGGTGGAGTGGTATGAACCAGGATGTTGCCACCTTCGTTTCTAAGTGTATGATCTGCCAACAGGTAAAGATCGAACACCAGCGAGCTAGTGGTTTACTACTGCCAAGGTTGTAAATAGCATGAAGCGTGACGTAGCGTTATTTTCAAGATACAAGCTACAGAAGCTATAGCGAAGATATGGCGTTTTCCGAAGCGTGATACATAGCGGCACAAAATATTTAAAAATTAATATTTATATAGCGAGTTTATAAAATGAAGCAATATTTTAATTTTAGTTGAAAACAAAACCGGCTATTAGTTACTCAAGGATTTATCTCCATAGTAAAATTACTAAGCCCAAGTCAACTAAATAGCCAAAAATTAGTAAACGAGCAAAATTCTAGTAAATCAGCAAAAAGATTCGAAAAAAGTGCCACGTTACGCACTATAGCGCGCTATATCACACTTTATGGCATTTTTTAGCACGCTACGCCTTAAGACGCCGCCTTAGTCTGTTTCGTAACGTGGAGGCCACGCTTCACGCTATAGCCCGCTATAAGGCACGCTATAGCGCGCTATTTAAAACCCTCGCTACAGCCATTAGATATTCCAGCATGGAAGTGGGACAAAATATCCATGGAGTTTGTTACTGGTCTTCCGGTTACTCAGAAGAAGACCGACGCTATCTGAGTTATTGTGGATAGGTTGACTAAATCTTCTCATTTTTTACCGATTCGCAAGGAGCATCCGGTCAGCAAATTAGCAGACACATTCCAGAGGGAGATCATGAGACTACATGGTACTCCATCAGAAATCATCTCTGACAGAGATCCCTGTTTCACATCACGTTTCTGGCAGAGTCTGCAGAATGCGTGGGTCACCAAACTTAAGCTCAGCACTGCCTTTCTTACTCAGACCGACGGACAGTCGGAACGTACCATTCAGACATTAGAGGACATGCTGCGATCGTGTGCTCTAGAGTGGTCAGGAAGCTGGGATGATTATATATTCCTAGTAGAATTCGCATACAACAACTGTTGGCACGCTAGCATCAAGTGTGCTCCCTTTGAGATGTTGTATGGTAGAAAGTGTCGCGCCCCAATCTGTTGGGATTAGGTGGGCGAACGACTGCTTGAGGGTCTAGAGATGATTGAGGTGACCAATGAGAAGGTCGCTGTCGCCAAGGCAAAGCTTCAGGAAGCTCGTGCTCATCAGAAGAGCTATGCTGATAAACGTCGTAGGGGTGTGTCTTTCAACGTATGTGATCACGTCTTCCTCAAGGTATCATCTGCACGAGAAGTTAGACGTTTTGGAATCAGAGGGAAGCTCAGTCCTCTCTTCATCGAACCGTTCGACATCATAGAACGCGTTGGTAAAGTGTCATACCGTTTAGCGTTACCGCCTCAGCTATCACACGTTCACAACGTGTTCCATGTGTCCTTACTCAGAGGATACAACTATCATCCAGTCCATGTTGTCCAGTATCCGCTTGATCAGATTCGAGAGAATCTTTCATATGTTGAAGAACCCGAGAGAGTTCTTGAGAGACAAGATCGTGTCATGCGGAGGATGACGATCCCTTTCGTCAAAATCCTCTAGAGGGATCATCCTGAGCGGGAATCCACTTGGGAGACAGAGGAGTCTATACGGACTTCTTACCCTCATTTCCAGTACACGTGACCAATGATAAGGCCGTGTCCGCAGCTTACCCCACAAGGGGAAACTTGTAAAACCCGCATTAAAATCCTATGAAAAGTACACGTGAACAGTACCTTATAAAAACACGATAAAATTTAAACTTTCCATTTATAATATTAATACACGTGTCACGATAATAAATAACGAACACTCATGAATATTATAAATGTGACACGATCACGAATACCAAATTCATGAATATTAAATCACGAACATACACGATAACTATTTAAAAACAGAAAAGTTACGGGTTACCCTTGGTGGGACCCACATGCCGCGGCCAAGAGACAAGAGGAAGGAAAATGGGCTTTTGGCCCATTACACTAAATAAACAAAACACAGGGAATTGTTTTTCTCATAATTTAGGTTTCAAGAAAAAGACACTTGTAACACCCCATTTTGATAATGGAATGTCACGCGTAATTATGGCGTGTCATCAAAGCATACAAGGAAAAATGTCTAAACATTACATGACCATAAAAGGAAAATACCGGAATCAAATATCGGTAGTCCAAAAGTAAAGCTCATCACAAACAAACATAAATACTGTAAAGGAAAGGACTAAACAATGTCCATAGCAAGTGTATCAAAGTAAAGATAATGCATAAAGTAAAGAAAGGCTAGAAAGCTTCCAGTCCATATGCACGTACGCTTAAAGTCTACGATCGTCCCTGAGTACCTGCCGTTTTGGGAACATAGAAAAGGAAAACGGCTGAGCAATACGCTCAGTGCACGGATGTACAATAAAGCATGAATAGGACAAGCATATAACATATAATAGCGGAAGAAACTAAGTCCCGAATAACCTGGTTAAGTCTTGGTAAAACTGGTTTTATAGTTTGAAAAGCCTTATGTTTATCTTATAAAAACTGTTTAACATATTCTACCATTATCCAATATAGGTCATGAAAATCCACCGTGCATGAATACTTGGAGGGGTGACCTCATCATGCAAATTAGAGGGGCTGCCTCTAATTTAATATACTAGTTCGGGTAGGAGGGATCAGCTCCCTGTGAAGGATGCAAGGCACACAGGACATTCACACTAAGTAATTTGCTGAAAAACATGTAACTAGGATGCACCCATACGCCCCACATGATAAATATAATAATATGGCCAAAAGTTGAAGGGACGCCACGAGCAATCACTCCGCCGTGGTGAAGTCATAACACCAGTGCCTCTAGTGTTATGGTTATGGTACCTCCATAACTAGGTGATACTGGTCATGCATGTATATGGCTATAGGTATTCTAAATTAAACATAAGCAAATCAAACATATAAACTTATACTACAGGAAAATAGTTGGTTGCATACGGGGAATCCTAATAAGGAAAGAATGTCCATACTGAAAGGACGGGAATCCGTACCTTATGTCCAGTGAACGAAGAAGACGAACTGAGAGAGTCCTACTTCGGTATTACTATTGCTACATAAATACATACATGAATAAGTATCTGATTACTAAATACGTAACTGGTTTTATGTCATGTCTTAGCTTATTTTATATGTTCATATCATGTTTTACTGTTTTAAGCCTTAAACTGTGTTTATCTTATATTCTGTCTATTCTGATTAAGTATTTCTGGTATTTCATGTATTATTATACTTACTGTGTAATAATAAGTAACTTTCTAAAAATAGCAGGTTTCCTAAAATAGAAAGTTTCCAAAAATAGGAAGTTACCAAAAATAGAAAGTTTCCAAAAATAGAAAGTTTCCAAAAAAAGAAAGTTTCCAAAAATAGAAAGTTTCCAAAAATAGAAAGTTTCCAAAAATAGATTAGATGCCTTAATTAAATAAGTTTCTAAAAATAGAAAGTTTCCATAAATAGATTAGCTGCCTTAATTAAATAACTTTCTAAAAATAGAAAGTTTCCATAATTAGATATAAGTTGGTTAAATAAGCTAAGTATATGAGCTTAAGTTTTTTCTGATTATTTTTCTAAGTCATAATGATATAAGGTATAGTTTATTAATTATTACATGTAATTTAAATAAACTATAGGTTAAAAGTAATTAATTAAATATATCATGTTTTTAATTAAATAAAGTTAAATACTTAGGTTAAAACATGTATTATTAATTATTAATAATATAACCTAAGTCATGTTAATTAATTAATTAGAGCCATGGTTTTAATAATTAATTAATTATAAAGTCTAGAAAAATATAAATACTTAGGTTAAAATCCATGATCTAATAATTCAATTATAACCTAAGTCATGTTTTATTAAATTAATCATGTCATATAATTATTAATTTAATTTTAACATATGATTATTAAAACATAACCTTAACATAAACCATGAACCAGATCGTGACTAGAAATCGTGAACCGGACCCGTAATCAACTCCATACCCCGAACCACTTCGGGGTTCCCCCTTGTTTGCTGCTGCCGTGGGACCCACACCACCAAACCGAGACCTTGTGGTCTCGATGGTGGTCCATAAGCCAAACCGAGACTCCCTTGGGGTTTGGTTTAGGCGCCAGCCAAACAAAACACCCCTAAATCCTCCTTTTTGATTTACCTCATAACCAATTACATGTTTAGTTTATGTTTTTTAATTAGGTTTTTAAAAACACCATGTTCTTATTTAATTTTATTAAATCAAATAAAAAAGAAAAAGGATTAAAAAGGTATACTGAATGCGTGGATCTAACAAGGATAACACACACGAACACACGTACCAAATTCAAGATCAAAATCAAACGAACACCCCCTTTCTTGTTGTTATGTGCGGCGGCCAAAGAGAGCAAGAAGGAAGGAGCCAAAAATCTTTTTAGGTTTTTTGTTTAGTTTACTGTAAAGTGAAAAGTGAATACAAGTTTTACCTTAACCCCCTTCTTAGTAAAATTTTATGGGCTTGGCCCATCTTTCTTGATGTAGCCGCGGGTAGGGGGCCCCATATGGGGTACCCGTACCATTTTCCGTGTCTCGTTATTTAAGTGTTCGTTCGTGTTTATTTGTGTTCTTGTTTTATGTGTTCTCGTTAAATATTAACCGTGACTTAATATATTTATTTGTGCTCGTAATAAATATATATACGTAATTAATATTAGTTCGTGATTTAATTACGTTCATGATTTCCTGATCGCATGTTCGTGATTAATTATTGTTAAATAATTATTGTGTGTTCGTACGTAATAAATACTTATCGTGTTCTAACACGTACGTAATACGTAAAATTCTAACACATGAACGTAATCATACTATAATAGGAAAGTTTTAATCTAGTACGTATGATCTTAAGGGTACTATTCATGGTAAAAACATGCGGGTTTTACAACTCTTCCCCCCTAAAAAGAATAATTCGTCCCCGAATTATAGATAAAGTAAACTGGAAAATAAGAACATACCCGAATTCAAAATATGAAATGAGGTTAAGAAGCCCGGATAGACTCCTCTGTTTCCCAAGTGGCTTCCCGCTCGGTATGATCCCTCCAAAGAATTTTGACGAATGGAATCGTCTTCCTTCTCATGACTCGTTCTTGTCTGTCAAGAACTCGTTCGGGTTCTTCTATGAAAGTGAGATCTTCACATATCTGTTCCAGTGGATACTGAACCATGTGAAGGGGATGATACTGGTACCCTCTTAGTAAGGACACATGAAACACATTGTGTACATGCGAAAGTTGTGGAGGTAACGCTAACCGGTAAGATACTTCACCGACTCGTTCAGTGATATCAAACGGTCCGATGAAACGAGGACTGAGCTTCCCTTTAATCCCGAAGCGTCTAACACCACGTACCGGCAAAACCTTAAGGAAGACGTGATCTCCTACGTTAAAATGTATGTACCTACGATGCTTATCGGCGTAACTCTTCTGACGTGACTGTGCCTCCTGAAGTTTCTGCTTAGCTACTACGATCTTTTCATTGGTCATCTCTATGATTTCTGGTCCTTCAAGTGTTCGCTTGCTAACCTGATCCCAGCAGATTGGGGCACGACACTTTCTGCCATACAACATCTCGAAAGGAGCACACTTGATACTTGCGTGCCAACTGTTGTTGTATGCAAACTTCACCAAACATATGTAATCGTCCCAATCACCCGTCCATTCCAACGCACATGACCTCAACATGTCTTCCAATGTCTGAATCGTTCGCTCCGACTGTCCGTCTGTATGAGGATGAAAAGCCGTGCTAAGCTTAAGTTGTGTACCCCAAGCTTTCTGCAGACTCTTCCAAAATCGCGAAGTGAAACGAGGATCTCTATCTGAGACGATGCTGGATGGTGCACCGTGGAGTCTCATGATCTCTCTTCTATACGTATCGGCGAGTTTACTTGCCGGATCTTCCTTGCGGATCGGCAAGAAATGAGATGATTTGGTAAGTCGATCTATGATAACAGAAATTGCATCGTGCTTCCTCTTGGTAGGCGGAAGACCAGTAACAAAATCCATGGTGATTTTGTCCCACTTCCACTCTGGAATATCTAACGGTTGAAGGAGACCGCCAGATCGCTGATGCTCGATCTTAACCTGCTGGCAGGTAAGACATTTGGAGACGTACGTGGCCACATCCTGTTTCATACCACTCCACCAAAAGTATTGCTTGATGTCATGGTACATCTTAGTCGAACCAGGATGTATATAGAATGGGGAGCTATGAGCTTCAGCTAACAAGGCTTCCCGGAGTTCTTGATCATCAGGAAAACAAAGTCCCGTGCCCTGCCATACGATACCATCTGCATCTACTCTGAATTCCGTCTGTTTCTCCAAATTCTGTACTATCGCCCAGATTTATCCATCATCTTTCTGAGCTTCCTTGATCTTAGAGAGTAACTCGGGTTCTACTCTAAGATTAGCCCAGTAACCATGATGTCCACGTACCATGATCTCGATGTCTAGTCGCTCCAAGTCTCTTATGATTTCCTCCTTAATTTTAATGTCGTTGATCATTCCGGACTTCCTGCTAAGAGCATCTGCTACTACATTTGCCTTTCCGGGATGATACTGTAGATTAATGTCATAATCCTTCAACAGCTCTAACCATCTCCTCTGCCTCATGTTCAATTCATGTTGAGTGAAGATATACTTCAAGCTCTAGTGGTCCGTGAAAATGTCACATGATTCTCCATATAAGTAGTGCCTATCTTCAATGCAAACACGACTGCAGCAAGTTCCAAGTCATGCGTAGGGTAATTTTCTTCATAAGGCTTAAGCTGCCGTGAAGCGTACGCGATCACTTTCCCATGTTGCATGAGAACACAGCCAAGTCCCTTCCCTGATACATCACTGTAGATTTGAAATCCACCGTACCAGATGGGAGAGTAAGAATAGGTGCAGATACTAGCTTCTGCTTCAGGTCTTCAAATCTCTTCTCTCGTTCTTTAGTCCAGACGAATTTCTCCCCTTTCCGCATCAGTTTGGTCAATGGTAGTGCTAAGCGGGAAAAGTTCTCCACGAACCTATGGTAATAGCCAGCTAAGCCTAAGAAACTGCGGACTTCCGTCGCTGATGTCGGCCTCGGCCACTTAGTAATAGCCTCAACCTTTGCTGAATCCATAATGATTCCTTCTGCTGATACAATGTGACCTAAGAATGCCACCTTGTCTAACCAGAACTCACACTTGGAGAATTTAGCATACAGTTGCTTCTGGCGAAGAATCTGTAGTACTGTACGAAGATGGTCTTCGTGTTCCTCCTTGGACTTTGAGAAAATCAGGATGTCATCGATGAAGACAATGACAAACTTGTCCAGAAATTCATGGAAGATTCTGTTTATCAAGTCCATGAACACTGCTGGAGCATTTGTCAAGCCGAATGGCATAACTACAAACTCATAGTGGCCATAGCGGGTACGAAAAGCAGTCTTGGCGATGTCCTACTCCTTAACCCGTAGCTGATGATAGCCTGACCTAAGATCAATCTTGGAGAAGTGTTTGGCCCCTTGGAGTTGGTCAAACAGATCTTCTATACGTGGCAGTGGATACTTATTCCGGATAGTAATCTTGTTGAGCTCGCGATAGTCTATGCAAAGACGCATACTGCCTTCCTTCTTCTTAACAAATAAGACTGGTGCGCCCCATGGAGATGCGCTCGGTCGAATGAAACCTCGTTCTAGAAGTTCTTGCAGTTGATCCTTCAGCTCCTTCAGCTCTATGGGAGCCATGCGATAAGGAGCCTTGGAGATTGGTTCAGCTCCTGGAATAAGCTCGATATTGAATTCCACTTCTCGTGCAGGTGGTATGCCCGGAAGTTCTGCTGGAAATACATCTTGGAATTCCGACACTATTGGTTGATCTTGAATTGATGGAGATTCAGCATCCATGTCGTGAACCGTAGCTAGATAACCCTCGTAGCCATGTGACAGTAGTGCACGCGCTTGCAGGGTAGATATGATTTTTACAGACCGTCCGAGTACGAACCCGTTATGAATGTACTCTGGTGCATTAACATCACCGAAGATAACTCGATATGAATGGCAATCTATGGTAGCATGATGCTTGGATAGCCAATCCATGCCCAAAATCATGTCGAAGTCATTCATGTCCAGCGGAAGTGCGTCAACAGGTCGAACCTTATCGTCAAATTCTAGGGGAAGACTCTTGTATACATGGGTGATTAATACAGAGTCCCTCAAAGGCGTGGAAATAGTAAGCCTATTCTCTAGTGGCATGGGGAGCATCCTAATGTTCTTAGCATAAGCAATAGAAATGACCGAGTGAGTAGCACCCGTATCGAAAAGAACACACGTAGCTTGACCATACATATACAAGATTCCAGTGATGGTACCTGTATACTTGTTGGCCTGGTCTCGAGATGTCGTGTAGACACGCCCGGTGGTAGGAGGCGGCTTGGTATCAGCATGTCCCGATGTGCCCTCCATCTCGCCCTTACGACAATCCTTCATGACATGGCCAAGAAGACCACACTTGAAGCATGCGTCAGTGTTACGACGACATGGCCCTGGGTGCCTACGGTGGCAAGTAGAGCAAAGAGGATGAGTATATCCTCCAGCAGGTGCTCTGGCTGGCTGAGAACCTGATAAAACATTTTACATAAGACATGATAATAGGGTACAAAGGACAATGCGGATAATCGTAAGATTTAATACCAGTGATAGCTGGACGGCTAGGCTGTGAACCTCTCTGGTTCTGGTCCTACCGTTTCCATGGTTCCTGGTAGAAGTTTTGCTAAAGTGTCAGAATATGAGTTATAACATGAAATCATAAGAAAATGCGTAAGTATTAGGACCTGCTGCCGTTGGAGTGTCCAGCGTTGTTACGGTAATTATCATTACCGTCACGCCTATCCGTAGCAGAACGGTCGTTAGTCTGACCGTTTCCCTTGGGCTAATGAGGCTGCTACTGAGTAGCCGGCTGAGACCGGTCCCCAGTTTTCTGCCTGGAAGATATAGTTTAAAGAGATGAATAATTGACATATATGGAAAGAATACGGATTGATCACCGCTTGAATACGAATGTTTACCTCTTGTCGGGTCTCTCATCTTCCCCGAACTCATCTCTCTCCTGCAGCATCTCTAGCTTACGTGCTGCATCGGCCACTTGTGCTACAGTGTTGAACGTAGCACACACCAGATTGTTTGCGACCAATGTGCGAAGAGCCCACCTAAAGTGGTGTGCCTACTATTCAGGAGTACCTGCTGCTGCACCAAGGAAACCAGCTAAGCGAAGAATGCGCTGCATAAACTCGTTGCTATTCTCCCCAGCTCTATGTCGGATCCTATGGTACTCTCTCTTGAGCTTGTCTTGCTTAGCCTTAGGAAAGAACTGTTCCATCACCCTGTCCTTGAACTGAGCCCATGTCAAACCAGCAACCCAATCGTCACCTCCCTCAGACTGCATCAACGCTAACCACCAATTTAGCACATCGCCTTCGAACCGATAGCATGCCAACCTCGCCTTGTACGCGGGGTCACAACCCATGATTGTTGTAAATTACGACCTTTAGGAAAAGGAGCGTAAAAGCGGTAAGTATTAAACAAATGATTTTAGGAAAAATCAAGTGTTAATGACCCAATGAAGTTCCAAATTCGTTTCCCAAGGAGGTATATGTGTGTGACTAAAATGTAGCAAGGTTTGAGATTAATATTGGTTTAGAAGGGGATGAGAAAAGAGGATGACGAAGACGTGAAATTAATTACTACGACGACAAAACGTAAAACCGTAAAACAAGTCAAAATAAAAATTAATTCTAATAATTACCAAAAATTCACCAAAAATCAAAATAAATAAACTAAGAGTTTACCAATGATCAAAACTTTTTCAAACCTTTTAAATAATTAAATATTCAATTTTTAAATGCTAATTAAAGCCCTAAAAATCAAATAAATTGTCAAAAAGCCCAAATAAAGATTTTTCAATTAGTAAACCTCTAAAATGACCTAAAAAGATTAAAAACTATTTTTAGAAAATTTTAAACTAATAAAAACTGTTTAAAATGATTTAAAAACTATAAAAACTTAAAATAATTATAAAAATTAATCTAAAAGTGATAAAATTATTCTAAAAGTTGCAAAAATCCTATTTTAATGTATTTAAGCTAAGAAAAATGCAAAAAGTCGAAAAATGTGAAATTTGAAAAATAATAATAAAATAATATTAAAATAATATTAAAAATTCAAAAATTATAAAAAATTCTAAAAACATGCAAACTAGTTTATTTTAACCTAAATAAACAGAAAATGAAAGTGAAATGACCAGAATACCCCTATTGGGCCTCAAATGGGCCAAAACCAAAAACAGTCAACACTAATGGGCTTTTTAGCCCAAAAAGTAAAACTTGGCCCAATTGACTTGGAAAAGCCTTATCTGACTTCAAATTTAATTCTAAACACAAAACTCTAAAGGCCCAAAAGCTGAAAGTGAGCTTATCATAGCTTAATAAGCAAACAGCTTATCCTTATTGGGCTTTTTAGCCCATTAAGCAATAAGCTAATGCCATAAGCTCTAATTTGACACACAACCTTCTTTTGGGATGCTTAAGAGATCTGTAAAAAGAAATTTTGAAAAAGCACACTCAATAAGCCAGAAATAAGCAAAGTACAATTTCACTAAAAGACGAAATAGTCAGGTTTGAGATATAGGGCACCTCAGAACTTGATTCAACTTGCAAAATGTCACAAATGAACTCAATAAGCCAAATCAATCAACAAAAATCCAATAAGAAACACCAATAAGCCAGAATGAACCAATAAGCACTTATGAAAAAGTCAATTAAGTTGGTTTTCTAGTCAAACCCTAAAGTCAACCCACCAAATGCTCCAGTATGAACAAATGGGTCAAATAATGAGCACCTATAACAAAATCCAAGTTGTTGCTGGTTAAAATAAGCTATTTTAGCTTATTGATAAGCTGAAACCCAATTAACACTAGCAGGGGGAACTTTCAGTAGGAACTGGTTCCCACTGCTTTAACTATTTGACCAAGCTTTTTAGAGAGATTTACTTGGATTCAACTGGAAACAAGGGCACACTTGTGATCAGTGAATCACAAGGAGTCAATATCAACAAGAAAATCACAATTTGGTTCAAACAATAAGCCAGAAATAATCAAACAGTCACCAGATATTGCTCAGACATGGGAAATAAGTAGTTATACACAAATAAGCAGATATCGCATGAATAAGCCAACCTAATTCAACAGGATGCATACACAAGCTATATAAACTATGAATAATCACAAACAAACTTAAATCAAACACTGAATCAAAGTGAATAACAAGATCAACGCAGATACAATTACTGATAAGGAACAAAGTAAATATGCAGAAACTTTGCTGATCTAATTGATACTAAATCCAATTTCAATGCTTCAAATCTCTTTTCCTGGTATAATTAACTAAGATCTAGCACTTGTTAACCCTAGTCTATGCTTAGATCTAGGTGTCCTCAAAATTCTAGCCAATTTTACCAAGTAAACAAGATTTTAGAGCCCTTTTATGAATATAGGTGTTCTCAAACCACAAAACCTGCAAACAGATGAACAAGAGCACCAAGTAAACAGATACCAACAATAAACAACACAATACAACCACTTAACAAACCACAAATCCTGCTTATGCAGTTAACCCAAACACCCCTTAAAAACCTGTTTTGACAAATTTTCAAAGGATAATCCAGTTTTAACCCACAAATCAAACTAACAACACCTCATAAACATCAAACAATGCCAGATGAACAATAACCAACAACAATAACACAGATTCAAGAACAATCATGCATATTCACCAAAATTCAGAAAATAAAGGAGGAAAATGAAAAGGGAGAAGGTGAAAACCTCCAAGACCTACATCCAGGCCCTGGATTGTTTGAGATGAGGTACTAGCAGAACAAGTACCAGCTTCCAAGTACCTGCTAAGATGAACAAACAAAAGTGATGCACAATAAACAAGCACTTTTCTGATTTTTGAAACCCAAGTTTTATCACTTAAAACCTTGCCTCAAAAACTTTCAAATATCAAAGTGGAACTCAGAATTAGGCTATTCTAACACCAACTTTTAACAAATATAAAAGAGATTTCTCAAAATTCAGAAAATCAAATTTTATTAACTTAAAAAGGGATTACAAAGATTGATAGCCTAAAACTGGAACAAAAGCTCTCTCACAGGTTGAGGAGTCTTTTTATAGGCAAATGCTAGATATGCACTATTCACAAACCCTAGAAGTGAAATTCCTATAATGTCCTTGAGGTCTTCTAGACGATTCTTGGTTATGAGCTGTCCAAAATGATCCTGAGTGTTCATTTTAGCTTTGTGATGAAGCAATGACTCTCAGCTGTTGCTTTGGCCACGTTGGATAACTTAAAGGTGAAGTTGTCACATGATTGGTTGAAAGGGAATTGGGGGTGGGGTCCATGGAGAGTCGGAGTGAGGGTTTTGATGTGGGATGAGTTTCTGCATGTGTGAATCACACATGTGCCAGGGTAATTGAAAATTACCCTTTGTTTAAGTGAAGTAATTTCTGGGTGGATGAATGGTAAACAATGGTAAGTTTGATCCGATTTTGGGGGAAGTAAAAGTGTTTGGCGCATTTCTTGGTTTGAATGTTTGAACTTGGCAACTATGGTCCTCAGCCTTTGGAAAAACTTGAATAACAAGTTTATTTGTGTTGTAAACTCGTTTCCCTTGTATTTCAAGTTTCTGAATTTAGGTTTTGGCCACAAAATGTTTTGGAAAAAGGATTTAGGGCTTTTTCAACTTTGGCATAATTACAACTTCAGTCCTTTTGATATTTAATTCATTTTTAAAGGACTAGAAGTGTAATATTCTTGAACTTCAAGGGCGTCTTTGGATCTTGGTCTTAATGAAGGGCCATTCTTGACATTTTGGATTTGTTAAAGGACTAATCTTACAATTTCTTCAAAGTTGAAGGACCTTTTTGCAATTTTGACAAACTTAAGGGACCAAACTTGTAATTATGAATTCACAAGGGTTTTAAGTGTCATCTCTTCATTCATTGAGGATCAATCTTGCATATCTTCAAATCTTCAAGGGTAATTGTTGGATAAATCATGAACTAGGGCCCGGTTCTTTATACGGCTTTGTTTCTCGTGTCCGTTTTTCCTTGTTTCTTGTGATCTTTTGTCTTTTTCATGATATCCATACCTAAAACACAAGTAAACAAATACAAGCATAATATATGGTATTTTATGACATTGATATGCATTTAAAGCCCGAAAAGACCGATGAGATCATGTATAAATGCCATCTCATCACTCCCCCATACTAAGCCATTGTCGTGCCCTCACGCAATGCTAGAATAAAGTATCTAAGCATCACCAAAGTTCAATTTTATTAACCTTTATTGAAAAATAAAAGACTTGCAACAATACTACGAAGATGTGTAAAGACATAATGTATGATTTTCATCACAAATGTGACTTTTAGGGTTAAAGAATAGAAACAAGTAAATGTCTCTTAGGGTAAACTTCGTCATCCTTGATTGTCATACGTTCCATGCTAAGTGCAAAAATAAGATCATTGTTGGTACAAGTCACAATGCTAACACTACTCATACGTCCAAATTGTGTAATAATTTTTCTCCCCGCAATCCTAGTTATTATAAAAAGAAATGGGTTACTAGCATTTTTTAACTATTTGTCATGGATCACAAGTGATTCATATCGACTTATTTGAGTAGTTATTAGTCCGAAAGCAAAGTAGCACGATTTAATCGATAGTTAGCCGAAGGACAAAATCTTTTAAAACGGCTTCTCGTGTATCTCCTTAAGTTCATATCTTGGCATAACTCGTTTCACGGTTTGAGACCTTTCTCGGACCGATATTTGGCATATACTTCATACTTCAAATCTTGGGAAGACGTTCTTGAAATTATGGTCTTCTCTTCATATATTTGGAATTTCTCCACTTGACGTTTTTGAGAGATTCTTCATATTTGGACCACGACTTCATCATTTTTCTTCAATCATTATTTTGGATTTTGATATACAACGATCCGCCTCCTTTTCGGACTTGGATATATTTATCCTCATACCTTGTAAGGGTCTTTTTGGATAGACTTTCTCCATGATCTTTAGGTGAGTAATTGCTTTTCGTCGTGTGTCTCGATCCTTCATATTGATTTAGGAATAATGATACTTCACATCATCTTGGATCTTTAGCAACAAAATAGGGCTCCTCATGCCTTGTTAGGGCCTTTTTGGATCATCACCAATCTTCGCGTCCCGCTTCAATAAGTTATGCCTTGGCTATGAACTCTATTCAACCCCGAGCAACTTTTAAACGATCTTGCGCTAGAGGCTAAGTAACCTTTCAAATCGTACGACCTTACTTATTGCAATTATTTTTATTCCTAATGCATTGATCTTATGGGAAGAAAAAGCCGCAATTAAAAACATATGAGTTTTTGAAAGAACATTTTCATGTTCTACGTTTAGCATGATCACTTGTCTAACTCTATCATCTCTCGTTCTTCACTATTTAAAGACCTCTAATTAAAGAGACTCGTGAATACTTAGCCATGCAAGTCAAAATTAATCCAAATTTGGATTAGCTTTCATTAAGACTATATCAAATCAAAGTTTTGGGTTTTCAAGCCACCTATAGGATCTTGCACTTTCTTGGACTTTTTCAAGTTTAGAGAATGCATTTTATAGTTCCCTTGATAAGTGACTTTCTAGGATCAATTATAGGAACTTGTGAAAAGTTCTTGTTCTTAACCCGAATGAGCTAAGACTTTCGCGTTTTAAAGTTCCCTATATAAAAGTCTAGCAAAACTTGAATTGAGCGGGTTAAGGAATGTAAATGGCTCTAAATGCCCATCAAGTAAAAAATTAGCTCTTATTCTACCCATCGGAAAATATACATTCGTGTCTTAAAAAACACTTATGAAAACTAAGAAAATTATTAAAATTTGGCCATTTTTAGTCTTATTAGCAACAAAAACAAAACATTGAAAGTTGGAAAGCGTGAGGGCGTAGCAAACCAAGTATCTATTCACCCCCATACTAAAAGTAAACATTGTCCTCAATGTTTCGAGTCTAAGGGTGGAGCACCCCCATACTAGAGACGAAGAATCGAATGCTTAGGATCTAGCATGGAAAGGGTGATCAACAATATATCTAAAGCCGTTTATTAATTATGCTAAAAGATAATTGTTAGAACAATAAAGGATATGTCAATGGATTCGTGAAAAACTTCTTCAAGCAAACGATGGAGGCTCACGTAAACGAACACGAGAGTCTTCAATCGTAGATGATGATGATCTAGATAACACAATCACAAACAACTACGAGACAACGAGTTTGAAGGGCACAAGTCCCCTTATTAGTGATTAGTAAGCATAAAAGGATAAGCATGGGATCTCCCCCACGAGGCACCTCGTTTTTTATTACCGAGTCATAAGCTCGACTCGATCCCCTCAATGCTAATTATCATTAGGGAATGTGACTTGGTCGAGGGCAACCATTGAAGGAATTTACCCACCAAAGTAGTGCTTAAGCCTATGTCCATTCACCTTGAAGTTAGGACCATCATCTTGAGCTAGCTCGATGGTCCCATAAGGAAACACTTGTGTAACGGTGAAAGGACCCGACCAACGAGATTTCAATTTCCGGAAAATATCTTAAGTCTAGAGTTAAAAAGTAACACTTGATCACCAATGTTAAAAACCCGGTTTTTAATCTTTGCATCATGAAACTTTTTAGTCTTTTCTTTGAAAATCAATGAATTTTCATAAGCATTGTCTCTTAATTCATCTAATTCATTCAATTGTATTTTCCGGTGATCTCCCGTGGTCTTCAAGTCAAAGTTTGCATGCTTAAGGGCCCAATATGCCTTATGCTCCAATTCAATGGGAAAATGACAATTCTTCCCATAGACTAACTTATAAGGAGTGCAACCGATAGGTGTCTTATAAGCGGTCCTAAAGGCCTATAAAGCGTCATCAAGTTTGTCGGATCATGAAGCACGGTTTTCTCCAATTGACCTTTCTAAAATCCTCTTCAAAGCTCGGTTCAAAACCTCGACTTGCCCACTCGTTTGCATCTCAACGCTCCTCCACTCCATCAGAGGAAGCCTATTGCTAAAAGGTGTTGGAAATCTTGTTTTTGGTTCCTCTAAAATGTATTGCATGCTAAATTCTTAGTTTAGCTCTTACTTGCTGATCTGAATGTTTGCTTAGCTTGTTTCTAGTATAATTGTGTTGGTTTGATAGATGTTTAGTGATCTTACAGCTTAAATCTTAGTTTACTTGATTTCAGTTAAGTGTTTTCATCAGTAATAGGTCCTAAGGTTCATTTTATGGTTAAGAGTTTTTAGCTGCTTGTTTTCAGTTCAATTACATTTCATTTGGTTATCTAAATAAGATTTGATAAGATTCAAAACTTGTCTCACACTTGTGAGCAAATTACCTTTGTAAAAGTACTTAACAGATTTATTAAGTAGTGTTTGGATTTAATGAGTTTTGGTGATTAGAGTTTATTAAACTGGTTGATTTGTGATCATTTACATTTGGTTACATAGAGTAAACATTTTGGTTCAGGTTTGTGGTCAAAAGTTCAGTCAAAGAGGCAATTGGTACATAAAAAGTTTGGGTCAAAAATCTGTTTACTTGTTCATCATAAAACTAGCCAAATTCAATCCATTGGCATTACTTCATTTCTTGATCATATTATCTAAAAACTGTTTCTACTTGTAGTTCAACATCCAAAGTATTAGTATCTATAAGGAAGTCATATAGTTTACAAGCTTGAGTGAGAAATCAGCTTTTTGATAAGCACATGAGCAAATGTTAGTTTCTGTAATAAAGGTCAATCTATTTTCTCATATCTCAATTTCTACTTCATAAAATAGCTATTTTTCTTTCATAAATCTTGTTGCCAACTTGTTCGGAGTGGATTCTATGAAAATCAGCTTTTTGGAAATTTTGGTCAACGTTTGGTAAAATAAGCTCATTTGTGCTTAATTTCAGATTCTGGCTTATCCAGTGAACCATTTTCAGTTTTAAAAGACATTCCAGTCTTCTTGTCAGTTGATTAATCAGATTGTTCAATAAAATCAAGTTGTGGAAGTCTCAATTTCATTCTAGCTTATTCTTGGCTTATTAGAATAAGCAATCTTGTGATTTACAAGCTTTTAAGTTGTTTCCTTTTGCAAGTCTATCTAATTTTCCATTTTAAGCATTTTAAAACAAACCAGAGTTGATTTGGTTGAGAAATAAGCTCAAACCAGCTTATTGTTCTTGCATAACCCATTTTTCATTATAATTTCCACTTAATTGCACTTTAGTCCTTGTTGTTTGTAATTGTTTGTAATCCGTGCTAATCTTGCAAGTTTTTAGGGTTTTCAAATAATCAGTCCTTTAACTTTCAGTTTTTGGCATTTTCAGTTAGGCAGTTTTAAAAAGTTGTTAGATTTGTTATTAGTTGTTATAATTTTCACATTTGGTCCTTATAGTTTCTGAAATTTACATTTTAGCCCTTATACTTTCCTTTAGCTTTCATTTCAAGCAATTTACTTTTATTGTATTTAAATTTGTACTTTGTGAATAGTAATTGGTATTTGCAAGGTGTTTACGGATACGTAGCCTATTATTTTCCACTTTTTACGTGTTGATTGAATTAGACATAGACTTCCAAATACCCTAAACAACCAAGAACAATTAAAGGCTTGATTTTTTAGGACTTTCAATTTGTCAAGAATTGAGAATAAACGAACTTCAAAATACTCAATTTCAATAGTCTATGTTTTGTGTTTTGATGTGATTGCAGGTTAATAGAATAACATAAAGGTTATTATGATAGTGGAATGCATGAACTGGTCAAAATTGTGAGGTACCATTATGGATCTAAGTATCGCTAGCACAAGTCCAAGTACCGAGTATGTTTCATGTACCGCTACGTGTTCGTTGTACCGTTAAGGGTCTCTTTTGTAAATTTGGCGGTTTCTTCGCGCTTTGGTTTGTTATTTACTTAAATACTTACTTCAATTACACAATTGATTCACCTAATCTTTTATCTTTATCTCTTGATTCTATAACCTTCTCTCTAATTTTTCGTTCATCAAAAATACTAATGGCTGTTTTACAAGTGATCTCTAAGCATAATTTGGTTGCGAATCTTGCTCTAAATGATGACTCTCTTGGATTCCATGAGATTCTTGGTTTCTTATCTCGAAGTCATGTTCGTTTCGCACTCACTGTAAGTCCCATTGTCTTTGTTTCCATTGTTGAACAATTTTGGAACACTACTGTGTTAGGTACTCGGTTTAATCAACCTTGCATTAAGGCTAGGGTAAATCATCGAAATATATATGTAACTGAGGTACTGGTAAGGGCTAGTTTGAGATTAAATGATGAAAATGGACTTAGTATGCTTAATAATACAGAGATACATGATGGCCTTCCAGCCATGGGATATGAAGGTGGTAGGGAAAGTCTTACTTTCTTTAAAGCTTTATTTTCACCTCAATGGAAATTGCTTTTTTCATGCCATTATTCACTGCTTAAGCTCTAAAAGTACATCTTTTAATCAAATTCCTGCTGCATTGGTATCAGCTGGTATTTGTCTAGCAAATAACAGGGTTTTAAATTTTTCAAGATTAATTTTTGAAGGCATGACTAGGAATTTAGAACGAACTAAGAAGTTTTTGATGTATCCTAGATTCATTCAGACTTTAGTTAGTGACCAAATCCCTAACCTACCAGAGTTAACTAATACATAGGATGTCCCTACATTCATAAAGAGAACTTTCTCTTTCTTGACCAAACAAGGCAATGCTTTTATAGGAACTGTTACACCATTGTTTGCACACATGTTAGCCCAACCTGCCAACCAAGAAGGTGAGGAACCTAGCAATGCTAGTGCTTCTCAACAAACTCCTTCTAACCAGAGTTTCCATTCCTAATAAGATTCTCAATCTTCTTCTCATAATGTTGGTGCTCCACCAAATACTGATGAGATGATCCATACACCTGCTGCTTCTATTTCTGCTAGTGGTTCACCACCAGCACAGGCACCAGAGGTGGTGGATGTTGCAAATTTAACTGCTTTGTGTACTAGTTTGGCCCAACAAGTATAGGTGTTGCAAAAGGAAAAACTTGTTCAAGAAAAGAAAATTGCTGAATTGGAAGCTAGCCTAATTAAGTTGAGGGCCGGGGGGTGCTTGTGGGAGGGGTGTGCCATGACGAAACAAGGGAATGAAAGGCCGCTTTGCGTAGGTCTATTCAGAAGGCTGCACTTAAAAAGCAAAGATTCAGAAACCACAAGAAAAGGCAACTGAATGCAACCAAACAGGGGAGGAATTATGAAGAACAACCACCTTCTTCTGATAATCAAACAAGGATCTCTGGAAATGACATCAATTTTGAGTTGGATGAAGATGTCATTGGGACTTATGCAGATGGAACTGGTTTAGCGACTGGTGTGGATGAACCTACAAACATGGAGTTTCAACAGGATGAACCACAACCTACTCATGAGGAGCCACAAGTTGAAGAAATGATGGTAACTCAGCCAGCACCAACACCTCAATCACCACTTCAAGTGAATTGGAGTACTTTCTATGAGAAGTTGGAGGAAATAAATGTTCAATTTCCTTTATCTTCAACTCCACCACCACAAAGACAAATCTGGTTTCACAAGAAACAGTCTTTGCAAGTACTGTCCAGATCAAGAATGAGCATTGGATCAGACAAGACTAAAGAGGTGCAAGTTGAAAGGATAGCTTCAGTGGAAGAAAGGGTATCTGGAGATACATAAGTGATTGAAGAAACAAATGTGTCTAATACTGGTGAAGTCAACATTGTTGAAGATCCAAGTACTGCTAAGCCAACTAAGCCGACTGTAAGTACTGCTGACATTGTTAAAGACCCAAGTACTGCTAAGCCAACTAAGCCAATTACAAGTACCGCTGGTGATCATCCTTCACTAGAAAGTCAAACTCCTTTTCGAAAGGATGAGACTTTAGACCAAATACTGCTTGACTTAAGAGAGAAGAATTCAGCTGAGAAAGCAAAACAAGCAGAGGTAGAGAAGAAGACACAACAACAAGTTCTTGCCAAAAAGGATCAAATTAAAGGTAAGAAAGTTCAAGCTTCACACCCTACTAAAGGTATATTTATTCAACAGCAAGTTGATGAGGAAAGACCTTCCAAGCTGAAGAATAAGCTACCTAAAATTAATCCAAAGGATAAGGGGAAGAAGTAAATACTATCAGAATCTGAAAATGAAAGTGATCCAGATGAAGATATCAGCAAAGTCATGTATAGATTTAATCAACTAGACCATGATGAGGAATATGCTCTTAGGATGCAAGCTCATATTCGTGAAGAAGACTTGCAAGAAGAACTTGAAGCTAAGCAGCATTTGCTAGAAGCTAAGAGAATACAGCAAGAATGGAACATACAAGAGTATGATATGATTCAAGCTGAATTACATGTAAGTGAGCTTCTTGCAGACTCATTGATAGCTGAAGAGAGAGATGCTTATGATGAAGAAGAGAAATCAAAACTGATTGATGATCTGGTAAGGGAGCAACAAAGATTATTTGCTGAAAAGAGAAGAATAGAAAGTATTAAGCCTCCAACTACCATGCAGATTAGGAATCAAATGATGAACTTCCTCAAGAAAGTTAAGGGTTTCACTCATACTCAGTTGGTCAAGATGAATTTTGAAGAAATCAGGACTTTGTATGAACAACATAAGAGAACTGAATTGAATTTGTTGAGATTGGATCTGAAGCAGATAGGATAGCTGTTGAAAAAGCTAGAAGACATCTACAACAACAAAGGCAATTTGGAAGTGCTCCTAGAATTGAGCCAAGTACTGCTGAACCTACAACTACATCTCCAACTATCAAGACCACTTATGTGAGAAAGAATAGAGAGGATAAGGTAAGTTCAAAAGAGGAAGAGACTGCTCAAAGAATGAATGAAGGAGATTAAGCTCAAGATGTTGCTCAGACTGAAAATGTACAAGCAGTGCATACACAATCAACAATACATACAGAAGAAATGGTACATACAAACTTGGAAGAAGGTTGAATAGAATTTTAAGGAACCTCTAAGGGTGTTAAGAGGAAAAGATCAACAACGAGGAAGCAGAAAGCCAAGAGGGCTAAATCAACAATAGAAGATAATGATGATGATGAGAGCTTGAGAAAGTACTTGAAGATAGTAAAATTTGAAGATCAATGTATTGATACAGAGATTTTTGGAAAGAGATCATCTATTGCTAGATGGATATACTCTATGGATCAAGGACTATAAGCTCATGGAATTCAAAGAACTGATGGCACAACAAGAATATTCAGACTTTTGGAAGATATTCTTCACATTCTTGACAGACAAGATATTCAGGATCTTTTCAGGTTAGTTCAAGAAGCCAATGCAGGTAAAACTGAAGTATCACTATTATATAGGGAATTGCTCTTCATGTATGAAGCACAAAACTGTGATCAAGAAATGTTGAAGGAATTAGAGAATCAGGTTCCTAGTTACTGGAGATATTATAGGTCATGTGGATTGCATATTTTTGACATAGATGATGTTACCAACTATATGCTACAAGAGAAGAGTTATCCATTCAAACGAAGATTGTTGGAAAGAATGTTGAAACAAAAATTAGAAGTTTCAGAAGAGTCTGTTGATGCTTTGGAGTTGATCAGAATGGTTAAACAACAAATCAAGGATTTGAAAGATGAGGAAGAAGTTGAGAAAGAGCCTTAAGTGTTTGAATTTCAGTCACACTTCACAAATGGTTCTCAGTTCACCATGTCTAACACACATAAGAACTGGCTAGTCCATAAGCAAACGGTTTAATGTAAAGACTTCTCAAATCCGTTGAAAGCTGGTAGTTTGCTAAAAAATATATGGTTCTGACTCACCTTGTTTCGGGACAAAGAGTTGGCTAGTCCTAGACAAACGGTACTAGGTAAAGACTTCATCAAATCCGTTGATGGTTTACAATTTATCACCTCAACGCATACCCTTGCGACACCGGGTCGAGATGGGGGTCGGACCATCCGATTAAGTAGGACCAAACTAAGAGTTAGCAGCATAAACAAAGAGGAATTTGTGAATGACCCACAAAGCTAAGAGGCCACTGGCACCGAATAATACCCATAAAGAACGCTAACCAAAAATTGTAGGGTTATCAGTACACCTTATTCTTTATGAATAAAGTATTGGCTATTCCAGAGTGTACGGCTAACTGGTAAAGAATATATCAAATCTGTTGATAGCTGGTGATTTGCTAAAAATCATGAAGCCAATACATATTGGTTTTTATTGTTAACTGTTTTATTTCAGGTATGAATATTGCAAGCAAAGAAGTATTCAAGAAGTAAATACTTAGAAGGTTTTGTCTCATCAAATCAAGACTGAAGATTATGATTTAGAGTTCATAGATTTAACTCAAGAAGACAATTACTGTTGCCTAAAAGAAAATTAAATGTTTACAAGAAACAAGAAGATCATAAGTTGAAGACAAAGATGATGTTCATAATGTTTGAAGATTATCTTATCAGAAGAAGATCTACATTGAAGTGTTTGGCTACATTCAGTTGGATACAAATACAAATTACCAAGTTCAATCCAAGGATGAAGGAAAGACTGAAGACATGTATTCTAAATACATCTAGTACAAAGAGAAACAAGAAGACAACAAGTTATCATTCTTGTTTAGGGGAGGATTGTTGGGAATTATTTGTTAAGTGTCAAGTACTGTTAGTGTTATTGAAGTACAGTTAGTATCTTTCAATTACCATTAGTGTTAACGCGGTACATAGTAAGTACTGCTACTTATAAAGTAAGTACTGCTATATTGATTAGGACGAATATATCTTTGTATAAGATATGTCATAGTTATAGTTAGAGTATATCTTATATGATATACTTAAATAGTTAGAATATTGATAATATATCGTCTGTGATATAGTTATCTTTATAGAATATTCTAAGGTTTCTAGGGAACCTTAATCTATAAAAGGAACATAGGTACAATGTCATTCATGTACCCCATTCAAGTCGATTAATAAGAGAATCGAATAGTTAAACGTAATTCTGTTCTTCTGTGCTTTATAAGTTAGATTCCGCATAACTTATTTAGCTTGAGTAAGAGTTCTCAAAGTGTTTTAGTTTGATTACAAACTACTATACTAGTTCTTAACAAAATATAGATCTAATCAAAGGGATCAACGTGTTTTATTTGTAAGAATCCTCTTTGTATTTTGTTTTATTCAGAAACTTGAACATTAGTATAAGTATCAAGTTTAGGGAAGGATTGTTGCGAATAAAATTGGCTACATCACTATGCCGCTGAAAAAGGGATTTCAGACGCTGACAAGAGTTATTTAAGCGCTGACAGATTGGACGCTGAAAAGAAATATCAAGGCGCTAACAAGTGAAATCCCAGCTATAACAGTCAACACGTTTTTAGTTGTTAGGAAGATATGCATGTATATTGTCTTTTCTATGTTTATCTCAATGTATCTTCCTAGAATAGTTGACAAGTTTACTTATTGTACAAGAATCCTTCGGTTATAAAAGGAGGTCTTAGGGTTTAGTATTCATATATATATATTCTGAATACTTTCAATGTACTTCATCGTTCATTAATACAAGTGAAAGTTTGGTATACCTTGTGTTTTGTTTTGTTCTTTGATTTAAGTGTTAATTTCGCATAACACTTATATTGTTATAAACACAAAGTTTCTCTACATGTTATACTTGATTCAATCTCGATAACACAAAGCTAATCGATCTAAGTTTGGGATCAACAATGTTCAGGTTGGGATGATGGCAGTGATGGTGACGAGTTAAGTGGCGCTAGTGATGGGTCACACCAACGGTGGTTGTAACTAGGTCAAATGTTGGTGGTGACATGATATAATGGTCGTTTGTCTTTCTAATGAAGTATGATCGAATGTGTGGTTTGATTTAGATAACGTTAGAATAGTGGAAAATGTAAAGTCAATGAGATTAAGGTGAGTTGTAGGTAGGTTTTTAATGAAACTGTAGTGACATGGTTTAAGGGATCAGGGGTTAATGTAATATGAACAAGTCGGGTGTTATATAAATAAAAGGAATTAGGCCAAATAAAAGAATAGACGAGTTTACCCTTTCAAGAAGTACACTTAAAAGAAAAAAAAAACTCTCATCCAAAATAAGGATTGTTAAGGTTACAATTTTAATATTTAGAGACGACCAATGTAGATACTTTAAAATAAAGACGAAACTTGTTATTTTGTGTAAACAATAAAGGCGAAATATATAAATTTTTTCTTAATAAAATTACTCTCCACACTACATACACTCACACAAATAAATATCAAGTTTTCTCTCTATGACATGCGGGACTCTAATGATGCTAGGGAAATTTTATAAATAGTGAAGGATTCCTTGCGGGGAGTGTTTCCCGCTTTTTTCCCGTGGTGCACCCTCCATGTAGTTGACAAATACAAAAGGAGGGATCTACTGTTTCTTTTCGGTCCTTTTGTTTCATGTGGGATCTTTGATGTAACATGACACCCAAATAATAGTAATTAATCAATGCAAGGGACCTCAACTAATAAGTGTGAGTAAACTTTTTTTTAGTGATGTCAGAATGATCCCGGACAGCCAGAGACCCATATCCACTCGTCTGCCACACTGTGTAATTTAAAAGATAACATGCATTATCTGATCAAAGTCATTGACATAACATGGTGAGTTGGATTCACATTTGAAACAACTTCATAAACCGTAAGAATATCAAATACGGAGGAATTTAGAAAGGCACACATTCGATAATAGTATACATATTCAGATACCTACTTGTCTGAACTAGTCCTCCTTGATTGAATTTCCATTACCCGAGAGTTATCACCCGTAGTAAGTTGTTGCGGAGCACTTTCATCAGTGAGAGCTTGTGCGGTGGCTGCTCTCATTGCTAAGGCACGGATATCATCATGCGTGGGACACTCAGGAACCGAACTAGGCAAAACCGAGTCAGGAAAGTTTAGTACCGCATAAGTGCCTTTAAGTGCCAATGCAGCCACATCATAAGCAGCAGCAGCCATCGAGGGTGTAGGATATGTTCCTAGCCATATACGAGTTGGTTTGTTTGGTTCACGAATTTCGGACACCCATTTGCCTGCTCGGCATCGGATGCCATAGTAAGGCGGCTGTCGGTCGGACGAGGTGCCTATTGCGGCTCTCGGAGAAGGATTATTGTTGTTGTTGTTGTTGTTGTTGATGTTGTTGTCGTCATCTTGTGGTGGCTGAAAAGGATGGGAGTGGCTAGCCATAGAATTCAAGGTAGATTTGAGACTAGTTGTAAAAAGCAAAGATTATTGTCCAAACTATATATTGGTAATGTTATGGACAATGGCAAGTTTTCGGATGCACTTTTATTGGAAATGACGAAACATCCACAATAAATTAGGTACAATAAATGGATATATATTGTCGGTGTGCATAATGGTAATTTTTTTTTTTTTTTTTGAAAACATAATGGTAATTCTAAGACGGTAAAATAAGGGCAAGGGTAAACCTATTTAGCAAGTGAGTTGCAATTTTAGCAAGTCTAACAAAAATATTCTGTGCCAGACTGCCAGACTCCCACCATATCCACTCGTTTGTCACACACTAAAAAAGTATATCTCTATTTCATTGATCTTGACTCTCTTATCTTATTCATGATTACATTTTAGAAAAAGATCAAATTGATCAAATATGTAATCTTTGTATTGATTTTGTTGTTATTTATTGTTTTGAAGATAAATTTGTTCATAAAAAAAATGCTCAACAAGTCATTTTTATTACTATACTTTAAATTTTTGTAAACTAAGAAGACGCTAGAATAAAAAAAAATAAAAAATCAAATAAGGGTTTTTAAGCCACACGTTCAAAGAAAACATCCTATTACATCTATTACTAAACCAATAAAACGAAAGAGACACAATATTATCGAAAATCACCGGCCGCTTAGGTGGAATAGCATAAAACAATATTATTCCGTAACCCCATATGGACCACTAAGCGACATAAAAAATGCCTTCCGATAAACTTTTGAGCATAAAAGAAAACCGAATTGAAGAGAATCATGTCAGCCAATCCGAGAACGAATACCAAGGTTGCCAATCTAGCTCCCACCATCGACAAACACGATGAAGAACAACCTGAGCCAAAGAACACAAAAAAATCATGATGAACGTCCTCCTCACTTGAAAGACAAACCGGACAAGAAGAAGTCTCCATGTTAACGCCTCTACGAATCAAATTAGCCCTAGTAGGCAAACAGTCACGTCGAGCTCGCCATGAAAATATGTTAATCTTAATGGGAACATATTTCACCCAACTCGTAGGCTCTAAACGCGAAGGAAGATACATATCGTCAATGACATTCCGCACCGCTTTAACTTTGAATTCACCATCGCTTGACAAAGTACACACCCAACGATTAAGAGAAGAAGAGAGAGATACTGAATCCAACAACAAGGATAAATATGTGAAGTGTTTTTGCATTAATACCCTCTCACAGGTCTATTAAAAAACAGATCCATAGGCACCACCATTTTCTCATCCACTGAAATCTGACAATTCGATTCAAGCGCGAATAATCGATGGAAGGCATCCCGAAAATATTTGTCGCCCTTCCAAATATCCAACCAAAACCGCGTTGTGATACCATCTCCTATATGCTTAGAACAATAAGAAAAGAAATCGAAACCTTTATTCTTAAGCACTTGAACTTGTTGGGAATAAATCTATGCTTACTTGTTTCCCCTGCTAGTTGATTATTCATACCCCTGCTAGAGTAGGTTCCCCCTGCTAAATAACAAAGGCAGGGGGATCCGTTCCCCTGCTGGAGTCAAAGGCCCTGCCATCAAGATAAACATGGAATAGATTTTTACGCGTTTCAGTTATTATTCCTTAATACTTTCCATAGTTTGTTAGTAGTGATCTTGTACGTAGGTCCTTGCATCTATAAAAGGACTTACTAGGTTAGCATGCAAAGTGTGTCTTTCTCATTTCGTTTTTCATTATTATTACTTTAAGGTTTTGTAAACCCTAATACCACTTTGGGTATTCGTATATCTTTGATATATTAAAGTTCAACGTTTGAATCTTATTTGTTCTTGTGCTAAACATTACATTCCGCATCTTGTTTAGTTACTTTGCTTTGCAAAGTTTCTCTAGTGTTAGATTGAATTATTTCTCTCTATCACAACCCTTAAACAAGCTATTAAGGTTTAAGATCTGACTTTGGGATCAACAAGTGGTATCAGAGCTTGTTGAGAAACTTTGTCTAAATCAAGAACAAAATCCTCATAGCAAACATGTCTTCAGATTCATCCACAAACAGCAACAACCACAATAACCTCAAGTTACCCATGTTGGATCCTGAAAACTTTGAATTATGGGAATTCAGAATCCAACAATACCTGAAAATGGAAACACTATGTTCTCTGGGAGATCATAGAGTTTGGTGATCAATTCAACAAAATGGTGGCAGTTGAAGAAGGCAAGGATGAAGGTGAAAGTTCCAAAGGTAAGGACAAGAAGAAATCTGCTGCTCTATGTGATAAGGAAATACTGGCTAGAAGGCATGATGTCAGGGCTCACAGCTCATTGCTGTTGGCCCTACCTGATAGACATCAACTCAGATTCAGGAAATACAAAACAGCTAAGGAACTATGGGAAGCCATAGGCACAACCTTTGGAGGAAATGAAGCCACAAAGAAGAAAAAGAAGAACCAAATGCTGGATGATTTTGCTTCTTTCAAAGCAATTGGTGATGAATCTATTGGAGCTATTTACAATAGGCTTCAAGACATGGTGGCCCACTTGGAATTCTTTGATATTGAGGTGACAAGAGAGCAGGTGAATACCAGGTTTCTTAACAGCCTCCAGAAAGAATGGTTTGTCTATAAGGCAATCTGGCAGAATAAGGATGACTTGGACAACAAGAATATTGATGATATATACAATAACTTAAAAGTTTTTGAACCTATTGTCAATGAAATGAAGTCAAAAGGGACAATTCCCACCAACTCAAGTGGAGTCGCTGATTCCCCTGCTAACATGGCATTCATATCACAAAGCAGTGGAATCTCCAAGAACAGTGGAATAGAAGTAGCCCCTGCTACTTATTCCCCTGCTACCAGGTCTGGACCTTCCTATGATGAAGAAAGACCAGCTACATTCAGCCTTGATACTGCATGTGCCTTCATAGCATCTCAAGGGCCACAAGGATCTACAGTATTACATGAAGATCTGAGTCAAATCAGTAAGAAAGCATTGGAAGAATTGGATATCAAGTGGAATATGGCCTTGCTCAGCATGAGAGCAAACAGGTTCCACAAGAAGTATGGGAAGAAGATCACAATTAATCCATCTGATGTGGCTGGGTTTGATAAAGCAAAAGTTGAATGCTACAATTGTGGCAAGAAGGGTCATTTTGCCAGGGAATGCAGAGGACCTAAGTCTGGAAATAGCCATAGAAAGGATGAGGATTCTGGTGCTAAAGCCATGGTAGCAATGCAGGGGATAGATGGAGCAAATGGATGGGACTGGAGTGCTATGACAGAAAGTGTGGAAAGAAATCAAGCTTTGATGGCTGAGGAGAAGGAAGAAGACTTTGCACTTATGGCCATGTCAAGTTCCAGCTCTGACAATGAGGTATATGATGACTCATACTGTACTAAAGCTTGTAGGAAAAATACTGAATCTTTAAATGATCAAATCAGAAAGGTAAAAGCTGACTATATCAATTGTGATAATGATCTTGATAATTACAAACGTGCTTTAGAACAACTAGAGTCCACCATAAGAGAGTATAGACAAAGAGAAAGTGATTATAGGGATCACATTGTGATTCTAGAAAGAGATGCCAAGGAGAATAACCAATCTATAAATGTTTTAACTACTGAACTTGAAATTTTCAAAGCTAACCAAAAGATAGATGAGGAAACTGTTGAAAAATTTGGAAAAGCTTCAAAAGATTTAACCAAGGCATTTGAAATTGGTCAATCTCCTAAGGACAAAACAGGGTTTGGAATTAAGAACATGAATGCTACTATACCTCCACCCCCTGCTAACATCCATGCTGCCTATCCTAGAAAAGACTTGTCATGGACTGGTCTCCCTTGTTTTGAAAAACAGGATGACATTGAGTTTGACTTGAGTGCTTATATACCTAATAACCTTGATATAGAAGAGTCTCTAGTTAAAACTAGTGTTATTAGGGATGTTAAACAGGAACAGGTTGGATTAAAGCAAATTGACAACCCTGTTAGATTTTCAAAAGAAGGAATTTCTAGCAGCAATCCAAACTCTAAGAGCATCTCTTCCAAACCTAAGGCTAGGCCACAGTCTCCTAAACCTACCATTAAATATGCTGGTATGTACAGGAATGTCAGAGGTAATCAAAGAAATTGGAATGACCAAAAGTCTCATCAATTAGGAAAAGACTTTGTGGTCAATACCAAGCCCTGCTTCACATGTGGCAGCTTTGAACACACTTATCAAGAGTGTAAGGCACCAATGGAGATGGTGGCTGCAAATCCCTTAAAGGATATGCAACCTAGAGCCATTCTTCTAAATGCAGGGGCAAAATCTTTTTCCCCTGCCAAGTATGTTGTCCCTGCCTTGAGAAATAGAGTTGCTGAGAAATATGTTGCTCCAGCCCTTAGAAAGGAAAATGATGTTCACCCAAAGCCCAACACTTCTGTGACCACCCCAACACCTTATACTGCATATAGATCTGGCCCAAGACCTTATCAACACATGAATAGAGGCCAAAACAAAAGGTGGGTTCCCTCTGCTAAGCATAAGGATTCCCTTGCTAAAACTAGGGTATCCCCTGCTAGAAGAGGTGTGCATTCTAGGAACATGGGAAGATGGGGAAAAGCTGTGAAAGCCTCAGCTCGTTGGGTTTGGGCACCCAAAAGGGGTACTCAATCTAATGGTGTATCTCTAGTTTTCGATAAGCTATCCTACATTGATACACGAGGTAGATCCAAGTCTGTAATGGCTTGGGTCCCCAAGAAAAACTAATTTGTTTTTCCTTTTGCAGGTGACAAAGAAGACAAGGGATGATAGAGCATATTGGGATAGTGGATGCTCAAGAAGTATGACTGGACACAAAGCTTACTTGTCTAACTTTGTACCCCTGCATGACAATGATGGTGTTTCTTTTGGAGATGGGCATGGAACTATAACAGGAAAAGGAACTATTGTCACAAATGGGATGACTTTTGACAATGTGTACTTGGTGAAGGAACTCAAGTATAATCTCTTCAGTGTGTCTCAGATGACTGATAACAAGAATTTTGTCTTGTTTACTGACACTGAATGCTTGGTATTAGGAAAGGAATTTGTCTTACCAAAAGACACTCCAATTGTTCTCAGAACACCAAGACAGAAGAACATGTACACAATTGATCTCAAGGACATCTCTCTCCAAGACAATGAAACATGTTTCATTGCCAAAGCTTCAGCAGATGAATGTAAGAAATGGCATAGAAGACTTGGTCATCTTAATTTCAAGAACATGAACAAACTAGTAAAGCATAATCTGGTTCATGGCCTTCCTTCCAAGTCTTTTGCCACTGAACATACTTGTGCAGCATGTCTGAAAGGGAAGCAACACAGAGCATCTTGCAAATCAAAAACAAGTATGTCCACCACCAAGCCATTGGAACTACTACATATGGATCTTTTTGGTCCTACTTCTGTGGCAAGTATAATGAAGAAATGGTACTGCCTAGTAATTACTGATGATTTTTCAAGATTTACATGGACATTCTTTCTATTTGAAAAGAGTGACACTGCTGATATACTCATTGGGTTTATCAATCAAATTGAACTGTCAAAAAGCATGAAGGTAGTTACCATAAGATCAGACAATGGTGGTGAGTTCAGAAATCAGAAACTGGATTCTTTCTGCATAAACAAAGGTATCAAGAGGCAATTTAGCATTGCTAGAACACCTCAATAGAATGGAGTAGCAGAAAGAAGGAATAGGACACTCATTGAAGCTGCAAGAACTATGCTGTCTGATTCCAAACTTCCAGTTATCTTTTGGGCTGAAGCTGTATCCACTGCTTGCTATGTGCAAAACAGGGCCTTGGTGGTCAAGGCACACAACAAGACCCCTTATCAGCTGTTTAATGGAAGACCTCCTTTAATTGACTTTTTCAGACCTTTTGGGTGTCATGTTATCATCTTGAACACCATTGACAATCTTGGTAAGTTTAGTGAAAAGGGTGATGATGGATACTTTGTGGGTTATTCCTTAAACAGCAAGGGATATAGGGTCTTCAACAAGAAGACAAGCAAAATCACAGAAAATCTTCATGTGAATTTTCTTGAAGACAAACCTGAAGATGTTCAAACAGGTCCTGACTGGTTCTTTGATATAGATGTACTTTCCAAGTCCATGAATTATGTACCTGTTGTCTTGTAGAACACTAACATTTCAGGTACTCAAGAAACAATTGATGCTGAGAAGTCACCTCTGAGGTACATGAATGTACCCTCATTGTTTCCTAGTGAAGCTGATAAACAAGAAGACAATTCTGCTTCAGGAAAAGAACAGCCAATCTCATCCCCTGCTATGTCTGAAGGCAGTGGAATGGCTGAAAGCAGTGGAATCCTGGATTCCCCTGCTAGAGGAATTGATTCCTCTCTCACAAAAGATCATGATGCTAATGAGACTACTGATGCAGAAAGAGAATCCCCACTCATCTCATCATCTACACCCATAAATGATGGTCCTATCATATCCAGCAGTGGAAGCAGAATCATCAGGAGTGATGGCCCTAGTTATTCAGAGCTTCATTCTGCTCACAAGCACCCATCTTTAGGTCATGCTGTCTCATTTGGAAGTTCCTTTGAGGACTTCTTTCCTAATCAAAATAGCCCCATCAATTCTGATTTGGAAGAAGATGAAACAAAAGTCATCATGCAGCCTACCTATAGAATCAATAAAGATCATCCTATCTCTCAGATCATTGGTGATCCTGAAGCTCCCAGACATACAAGGTATACAGCAAAGGAGCACAACTTCATTGCTAATATCACCATGAAGTTCAATCATGACAACATGCAATGTTGTCTGTTTACTGCATTTTTGTCACAAGAAGAGCCAAAGAAGATTTTTCAGGCTTTAAATGACCCAAGCTGGGTTGAAGCTATGCAAGAGGAGCTCTTACAATTTGACATACAAGAGGTTTGGATTCTGGTTGATTGTCCCAAATGGGCAAGGCCTATTGGGACCAAGTGGGTACTCAGGAACAAAAAGGATGAAAGGGGTATAGTTGTCAGGAACAAGGCAAGGTTAGTAGCACAAGGGTATACTCAGGAAGAAGGGATTGATTATGAAGAGGTGTTTGCTCCAGTAGCAAGGATTGAAGCTATTAGATTATTCCTTGCTTATGCCTCATTCATGGACTTCACTGTTTTCCAGATGGATGTGAAAAGTGCCTTCTTATATGGAACCATTGATGAAGAAGTCTATGTCATGCAACCACCAGGATTTGAAGATCCAGAACATCCTGACAAAGTATACAAAGTGAAAAAGGCCATGTATGGCCTTCACCAAGCTCCCAGAGCCTGGTATGGTACTCTTTCCAAATATCTCCTAGACAATGGATTCAGTAGGGGGAAGATTGATCAGACCCTGTTTACTAAGAAACAAAAGGGTGACCTTCTGCTAGTACAAGTCTATGTGGATGACATCATTTTTGGATCAACTAACTCCATGCTTAGCAAAGAGTTTGCCAGATTGATGCAGGATAAATTTCAAATGAGTGCTATGGGAGAACTAAACTTCTTTTTGGGGTTACAAGTTCAGCAGCGGAAAGATGGGATATTTATCTCACAAGACAAATATGTAGCTGAGATTGTAAAGAAGTTTGGCATGTCTGATGGGAAGAAGGTGTCCACTCCCATGGACAAGGATCATCCATGGGGCAAGGATGGTCCTGGAAAGCCTATAGATGTCAGGAATTACAGGTCTATGATTGGGTCTCTTATGTATCTCACTGCTTCAAGACCTGACATCATGTTTGCAGTCTGCTTATGTGCAAGATACCAGGTGTCACCAACAGAGTGTCACTTATTTGCTGTGAAAAAGATTTTTAGGTATCTAAAATGTCATCCCACCTTAGGACTCTGGTATCCAAAGGAGTCACCCTTTGAGCTGATAGCTTATTCAGATAGTGATTATGCTGGTGACAACAATGATAGGAAGTCTACAACAGGGGGATGCCAATTTTTGGGGAGCAGGCTTATATCTTGGCAATGTAAGAAGCAGACTATCATGGCAACATCCACAACTGAAGCTGAGTATGTAGCAGCTGCTGCATGCTGTGGTCAAGTTCTTTGGGTGCAAAATCAATTGCTTGATTATGGGTACAACTTTCTTAAAACCAAGATATTTATTGACAACAACAGCACTATTTGCATCATAAAGAACCCTGTTTTTCATAGCAAAACCAAACACATTGAAATTAGACATCACTTTATCAGAGATTGTTTTGAAAAAGGACTGATTGTCCCTGAGAAAATTGATACAGAACTTAATGTTTCTGATCTTTTAACAAAAGCTTTTGAGGTAGGGAGATTTCAGTATCTGGTTGCAGGTATTGGAATGGTTACTCCTTAAAATCTGATGTCTATTTTTGTCATGTGTAATCAGGGTTACTTCACTGCTGTTGTTGTATAATTGTTAGTAAATTTTACCATTTCTTTCATTCCACTGTTTTTTAACACTGATTCCCCTGCCTGGGGTTCATTCCCCTGCCAAGAGAATTTTTCTCTTAAGCTGGGTGTGTTCTTTTTACAAAAGTGGTTTTATGTGGTTTTAGACTAACAATGCAGAGGTTCATATGGTGCATACTATTCTCCTTGGTGGATCAGGTATATACTCTATGTTTCAGGGGAGGTTAGGTCAAACCTTTAGGATTCAGGGTATTCTTAGGATACTCATATATGATTCTAGATCATATCCATTGGTGAGTGGGGGTTCAGGGTAATGATGACTTGCTGCACAGCTTGTCTGAACTCTGAAACCTTGAGGCACTGTAGTGTGTGTTTGCATTTCTTTATTCAAACAGCTTGCTGTTCAAAATACAGATGTGTGGCACACATTGCCAAGACTAACTGACCATAGGTAAGGGACAAGGTTGGGATGGTGACTGGGGTATGCATGATTTCTTGGGATTACCTGGTGTAGGGGGACTTATGTACTAACTTTTTGTGTTGGGACCATTGCTGAATAGAGGACTCTTGAGATTCTATGTATCTATCTTGTGTATACAAGTGTGTGCATTAGAGCAGAGCTAGTTAGCATTAGTCCCTCCATGACTAGTTTAATACCCCTAGGAAAGTTTCCCCTGCTTTTATCTTTTATTCCCCTGCCTTCACAACATTCCCCTGTTTGACCATTGACCGACAATACCGTTACCCTGCTTATAGCCGTTGGGCCTGCTTGTTTCAATTTTGGTTAGGGAATATTTTATTCTTTTTAAAAGATATTTAAGGCGCTTTCTTCATTGATTGGTAATCTTTTCCTTCTATTTCAAATATATTAATTTTTTATCAAGATTTATCTTTGATATTTTTGCAATTTGAAAATTTTGGTCCAATCACAGCCCTTCAATTTGTCTATATAAACTTAATTCCCTTTACCAGCAGGTCCACAAATCTCTCTCGACCTAATCCCACTTACCTCCCATCTCTATAAACCTCTAAACTATTTTCCAAATTCATCATGACTCTTAAAATCGCTCCTAATCATAACCAAATTGCTTTGCTTCATGATGAACCAGCCGAGTTTGCTGAGGCTGTGGCCTTTCTAAAGTCTTCGTACTTCAGAGTGGCCCTTCTCATCAATCCTCGCATTTATACCTCACACATTCAACAGTTCTGGTCTAAAGCCATGACCAAAACAGTGAATGGAGAGGTCATAATTCAAAGCACAGTTGATGGTCATTCCAAGGTAATCACACTTGCCTCCATCAGGGAGAATCTCCTCCTTGATGATGAGGATGGAATAACCAACTTTTCTGAGGCTGAAATTTTTGAAGGTCTTGAAAAATTGGGGTATAAACTTTCTGAAAATCAAAAATTAAAGTTTGCTAAAGGCCAGTTTGCCCCTCATTGGAAATTTTTGATTCATACTATTATGCAATGTTTGTCACCCAAAACCACTGCTTTTAATGAGGTTGGTAGTGAGATAGCTTCTGCCCTGATCTGCTTTGCAACAGGAAGGAAGTATTGTTTTTCTCAAATGATTTTTAAAGGCATGGTTAAAAATGTTTCAAGCACCTCAAAGTTTTGTATGTATCCAAGGTTTATAGAAGTTTTGCTGAATATGAGTGATCATGGTCCCATTACACACAGAAACTATTTTTCAGCAACCAAACACACAACCAAACTTTTCACCACATTACTTGCACCATCACCTTTGTTTTCTGGCAGAAACATCCCATTCACTTCAATTATGCTAGACCAAATCAGACGGGAAGAAGCCAAACATCAAACAGCCACAAATCAACCTGCTGCTGAAACCCCTGCCAGGAACCTACCACCTGCTGATCCACAACAAGAAAGGCGTTCAAAATCCAGGTTTGCCAGGTCTCTCTTGCCTGGTGAATCTTCACAAGCAGCAGAAAGGAGAGTCTCCAAGAGTTTGGAGCAACCTGGGGGTTTGGCTGCCACTACTGTCTCATCCTCAAGGGGTGAGCAGGATAGTGACACCATCAATAAGTCCTCTCCCCCACTCCATGATATCCAACAAGGGGAGCAATCCCCTTCTAGGATTGAGAGCAGTATGCAACCTTTGACAAATCTGGAATTGACGAAAATGTGCATGAGTCTGAAAAGACAGAATGCACAACTAGTACAAGATGTCAAAAAGCAAGGTCTGGTTATCTCTCACCTGGAAACCAGACTTGCTACTCTTGAGGGGAGGAGAAAGCCCAGACTAATTCTTTCCACAGATGAGGATGCTTCCAAAGGGGAGGAAATTCCAACCAAAGAAGGATCTACTGAGTATTATTCATATCCTGGTAAGGAGCATGGAAAGATAACAAGTGCTAAGGAAGGAATGGAGAGAGAAAGTGCTGATAAAGGAAGTGACAAGGGGAGTGCAACCAAAGATATTGCTCAAACATTGCTCACCATGGGCAATCAAGAAGAAGCCCCTGCTTCAAAAGTTTCCCCTGCCATTGCTGATCCCACTGCTGTAAGTTTATCCCCTGCTAAGAACATTACTCAAACATTTGTTAGGAAAAACAGAAAGCAACCAGCTCAGAAGGGGATAACAATCAAAGAACCTACATCTAAAGCAAAACCAGCACCAGCAGTGGATCCAAAAGACAAAGGAAAAGGAATCATGGTGCAACAGCCCAAGAGAAAATACAAGCATCTGACTCCTGAACAGCAGAAGATCCAAGAAGCACATGATGCACAAGTAGCTCTCAGGCTACAACAAGAGGAAATGGATATGCAGGATCAAAGGATGGAAAAGATGAGGCCCAAAGATATGCTAAAACAGGTTGAGATTATGCATAGGGAACTAGATGACAGGGTACCTCATGTTGGAGAATTTCTTGATCAATGGGAGAAGGAGTTGAAAAATGCTCCTTTGGAAGACAGGTATGAATTGACTTGCCTTGTTTACAAATTTCAAACTGAATATCTGGAAAGAAGGGCAATGCAAATTCAGAGTGAGAAGTATAGAACATCATAGAAAGGGCAACTTGATCACTACAAAGTTCTGCTTAAAAGGCATAGAAAGTGGAAGGATGGTGACTTCACAGATATGAGCTTTGAAGCCATAAAGAGAGCAGTCAGACCAGTTCTAAAGTTTTATGATGTGGAGGATTGGATGACCATCAACACTCCTGAGGAAGCTGAGTATCTTAGGAGACAAAGTGAAGTGCTACAGAAAGCTAGAGCAACAAAGAAAAGAAAAGCTGGAGAGACTACACAAGCAGGTGCATCATCCCCAGCAGGGGAATCACACCAAGCAGGTGAAATTTTTCCAGAAGTACTTGAGAAGTCAGTACTTAATACACAAAGAGCAGCAAAGAGACTCAAGAGAATGGAGCAAGTGGGCATAATCACTAAAGAGTCTCAAGGGCCATCAAATGATGAAATTGATAAACAGCTGATTTTACAGGAAAATGATGAAATCTCACCTAGTGAACTTGGAAAGAAGTTTGCTATTATAGAGTATGCTGTTTATGAACACAAAGGGAGAACTTGGTGGAAGCTTACAAGGGCTGTCAATACAGCACAGACTTTTCTAAGCCTAGATGTCATGTTTCAAATTTTGGATAGTGAAGACTTAGAAGATCTGTGGAAAATATTGAAGAAGACGTTTGCTGCAAAACCTCCTACCATGGATGGTGTGGAGAAGGATTGGGTAATCTGGGAGTGCATGCATAGAATGTATGAACATGAATTATTTGATCCTCTATTTGATGCAGTGAATAAAGGAGATTTGGTGTATTGGAAGCTATTTACAAATTCTGGGGTTTATGAGGTAGTAATGGAAGGTGTGAGTGTTTATCTACTCAATCATAGGTATTATCCCTTCTCTCAGGAAACCTTGAAGAAGTTAGCACAGGCTAAGTTAATTGTTGATGCCAAAAAGCCTGTTGCTTATGATCTGGTAAGAATGGTTCATAGTCAGATTTGGCCAGAGAGTTTGTAAGCATCCTCATCAACTAGCATTTATTCAGAAACTTGTCTTTTAGGGGAAAGCACAAGTTTAGGGGAGGATTGTTGCGAATAAATCTATGCTTACTTGTTTCCCCTGCTAGTTGATTATTCATACCCCTGCTAGAGTAGGTTCCCCCTGCTAAATAACAAAGGCAGGGGGATCCGTTCCCCTGCTGGAGTCAAAGGCCCTGCCATCAAGATAAACATGGAATAGATTTTTACGCGTTTCAGTTATTATTCCTTAATACTTTCCAAAGTTTGTTAGTAGTGATCTTGTACGTAGGTCCTTGCATCTATAAAAGGACTTACTAGGTTAGCATGCAAAGTGTGTCTTTCTCATTTCGTTTTTCATTATTATTACTTTAAGGTTTTGTAAACCCTAATACCACTTTAGGTATTCGTATATCTTTGATATATTAAAGTTCAACGTTTGAATCTTATTTGTTCTTGTGCTAAACATTACATTCCGCATCTTGTTTAGTTACTTTGCTTTGCAAAGTTTCTCTAGTGTTAGATTGAATTCTTTCTCTCTATCACAACCCTTAAACAAGCTATTAAGGTTTAAGATCTGACTTTGGGATCAACAGAACTTCCCTCAAAATCGAACTCCAAATCGACACCGTATGAACCGAGTGCGTATCGATCGATAGCCTATACATCGCTTGAATGACGCAAAACTAAAGAGAACCATCTTGAGACATAAACCGCCACACCCATTTTAGGAAAAGAGCACGGTTAAGAGCATGAAAACTCGATACGCCTAAACCCCCTTTATTCTTCAACGCTAACACTTTGTCCCAAGCTACCCAAGATTTTTTTTATCCGCGGGCTCAGCCCCCTTGAAGAAGTTATTACAAATAGATTCCATCACCTTAAGCACGCCTCTAGGAACCTTGAATATAGACATAGTAAAAAGGGGAGAAGCACCAAGAACCGACAAAAGAAGAGTAAGTCTACCGCGAATAGATAGAGTTTTCGCCTTCCACCTGGAAAGACGTGATCTCAACTTGAGAAAAACGACATCCCAAGCCTTACGACGAGACATGGTCTCTCTCACTCTATTACCAAGATATCGAAAATCATTCTACATAATAGTACAACCGATAGTCGACGCCATCGCCTCAACAATATACCTTGCAACACCCAACCCCAAAACTTGTCTCTTAAGAATATTGATTTGTAGCCCCGAAGCAAGAAAGAAGCATTTGAGGATGTTAATGATCCCCCTTAAGTTCATATCAGACCACTTCCCTATAAACAAAGCATCATCCGCATAAAACAACTGAGAAATGGAAAGAGATCTATGTAAACGAATACCTTTAAACGACCCATTATTCACCGCATTACAAACGGATAAGTGAAAAGATTCCATAATGAGGATAAAGATATAAGGCGATAGAGGATCGCGTTGTTTAAGCCCACAATGAAATTGGAATTCGTTAGATGGACTCTCGTTCACCAAAACCAAGGCCTTAGCGAAACAAAAAGTACTCCGAATCCATTTACACCAAGTCGAACCAAACCTAAAATCATCAAGAACATCTAGTAAATAGTCCCATGGAACCGAGTCGTAAGCCTTTGCAAATGAAACTATAAAAAATATTGCTTTCTTATTCTTCCTTTTACACCAATGAAGATTTTCATTAAGAATAAAATGGCCATTCAAGATCTGTCTCCCGACAATGAAAGTGGACTGGGTATCAGAAACAATATCCACAATAACCAAAGCCAACCGGTTGGCCATGATATTCGAAACAACTTTATACGCACTCCCTATTAGGATGTTAGGTTGGAAATCATTAACGAATTCAGCATCCGTGACCTATGGAATTAAAGCGATGAGCTAGGAATTACACCCCTTAGAGAACGCTCATTCGCAAAGAAATGTTCAACCGCCTCATAAAAAAGAGACCCGACAAACTCCCAATATTTCCTAAGGAATTAAAAGGTATACCCATCCGGACCCGGAGACTTATTCTCCCGCATTCCCACACAGTCGAACGGATCTCGTCACGTGAAACACCTCTCTCCAAATCCATAGCTTGATCTTGCGATAACCTTTTAGGAAATGAAAAGTTGAGTTTAAGCCCAGTCGTCATAGGCTTTTTAAACCGGGCCTCGTAGTGATCAAGAAAACCCTTCTTGACTAAAGTCGGATTGTAAGCCAAGTACCATCAACAAATACTCCGCGTATCGCTAATTGAGAACGCTTCTTATTAGTAATCCCATGAAAATATATCAAATTCTCGTCCCCTTCAATCACTCATCTAACTTTGGATTTATGAATAGAGTCCTTAGCTTTCATTGCCTTAATGTCATTGAGCTGATGATTCAGTTCTTGTCGCCTAAACATAGACGAATTTGAAACCCCACAATGATCTAACTACTTATCAATGTCGCGTAGTTCATTAATAATTACATGATGGAACCCAACAAGTGCTTGATTTTTTCATTGATCCAATACCGAATAATACTCTTTAGCTCCTGAAGTTTCTTGTTAAAAAGAATAATATCATTCGTATTAGAGTGCGAGAACGAGCGCCACATTCGTTCCACCATCAAATCGAACCCAACATAACTGAACCTTGAATGGTAGAACCGAAAAGGAATAAGATCAAAGCCCAATTTAACTTAACCCGAAGAATAATCGGACGATAATCCGATAAGTGATGATCAAGACAAATCATCGAGATGCAAGGAATGAGTAAAATAACACCTTCTGAAACAAGAAGCCGGTCAAGCTAACTAATTTTATTCGCTGAGGGGTGAGACCACGTAAACGCATACCCTTCCATTTTTACGTCAATTAGCCCCGAAGACAAAATGAATTGATAAAATAATCTAGCACCAAAAGGATTGAACCACGATCACGACCTTTCATCTTTAGTACCGACATCATTAAAATCCCCCATAAGAATTTCCTTCCCATTCCAACGTCTTAACAAGATAGATATATAATCCCATAGAACCCGTCTATATGTAGGTTGCTGCGGCACATAAACAGCCACATAAGCATCTTAACGTTATTCTAGATCCTGTATATTGCAAGAAAGCCGTCCGAGATTGTAACATGATCTTTCTTGAAGACAGTCGCCTCCCAAATACACAAAGTACCATTGTTCCCTAAAGAATCACTAATTACGTATTCATAATTAGAATTTCCCCACATAAGTTCCGTATCCATATGAGAAATCCTAACCATCTTTTTCTCTTAAATTGCAATGAAATTAAGCTTATTTTTACATGCTAACTCCTTTATCCACTCCTTTTTATATCTTGTTACCAAGACCTTGTATATTAACAGAAAGAATATTCATCTAAACCCAACTTTTTCTTCTTGATTCTCGATGATAGCCTCGACATCCATCTCACATCCCTCCATGGTACATAGCCTGACCAACACGAATCACATGCTCTAAAAAACCAAAACAGATCCTCCACTATTAACATTCCTCTATCTAACGGAATCACAAGGAACCTTCTCTTGAACGACTTATGAAGTATTCATAACCTTAGCACTAACTTGCGGTGAAACCTCATTATCCATATTACCGTCCTCTACCATGAATACGTTTACATTATCTTTTTGAGTCTCGGAACCCACATGTGTAAATCTAGGAGGATGTGACAGTGATGGACTTGGTTCCCGTATCTCCTCAACATATGCCTTTTTCTTCAATAAATCATAGAACCTAAACGGATCATCTGAATGTTGCTCGCCTATATCTCCACTACACTCCTTAGGCAAAGCAGAATTATCACCAATTTTTTTTCAGTAACTCCATAAACATTACTAGTATTTGATTCACCATCCTCCTCTTCATTTAAATGTGACTGCTTTGCCTTATTATTTTCACGATGAACAGAATCCTCCAACGAGTACACCATCTCCTTACGAGGCATAAAATTTGGGTTCCATCTAAATATCTCTTTTGCACGTACCATAAACACCTTACCTTTTACTATAATCTTGAACGTCTCTAGTATGGAAACATGTAATTTAGTAATGATACATAGACTGATGAGTGTGAAAACACACATCATTAAGAACATATAAAATCCATAAAATAAGCCAAAGATACACCTTTATACTTTAAAAAGTCAAAATTATGTGGGTATTTGTGTGTTTTGTGTTTGTGTAGGAAAAAGGGTACAAATCGAAGAAAACAAAGTTTTCTTGGAAGAATTTATGAAAAAAGTACAAATTAAAGCTTAAAGGACTAAAAATGCAAAAGGAATGAAGTTCAAGGGCCAAAGTTGTTGTTATACAAAGTTTAAAGGTTCAAGATCAGAGTTTGTAAAAGATAAGGACTGAATCTGCTAAAGGCCCAAAGCTTGAAACTTTTATTCATGAAAACCAAATGGACCAATCACAACCCACTATGTGCTTAACATGGAACAGAATAATATGGAATTAATTTCCATATCTCAACAGTTGTTCATTTATTAGCTGATCCCACTTGGAATCCTTCCAACCAATAGGAGCTCACCAATAGAAGGCACAAAGATCCAACAGTATACTTGGATAATGATCCGTGTCAAGTTTATTTTTCCAATCCAGAGTTGCCAGGTCACTATTTATTTTCACAACAAATAGAGAACGAAGAAGGCAGGTTCATGAGATGATTAAAATTGTAAAAATGATCTACATCAAATGGCGAATTCAACCCACGTGTTTAATAGCAAAATCATTAACTAAATCATATTTCCGCAAATTTCTTATGAACCCTAATTACCTAATCTGCTTAATTGGACATGTGGCTTTCATCCATTGGTTTTAACACGTTATGCTTGTAACAAACTCACCTCCTCTCACTTCTCTCCTCTTTAATAAATACCCACACTCCACTTCATTTTAGTTGGTTAGAAATTAGTTACTTTTAGACATAGTTACTGTAGCTATATCATTATAGCTACATTCTTGATGTATGTAGATTAGTTATTGTATTCACACAATCCTATTTCCAAGTTTATCAATAAAATTCATCATTTACAGTCCAATCTTCTACATAACTACTAAATTACTATTTTGCCATTACTTCTGCCATTGATTTGAATTCAATGGTGATTGATTCATGTTGTTGGAGTGTTGCTTTTGTTCCTGCGGTTACATAACTGTCAAGTGATCAAAAGTAGCTGTTTTAGATGTTTGTTGCAGAACAGTGCAGAGTAACATTATAGCTGTTGATTCAATTTGATCCATGGCGTTTTAATGAGTGATTTGAGTAGTGAAGGGTAGTGTTATGATGATTATAGCTTTCTACTTCAGTGGACTAGCCTGGATGAACATGTTACCACCATTTTACGTTTCTTCATAAAAAGTAGTAGTAAGCTGATAGAATATGTTCTTTTGATCATACTTATTTGATAAATGTTGTTATATGTTGGTTTATATCTGTTTTTATATGTTATTGCTTAGTTTTACTCCTGTAGCTTAATAATCATAATTTAGCTTTTCTAATCTGTCATAATATAGCTTAAGTTGTGTTTGGTTAAGTAATATGTGAGCTTGTTGATTGTTCTCTAGTTAAGTGTTGTTGGTTGTTGCGTTGCTAGCCATAACTAGTCTCATTCCATTCATAATAAGTCAAAGTCAAAGTCTAAAAAGGCAAATGGTTAGATAATACTTTGGGTTGATGAAGTAGTCTGAACTGTCATTTTTAAATAGTCACATAACCTTCATTACTGAGTGTTAGGCTTTAAATTTTATTGCTTTAGATAGCCTGATATAGTAGCTTTTAAAGTCTAGTTAATTTTTTACAAATAGCTTATTAGATTAGCCATAAAATAGCCTTACAAGTAGCCTGTTTTAACCGTTTTCATCAGATTTAGGTCAAGTGATCAGTTAGCTTATTCTTTAGTTTCCATCTTATTTTCTTCATAAAAATAGCTTAATATCATTCCAATATCAGAAAGATTTTTGCTAAAAGTCAAACTTAGTCAACCAAAATCAAATAAGCTCATTTGGTCAACACTTTCAGTTCAGCTTATTATAATTGCTTTTTGGAAATTTTTATGGATGGATCTTAATTTTCTCAGCTTTTTAGTATTTTTATAAGAATAAGCCAATTGTTCTAACTCAAATTTAGGTCAAGTAGTAAAAGTGCAAACGGCTTATTTAGCTTATTACAAAAGCTGATATCACTTTTCACTAGCTTATGTTGGATAAGTAACATTTTGCAAAAATAATTTTTCAAATTGGTTAAGTAATAAGCATTTTCTAGCTTATTGAGAGCTTAAGCCCATTTTGTTATAAAAGTTTCCTTTAATTGCAATTTAGTCCCTATTCTTGTTAGGTAGTTGTAATCTGCTAGTAATTAGTTCAAGTTTATGTTGTTGGCCGTTTTCATCCTTCTAGTTTGTTAATTTTGTTGAATCAGTTTTGTTAGTTTCGATTATGTTATTTCACATTTTTAGACCTTCATTTTAGTAGTTTGTTTCAATTTGGTTATTTTTGTTACAAATTATTTAAAACCTGATTTCAATTCGATTTGAGTTGAGGAAAAAACGATATACTAAAAATGGATATTAAAATGGCTTCGCTGCCGTTTCTTGTCATTACAATTGGCGGTTTCTTGTGAGACGTATTGGATTTTGGGATCCGTTCATTTGTGAACGTTATTTGTCTTTGCAATCAAAAACTTAAAAAATCAAAAAAATAAAAAATATATAAAAAAAATCCCAAAAGCAATTTCTTTCCTAAGAATTACACCAAAAAACTAAAAAATCCATAAGTAACTCTTTTCCTAAAGAGTTACACCAAAAATATTACGTAGTATATTACTATACATATTACTTTGTTTTCTCACTTCTTATGAATATTATTCTCTTAAAAAAATAATACAAAGATATTTTTCTTTTACCTAGTATATGTAAATACGTATACGTAGATAAGAACAACCAATCTATCTATCTCCATAAGTATTGCCTTGCAATACACCATGATTAGAGGCGTTCCGGTGCTATTCACGCATATCGATCAAATTAATTACGGCACAATAGATAAATACTACAAATTACTTGATCTAGAGAAAGAATTCACTGTGTTGGGGATATAAGGAGAGTATATTTGACATTTGAAAGGAGAAGGCTTTTAAGTGCTTCGCGTCGGCTCGTTCTTCGGCTCTCTTGTGATTCTTTCGAAGGTAAGAGTAGCGAGTGGTGTGCCACCAAATTAGTATATTATATTGTGGATATTACCTATTGCTCCTCGATTGGGTAACCAACCCCTCTCAAAGTCACCAAGGGCAATCCACTTACTCCTCAGTTTTATTTGCATGCGCACATGTGCGAGTGCAAACATACCACTTGGTGTACCACTTCCTACCAAGAGGAATAATAGACGTACTTTGCCTAAACAAGCCAATCACGAGCATCGAGCCGTTGAAGCAAATTTAGACATGGACGATAGGCCTATGATCAAGATTTTGTAGTTCCATGTGGATGGAAATGGGGACGTGATTGTGATTCCAAATATTGAGGAGAACAATTTTGAGCTTAAGACTGGTATTATACAAATGGTATCTGCTATCCCATTTTTAGAACGTGTTATGGATGACCCACATGACCATATTAATAGGTTTTTTCCCTTGAGTAATACTGTGAAATATAATGGGGTTCCACAAGAGGTGATTAGGGTAATGATCTTCCCATTCTCTTTAGAGGGGCAAGCTAGGATTTGGCTTGACAAGGAGCTATCTAATAGCATTCATACTTGGTATGACTTAAAGAAAAAGTTTGTGAACACCTTCTTTCCACCCTCTTGTACCACGAAATTAAGGAATGATATCATATGTTTTGAGCAGAAAAATGGGGAGACTTTTAGTGTTGCTTGGGATAGGTTTAAGGAGATGATTAGAAAGTGTCCTAATCATAGTTTTGATTTGCTCCACCAAATTAATACTTTCTATATTGGTTTGAGCTCAAATCATCAAGACTCACTAGATTCTGTTGTAGGAGGGAATATCCTTGTTAAGACCACACAAGTAGCATTAGACATAATAGAAAACAAAGCTAAACTACCAATTTATAGACCAAGGGCATATGTGGATATTGCTAGTGGAGGGAATGTTATTCATTTGGATGAATATACTCAAGTTGCTAAACAAGCTGATAAGAAACTTGATAGACTTTTTGATTTAATGGAAAATTTTGCTTTGAAAGAGAGTACTCCTCCTACTAAGACTATAAATGCCATACATGAGAGTTGTGAGACTTGTGGTGGGCCACATTCTTACTTGAATTGTGATCAATTGTATGATGACCCCTAAGGTAAATGTTATGCTTATAATGATGGTAAGAGGGCTCATTTTAAACCCAACATTAACCCTAACCATTTGTCCTACAAATCTAATAACTACCTTGCCTAGCCTATTTTTCCACCCCCCAACCCACCCAATCCCAAGGTCAAAATAACCAAGTTAAAAATAGAAATCAGGGTCAAAATAGGGGAAAGTATCAAGGAAATGCTAATATGAGGGCCCAAAATCAGTATCAAGCAAACAAATTTCAAGGGCAAAAACAAGGAATTCAAAACAAAGGTTTTTACAATCAAGGCTATAATCAAGGTTTTCCTAATCGAAATCAATTTCAAAACCAAGGTTTTCCAAATCAAAGGTTTAATCAAGGAAATGTTTAAAAATCTCAAATGGATTTAATTCTTTAAAGGCTTAATGAAAAAGATAGGAAATTTAGAGAAACGTAAGAGGCAACTGATAAAAAGTTCATGCTACTTTTACAAAACCAAAGACCTCAAGGTGGATTACCCTCTAATACCCAAACCAACCCAAGGGCCAATGTGAAAGCTATCACAAGTAGGAGTGAGAAAACCACTCTGGGACCTTCCATCTCTCTGTCAGTAAAGGAAAGACAAGGTCGGGAGATCATAATGAGTTCTACTCCACCTTTGGTGACTTCTCCCATAGCCACTCCTAGTAATATACCACCTTTGATTGACCCTGTGATTTCTGAGACCGCACCTGAGGTTGTGCCTGAGCAGGCTCCTCCAAAACCCTCTCCTCAACCTTCTACCCAGAAAACCAATATCCCTTACCCTTCAAGGTTGAGGAAGGAGAACTTGAAAAAAAAATATGATATTCAAGTTTCAAACTTTTTGAGAATGTTTAAACAACTAAATATTAACATCTCTTTTTCTGAGGCTCTTGTTCACATGCCCAAGTTTGCTAAGATGTTTAAAGACTCTTGTCTAACGAGGATAAATTAATTGATGCCTAATACTTCTTTGAATTAAAATTGTTCTACGATCTTATAAAAGAAATTGCCCATTAAACTTGGTGACCCTGGCAGATTTTTGATACCTTACAATTTCCCTAGGGTGGAAAACTGTATGGCTTTACCATACTTATGAGTGAGTATTAACTTAATGCCCTTATCCGTGTGGAAGTAATTATCACCCCCTGAGTTACCCCTACAAAGATGACTTTGAAATTAGCAAACCGTATGGTTGCTTATCCTGTGGGGATAGCTGAGGATGTATTTGTGGGAGCTGATGAGTTTACCTTTCCTACAGACTTTGTTGTGGTAGATTATGATATGGACCCTCGTGTTCCTTTGATTGTGGGTAGACCTTTCTTAAGGACTAGGAGAACCCTTATTGATGTTACTAAGGGGGAGTTAATCATGAGAGAAGGGGATGATAAGGTTGTGTTTAATATAGGAAAGCCTTCTAAGAAATCCTACGAGACTGAGAATGTGAATCTAATTGATGTTCTTGATGAAGTATGTGAAGAACATATTCACGAGGCTTGTATGAGTGGGAAATATGATATTCCACATGTTGAGACCGTAGCCTCCATTGCTCCTTCCTTGACTCCTTTTGGAGAGAGTGATCTCCTCTTAGAGGAATTTGAGACAAGATTATGAGTATCCCCTTAATTGAGATCAGGATCTTCGTACCATTGAGAAATTTCTCAATGAGGATCCTTTCTCTCCACCATCTCCTAAGGAAGTCATAAATGATGATCCCAATTTTACTAAGCCTTCCATCGAGACTCTTCCTGACTTAGAACTTAAGGATTTGCCTTTACATTTAGAATATACTTTCTTAAAGGGTGAGGATAAGTTACCTGTGATTATTGCTAAAGACTTAAGGGAGGATGAGAAGGCTAGCATTATTAAGGTTCTTAAGAAGCATAAGAAAACTATTGCTTGGAAAATATCTGATATTATAGGAATTGATCCCAACTTTTGCACACATAAGATCCTTATAGTAGATGACTTTAAACCTGAAGTGCAAAATCAAATAAGGGTGAACCCAAAAATTCATGAAGCCATCAAGAAAGAAGTTGTCAAACTTCAAGATGCGGGCATGATATACCCTATATCTGATTCACCGTGGGTTAGTCCAGTCCAATGTGTGCCAAAGAAGGGAGGTGTGATGGTCGTTTCTAATGAGAACAATGAGTTGATTCCTCAAAGGCTTGTCATGGGTTGGAGAGTTTGTATTGATTATAGGAAGTTGGATGATTCTACTAGGAAGGACCATTTCCCACTTCCATTTATAGATCAAATGCTAGAACGCTTAGCGAGAAATGAGTTCTATTGCTTTCTTGATGGATTTTCTAGGTATTTCAAAATACCTATTGATCCTAAATATCAAGAGAAAACTACATTCGCATACCCTTATGGAATATTTGCATAGAAGACAATGCCCTTTGGCGTATCCAATACTCATTGGACTTTTCAAATGTGTATGATGGCAATATTCCATGATATGATAGAAAAAACCATCAAAATTTTTATGGATGATTTCTCGGTCTTTTAAGATTCATTCACTTCTTGCCTTTCCCATTTAGAACGAATACTTAAAAGGTGTGAGGAATCTCGCCTTGTTCTTAGTTGGGAGAAGTACCACTTCATGGTTAAGGAGGGGATAGTTTTGGGACGTAAGATATCTAAAGCTGGCATTGAAGTTGATCATGATAAAGTTGATGTGATTTCCATGTTACCCCCACCTACCACTGTCAATATAGTTAAGATCTTTCTTGGGCATGCATGCTTCTATAGACGTGTCATACAAGACTTTTCTAAGATAGCAAGGCCTATTACCCATCTCTTGGAAATAGAGGCTCCTTTCATATTTTCACTTGAGTGTTTCGAGTGCTTTGAGATCCTTAAAGAGAAATTGATTAAGGCCCCAATGTTGGTTTCTCCAAACTGGGAATTGCCTTTTAAGCTTATGTGTGATGCTAGTGATTATGCTGTAGGAGCAGTTTATGTTAGCGTATTAATAAGCATTTTCAGCCTATTCACTATGCGAGTAAGACGATGACTGGGGCTCAATTTCATTGCACAACTAATGAGAATGAGTTGTTAGTTGTTGTGTATGCATTTGAGAAATTTTGCCCCTATCTTGTTCTTTCAAAGACCATAGTGTACACTGACCATTTTTCCTAAAAGTACCTTATGAATAAACAAGATGCTAAACCTCGATTGCATAGATGGGTTTTGTCGCTACAAGATTTTAAGATAGAGATTCATGATAAAAAGGGAGCTGAGAATTCAGCTGCGGATCATTTGAGCAGATTAGGGGATCCTTATCAAAGGGAATTAGGAAATCAAGCTATTAATGAATCATTTCCCCTTGATGAGCTTATGTTTATATCCTATCATGAGGATGATAACCCTTGGTTTGTTCATATAGCAAACTATCTAGCGGGTGAAGTGCTTATATCTGGTTTGACATCCCAACAAAAGAAGATGTTTTTCAAGGACTTGAAATACTATTATTGGGATGACCCATACCTATTTAGGCAGTGTGCGGATCAGTTGATAAGGAGATGTGTAGACGAGCCTGAGGCATTCCATATTTTGGAAGCCTGCCATAAAGGACCCACTAGTGGACATTTTGGTCCCAACTACACTTCTAAGAAAGTGTTCGAGTCGGGTTTCTACTGGCCTACCATATACCAGGATGCTCAAGAAATGGTGAAACACTGTCATGTTTGTCAAAGACAAGGAAAAATTACGCAAAGAGATGAGATGCCACAAAATTTTATCCAAGAGTGTGAGATATTCGATTTATGGGGCATAGATTTTATGGGACCTTTTCCCTCATCTAAAGGGAGTAAGTGCATCTTAGTAGTTGTGGACTATGTTTCTAAGTGGGTTGAAGATAAGGCTTTCACTACTAATGATGGTAGAATTGTAGTGAAATTCCATAAGAATTTGTTTGCTAGATTTGGTGTAGCTCGAGCTATTATCAGTGATCACGAGACTCACTTTTTTAATGATCAATTCACTAGAATCATGAAGAAGTATGGTTTTACACACCAAATTTCTACCGCGTATCACCCTCAAACCAATGGTCAAGCCGATGTCAGTTATCGAGGTCTTAAGAGGATTTTAGAGTCTACTGTAGGAGAGCGTCGTGCCTCTTGGGCAGATAAACTTGATGTTGTGGGCCTTTCGTACGGCATATAAGACTCCTATTGGTTGTACTCCATATCGTCTTGTGTACAGAAAGGAAAGGCATGCCACCTCCCTTTTGAGTTGGAACACAAGGCATTATGGGCTTTAAAATGGGCTAATATTAATATAAACCAAGCCGATTCACATAGAAAGAATAAACTTAATGAATTAGATAAGCTTAGAAACAATTCTTGTGAGAATTCCTTGATTTACAAAAATAAAACTAAGCAAATTCATGATGCCAAGATTAAGAACCGTGAGTTCCAAGTTGGAGATTCGGTTTTACTTTATAACTCACAGATGAAAAGCTTTTCTGGCAAGCTAAAATGATGATGGTCTGGTCCATTCACCGTACCACAAGTGTTTCCATATGGTACTATTGAGTTATCTCAACCTAATGGACCAAATTTCAAAGTGAATGGTCATCGCGTGAAGCATTACTTTGGGGAGGACATTTCTGGGGAAATGGTCCAAGAGATCCCAATATTCCCTAAAACTAGTTCTTTTGGGAATGAGTCGAGCTAGAGACTCCTTAAATCAAGCTTGAATAACTAGGTTATATCATCTAGACTAGGCTTTGGTAGGTTAGGAATGATAAGAGGGTGATACAGTTGAGTTGAATTGTAGGGGGAGTTTTTCTTCTTGTCTTTTGATGTTTGTTTCAGGGTTGCTCTATCTCATTTCATTCATGGTTCTTATGAAGGAGGCCCTAGTACCTGGTTCACTTTGATACTTTTGTGATTCAAACTTGAGTATTAATAATGTCTAAAATGAATTCACTTTAGTTGTCTATTCCTTAGCTCGAGTTAAACAAAGTTATCAATGTCATAAGTGTAGGGGAATTTATATTCCAATACTCTTAAACATTGAGGACAATGTTTATCTTAAGTGCAGGGGAGACTTCTATTGAAGTGAACTTTCCTAGACCATTGCCTTTGCTTTCATGATAAAACGGAAAAATTAGAATTTTCAATATTTTTCAAATTTTTGATCTATTTTGGCCACAAAAATATTGTTTTGTTTTTGCATGCATTTTCATTTGCACACACTTTCATTTTCCATTTCTTTTTAGTTCATAAAAAATAAATAAAAGGAAAAAAAAATTAATAAAGGATATGGTTATGATTTGTTTATATGTCTTTGACATATTAGCCCCATCATAAATATTTTGACTCAACCCAAGTTTGCTTATTCAAGCTTACTCTAGCTAGTATCCTTAACCATGTAAATAGTTAACTCGATTTATTAGGCTAAGCATCCACGAGTCTCATTATTTGAGATTTTAAATTATGGAGAATGAGAGATATAGAGTTTGAAGTAAGTGTAAAGGGCTAGATAAACTCCATATTAATTATTTGTGGCTATTTTACCTCATATCGTTCTATTATGTTCCAATATTACCTTAACGGGTTACGGGAGCATGATAGTAACTTTTCCGATGCAATATTGCCTTGACGGGCTGCGGGATCGGGAATCCGAGGTCCTAAAAAACCGAGGATATAATTTATTATGTATGTTAATTATTGTGTGAGTAACCACTTATTAGGCGGTAATATAAGCTTGGCACATATGAGGTTCTCGCTTAAAATTTTGATGTGGACTTATATTAATTATTGGTTAAAACCGTGCTTCCTTATATTCAGAATTTTCTTTAATTTTTCACGCGAATAAAGAAAAATTTGCTCACAAGCAATTTGCTCAAATAAAATCAGATAGAGGCAAAATAAGTGAGGGTATATAGTTAACACAAATAATTCTTATGGATAGGTCGATGCACTTTTACTTATGAATTACAATTATCTCATTTTTACGCTTGGTATGGGGAAAGTGAAACTTGAGGGTGATAAATATTCATGATACCAAAACCCTAATCAAAGTCACTGATTTCTTTACACTTTTCTTCCATCAAACAATTTTAAGTGTAAAATAAATAATTGAAGTTGTATATTTTGCATTGTATCTTAAAATTCCAAAAGTCATCATCATATAGTATAAAATATAATAGAAAGTCATATAATGGCAAAGGTGGATTAATTATGCGAAAAGTGTATTCTCGTGCTTTAAAGTATTCATTGAGGGCATGGAAATGGTCAAGTGTAGAGGAATTTGATGAGTGTGAAAACACACATCATTAATAACATATAAAACCCCTAAAACAAGCCAAAGATACACCTTTATACTTTAAAAATTCAGAATTATGTGGGCATTTCTGTGTTTTGTGTCTATGTAGGCAAAAAGGTACAAATCGAAGCAAATAAGGTTTTTTTTGAAGAATTTATGAAGAAAAGAAAAAAATAAGGATTAAAAGACTAAAAATTCAAAAGGAATGAAGTTCAATGGCCAAAGTTATTGTTCTACAAAGTTTAAAGGTTCAAGATCAAAGTTCACAAAAGATAAGGACTTAATCTGCCAAAAAAGCTTGAAAGTTTTATTCATAAAACCAAATGGGCCAATCATAGCCTACTTTTTGCTTCACACGGAGCTGGATAATATGACATTAATTGCCATATCTCAAAAGTGGTTCATTTATTAGTTGATCCTACTTGCAATCCTTCCAACCAATGGGAGCTCACCAATAGAAGTTGTTAGCCTCAAAATATTGAGTCAAACAAGAATGTTAGATAGGGGGAGAAAATGTGATTATAATGTGATCTATAAACTCAAGCACTTTAACTCTTACCCACATGTGCAAAATGTCTACTTAAATTCTTTCGCATTTCAATGCACATGTGTAGGGGAGCTTTTCTAAAATGACAAAACTAGTAAGGTGTTAAATGTTTTTCAAACACTTTGTTAGAATTTAAAGTGGCTTATGGTTACGATTTCATACCCACAACATCTTTAATTCACGACGTTATTGGTGTCAAAAGGGTGGTTAGGTATAAGTCCTATGATCCAACCAGAACCGGAGGGATCTTCCCAAGGACAATTTAATAGATTATTAGAAGTCATTAGGAAATATGGAGTAGAATGGGAACGTAGCTGAATGCCAACTAAGTACTGATGTTAGCACTGGAACAATCACAACAAGGTGCTAGTAATGATGTCTTGGTAAGAATTGAAGGGGTGAATAATGAAAAAGAAATGTAAGGATAAAGGGTGAAAAGAAACTTAGGCAGAAACCGGGTCAACACATCATGAATACAACTCATCATGGACCCAGTGATGTAATGCACAACCCTTACCTAGCTACTTAGGCTTCTCTCAAAAGAAGTTTGTTTTATTGTCACGGAGAACAACATGACTTCTATTAGCTTTCTCACTCCAAGATAGTTGATATTGAATAGGTGGCATCTGCTCCAGCCTCCGACCACTTAAAGTGCACAAATCGAGTCTAGAGCCTAGAGATCAATCAAATCTCGTTAGGACACACGGATGACGAACAAGAGAGTCCTACGCTATATCCTTGCGATATTGCTAGAACACTCAGAGTGATACTACTTAGTACTCACAATGATGAGTGGAAATCCTTCCAGTGTTAACATCAAACAGCACTGCGGTAGGTCATATGTAAGATTCTTTATGAATTAAACATATGTAAAACTGAAAAGAAACAGTGGTTTGATTCTGAATTGATTCAAACTCGTTTTAGGTTTCTACGCAATATCTTTATGATCTTGTTAGAACATTCAGAGTGATATTAATTAATATTTACAGTGACGAATGGAAATCCTTCTAGCGTCAACCTCAAACAGCGCTACGGTAGGTGACTTGCGAGATTCTTATGAATCAAGCTTGTGTCAACTGGAAAGCAACAATGGTAAGATTCTTCAAGTATCAAACTTGTTCCAGGAAATTGAATTGACGACTATAATCAAGCGGATATTTATCCAGTTGATTCACTCTTTATGTTTGTAATCTTGCTTTGAGAAGGTCGAGTAAAGAGAACGGCTAGTACAGCCGCGAAACCCTGTCAAGGAGATTCTTATTTGAATCTACCTAATCACAGGTACGATATTTAATATCGTGTAACGGTCTTCATCGACGGAGGTAAAACACTACCAATTTAGGACGAATGTCAAAGCCATTCAGTCCGTGTCTATGTTTTGTCTCGAGAAGGTGGCGTTACCGTGTACTCAGAAAAGTCAAAGATTCAAAACCACATACTCATGCCTAAAGAGATATTCAACAATTAATAGTGTGAGCATGTGGATGAAGACACAAGATCTCAAGATGGCAAAGACGAGCCAAGGATGATTCGAAGATCTCAAGATTAAAGACAAACTCGAAAGACAATGACAAAGGCTCAAATATCACAACATGAAGGAACAAGACTACTATTACACGTTCAAGACTCATTTATGGCGAGATTAGTAATCTCTACAAATCACCAAATGACAAAGGGTAATGACCTCTCATTAGGGGAGATCGTTAGCCTCAAAATATTAAGTCAAACAAGAATGTTCGGTCATATGTTTATTATGTATCGTATCTTAGAACGTTGTAATAGGTAATAGGTTAGTCGTGTTTTACGGGCTTAACTTTAAGCTAAAGTTCATTCATAAGTAACTAAAGCCTAAAAGGAAAGCCCGACCCACTAATATATAGCACATACAAGCCCGCATGTGGGTGGACTATATATGCCCTTCTCCTCGCATGTTAGGAGGAGGTTGATTCATTTTTGTTTTCTCTCTCTAATCTAATATTCCTAAGTTTCCAACCATTCTCTCTCTTTTCTCTCTCTACTTTCTCTCTCTATAATTCATATATCTTTCTTCTTTATTTCATGTTTAATCATCACTAAAATATAGGACAATAATTGGTATCAATCACCATGGGGTAGATTAGTGATTGGTTTTTGTTATTGATTGATTTCGTGGGGTTTTCAAAATAAACACCTCACGTCTCAATTTTTTTTTGTTTTCCGTGCTATAAATCTGGATATAAATCTCCTACATAGTTGTGGTAGGGAGTTGGGTGCTTTGGATTGGTTAAAATCACGGATTTCTAAGTAAAAATCTCATCTTTTACTCATTTTTCATGAAACAGTAACCATATTGAGACACTTGTACTAGGGTTTCTATATTGCGACACATATTGTGATAGTTATTGCGATAGATGTGCTAGGGTTACTGTATTGCGACACATATTGCGATAGTTATAGCGATAGGGTTTCACTTTGGTATTGCGACATATATTCTATTGGTATTGCGACAGGTGTTGGTATTGCAACATGTGTTGGTATTGCGCCAGGTGTAGTATTGCGACAAGTGTTGGTATTGCGACAGGTGTTGGTATTGCGACAGGTGTTGGTAATGGTATTGCATCAAGTGTTGACATTGCGAAGAGTAGTATAGTAAGAACATTGCCAAGCTTTGAGAACATTGCAAAGCTTTGAGATCATTGCGATGCTTTGAGAACATTGCGAAGATTGGAGGATTTTTTGAAAATTCCGAAAATACACTTAAAAAATTGTGTTTTTTGTTCTTGGAGAATTTTTTAGTTTTTCGAGAACATTTTTAAGGGATTTCTACAATTTTTTCTCTTCAACAACAATCACTATAACATCTACTTAAGATCCGTATTCACTTCATCATTTCAGAGAATATTGAGATGGATTCTACTACAGAATATCGTGTGACGAACAACAACATCATGGTGGCGGGTAACAAAGAGATACCACCAATGCTTGTGTCTGGTTGATATGATCAATGGCAATCCCGTTTTCTATGTTATCTTGACACAAAATCTAATGGTGATGCTTTAAGGCAATTCATTTTTTATGGACCCTATAAATTTTCAAGGGTTCAAGGACCTGTAGTACCAGCCACAGACACAAGTGATGAACAACCCGCATATGAACGTGATGAAAAGAGAAACGATCTCACACCATAGAATCGTGCTTGGTTTGATGCAGAGAAGGAAGCAATTTACTTAATTCTTAGTGGCATTGGAGATGATATTTATTCCACGGTTGATGCATGCCCTACTGCTAAAGAAATGTGGACGGCTGATGAAAGATTGCAACAATAACAAACAAGATGTGAAAACTAAGATGTTTTGGAACTTTGGAAATTTTACTTCAAAGGATGGGGAATCAATTGATTCATATTACTCTCGATTCTACAAAATATGAGTGACATGACCCGAATCAACTTGCAAGTTTCCACCATGCAAGTCAATGTCTAATTTCTACAGCAACTTCAACCAGAGTGGACACGGTTTGTCACCTTGGTGAAACAACAAAAAAAGTTAGACGAAGTTTCATATCACATGCTCTTTTACATTTTGAAACAATTTCAAAATGAGGCAAACGAACTTCGAGCTGAACGAGTAGCAAAAGTTGAAAATCTACTTGCTTTGGTGTCTACCACTCAACATTATCCAGACTATCGTTCTCGTGCTCCAATGACCTAGTATACTCAATCATCATCACCACGATCATCCACTGTCTCTAAGTCACATGCTCTAACAAGATCCCGAGGCAAAGAAGTTGCAAGAGCACCATCACCCACACCTGAGCAATCATCCGAAGAAGACAATGATGAAGAACTAGCTCAAAAGGATAGGGGATTCAAGCAACAAATGGCTTTCATTATGAAGCAATACAGAAAAATCTACAAACCCACCAACAACAACCTTAGAACATCATCAAACACAAGGAACAACTATGCTCAGAGTCCTCGAAGGAATGACACACGAAGGCGTGCAGAGAGTCCTCCAAAATATGATCGACAACCTGCTAAGTATGATAATCAGAGGGTTGCTACTGTTGTTGGAAATAGGGAAACTGTTAGTACTCAAGTTGTGCAACAAAGTGGGATTCAACATTTTAACTGCAGAGGTTTTGGGCATTTAGCTAGGGAATGTAGGCAGCCAAAGTGGGTTAAAGATTATGGTTATCATAAGGAAAAGATGTTGTTATGCAAGAAGATGGAAGCTGGGATCAAGTTATCAGCTGAGGAAGGAGAAAAGCTTGATGACACAGATGATGAACTCTCCGACCAAGAACTCGAGGAAAATTATTCATATATGACAAAGATTCATGAGGTCCTTAACGTCACTGAAGATGACAATGGTCCTATCTTTGATACCGAGCCAATTGATAAGGTAAAACACGATGATGAATATAATGTGTTTGGTGATACACATGAGCATAATGATCTACCAACAATAATTACTGACACATGTATGATGGAAACGGTTGATAGCAATACCACACCTAATTCATCAAACATGTGCAATAATGAGTTTGAGGATGATCAACATGCAAATGAGTATGATGATGAGGAGCGTGTTTAATTGCTAGTTTACAAAAAGATGTCAATGAAACTAGAAAGAGTCAAAAGCAATTAAAAAAGGCAAACCTAGCGCTCACTCAAAACTTTGAAGAAAGCAAAGCCGCTCTTATAAATCTAGTGAGACCATTGATAGTTATAGGGCTCAGCTTCTTCAAAAAGACAAAGAGCTTGAGGGGTACAAAAGTCGTGTTATTAACGTTAAAAAGAAAGATTTTGAAAATAAATACAACGAAGCTCTTTCTTTGTTAACTAAAGAAAAAAGTCAATTTAATGTTTTATTAAGTGATGAACGTCAAAAAACGTACCTTGCCACAACAAAAGTAAACGAACTTAAACATAGGCTTTCTGTGAATACCACCGATTCTGCTAAAATTCTTGATGAAAAGAAACAATAGGTTGAAATATTAAAACAAGATTTCAAAAATAGACAACGCAAAGATACTGAAAAAGTAACAGAACTTGAAGAACAAGTCGATTTTTTTTAAAAAGTTGTTTATCAAACGCATGACTCTATTCAAACCGTAAGAATGATAGCATCTCGGTCGTTTTTTAAGGGTCAAGCTAGTTTTGAAAGTCCCAAGTACCTCAAATAAGTTCAAGCTACGAACACTCACTTATATCTTGATGACTCCGAATGGATCGATCATGATTGCCCAGGAGTTAGGCTCGATAGTAAAGAGACGTCCCTTTGGGATGAGGAGAGTAGATCACCGGTCAATAAAGATTTTGTGAAACCATATAATTATGCTTATGAAAACATTCTTTATGGTCTTTTCACTCCACAAAAACAGAAGTCTCGTGAGGAATTGTTTCTTCAAAGCAAACAACGAAGAATTCAATGGAAGGAAATTTTTGCCACTAAGAAATCAAATGTTTCTAAATATATTAACTATTTGCCTCTTGATGTTTCAAAAAGAAAAAGTAGAAAAACACTTGGTATTCTTAAACATCACATTGATAATGTTCAATAAATTGTTGAAAGAGATCGGCAAAAACTTGAAAATGATAAGTGGAAAAAAGAGATTCCTCAGGATATAAATGTGCTTGTGAAAGAAATTTTAATACCAAATACGAAGATAGTCAAAGAAAATGTTCTTGAGTTTGAAAAATTAATTCGGTCTGAAATGTTTGATGATTTGAAATATGTTGAGTCTCTTGAAAAAGAAATTGATGAACTTCAAAATGACAAATCAGAGTTTTTAAACGAATATGATCTACTCTTAGAAGAATTTCTCTCCAAAGATATTTTGTGTGTTACTCTTCAATCATGTGCTGATATCGATGAATATTCTGATGTTGCATGAAAATATCTCGATAAGATTAAAGAGTTTGAACGGCTTGAAACTGAGCTTTCGAAACGTAAAGAAAATGTTGATAAAAAGGCTTTTGAGTTACTTCAACACAAAACTGATTTCCTTCAAAAACATTGTCATTTTCTTGAACTTGCTTTGCAAAAAGATGTAACACCCCCAAATTTATACAATTCAATACAGCGGAAGACTCGTTGGTGTTACAGGATAGCACATTACTCACATCATAGACAACGCTTAAAAATCGTGTCGTTTAATAATAAAGCATTTCCATTCATAAATATCAAAGTTACATAGGTCCCAAGTAATTGTATTTTCATACAAGTTTTACAAAGCATTTGAATGGAAATTTGTTAATTAAGTGCGGGCCATGAATTCTTGTTGTCTTCCCGAGAATTACCTTCAAGTACCTGAGATAAAACATGTTAAAAGAAAAGGTCAGTGATAACGCCGAGTGAATTCATAGAGTTTAATAAAATCCATAAATATAACATCGGTATAAAATTATTACCGAAAATCATTTTGTACAAATCATTGTAATAGGCCACAAAATAGCCAAAGTCATTTTATACAAATCCTTATCAAAATCATAATATAGGCTTTCGCCTTCAAAATCATTATACGAACTAATGTCGTAAAAATATCATACAATACGTTTTATAACGTTGTATAGATTAAATAAAAACAGTTATATGAACATGGTTATGAAAAAACAAAACACGAACATAATATCAATAGTAAGACCCCGTATTGCTAGTCAGGCAATATATCGTAATTTAGTGTGTATAGCAGTATTTCGTTATTTGGATTATTATAAGCCGCGTGACATTGTTACCTTACTATAATAAACAACGGGTAGCTAACCCGACAATCATTTGCCCATCTAAATTAACGTGTCGTCACAATAATCACGCTTGTGTAAATCTTCTCATACATAAATTCGCTTACCAATTAATATGGCACGACGGGGATCAACCGTCAAGGCGCGAACTGGGGTGATCGTCCCCAAATAGTACTATTATATGCATAAGCGTCTACCAAATCCCGGTAGGTCACAATTCATGCTAATGGGACTTTTAGTGACATAACCTAACTTTAATAATCCATTTCATTTCATCTATCGGGTCATTTAATCATTCATCGGGTCATACAATCATTCGGGTCCAAATCAATAAACAAACAATTGGGACAACTAGTGTCCTATTTCATAAAAACTAACATGTTATCTCCCTCGCGGGTTTATAAAAAATTTCATAAAAACATTTAAAAGAGTGCGAGGCTATGAACTCACGTGAATGTGGGAAAGCGGGTTATCGACAATTCGGATGTACGGTACGTGCTTCAATCACGGAAACCTAGACAAATGATACTCGTCTTAGACTCATGTCCAATGACTTTATAAAAATAACAATTATGTATACATATGATGATTGTATATATATATGATAATCAAGTGGGTTTACATATTCTCATTTACTCATTTTAGTGTTATGTGTCGATAACTTTTATACTAGTTTACTAGTTTTACCTATTTACATATTTTAAGTCCAATAACTTTATTATAAGTTCTTTAACTTGTATTAATACATTTTATACTTGTATTAGATACTTATATATCAGTATATGACTTTTAAAAACTTTACATTAGACGGGTTTGATCGTCTAAGTTTTAATTGGCCAAAAACGTTAATTTTACGGTAATAGCCGAAAAAGTCGTAAAAATCATGTTTATAGTTTTATAACTTATAAAACTTATCAAACTACCATTTTTACAAAATGTTCATTTATTTATCCTTATACATATTTATATAAATGTATTATATAAGTTAGTGGGTTTTAATTCACATTTTATACTATTTTTATTTGAGTGCTTATATCATACTATTATACTTTAATTTCCCAAAATCTGATATTTACTTTCATGTTCACCAAAACAGCCATATCTAGAGTTATATATGGAGATAGAAGCCCAACTTTTTAAGGCATAAACTACATGATATGTGCTCCATTTAACTCTACTATGGATACTGTTGAATCAGCCTCTAAGTATTTTATAAAATTCGTCCAAAACAGTGTACTCAGATTTGCACTCTAAACTTGTTTTGATCATATCTCACTCATCCTAATGATTCCATTGCATGGTCAACTCTCACATGTGTAAAAGACATATTACTTACTGTATATTAGTTTATTCAAGCTATTTTATCAGTTTATAATATGATTCTTTACTTTTTTATTCAGCCTACTAAATTAAGCAAGATTAACCATTTTTACATATAGTTTTTCATCTTTTTACCCATGATTATCAACACCAAATCCCCACACAATATTTTTATCATCATATATTCATCATATACATATACAATAGGAAAGAAAATACATGATTACATAATCAAAATAACAAGAGGATGGGGAGAACATTCTTTATACCACCATGATGATGTAGGTTGTGATCAAGACATGGATTTTGATCACACAACTTGTGATAAACCAATATCATCTTCAAGTCCACCAATCTTCAAGAACTCCTTGTAGAAAATCAGCCCTAAGACTCCATAGAAACTCCTCCTTGGATGTTATAATCACCTCCAATCTTCAAGTCTTTTATAGGTTTCCATCTTATGCAAGTTAAACATAAGATTTATGGTGGAAAATTTGATGAACATGGTGGTGGTGGCAATAGGGACGGCAAAGGGTAGAGAGTGAGAGAGTTTTGGAGTAGTTTGCATGTGAGAAATGGAAGTATATGGTTTAGCTAGTGGTTTTGTGACTTAGTGGGATGAAGTTGCTTCAAAATGAAGCTTTAAGTTACAAGTGTAACTTAATAGAGTGTAAGGATGCCACATCTTTGATGTGGTGTCTAAGCTTGGCCGTCCCTTTGTATAGTGGAGTGGGATAAATTATTTTGTCCCATCTCGCTAATTTACGGGTATTCCTCGATTCTAGTTTCCTCGATTTGCGTGCCCTCGGGTCGTTTTACGAAAAACGTTTTTGTAAATTATGAATAAACGGCACAAAACGAATCTAATAAAAATTGTCTCATCAAAAACGGAGTTCGAAAATGTAAATACGTAATCCTAAGGTTTCCGGTTTAGTCGTAAAGGACGTTAAATTATAATCGTAAGTCCTAATCTCTTCTCGTAAATTTGTGAGTTTATGAACCAACAGAAGTTTAAAATCTCAAAATAATATTCACGGACAAATTTATTTTCTGAAATGTCGGACTGTCACCAAAAACGGTGTATGTAAACGTAAGCACGTAACGTAGAATCCTCCGGTTTAGACGTAGTCGATGCAACTTCAAGACGTAAATCAAAATTTCTTCCCAAAAATAAGTGAGTTCATATTATAATATTAAAATAATATTTTCAAATAAATATAGAGAATAAAATATCAACCATAAATTGACGGATTGTCACAGCATTTACCCCTAAACAGGATCTTTGTCCTCAAAGATCATCTTACTACTCGCTTCTTATAGACTAAAAGCCATGTGGGTATTTCCTTCACATTCGGTCTTTTCTCACAAGTGTAATCCATTACAATACGCGAGTTTTATCAAACATAACTACGGGAATAAGATCAGGCTTATTGTTGACTTACTTTCTCTATCCATGATGTTCACGGGTTTTTGATGAATGCAACCTTTCGCCGACCTAAACTTCATTAAGGAATAGTCAGATTTTCACTTGATAGACATTTCATCATGTTCGATATACGAAACATAATTCACGCAGCTCTTGAAGTCCTAGGGTAGATCCAGCTTATATGCCTTTCAAACCAATCTTTTACATCATCTCAATGGTCCCATACAACGGGGACTTATATCCCATGATTTTTCAGATCATCAATTCATTTTTCCATGGTTAAATTTTTTGGCATAACTTCGCTACTCATCTGGCACTTCAAGATCTACATTTCATATTCACATAACCTTGTGCCCACTACCGGCAGTCAATAATCGGATCCTAATTTCAACAATCATTTCAGGTCTCGCGGGTCAAGTATTTTTAGAAGGTTAGGTTCGCCATCATAGGAAACCTTAAACCTAAAAGACATGTCCAACTCACAGTGGGTGTATGTCGGGTGTCTTCATCCCAACTCCTGCTTACAGATGCTCTAATATAGATCCTAACAAGATTCGATCTCGATACTAACACGATAATTATCAATGATGATCTTTCCAAAGGAAATCGATTATACGGTTCATTACCAAAGGTCAATCATTCAAACATAAAACAAGAATTTTAGTGTTTTGTATTGTTACTTTACCTCGTCCCTTCGATTTGGGGTGGTAAACAGTACTCTCATCAAGTTCGTTCCCAATGACTTCTAAGCAAATCTCTAGAAATTCGATGCGAAGCGAGGATCTTGATAAAGATGTTCGATACAGGCACACTATGTTTACATAACTCCTTTAAATACAAAAGAGTCAATTTCTTCATCAAGAATTTATCATTAACGAGAATGATATTAGCAGATTTGGTCAGTCTGTCGACGATGATCCAAATCGAATCAAATTCAGATGATGACCTTTGCGATAGCTAGACCTTTACTAATGTATGAGGCAATGTCTGCCTTCATAATTTTCCATTAGTACAACTTCTTTAGATAAAAATACATTAAATCATAAATGTCATGAATAAAATACTTATACTTACAAGATTCCAACATAACTATATCTCACAATCCTCCATATTTAGACAACCACAAGTGGCCTTTCAATCATTTAACGCCATCGGCTTCTCAATTCTATTGGTTCACATTAGCCGCGAACCCCTTTTATTATCTATATTATCCTTCTTACAAACATTAGTTATTTTTAAATTGTTCGGCAATTTATTTTGCACCGTCATTACTAAGGAATACATCCTAATTGGTTCTTTATATTTTCTACATAATGTGTCAGTAATTACGTTTACCTTTCTTCATATTTTCTAAGTTTCAGTTTCGTTTCAGCTATCATTTTTATCAGTTTTGCTTAATCCGACGTTTAAAGCATCGAGAATTATTACAACTAATTAAATAATAAGTTTTTAATTTTTATGAAACGTAAACGTAAAAATTTTAAATTTCTTAGTTCGACCAATTATATAAAATGTTCAAAATAAATTTGAATTTAATTAACAAGATTTTTGTTGATTTATCGAAAATAATTAATAATATTCGTAAATATTTGAAAAATCTTTGGTTATACTTTGGTCAAAATTTTCTTAGTTGAAAAGCAAAAAGTGTCGTTTCAAATTTCAAGTCACGGTTTAAATGGTTTCCTCAATCCCTCTTAGGTTGTCTTGAGGCACACACAAACATTTACCCCTAAACAGGAGTTTAGTTAAATGATTTTTGTATAAGGGAATAATCCCTCAAAAGTTCTTTTCGATAAAACATTTGTCAAAACACATTTGCACTTTTCTTTTTGGTAAAACCCAAAGTCTCAAATGGCTTAAATTTTTAAAGAGTCAATATAGATTCCATTATTTATTAATCACACGGTCAAATAATGTAAAGGATTTAGTCTTTAATCACATGTTAAATATTTAAGGTACAGGATTTCACTACTCGGCCCATTCAGGGCAGTCTATAAATAGTTATTAACTCCTTCTTATTCTTAGAAACAAATAAATGGTCCTTAATGATCACAAGCACGAATTTATCAAATTACAGCCTACACACGTGATTCACCAATTTATGAATGCTACATGTGCATCGGTCAATCCAAACGACATAACATGAAACTCATCATGTTCATTACAAGTTCTGGATGTAGTGACTGGAATAGATAATCTTTTTTGCGGATGCGAAGTTGATAATAACCATGCCATGGATCAAATCTTTAGAACATACGCTAGAACCTTGTAAATGATCGAACAAATCTATCATCTTGGGTAGTGGATATAGATTTTTAATCGTCAATTTACCTAGTTCATGGTGATTTAGAAAATATAAGGAATAATAATACCATAGCTCTTCATGATGACGAGCTCGGTAGAATAAAATCTTTCTCCGACAACTCTCTCAGTTGTATGGTAATTCCTTTAATTCAGATGGTGCTGATGTACATTGCACATGTCACAGGTACAACACCGGGAATATAATCAGTACCAAATTCAACTTGCCTTAATGGCGAAAGTCTAGGTAATTCACCAGCAAATACCTCCTTAAGTTTCAGATAACAGAAACATCTTTTAATAAATTCATATTAGGTTCTTCTAAATTACAATATCTATAACTAGTTCACAACCATTCATGGTATAACTTCAAGTCTAAATGCAGGATATGGTCATCTATCAAGAATTATTTAGATTACTTTTGATAATTAACATCTTATCATTTATGGGATTTCTACTCGAGTTCCCATCAATTAAGACAATGTCGTCATGTCATAATCAATCAATCCATTCTATTGGCACTATCAACTTTCTAGTTTCATTGTCGTCGATAAGATGTGAACTTATAAAAAGAATAATAGTAACTCATAATCCTTCACAAATTCAAGGATATATGGAGACACAACTACCATTAAAAGAGTAAGGTTAACGCATAATCTACGCGAGAGAATTTCAAATCAGATACAGACGAAAACATTTAATGAATATGAATATATCCCAGGTTTTCATAATTTGAGTACGCATTCGAAAGCTCCTCAGATCGTTACCCAGGTCATTCAAAAGAAATCAATTCAAAAGAAATGATAGGAACGTCGATACATCCAGTCGGGTATCAACACTCGGTAGTCAGATACTTTTTCAAAGAATCGTACCATGGGAGAATTGGACAAGAAAAAATTGTCAATTGTCAAATAAGACAATTTCCACAGATGAGCAAATTCGATTCAGAAGAATAGATGCTACAGGCACATATGTAGGTGTCCCTAACATTATGTCCCTATTTTTTTCACTTCTTGCAGATCTCATAAAATTTAATCTTTCACAATCTTCAAAGAAAATGTAGTGTTTATTAATCAGTTTTATGGTGACTACTAATCAGCCTTGCATGGTCCATTCCAAATTGTATGTAGGCGCGCAACTATATACAATTTCAAGATTAACGATTCAATACTCAGTTCGTCAAAATTTTATCATCATGTTTATAATAAAAACATTTTCATGCTTAATTCTTAAATAAGAATCAAAAATAAATTTACAAAGATTTTCTTTGTTATGAAAACAATTAAGTTTTTCCAAGGTGTTTTATAAACAACTTCATTTCGATAACGATCACTTATAAATCTCACTTTAAATAATCTTTATAGTGATGAAATTCAATTTTTCTCAAGGGATACTGTTTTTTATCTTATAAAAACAATGAGTGATCTGCAAAAGAGTGATGAAAAGTTGTTCACCAAGAACTAACTACAATATAATAGGAGATGAGCTTAGCCAATTAATCATGAGGTGCTAGACCTCGATGGCACTCAAAAAGAATAATCCACAACGTAACTCAATTCGAGATGAGTACTTGTTCATTGGTTGCATCACTAATGCGAGCATTAGGAAGAAGCAAGAAAAGATAGATAACATCAATACATGTAGAATATAGCAATCAAAGGTAGTCTTTTCATTAATCACAAACAAGTCGAATTGCACCGTAACACATTACGTGTCACTATGTCATACAATTCCAAAAACTCATCATACCAACTGATATCTCAGTTAAGTTAGGGATTGTTTTTAAAAGATACCACAATGAATACTAATCTACAAGACTCATTAGGTGTCCCACCTATCACGGAAGATCCATCAGTCCCAATTCAGAAGAAGATTTCTTCAATTTATTTATTGGACATTGGGCATCCTCATCATTGGACAATAGCCTAGGAACAACCCTTAACACGAACCTGCAATCATTTAAAACCTTATAATTCAATCACAGAACTTTACGACTTCCTCTTAACAATTTCTTATTCCATACAAGTTAAATTTTACTTTATTCAAGTTTCGACCAAATTATACTCAATGTGATATTCTACCTCATTCTCCAATACTTACAACCTTATTCTTCGGCCTTGTAAAGGCAATAAAAGCTCAATATGAACAACACTTAATTTCCAATCCTATAGCTCCTTCATCAATAGTTACCAAATGAGTCACTAGTATGAAATGACTCGATCATTCAATTAGACTTCTCGGAAAGGTACTAGTGGCATGAGGCTTTTGGGTAATGGTTCCAATGACAGCCTCAAGTGCAACATTCACCCTTTCGATTTCAATTTAAGAACTGGGTGACAACGAATCAGATGACACCTTTCCAGGTGGTAACGTTTTCTCAAACTCCACTCTATAAGGAAAGATCGTCATGACATCGATATCAGATTTAATCTTGCCAATTCTTCTTCAGTATCACATTTAACTAATATCTACATTTCTACGAATATCAACCATTTTGTTGGGATCATAAATATCCACAACTTGGTTTAGATCTAGGATAGCTAGAATTCCTACGAGAATAGCTTCGATTAATTTACTAGGGGATTTAGGGTTCCTTGTGACAATCTACGTCTTATAAATACCTCGTATAAATATCAAAATAATCATCAAACAATCATGTAATCAAATTACAGCATATGTACATATATAAAATCCAAGTTATATATATATATTAAAATAACACTTCTCAGTCTGGCCTTGTCGGTAACTCGGGAATTCTTCGGCACCGTTATAGTCAAAAGATTTTTAGACATTTTAAAAAAAATGTTTATAGTTAAAAGATTTTGAAATGTTTTATTCAAAACCTTGGTTTTAAAAAATCTTTCGTTCTCTATAACGAGAGCTCTGGTACCAAACTGTAACACCCCCAAATTTATACAATTCAATACAGCGGAAGACTCGTTGGTGTTACGGGATAGCACATTACTCACATCATAGACAACGCTTAAAAATCGCGTCGTTTAATAATAAAGCATTTCCATTCATAAATATCAAAGTTACATAGGTCCCAAGTCATTGTATTTCATACAAGTTTTACAAAGCATTTGAATGGAAATTTGTTAATTAAGTGCGGGCCATGAATTCTTGTTGTCTTCCCGAGAATTACCTTCAAGTACCTGAGATAAAACATGTTAAAAGAAAAGGTCAGCGATAACGCCGAGAATAGAGTTTAATAAAATACATCAATATAACATCGGTATAAAATTATTACCAAAAATCATTTTGTACAAATCATTGTAATAGGCCACAAAATAGCCAAAGTCATTTTATACAAATCCTTATCAAAATCATAATATAGGCTTTCGCCTTCAAAACCATTATACGAACTAATGTCGTAAAAATATCATACAATACGTTTTATAACGTTGTATAGATTAAATAAAAACCGTTATATGAACATGGTTATGATAAACCAAAACACGAACAAAATATCAATAGTAAGACCACGTATTGCTAGTCAGGCAATATATCGTAATTTAGTGCGTATAGCAGTATTTCGTTATTTGGATTATTATAAGCCGCATGACATTGTTACCTTACTATAATAAACAACGGGTAGCTAACCCGACAATCATTTGCCCATCTAAATTAGCGTGTCGTCACAATAATCACGCTTGTGTAAATCTTCTCATACATAAATTCGCTTACCAATCAATGTGGCACGACAGGGATCAACCGTCAAGGCGCGAACTGGGGTGATCGTCCCCAAATAGTACTATTATATGCATAAGCGTCTACCAAATCCCGGTAGTTCACAATTCATGCTAATGGGACTTTTAGTGACATAACCTAACTTTAATAATCCATTTCATTTCATCTATCGGGTCATTTAATCATTCATCGGGTCATACAATCATTCGGGTCCAAATCAATAAACAAACAATTGGGACAACTAGTGTCCTATTTCATAAAAACTAACATTTTATCTCCCTCGCGGGTTTATAAAACATTTCATAAAAACATTTAAAAGAGTGCGAGGCTATGAACTCACGTGAATGTTGGAAAGCGGGTTATCGGAAATTCGGATGTACGGTACGTGCTTCAATCACGGAAACCTAGACAAATAATACTCGTCTTAGACTCATGTCCAATGACTTTATAAAAATAACAATTATGTATACATATGATGATTGTATATATATATATATATATATATATATATATATATATATATATATATATATATATATATATATATATATATATATATATATATATATATATATATATATATATATATATATATGATGATCAAGTGGGTTTACATATTCTCATTTACTCATTTTAGTGTTATGTGTCGATAACTTTTATACTAGTTTACTAGTTTTACCTATTTACATATTTTAAATCCAATAACTTTATAATAAGTTCTTTAACTTGTATTAATCCATTTTATACTTGTATTAGATACTTATATATCAGTATATGACTTTTAAAAACATTACATTAGACGGGTTTGATCGTCTAAGTTTTAATTGGCGAAAAACGTTAATTTTACGGTAATAGCCGAAAAAGTCGTAAAAATCATGTTTATAGTTTTATAACTTATAAAACTTATCAAACTACCATTTTTATAAAATGTTCATTTATTTATCCTTATACATATTTATATAAATGTATTATATAACTTAGTGGGTTTTAATTCACATTTTATACTATTTTTATTTGAGTGCTTATATAATACTATTATACTTTAATTTCCAAAAATCTGATTTTTACTTTCATGTTCACCAAAACAGCCATATCTAGAGTTCTATATGGAGATAGAAGCCCAAATTTTAATGGCATAAACTACATTGTGCTCCATTTAAGTCTGCTATGGCTACTGTTGAATCAGCCTCTAAGTATTTTGTAAAATTCGTCCAAAACAGTGTACTCAGATTTGCACTCTAAACTTGTTTTGATCATATCTCACTCATCCTAATGATTCCATTGCATGGACAACTCTCACATGTGTACAAGACATATTACTTACTGTATACTAATTTATTCAAGCCATTTTATATGTTTATCATATGATTCTTTACTGTTTTATAGAGCCTACTAAATTAAGCAAGATTAACCATTTTTACATATAGTTTTTCATCTTTTTATCCATGATTATCAACACAAAATCCCCACACAATATTTTTATCATCATATATTCATCATATATGATTACATAATCAAAATAACAAGAGGATGGGGAGAACATTCTTTATACCACCATGATGATGTAGGTTGTGATCAAGACATGGATTTTGATCACACAACTAGTGATAAACCAATTTCATCTTCAAGTCCACCAATCTTCAAGAACTCCTTGTGGAAAATCAGCCCTAAGACTCCATAGAAACTCCTCCTTGGATGTTATAATCACCTCCAATCTTCAAGTCTTCTATAGGTTTCCATCTTATGCAAGTTAAACAAAAGATTTATGGTGGAAAATTTGATGAACATGGTGGTGGTGGTGGCAATAGGGACGGCAAAGGGTAGAGAGTGAGAGAGTTTTGAAGTAGTTTGCATGTGAGAAATGGAAGTATATGGTTTAGCTAGTGGTTTTGTGACTTAGTGGGATGAAGTTGCTTCAAAATGAAGCTTTAAGTTACAAGTGTAACTTAATAGAGTGTAAGGATGCCACATCTTTGATGTGGTGTCCAAGCTTTGCCGTCCCTTTGTATAGTGGGGTGGGATAAATTATTTTGTCACATCCCGCTAATTTACGGGTATTCCTCGATTCTAGTTTCCTCGATTTGCGTGCCCTCGGGTCGTTTTACGAAAAACTTTTTTGTAAATTATGAATCAACGGCACAAAACGAATCTAATAAAAATTGTCTCATCAAAAACGGAGTTCGAAAACGTAAATACGTAATCCTAAGGTTTCCGGTTTAGTCGTAAAGGACGTTAAATTATAATCGTAAGTCCTAATCTCTTCTCGTAAATTTGTGAGTTTATGAACCAACACAAATTTAAAATCTCAAAATAATATTCACGGACAAATTTATTTCCTGAAATGTCGGACTGTCACCAAAAACGGTGTATGTAAACGTAAGCACGTAACGTAGAATCCTCCGGTTTAGACGTAGTCGATGCTACTTCAAGACGTAAATCCAAATTTCTTCCCAAAAATAAGTGAGTTCATATTATAATATTAAAATAACATTTTCAAATAAATATTGAGAATAAAATATCAACCATAAATTGACGGATTGTCACAAAAGACGTTGGTAGTTTTCCACATGATAATAATTTGCAAGAAAAACTTTCCAAAACGTTTCGACAAATGAATGAAAAGTGGATGGAAATTATGGATTTGAAAGCTCAGTTACAAGAAAAAGACATAGCAATCGGGGAGTTGAAGAAACTTGTTGCTAAGATGAATGGGAACATTGTGGAACCTAGAGTTAAGAAACCCGTTGTTAGACAACCCAATGCATATAAAGCGACTAAACCTTCTGTCTTGGGAAAACCATATGTTTTCTCCAATTCTGCATTTGCAAAACCTGAGTTTGCCCCCAAGACCGATGGGAAGGATAGGTTACCACATATTACTCCCAAAACAAATATTCGAACACAAAGCATTAAGACCACATACGTGATCAAACCAGGGATGTATAGATTGGCCACTAAACCCACACATAACAAAGAAATTCAATCACCTCAAACTTCTAGAAACACTCATAGACGTGTGTCTTTTACTACAGGAGTAGTCCCCATTGCTAGTGTTAGTCGGCCTCAGCTTAAGAGCACTCACATGAATGAAAAGGTTTGGCAAAACAAAAGTCAATAGAAGATGAACAAAGTAGAAGACCACCCTAGGAATTTGAATGTTTCTATGAATAAAACGGTTGTAATCTGTGTAATGATGATTTAAATGATTCGACTTTAAATGCTTTGAATGTTAAGTTTGTTTGTGTGAAATGTGGAAAATGTGCTAATGCTAATCATGCTATTTGTGTTTCGAATAATGTCAAAGGCGTAGATAGTAGAACTAAGAAGCAAATTGCAATGCCTATTAGTGCTAGTAAACCCAAACGCAAAGTTAACCATTCTGGTGCAAACCCCCTAAGAAAAGTAATGCATTAGACTCCACCACTAAGAACCCTAGAAGCAAAATTAGGGAATTATATGAGTCTGCTAGCAAGTCTTGGAAATGGTGGTTTGCTAATCAATGTCCTCCAGGATATACATGGATACCTAAGGTTAGGACAGAAAATGTGACTACGAGTGTTAGCATGCCTTTAAGTGTTGAAACTAGGGACATTAATGATTCGCATATCACAACTAACATGGAATCCAGTTTAGCAAATGCTCCATCGTGTTCTAATTCTTTTGCAGGTGATCAAAATAGTTATCTTCATACTGGACTCTGGGTACACCAAGCACATGACGGGGAATCTCAAGCTTCTATTTAACTTCGTGGAGAAGTTCCAAGGTATGGTCTGATTCGGAAATGATCAATTTGCACCGATCCTAGGATATGGAGATTTATTTCAGGGGAATATCACGATTAAAAGGGTTTACTACGTCGAAGGACTGAATCACAATCTTTTCTCGGTTGGTCAATTCTATGATGCGGTTTGGAGGTTGCCGTTAGAAAGAAGGCATGTATTGTTCGTGATTATGATGGGAATGACTTACTTACCGGTTAACGGGGTACTGATCTCTACACTATTTCACTTCAAGATTCCATTTCTTCAACTCCAATATGTTTCATGGATAAAGCTTCAATGACTCAAGCTTGGTTATGACATCAACGATTATCTCATCTAAATTTTGATACCATCAACTTGCTTTCCAAGAAAGATATTGTGAGAGGCCTTCCAAACTTGAAATTCATCAAAGATCATCTATGTTCTTCTTGTGAGCTTTGTAAAGCTAAACGGAGTAGTTTCAAGACAAAGACTACACCAAGCTCTAAAGGATGGTTAGATTTTCTTCATATAGATTTGTGTGTCCCCATGCGTGTTCAAAGCATCAATGGGACGAAATATGTTATGGTAATTGTCGATGACTACTCAAGGAACACGTGGACTCACTTCTTGAGGTCTAAGTATGAAACACCCGAAGTTCTCATCAACTTCCTTAAGTAGATACAACGTGGTCTTCAAGCTCAAGTAAAAGTGGTACGTACTGACAAAGGCACAAATTATTGAATTCAACTCTGAAAAATTATTTTGAAGCCGAAGGCATTAAACTTGAAACATCTATTGCTCGACATTTGAACAAAATGGCGTTGTTGAAAGACGAAATCGTACTTTGGTTGAGGCTGCTCGAACATTATTATCCGCATCAAAACTACCACTATTCTTTTGGGCCGAAGCGTTGTCAACCGCATGTTACACACAAAACCGTTTCTTAATTATCCCAAGACATGAAAAGACACCATATCACATAATTCATGATCGCAAACCTTCACTTAAACACCTTCATGTTTTTGGATGTACATGTTACATAATTCGAGATAGTGAAAATCTGGACAAGATGAAAGAGAAAGATGATGCATGCATTCTAGTGGGATATGCAACTCAGTATAAGGGATATAAAGTGTACAACAAGAGAACAAAATTGATAGTCGAGACTATTCATGTCAAATTCGACGAATTACAAGAAATGGCACTTGAACAAAGCAGTTTAAGTCCTGATCCAGAATGCCAAAATACTTCTGTGCACAACCGCACGGAACTCGAAACTCAAGACCACAGCAATGAACCATCAAGTTCAAAGCTGGTTCAAGGACATGTTCCAAGAGCATATATGACAGTGGACACGACACTTAAAGAGTTGGAAATGTAATATGGACCAATGTTTGATGAATATTTCACGGGGGAGAAACATGCCATATCAAAGTCTTCCATTGTCACTCATGATCAGAATGATGATACCGATCATCATCAACAAAAGGATACAACTTCATCTACTTCAACACGGGTTGCTGCTGATTTACCTCCTCAAAATATCAGATCAACAATCAATCCTATGACATCCACAACTACTTTCATTGCTCCAGAGAACACAAATCAAGCAGACAATGCATTATCTGACGATGATGATTTTTACAATCCATTCGGTACATCTGTACACGAAACTGGAGAGTCTTCTACTCGACATGTAGATCCGTCAAATATGCATACGTTTTATCAACGACATCCTTCAACACATCATTGGACCCGAGATCATCCTTTGGTTCAAGTAATTGGAAACCCTTCACAGCATGTTCGTACAAGACGACAATTAGAAACCGATGGCGATGTTTGTATGTTCGCACTCATAGTGAGTACACTTGAACCGAGAAACATCAAAAGCCATGGTTGATCATGCTTGGATTGAATCGATGACATATGAACTTTAACACTTTGAAAGACATATGGTCTGGGAACTTGTTGATAGACCATACGATGTAATACCGTAAATCTTCGATGGATCTGGAAAATCAAGATGCATGAAGAAAACACGATCATCAAGGACAAAGCTGGGATAGTGGCTAAGGGGTATGGTCAGAAAGAGGGAATTGATTTTGAAGAATCATTTGCACCAGTTGCTCGTATGGAAGCAGTCAGGATTTTCCTTGCTTATGCTGCACATAAGGTATTTACTGTTTATCAAATGGACGTGAAGACAACATTTCTAAACGGTTCATTGAAGGAAGTCTATGTCACGCAGCCGGAAGGACTCGTTAATCCTCATTATCCTGACAAGGTGTATCGTCTCCACAAAGCACTTTATGGACTCAAGCAAGCTCCAAGGGCGTGGTACGACGAGCTCTCGCAATTTCTGGAATCCAAAGGTTTCTAAAAAGGTTCCATTGATCTAACTTTTTTCACTTATAAATATGGCGATGACATTTTGCTTGTGCAAATTTATGTTGATTGTTAGGTCCACTAGTTGTAGATCTTGCAGCCTGTAAAGGATGGTGAACGACTTCTGTAATCACAAGTCTATTCACAGAGAGACTATAATGAAATACAAAGTATTAGCGCGGAATACAAATACTAAGAACAAGAAGAAACATAATAACTAGATGAATAACTTAATCCTTTCTAAGGATTTCTACTATATTGATGTGAAATGAAAACTGGTGAATGTGTGTCTAACCCTTCTACCAATGGGTTCCTTTTATACTACAAGGAAACCCTAAACTACATTAAACACAAGATGTGTAACTACTGATATGCATATCCTTTCCTAAGATATCTCATGCATATCCTAACAAACTACTAAGAATAATACTGTTTGACTTTCTACTAGACTAGGAGCACGTGTTGCTCCTACTACTACTAGGACCAGGAGGAACTACATACTGCTAGTTCATCTATTACAAATATCCTATTACATAGGTCCTAACAATCCTTCACTAAATTTGAATTTGACTGGTTGAGTTCAAGTTTCTTGGTAGATCTTCGCCTACACCTCGAAGGTCTATTCGTAAGAACAAGGCTCGCTGATGCAAGGCTGTTCCTTGGGAAAAGAGGGATCCTGCACACCTAATTGATACCGCTTCTGAAAGCGATGATGATATGTGACAATCCGTCAATTTCAGGTCGATATTTTAATCTCGACTATTAAGTATTATATGTTTACTTTAATGAGAATATTAAATTATCGGCTAACCGAGAAGGTTATAGCTTGAAACTTAACATAATAATGTTGTTTAGATGAAAACCGACAAGGAATACGTTAGGTATCGATATTATATTCTCAAAATAACATATGAATGATTTTATTGTATTTATTTTTATTTCTCGTGTTTTACGTTTTAACGAATGACGAGAACTACTAATGATCGCGATACCGACGGATGCCCAAAATTTTACGTTTTATTAATTGTCTCGATATTTAATATTTTCGATGTTTTCGATTTAATTATGTTTTAAGTCGTGTCGAAGTTATATTATTATATTTAAGAAGCGTTTTAACTTTTGAAAAGTATTTTTACGAAACCCGAGTCCCGTAAATATTTATAATTTTGACTAATAGTTATTTTCTACCCTTTAAATTATTTAATTACTTTACGTTCCAAAACTATACCTTATTGACAAAATTTTACCCTCACACCAATATATAAAAACCCTCCACCAACACACACACACACCATTTTTATAAAAAAAATAAAAATTTGATCACCCTCCCCTTTTCCTCCTTTTTCCGTCCACCCCTAAGCACCAAAACACCACCATAAATCTTGATCCATCTTGAATCACTTGAATCTATTAAAAGTCCCATCTTAGTTTTTTCTAATGTGATCATTTTTATACCAAATTTTCCAACATGCAACAAGTTTTGTAAAATTGATAAAAACAAGAAATTGTTGAAGGTATTTTTATTATATGCATGTAATGATCTTTATGAGATCACATTGTTTTGATTATTAAAAGTGTGAGTTTTTTATTTTGATTTTGATTTGGGTGACATGCAAGTGTTAGAATTGAAAATACATGATATTTGGATGTTAGAATTAGTAGGAGAATGGGTGGATTGAACTAAAAAGTTGATTTGATGTGATTTTTAAAAGTATCACTACTACACAAAACGCTAAAGAGACCCCCTTAAAAAGACTGGTTATGAAAAAACATGTCTCTATGACCAAAAATGGTGGGAAGGGAATGCATAGAAACTGGTTTTCTTGAAAAAACCAGTCTCCATAATGTGAATTCTAAAGAAACCAGTTTTTAAGATGCAACCAGTCTTTTTTATAAAAGTAAAGACACTGGTTTTTACGTAACAACATGTCTCTATGTGTTTGTTTTATGGACACCATTTTTTATAAAAAAAACCAGTGTTTTTACAAATTTTAAGACATTGGTTTTTAAAAAACCAGTCTTGTTTTATTTTAATAGATTGTGGTTAATTTTTTTTAAACTTAAAATCATAAGGACTAAACGGTACATACTTGTTTTTATAACATATTATGTTTTTAGACTTTATAAAGTATATATTTGATTAAAGTATAAGGACCATTAATCCATTTACACTATATGAGTCCATAGGGTATCGTTATACACGATAAGAGTCGATATGGTATCGTTGTACATGACAGGATTTAATAGGGTATAGTCGTACACAATATTAGTTGATTGGGTATCGTTGTACACGATATGAGTCGATAGGGTATCATTCTACACTATATGAGTCCATAGGGTATCACTGTACACGATATGAGTCGATAGGGTATCGTTGTACATGATATGATTTGATAGGGTATCGTTGTACACGTAATGGTTATGAGTTTAAGGTTATTATTACTAATTTATTTTTATTAAATTTTTAAATAATATAATATTAATAATAATAATATTTATTAATAATTATTTATTTATTTTAATTATTATTATAATAATAATATATTACTAATATAAAAACTATTATTTTGTTAATAATAATAATTTTATTATAAATAATTATTTTTATTTTTTAATAATACTTATTTTATTAAAACTAATAATTTTTAAATAGCTATTATATTAATAAGTTATAATATTTTAATAATTTAATAATAATTGTTACTAATAATAGTTTGATTAATAGTAACTTTTTTATTTGTTTGATATTAATTTTCGGTTAAAGTAAAAAAGTTTTGTTGAGAAAAAAATCTCCCTAACTTTTCGCAAACCCACCTAAACATTTTCCGAAAATCAAATTAACCATCTACAGTTTTCTTATCCGTCTAGATCTCACATCCTCAAAACCCTAAAAAAAACACTCCCAATCTCCGGTGAACCTCAAAACCCACGCATCTCAATCTCAAATTAACCTCCCTAAACACATTTTCATCCATCACCCCCTTCATAAAACCCTAACTCCCAAACACGGTCTGAAACCCCCATTGACCCATCTTCAAATCACCTCATGATGTTGCTGAAACTGAAGAAGCACAAAAAAAGAAACGTACCACCTAACCCATCGATTGTATTTTCTCTCAAACCCACCGCTACAAAGAGCTCCAGCCACCCGAGGATTCAATCACCATCACCCTACAATAAAAAAAAATATGGGCGGTTGTTAAGAGACAATACCATTAAAAAAGGTAATTATAACCATGTATTTAGACGAATTGTTTTTTATTTGTTTCTTATGATATGATTTGTTGATGTTAAAGTGATGATTTTTCTTTTGTTTTTGCAGGGATGATTCGTTTGAAGCTTAAGTGTTGTTTTTTTTAATTTCGCACCTTTAAATTTGTAAGTTCTTTTTCTTAATCTTTCTATTGGTTAGGTTTATGTGTTAATTTAGTGCTTCTTAATTTTCCATATGGTTATTAATTTACATGGCGTTATTTGGAAGAAAGGGTTTGATTATAAGATGAATCTATTGCAATAATATTTGTTGTATATATTTTATGAACTGTAGATGATATATAATTGAGGTTGTGAGTAAAATAGGGTAGTCAATAATATAGAGGGTTTGGGTTTCTGACATTCAGTATAGTTAAAGAAACCCAGAAAGTTGTAGAGGCATATACTGGATATGTAAACTTTTTTTTATGATATCTACGGATGTATGGTTCGGCTCAGGTTTTGTTTTATTTTTGGAAACGGTTTAAAAATATAAGATAGCGAGGAAAAGATAAATGTAACAAATATTTTTCTAATTTGTATCCAAATGCGTGACACCCCCAGCTATAACTTTTTGACTTTTTAGGTAAACTGAGATTAAAGTTTAAGCGAGCGTCAGTTAGCTAAGAGTAGATAAAATTTGATGATGATTCTCATTAGTTTAATACATACTAGTTTAAAACCCGTGTAATACACGGGCGGTCGAAAGTTAAAAGTTGAAAAAATATGTTTCATCTTTTTTATCATCTAGAGCCACATCCTTTTTTAAAAGCTACTGTGCTTGTACATCCTACAAAAAAAACTTATACTAATATAATGGCATTAGTGCATTACAATACAATTGAGAAGGGAAGCATCTTAGTTCCTCGCCCCCCATCCAATCAAATGTATTACATTTACAAATATGAGACGCGATTAACAACTTCTCGTTACACTTGTCATATCTCTTACATCCACATTGCTAAATTGTTCATCCTTCGTAAATATAATTTGCTAAAATTTCTACTTCTTGATCCTTGAATCACCTTTGAATCACCTCCACTTAAGCCTGTTCTATCCTAATTTTTATGCCAAAACACATCTTTACTAACTTAATAAATTATAATGAATATATTCCAAGTCACAACAAACATAAGAGATGCAACATGACACAATCTGAATATACCCAAGGAGAACCCTTTCAACTGGATGGGGAAAAATATACATAATTACCAAAAGTTGAACATCCATATTTGGACCTGCAACTTGAACCAGAAAGATGAAGCAACCTTTTCATTAGTTGCTTTGACCCATTTCAATTTTTGGAGAATACACTTTGCCAGTCTTGTAGCATGTTTTTTAGATTTATTTTTATTATGATAAAGGTGTAATCAAACATAAGTCCTCATATTAGTTATATCAAGGTTTTAAACTTAGACAATACTGAAAGATTGGAAATGAAGTGTTTAAGTAAAAAACAGTTAAAAACCTCGCTTCTGTGATGTACCAAACGCGAATTATTAAATGGTCACACTCACATGATTAAGCAGAATTAAGTCTATAGGTGCTCTATAGAATCTTGTTAACTATTTAAACATTACCTTGAGGTTCCTTGGAGTAAACACTTCAGTTCCTGCATTTGTATCATTTCCTGCCAAGCATTCAGTAATCACGGTAGCGAAAACAATGACACTAAGAGTCAGATGGTGAGCACTGGTCCAGGTGCAGAACCTATGTGTAAACGAAGTTCCTAATAGTCAATTTACTATACAGTGTAATCGGCTTTGATTAATTCTCAGCTGTATCTTCACCGCTCACCTACAAATTAATCAAGATTGTTAATTAAGCACTCTAGGTTCTCTACAACACACTGCAACAACAAAACCTATAAGGCATCAATCACAACAGCATACTGCTACAAATTGTACATGAAGAAAATAAAGAAAATTTCTTTAGCCATCTCAACACTAACCTTGCACGTCGCACCTACATAACTTTAATGAAAAAGTTGGATGTATTGCAACAAATGCCCCATTAGCTAATACTTGATCTCACAAAAGTTTAGTATTGCATTGATGTGACCATGTTTGATTTTGCATGTACTTATAATCAATAGCTGATTAAATGAATAAGCTAAAAGTTTGATCTTGCAAAGTAAGAATTCCTAACATAAGCTATAAGATATCTAATTATAAATCAAGTGCTTTAGGAAATGAAAATACAGGATATCCATAGGATTAGAGTGTCAAAAGTACTTTATTAATCCAAAACTAATGTCAATTTGACAATCCATGTTTTCGACTTGACCTCCTATAAAACCCGTACAGCCAAAAGTTAAAAAGTCAGATATCGTAAGAAAAACTATTTTGTAGCACTAATTGTCTAGCGTAGACTGTGGCTTAAAGTTTAGCAATTCTAAACTTAAGACACCGTTTATATGAAAAATGGCAGTTCAACTACTTTGAAACAACTAACAAAACTATGCATCCTTATTTGACTTGTAGACGTATCGGTGCTTGGCCACAATCAAGAAGACACTTTTAAATAAACAATGCTCAATATAGGGGCGCTAAAAATAGATGTGTTCAGAATGATTACTGAATCGGGTACACAAAATATAGAGAAAAAAAACAATTGCTTAGATAAACAAATAATAGTTAATCTTGATAAAGAAACAAATATAGTGAGTATTGAAAATATCATAAACGTGGAAGGGTTCAAGCATAGTACTAAAGCCATGAGTATTTTTTGTACTACCGCCATTATTTTAAAAGAACCATTCTGCACTAATTCATGAGAAATTGTAAATTTTGGTGTACATATATTTGTAAACTCATTATTAAAGCATTGAAGTTGTATAACATATATTTGTATATATAATGACTATCTAATCTCACCATTAAGCATGCCTATAATCTTTGGAGTATGATGTGTAATAGTAGGCATGGTAGTAATACGATTTTTTAGATCGACCACTACACTACATAGGAGCGATACATTATGTCCATACAAGATAGGTGACCAATTACAGTTAAACTGAGTAATAATGGTAACAATAGTTATCGTTAGTTCGTTACTGTTAATTTTTATTAAACAACCTGTGAAAGTGAACTACTTATCCGGTTATCCCTATAACATGTAAGGATGCAGTATGCAACTGATAAGTAAACTTAAAGCTGAAATTGCTGCAAATTATGTTTTTTCTCTTTGACTAGAGGTTTAACTAGAGGTCTGAATCTTTTCATAGATTCTACCAGATTTTGGTTTCTTCGGGCACAAATTTCATTCCTTCATCACTGTATGCTAGGCGACATTAGATACATTCCTAGGGATCTTGAAATAAGCCTTGTTTTGTTGCTTGTGCTTTTAAGCTGTTCCTTTTTTATATGAATTATGTTGTGTCGTGAGCAAGAAACAGAGATAATGTACTTTTTGGGTTTCATTGTTCTTAAGTAAATTTATGTATTTAATGCAGGAGAAATATATCTGGAAAAGATTTCGGAGGAATATATTGTGTAGTTTTGATGGTGGGGTATGTCAACTATTTTTTTTTTCAAACTTCCCAATCCTTCCATTTTGTTTTTTAGTTATTATATTTCCACATGCTATTCTTTACTGTTTTTTTGACTTGCACATGCAGTTCAGTAGTTGTGTCTGCGGGTCTCCTGAGAATTTTTGGACGGGAAGTTGCCGAGCTCCCAATAGTGGCTACAACCAAGACAACATCAAGGGAAGGTAAGTTCAGTAATTACCAGGTGTCCATGCTTTAAAAGCTGTTGTCAACATGTAATCCTATGCATAATTGTTTGCAATTTTTTTTATTTGTTTGCCTTTTTTTAATGATATGTTCGACACTTCAGGGATATTTCCAAGCTCTTTTCTTTTGTATTGAGGAGTTACTTCTGTCATTGGGTGTTGAACTTCTTGTCCTCCCTGCTGCTGAAGAAGCCGAGTCCATATGGACTAAGAAACTTGGTTTCAGAAAGATGAGTGACGAGCGGGTAATTGCAAACCATAATAATATGATATATTATTATCAAATTCTCTTAATATGTTGATTTATTTCACATTTATCTTTTGCTTACAGTATACAGAATACTCGAGGGACATCCAACTTACCATATTTAAGGGAACATCAATGTTAGAGAAGGTGTTGCGTCGTACTACATAGTAATCTCTGGCTGGTGCTCTCCATTCTAATATCTGGCTGGTGCTCTCACATGCGAGTAATCGAAAACATGTATAGGTAAAAAAACATCCACTACTTTACAGGCGTAACTGCATCGTCAATACCATCCCATCTGGGACTGTTAGATTTGAAGATGTGAGGATCCGACAATGTTACGAAGTTGTGTTAATAACAAAGAAGTCCCGACAAAGAAGAGCCTACACTAGAGTTAGTGCCTTGAATAATTCCAACCCTTACGTATAACGTTAATATTCCAGTTGTAAATCTTTCTGTAAACGATAACGAACGGAAAAAAATCATCACCGCAGTGAAGCGCGGGTGTGCCTACCTTGTATATATTATTTTCTAGCTGTGTAGTAACATATAATTTTGGTTTTACACTTGACAGGAGGCAAAGAAGACTGGTGTCTTGCGTCTAGCAAAGTCTGAGCTGGAAAGAAGTTAGAGGATCTCACGTGGTGCTTGATACTTGAGAAAAAAACAAATTTGATTTGAAATATGTATTTGACAATTTTAATCCTTCTAATTAATAAAGTTGTCTTTATTTACATACATTTGTTGTTTATGACAATTCGAGTCTTTTAATTTAGTTTTTTTATAGAATTCTTGTATTTACATTATTTCATTGTAGAGGGTTAAATTTGTAAAATTTGGAATTTAATAAAATTCTAAATTTTTTTAAAAAAAAAAAAAATAATTAAAAAGAGACTGGTTTTTAGAAAAAAACACATTTTTTTACTCCATAAAAAGACTGGTTAGATGCTCTTAAAAAGACTGCTTTCTGGAGATTAGTATAGAGACCAGTCTCTAAAGAGACTTGTTTTTATGAAGATAACCAGTGTCGATTCATTTAATAGAGACTGGTTTAAAAAACAGTCTCTTTATATTTCGAGCAAGGAGATCCTCCACATAGAGACGTCCTACAAAACCAGTCTCCATTGCCTTTTTGGGCCACTCTCCATGGACTTTTTTGTAGTAGTGTATATTTTTAGGCAGTAGGTTTAGAGGTATTTTCGGAAATCTTAAGTCTTCGTTAAGGATGAGATGACGTGATATTGTTGTAGAGAATTTCTCTAGCTTTGATTTGATATAAAGTAGAGCTTCTATCTCCAAACGAGCGAAAAGTTATGATGACTTATTTTCGTGTATCGAGAAACGAGTGTTGACACAATCCGAAAATTGTTGTCAATATTTGGGTCGAATCTCGGGGACTATAGAATGAGTTTTAGAAATAGTCAAGGGCTGATGTAAGTTTCTAAACCTCAGGTCATGAGTCTATTTTCAAACTCGAGTGTCGGTTTTGTAAACGGAATTGTTTAAATATGTCAAAATAGTTTTACAAGTCAAAGGCGTAAAACTGTCCGGTTTTTATAACACGAAGGTGTGTCGGGCAGAAAGCCTTAGAAGTAATATTTTTGAATGAATTTTGAACTGAGTCTTATTCATATTATATGTGAGTTTGTGACCAAGTTTCGTCTAAATCGGACATGTCTAGATAGGGTAGATTGGTGTGTACATTTGGAGTGTACATGCTGATTGGTATTTTGGACACGTAGTTCAATGCTTATGTGGCTGAGTTGAGTATTCACTATTGGACATGGTGATTTACTCAAGTGTTTAGTCATTATATCAATAACTTAGCTACTGGTCCGAGTGAAGTAAAATGATAGTTTGGCTTTCGTTGACTTGGCGTCTTATGACGGGTCAATGTCGAGAGTGCAAGTATTTAAAAGAATAGTGTTGAATAAAAAGGTATAGTACTATCACATGTATCGTTATATTTTTCGGGATTGTCATGGTTTTGTAATTTTGATTTTTATATTATTTAAGTATGATTTATACTTGAGTCGATTATTAACGAACACGCCTTATTTGGTAGGTTGCGGTTTTCGTGTTTAAACGGGCATCACTAATCGTCGGCGATCGTCTCATTACCATTATTGGCTAAGGTGAGTCTATAGCCTCACTTTTAACATGTTTACTTGTTTTATAAAACCCACGAGGGGGATAACATGCTTGTTTATTTAAAATAAAGGGTACAACGAGAAGTTGTGAAAACCCTACTTATTAGAAAAGTATGGGTGCTACGAGAAGTTATGGAAACCCTACTTATTGGAAAAGCATTTATTATAAATGAAGGGCGCAACGAGAACTTGTGGTAAACCCTCTTTATTTTAAAAATCGAACACAAGGAACCCGATTTTATGTTTAGATGAAAGTTATTATATAAGTTTGTTTAGCCTTAAAAGACCCATGAATCGTGAATTGTTAATCGAAGTAACGCTAATACTATGGATAGATCTATCGGGGTGACGCCCAGTCCAGTCGCGACTAGCTATCGCGTGGTGTTGTGATGCACTAGTAATGAAACATCGGATGCATTGTATAAGAGAAATATACGCACTTGGCTAGGCGTGTTGGGCTGAAATAATATATGCTAACGTTCAATATCACGAGGATTATGTAATGACATGGATAATTATGTCCGTACAACATAATTGTCTTTTGATGATTTATTAACCCTGGAAGGTTATTTTGAATACGTGTGTTCTCTTTATTTAAATTAAAACTCTATAGATTCACTCGGCAAATTTTGCTGACTTTTTAGCATGTTTTATCTCAGGTCTATTGGGAAGGCACTCGAGTTGGGAAGGCACTCGAGGAAGGCGGTTTCGTGAAGCTTGCTTATTTGAAATGTTTTGGCCCGCTTTTATAAATTATATCCACTCAAATAATTTTTTATCATTTACTAGGTTTTGTAAACTTGAAGTTATCTGGGATCGTGTATGTAATTGTACTTTCATTGAATGAAAATGAATGGATGTTTATTAAAACGACTCGTTTTGATCCGTTTTCTATGATTATGAGATTAAACAATGATAGGAACATCCAAGGACCCTTCCGCTGCTATGACCGAAATTGGGGGTGTTACAGATTGGCATTAGAGCTCAAGTTATAGAGAACGAAAAGATTTTCCAAAAATGAATTTTTGAAATCTTTTAACTATAACAGTTGCAAGCGAAACCTTCGAGTTGCGAATGGACGAGAATTAAAGTATATATATATATATATATATATACATACATATATATATATATATATATATATATATATATATACATACATATATATATATATATATATATATATATATATATATATATATATATATATATATATATATATATATATATATATATATATATATATATATATATATATATATATATATATATATATATATATATATATATATATATATATATATATATATATATATATATATATATATATATATATATATATATATATATATATATATATATATATATATATATATATATATATATATATATATATATATATATATATATATATATATATATATATATATATATATATGGGCGCTATTGTGGTGACCACCTTTAAAATAAAAACAATAAGAACTGTTTTCGACCGTTAGATGTACCGTTGTAGATTTAATCTAATAAATACTAGTTTATATAAGTTTGATGGCATTGTTGTAATAAGCATTAAAATTAATGGCATTCTTTTAACCCATTTTGATTAAGTTGATTTGGTGAGTTTTCGTTTTTCATAATTATTTCCTAAAATTTGTAACTTCATATTCGTTAAGTATTCTTTTAAAGCCTGTTTGCATGATTATCTCAATATTGACTATAATATTTGGATAATATATATTTTTCATTTCCTTCAAATCGCAAGTCTTCAAATCGTAAATGTTTACTAGTTAATGTAATACACCGACACAAATTTATAGTTGAAAATTACTTTAGCATATTTCTTGACACATATTAGTGCACACTGTATTTAGTATGGACAAAACTTTTTTTAACACATACAGTGACGATAATTTTTTTGAGACATATATACTAACACATTATTTTTTTACGACAACTTAGTACGCTACTAGTAATAGACATCTAATGAATTGAGCATTTTTTTTCAAATCGTTAACTAAAGTATGCTTTTGACACATTTAAAAATTAGTATACTTTTAGTGATACTTTATAATTTTTATATATATATATGTGGTAACGTGCTATGGTTAGTACATATAATTTTTATTGACACATATTAGTGACATATTAGAATGTTTTGACACATTTCTAGTTACACAAATTTTTGTGACACATTTTTTATAACTAATAAGTCTTTTGACACAATTTAATTATACATTTGTTATAGCATGTCAACTTTTCTGACACATATTTTTGTGACACACTTAGTTATTCAATAAATTAGAAATGACACACTAAAATTATTTTAATGTGTATTGAAATATAAGTTTATACACTCTTAGTTGCATGGTACACATTTAGTGACCCAGTTAAATCTTAAATCTTAACATTTATATGATACATTTTTTGTGACACATTCTTATTGAAAACTAAATTACTTGACACACTTAGTTTAGTAATATACTAGTTATTACTCTCGTGTAGGCACGGGGTTACAAATAAATTAAATTAATTTAATGTATAGATGTAGAAAAAAATTTGTGTTTAATATTTTGTAATTGTGATATTATTAGGTTATAAAGTGTAAGGGGTATTTGTTAATTTTTTAAAATTATTTAAAAAATATGACTACTTATAATTTCCGCTTAACATTGTCTAATTTATTTATAATTTAATATTAAAGTTATGACTTCCTTTTTTTTAAGATTTTTTTTCACAAATTTGATATGTCTTTTTTCTTGCTATAAAAATGTATCAAAAAGTTTATTGTGTCGGTATATATATATATATATCCGTCACGAAAGGTTGTGTGCTAGATACAATGTGTCACTACGAAGGGTACACGTATGCTGGTATGCTATGGTTTTCTATTAAAAGCAACTAACAAATATGTTTTTGATGGGCGTGAATGTTTGCATGACACCACGTCTAATTGGTTATGTTTTTACATGATCATAATCATGTTTCATTAAGAGACATAAATGTTTTGCAATAAAGTTAAAGAATAAAATACCTACAATACCCTTTAAGACAAAAAAGATGTTTTAATATTCTTTTAAATGAAAAGTACACATGGCATAATATGGTTGGTTCTTATTGTTTATATATATATATATATATATATATATATATATATATATATATATATATATATATATATATATATATATATATATATATATATATATATATATATATATATATATATATATATATATATATATATATATATATATATATATATATATATGGGATTATATATATGTTGTAATCTTTATCGATTATTTGAACTTGTGAATTACAAGGTATGTTTTCATTTATTTAATTATTAATGATAATTTTATGCCTATACGAGATGTTTATACGACGTAGATTGTCACGAAGCCACCCTAGTCATTTTAATGCTAGCGCCAAAGCTATTCCTTAAATGAATCCTGTTATTATCGAGACTAACTAAGTTGTGGATATACATGATCCCAACGAAACGGTTAATATTCTTGCTGATATTCTTTTGGTTACAAGGATTTTGATTTCCTTGGTTCTTATTCTTGATTTATCGATCCATTCATTTCGTTTAGCATATTTAATTTGCATTTTCATTAATCTTCGACATTATACTGTTTTGATAGAAACAAGTTTGTCTGAGATGGTACTATTGATTGTTAGGAACTGAGATTGATTCTTATGCTGTTCATATGCCATCCAGGATTCCATATCATATCATTGATCATTTTCTATTAAATCAGTTTCTCATTTGTTTCGATCTTGATCTCTTGCGTTGAGCTGGCGATGCTTAAATAAAGTGATTTATAATCGTTGAAATAAATTAGCCATTTATTTGAACAAGGAAATTATAAATTGTTGAACTACAAATTTTTGAATCTTATTTGAATGGATTTGATCAATCCATGGAAATAATAATTTATAAACGTGTGGGCTTAAGCATATAGCATCTGCGTGATTAAACTCTTATTGACTCATAATTTGTTTGCTTGATTCATTCTTTGATTTTGTTCCTCTAATTATTTGATCGTGAAATGGTTGTATTGGGGCTGTTCCAAAACCGCCAATTGAGGAGGACATAAAGCGTATCTGAAAAACACTGAAGAAATCTTCTTCTTGCGGGACGGAGGAGCCTTCTTAGCCATGTGAATTACCTAGTAAATCTTAGTGGATTAGTTTATCAATTGTAGTATCTATTCATAAATCCCTAACTAAACTGTGACATCAGTTAGTAGGACTAGTCTTTTAAGTTGGATGGCATTAGGCGATGATTATCTATAATGCTTAACAATACAACTTGTACTAGTTTGTGATCAATGGAATGACTATCTTTTGATTCCTAATTCTACATCGTTCTATTATTATATTTCTTTGCCTTTCTTATTTAAATTCATGTGGTATAACACAATCACTGAATGAATACTCATTATGATTTGATTTGATTTGCACATGAATCAGGCAGTCAATGAAAGCTAAGACTGAAGAACGAACGTGCCAAGTTATTAGTAAATAAGTTGCTGTATCTTTAGCTAAATTCATGGCCAACATGAATGATGGATTTGGAACTGGAGCTGAAGCTGGAGCCGATAATGTTCGTGGTACGGATGGAACAAATATGTCCGAAGTTAGAGGCTATAACTACACTTCATTCATTAAGTGCAAACCGTAGACTCTGAAGGGGACTAAATATGATGGAGGATTGTGTTAGTTGTTGAAAAGCTGGCGTCAGTCTTTCAAATCAATGACCCTAATCAGGAGGATATGGTGCAGTTTGAAAATGCTACTCTCCAAGGTCGTGCATTTATTTGGTGGGATGGCAGACTTGCTTCCATAGGTATCGTTACTTATGGGACCCCATGGACTAAGGTGAGGAAACGGTTAACTGAGGAGCTTGTCCTCGAAGAATTTCTAAAGTATGGAGAAAGTGTTGTACAACCTGAAACTGATGGGAACTAACATTGGTAGATATATCAAGTGTTTCCACAAGTTGACTCCTTTATGTCCAAGAATTGTGGAACCCGAACCGTCAAGGTCAAGCAGTATATTCACGGCTGACCAAGAATATACGCGGTGATGTGACTTCTTCTAAGCCATTTACTATTTGTGAAGCTGACTACATGGCTTATTAGCTCATGGGACACATAATCCAAGGCAAGGCTGATGAGGTTACTGAAGGGAAACATAATTCCAAATTTAAAATTCTTTTCGCGCATTAGAGCTCGTAAGTGTATCAAAAAATGTTGTGAATTATTCATAGTTTAATTATCGTAGAAGGAATCGTAAGAGAAGTAAGAAGAATTACTCTAGTCATTTGTAACTATTCCACAGTGTTCTGGGAGATTTTGCAGGTTTTTTCGCCTCCAAGGAAAATAGAATTCCAAATTGATCTAATTCCTGGTGCTGCAACTGTGGCACGTGTGCCATATCAATTAGCAAACTGAAGGAATTAATTGTGTAGTTTTAAGAACTATCTGATAGAGGTTTTATTCGATCAAGCTCGTCAGTTTGTAGAACTCCTATTCTGTTCACTAAGAAGAAAGATGGTTCGTTTCGTATGTGCATCGATTATCGAGAGCTACATAGGCTAACGATCAAGAATCGCTACCCGCTTCAAAGAAATTATGATCTATTTGATCAACTTCAAAACTCTTGTGTTTTCTTCAAAATTCTGGTGTTTTCTCCAAGATTGATCTTCGCTCTAGTTACCATCAATTTCGCATACGCGAGGGAGATATTCCTATTACGACGTTTAGAACTCGTGATGATCATTATGAGTTTAGTGTTATGCCTTCTGGTTTGACCAGTACACCTGCTGTGTTCATTGACTTAATGAATTTTATGTGTAAGCCGTGTCTTGATAAATTCCTAATCGTTTTCATTGATGATATTCTAATCTGCTCGAAGAGCGAGGAAGAACATGCCGAACACTTAAGGATTATCTTGAACTTGTTAAAGAACAAAAATTGTACGTGAAACTCTTAAAGTGTGATCTTTGGCTTAGTTCTGTACAATTTCTCTGACATGTGATTGATAAAAGTGGGGTACATGTTGATCCTGTGAAAATCGAAACCATCGAAAATTTGAGTGCTCCAACTACTTTAACTGAAGTACGACAATTTCTAGGTTTGGCTGGTTAATACCGAAGGTTTATTAAAGGATTCTCTTTGATATCAAAACCATTAACTAAGCTAACTAAAAAGAATGAACCATATGTGTGGGGTGATAATGGAGAGAAAGCTTTTCGGACCATGAAAAGAAAACTCTGCGACACGCCGATCTTATCGTTACCTGAAAGAAGTAAAGATTTTGTTGTTGATCGTGATACATCTCCTATATGATTTGGGGTTGTTTTGATTTGTGTATGCTTGTAGAAAACCTAGGAAGAATGAGGAAACTGGACAACCCATGACTTGTAATTGGGTGCAGTGATTTTTACTCTTTGTCAATGGAGACATTAATTGTATGGCACTAAATGTACGGTATCTACCGATAGCGAGAGCCTACAATGTGTTATGGATTAAAAAGAAATGAATTAGCCTTTAAGTGATTACGATTATGTTATTCGTTATCATTCGTGAGGTAGGAGAAACTTATAATGGATTCATTATTAAGCTCTTGAAAACTCAGTCTGAATATGATTCAATTTGTGTCAATGTTGACTGACTGACTCTGCTCATTTCATTCTGACAAATAAATGATCGTGTGAACTAAGAATCGTTTGTTAACTGCTCGTAGTAGACATAGAAGTTATGACGATGTGAAGCGAAAACCTTTAGAATCGAGGTAGGTGGAAAAGTTATGCCAAAGCTATCACCATGAAAAGGTGTTATGTATTTTGGAAAACGTGGGAAGATAATTCCCCGTTAGTTGGACCATTCGAGATGATATCGAAAGTGAGTCCGGTGGCATGAAAACTTAAATTACCTCGAGAACTATAAGGAATTCACAATACTTTTCATATGTCTACCCTAAAGAAATTTCTTTCTAACAAAGATCTTACTAACCCTCTTGATGAAGTATGAATCGACGGTAAGTGGAATTTCATCAATGAACCTGTTGATATTATCGATAAGGAATTTAGACAACCGAAGCAAAGTCGTATTCCTATTGTCAAGTCTGATGGAACTCAAGACGACGACCAAAATACGTTTAACCCTTTGATTTCAACGAGCGAACGAGGAAGAACGCAAGTTGATCTTCGGGACGAAGATCCCAATTTGGTGCGGATGATGTAACAATCCGTCAATTTCAGGTCGATATTTTAATCTCGACTAGTATTCCATGTTTACTTTAATGAGAATACTAAATTATCGGCTAACCGAGAAGGTTATAGCTTGAAACGTAACGTAATAATGTCGTTTAGTTAGGTATCGATATTATATTCTCAAAATGACATATGAATGATTTTATTGTATTTATTTTTATTTCTCGTGTTTTACGTTTTAACGTATGACGAGAACTACTAATGATCGCGATACCGACGGATGCCCAAAAATTTACGTTTTATTATCGATTGTCTCGATATTTATTATTTTCGACGTTTTCGATTTAATTATTTTTAAGTCGTGTCGAAGTTATATTATTATATTTAAGAAGCGTTTTAACTTTTGAAAAGTATTTTTACAAAACCCGAGTCCCGTAAATATTTCTAATTTTGACTAATAGTTATTTTCTACCCTTTAAATTATTTAATTACTTTTTAGTCCAAAACTATACCTTATTGAAAATTTTTACCCTCACACGATTATATAAAAACCCTCCACCAACACACACACACCATTTTTATATAAAAAAAAATTGATCACCCCTCCCCTTTTCCTCCTCTTTCCGTCCACCCCTAAGCACCAAAACACCACCATAGATCTTGATCCATCTTGAATCACTTAAATCTATTAAAAGTCCCATCTTAGTTTTTCTAAGGTGATCATTTTGATACCAAATTTTCCAACATGCAACAAGTTTTGAAAAGTTGATAAAAACAAGAAATTGTTGAAGGTATTTTTATTATATGCATATAATGATCTTTATGAGATCTTATTGTTTTGATTATTAAAAGTGTGAGTTTTTTTATTTTGATTTTTATTTGGGTGACATGCAAGTGTTAGGATTGAAAATACATGATATTTGGATGTTAGAATTAGTAGGAGAATGGGTGGATTAAACTAAAAAATTGATTCGATGTGATTTTTAAAAGTATATTTTTAGGGAGTATGTTTTGAGGTATTTTCGAAAATCTTAAGTCTTAGTTAAGGATGAGATGATGTGATATTGTTGTATAGAATTTCTCTAGCTTTGATTTAATATAAAGTAGGTTTAGACAGTAGGTTTAGAGGTACCGGGAAACGAGTGTTGACACAATCCGAAAATTGTTGTCAATATTTGGGTCGAATCTCGGGGATTATTGAATGAGTTTTAGAAATAGTCAAGGGCTGATGTAAGTTTATAAACCTCAGGTCATGAGTCTATTTTCAAACCCGAGTGTCGGTTTTTTAAACGGAATTGTTTAAATATGTCAAAAGGGTTTTACAAGTCAAAGGCGTAAAACTGTCCGGTTTTTATAACACGAAGGTGTGTCGGGCAGAAGGCCTTAGAAGTAATATTTTTGAATGAATTTTGAACTGAGTCTTATTCATATTATATGTGAGTTTGTGACCAAGTTTCGTCGAAATCGGACAAGTCTAGACAGGGTAGATTGGTGTGGACATTTGGAGTGTATATGCTGATTGGTATTTTGGACACGTAGTTCAATGCTTATGTGGCGTGAGTTGAGTATTCAATATTGGACATGGTGATTTACTCAAGTGTTTAGTCATTATATCAATGACTTAGCTACTGGTCCGAGTGAAGTAAAATGATAGTTCGGCTTGCGTTGACTTGGCGTCTTATGACGGGTCAATGTCGAGAGTGCAAGTGTTTAAAAGAATAGTGTTGAATAAAAGGGTATAGTAATATCACTTGTATCGTTATATTTTTTGGGATTGTCATGGTTTTGTAATTTTGATTTTTATGTTAATTAAGTATGATTTATACTTGAGTCGATTATTAACGAACGCGTCTTATTTGGTAGGTTGCGGTTTTCGTGTTTAAACGGACATCACTAATCGTCGGCGATCGTTTCATTACCACCATTGGCTAAGGTGAGTCTATGGCCTCACTTTTATCATGTTTACTTGTTTTATAAAACCCACGAGGGGGATAACATTCTTGTTTATTTATGTTGGAAATTCACTTTATGTGACGACATTTAAGAATTCCCATTAGTTATCATAGTCACACATGCATAGACTAGACTAGGTAAAGATGTATTGTTTAGGTGTCGTGTGACTATATATACCCCTCCAAGGCTTCCAAGGAGGGGGTTGTTGTTTGTTTTCCTTTTCACTTCTTAATACATTTTCTCTTTCTTTTTCACACACTACCTCTCTACTTCATCCATGGCTACCACCACCATCTACCACCCTACTAGACCACCGGATCCATAAATGGCAAACCCACAATTGGCATCAAAGCTTCGGTTTAATCCTTGGACCGTGTTTTTGTTTTTGATTTGGTGGTCTAAATTTTTTTTTGTTCCGTATCTATCATTTTTGTCACGGTGGTTTGATTGCTGTCCATAAATTTGTCACTGTTTTTTTTGTCTCATTACTGTTTTCATCATTCTTTTTGTCTCATGGATACATTTTTGGTCACATGGTTATCAGTCATCTCTATTTCATTATCTTTCATGGTCAAAGTTAGATCAAATCTGCTATTTCCATCGTTTCTGGGTTACTTTATTTTTATGAAGATAGATAAGATCCAGAAAACACAGTTCCTGGAAAAACAGGAAAAGGACAAATTCAAATGGTCCAGATCCATTTTTTTTGGGTATCTACAAAGTTGGTCAAAACCCCTTTGCGATGGAACTTTCAGATGGCATATTCCGATGGGATACACAGACCTCATTCTGATGGCTTCTTCTACGGATTTATTCCGATGGGTATCACATATACATTGCGATGAGTTCGACTTTATCTATTGCGATGGGACTCATTCCGATGGGTCACATTGCGGTGGGTGGGCTGATTCATCGCAATGGTGTATAAGGCGTCATGCTGCTGAATTTTTTCCAACATTGCGATGGCTTTATTTCTTTAAATATTGCGATGCAGTATTTTGAAAACATTGAGATGACTATAGTTTTAAACATTGTGATGCAGTTTATTGAAAACTTTGTGACAAGACCTTAACCAGTTTTTTAACAAAACCCGGGACTTTTACCGTCATCCCCTTATCACTCCACAACACCAATTCAGTCTATCTAATCCTATCATCACCTATCCCATCTACTAATCACGCCTAAACTGACTCGAACCTAATGACTCAAACCAAAACAGTAACTTAAGCATTTTGATCTCAGATTTACTTTCGTAATAAATCGACATGCATGTCAAGATCTATTAAGATCTATAATCACAAAATTAAAAATCATCATAGATCCCTGTTTGGTTTTCAACCAAGTTTTATTATGCGAAATTAAATAATGATCTATAACAAACTTGTTACGATCATTATTTGTTTCGTTTTTTAATCTAAAACCGACATGCATCACTCATCACCTACCCGAGACCAAATGAATGATCTTGAAGCCAAGTCTTACACATGCATCTTCAAATCGTTTCATTTGAGATGACTCATCTATTAGGTTCTTTTATGATGTAATTCGTAGGATTAGCAGTATGCTACAACAATATGAATTAAAGGTGTCATTTGTTTACACCGATTCATTTGTTAGTAGATGTGTGTTTTACTGAATTGAGTTCGAGAATGGATGAGTTTCGATCGATTGAGACGATGACTGAGATAGAAAGTGAAATTAAAATGGAGATTCGTTGGATTGTATAGGTGTGATGATTTGTTTGTATGGTTTGGTTAGAAGATGAAATTGAGTAGTGGATGAAGGAGATCTGGTTTTAGATAAACTAGAAGTGAGATTGGGATATGTGAGAGATGGGATGAGGGAGATTGTGCAATACGTGTGAGATGGAGGAGATAAGAGTGAATGCGTATTTTTTTGTGATATAAAGAGATTAGGGATTAGGTTAACCCCTTTATACACCCTAATTTGTATCATCAAACCGTGTGTGTCAATTTCGGCTATGATAAATGTCTCATGATGGACCGAGAAATGGTGGGCCGTATGGTTTTGATGGGCCGTATGGTTTTGACTCATTTTGGTTGGCAACGTATTCAAAAAATATTACATCAATATAGTTGCTATCATCTTTTTAAAATTAAAATGAAAGTAATATTTTGACTAACGTGATGAGAAGATGTGACGAGACAAAGTGACAAAAGTGATGTGGCCAAGTGACACGATTTATTTGACGAGACCAAGAATAAAAAGAAAAAATAAATTGGCTATATTTTTAGTGGCTACGGATTTGGTTGATCGGGTATTAATTATGTGAAGTTGAAGACGGATTTTTCGAAGGCGTGTACTTATTTTATCTTTGACGATAACTTGCTCGTGCTTAATCTTAGAATGAAGACTTGTTTATCTAGTTTCCGGGTTAGGGGTGTTTGGTTGATGACTCGGATAACTATCACTTAAAGGGGGTACATTGTTGTACTCAGTGTCACGCGCTTAGTCGACGTGGATAATTTCAAGAGGTGTTGTGCTTATATACTTCTTCAGTGATGTATTGGGTACTTAGAGATTTCTCCATCGTTCCTCATTCAACAATTGTGCAAGCTTAAGTCACAAGATCGAGGGATTTTTATTCTATTTCATGTTTGATGTATCTGGTTCATTCTATCTGTAACACTCTCATTTTTCGTATCGATACAGCGGAAGGGTCTTTCAGAGTGTTACGGGATAGCACAATAACTCCAATCATAGACAACACATAAAAATGGTTGTACAAGGTTTAACATACATTCATTCGATAAAAAGGTTTAAAAGCGTACAACAGGTCCCAAATTATACAGGTCATTAAGTTTACAAAACATAGATCGAATGAACATTTTTAATATTATGTGGGCCATCAGAGTCGATCTCCATCCGGATTACCTTCAAGCACCTGAGATAAAAACATGCACAAATCATATCAGCGAATGCCGAGTGAATTCATAGAGTTTAATAAAAACCGTTATATAAAACAATCATTTAAAATCAGAACACAAGCATAATATCGGAAGTAAGTCCTCATATTGCTAGTTAGGCAATATATAAATCAAGCATACGTCTTAAACCGTCCATGAGATCGTAGTCTCTATATTACCATGATAGGTAATATATTCATCGTTAATAGCGTAGTTATTATGTATAGGATACATTTTTATTTGGATTATATAGGTTGTTGTAACACCCCCACAATTGTTATGCGCAGCGGAACTACAACAATGGGTGCTACACAGTATTCATTGCACACAAGAGATATCAAACGACGCTAAAAAGACGTCGACTTAAAAATTCAACATTTAAAATTGTTAAATAATACATGTCCACAGTTTTTCCAACCCCAAATAATGCACAGAGTTTAGCGTTTCGGTCCCCATGAATCTCAACCCAAAAACCTCAGTTTTACAACCACATGACATTAAACATAAAAATTGTTTAAGTAGAAAAGGAGGGAAAAACAAGCGGACACCAAGCCGTACACACAACATCCATCCCATGCATGCTCCATCCTACTGCTCAGCGGTTACCTGAAATACATGCCAAAATTTGGTCAACGAAAACGTTGAGTGGAATTCATAGGTTTTTCAATCCATTTGAACGTATATATAATAAAAACCATTCGTGATCATTTATAGTCTTGTCGATCAAACAAACTATAATCAGGATACTGACAATTGTGTTTAAGCTCATGACACTAATCCGTTAACTCAATCACCCGCGTAAATATACCGGCATGATTCAGATGAAACCAGTGCCCCTCTAAAGGCATCAGTTGCAATTATACCTTATTTCTCATACAAAATAATCTACCGCAGAACTTACTATAAGTACAGCTTCTCGGCTAGCATTGGGTCGTTAACCCCGTAGTACTACAAATTGCATAAGCGGCTATTTCCCCCTTCGCAAGGGCAAGACAATAGTTAATAGTTCATGAATTTAGGGACTTTTGCAACTTTGGTACTCAACACAATTTCTAAGGCAACTTTCGGGTCTAACAATCATTCATGATATACGTTCCTTTTTAAAAACTAGCATGCATTTCCCTCGCGGGTAAAACAATTTGAAATAATATAAGCGAGGCTATAAATTCACACCTTAGATATTAAGTAGTCGGTAGTTCGAGGAATGTTCACTGACGATGAAACGGATGCCCGGGTAATTCAACACCTATCACAAATAACGCGTAATGAGTAATCTCATTTAAATACTTACGGTACTGTATAAAATACATATATATAAGTCACTTAAGACAAATATAACTCACGCCAAAAACAAAAACAACAAGTATCATTCATTTTATACCATTCGTTCTTATAACCTACGTTATCCATTTTTACACGTTCTCGCCGGTACTTGACTAAAGTACGGGCTGTTTTACCTTATTAAACCATGCTTATAAAATTTGACAAAATTTCCAAAAATCCTATATGACCTGTAGATAACATGTTTTTAAGTCCAACAAAAGTTTTCACTTTTACGACCCGTCACGCAACTCATTTCCACGACTACATTTTACGGGCTGAAATTGCGCTTCGACCAATTTTGACCACTTTGACCTATATGAAAAATACCTTTGACTTCCTTGACTCATAAGTCAACATATAGACTCATTTGTACAGGTTAGGGACCAAGTTTTGACCCTTGATCATTCACCAAATTATACTTGTGACCCTCGGGATTTGACTAAAACTTTGCACAAATCCGGATTGTGAAAGTCCTCGTCTCCCGGTACCCGATCTTTAAAATGTCATAACTTTTAGCTCGTTTTGAGTCACGGGCTCTACCTTATACCAAATTAAAGCTAGAAAGACCCTCTATCACTATATTTAGTTTTCAAGACCTGGAACAAAAATCATTTTTCCAAAATAGACCAAATGTTTCTGCCTAAAAATGACCATACCAAAAACATGCTTAGACTCGATTCCAAGACTTCTAACCAACACTAAACATCATCCTAAGACTTCCCAAACATATCCTAACATCAAACTTCCATCCTACCCCTATTGATCAACCAATCTCAATATCAAAATCAAAGAAAAATACACATGCAAGTAGTAACACCTATGTAAATCATCATAAAACAAATAACCAAACACTATAATAACATGCATATTCATCAACCACCATGGCTCCCCCAAACACCCCCATGCCGTGGGGTTTGGGTGACCCATTCACCACAACCAAATTAATTTTGGTGGGTTTTCATGGTGTTTATACTTCCATAACACTCAAAATTAACATGCATTAGCTCAAATAGCCACAAAAACGAATTTTGGATCATATGAAAAATCTTGAAAAATTTTTATCAATGCATGTTGGATTTGATTACATGAATAGGTGGGTAATGACCAAACTAAGCGTGGTCTAACCTTAGATTTTTGAAAAATCAAGTAGAAAAGATTTTTGGTGGATTTTTGTGTGTTTGAGGTGTGACCGTGGGTTTTGAGAGAGACAAGGGAGGGAGTGTTTGATTTTTCTTGTAAAATGTTGTGTGTGTTTGTGTGTTTGTTCACTTTGCCCCCTTTTGTTAGTTAGGAGGGACCTAAGTGCAATATTGGGTTTCTTTTGTCCTTAAATAGAAAACAACCTCAAAACTTTGCGGGTTTGGCTCATTTGTCAATTTTGAAAATTTTACGGGAGTCGGAAATCTTCCCGAATGCTCCAAAATATTTTTGGGATACTTTAAATGTACTTGGAAGGCTATAAAACTCACACGACTCAACTTAACACGAACCGTAAATAAAATTCTCGAAAAATTACATTATCGATAAATCGTCAAAAATTATATAAAATTGGGCATCCCCCGGGATCGTAATCGTCATCGTCCTTCTTAAAACGTCAACCGTAAAAATTATAACCTCGAACATCGGCTCTAACCAAAATACTTATAATTATAGAAATTAAAATTTAATAAAAATTTCAAAATTTAGCGTAATTTAGGGTATCGTTAATGACCTCGATTCTAGGGTGTCACATCCACCCCTCCTTAAAGAGAGCGACGTCCCGGCGCTCGCCTCTTCTTGGGCTCACATTTCGTCTACTGGAACAAATGAGGGTACCTTTCCTTGAAAAAGTCCTCACGTTCCCAGGTGTATTCCGGTCCACGCTTAGAATTCCATCGGACCTTCACAATAGGAATCCTACTATGCTTCAACCGCTTGACCTCCCGGTCCATAATTTCCACAGGTTCTTCCACAAAGTGCATTTTGTCGTCTAGTCGAATCTCGTCCAAAGGAATCACCAATTCCTTGTCCGCCAAACTCTTCTTCAGGTTCGATACGTGAAACGTGTCATGAATAGCACTAAGCTCGGTCGGCAATTCTAACTTGTACGCTACTGGTCCAATTCGTTCAACGATCTTAAACGGTCCAATATACCTCGGACTCAACTTTCCTTTCTTTCCAAAACGAATTACACCCTTCCATGGCGATACCTTGAGCATAACCATATCTCCAACTTCAAACTCCAACGGTTTCCTTCGGTTATCAGCATAACTTTTCTGTCGGCTTCTCGCAGCAAGTAGTCGGTTCTTGATCTGCACGATCTTCTCTGTCGTTTCTAAAACCATTTCGGGTCCAGTCAATTGACTTTCCCCTACTTCACTCCAACACACGGGCGATCTACACTTCCTTCCATACAATGCTTCGAACGGTGCCGCTTTGATACTCGCATGATAACTATTATTGTACGAAAACTCCACTAGAGGCAAGTGGCGTTCCCAACTTCCTCCAAAATCAATCACGCACGCTCGGAGCATGTCCTCCATCGTTTGAATCGTTCGTTCACTCTGGCCGTCAGTTTCCGGGTGATAAGCCGTGCTTAAACTCAACTCAGTGCCCATCGCACGTTGAAGCGATCTCCAAAATTCCGACGTAAATCTACTATCGCGATCCGAAATGATCGATAACGGCACTCCATGTCTACAGACGATCTCTTTCACGTACACGCTGGCGAGTCTTTCCATGCTGTCCGTCTTCTTCATAGGTAAGAAATGAGCAGATTTCGTCAACCTGTCCACAATTACCCATATCATATCGCATCCACTAGGAGTCCTAGGTAAACCCGTCACAAAATCCATTGCGATTTTCTCCCATTTCCATTCTGGGATTTCCGGTTGTACCAACAATCCAGATGGTTTCTTATGTTCTGCCTGAACCTTCGCGCAAGTCAAACACTTACTGACGTAACGAGCAATATCTGCCTTCATATTCGGCCACCAATAAACTTTCTTCAGGTCGTGGTACATCTTATCCGATCCAGGATGTATCGAATACTTCGACTTATGCGACTCATTCATAACCAATTCTCGAACTCCAGGCTTTCCTTCCTCAGATGGACACAATGGTAACCAAATTCGATTCTCAAAATATCTTAGTCCGTCAGACCTAATCACGAAAATAGGTTTCAACATTCGTCCCAAATTCTCGGCTTCAACATTCCCTTTCATCAATCCTCTCTCCTGAGCCTTCAGTATGGTTTCGGTTAAGTCAACGCTCTCACTCATCACTAAAGCTCTAACCCTCAAAGGTTTCTCCCGTTCTTTCCTACTCAAAGCATCCGCTACAACATTCGCCTTCCCAGGGTGATAGCGAATTTCACAGTCGTAATCACTCAATAGTTCAACCCATCGTCTTTGTCGCATATTCAACTCCTTTTGATCTAAAATGTGCTGCAAACTCTTGTGATCAGTGAATACAACACACTTTGTCCCATACAGATAGTGTCTCCACAGCTTCAACGCAAACACTACCGCTCCTAATTCCAAATCGTGCGTCGTGTAGTTCTCCTCGTTCTTCCTTAATTGCCTCGACGCGTAAGCTATCACCTTCTCACGTTGCATTAACACTGCTCCATAACCTTTACGAGACGCATCACAATACACCACGAAATCTTCGGTTCCCTCAGGCAATGATAAAATCGGCGCGGAACATAACTTATCCTTGAGCGTTTCGAAAGCAAGCTCTTCCTCATTTCCCCATTCATACACCCTATTCTTCTCGGTAAGCCGCGTCAATGGTTTCACAATCAACGAAAATCCTTCAATAAACCTTCTATAGTACCCAGCTAAACCCAAAAATTGTCGAACTTCAGTCGGCGTCGTCGGTGCTGACCATTCCCTGATCGCTTCGATCTTAGCAGGATCTACACGAACTCCCTCACTATCAATCACATGACCTAGAAACTGCACTGATTCCAACCAAAACTCACACTTAGAGAATTTTGCATACAGCTTCTCCTTCCTTAACAACTCCAAAATCTTTCTTAGGTGCTTCTCGTGCTCCTCCTTACTCTTAGAGTAAATAAGTATGTCGTCGATGAAAACAATAACAAACTTATCTAGATACGGCTTGCACACGCGATTCATAAGATCCATGAATACAGCAGGCGCGTTAGTCAACCCAAACGGCATCACTCGAAATTCAAAGTGTCCATACCGCGTACGAAAGGCAGTTACAGGAATATCCTCCTCTCTTACACGCAGTTGATGATACCCTGATCTTAAATCGATCTTTGAGTATACACTGGAACCTTGCAATTGATCGAACAAATCATCAATCCTCGGTAATGGGTACCGATTCTTAACCGTCAGCTTATTGAGTTCTCTATAGTCAATACACATTCTAAACGAACCATCCTTCTTCTTTACGAACAACACTGGCGCTCCCCAAGGTGATGAGCTCGGCCTAATAAATCCTTTGTCCATCAATTCCTTCAATTGATCCGATAACTCCTTTAACTCAGATGGTGCTAAGCGATAAGGTGCTCGTGCAACCGGCGCAGCTCCTGGCACTAAATCAATTCGAAACTCGACCTCACGGTTAGGCGGTAAACCTGGCAACTCGTCTGGAAAAACGTCCGGATACTCGCGAATAATTGGTACCTCTTCAATCCTCGCCTCTACATCACCATCGCTCGAAACCTGTGCCAAAAACACATCGCATCCGCTCTCTACGTACTTCATCATCTTCAAACACGAAATCACCTTCAAACGAGAAGTGCATTCGTCTCCCTTTACCGTCAAAACCCTATTCCTCAGCGGAATCTGCACCAATCTCTCACCACAGACGATTGTAGCACTGTGCTCCATTAGCCAATCCATTCCCACAATCACGTCAAACGATCCTAGCTCTATAGGCATCAAGTCGATTTTAAAAGCGTAGTTTCCTAACTTCAAGGTACACCCTTTCAGTATAGAATTCGTACTAACAATTTTTCCATCGGCTAATTCAACATTATAACTAGTCGTTAACAATACCGGTTCTCTATCGATATGACGACTAAATCTAACGTCTACAAAACTCTTGTCGGAGCCAGAATCAAATAAAATACTAGCATAACAAGCGTCTAGCAAAAACGTACCGGTAACCACATTGGGACCTTGTGGTTTATCAGCAGTTCCCACTTGATACACAGCTGCCGCATTATTTCCTCCCCGTCTGTTCTCTGCCTTCGGGCAATTTGCTTGCACATGCCCCCTTTCTCCACAGCTATAACATCCTCTCATCCTGATAGCATTAGCCCCAGTGGCTACTCCTCCCATTCGACAACTAGCAGTCCTATGACCTGCCTTTCCACACTTGCCGCATGCCTGCGGGCAGTTTCCAACATGATACAAGTTGCACTTTCCACAATGGGGATTCACTTTCACACCTCTAGGGTTTGTCACGGCCCTCATTCCTTCGTTCCTTCTCTGATTAAACTGCTGATTACGGTTCGGCCCTTGGTTGTTTCGATTTCCTCCTCGGTTCTGGCCTTGGGATTGATTACCTTGTGCTGCCTCCCATTTTCTTTTGTTACCCTCAGCAATGTAATTCTGCTTATCCTGAAGCTTAACGTCCATCAAAGCGTGTGCCATTTGAACCGCTTCGTCAAACGTTCCAGGTTTCGACGAAGTTGTTTCACCCTTGATGTTGCTAGATAAACCCTTAATATACTGCTTCATTTTCTTGGCGTCATTGGCAAATATGTCCGGACACAAAAGACTTAACTCATTGAATCTCCTGGTGTAAGCAGCTATATCGTTGTTCCTTAAGGTCAAGTGTCTCAGTTCGTCCTCCAATTGCCCCAATTCCTCCTCTGGGCAGAACTTCTTTGTCAACAAAGCTTTGGTCGCATTCCACGTTCTCGCATTTGCCACAGCCAATCCCACCGTAGCTACCTGGGTATTCCACCAGCTTAACGCATCATCCAGAAATGTAGCTGCTGCAAACTTTACTTTATCCGCCTCTGCACAACCACTGATTTCAAACGTACTCTCAACTTTTTCCAACCATCGCCTAAGTTCTAGGGCTCCACCCGATCCACGGAACTGCGTAGGACCGCACTTCATAAAGCTTGAATAGGTACACACTCTCGGGGCTGGTTGTCTCCCCGCGTTCCTTCCTGGATCCTGATTTCTCCCAGCTCGGTCCGCTTCCAACGCATTAGCTATCGCTTCCTGAATCATGTTGTTAACACGATCGGCAGTCAACTTTGGAGGCATTGTTTTATCGAATATCTCTTTCCGCAAGACAAGAAAAATAGAAAAACAATGTAAGTATTCATATCAAGTTTCCCAGACATAAAATACATACAACGACACATCACTACGGAGTTACTAATATTCATCAATTCACACCACAAAAGATCAAATTTAAGACATATCACAGATCATGAAAGGTAACATAGATTGTATTGATAGTTAACCAAAATCGTGACAAGTAATGCCACTACAATCATTCACCACAAAACATCAAGTACTTGAGTTTCTCGTCATAATACCATCATACAAAGGTCTAAAATAGTTCTATTACAATGATCAAAGAAAAATACAAAACAAGTAACTAGGCATGTGGTGATCCACACGGCCTCTTGGATGGCGGCTCGTCGTCGTCCTCGGTTTCCTCATCACTCACGTCCTCGTCCACATCATCCACTTTTCCCTTTCCTTTCTCATCTGGCCCACATTCTGTTTCCTTTCTCATCCCTGATGTGGATCCATGCTCAATCGCTACTTGACTTCCCACCGAAATACAAGCACCTCCAGTAGGCGGCTGAACCATGAAGTCATTCGCCTCCATCTCCACATCGTCCACGAATCTCCAATCCGGGGGCAATGAATCCCTCACACGATGCTCCCAACTCTGCATCCTCGACAACCTCATCTGATCTTCCCTCACACGATCAAGACTAGCACTTAAATTCGCAACCATTGATTTCAAACTGTTGATGGCACTTGTGTTCATCATCCCATCATACGCAATTCTTGAAGTCCTTTCCAACAATCTTTGATGCTCCCTCTCAGTCTTATCAAACTTCTTAATCACCCTAGTCTCAACTACAAACCGCTCATACATTAACCTTTCCATCCTCCCCAAACGACCTGCGGGATCCCAGTAGTGACTCGGTCTCGGAAAATAGACCCTCGTAATGTTCTCGTGAATCGATGGCGACTTGGATGACTCTCCACTGCTCCCATTACTATTGTCCATCGGGCGATCAAAAGGTTGCTGCTCATAACGACCGGTCGGTGGTACCTCATAACCCTTCGGCGAACTCGGAGATTGAAACAAATCGGGTTCGGTCTGGCCTACGGCATCCTCGGGAATGCCATCATCCAATAGCTCCTCGGGTTCTTCTTCGGAATCCTCATTGTCGTCACTACTCATGCTGAAATTATCCACCTCACTTTCGCCATTGTCGTTTTCCGGCCCTATTTCGTCTTCTGGAGCGATCCATCCATTATTATTGTCCGGCGGGTTCGGAGGTAACGGTCCCCCTTCGTGACCTACGACGTAATCGTTGGGCGGTACCTCGGCCATTCCTGCAATAACAGCGAATTTCGGAGGGTACATAAGTAATTATACAATAATTATAAATATATGCATGCAAATGCAATGCAAAGGTGGTACATATGCCCGAAATGTAATAATATGATGCTCATGCATGATAAATATGAAAATTACGATGTCGGATATTTCACGTAAAATTTAACGTCTACATATAGTAATTCCATACTTATATAATAATTACCCACATACATACTTTACTCAAAAGTATACGTCAAATGCCATAAATACAACAATAAATCTTACCGGAGCCATGCAGGATAGTTGTGTGCGCTTGGACCCTTTTCTTACGACACCAAAAGTTATAGTTTAGGATTTTCAAAAACGACCTAGTTCTCTATAACTCGTGGCTCTGATACCAATCTGTAACACCCCCACAATTGTTATGCGCAGCGGAACTACAACAATGGGTGCTACACAGTATTCATTGCACACAAGAGATATCAAACGACGCTAAAAAGACGTCGACTTAAAAATTCAACATTTAAAATTGTTAAATAATACATGTCCACAGTTTTTCCAACCCCAAATAATGCACAGAGTTTAGCGTTTCGGTCCCCATGAATCTCAACCCAAAAACCTCAGTTTTACAACCACATGACATTAAACATAAAAATTGTTTAAGTAGAAAAGGAGGGAAAAACAAGCGGACACCAAGCCGTACACACAACATCCATCCCATGCATGCTCCATCCTACTGCTCAGCGGTTACCTGAAATACATGCCAAAATTTGGTCAACGAAAACGTTGAGTGGAATTCATAGGTTTTTCAATCCATTTGAACGTATATATAATAAAAACCATTCGTGATCATTTATAGTCTTGTCGATCAAACAAACTATAATCAGGATACTGACAATTGTGTTTAAGCTCATGACACTAATCCGTTAACTCAATCACCCGCGTAAATATACCGGCATGATTCAGATGAAACCAGTGCCCCTCTAAAGGCATCAGTTGCAATTATACCTTATTTCTCATACAAAATAATCTACCGCAGAACTTACTATAAGTACAGCTTCTCGGCTAGCATTGGGTCGTTAACCCCGTAGTACTACAAATTGCATAAGCGGCTATTTCCCCCTTCGCAAGGGCAAGACAATAGTTAATAGTTCATGAATTTAGGGACTTTTGCAACTTTGGTACTCAACACAATTTCTAAGGCAACTTTCGGGTCTAACAATCATTCATGATATACGTTCCTTTTTAAAAACTAGCATGCATTTCCCTCGCGGGTAAAACAATTTGAAATAATATAAGCGAGGCTATAAATTCACACCTTAGATATTAAGTAGTCGGTAGTTCGAGGAATGTTCACTGACGATGAAACGGATGCCCGGGTAATTCAACACCTATCACAAATAACGCGTAATGAGTAATCTCATTTAAATACTTACGGTACTGTATAAAATACATATATATAAGTCACTTAAGACAAATATAACTCACGCCAAAAACAAAAACAACAAGTATCATTCATTTTATACCATTCGTTCTTATAACCTACGTTATCCATTTTTACACGTTCTCGCCGGTACTTGACTAAAGTACGGGCTGTTTTACCTTATTAAACCATGCTTATAAAATTTGACAAAATTTCCAAAAATCCTATATGACCTGTAGATAACATGTTTTTAAGTCCAACAAAAGTTTTCACTTTTACGACCCGTCACGCAACTCATTTCCACGACTACATTTTACGGGCTGAAATTGCGCTTCGACCAATTTTGACCACTTTGACCTATATGAAAAATACCTTTGACTTCCTTGACTCATAAGTCAACATATAGACTCATTTGTACAGGTTAGGGACCAAGTTTTGACCCTTGATCATTCACCAAATTATACTTGTGACCCTCGGGATTTGACTAAAACTTTGCACAAATCCGGATTGTGAAAGTCCTCGTCTCCCGGTACCCGATCTTTAAAATGTCATAACTTTTAGCTCGTTTTGAGTCACGGGCTCTACCTTATACCAAATTAAAGCTAGAAAGACCCTCTATCACTATATTTAGTTTTCAAGACCTGGAACAAAAATCATTTTTCCAAAATAGACCAAATGTTTCTGCCTAAAAATGACCATACCAAAAACATGCTTAGACTCGATTCCAAGACTTCTAACCAACACTAAACATCATCCTAAGACTTCCCAAACATATCCTAACATCAAACTTCCATCCTACCCCTATTGATCAACCAATCTCAATATCAAAATCAAAGAAAAATACACATGCAAGTAGTAACACCTATGTAAATCATCATAAAACAAATAACCAAACACTATAATAACATGCATATTCATCAACCACCATGGCTCCCCCAAACACCCCCATGCCGTGGGGTTTGGGTGACCCATTCACCACAACCAAATTAATTTTGGTGGGTTTTCATGGTGTTTATACTTCCATAACACTCAAAATTAACATGCATTAGCTCAAATAGCCACAAAAACGAATTTTGGATCATATGAAAAATCTTGAAAAATTTTTATCAATGCATGTTGGATTTGATTACATGAATAGGTGGGTAATGACCAAACTAAGCGTGGTCTAACCTTAGATTTTTGAAAAATCAAGTAGAAAAGATTTTTGGTGGATTTTTGTGTGTTTGAGGTGTGACCGTGGGTTTTGAGAGAGACAAGGGAGGGAGTGTTTGATTTTTCTTGTAAAATGTTGTGTGTGTTTGTGTGTTTGTTCACTTTGCCCCCTTTTGTTAGTTAGGAGGGACCTAAGTGCAATATTGGGTTTCTTTTGTCCTTAAATAGAAAACAACCTCAAAACTTTGCGGGTTTGGCTCATTTGTCAATTTTGAAAATTTTACGGGAGTCGGAAATCTTCCCGAATGCTCCAAAATATTTTTGGGATACTTTAAATGTACTTGGAAGGCTATAAAACTCACACGACTCAACTTAACACGAACCGTAAATAAAATTCTCGAAAAATTACATTATCGATAAATCGTCAAAAATTATATAAAATTGGGCATCCCCCGGGATCGTAATCGTCATCGTCCTTCTTAAAACGTCAACCGTAAAAATTATAACCTCGAACATCGGCTCTAACCAAAATACTTATAATTATAGAAATTAAAATTTAATAAAAATTTCAAAATTTAGCGTAATTTAGGGTATCATTAATGACCTCGATTCTAGGGTGTCACAGTTGTATAGGATTATTATTAGCCGCATGACATTGTTACCTTACTGTGAAACAGCGGGCCGCGAACCCGACAAACAATTTGCCCATCTAAGTTAGCGTGCCGTCACAAAAATCACGCTATGGAATCTTCTCATACATAAATTCGCTTACCAATCAATGTGGTACGACGGGGATCAACCGTCAAGGCGCGAACTGGGGTGATCGTCCCCAAATAGTACTATCAAATGCATAAGTGTCTACCAAATCCCGGTAGTTCACAATTCATGCTAATGGGACTTTAAGTGATATAACCTAACTACTAATAATCCTTTTAGTCTCGTTTATAGGGTCATAGCATCATTCGGGTCCATATCATTAAGCATACAATCGGGACTACTTGTATTCTATTTTTATAAAATCTAGCATGTTATCTCCCTCGTGGGTTTACAAATCATTTTATAAAACATTTAAAAGAGTGCGAGGCTATGAACTCACGTTGTTAATGAAAGGCGGATTATCGGCTACGGGCGTGCTTCGGTGACGGAAACATATATAAATAATAATCGGTCTTAGACTTTTTCCAATGACTTTTATCAAAATAACAATATACATATGATGATTTTGTACATATTATGATGATCAAGTGGGTTTATACATCCTTGTTTACTCATTTTAGCGTTTACGTTTTGGTAACTCTTTACTAGTTTATTAGTTTTACCTATTTACCTATTTTAAGTCCATTAAGCCTATTATAAGTACTTAACTTGTTATAATCCATTTTATACCTATATTATCAGTATGTATACTTTCCATGTTGGGCCCAAATGGGTTAAGCCCAATAAGTTCTTTTTTACAAGTATTTATCTTATTTAGTCCAATTATTAGTCCAATATGTTTAGTTAGCTCGTAAATGTCCGTATTTCTTATACTTCGGGTTTTATCGGTTTTTACTTGTCTTAGTTACTTATATATCAGTATATGACTTTTATAAACTTTACATTAGACGGGTTTGATCGTCTAAGTTTTATTTGGCGAAAAACGTTAATTTTACGGTAATAGCCGAAAAAGTCGTAAAAATCAAGTTTATAGTTTTTATTACTTATAAATATTATTTTACTACCATTTATATAATTTATCCATTTAATTAACCTTTTATATATTTATATAAATAAGTTTTATAAGTTAGTGGGTTTTTATTTTTACATTTTATACAATAAAATGTGAGTGCTTATATAATAATAATAAACATTAATTCTTAAAATCTGATTTTTATCTTCATGTTCACCATTTTTACCATATCTAGAGTTCTATAATGAATTAGAAGCTCATTTTTGGGTGACATGTTCTTCATATTATGTGCTACATTTAACTTAGTTATAGCTACTGCCATTTTGAGTTTATCATGCCTTAACAGTCCCTACAAAACTGCTTATTCAGATTAGAACACCTAACTTGTTTTGATCATATCTCACTCATTATATTGATTCCATTGCATGGCCAAATATCACATGTGTATAACATCTTGTACTTACTGTAAATGGATCATACCATGCAATTTTATCAGTTCAAGTTTTAGTTATATACTGTTTTTATACAGCCAACTAAATAATCAAGATTTTAGCCTCATTTCTTATAGTTATTAACATTTTTAAGCATATCTATCAACACTTGATCCCCACACAACATTTTTATCATCATATATACATCATATACATATACAAAATGAAAGAAAATACATTTGTTCTTTACAAAATAACAAGAGAAAAATGGAGAGGATGATCTTCTTTACCAACCAAGTGTATTCCTTGTTTTTGGAAGACAAGAACTTGATGAATACAACAAGTAACTCCAAGACCATCAAATACCAAGAAAATATGTTGGGAAATCAGCCCTAGGACACAAGCAAATCACCTCCAATGATGTTAATATGTCCACCAAATGATCAAGGCTTCAAGATAACTCCTTAATAGAGCTAGTAAACATGTGTTTCATGGCTAGAAAATATCAAAAGGGTTGTTTGTTGCCTTAAAGTGGACGGCAAAGGGAGGGTTTTGAGAGAGTTTTGAGAGAGTTTGCATGTAAGGGAAATGGTGGAAGTGAAACTAGTTGCTAGTTTTGAGTAGATAGTGGGAAAGTATGGCTTAAAGAGTAAGCTATGCTTACACTTGGAGTAAGCTAGCTAACATGATGCCACATTAGTGTGTGGTGTCATGTTTGTGCCGTCCAACATAGATAGTGGGGTGGGACAATGTATTTTGTCCTATCTCACTAGTTTACGGGTATTTCTCGATTCTAGTTTTCTCGATTTGCGTGCCCTCAGGTCGTTTTACGAAAAACGTTTTTATAAATTATGAATCAACGTCACAAAATGAATCCAATAAAAATTGTCTCATCAAAAACGGAGTTCAAAAACGTAAATACGTAATCCTAAGGTTTCCGGTTTAGTCGTAAAAGACGCTAAATTATGCACGTAAGCCCAAATTTAAATCCATAAATTGTGAGTTCGTCAACCAACACAAAAATAAGTTTCAAAATATTATACGAGAAAATATTTCACTACCTGAAAATGTTAGATTGTCACACTATCAGTGGTCACTTAAAATTGCCTACAAGGGGGTTGGTAAAGATGGCCATGGAGAGTTTATGAGTAGAGAATTCCGATCAGCAGCTGATTCTCACAAAATATGTAATTCATCTTATTTATTATTCTCACGAGATTTCAGGTACATGTGCGTACGATTTATTGCTGGTTCCGAGGTTTCGAAACCATCAAAGGGGAAGAAGAAGACATATTGAACGTACAACGAGTACACGTGATGAACTTCATACCTTCTTTTGATTTGAAGACATTCCGGGAAGACATTTGTAATAACCGCAGAGAAAATAAGTGTTTTAACTCGTGGCGTTATCAATCTCTAAACGATACACTACTGATTCGATGTTTAATTGTTTTGATATTGCAATTATTCATCATCATTATCCTATATGGAGAGATATGCACTTCCGGGACTTAATTGACTCTGGTGCATCTCCGGAAGAAGATATGTGCATTTCCGGGACTTAATTGACTCTGGTGTTACGATGTCAACTTCATGAATCGGATAAAGTGTCTACTTCAGTATTTGAGCTTCATACTTGGGATTGGTTTATTTTCTTTAACTATGTGGGGGAAGAAATGTCTTGATTGTTTCTAGTATGCATAAATTAAACTCTCAGGGGGAAGAAAAATTCAGAAGTATTATTCAAGCGTGAGAAGAGACGTTGTTGGTCCACTTGGTGTGCCCCGTACTTTTAATCACTTATAGTAACATTATCATGTTATATGATGGGGTTTTCTTTTTAAATTCCGTTGTGCGCTTAATCATTCTAAGATTTATTGAAAGCTTTGAAGTTGCTTATGAGGATTGTCGGTTTAGGGGGAAGCTATTTAAAAGCTTCTACATCAAGTTTATGTGGCATGAATTAGGGGGAAGTTAATTTAGAAGCTTCTCCTTAACCAGAAGTATATGGATTACTTAGCTCGTGCCGTTACAGTATTTCTACTACAAGTTACTTTAAAGATGAGTCGTTTTGAAGTGAAGACTTGAAGTCAAAATCCTAAGAAGACTTCATCAGCATTGGACGCTTCATGGAAGCTTTTGTTCTTAATCATTATGTACTTGTTAGGAAAAATATTGTAAGGAATTCTACACATCGTCCCATGGGGGAAGATTGTTGGAAATTCATGTTATGTGACGACATTTAAGAATTCCCATTAGTTATCATAGTCACACACGCTTAGACTATACTAGGAAACAATGTATAGTTAAGTAGGTGTGTGACTATAAATACCCCTCCAAGGCTTCCAAGGAGGGGTTGTTTCTTGTGTTTTCATTTGAGTTAAATACATTTTTCTTTCTTTTCACACACAACCCTCTATATCTCTCTCAACCATGGCTGCCACCACCTTCCACCACCCACCTTGACCACCGGATCTATAATAGAAAACCTACAATTTAAAATAAAGGGTACAACGAGAAGTTGTGAAAACCCTACTTATTAGAAAATTATGGGTGCAACGAGAAGTTGTGGAAACCCTACTTATTGGAAAAGCATTTATTATAAATGAAGGGCGCAACGAGAAGTTGTGGTAAACCCTCTTTATTTTAAAAATTGAACACAAGGAACCCGATTGTATGTTTAGATGAAAGTTATTACATAAGTTTGTTTAGCCTTAAAAGACCCATGAATCATGAATTGTTAATCAAAGTAACGCTAATACTATTGATAGATCTATCAGGGTGACGTCCAGTCCGGTCGCGACTAGTTATCGCGTGGTGTTGTGATGCACTAGTAATGAAACATCGGATGCATTGTATAAGAGAAATGTACGCACTTGGCTAGGTGTGTTGGGCTGAAATAATATATGTTAACGTTCAATGTCACGAGGCTTATGTAATGAAACCGATAATTATGTCCGTACAACATAATTGTCTTTCGATGATTTATTAACCCTAGAAGGTTATTTTGAATACTTATGTTCTCTTTATTTAAATTAAAACTCTATAGATTCACTCGGCAAGTTTTTCTGACTTTTTAGCATGTTTTATCTCAGGTCCATTGGGAAGGCACTCGTGGAAGGCGGTTTCGTGAAGCTTGCTTATTTGAAATGTTTTGGCCCGCTTTTATAAATTATATCCATTCAAATAATTTTTACCATTCACTAGGTTTTGTAAACTTAAAGTTATCTAGGACCGTGTATGAAATTGTACTTTTATTGAATGAAAATGAATGGATGTTTATTAAAACGACTCGTTTTGAGCCGTTTTCTATGATTATGAGATTGAACCATGACAGTAACACCCAAGGACCCTTCCGCTGCTATGACCGAAATTGGGGGTGTTACATGATATACCACTTGGCCGTGGCAGGATTTGTTGGGAATAAAATGAAGCCAAGACACTTAGACGCTGACAAGAGGAAATTGGACGTTGATAGGAAGAAATCAAGCGTTGACAGAACAAGCGTTGACAAGAAGAAATCAAGCGGTGATGAAGAGAAGTCCTAGCACTGATAGAATACTTAGTCTACATGTTTTGTATTTCTAGTAAATATATGTTTGACATTGTATTTTATATATTTATCTTTACCTAGAATAGCTGATAGTTAGACTCTTATGCAAGGCTCCTTAATCTATAAAAGGAGGCCTTTAGGTTTTTGTTTAATATACGTTTTTACGCTTTCATTGTACACAAGTTCGATCATCAATCAAAGTGAAAGTTTGGTTTATTCTGTTTGTGTGTTCTTGTTCTAAGTATTAATTCCGCATAATACTTAGATTGTTTCATATACAACAAAGTTTCTCTAAGTGTTTAACTTGATTCAATCTCGTTTACACAAAGCTAAATCGATCTAAGTTTGGGATCAACAAGTGGTATCAGAGCTTGTTGAGGAACTTTGATCTAGAAGAACACAAAACCCTAAAAACCCTAAATCGCCAAAAACCCTAATTTTTCAAGAAACCCTAAAACCCAGACAAGATGTCTACTCCAGAGATGACTTCCTCCTCTAGTTACAATCTAAAGATCCCTATGTTAGACCCTGACAACTTTGAGCTATGGAAGTTCAATTTTGAGCAGTATCTTCAAATTCATGATCACACTCTATGGGAAATTAATGAATATGGAAACACATTCGATAAGACTGCTAGGATTTCTGCTACTATTGCTTCAAGATCAATTCAGGGCTCAACTGAAGAGGATCGAGAAGAAAGACCTTCAGATGGAAGAGCTGTTGCAACTAAAGACATTGCAAAAAGAAGGAATAACATGAAAACTCTAAGCATTCTCAAACTTTCTTTAGGACCAGCAAATCAGCACAAGTATAGAGGTTTTGAGTCTGCCAAAGAACTTTGGGCAGCCCTTCAAGTCAATTATGGTGGTAATGATGATACTGCCTCAGAGAAGAAGAAGCAACTCTTGCATGAGTATGATATGTTCAAAGCTCTTCCCAATGAAAAGCTAAGTGGGGTGAGAAGCAGACTTCTTGACCTCACAAGCAAATTGTCCTTTATGGGAACAATGTATGATGATGCTGATATCATTACCACTTTCCTTAAAAGTCTTGGTGATGCATGGAAGATTAAAGCAAGGTCTATTATTGCTACCGATGCTTAGAAAATTTCCACTTTTGATGACGTCTACAATAAACTAAATATTGTAGAGAATGAAATCCTTTTGGATCAAGAAAGCAAACCTACCTCTAGAAACATGGCTTTCTTCTCACATAGTGAAGGTAAATTTGATCAAAGGGAGTCACACGTGCACCCCGTTACTGGATCACCTTGTGTCAACGTTGGATCAAGCTTTGTCAGCGCCCCATATTTTGACGTTGACACATACAATGTTGACTCACCAAGGATTAAACCTGTTGGTATTGATCTAGATACCGTGTATGCATACATTACTGCATTGCCCAATGGTTCAGTAATTACATATGAGGACCTTGAGCAAATCAGTGATAAGAATTTGGAGGAGATGGACATAAAGTGGAATATGGCGCTTGCAAGCATAAGGGCCAATAGATGGAATAGGAGATTCAAGAAGAAGATGACATTTAATGCTAAAGACACTGCTGGGTTTAAAAAATCCAAGGTTGAGTGTTACAATTGCCATAGAATGGGTCACTTTATGAGAGAATGTAGATCTCCAAGGAGGTCTAATGCTGGAAAACCTTCAAGCCAAATCATCAACGTTGAAGAAACAAAGGCTATGGTTTCCATGCAAGAAATTGATGGTGTTGGCTGGGATTGGAGCTTTATGGCTAAAGATGTGGAAGAGAACAAAGCCTTGGTTGCAGAAAAGGAGGAAGAGGAGCATGCTCACTATGCTCTCATGGCACATTCTTCATCTTCATCAGATAATGAGGTATATGATGATGCATTTTGTAGTAAAGGTTGTCGTTTAAACACTAAAAAACATAACAAATAAATTTTAAAGTTAAAATCAGATGTTTTTGATGAAAATACAAGTTATCTAATTATCAACTTGTACTTGCTCAAACTGAAAAGACTGTGGCTGAATATAAGAAAATGGAGCTTGACCTAAAAGATCAAATTAACATTTTGTCACATGACCTTAAAGTTAGTGTTGACCTTAGGGATATTTTGGAGAGATCCAAAGGTGTAATACAAGCTGAGTTGGATGAGGCCATTAAAAACAAAGATAATGTAGGGCTTAAAATTCAAAAATTTGATAAAGCCTCTCAAACCCTAGAGAAATGTGTTAGTGAACAAAGAGACTCTAGGGATATGACTAGGATTGGAATGAAAGAGTATGCTGATGTTCCACCACCTGCTGGAAACTTCTATGGTGTCTTTAGAAATGATTTTTCTTGGACTGGTATACCACAACTCCAAGAAAATGAATTCATTCCTCCACCAAGAGTTCTTACTCTAGTAGAGGAATATAAGCAGAAGTCGACTGATTTGGACCAATGGAAGAAAGCCAATCCTACTTTGTTTTTTAAAGGTGGCATGCTTAGTGAAAGCCCAAAGGAGTCTACACCCATAATTGTGACTAACCCTTCTACTGGAAAGACTGTTGACCTTGGTTCATCTAGTTATAGAAAACCTAATGTTAAGTATGCAGAAATGTATAGAAAACCTAGGTCACCAAAAAGTCAAGTTAGTGATAATGAGACAAGTTTCTTTTCATCTAGACGGAGGGTTATGTCTAGAAAAGCTTGTTATAGTTGTGGGAGTTTTTCACATTTGGCGTATAAGTGTGTCAATGCTTCAAAATTCAACACTGATAAAAAGTCAACTATGGTCAAACCCAGACCTTTTGTCCAACAAAGTCCACAAGTTATTAGACCAGCTCCATTCTTTACTAAAGGGTCTAATACTTATGGACAAAGGCCTTTTCAAAAGACAAATACATGGTCTAATAGACAATGGGTTCCTGTAACAAACACTAGGTTTGACGCTGATAAGGGTATTTTCAGCGCTGTCAAGAACAATTTTAACGTTGACAGGAATGTTTCCAACGCTGTTAGACCAAGTAATGAAAAATACTTGCAACCAAAGGGAAAGGGGTCTAAAGCTTCTCTAGCTTAACTTGGAGACCCGAACAAGACCAAAACCTTCAGAAGGGATTTCTATGACCTGTAATAGATTTCATTATATTTCAAAGGTCATAACTAAACCAATTGGGGTTAACTGGGTGTTCAATCCAAAAAGGGATGAACAAGGGGTTGTTATAAGGAATAAGTCTGTTCTTGTGGAACAACCAAATGAATCCAAGTCTGCTCAGGCTTGGGTTCCCAAAGAAAACTAATTTGTTTTCTTTATGTGTAGGGCATTCAAAGCATGTAAATGATTATGGCTATTCGGATAGTGGATGCTCTAGGCACATGATGGGGAAGGAAGATTATTTGACCAACTTTACCCCCATTAAAGATGGTGACAAAGTGTACTTTGGAGGAGGATATGGAACTATTACTGGCAAAGGCACTCTTATCACCAACAATTTGCGTTTTGAAAACGTATTTCTTGTAAAAGAACTTGATTATAATGTGTTTAGTTTATCACAAGTTTGTGATAACAAAAATAAGATTCTTTTCACTGATACTGAATGCTTGGTGTTAAGCAAAGACTTTAAAATACCGGATGAGAAGTTTATTGATTATAGAACACCTAGGCATAAGGACATTTATAACGTGAATCTTAATGGAATTAGGATGAATAATAATTTGTCATGTCTATATGCTAAGGCTTTAGTTGATGAAAGTAATCTTTGGCACAAAAGGTTAGGGCACATAAACTTTAAGAACATAAACAGACTTGTGAGACATGGTTTAGTTGATGGTTTCCCTGAAAAGGCTTTCCACAATGATCATTCTTGTGTTGTATGCCTTAAAGGCAAACAGCACAAAGTCTCCTTTAAGTCTAAACTTGTGCACTCTAGTTCTAATCCTCTTCACTTGCTGCATATGGACTTGTTTGGTCCAACTAATATAGAAAGCTTAAATGGTAAATCTTTTTGTTTTGTCATAACTGATGATTTTTCTAGATTTACTTGGACTTTCTTTTTGGCTTTGAAAAGTAAAATTGCCACTGTTTTGATTAACTTTATTACCCAAATTGAAAAAACAAGGAATGAGGTTAAAATACTTAGAAGTGATAATGGTGGTGAGTTTAGAAATAAGTTGTTAGATGACTTATGTGTCAATAAAGGGATTACTAGGCAGTTTAGTGTACCTAGAACCCCACAACAAAATGGGGTGGCTGAAAGGAAGAATAGAACACTCATAGAAGCAGCTATGACAATGTTGGTTGATGCTCATTTTCCCATTGCTTTCTGGGCTGAGGCTGTGAACACAACCTGGTATGTGCAGAATAGGGCATTGATATACAAAATCCACAATAAGACACCTTATGAGCTATTTTGGAATTGGAAACCTAATATTGGTTTTCTTAAACCCTTTGGATGTCATGTAGTTGTACTTGATACTAGTGATGCCTTAGGAAAGTTTAGTGCTAAAGGTGATCAAGGCTATTTTATGGGCTATTCGGTGCAGAGTAGAGGATATAAGGTTTACATTAAGAAAGAAAAACGTATACTTGAAAACGTACATGTTAGGTTTTTAGAAAGTAAACCTAGAGATCCTGAGAGTGAACCAAATTGGTTCTTTGATTTAGAACCTTTATCTAGAACCTTGAATTATATGCCTGTTACTAATCCAGACATTGTGAAAGAAGATTCAAGTGTTGTGGAAGAACCAGTTGTTGAAATTTCAGGTAAATAGGTTGACAAGGAAGTAGAAACACATGCAGTCAAATCAGCTCCCATACTTGAGTATGTCACCATTCCTATTATTACAGATGGATTTGCTGCTACTGCTACTAGAAAGGAAAAAGATGGTCCACAAGAAAAACCAATTGATGAAAACATGCATGAATCTTCAAGCGCTGACAAAGGAAAATCTGGCGCTGACAGGCCAAATTCAGGCGTTGATGGCTCAAACGTTGACAGGCCTAGTTCAGGCGTTGACAACCCTTTTGACCATTTATTCTCTTCCAATGTTTTTGAACAAGGTGAACCTTCCACAATACATGAAGAGGTTCATTCAGGTGATGATGGAGGAGAATTTAAAGATGATATTGGCAACATGGAGACTGAAATTGAAGACAACACAATTCTTGAAGGAGGAATACTTACATCCACTATCAAAAATCATCCTCCTTCTCTAATCATTGGTGATGTGATGTCTCCTGTTCAAACAAGAAGATCTCATCATAATCAAGGAGGTTTTATTGCCAATATCCACAAGAAGGTTGATACCCCTCTTGTACAGGCATGTTTGTTTGCTTGTTTTCTGTCACAACAGGAACCCAAGAAATATTTGATGCTCTCAAAGAACCAAGTTGGGTGGAAGCAATGCTGGATGAGCTTCACGAATTTGTTATTCAAGACGTTTGGGAGTTAGTGGATTGTCCCAGATATGTGAGACCTATTGGGACACGATGAGTTCTTAGAAACAAGAAGGATGAAAGAGGAATTATGGTCAGAAACAAGGCACGTTTAGTTGCTCAAGGATATACACAAGAGGAATGGATAGACTATGAAGAGGTTTTTGTACCTGATGCAAGGATTGAAACAATAAGGTTTTTCCTAGCCTATGCTTCTTATATGGGCTTTACAGTTTTTCAAATGGATGTGAAGAGTACTTTTCTTTATAGCACAATTTCAGAGGAGGTTTATGTAATGCAGCCTCCTGGTTTTGAGGATTCAGAACATCCAGACAAGGTGTATAGGGTAAAGAAAGCAATGTATCGACTTCATCAAGCCCCAAGAGCATGGTATGGCACATTGTCCGCTTATCTGGTGAAAAATGGATTCAAGAGGGGCACCATAGATCTGACTTTATTTACCAAGAAGATTGGTAAGGAATTTTTGCTTGTTCAAGTCTATGTGGATGATATCATCTTTGGCTCTTCAAGTCCAAAGATGAGAGAAGACTTTTCCAAGCTCATGACAGAAAAATTTAAGATGAGTGCAATGGGAGAGATGAACTTCTTTCTAGGTTTACAAGTTCAACAAAAAGAAGATGGTATCTTCATCTCTCAAGACAAATATGTAGCAGAGATCTTGAAGAAGTTTGGTGTTTCTCCACATGAAAAACGGGCTAGTACACCCATGGATAGGGAACACCCTTGGGGAAAGATTGGAAAGGGAAAAGAGGTCGATGACAGGCATTATAGGTCAATGATTGGATCATTGATGTATCTCACAGCTTCTAGGCCTGACATTATGTTTGCTGTGTGTGCGTGTGCACGCCATCAAGTGACTCCCAAAGAGTGTCATGTTCAAGCTGTCAAGAGGATTTTTAGATACCTTAGGTGCTATCCTACTTTGGGATTATGGTATCCAAAGGATTCTCCATTGGAACTTATTGGTTATTCAGACAATGATTATGGAGGTGACAAGTTTAATAGAAAATCCACAACTGGTGGATGCCAATTTCTTGGGAGCAGATTAATGTCTTGGCAATGCAAGAAACAAACAGTGGTGGCAAACTCTGCAACTGAAACAGAATATATAGCTGCAGCTGCTTGTTGTGGACAAGTCTTATGGATTCAGAACCAACTGTTGGATTATGGTTATAATTTTATGCATACCAAGATTTTTGTAGACAATAATAGTACTTTATGCATTATTAAGAATCCTGTACATCATTCTAAAACAAAACTCATAGAAATTAGACATCATTTTATAAGAGATTGTTTTGAAAAAGGTTTAATACAACCAGATAGGGTTGACACAGAAGAAAATACGGCAGATTTATTAACTAAACCTTTTGATGCTGGGAGATTACAATACTTGGTAACAAGTATTGGAATGATCAATCTTACCTAATATGTGTTTTTGGAAGTAAAAGTATGTACAGGATAGGTATTGTTATTGGTCTTTGTAGAAAATTAGGTTTTCCACTTTATTTGTCTAACGCTGACAAAGGTTATTTTAACGCCGATAAGTGTTAAAATGGACGTTGACAACAACATGTTAGTATTGTGGTTTTTGATCTAATTATGCAGGCATTATGAGCATTGTACAAATGGATACAGAGTTGCTTATGGATCTTTGGAGCCTACTTAGAGTGTGTTCAAGTTTATGGATGATGGTTGGAATGTCTACACTCCTATCTTGACATAAATTTTTATTCCATAATTTATGTTTGGCAACTTGTATATCATATTTTAAGGGGAGGTTTAGGAAACCTTTAAGACTTTTTGGGTATTCTTATAATACTCTTATCATAATTCTAGATTGTGTCCACTGGTGAGTACGAGTTAGTTTACTAAATCGTGAGGCACTGTATCATGCAAAGTTGATACTCTTTGCACGCTGCCAAGACTTTTTGACCTAGAATTGGATATGGTCGGTTCGGAGACTGGGGATGATTTTTATTGGGCTTACCTGGGAAGTTACAAAGGATTTTATAAGATAACTTCATTGTTTAGAACTTTGGTTAGCAAGGAACACTTGAGGACAATCATGTCTATCTTGCTTAAGTAAGTGTGTATGATTGGACAGTGCTTGCCACCCTATAGTGATTTTTAGTCTATAAGTTATCTTCACTAGGATAAATTACTTTGTTAAGGTCCTTTTTCTTTTAAATTATTTTTATTTTTGGACGTTGATAGTTTTATTTCCATGCGTTGGTAAGACCAGTTTTGACGTTGACATGGCAAAAATCCAACGTTGACAAGAACATAGCCATTGGGCGCTGATAAGTTATTTTTGACCGTTAATAGACATTGGGTCCTACCCAGTTGTTATTTTTGACGAAAATATGGGCCATAATTTTAGGAGTTGGTAACTTTTTATTAATGCTAGAGATAAGTTATATATTTTCAAGATTTTCATGATTATATTTTGAATATAACTGCCTCATGTTTTGACCAATCACATGTTTTCACCTCTCCTATATATTTGGCTCATTTCTTTGAAACAGGGTAACTGCTTATTCTTGTCTAACTAAATTTTCTCAAACCTTCATCTTTCATAACAGTTATCACAGCTTTCTACATCAATAGCGCCTAAGTTTAAACCTAGAGATTTGGAGTTGGGGTTTAGGAGCCAGCATATCATGGTTGCTTATTTGCAAGCTGATAGTGCTCTGTTTCCCCAATATACTCAGATGGTTGAGTATTTGAATGCATCCCCATTAAGGTATGTACTTTTTCATGCTCCTCTTATCCCTGTCACACATATTAAACAGTTTTGGAATACTTTCACTTCCTGTTAATAATGTGACTACATTGACTACTAGTGTCCATGGGGTTCCATGGGTGGTTACTGAAGCTCTAGTTCGCCAAGCTTTGCATCATAATCGTCTGAAGAACCCTAACCTCGTATTAAACACGTGGCAACAAGGGATTGGTCAAGACACGTCACTTCTACTCTTCAAATGCCTTTAAATACAAGATGAAGACCTCATTTTTCAGACGGTTAGCATTAGGAGTAGATTACACCTAGTAATTAGTTAGATTAGTTAGTTAGTTTAATTCCACTTTATCTTTCTTGTTAAACAGTTGTAACAAATTTTAATTCAATTGTAACGGATTTCTTCATGCTTCCATTAATGAAAGATTAAGTTTTCCTTATACTTCTTTCTGTTCAAATCAGTTACTTTTGATTTCGAGATTTAAAGAAGTTTAATCTTGATCTTCGCCATTTTAAATATTGTTAAATCTTTTGGTTACTGTTCATTAGAGATTATCAGCTTAATAGCTTGTTATATTGTTGAAATGATGAAGTTGTTAAGTTTATTAGTTAAGATTTCAGTTATAGTTCTTGTTATCTGTTGTTACAAACCTTCAAGTAACCAAAGTTCTTCAAGTTTCAGTATTTGATATTAATTGATTGATTTTAGTGTATGAGTGTTTATAGCCGTTTAATTGTTTGAGAATTTTCTTAGTCAAAAGCTCAAAAGCCAAAAGATTTGATTTCAGAATTGATAGGAAAGTCAAGTTACTGAGATTTGAAGTGATAGTTAATGATTCAGCAGTTAGAGTAAAGTAGGTGTAATGATTTCATTCTAGAGGTTATTTCGATTTTAGATAGTTAATAGCAGTAGACGATTACAGGTTCTATGGTGAAAAGCTGACGGTTCTTTTTCTACACAGTTTCTTACGAACCTGGTGGATATAGCGACTTAGAAGTTCAGTTAGGATTTTGTTATAGAAGATCAGTTAGGACTTGGTTACGAGAGTATTGTTTTGGATGTTCACATCTCTTGCAGGTTCCTATTTTTAAGTTCAAGTTTTGGTTGTGGAAGTTTTGGTAGCTGAGTTGGATTGGTAGATCAGAAAGAATAGATTGAGATCGATAAGGTAGCACAGCGCTGGCCTTCGTCATCAAAGGTCTAAACGACGGATGCACATGTCAAGTGCATTTTAGTTTTCTTCATTTGTAGTGTTAATCTTGCCGCTTTCTTCTTAAATTGCTAGCTGTTAATATGTTTTGTTCTAGCTCAATTCTAGAGTTCAAATCTTTTAGTTTTCTTTGAGAATTTCTCATTTGCTGATATAGGACTATTTGGGATTAGTTGATATAGTTTGGATCTGCACTCATTACTTTGTTTAGAATCTTGTTAAGATTAGTTGTTATAAGAGTAGAAATGTCACTCTTTTGCAATATTATAACCAAGAGGTTACTGTATTAATTGATTACCAGCTAATACTGTTTTTTAGTCTAGGCATTATAGAGATTAATTAATTACTTAAGGATCTAGTTTTAAAATACTTTGGGTGTAGTTAGGTTGCCTAAAAACGTTTTTCTTCTTTTTGTTCAAATGCAAATGGTCAAGTTTCAGTGATGTACACGTTAGGACCCTTAACTTGTATCTTGTTCTTTCAGTTTAACTCCTCGTTTTGGTTACAAATTACGTCTGTTAGTGTAGATTGTTAAATTCATTACGATTTCCGTCCTTTGATAACAATCTTGTTGGGCTACTTGGTTTCAGTGATGGGCTGCCTTTTATTAGTTTTCTTAATCTGTTTAGTTTAAAATTTTGAACAATTACTTTGTAGTTTCACTGTTATAGATTTTACATATTAGATTGTTGTAGAATTGTATTTTTTACTTTTAATAAAAATAAGTTTAGTTTGATATTTTGTTATTTGAATTTTTTTTCATTTATAGTGTAAAGTTGTATTTTCCATTTTAATATCTTGTGCAATTAAATGACGTTTATGCAATTTGTTTTAGTTAGTACGTATAGGTACTATAGTATAATATTTTACACTTTTTACATGCTTTGTGCCAATTAGACATAAATTCCAAACAAGATTTGATAACCAAAAACAATAAAGTCGAGCTTGAAAAGTTTTATCAATTCGATTAGATACCAAGAACAACTACACTAAAAATACTCAATTTCAAATGGCGTCGCTGCCGGTTCTTTTCATGAATATTAACGGTTTCGAGTGAGACATATTGGATTTTGGGATCCGTTCACTTTGTGAACGTTATTTTTATGTATTATAAATCAAAAACATAAAAATAAAAAATATAAAAAGATAAAAAAAGAATCACAAAATCAATTCTTTTCCTAAAGAATTGAACCAAAAAAATAAAAAATCCAAAAAGTAATCTTTTTCCAAAAAGATTGCACCTAAAAATATATATTATTGGTTTTCATCGGTTTTTACGTACATATAGTATTTTTCTTAAAAAACCAAATAAATACAAAAATATTTTTGATATATTATTATATGTAAATAAGTATACGTAGATACGAACACTTAATACATCTACTTCCATAAGTATTGCTTTTGCAATACACCGTGTTAGGGAGAGTTCCAGTCCTTAACACGTGTATCGATCAAATTTAATTAAGGCACAATAGATAAATACTACAATCTACTTGATCTTGAGAAAAAGGCCACTGTGTGGGGGGTATAAGGCGAGTGTATTTCACATTCTAAAGAAGCAGGCTCTTAAGTGCTACGCGCCGCCTCGTTTCCCCGCTTCCTTGTGGGTCTTTCAAGAGTGATAGTGGTGAGTGGTGTGCCACCCAATTAGTACTTACATATATTATATTTTCTTGTGGATATTAATTATCGAACCTCTAGGGAGATAATCTCTTCTCTCTCAAAAGTCGACCAAGAGCTTCTCTCTCACTCCTCGAGTTTACTTACACGTGTACTCGCACGCGTGTAACCATACCACCTTTGGTGTGTTCCTTCCTTCCCCGAGGAAGCTTTTAAATGTCATTTCACTTGTATATACATTCGGCCACCTTGTTACACATGGATACTCGTTCCATGTTGGAGATTTTGCAACAACGATCTGCCAACGCTAATTATTTCGCGTTGTTCGAATTGTGGTGGTCTACACGATACTTATTTATGTCATCAAAACAATGGCTATTATGGGGAGGGATATGCTTATAATGAAACCGAGAACCCTAATTTTCGACCTAACCTTCACACGGACTACACTTGTAATGACTATATGGGATATTCTGGTTTTTCATCACGACCTTCACCATCATTTCATGATCAAACCTGATGAGCCATACCAAAACCAAGATTTTTCAAACAATGAAGGTTTCAAAATAATGATAATTTTCAAGGCTATAATCAAGAAACCTTTCATAATCAAGGATTTTCAAACAATAAATGCTTTCAAAATGATGATAATTTTCCATGCTATAATCAAGATACTTTTCAAAATCAAGGATTTTCACATTATGAGGGTTTTCAAAATGACGGAAATTTTCAAGCTTACAATCATGAGAACTTTCATAATCATGACTCTTTTCAAAACTATAATCCACCTAATTATGGAAATCCACCTCCACCAATTCTTCGAATTATTCATGTGAGTTTTGTGGAAAAGAACCCCATTATGGTTATGATTGTCTCCCAGAGGATCCGCTATCTTATGCTTTTAATGATCTCCATGAGTTATCTTCTCTAATAGAGCATGACGGAAGAAACTTGAAATATGTTTTAAAGGCTCTTAATCATAGGCGATAAATAAGCATCAAGGAAATGAAAGAAGTGTCTCGGTGGTTAAGGGAGGAAATTAAGTCTCTTGAGGATGATGTAAGGAACAAGCGGTTTAATAACGAGAAAATTGGTAATATGTATAGTGAATCGTCCAACAAATTCTCTCGGTTCCTCAAGGAAAATTTAGATGCTTTACTAGTTAAGATTGATAAAAAGGAACGTGAACGCATAAAAACCATGAGCTTTGAGGAAATAGAAAAGGAGAATTTGCGGATAGTGGGAGAGATAGTATCTGTTCTTGATAAGGCGGAGAGGAAACTATCTAATAAAGAGGACATTTGTGAAGAGTTGATCATTAAATATCATCAACTTCAACAAGATTTAAGTACTTTGCTCTTAGCAAAAGACGAAAAAGTAGAAGATGAAGGCATAAAAGACAAATATCTTGCTACTTGTAGGCCTTATCCATTATTTTATGACGATGATGAGGGGCCTCCGATTTGTATGACAGTTAATGATGACACACCTTCATCACCTTTACCTCACGTGGAACCCACCGACTCTTTAACCATGGGGGACGAGCCTCTTAGCACTAATACAAACATCAATTCGGATGGATTAACCTCTTATAGTGTTAAGAACCTTATCCCAATCCAAAGAGAGCTTGAGAGTGTTTCCAATGAGCCATGTGACGATCTTTGTATTGATACCTCTTCTCCTCATGATCACATTGAGATTTCATCACATGTTGACCTTCATGCTACTACTAGTGATTTTGGTGACTTTGATCTTGATGAATTGTTTAAAGAGAGGGATAATGAGATTGAGGAAGATTTTGGGCACGACTGGCCACAAATGGAGGATGATGATTGTGATTCTAGTGAGGCATCTTATGATATATCATCCGAGGACTTTTCATGTCAAGATGACATTTCTAATTTGGATGAAGATGTTGCTCCTATAGAAGAAGTGGAAGATGTTCATATTCGTGAGGTTTTATCAAACGTTTATAATCTTATCTCCTCGATTGAAGCTTTGAATGAAAACCATAAGGATGAGTCCATAGAAGAAGAACCTTTCATTGATATTTCTTCATCGGTTTTTGAGGTTGCACCTATTGACTTTCATGATTATATCATCCCTTTGAGTGATTCTCTCATTAACACACCTTATTTTGAGCCTTCTATTCCCACCCTCCCACCCTTGAATTTGGTTATTGATGAAGATTCTATACTCTTAGAGATTGATCCTTTTTTACCTAAGGCAACTTTAGAACCCAAAACCTTTGATATGGATTCTCATATGGATATTGATGCCACCATAGAGGCTTATCTTTCTAATATTGATATTGAGGTTGATGATAGTGATTCTAATTGTGAAGAGGAGATTCGTCTTAGTGAGAACTTGCTTTTTGGGACCATAGGGATTACACCTCCTTCACAAGACACGATTAATCTTGATCCTCCTTTCACTATGCCTTCTATGTTACCCACCTTTTGATGATGATGACGAGCCTAACATGGACATAATAGTTATGAATGTTTTGATACCTACACCTTCATTGTCTCATGATACTTTGATCACTAAGGGGGAATCTTATATGGTTGATACGAGCTCATCTTCTTATTTTCCTATGAAGGGAAAGGTTTTTTTATCCTGGGATCCGTATATTTGAGACACCCTGGTTTTCATCTACTCCACTTATGAGTGTGATTTCGATTGATATGTTCTCGTATGAGCTTACTTTCGTGATGCTACCTATTTTGGAGTTGTTCAAGTGTAGAGATGGAAACTATGTATTTGATCCTGGGGTGCTTCCTATATGAGAGCTTTCGTATGTTGGACAAACTTGAGACACGTTGGACCGTTCCATTTATCGAGGCGGATATTGTAAATCTTATAGTAAATGGCAACGTGCTAAGTTTGAGAGTTTCATGTGAGATGTGCTTCAAAGTGGATATTCTTTATTCTCCATGATGGTTTCTCCAAGGACAACTTAATTCGGGGCCGAGTCGAGCGAGAGACTTAGGGTTAAAAAACTCACGCATTGAATAACTAGGTTAGAAAACGTAGAGTATATCTAAATATGTTAGGTTTAATTAAAAGGGTGTTATAGTAGAGTTGAAGTGGAGGGGTGCCTTTCTTTGTCTTTTGGTGTTTGTTTCAAGGGTTGCTCTCTCTTATTTCATTCTTGGAGCTCATGGAGGAGGCCCGTGTATCCGGTTCACTTCGATTAGTTTTTGCTATTGTGATATTCAAAACACTTGTGCTTAAAATGAATACCCTATAGTTGATCTTTCCTTAGCTTGGGTTAAGCAAAGTTATCAATGTCATAAGTGTAGGGGAGTTCACTCCAATACTCTTAAACATTGAGGACAATGTTTATCTTAAGTGTAGGGGAGACTTCTATCGAAGTGACCTTACCTAGACCATTGCCTTAACTTCATGATAACTTGGAAATATATTTTTCAGACATTTTTCAAATTTTTTATCTACTTTGGCCACCAAAAATATGCATTCATAATTTTTGCATTATTCATTTTTCATTTGCATAACACATTTGCGTTGTATATATTTCTTCTTTTACTTTTCATGAAAAATATATAAAAGGAAAAAAATATAATAAAGGATATGATTTAACAAATTTAGACTTCTTTGACATATTAGGCCCGCCATTTATACTTTGACTCAACCCGAGTTTGCTTATCCAAGCATTCTCTAGCTAGTATCCTTAACCATGTAGTCTTTCATTGGTCTATTAGGCTAAGCATCCACTACTCTCATTATTTGAGACTTTAAATTTATGGAGAATGGCAGATGATAGAGTTGAAGCAAGTATAAAAGGGCTAGATAAACTTCATGACAATTACTTGTGGCTAAACACTTCTCTTTCTTTGTCTCTATTTTCTTCGCATGTATATATGTTAATAAATAATCAAGAACGGTTTTAATTGGTTTGTAATCTCTTATGCATTTTTTACTAATCATTCATGGTTGGTATAAGTACATATTAAGATTCTAAGTTAGAACGTTTTATGTGTATTAGACTTATGTCATGCTTAATACTTAGTGGGTGTTTTTCCTTTTATTCTTTTCAACTTTCTTTGTGAGGAATAAAGAAAAATAAGAGTGGCTTATGAAAAAAAAATATGAGTGGCTAGAAAAAAAAAGAGAAAGAGAAAAAGAAAAAAAAATAATAATTATACAAGACTCCCAAGAGGGGCAGTGAAGTGTTAATTATAGTGACTATTGAATATCAATATTACTCTCATAAGGGTTGCGGGGATTTGATAGTTGCTCCAATCCAATATTACCTTGACGGGTTGCGGGATTGAAGATCCAAAGTCTCAAAAAGGAGGCGGATGTAAATTGTTGCGTGAGTTTTATTTTTCTTTCCTTAGCGAGTGTGTATCTACTTATTAATGCATGACATAAGGATCTTACACATAAGGCGAATGAATTATTATTCTTGGGTCGGACTTATATTAATTGTGAGCGGTTTTTCGAGTAATGGATGAGAGGATTACTTAGGATTAAAACCGTGCTTCCTTATTTTTGGATTTTACATTTCTTATATTTCACGCTTTAAATAATGACAAATTTGCTTTCAAGCAATTTGCTCAAATAATAACCGGTTCCACGTTTAATTGTCATGAATAAGTTGATGCACTTTTTACTTGTGAATGAAATGATCCCATTTTTAAGCTTGGTATGGGGAAAGTGAAACTTGATGATGACAAGTGCTCATGGTACCAAAAGCCCTAATCTAAGTCATTGATTCCTTTATGAGTTATTTCCATTAAAACTATTTCAAGAAAAATAAAAAATATATAAATAAGATTGATTTCTTTGCATTGCATTGTAAATATTCAAAATCATTCATCATGTAGCATAGTATAGTTTATCATATCATAAAATGGACAAGGTGGGTTAATTATGAGAAAAGTGCACTCTAGAGCTTTGAAATGCTGCATTGCATGAGGTCATGGCAATGGTCAAGTGGAGGGGAGTTGATAAGTGTGAAAACACTCATCAATAATGATCCAAAAACCATTCAAAACACAGTCAAATACATTATATTAACTGAAAAATATCAGAATTACGTGGGTATTTGTGTTTCATGTGTTTTCAGGTAGAAATATGCATTTTGGAGCAAATACGCGTTTTCAAGGATTTATTTGACAAAGACACGAGGAAAAAGACGAAAGAAATTTCAAGGACCTTACTTGCTATTGTTTACCAAGATCGAGGGTTCAAGTTGAGATTTCTATCAAGACAAAGGATGAAAAATAACTTGCTTAAAACCTTTAACACCTTTAATGAAAGAAGAAGAAAATGAAAGGACCAAAAAGGAAAATATGGGAAGAAAGTTTATTTAACTTGTATATTTGGTCAATTGACCAAAACCTGGTCAAAACACAAACACATATACGTCTCTTCTCCAACGTGAAGAGAGAGAAAGAAATAACAACGCCCTCATCTTTCTTCACAACCACAAACCTGTAAACGAATATCAAGAGTGATTCACGAGGATTCAGACAAAACTTCAAACAGCAAAAGTCATCATCATCATCTCCTCTACATGATGATATGATTTAATTAGATCAAAAGTGGAAGACGAAGAAAACCCCAAATCGGCTGAAGAACCCTAACCTCGTATTAAACACGTGGCATCAAGGGGTTGGTCAAGACACGTCACTCCTTCTCTTCAAGTGCCTATAAATACAAGATGAAGACCTCATTTTTCAGACTGTTAGCATTAGGAGTAGATTACACCTAGTAATTAGTTAGATTAGTTAGTTAGTTTAATTCCACTTTATCTTTCTTGTTAAACATTTGTAACAATTTTCAATTCAGTTGTAACGGATTTATTCATGCTTCCATTAATGAAAGATTAAGTTTTCCTTATACTTCTTTCTATTGAAATCAGTTACTTTTGATTTCGAGATTTAAAGAGGGTTAATCTTGATCTTCGCCATTTTAGATATTGTTAAATCTTTCGGTTACTGTTCATTAGAGATTATCAGCTTAATAGCTTGTCATATTGTTGAAATGATGAAGTTGTTAAGTTTATTAGTTAACATTCAGTTACAGTTCTTGTTATCTGTTGTCACAAACCTTCCAGTAACCAAAGTTCTTCAAGTTTCAGTATTTGATATTAACTGATTGAGTTTTGTGTATGACTTTTTATAGACTTTTAATTGTTTGAGCATTTTCTTAGTCAAAATCTCAAAAGCTCAAAAGATTTGATTTCAGAATTGATAAGAAAGTCAAGTTACTGAGATTTGAAGTGATAGTTAATGATTCAGCAGTTAGAGTAAAGTAGGTGTAGTGATTTCATTCTAGAGGTTGTTTCGAGTTTAGATAGTTAATAGCAGTAGACGATTAGAGGTTCTATGGTGAAAAGCTGACGGTTCTTTTTCTACACAGTTTCTTACGAACCTGGTGGATATAGCGACTTAGAAGTTCAAATAGGATTTTGTTATAGAAGATCAGTTAGGATTTGGTTACGAGAGTATTATTTGTTTGTTCACATCTCTTGCAGGTTCCTATTTTCAAGTTTTGGTTGTGGAAGTTTTGGTAGCTGAGTTGGATTGGTAGATCAGAAAGAATAGATTGAGATCGATAAGGCAGCACAGCGCTGGCCTTCTAATAAGCGTGAAAACACTTATCCTTTTACCACTTAATTATAATAATAACCAAGCCAAAACGTGTATTTTATGTCGTAAATGTCAGAATTATGCGTGGTTTGTGTTTTTGTTGTGATTTAGGACCAAAATATGAAAAGGGAAGAAAACACGGGCTTTCACGGGCTTTTATCGAAGAAAAAGACAAAAGACGAAGTCAAAAGATCAAGAGTGCAAAAAGAACGGAAGTCCAAGGTCTATTCTGAAGATTTATCGAAGAAAAAGTCTAAAGACGGAAGTTTAATAAAGCCGAAGAACTCAAGTCTAATTAATGAAGAAATTATAAGACGAGTTCAGTTAATCCCGAGACAAAGTCGAATAAAGTCGAAGAATTTAGACGACGAAAAGACGAGAGAAGAAAAAAGGAAGCAACACATGCTTAACCTCCCTAATCACTATAAATACCCTCATAATGTGTCATTAGGAGGTGTTAGATAATTTGACACGTTAGTCTTTCCATTTTATTTTCCAAGCACTTTCATATTGTCATTTACTTAATTGTCATTTAATTACCTTGTCTTGCACCTTAAATTTGTAAGTTTCTTTAATTTTTGCTTTTACTTTTATTGTTGAATCTTATTTTTAATCAAGTTCTTAATTAACCTCTCATTCTTTTCTTGTTTTTGCTTAATCTTTATGTTTATGTGCTTATTGTTATGCTTATTTGATTGTTTGTTATGTTTTTATGTTTTTTATTGTGTTAGCTTATTGATTTTATAGCTTATTGTGTGTTTGATTTGATTTTAGTTAAGTGATTTTATTAGTTTATTTTATTAAAAGTTGATTTTAATTTTTAATTTTATTAGTGTTTTTGAAATTTTTAATTTGTGGTTTAATTAGTTTTTCTTAAAAGTAATTTAGATTAAGTTTTGGTTATTTGCTTATTTGATTTGTGCTTATCTTTGGCCTATTTTCTGATTATTAGATATTACTGTATCTGATTTTTCACTTTTTCGGATTAGGGTTGTTGGGAATAAATTAAGGCCAGATCACTTGAACGCTGACAAGAACAAATCAAGCGTTGACAGGAACAAAGCAAGCGCTGACAGCTCAAGCGTTGACAAGTTAAAGTCAAGCGTTGACAGACTGAAGACAAGCACTGATGGAAGATATAAGCTACACGTTTATTATATTCTAGAATACTTCTAGTAAGGATAGAAACGACAATGTATTTTCTATGTTTATCTTTACCTAGAATAGTTGATACGTAGCTTATTGTACAAGGCTTCTTAGTCTATAAAAGAAGGCCTTTAGGTTAATGTTCAATATCAAGTTTTATATAAGTTTTCATTCGTAAACATCTTTCATTGTAAGCAAGTTCGACATTCATAATCAAAGTGAAAGTTTTGTTTACATCTTGTGTTCTTGTTTAAGTGTTAAATTCCGCATAACACTTAGATTCACAAAGCATATACAAAGGTTTCTCTACGTGTTATACTTGATCTAATCTCGTATACACAAAGCTAATCGATCTAAGTTTGGGATCAACAAGTGGTATCAGAGCTTGTTGAGGAACTTTTGATCTTTGAAGAACACCAGAACGATACACGAACACCAAAACCCTAATTTTCTCAGAAACCCTAAAAACACCAAAACCCTAACAACATCATGTCTGAAGCAATAACCACCTCCAATTCACCCTTACCAAACATCAGGATTCCCATGCTTGATGCAACCAACTTTGACTTATGGAAGTTCAACTTTGAACAATATCTGGGGATCTATGACTATACACTCTGGGAGATTATTGAATATGGAAACTCATTCAATAAGGCTCAAAAGATTCTTGATGCCATTACTCAAAGATCAGCTGTTGAAGGATGTCCTGATGAAGATAAGAAAGAAAAACCTGGAGATGGTAGAGCTGTAGGTGCTGAAGATATTGCAAAGAAAAGGGTTGACATGAAAGCCCTAAATATTCTGAAAGTCTCTTTGGGACAAGAAAACCAGCACAAATATAGAGGCTATGAATCTGCTAAGGATCTTTGGGAAGCTCTTGAAGTTGCATATGGTGGCAATGCAGACACTAAGGAAGAAAAGAAAAAGCAACTTCTGCATGATTATGCTGTCTTCAAGGCTCAACCCAATGAGAAACTGAGTAGTGTGAGAAGCAGATTGCTTGACATCACAAGCAAATTGTCCTTCATGGGGACACAAGTTGGTGATGTTGACACCAATGCTACCTTTCTTAAAAGTCTTGGTGAGGCATGGAAGATTGAGGCAAGATCTATTCTTGCCAATAATACTTACAAGAGCTTCTCGTTTGATGACATCTACAACAAACTAAGACTGTTGGAAGATGAAACTCTTTCAGCACATGGAAGCAAACCTAGCACCAGCAACATGGCCTTCTTCTCTCATAGTGAAGGTCAATTCAATAAGAAGGACTCTTTTATGCATCCAGTTACTGGATCATCATTTGTCAGCACTGGAACAAGTCCTGTCAACGTCTCCTTTTCGGACGCTGACACATTTATGAATGACTCCCCAAGAGTTAAACCTGCTGGTTTGGATTTGGATACTGTGTGTGCTTACATTGCTTCTTTGCCCAATGGTTCAGTGATTACATATGAGGACCTTGAGCAGATAAGTGATGAGCACTTGGAAGAGATGGACATCAAGTGGAACATGGCTCTTGCTAGTATAAGAGCAAATAGGTGGAATAGAAGGTTCAAGAAGAAGATGACCTTCAATGCTAAAGACACTGCTGGATTTGATAAATCCAAAGTTGAATGCTACAACTGTCATCGTATGGGGCACTTCATGAGGGAATGCAGATCTCCTAGAAGATCTGATGCTGGTAAACCCTCAAGTCAGGTCATTAAAGCTCAAGATTCCAAAGCCATGGTTGCAGTTCAAGGAATTGATGGTACTGGATGGGATTGGAGCTATCTGGCTAAGAATGCTGAAGAGGATAAAGCTTTGGTTGCTGATATTGAAGAAGAAGAGCATGTTGAATATGCTCTCATGGCACACTCCTCCTCTTCATCTGATAATGAGGTATATGATGATGCTTTTTGTAGCAAAGGTTGTAGGTTAAACACTGATAGACTTAACAAAGAAGTGTTAAAACTAAAAGATGATATGAGCACTGAAAGGTGTAAATTGTCCAATTACCAACTAGCTCTTACTGAAACTGAGAAAACCGTTTCTGTATACAAGAAAATGGAATTTGATTTAAAAGATAAGATAAATATCTTAAAACATGAGCTAGAGGGTAGTATGGATATTAGAAATATCATGACAAAGGTCAATAGAGACCTACAGGCCAAGTTAGATGAGGCCATTAAGAATAAAGATAATGTTGACCTCAAGATTCAAAGATTTGATAGAGCCACCCAAACCCTAGGAGACTATGTAGCTAAACAAAGGGATCCTAAGGACATGACTGGGATTGGGATGAATGATTACTCTCTGGTTCCACCACCAGCTGGTGACTTCTATGGTGTCCTTAGAAAGGATTTAGCTTGGACTGGTATACCAGAATGCCAAGAAGAGGAATTCATTCCTCCACCAAGAGTTGTCACTCCAGTGGAAGAGTATCAACAAAAACTGACTGACCTAAATGAGTGGAAGAAAGCTAACCCTACTTTATTTGTTAAGGGAGGTTTGCTATGTGAAAGTCCCAATGAATCACCACCCATTAAGGTTACTCATCCAGTCACTGGTAAAGCTGTTGACCTAGGCTCCAACACTGTTAGAAGAACTACCATTAAATATGCAGAGATGTATAGGAATAATAGGTCACCCAAGAGCCAAGTTAACAATCATGGAACAGGTTTCTTCTCTTCTAGACCTAAGAGTGTGTCTAAGAAAGCCTGTTATACTTGTGGTAGCTTTTCACATTTGGCATACAAGTGTGTCAACGCTCCCAAAGCCAGCGCTGATAGGAACAATTTTAGCGCTGATAGAAAGAAAGTCAACGTTGTTAGGAAGTCAAACGTTGTCAGACCCAAACCTTGTGTGCAGCAAAGTCCACAAGTGATTAGACCTGCCCCATTATTTTCTAGAAGGTCTAACACTCATGGACAAAGACCTTTTCAAAAGACAAACACCTGGTCAAATAGGCAATGGGTTCCTGTAGCAAACCCTAGGTTCAACGCTGACAAGGGTAATTTCAGCGTTGACAGGACAAAATCCAACGCTGACAGAAACGTGACTAGACCTAAATATTTGCAGCCACAAGGTAAGGGGTCTAAAGCTTCTTCAAGCTTAACATGGAGACCCAAGAAAGATCAAAACCCTAATAATAATGGAATTTCAATGACTTGCAATAGATTTAATTACATTTCAAAGGTCATTACAAAACCAATTGGGGTTAACTGGGTATTTCATCCTAAAAAGGATGAGAATGGGGTTGTTGTGATAACTAAGTCTGTTCTTATTGAACAACCAGATGAATCCAAGTCTTCTGAGACTTGGGTTCCCAAAGAAAACTAATTTGTTTTCTTTATGTGCAGGGCATTCAAAGACAGATCAATGACTATGGATATTGGGATAGTGGATGCTCAAGGCACATGACAGGAAAGGAAGACTATCTGACGAACTTCACTCCTATTAAAGATGGTGATAAGGTATACTTTGGAGGTGGCTACGGCACCATTACAGGCAAAGGAACCCTTCTCACCAATAATCTACGTTTTGAGAACGTCTTCCTGGTAAAAGAACTGGATTATAATCTGTTTAGTGTATCACAAGTTTGTGATAACAAAAATAAGGTTCTTTTCACTGATACTGAGTGTTTGGTGTTAAGCAAGGATTTTAAGATCCCTGATGAGAAGTATATTGAGTATAGAACACCTAGGCATAAGGACATATATAATGTGAATTTAAATGGGATTAAAGTGAATACAAATATGTCTTGTTTTTATGCTAAGGCCTCAGTAGATGAAAGTAATTTGTGGCACAGGAGACTAGGGTACATAAATTTTAAAAATATAAATAGACTTGTGAGGCTTGGTTTAGTTGATGGTTTGCCTGAGAAGGCCTTCCACAATGACCACTCTTGTGTTGCATGTCTTAAAGGCAAGCAGCACAAGCTCTCATTCAAGTCCAAGCAGGTGCATACTAGTTCCAGACCTCTTCATATGCTTCACATGGACCTCTTTGGTCCAACAAATATAGAGAGTTTGAATGGCAAGTCATATTGTTTTGTTGTAACAGATGATTTTTCTAGGTTTACTTGGACATTCTTTCTAGCTATGAAGAGTGACACAGCTGATGTTCTTATTGAATTTATCACTCAAATTGAGAAAAGGTCTGGACATGAGGTTAAAATGCTTAGGAGTGATAATGGTGGAGAATTTAGGAACAAGAAGCTAAATGATTTTTGTGCCAGGAAGGGAATTACTATGCAATTCAGTATTGCTAGAACCCCACAACAAAATGGGGTTGCTGAAAGGAAAAATAGAACCCTAATTGAAGCAGCCAGAACAATGTTGGTTGATGCTCACTTTCCTATAGCCTTTTGGGCTGAGGCTGTTAATACAGCATGCTATGTGCAAAATAGAGCATTGGTTAACAAAATTCAGAACAAAACACCTTATGAGTTACTTTTGGGAAGAAAACCTAATATTGGTTTTCTCAGACCTTTTGGATGTCATGTAGTAGTCTTAGATACTAGTGATGCCTTAGGTAAATTTAGTGCAAAAGGTGATGAAGGTTACTTCATGGGGTATTCAGTGCAGAGCAAGGGTTATAGGGTTTATCTTAAAGAGGACAAACGTATTGTTGAGAGAGTACATGTTAGGTTCTTAGAGAATAAACCTAGTGATCCTGAAAGTGGTCCTAATTGGTTGTTTGATTTGGAACCCTTGTCTAGAACTTTAAATTATATGCCTGTCACTAATCCAGACATTGTGAAGGTAACTTCAAATGTTGTGGAGGAACAAGTTGTTGATGTTTCAGGTACACAGGTTAATGAGAGGGTTGGATCACAAGCAGAAAAGGCATATCCTACATTTGAATATGTCACAATTCCTATTTGGACAGATGCTTTTGCTGCTGCTGCTGCTGGACAAGATAATGGTGGTCTCCAAATACCACCAGATACAAACATGCATGGTTCTTCAGGCGCTGACAAAGGCAAATCTAGCGCTGACAAGACCAATTCAGACGTTGATGGCTCAGACGTTGACAACAACAGTTCAAGCGTTGTTAGCCCAAGCGCTGACAAACACGATTCAGACGTTGACAACACCTTTGCACATCTTTTCTCTTCCACTTTTGAACAAGGAGGACCTTCTAATGTTTATGAAGAGATTCCTATTGATCAAAGAGAGTCTGATGAAGAAGATATTGGCAACATGGAGCGTGAAGTTCCACCAGACTTTTTGAAGGAGGAGTTCTCACTTCCACAATGAAGAATCACCCCACATCTCAGATCATTGGTGATATTATGACTCTAGTTCAGACAAGAAGATCTCATCAAGGACTTGGTGGGTTTATTGCCAATATACACAAGAAGGTTGATACCCCTCTTGTGCAAGCATGTTTGTTTGCATGTTTTCTGTCACAAGAAGAACCCAAGAAGATATTTGATGCTCTCAAAGAACCAAGTTGGGTGGAAGCAATGCAGGATGAGCTTCACCAATTTGCAATTCAGGATGTTTGGGAGCTGGTTGATTGTCCTAGATATGTCAGACCTATAGGGACAAGATGGGTTCTCAGGAACAAAAGAGATGAAAGAGGTATTGTGGTCAGAAACAAGGCAAGGTTAGTGGCTCAAGGTTATACACAAGAAGAGGGGATAGACTATGAGGAGGTCTTTGCACCAGTTGCAAGGATTGAAGCTATTAGAATTTTTCTAGCCTATGCCTCATGCATGGGCTTCACAGTCTATCAAATGGATGTCAAGAGTGCTTTCTTGTATGGCACCATTGTTGAGGAAGTATATGTCATGCAGCCTCCTGGTTTTGAGGATCCAGAGCATCCAGATAAAGTGTATAGAGTCAAAAAGGCTATGTATGGCCTTCATCAAGCCCCTAGAGCATGGTATGGTACTTTGTCTACCTATTTGGTGGACAATGGATTCAAGAGGGGCACCATAGATTAGACACTATTTACAAAGAAGAAAGGCAAAGATGTGTTGCTTGTGCAGGTCTATGTTAATGATATCATTTTTGGGTCTACTGATCCAAAGATGAGTGAGGATTCTCCAAGCTTATGACAGACAAATTCAAGATGAGTGCTATGGGGGAGATGAACTTCTTTCTTGGTTTACAAGTTCAACAGAAAGAAGATGGTATCTTTATCTCCCAGGACAAATATGTTGCTGAAATCTTGAAGAAGTTTGGCTTTTCTCCACATGAAAAGAGGGCTACTACTCCTATGGATAGAGAACACCCTTGGGGAAAGATTGGAGATGGGAAAGATGTTGATGTCAGGCATTATAGATCCATGATTGGATCCTTGATGTATCTTACTGCTTCCAGACCTGATATCATGTTTGCTGTGTGTGCTTGTGCACGTCATCAAGTGACTCCCAAAGAATGTTACCTTTATGCTGTGAAGAGGATCTTTAGGTACCTAAGATGTTTCCCTAGTCTTGGTTTATGGTACCCAAAGGATTCACCATTGGAGCTGATTGCATATTCAGATAGTGATTATGGAGGTGATAAGTTTGATAGGAAATCCACAACTGGTGGATGTCAATTTCTTGGGAGCAGATTAATATCTTGGCAATGCAAGAAACAAACAGTGGTGGCTAATTCTACAACTGAAGCAGAGTATGTGGCTGCTGCAGCGTGTTGTGGTCAAGTGTTGTGGATTCAGAACCAGCTGTTGGACTATGGGTATAATTTCATGCATACTAAGATATTTGTTGACAATAATAGTACTTTATGCATCATTAAGAATCCTGTACATCATTCTAAAACTAAACACATAGAAATTAGACACCATTTTATAAGAGATTGCTTTGAGAAAGGTTTAATACAACCAGATAGGGTTGACACTGAGGAAAATGTGTCAGATTTATTAACTAAACCTTTTGATACTGGAAGATTTCAATACTTGGTAACAAGTATTGGAATGGTTAATCTCACTTAATATGTGTTTTGGATTCTTTTGTAAAAGTATGTACAGGATGATGCAGTATTATTATTGGTCTTATTGATGATTTAGATTTTCCACTATATTTTTCTAACACTGACAAAGGTTGTTTGAACACTGATAAGTGTTTTGGCAACATTGTCAGCAATATAATTGTCTAACGCTGACAAAGCTTCCTTCAACGATGTTATGTGTTATCGGGGCGTTGTCAGCAACAATGTTAGTTTTGTGGTTTTCAATCTAAATGTGCAGATGGTGTTAGCAGTATACCATTGGATACAGAGTTGCTTATGGATCAAAGGAGAAGCATTTGGAAAAGTTTTTATTTATGGATGATGGTTGGAATGTTTCATTCCTATCTTGACATAAATTTTTTATGTTCATGCATGATTTTAGCAAACTTTTTGTATCATAGTTTAAGGGGAGGTTTTAGGAACCTTTAGGATTTTTGGGTATCCATATGATACTCTTATCACAATTCTAGATTGTGTCCACAGGTGAGTATGGGTTAGTTTTACTAAACCATGAGGCACTGTAGCATGCATAGTATATCAACTTTGCATGCTGCCAAGACATTTTTAGCCTAGAATTGGTTGTGGTCTTTTGGGAGACTTGGGAATGATTTTGATATGGGATTTACCTGGGAGTAACAAGGATTTTATAAGGTAACTTGGTTGTTAAGAATTTTGGTTAGCAAGGGACACTAGAGGACTGTTATGTCTATCTTGCTTATGCAAGTGTGCATAACTGGACAGTGCTTGCCGCCCTATGATAATTATCAGCTTTTGGTTATCTTATCTAGGATAAATTACTTGTTAAAGTCATTTTTCACTTTTTAAAACAATTTTATTTTTGGACGCTGACAAGATTTTTCCAAGCGTTGTTGTGACCAAATTGGACGCTGACATGGCTTTAGGCGAACGTTGACAAGATTATAGCCATTGGGCGTTGATGGGTTATCTTTGACCGTTGACACTCAATGGGACCTACCCAGTTGTTACTTTTTGACATATTTTCAAGCCGTAATTTTAGGAGTTGTTACTTTCATTAAATGCATGAGATAACTTATAACTTTTTCAATATTTTCATGATTAGTTTTTGAAAATCTTTGCCTATTTTTGGGCCAATCACATGCATTCTTTATCTCCTAGAAATTTGGCTCCTATTTTTAAACAGGGTATCTATAATTCTTGTCTTACACTTTTCTCTTATCAACCTTCATCTTCTACACTTCAAATTAACAACTTTCATCAATGGCACCAAAGTTTAACTCAGCAGAATTGGATTTGGGGTTCAAGTCTCAACACAACATGATTGCTTATCTTGTTGCTGATAATGATTTGTTTCCTCAATACACACAAATGGTGGCGTATTTGAACGCATCCCCATTAAGGTATGCTCTTTCTCATGCACCACTCATTCCAGTCACACACATTAAGCAGTTTTGGAACACTGTCAGTTCCTCAACAGTTAATGGAGTGACCACATTAACTTCTATTGTTCATGGGAGGTCTTGGGTGGTTACTGAGGCCTTGGTACGCCAGGCCTTGCATCTTGATGATGCTGATGGTGTAGCCATCCTTCCCATAAATGAAATAGAACAAGGGCTTAGGGCTTTGGGATATCCTTTTCTTGATGAAGGTACTCTTAATAAGTATCATAAGCAGGAATTTCCCCCAGCCTGGAAGTACCTCATTCACATCCTCCTTCAATGTTTGAGTCCCAAATGTACTGCACACAATGAGATCAATAGATCCATTGCCAGTGCTATTGTGTGCATTGCAACAGGGCAAAAATATAACTATTCTAAAATGATTTTTGAAGGGATGTGTAAAAACAAGGGGACAAAAATGACTTTAGCTTATCCCCGTTTTCTGCAAATGATTTTTGATGATCAAGGTTATTGTTCAAGGGATCACAATGATTTTTATAAGATCCCTGAACAAAAGAAAGCTATTTTTACGAAGATGAATTCACCACCTCTTAGAGACTTACCTTTAACCCCAGCCATGCTTGTTGTTATTGCAGCAGCACAACCCCAACCAGACCCCCAACCTCAAATTAACCCTCAACCACAACTTGAACCCATTCCTGAACCTTTACCCTCACCTGAACAAAGGGAAATTGACCAAGAACCCTTTGACGCTGACACATCAAATGTTGGCGTTGATGTGCCTATTTCCAACGCTGACACACAACCATCACAATCCCAAACACCCCTTAACCAACCCACATCTACCCATTCTTCCACACCATCTTCCACACCACCTGAATATAGGTTGATAAAACGCCAAAGGACTGCTGGAGTGTTCTCCTCTGGTGGTCCTAGCCATGAAGCAGAGAGAACCACCACCACAAGTGTGGCTGGTGACCTGGATGAGGCTGGGACTATTGGTTCTGGCTTAGAAGTTGGCCAAGGCAATCCCACCATAATTAAGTCCTCATCCATGCCTAATGAATCTGACTTGGGAGGTCAAATCCCCATTTCAGAAGAGGGCAGTCTGGAACCAATGACTCTTTTGGAATTGACGGCAGTCTGCATTAGCTTGCAAAAGCAAAATGCAGACTTAGTACAAATTGTCAGCTCACAAGGCCTTGAACTCAAGCAATTGAGGGAGAGGATTGTTGTTTTGGAGAGTGATCATGCTAGGAGGAGTATGGCGGAGTCTTCCAAAGGGGAAGAAGATCAAAGAAATCTGAGTGATAAGGGCAGCCAAGATGGTCAATCAATGGATGTTGCTGAAGCCCTTACAACTTTGAAGGAACGAACAGGTTTTGATACGTCCTTAATCTCTCCAACCAATCTAAATTTATCATTTACAGCTATGTTGAGAGAGGTTACACAAGGCGCTGAGGGAAAATATTTGAGCGTTGACAAGATAAATTTGGACGCTGATAGAAGTATTTTGGGCGCTAATAGAGGAAATTTGGGCGTTGACAGACCTGCACATGAAGGTGATGTATTCCAGTCATCATCTATCATCAAAGAAGTTTCCACTCAGGTATTATCATCTACCTTACCAACCATTGCCCCATTAGATAAGGGTAAGGGTAAATTGGTAGAAGAATTTGTTCCAAAGAATGCAGCCCAAGTTGAATTTGATAGAAGATTGGCTGAACAAATGATGGAACAAGGTGAAAAGGAAAAGTCACCATTTGTTGTGACTTCTGAAGAAGAAAGTGATGGAGCTAGCTCAGACTCAAGTGTGATGATTATAGAACCAGAAAGGCTTGAGTATGGTGATGAGCTTGCTAGGGAAAAGTTGAGAGATTTAAAATTGTAGGTTGACTTTGACATGCCAGAGGTGGTTCAGATGTACAATTCTTGGGAAGAAAGCTGCATGGATAATCCAGACTTGACCATTTCAGATCAAATATGGGGTTTGGAGCTTCTTCTTAGAGTTCAGAAGGATTGTAAGGTGATTTTGAAGCACAAGGCAAGCAATATTCTCACAGAATTGAAAAGGGATAGAAGAGAGCTCTACTTTATGTTGCTCAGATGTCATGGAGTTGGATGGACACATCAGAAGTTGAAGGCTTTGACATTTGATGAGTTGGAACATAGGGCTTATCCTATTTGGGTGAGAGTGCAGGAAGAAATCCCTCTCTGACTTCTTTCAGATGAAAGAAAGGAGCAACTTGCAGAAGAGATGGAAATCAAGAAAGCTATGATAGTTCCCAGGCCAGTGAAGAAGGGATTTAAACTTGAGTTTCCAAAAGATATGAATCCACTATATCCAAGTGAAGCAGTTATTAGAAAGAGCCTCAAGCTCTCCCCATTAGAAGCTTCAGATATGGTGCAAGTGTTACCATTAGATTCCAGGAATCCAATTGTGAGTTATGATGAGGATGAATGTGGATTTTGGAAGATTGGCAGATTTGGCAAGGAGGTACACACTTTTACCACTCTCATATCTTTATTTGCAAGTTGTGATAGAGAAGACTTGGTGGACCTTTGGAGGTTGCTGGAGACCAAGTATGAGGCTGAAGCACCAACTTCAGCTAATGGAATAAAACTTTGGACCACATTCAAAAGAATGTGTGGGACAAATGAGGAAGATCCTGAAATATGGAAGGATCTTGAAGATGACCTCAGTTGTCTTCAATGGAGGATATATTCAGCTGCTGGTGTATACCATTTGAGTTCTACAAAGTTTGCTGAGTATCTACTTGTGGATGCTCAGTATTTCATATCCAAGGCTGTTTTGGAAAAGATGAAGGACACTCAGCTGGAGATAGATTATTCAAGTGACGTGGCAAAGAATTTGATCAGATTTATTCATTACCAATATGAGAAGGTTTGTCAGACTCCTCCAAGTTCTTAATGCTTATTCAGAAACTTGATCATAAGAGTGGATATCAAGTTTAGGGGAGGATTGTTGGGAATAAATTAAGGCCAGATCACTTGAGCGCTGACAAGAACAAATCAAGCGTTGACAGGAACAAAGCAAGCGCTGACAGCTCAAGCGTTGACAAGTTAAAGTCAAGCGTTGACAGATTGAAGACAAGCACTGATGGAAGATATAAGCTACACGTTTATTATATTCTAGAATACTTCTAGTAAGGATAGAAACGACAATGTATTTTCTATGTTTATCTTTACCGAGAATAGTTGATACGTAGCTTATTGTACAAGGCTTCTTAGTCTATAAAAGAAGGCCTTTAGGTTAATGTTCAATATCAAGTTTTATATAAGTTTTCATTCGTAAACATCTTTCATTGTAAGCAAGTTCGACATTCATAATCAAAGTGAAAGTTTTGTTTACATCTTGTGTTCTTGTTTAAGTGTTAAATTCCGCATAACACTTAGATTCACAAAGCATATACAAAGGTTTCTCTACGTGTTATACTTGATCTAATCTCGTATACACAAAGCTAATCGATCTAAGTTTGGGATCAACAAGGGTTAATAATTCCGAAATTTGTCATTTCTCGAAAAACCATTTATTCCGAAAAAGTCATTTTTCCGAAATTTTCCTTGTCTCTGAATTTATTATTTTTCCGAAGATTTCTATGAAAAAACAATTATTTCGAAAAAGTTAAAAGTTCTAAAACGTGATTATTCCGAAAAACTTGTTTTTCCAAAAAAGTGATTATTCCGAAGAAATGCAAGTTCTGAAAAATACTGTACACATTGCGAATAAAAGGAATCTCCGAAAACCACTGTTTGTAGCTTGCTAGCTTGGAGTTTTTGGCGGAAAAATAGAGGTGCCTGGTTGGCTGCTTCCAGCAGCTAGCCTGCTAGCTTGTTTGTTATTTAGTATTGTTCTGTAATTGTTTAGTTTTATCTGAAAGTTGTTCCGTTTTTAATTTTGAAAGTTACGTATTTTTAGTTAAATTTTTCGTCGATATTTAAAATTAATATTTTTTCGTAAAGTTCAAATTTTATCTTTTATTTAGTACCCGCTTTAGGTTTTGCCTCGTTTAGCTTTATTGTACCATTTTAGTTTTATTCTCTCCTTTTTCATTAAGCAAACTTTATTTTCGAGTCGATAGTTAATTCGTCTTTTAGTTTTATTTGTATTAATTGTTTTGCTTTAATTTATGTTTTATTATTTGTTTCACTCCTTTATTATTAGTTATTTGTTTTAATTTCTCGCACCGTTTACTTTTTAATCAGTATTAGTTTTAATTACCTGTCATTTACTTTAAGTTTTGCAATTTAATTTTACTACAACGACCAATCTATTATTTTATCCACCAAAAGACGACTGAGTCACACTTAAACCAGTAATCAATTCGATTACACACAACGAACAATTTTTCTAACTAAAAATCTAGTTATTAAATGGCGCCGCTGCCGGCTCTTTTCGTAAAGATTAACGGTTTTATGTGAGAGACGCGTTGAATTTTGGGATCCGTCCACTCGTGAACGTTATTTTTCTTGCTCTAAAATTTTCAAAAATCCATAAAGATTAAAAATTGTTAAAAATCCATAAAAATTAAAAAATTTCAAAAATCCAAAAATATTTTTATTTTTATAGTACACATATATTCTCTATTTCTTTGGTATCTTTTTCTTTTGCTTTTGCAGGTGTATGCGTACTAGATCTTCAACTTATCCAGAGCCCGAAACTCGTAAAGAACTAGATATGGCAGGTGTGAACAACAACAATAACCCACCGCACCTCAACAATAATAATAACAACAATGTTCCACCACCCGACCTTAGAACAATGGAGGAGCTTTGTCAACCCACGATGAATGGACGAGGAGGACCGATTGCGCCGATGCAAATCACGGCTCCAGAGTTTTCGTTGAAGCATCACATGATCCAAAAAGTGCAGAACACTTGTCCATTTCGCGGATTGCCGGATGATGATGCCAAAAAACACCTCGACAAGTTCATTACCGTTACTCAAAGCATGAAGTTTCCCGGTGTTACTATGGATTTCCTTCGCCTTCGCCTTCACCTATTTCCACACACCTTATCCCACCCATGCCGAAAAATGGTTTGATCGTCTTCCGAAGAATTCAATTCATACTTGGGATGAGATGACTCAACTCTTTTTGTCGCGCTACTTTCCACCATCTATGGTCACGAGCCTTCGGAATCAAATTTGTGGATTTACACAAGAACCTGATGAATCACTTTTTGATGCTTGGGAACGATATAATGTTTTGATTGATCAATGTCCAAACCACAACATGCTCCCCGTTACTTTGATTGATACTTTCTACAACGGTTTAACTTTTCGTGATCGTGATACGATTAATGCAGCCGCCGGTGGAACATTTATGAAAAGAAGACCCGAGGAGTGTAGAGAGCTTATCGAGAACATGACTACTCACCACAAAAATTGGGATTCATCCGCATCTTCAAGATCAAACACGAAAGTCAATGTTTCTTCTACTGCTTCAAACCCTGATATCACCGAATTAACCCGCGCAATGGTCGAAATGAGTAAAAACATGCAACTCTTGGCTACAAATCATGAACAACAAGTTAAAGCTGTAGCAACTTCTTGTGAGACTTGCGACGGTCCTCATTCATACACTGATTGTCCTTCTACTTATGACAATCCGGAAAATGTGTATGCAGCTTATGGTAACTATTCCATGGTAAACCATCAAGCTCGACCTCAAGGTGATCGTAACTTGCTAAGTTACCGTTCTAACAACTTTCTTTCACCCGGTTTTTCTCCTCAATACCACAACCCCAACAACTACAATAGAAGCAACCCAAACCCACCTCAAGCTTCTAATCCTTATCACCCACCCGCTCAACCAGCCCCACCCATTAATCAAGATGTTGAAGCCTTAATGAGAACCCCAAGGAGAGCAAATAAAGAATCTACAAAGCCAAATTATCAACTTGAAAGGAGATATCACTAAGCAAGGGAATGATATTAGATCTGAGCTTCGACATGATATACAAACCTCTTTTAGCACTCAAACAAATGATTTGAAGAATATGCTGGCTAGTTTCTTACCAACTACTCAACCCTCTACTTCGGGCTCTCTTCCTTCAAATACCGTCACCAACCCGAGAGCAAATGTGAGTGCTATTACTACATGTAGTGGAGCAACCTTAGTAGGACCATCTACCCCTCCCCCAGTTACTCCATCTACACCTCCTCCACCACGATTTATCCCTCCTACTCCCACGCCTAGTATTAGTTCTCCATTAGCGTCTCCACCTCTTACTGAAGTACCCAAGAAGAACCCTTCACCAACACCACCTTCCACCTTTAAACCTTCAACATCTCAACCTTTACCTGCTACACCTACAACCTATAAACCCAATATTCCTTATCCATCTCGCTTAGACAAGGCCAAACTGCAAACCAAGGATGACATTCAAGTGTCGAATTATTTGAAGAAGATTTCAGGACTGACCATCACCTTTAGCCTTGTTGAAGCTCTTGCACAAATGCCTAAATTTGTTAATATGTTTAAGGAATTGCTTAATAAGAAGGAGAAGATGGCCGAGTTTGTTAATACTCGATTGAATGAAAATTGTTCTGTCGTCCTTCTTAAAGAACTTCCGGAGAAACTTGGAGATCCCGGTCGTTTTGTGTTACCATGTACTTTTCACCAAACCGAAGATATTACTGCCTTAGCCGATCTCGGGGCAAGTATAAATCTGATGCCTTTAAGTGTTTGGAAAAAGTTATAATTACCCGATCTTACTCCAACAAAGATGACTCTTGAGCTAGCAAATCGTACTCTCGCTTACCCCGTTGGTATTGCTGAAGACGTGTTTATTAAAGTTGGTACCTTCACTTTTCCGGTCGACTTTGTTGTTGTTGACTATGAAATGGACCCTCGTATTCTGTTAATACTTGGTTGGCCATTTTTAAGAACCGGAAAAGCTTTAGTTGATATTGCCGAAGGTGAGTTAATCTTAAGGGTCAGGAATGATGCACAAGTTTTTAAAATGGGGAAGATCACAAACAAATCAAATGGAAGAGAATCAGCGAATATGATTAATGTGCTTGATGATTTTGTCGTCTACAACAATCCTCTTTTCGAGTCTTGCCATGATAATCCACTTTTCCAAGATGATGTGGATGATTCTCTATCCAATTTAGATCCTCCACCAATATTTGAGTCTCCACCGATCTATGATGACTATGATGATGATTCTAGTTCCGATGGGGATGATTATGATAATTTTACTTCTGAGCACCCAGACATGCCCACTTATGATGATTTTGATGAGGCTGATACTCTCTCGAGTGATTCTTCTCATGATGACCTTGCACCTACTTTTGATGAAGATCCTCCACCAACCACACTTGATCCTACTTTGGATGACTACTCATTTGAGGATGACTTTGCTTCTTTTCTCAACACTTACTTCCCAAATGAGAGTGATGCTCCTCCTTTGGACTTTGATGATTATGGTCTTTATCCTCCTTTGGATATGAAGAAACCCGCTTCAAAGGAGAAGAAGCCAGAAGACACCAATATTCGCAGCACTTATGTCTTGACACCTCTCTATCCACCTTCTGAGGATGAGATTGTGCGATTTATGAGCGAATCTTCTTCAAGGTCTACTGAGCCTGAGTGCTATTTTCCCCTAAAGGAAAAGGTGTTCGATCCCGGTATTAAAACTTTCAAGCCATCTCAGTATCCATCTGATGAAATAAAAGGAAATATTTTTGGAACTTATGGAGATATGCTTGCACCTCTTCACCCTTGCTACCACCGTGCTCAACAACTGCTTAAGGGAACCTTTCCTACTCTTCTTTGGCTTGCCTTGTTCGCCTTAAGCTTGTGCTACTTGATGGATGAAAACCATGTATTTGATCCCGGTGGATGTCCTTCAAGCTTATTTCCATGCTAATCAAGGTCAATTCAGGCTCACGACTCGGTTAACAAAAACAAGCGCTTCTCGGGAGGCAGCCCGCAGTATCTATCCTTTTTCTCTGTTTTTATAATAAGTGTAGGGGAAACCCTAGTATGTGTATGTTGTTTTCTTTCTTATCATGTGCAGGGATTCGAGCTTTCAAAGATCCATTATTGATGACTTTTGACGAATCGTGATCCCGTTTTCCCATCTTCCCGGTTCTATCTTAAACTCTTTTGATTCTCTATTTTATATTCTTCAATATTCAAATAGGAATCACTTTAGTTGTCTCTTCCTTAGTAAAATTTAAACAACGTGCACAATGTCCTAAGTGTAGGGGAGGTTACTTCCACATGCTTAAACATTGAGGACAATGTTTATATTAAGTGCAGGGGGACTTCTATCGAAGTTAAGTGGGCTTTTCCTTGTATTTGTCCTCATTTTAACCGAAAATTTGATTTTTCGACATTTTTCAAAATTTTTGATCTATTTTGGCCTAGTAGTTTTACCTTTGTTATAGTTATTTTCTTTCTTTTCTAGAATAAAAATTTAATAAAGTGGTTTTAAAATTTTTAGAAGTCGTGAATCTTTTGACTCAACCCGAGTTTATTTATCTAAGTTTACTCTAGCTAATATCCTTAACGTGTTTAAGTCAAGTTTTGCTAGGCTTTTATATAGGGAACTTTAAAACGCGAAAGTCTTAACTCTTACGGGTTAAGAACAAGAACTTTTCGCAAGTTCCTATAATTGATCCTAGAAAGTCGTTTATCAAGGGAACTTTAAAATGCGAATTCTAAACTTGAAAAAAGTCTAAGAAGTTGCAAGATCCTATAGATGACTTGAAAACCCAAAACTTTGATCTAATAGGCTAAGCATCCACGGGTCTCATTCCTTAAGATTTTAAACTGTGGAGAACGAGAGATGATAGAGTCAATTATAAGTTTGGTATTCTTTCATGAATTTATGTGAGTTGATTATAAGCTTTTTCTCCCATCGCTTGTTAATAAATTTAATTGCAATAAATAAGGTCGTACGATTTGAAAAGTTACTTAGCTTCTAGCCCAAGATCGTTTAAAAGTTGCTCGGTATTAGTTAGAGTTCATAGCCAAGGCATAACTTATTGAAGCCAGATGCGAAGTTGGCGAGTCCGAAAAGGTCCTAACAAGACATGAGGGCTACATTTTGTTGCTAAAGATCCCAAGTGATGTGAAGAATCATTTATCAAAAATCAATATGAAGGATCGAGACACACAACGAAAAGCAAATACTTCCCTAAAGATCATGGAAAAGTCTATCCAAAAAGACCCTAGCAAGGTATGAGGATAAATAGATCCAAGTCCTAAAAGGAGGCGGATCGTTGTATATAAAAATCCCAAATAAAGATTGGAGAAAAATGAAGAAGTCGTGGTCCAAGTATGAAGAATCTCTCAAAAAGTTCAAGTGAAGAAATTCCTATTATGAAGAGAAGACCATTATTTCATGAACGTCTCTCAAGATTTGAAGTATGAAGTCAATGCCAAATATCGGTCCGAGAAAGGTCTCAAATCGTGAAGCGAGTTATGCCAAGATATGAACTTTATGAGGTCCCGAGAAGCAGTTTTAAAAGATTTTGTCCTTTAGCTAACTATTAATTAAATCTTCCTACTTTATTTTTGACCTAATAAATTATCGAAATAAGTCAACAATGCATCCTCGTGATCATTCAAGACAACAATAAAATATAAGAGATACACCTAGGAATAAGGGAGTCTAAGTAAATAATTGGCCCACATGAGTTTGTGATAGTTTTCTAACTTATAATAACAATAATCTCGTTTTTAAGCTTGGTATGGGGAACGTGAAACTTGAGGATGATGAACATTCATGACATTCCAAAACCCTAAGGTAAGTTTTTGATCTTTTTACTTGTTTTCTTCTTTTAAATATTTTGTCTCTTTAATAAAGGCCAATGTGGATTGATTATGATGGAAAATGTAAAACTTGCTTTGTAATTAATGCATTGCATGAGGACATTACAATGGTCAAGTGTAGCGGATTTAATAAGTGTGAAAACATTTATCCTTTTACCACTTAATTATAATAATAACCAAGCCAAAACGTGTATTTTATGTCGTAAATGTCGGAATTATGCGTGGTTTGTGTTTTTGTTGTGATTTAGGACCAAAATATGAAAAGGGAAGAAAACACGGGCTTTCACGGGCTTTTATCGAAGAAAAAGACAAAAGACGAAGGCAAAAGATCCAGAGTGCAAAAAGAACGGAAGTCCAAGGCCTATTCTAAAGATTTATCGAAGAAAAAGTCTAAAGACGGAAGTTTAATAAAGCCGAAGAACTCAAGTCTAATTAATAAAGAAATTATAAGACGAGTTCAATTAATCCCGAGACAAACTCGAAAAAAGTCGAAGAATTTAGAAGACGAAAAGACGAGAGAATAAAGAAGGAAGCAACACATGCTTAACCTCCCTAATCACTATAAATACCCTCCTAATGTGTCATTAGGAGGTGTTAGCTAATTTGACACTTTAGTCTTTCCATTTTATTTTCCAAGCACTTTCATATTGTCATTTACTTAATTGTCATTTAGTTACCTTGTCTTGCACCTTAAATTAGTGAGTTTCTTTAATTCTTGCTTTTACTTTTATTGTTGAATCTTATTTTTAATCAAGTTCTTCATTAATCTCATTCTACCTTTCTTGTTTTTTCTTAATCTTTATGTTTATGTTCTTATTGTTATGCTTATTTGATTGTTTGTTATGTTTGTTATGTTTTTTATTGTGTTAGCTTATTGATTTTATAGCTTATTGTGTGTTTGATTTGATTTTAGTTAAGTAATTTTATTAATTTATTTTATTAAAAGATGATTTTTAATTTTTTATTTTATTAGTGTTTTTGAAGTTTTTAATTTGTGGTTTAATTAGTTTTTCTTAAAAGTGTTTTAGATTAAGTTTTGGTTAATTGCTTATTTGATTTGTGCTTATCTTTGGCTTATTTTCTGATTATTAGATATTACTGTATCTGATTTTTCACTTTTTCGGATTAGGGTTAATTATTCTGAAATTTGTCATTTCTCTGAAAACCATTTATTCTGAAAAATTCATTTTTCTGAAATTTTCCTTTTCTCTGAATTTATTATTTTTCCGAAGATTTCTATGAAAAAAGAATTATTCCGAAAAAGTTAAAATTTATGAAACGTGATTATTCCGAAAAACTTGTTTTTCCAAAAAAATGATTATTCCGAAGAAATGCAAATTCTGAAAATACTGTACATATTGCGAAGAAAAGGAATCTCCGAAAACCACTGTTTGGATTCCGAAGATTTTAAGCTGGCAGCTTGCTACCTTGGAGTTTTTTGCGAAAAAATAGAGGTGCCTGGTTGGCTGCTTCCAGCAGCTAGCCTGCTAGCTTGTTTATTATTTAGTATTGTTCCGTAATTGTTTAGTTTTATCTGACAGTTGTTCCGTTTTTTAATTTTTAAAGTTACGCATTTTTAGTTAAATTTTTCGTCGATTTTTAAAATTAATATTTTTTCGTAAAGTTCAAGTTTTATTTTTTTTTTAGTACCCGCTTTAGGTTTTGCATCGTTTAGCTTTATAGTACCATTTTATTTTTATTCTCTCCTTTTTCATTAAGCAAACATGATTTTCGAGTCGATAGTTAATTTCGTCTTTTAGTTTTATTTTTATTAATCGTTTTTCTTTAATTTACGTTTTATTATTTGTTTCGCTTCTTTATTATTAGTTATTTGTTTTAATTTCTCGCACCGTTTACTTTTTAATCAGTTTTAGTTTTAATTACCTGTCATTTACTTTAAGTTTTGCAATTTAATTTTACTACAACGACCAATCTATTATTTTATCCACCAAAAGACGACTGAGTCACACTTAGACCAGTAATCAATTCGATTAGACACACAACGAACAATTTTTTTAAACTAAAAATCTAGTTATTACCTTCGTCATCAAAGGACTAAACGACGGATGCATAGGTCAAGTGCATTTTAGTTTTCTTCATTTGTAGTGTTAATCTTGCCGCTTTCTGCTTAAATTGTTAGCTGTTAATATGTTCTATTCTAGCTCAAGCTCAGTTCTAGAGTTCAAATCTTTTAGTTTTCTTTGAGAATTGCTCATTTGCTGATATATGACTGTTTGGGATTAGTTGATATAGTTTGGATCTGCACTCATTACTTTGTGGGTTAAAGCTATAAATTACCAACGAACTTTGCTTCTTTTCTCGATATTATAAATATAGAACATAAAATACTTATATAGTCATTGAACATTTAAAAATTGTTCTAATATTACCAGCGACCTAAAAATTTACCGGTAATAGCAGGTTAAAAGGTTAAAAATACCGACACATCATCAAAAAATACCAATAACAATTACTTTTTATTTATTTAATTCCATCTCATCCTTACACATCATCACCTAAGCCACATAAGTATTTCATTATCTTTTACTTAAAATATTTAACTAACAAAAATCCAACACCTAATACAATCACAGATCTAACACTTTTAATCTTTTTCCCCAGATCTAAAACATAAATCCTAATTTACAATATCATGATTAATTGTTAATTGAGTCAATCAAACCTCAATTGGTCAATGATCAGCAAGGTTCAATGACGTGAAATTGATGCTCCACATTAGTATCAAACATTTGGATAGGAAAATGGTTTTGATAATGATGTGTTTAATCTTTAAGCAGTTAGCTTCTTACAATCAGCCTGAGGTTGGATTTCGACTTCCAAAATATAGATTTATATATGATGTTTCAACTCTGTCTAACAATCATGCATGTGATAATAAAATGATAGTCTTGTATCGTCTCCAGCGGATGGCAGTGAGAATTTATCTGATTTCAAGAGCAGAAGTTTTTAATTGGACTCGTTATGATGGTCCCTATTTATGCATTGGAATGGGTATGAATATCTCCAATCGCCTAAAACTGATACTCTACATCAGTATCAAACATTTGGACAGAAAAATGTTTTTGATAATGATGAGTTTGGTTTATTGTTGATGATTTAGGCCGGGTAGATTGAAGGAGACGAAGGGGAGAATGAAGGAAACTGATTAATTTGAGTGAGTGCAAATTTAAAATATGGAGTATTAATTTCAGTGGCTGCAAATATGATTGTCTTGTTCTTGCTTGATAAGATAATGACAGTGGAAAATAAAAGTCAACAACCTGAGTAAAAATCAATAACACGTGGGCAAAAATAATGACGTAGAAATAATATTTGTATGTTACTAATAATAGCCGGTACAAACAAGTTTCAATGACTATATAAGTATTTTATGTTCTATATTTGTAATATCGAGAAAAAGAGTAAAGTTCGTTGGTAATTTATGGCTTTAACCCTTACTTTGTTTAGAATCTTGTTAAGATTAGTTGTTATAAGAGTAGAAATGTCACTTATTTACAATTTTATAACCAAGAGGATACTGTATTAATTGATTACAAGCTAATACTGTTTTTTTAGTCTAGGCATTATAGAGATTAATTGATTACTTAATGATCTAGTTTTTAAATACTTTGGGTGTAGTCAAGTTGCCTAAAAACGTTTTTCTTCTTTTTGTTCAAATGCAAATGGTCAAGTTTCAGTGATGTACACGTTAGGACCCTTAACTTGTATCTTGTTCTTTCAGTTTAAGTCCTCGTTTTGGTTATAAGTTACGTCAGTTAGTGTAGATTGTTAAATTCATTACGATTTCCGTCCTTTGATAACAATCTTGTTGGGCTACTTGGTTTCAGTGTTGGGCTGCCTTTTATTAGTTTTCTTAATATGTTTAGTTTAAAATTTTGAACAATTACTTTGTAGTTTCACTGTTATAGATTTTACATCTTAGATTATTGTAGAATTGTATTTTTTACTTTTAATAAAAATAAGTTTAGTTTGATATTTTGTTATTTGAATTTTTTTTCATTTAGAGTGTAAAGTTGTATTTTCCATTTTAATACTTTGTGCAATTAAATGACGTTTATGCAATTTGTTTTAGTTAGTACGTATAGGTAATATAGTATAATATTTTACACTTTTTAAATGCATTGTGCCAATTAGATATAAATTCCAAACAAGATTTGATAACCAAAAACAATAAAGTCGAGCTTGAAAAGTTATATCAATTCGATTAGATACCAAGAACAACTACACTAAAAATACTCAATTTCAACTGCTATTGAGAATAAGGAGGGCAGTGATGATGAGAGTACTGATTTAAGTGTGATGATTATTGAAGATCTAGAAAGGCTTGAATATAGTGATGAGTTGGCTAAGGAAAGGCTTGAAGAGTTGAAAATGGAAGTTGAGATGCCTCAAGTAGCCAAGATGTATTTTACATGGGAGAATACAGTTATGGAGAATCCAAACATGACCATTTCAGATCATATTTGGAGTTTGGAGATTCTGCTAAGAGTTCAAAGAGATTGCAAGGTAATTTTGAAGTATAGGGCTAGCAAGGTTCTTTCACAGACTAAGAAGGATAGAAGGGAGCTCTACTATATGATTCTCAGATGTCATCAAGGGGGTCGGACTTTCAAGAAATTGCAAGATTTGTCCTTTGATGAGTTGGAGTTTCGTGCCTATCCCATATGGGCAAGTATTCAAAAGGAGAATACTATCAGACTTCTTTCTGATGATAGAAAGGAAGAACTTGCAGAAGAGATGCAGATTCAAAAGGCTTCAGTTACTCCAAGGCCAGTAAAGAATGGACTTCCAATTGAGTTCCCAAAGAATTTGGATAGAGTGAATCCTAGTGAAGCAATGATTAGAAGGGGTATTAAGCTCTCACCTTTGAAAGCTTCACATATTGCAGAAGTATTACCTTTTGATTCAAGAAACCCTATAGTCCACTATGAAGAAGATGCAAGTGGGTTTTGGATGATTGGCAGATATGGAAAGGAGGTACATACTTTAACCATTCTTATCTCTTTGTTTGCAAGCCTAGATAGAGAAGACTTGGTAAATCTTTCGGTTTTGATGAAGGCCAAGTATGAGGCTGAAGCACCTACTTCAGTCAATGGAATAAAGATTTGGTCCACATTCAAGAGAATGTGTGAGCCAAATGATGAAGATCCAATATGGTTGGATCTGGATGATCTCAGTAGACTTCAATGGCGTCTACATTCAGCAGCTGGTGTTTATCATTTGAGTACTATAAAGTTTTCAGAATACCTTCTTGTGGATGCTGAATATCCCATGTCCAAGGAAGTTTTGAAGAAAATGGTGTCAACACAACTGGAAATAGATTACACAAGTGATGTTGGCAAAGATTTAATTAGGTTTATTTATTTCCTAATTAAGACGTGATTTGTATTTGTAAGAATCCTCCTAGTACTTAGTTTTTATTCAGAAACTTGATTACTAGAGTAGATATCAAGTTTAGGGGAGGATTGTTGGATAAAATGAGCCAAGACACTCAGACGCTGACAAGAGTTAATTGGATGTTGATAAGAAGAAATCAAGCGTTGACAGATCAATCGTTGACAAAAAGAAATCAAGCGTTGATGAGAAGAAGTCCAAGCACTGATAGAATACTTAGTCTACATGTTTTGTATTTCTAGTAAAGATATGTTCGACATTGTATTTTTTATATTTATCTTTACCTATTATAGCTGATAGTTAGACTCCTGTGCAAGGCTCCTTAATCTATAAAAAGAGGCCTTTAGGTTTTAGTTTAATATATGTTTTTAATACTTCCATTGTACACAAGTTCGATCATCAATCAAAGTGAAAGTTTGGTTTATTCTGTTCTGTGTGTTCTTGTTCTAAGTATTTATTCCGCATAATACTTTGATTGTTTCACAACACAAAGTTTCTCTAAGTGTTTAACTTGATTTAATCTCGTTTATACAAAGCTAATCGATCTAAGTTTAGGATCAACAAACATATTCTTATAACTTTAATGAAATGATATAAGTGTTTGTAGTAGGTATTGATTCTATGTAAAATGCTTAATATAAGAGTTTCTAGCTTACTAATCCTAATGAATTTCTATCTTGGGTAATTAGAGTTTATATCATAATGTAAGCTTATTTTAGGTCTTATATAGTATGTTTATGACTTCTAGGGTTTCCATATTCTTAGTTTAAAGGTTTATGAAGGTTAATCATATCCTAGGGATAATTAAGTGAGCTTAAGATCCTATGCTTTGATAAATTTTACTTTATGCTTTATTAATTTGTTACTTTGCTTGAGATAAATGTATTAACTTATTATTATACTTAGTTGAGTTTTTATAATTAGTTGCAAAATATTAGACTCAAATCATTATGAAATGGATTTTATATACTAATCTCGGTTACTAGGTCATTACTAGCGTCTTGAGATCAATTACCTTTCCTTTATATAATAGATTATAACTAGTATATTGTATTTGATTATTGTACATAGATATTATGTAGTTATATTGCTTGAAACATCGGTTTATAATGTGAATTCTAGAGTTTCTAAGGTTCTTTAGTAATTTAGGGTATCTTTGTTATACTTGAGTTGTTCTTACTTATAATGTGTACATATTGTTACTTTTAGAACTCAGACATGATACATACATATTATTCACAACACATAGGAATATGTTGGTGTGACAATTGAGATAGTGAGAATCTATATATTTCACAATTCAGTCATATATCATAGCAAAATGCAAAAATTTCTTGCAAATTCTCCTTTTTATTTATTTATCAAATGGACAATTGAATATATATTGATATTATATTAGCAAAAACTACTGGATGTTATAGAAGAGTATGATGATGACTGTATATATGTCTTAACAACTTGTCGTAAAGCAAAAGCAAGTAACTTAAAAATAACTTATAGATAAGGATGGTGTTACATGTGCACATACGGTTCCACAAAAAAAATCAAAACCCTTTAGTTCTTCTGTCAAGTAATGTATGACATCAATGTTCGTGTCCATACGGGTATATGTCGCGACCACTTCCGGGTTTAAGAGACATGTCTTGTTATTTTTATTTGGTGAAGCTTTCTCGAAAAGATAAAGTGACCTGATCAAACCACAATTTCAACTAAACTTATGTCTCTTTTCTTTTTTCTTAATGTCTTGTTAAATTACCTTTGCAAACATAACTTAAGGAGAGAGTGATAATATTGTTCCCTATTTCTTTGTCAGCATCCAAAAGTTCAATGATATCGATTAGGTTGATGGGGAGCGTAAAATCAGCAGCATCCATAGAGGTCTCCTTTTTAAAATCAACAAACTGCGGCATGCTAGAATCCTTACGGGCCATCCACCGATAATAACCCGTCTTTACACCGTCTTATTGATCTTTGATCTACAATCCTTTTCAAGTAAATCAATCGCATCTTGATGTTAGCTTTTTCCTCCTCATCTTTTGACAGTTTAACGGGTGCTTTTGTTGTATTTATTCTTATTTTCTTTCTCGCCTACGCATATATAAATACATATGATCATTTTCATGTTCTATTTTGAAGCCTACGAATGATAAAATGCTTTAGGATTTACCCGAGTAACGGTAGGAACAGTTGTAGGCGTTAATGCTGAACATTCACATCCTTGGACAGGTGATCTTTACACATTATTGTGTGAAAACTTTTTGTTAAATCTAATATGGGTATATCATTTCTCTTTTTACATACAAAATAGTGACAATGATCTTATAATTTATCACAATAATATCATGTATAAAACGATATTTAAAATAAAAACGATAAATCATGCAAAACATACTAATCTACGCACTTTTGAGCGGATTAGAAAGCGGAATTAACTTTGATGTACAATTACCCAAAATAATACAACCGGTCAGTTTTATTATGACATAAAAACATACATAACCATGCACGACAGGCATGGGATGATACGTACACTTTCTTAAAAATCGTAAGACGTTACGTTAAATAATGAACGGTGCAACCCTTAAAGAACACTCGGTGAGTTAAGTTTACCTAGAAAACCCCAATATCTTCATCATTCTTTTCTTAGTGACCAAAGATATGGTTGGAGATTCAAAAAAAGGCACACGACAGTCGACAAAACAACGTAAAACTTAACCGCAGAAACATTGAATGATTCATAGTTCATGGGCAGACCGGTTTATAGCAAGCTTCTTTTCAATAATTCCATAGATTACCACCATCATAATAATAATTACAATCCGTCCCATCGTCCGGTGGACTATAGTTGATTCTTGGCGGGCTTAGCAACATTCCCTCCGCCATGTCGGATAACATATTTGGCATACCAAATACATCTTCGTGGTCCAAATACTGACTATGAGGGTTCGTTCCAATCTCACTTGAGTTTCCATAACCACTTTGATTAGTGGGATCCCGAGCTGCAGCAGCTCTCGCTGCTGCAGCTCGAATGTCATAAGAAGTGGGACATTCAGGAAGTGTATTAGAGAGAATAGAGTCAGGAAAGTTAAGCACCGCATATGTACCTTTAAGCGCCAATGCAGCTACATCATAAGCAGCAGCAGCCATCTCGGGTGTCGGATATGTGCCAAGCCATATACGGGATGATTTGTTTGGTTCACGAATTTCAGATACCCATTTGCCAGCTCGCAATCGGATGCCATGGTAAACCGGGTGTCGAGTTGAAGAGCTTCCAGCAGGCACAGGAGGATTGTTGTCGTCATTTTCGGATTGCTGAGAAGCTGAGGAATTGCGGCGTCTACGGTTAGCCATGCAAACTTATACAATGATTGGATTGGGTTGATTTTGATTACTAGATTTGAGCGCAGTTATATACAATACAAGCGAATAGATTTTGTTGGTGGTCCAAGATCATTAGTAACTTTTTTGTGGGCCTAAATGTATGAAGAGTTGAAGACTACTAGCGTGGCGAGTTCGCGGATGGCTATTTACAAGCGACAAAATTATCCAGAATAGGAAAGTTTTTTTAACATATTTCAGTCCTAAACCATGTACAATGAAACAAGTACAAATAAGTCTCTTTAGATTTATACAACTGAAAACATAGGAAAATCAAATCAACACATGTGGATCAACAGACATTTAATTAGTTGCTGCTTTTCCCAAATAAGTTATTATAACTATTATTGTTTATAATTACCTAAATACTTGAATTGTGTTATATATATATATATATATATATATATATATATATATATATATATATATATATATATATATATATATATATATATATATATATATATATATATATATATATATATATATATATATATATATATATATATATATATATATATATTTTGTAACCGTGATTTTCGACTAATCCACGGGGTTTGAGCCTACCGCTACACAGACTCAAACCAGGTAAACTCCTCCCCTTTCAGAAGGTTGACGTGGCCATTTAAAAGTTGTTGTACTTAGTGGGAATTGAACTTAATACCTCACACATTTTAAATTGATAGCCACAAATTTTTTTTTCACTAGGCCACCTTTGAATGGTTTACTTGAAAATGATGGATATAATGCGGCATTTAAATAGAGATGTGTAATTGTTTTAAGGCTTGAGGTAAAAGAACATGATTAATGCACGGTTAGAGGTTAGGGTATGGTAAATTATGGTTTGAGCCATGGTCATAACGCGAGTACGATGACGTCATCTCTTTTGCTGCGTTTTATTTTTTGGCGTCATACCCATCACCTCAAAATGATAGTCATAACGCGAGTTTATGGCGCGAGAACCGTACCGTGGCTTGCGTTATGGCTCGCGCCGTGGGCTTTTATTTTTAATTTTTTTATTAAAAGTGAGACCATTATAACATTAAAAATCTGATTTTAACAAAAGAGCCATTTTTTGGCGCTATGAAGATTTTGGCGTTATAGGGTAACTGGATGACGTTGCACGTACTTTTCCATTATACAAGCTCACGACTCAGCACCACACCCTAGCCTCTTAGGTTGTATAAAACGCGGCCTGTTTTTGCTTGATTATTTGGACTTTTGACAAATAACAAAAATGAAAGACAAGACTGTAATAGTTTTAATATTATGAGGAGTTTTGAGTAGATAAGGAAGTTTGATAACTTATTATGTAATAATGATAATAATAATGGAAAAGGACACACGTTAACAAAATCATCAATGCCATATGTCCCAGTTGTTAGCTGCTGTTCGAAAATAAGGTAACTCTACCCGTTTGTCACTCGTTCTTTGCCTTTTTTAAATATTAAACAAATCTAACTATCTAAGGCACATTTAATAAAGAAAATTTCAAATATTAAAAATTAAATAAAAAATTAAATTCTTGAAAATTACAAAGAATTAGTTTATTTAATTCTTTTATTTGATAGCGTTGCAGATTTAAAAAAAATACTCATGTAAAAAATACAATTTCTTTTAAAAAAAATAAAAAAAAATAATATTAAATATTATTATTAAAATAAATAATAACAACAATAATAATATAATATATATATATATATAAATAAAGAATAATAATAATAACCCTTTAAAAATATAATTAAAAATAATTATTCCATGGTTCAAAACATTGGAGCACGTGTTGCTGTTCATATATTTAATAGGATCAGTTTCGCTATTCTTAAAAGAGTGGGGCTCAAATAGTATTTCGGCATCCTATTAACTTTTTGTAAATCCTATTATTCTAATGCAGTGATGTTTTTATAAAAAAAACAATAAAGGTCTTGAAGTTCTTTTTAACTCAAGACATTAGAGCACGTGCTGCTTTACATATTTTTAATAGGATTGTTTTTGTTATAACTAAAAGAGTCGGGACCAAGTCAATATCTCGGCTACCCACTAACTTTTTGTAAATCTTTTTATTTTAGTAAAATAATAATAATAATTAATAATTAATAATAATAATAAAACAAATAAATAAATAATTAAATAATAAAGTAAATAAATAAAATAAAATAATAACAATAATATATAATAAATATATAGATAAATACTAATAATAAATAATAAACTTAGAAAATAAAAATAAAAATAAAAATATATAATAATAATAATAATATCTCAACTCCCCACTAACTTTTTGTAAATCCTATTATTCTAATAAAATGATGTTGATAAAAATAATAATAACAATAATAACAATAATAATAATAATAATAATAATAATAATAATAATAATAATAATAATAATAATAATAATAATAATAATAATAATAATAATAAATAACAATAAAAATATCTCGGCCCCCCACTAACTTTTTGTAAATCTTATTATTCTAATAAAGTGATGTTTATAATAATAATAATAATAATAATAATAATAATAAAATAATAAATAACAATAAAAATAAAATAATAATAATTAATAATAATAATAAAACAAAAAATAATAATAAAATAATATTATTATATTAATAATAATAATAATATCGGATTAGATGGAGGACTTGATAATGCCTTACGTCCGACAGATATTTTGTTTTATTCTTGGGATGGAGGTAAAGATGTGTGTGTTGATCTGACTGGTTCTTCTCCTTTGACTCGTACGGGGATGAATGACTTTGTAGCTGGCCGAGCTGTGATTGATGTTGCACAACGTAAACGATGCAAGTATTTGACTAAGTGTGCAGCTCTTGGATATGGGTTTCTTCCTTTCTCTTTTTCTTCTCTAGGTGAGTCACAGGAAGATTCAGTTGCGTTGCTGAAGCGGATCAAGAGATTTTCTAAGGCTCAAGACATTGGAGCGCGCACTGCTGTACATAGTTTCCATAGAATAGGTTTTGCTATTGCTAAAGGGGTGGGAGCGCAGATAGTATCTCGACTCCCATCCAATTTGTTGTAAATCCCTTTTTGGTTCTAATAAAGTTGTTAATGCAATAATGCCTAAAAACGTTACTTGCATTTTTCGGTCTCGCTTAATTTTGATTACGACAATATGTAAAAACAAGCATTTACGAAAACAACGAAAAACGAATTCTTGAGTTCAAGTATTTTTCATTTTACCCATTTTCACTAAAGGTATGAATAAACAAGTACTAACCTTAATCAAGTGATCAAGTGATTTAATCTTTTCTTAAAACTCACCTTTTATTAAGTATGACAAGTTTTTTATTAAACTTTCTTTTTAAGAAAATGTTTTATTAAATTAAATATTTGAAAATGGCATATTCTTTTTTGATTTAGAATATTCTTTCAGGATATTTTATAATCAGATAAGACCTCCACCAATAAAAGACAAAAAAGGAGCGGATTTTACTCCGGCGGTTCCCTAGTGCCTAGGCGGTTCCTTATCGGTAAGGTACCGCCGGCTGAGATAAGGAACCGCGGGCAGATATAGCCGTTGGCCCTTTGTCCTATAAATAGTGGACCTTTCTCAGATTTTCTCTTCACCACTTTTGCACATAAATTTCCAGATTCAAACATACTTCTTAAATCACTCAAATCCTTGATAATCTGATTGATTACTACTTGTTTAGAAGTGAATCTATCCCATCCATCTCTTCCTCTTCAAGTGCAAAGAGAAGAACACTATCCTTGTGAAGTGTTGAGTCCACCACCAAAGATCCTTTGAAGATCAAATCTTATACATTTGTTGTTGTGTCATACTTGTGAAGACCCAAGTAGTTGTGTCTATTTGGAAGTTGTGTATGTACTAAGTATAGTTGTGTAGATTGGTCCTAGCTACGATTAGGGCTCGACTTTTAGCTTAGAGTCAGAAATTAGTTAAGCAACGTGTACGGTTTTCTCCACCATAAGGAGCTTGTTTTGTAGTGAACTCTCGATTAAGGAGTACTCGAGGAGTGGAGTAGGAACGAGGAGTAAGCTTTGTTGCCGAACCACTATAAATCCTTGGTGTTTGGTTTGATCTTTCATTACCTTAACTCTTTACATTCTTTATTCTTTGTGCATATACATTAGTTAGTATTAGTTTAGTTACACTATCATTGTTCATATTGTGCATAAGAAGATTTCACATATTTCCTTAAGTCTAAGTTTTTGAGAAAAAGGATTTTTTGAAAACCATCTTTTAACAAGTAAATATAAGAAACTATTCAACCCCCACCCCCCTTCTAGTTTCTACAATTGGTATCAGAGCGTGGTTGCTCAAATATTTTTAAATTATATTATATTTTAAAACTTGAATCAATATATGGATTCCAACAAGTACCTAGAAGGGAAATATATGCAAAGACCACCACTTTTTGAATCCGATAGTTTTATTTATTGAAAAAATAGATTTGAGACTTATGTGAAATCAAAAGATTTAGATCTTTGGCATGTTATTACCAATGGTGATTTTTTACCTTATCAATTTAATGAAGTTTCTAAAACAAAGGAATTGGTCACTTTTGACAAAGCCAATGACGATACTAAAAAGAAACTTTCGAAAAATAATGAGGCTAAAATGGTGATTTATAATGCTTTACCTAAGAAAGAGTATAAAAGGATTTTTATGTGTGAAGCCGCTAAAGATATTTGGAACACTCTTTTAGTAACCCACCAAGGTAATAGCCAAGTAAAAGAAAGCAAAATCGATCTTCTTGTCCAAGAATATGAACAATTTGTCATCTTAGAAGATGAAACTATTGATAGTGATTTTGCGAGATTTAACACTATCATTACTAGTCTAAAAGCACTTGATGAAGGTTTTTCTAGCAAGAACAATGTTAGGAAGTTTCTAAGGGCCTTACATCCGAAGTGGAGAGCAAAAGTCACGACGATCGAAGAATCGAAAGATCTCTCAACTTTATCACTCGATGAACTCATAGGCAACTTGAAGGTTCATGAGATGATAATTTTGAAGGACTCGGAATTGGTGAAAACCAAGAGTTAAAGGAAGTCTCTTGCATTCAAAGCCAAGAAGGCACAAAGCGATCATGATAGTTCCTCAGATAGCGACGACGAGGAGTATGCATTGGCGGTGAGAGATTTCAAGAGGTTCTTCAAAAGGCGAGGTCAACACGTGAGGCAACCCAACAATGACAAGAAACCATTCTCAAAGTATCGGTTTACCAAGAACGAAAAAGGTGATAGGAATTGCTTTAGATGTGGTGATCCAAATCATTTCATTAGTGAGTGTCCAAAGCCCTCACGCGATAAGAATCACACGGCATTCGTTAGTGGTTCTTGGAGAAATAGCGGTGAAGATGTTGATGACAACCCCAAAGAGGAGAAATGTCTTATGGCCCACACTTCTAAAGAGGTACATCATGAAGCCGAATATTATAGCAATGATAGCTCCACCTTAGATGATATTGAATTAGAAGTCCAATATGATAATTTACATAAACTTAGCCTTAAATTCATAGAAAAGAACAAAACCTTAAAATCAACCAAAACTAATCTTGAAAATGAGATCAATGAACTTAGGGAAAAATTAGCCAAGCTTGAGAAAAATAAAGAAGTTGATTTAGGTTGCGTAAGTTGTGAGAAACTTAGATTAGAGTGAAGATCTCAAGAGCACCTCCATTAAACTGGAAAAGTTCATGAAAGGTACTAGTGCTCTTGATGATATGTTAAACAAACAAATTCATTCTAAAGAAAGACTTGGTATAGGTTTTAACTCAAATGAAGCATCAACCAGTGAACCTAAACAAGTCATATTTTCAGAAAAACTGTCTGCTGTACGCGGTCCCAGATTGTATGGGGCGGTTCCTTATCACTATGGAACCGCCGCCCTAGATAAGGAACCGCGGCCAGAAAGAGTTTTTGCTGAAAATCCTGAATTTTCTGAAAAGTCAAATTTAGGTGAAAAACCAAAGCATCTTATTGTTAACAAGGTCAAATTACCCATACTTGACGAGTTCTATAAGCCCTTGAGTAAACCTTTAATGGGAAATAGAAGTTTATCAAGACCATCTTCTACTCTACCAAGAGTACGGAATGAGTCTAGGCCTAGAAGTAGAACGACAACACCTAGAAGAGATAGTCAAAATAATTCACGACCTAGAAGTAAAACTCCAACACCTAGAAGGTATGACCACAACTCAAAACCAAGATCAAATACACCTAGGAGAAATAATGAACAACAAAATGGTTATATGAATTATTATCCTCCTCCTTTTTGTTCCCCATGGGGAACCCCTCCTCCATTCATGCATCCCAACCAAATGCAAGGGATGTTTGGAACTAACAATTTTGGACCCATGAGATATTGGGGACCAAATGTTTGATCGTGTGTGTTGTTACCTAGATATGCTTGGGAATTGATTTGGAACCCGACGAGTGGATTAAGGATAGTGGTTGTTCTAAACACATGACGGGTAATCGAATTTTGTTCTCGCGCTACGAAGCATATGATGGAGGTAACGTCACATTCGCTAGTAGTCTACGTGGTAATATCATTGGTAAAGGTACGATTTCCCTTGACTCCATGACCATTGAAAATGTTGAGCACGTATATAATTTAGGGTTTAACCTTTTAAGTATAGGTCAAATTTGTGACAATAAGTGTAAGGTCATCTTTTCGGAACATGACAGTGAAATCGTAAAAGATGGAAAGGTCATTGGAAAAGGTGTTAGAAAGCATGGGCTTTATGTCATGAAGGTCAATAAAAAGTCAAAAGATAACATATGTCTTGCGACTATAGATGATAGTTCTACTGTTTGGCATAGGAGATTAGGTCACGCTAATGTGCGTTTAATTCAATCTTTTGTCTCTAAGGAGTTGGTAAGACACCTCCCCAAGATGAAGTTTGATAGTCACTTTTGTGATGCTTGCAAAGTTGGAAAGCAAGTTCACTCAAGTCACAAAGCCAAGAATTTGGTTTCAACCTCTCGGTGCTTAGAACTCCTACATATGGATCTCTTTGGACCTTCCGCCATACGGAGTTATGGAGGTAACCTTTATACCCTAGTTATAGTTGACGGCTATTCTAGATTCACTTGGACTAGATTTTTGGCATCTAAGAATGAAGCTTTCGATCATTTCGAAATCTTTAGTCGAAGAATTCAAAATCAACTAGGATGTCCAATTGTCTCTATTAGGACGGATCATGGTAGGAAATTTGATAATGAAGTGCAATTTGGTGCCTTTTGTGAAGCTCATGGTATTACCTATAACTTCTCGGCTCCTCGCACTCCACAATCAAATGGGGTAGTTGAAAGGAAGAATAGGACCATCCAAGAGATGAGTAGGACGATGTTAAACGAGCAATCTTTGCCTCAAAAGTTTTGGTGCAATGCCGTCGACACATCGACTTATATTCTCAACCGAATTCTTATTCGACCTTTCTTAGGAAAGACCCCCTATGAGATTCTCAAAGGTAAGAAACCCTCATTGGAATACTTTAGGGTGTTTGGAAGCAAGTGCTTTATCCTCAACACCAAAGACTACCTTACCAAGTTCGACCCAAAGTCTTACGAAGGTATCTTTTTAGGTTATTTCCAAACTAGCAAAGCCTACATAGTCCTCAATAGAACCTCGGGCGTAATTGAAGAATCACTTAACGTGACTTTTGATGAAACCCCTCCTTTACCCAAGACACCACCACTGGTTGATGATGACTTGGATGAAGTAGAAGTAGTTAAAGCCAAAGAGGTTAGAAAAATAGGAGTTGAAGACCTTAGTGTTGAAAAGGAAGTAAACATTAAGGAGTCTAAGGATCATACTCTCAATAATATCATTGGTGACTTATATCAAAGGACCCTAAGATCTCAAGTCCAAAACCAAAGCAACTTCTTTTGTTTCGTCTCCTTGATTGAACCAAAGAATGTTAAAGAAGCTTTGACGGATGAGAGTTGTGTCATTGCGATGCAAGAAGAATTGAATCAATTCGTTGCTAGTGATGTTTGGGAACTTGTTCCTCCACCTAGAAGTTATACCATTATAGGAACCAAATGGGTCTATAGGAATAAGCTAGATGAGAATGGTTTTGTGTCTCGTAACAAAGTTAGACTTGTAACTCAAGGCTATAATCAACAAGAAGGGATTGATTATGACGAGACATATGCACCGGTAGCAAGATTAGAATCCATTAGAATCCTTTTAGCCTGCGCTTGTGCCTTAGACTTTAAGCTTCAATAAATGAATGTAAAGAGTGCGTTTCTTAACGGTTTGATCAATGAGGAGGTATATGTGGCTCAACCTCCCGGCTTCATTGATTTTGAGAAACCGGATCATGTTTACAAGCTTAAGAAGGCACTTTATGGTTTTAAACAAGCATCCAAAGCTTGGTATGATAGACTTAAAGCATTTCTTGTTAAACATGAGCATACCATGGGGATGGTAGACAACACGCTCTTTACAAAGAAGAAAGGTTCTCACATCATAATCGTGCAAATATATGTTGATGACATTATATTTGGCTCAACTTGTCAAGAATTATGTGATGACTTTGCCAAAATCATGCATGATGAGTTTGAAATGAGTATGATGGGAGAACTTAACTTCTTTTTAGGACTTCAAATTAAACAAGTGGATGATGGTATTTTCTTTAGTCAAACTAAGTATGCTAAAGAAATGCTAAAGAAATTTGGATTAGAAGAATCTAGAGCAATGAAAACCCCAATGGCCTCGGATACTAAACTCACCGTAGATGATGATTGTGAGTCGGTAGACAACACCAAATATAGAGGTATGATTGGTAGTTTGTTGTACCTAACGACAAGTCGACCGGATATCATGTTTAGTGTTTGCCTTTGTGCTCGCTTCCAAGAGGCTTCCAAAACCTCTCACCTTAAAACGGTTAAGCGTATTTTCCGATACATTAAGGGCACTATACATTTAGGATTATAGTATCCTAAAAGAACCGGCGTAGAAACAATTGTCTACCCGAGTAACAGTAGGAACAGTTGTAGGCGTTAATGTTCAACATTCAAATCCTTGGAATGTTTACATATTATTGTGTGAAAACTTTTTGTTAAATTTAATATGGGTATATCATTTCTCTTTTTACATACAAAATAGTGACAATGATCTTACAATTTATCACAATAATATTATGTATAAAACCATATTTAAAATAAAAACGATAAATTATACTAAACATACTAATCTACGCACTTTTGCGGATTAATAAGCGGGTAATTAAATTTGATGTACAATTACCCAAAATAATACAACCGGTCAGTTTTATTATGACATAAAAACATACATAACCATGCACGATAGGCAGTGTATGATACGTACACTTGCTTAAAAATCGTAAGACGTTACGTTAAATAATGAACGGTGCAACCCTTAAAGAATACTCGGTGACTTAAATTCACCCAGAAAACCCCAATATCTTCGTCATTCTTTTCTTAGTGACTATAAAGATATGGTTGGAGATTCAAAAAAAGGCACACGACAAAACAACGTAAAACTAAACCGCACAAACATTGAATGATTCAAAGTTCATGGGCAGACCGGTTGATAGCAAGCTTCTTTTCAGTAATTCCATAGATTACCACCATCGTAATAATTATTATAATCCGTCCCATCGTCCGCTGGACTATAGTTGATTCTTGGCGGGCTTAGCAACATTCCCTCCGCCATGTCGGATAACATATTTGGCATACCAAATACATCTTCGTGGTCCAAATACTGACTATGAGGGTTGGTTCCAATCTCACTTGAGTTTCCATAACCACTTTGATTAGTGGGATCCCGAGCTGCAGCCGCTCTTGCTGCTGCAGCTCGAATGTCATCAGAAGTGGGACATTCAGGAAGCGTATTAGAGAGAATAGAGTCAGGAAAGTTAAGCACCGCATATGTACCTTTAAGCGCCAATGCAGCTACATCATAAGCAGCAGCAGCCATCTCGGGTGTTGGATATGTGCCAAGCCATATACGGGATGATTTGTTTGGTTCACGAATTTCAGATACCCATTTGCCAGCTCGCAATCGGATGCCATGGTAAACCGGGTGTCGAGTTGAAGAGCTTCCAGCAGGCACAGGAGGATTGTTGTCGTCATTTTCGGATTGCTGAGAAGCTGAGGAATTGCGTCGTCTACGGTTAGCCATGCAAACTTATACTTATATGATTGGATTGAGTTGATTTTGATTACTAGATTTGAGCGCAGTTATATACAGTACAATACAAGTGAATAGATTTTGTTGGTGGTCCAAGATCATTAGTAACTGTTTTGTGGGCCTAAATGTATGAAGAGTTGAAGACTACTAGCGTGGCGAGTTCGCGGATGGCTATTTACAAGCGACAAAATTATCCAGAATAGGAAAGTTTTTTAACATATTTCAGTCCTAAACCATGTACAATGAAACAAGTACAAATAAGTCTCTTTAGATTTATACAACTGAAAACATAGGAAAATCAAATCAACACATGTGGATCAACAAACATTTAATTAGTTGCTGCTTTTCCCAAAGAAGTTATTATAACTATTATTGTATATAACTACCTAAATACTTGAATTGTGTTAAAAGTAATGATCTAGGGTGTAACCGTAAACGGAATTTTAGTTGGAGAGTCGACAATATTTTTTGAGAGGGCCAAATACAAATTTTTCCAAAAATATCTCAAAGTTTTATTATGATTACACTATGAACACTGAATCTTGGGAGGGTCACAGCTCCCCCGGAATACTTATGAAGGTCCGTCTATGAATGTAACTCTTGGATCAATTTGTTAATCATCCACTCTCTGTCATCAGGTTGAAGATGGATATAATGCTGCATTTAAATAGAGATGTGTAATTGTTTAGGCTTGAGGTAAAAGAACTTGATTAATGCACGGTTACGGTTGTATAAAACGTGGCCTATTTTTGCTTGATTATTTGGACTTTTGACAAATAACAAAAACCAAAGACAAAAGTGTAAAAGTTTTAATATTATGAGGAGTTTTGAGTAAATCAGTAAGTTTGATAACTTATTATGTAATGATGGAAAAGGACACACGTTAACAACAAAATCATCAATGACATATGATGTAGCTCTACCCGTTTGTCACTCGTTCTTTGCTATACCACATTTATTTCGTATGTTTTACATGCCTTTAACAATATTAAGCAAACTTAGATAAAGTTAAGTGTGGAGATTTTACTAACAGGTGAGGGTACCGTGTGCTGGTATTTGGCGTCATGCCTTATCCGTTAACAAATGCTACGGCATATCACACCAATTTTTGTGTTATAAAGTCTTGCGTCGTATTCTTCAGCTCATGTTTTTTGGTGTCGTCAAAATTTTTTTATTAATAAAGTAGAGTATATGTGAACCTGCTATACCACTTTTTACCCTCATGACACCACTTTTCTCACGGCTCACTTCTACCTCATAAAATGTGGTGCCATAACATTGTGGCGCCATAGCTTACGTGTCGGTTATAACACCACTTTTAGCTACGGCACCATATCACCGTATCCAGTGCTCTAAAACTTATTTCGTATGTTTCTCTCATTATGCTTTATGTTTGTTTGAATTGTTGATTTAAACTCTCGAAATATTCGCTAATTAATGTTGTCAAGTGTTGAAAGTGCAAGGTTATAGTTTTTGGCTTGTGCTGAATGTTAAGGGAAGTTGAGAGACCGGAAGAGTCAGATTGTGGAAAGCTATGAATGCTTTCATAACTTCACACTTTTATTTTTCAATCTTAATGATTCACACACAGTTTTTATTGTTTCTTGTTCTTGGTGATTAAGATCATCTTGATCTTGTTATTGGTTTTGGTGATTGTAAAACTATTATAAGTTTAGATAATAAGCTTCACCTGATTTTAGAGGAAGGGTTTGTGAGTTTGGATTATTATGAAATTGGATTGAGATTCAAGTTTGTTCATCTGGTTTTATAAATCTTTACATGGTATCAGAGCCAGGTTCATCGCCTTGCTTTTGATATTGTGATTTTTCAAAATTAGGGTATCGGAATTTTTTGGGGTTTTTCCAAATTGAAGGTTTATTGGTTGATTAACTTGTGTTAATCGACTAATCTAGTATCTTTTTCATCAGATCTAGGTTTCTTTATCAACACCCCCAATTTTTTTTGGAAAAATTAAGGTTTTTGATTTTTAGGGATTTTGTTAAATTGCGGATCTTGAGTGGTTATACGACTAGTCTGGTTGTTGGATCGTATTATCGGGTTTTTGGAGTGGTGATTTGCCCTATTTTTGGTGAAATTAAGGTTTCGTTCTAGGAATCTTGATCACTCTTTGACTAAGTAAATCAAATGGTGGTTTTGTTTAGTCTTTCGTTGGTGCTTTCACTTTGTAACACCTCTTTATTTTTCCTTGCATCTTTTTTGTGAGGTTCTTGATTGTTCTTGCTATTTTTGTTTGTTTTTTATTATCTGGACCCTTATACTAATCTTGTCTTTGACGTGCCAACTTGATAGGTTTAGAATCTCGGGAACTTAGTTGGTTAGTATAACTTTATTTTCTAGTGTTTTTGTTTCATCATGTCCCCTGTTCATGGTATTGCTGATGTTGAATATGAACCTAGTAGTGTTGATAGTGATGGGATGACTAAGAGTAGTAGTTTAGATGTAAGTGACCTTTTGTATCTTTACCCTAATGACTCTACTTCTTTGACTGTTATTTCTGTGAAACTTAAAGGAACTGAAAATTATTAGTTGTGGTCTTGTGCTATGTTACTTACCCTTGAAGGGAAGAATAAGACTGGTTTTATTGATGGATCTTGTAAAAGATCTAATGTTGATGAGGTTTTAGGAAGACAGTAGGATAGATTCAATGTTGTTGTTCTGGGGTGGATTTTAAATTCTATTATTGAATAGTTATTTGACTCCTCAAATCTTTTCTAAGAGAGCTAAACATGTTTGGGAAAAACTTTAAAAAACATATAATAAAGTTGATGGTCATGTTACCTTTAATTTGCATCATAAAAAAATTTTGTACCAAAATGGCTCTAGTATGACTGATTATTATCATATACTTATTGCTCTTTAGAACCAATTTGATGCTTTGGCGCTATTACCTAGATGTACCTGTCATATTGTTGAGGATTTTAAGAAGCATAATCAACTTATGAAAATTACGCAATTTTTAATCAGGCTTGATGTCTCTTATACGCAAATCAGGAGTAATATTTTGTCCAGAGATCCTTTACCTAATGTTAGAAGTGTATGTGCTATTATTTCTAGTGAGAGTCCCACACGGTTATGTCTAATACTAGTTCCCGGGTCCTCTCAAAGGGCCCAGTATTTTGTGTTAAATTCGAGTGTGAATAGAGGCAATGTTCATAAGTCTAAAACCTCTAATAACTTTGTTCGGTCTTCTAATATGACAATACCTAATAATTCTAATATTTTTAATAATTTTGTGAATAAGAGGTCCAATGGTGGTCCTACTTTGGTGTATGGAAATTGTGTTTTTAATGGTCATAATATTGATAGATGTTCCAAACTTATTGGTTATCCACTTAAGTTTAGGAGAAAAATATGCTAGGTTTTTTAATCATCACCAAATCAATCATAATTTTAACTCAATAATAATAAAGCTGGTTCCAGTTCCACTTCATCTTAATCTAATGAGCAACTTTCTAAAATCATTGTTTTGATCGAAGATAATATTGTTAGTTCTCATGATAAAGTGGTGCACGCCAATATGGCAGGTACTATTTTGAATCAAAGTTTTGTATTTAACCAAAACTTAAATAAGTTTATTTGTTCTAATAGTCAATTGCATTTTTTCTTGTGGTTGCTGATTTAATTGTTCATTATAGGGATAATGAGCATCTTACATATACTAATAAAGACTTGGTTGATGTCATTGATAGTTCTAAACTTAGGATAAAGGTTTCTCATCCCAATGAGACTAAAGTCTTTATTACCAAAGTTAGAAACATGATATTAAACAAGGATTTAACATTATATGATGTGTTGGTTGTTCCCAAGAATTGTGTTATCCTTATGTTTATTAATATTTCCAAAGATAGTAAATTTGTTTCTTTTGATAATTCTAGTTGTTATATTTTATCCCGGGTTTAAGGGGATGAAATTTTTAGGACAGGTAAACAAAAAGATGTATTATACTATTTTGATAAAGGCACAAATCTTAAGAGATCTAATGTGGTTGGCAATTTGAGTAAAAATAATTGGAATTATAGGCTTGGTCATACTTTTGACCAAGTTCTGAATGTTTTAAAAATTGACGTTGTTTTTTAGAGAACACAATTTTTATGTTGTATGTGATGTTTGTCAAAAGGCTAAACATACTAGGGAACCTTTTTCCTCTTAGTGGTCATGTTACTACTGTTTTAGGGGAACTTGTCTATTTAGATTTATGGGGGACCTTATGAATTGACTAGTAAATAAGAGTTTAAGTATTTATTGACTCTTGTTGATGATTTATCTAGGTTTGTTTAGGTTTATCTGTTAAAGAGTAAAGGTAAAGTGTTTTTGTGTGTTAACGCGTTTTTCAACTTGATTAAAACCCATTTTAATAAGAATGTTTAAACGTTTAGAAGTGATAATGGGACTGAGTTTAGTAATCGTAATACGGTTTCTTTCTTTGAACGTAATGGTATTATACATTAGACCTCTTGTGATTATACTCCTCAATAAAATGATATTGTAGAGAGGAAACATAGGCGTCTTTTTAGTGGTGCTAGATATCTTATGTTTTAGGGGGGTTAACTCTAAATTTGTGGCTTGAATGTGTTCTTTATGCTACTTACTTGATTAACATGTTGCCTACCTAGTGCTGAAGGGGAAAAGCCCTTTTCTACTTGTTTTATAACAAAAAAACCTAGTATTAAAGATTGAGAAACTTTTTGGTCTTTGTGTTGTGCCACTATACTTACTAGTCATGATAAGTTTAGTATTAGATCTAAAAAGTGTGTTTTAGTTGGGTATGCAAGTTTTGAACATGTTTTTCCTTTTTAGACTGTGTTGATCCCTTTGAATAGATCAAGATCTTGTTAATGATTGTACAATAGCTTGCAAACAAACTAGAGCACGTGTGATACTCTTACTTAACCTAAATAAGTTATGCGGAATCTAACTTATATAAGAAAAGAAGAACAAAGAATTCTACTAACTATTCGATTCTTATTAATCGTAAAACTTGTGTTGAGGTACAATAAACTCATCGTACCTATGTTCCTTTTATAGTGTAAGGAACCCTAGAATACTCTATTAGGATACGTATATCACACACTATATACTCCCCTTATATCTAGAACATATCTTTACTGAAGATATAACAGTCATTATCTATACTAGTATTACTTAACATTAAGCTTAACGGTACTTGACATGTACCACACAAAAACTAACAGTACTTACTATAATAACGATACTTGGTTACATACTAACAGTACTTGGTACTTACACAATAATTCCCAAACTTCCTCCCCTAAGCATGAATGATAACTCGTTATCTTCTTGTTTCTCTGTATGTTGAATGTATAAGAATACATGTCTTCAAACTTCACTATAAGTATCTAGGTAGGACTTGGAGTCTTGTTCTTTGTACCAACAAAATGCATTCAAACATTTCTTTAGATCTTCTTCTATTATAAAGAACTTCAATCCTTCATGAACTTTATTTTTGTCTTCAAGGTATGATCTTCTGTGCAATGAATCAACAACATTCTTTATGTCTTTTTGTTTCTACAACAATATTTGTCTTCTTAACAATTTGTAATAGAGCAGGAAACTCTTGATATCTAAACTTGAAGGTTTTCTGTTGCATCATCTTGTATCTACTTACCTGAAATAAAAGAGTTAACAACAAACGAATCTGTATTGGTATCATGATATTGGGCAAATCAGCAGCCATCAGTGGATTTGATTTATTCTTTACTAGTTAGTCGTTTGCTCTGGAATAGCCAATACTTTATTCATCAAGAATAAGGTGTATTGATTACCCTACAATTTTGTGTAAACTTTTAACCATATAACGGATTTGATAAAGTCTTTACCTAGAACTGTTTGCCCTAGGACTAGCCAACTCTTTACAATTAAGCATGGTGAGTCAATGACCATGTAGTTTTAGTAAACTACCAGCTATCAACGAATTTGAGAAGTCTTTACCATAAACCGTTTGCTTATGAACTAGCCAGTTCTTATGTTGGCTAGACATGGTGAACCGATTACCATTTATGAAGTTTGGCTGAAAGCCAAACACTTAGAGTTCTTTCTCAGCTTCTTCTTCTCTTTCCAAATCCTTTATTTGTTGTCTGATCAATTTTATCAACACCAAAGTTCCTGTTGACTCTTCTGAAACTTCTAGTTGAAGATCCAACATCCTTTCTAGTACTCTTTTCTCAAAAGGATACCTTCTTTCTTGTAACAGACACCTCATTAATCTCTACAATATAAACACCATAAGACCTATAATATCTCCAGTGTGTAGGAATCCAATCTTCTTGTCTTTCTAGAAATCTTCTTTATACTTGTCTGGTGTCTCATCATTACCTTAAGTTTACCAAGAAAAATCATCTCTGATTGTCCAGGATATCCTTCACCAAGTTTTCTAATATGATCACATAACTTTTGTAAGCTAGTCTATCAAAGGTATGAAGCACATCTTCCAACCACTGAAAAAACATATGTGATCCATCAACTCTGTAAATAGCATGGGATTTTACTCCATTGTTGATTCCGCATTACCAATTGACAATATAAGCTTTCTTTCCCAAAACTTTTGTATCTACATACTGATCTTAAAATTCAACTATCTTTAGGTGTTTCTTTTGTTCTGCATCACTGCTTCTATCATCATCTTTTGTAAACTTTACCTTTTTCCTTGCTAGAGATTTCTTTCGAGTTGATTATTTTCTTTTCATACCTCTAGAGGTTCCCTCCTCTTCTTTAGGTATTTTCTATTCCCATATTTGTGATGTACCTTTGATGCGTGGAGTTAGTAACAAGTTTTAAATTTATAAACACAAATTACCGGATTGACAAAAAACGCACGGGCAAGTATAACCCTTTCATTTGTGTATAGCTTTTATGTGGTAATACCGAGATCGTTCACGGGGATTTGGAAAACCTATGATTATTCTAAAATGAAACTATAATCGCTGATTGTAGCAATTGTTGACAAACAAATAATAAGTAAAAATGATGAGATTAATAATATGATTAAAGGTACACTTGGTAAAGACTAGTTTGAGCATTCGTAGTGGTATGATTGTGATGATACGTTAATATATGATTATGATAATTAGATGGAGAATACAATCTATTGTTTTTAAAAGCTTTAATCTTCGTCAAGACCTTGGTTAAAGAAAACAAGCATTAGACTCAATCACTCAATTCAAGACTTAGTCCAACTTCAACTCATTCGATTCACGGTCGTTTCACGAACTTGCTAACACTTATAGTTATGTTTCATGATAATCAAAACTTCTTAAGAAATGATCAATACAAAAGATAGCCAAAATAGACAAACCGGCTATGACTTGTTAATAGAAAATAACCCTTTCGACCTATGAAATCTTTACCAACAAATTAAGTTTTGATAGCAATTGTCACATGAAACATACATATCAATGGATTATAGGAAAGATTGACATTGAATTAAACATAAATCATAATCACAACCACCACTTCATACTACAAACATCATCCTAGCAAGTGTAGAATGAAACTTAGCTACTCATAACAAATGATGAAATAAACTCAGAAATAAAGGTATTATAAGTCATAATCAAGAGGCTTACAAAGTGGAAAAATGTTACTAATGATTAGGGTAATGATCCCTAAGAGTTTCGTGATGATAACTTTACTTATTGGACTCAAAAACTGACTTTTCTAGCACCACCTTGTTCAAATCCGGGAATGAAAGTTTGGACAAGGTTGAGAGAGTTATTTATAAGATGATATGGAGAGATATTTGAGTTTTGAAAAGATATGTAGTTACATGACCCCAAGGGTCTTATTTCTAAGCTAGTTAAGGCCCTAGTCTTCAATGGTTGGCTTGGAGAGAAAGAAAGTCTAGAATGTTCTTGCATGGAGTTCCTTAAGCTTGCATGAATGTGGACACATTTCTGCCTAGACAAATGTTGGTGGCAACTTCACTCATGATGGAGGCAACATGAGCTATGATGGAGGCAACATGAGCTATGATGGATTCAAATCAACTCTCATGTGATGGTGGCAACTTCACTCTTGCCAGTGGCAAGTTGGATGTGTGTTGATAGTTGCAACCTTAATTCTTAATATCTTTATTTGCTCCTTGGAAATACTTGTTCTTACACCCGGAATTAATCTTCAAAGGCTTGTAACTTGTACACGGGTCTTGAACTTGACTAGGATTCTTCGTACTCGTACAATTCTTTACTTTTATGTTGTTTTATACTCCATTCCTGCAATTGGCTACACAAAGACTTGAAAACACAATTGGGTACAAATATGCACACAAGTATCATATAATTAACCAATATACATGTACAAAAGTACGGATAACGCTCCTAAAAACATGTTGGATTTAGGCGTTATCAAATCCCCTCACACTTAAGATTTTCTTGCCCTCAAGCAAGAAGAAAATAAAATAAAATCCAAAGGTACATGTATCTTATAAAAATTCGATGCAAGTCTACCAAGTACAAGTACACGATAAAACTCATCGACTTAAGTTTTTAAGGTTGAAAAATTGAGATATAAAGTCAATACCCATAAAAAATCTAGAAACTATTTTATTTCTAACTATACTACACTATTGACATATGAATTGAAGCAACGTGTATCACGACTTAGCACATTAGCTAATCGGTACCTTTTATTTCTTCTTCTTCCTTCAACTTAATAACATTATAGCTCATTGGCTATTTATTTGTCTTTTTGACTTTTTTCTTTCTTTTTCTCTTTTTTTATATTTTTTTTCTTGGCTACTCCTAGCCATGGATTAACATACTTAAAAAGTTCATGTTGTATTGACAAACATGGAACTTGTAACTTTCTCCTATTTTTTTGGATTTTTCTTCTACTATTATATGAGACTTTGACTTGGGTAAGTTTGACACAAAAATACATCTCAAATTTTCAAAAATTACCGATTGGATAATTTCTTAATTATTTATATACATTGCTTGAAAGTTTTTATTTATGAGGGCAAAACAAGAACAAAAGTTTTAAAATAGCCCAAAAATATGGCAATTAAGCATTTTTTTTTTCTCGATTTCTCTACAACCCCCTCACACTTAAGTTTAGCATTGTCCCCAGTGTGATAAAACTGAACAAAAGCAAGGGAATGAGAGAAAAACCAGAATCACGGGCATATCATGCATCATACAAGAGTTTTGTTTTCGCCTTCAACTTGCGGTACCTACAAAAAAGATAAAACACACAAAAATACGGAAAAACACTCTATTTTTTGTTTTTATAGGTTTTTATAATAGCGACACATGCTACACCCCCTCACACTTAAGCAAAACACTGGTTAAAAATTGTGGGGTGTAAGCATGAATTTATTTAAAAAGGAAAATCACAAAAAAAATTAAAACACACGGGTTGCCTCCCGAGAAGCGCATATTTTATTATCGAGTCATCAGCCTGACTCGTATTTCTTTTTAGTTTTCTTTATTTTCATTGAGCGGAACGTGTTCACTCCACTCTTCATGGTATAGTTTAACACGGTGTCCATTAACAATGAAGCTTCCTCCATTATTGTCATAAAATTCAACATAACCGGACGGGTATCCATGTTTTACTATAAAAGGACCATACCACTTTTGTTTAAGCTTGGGGGCTTTGAATTTATAGCGCATATTAAACAAGAGAACTTTATCTCCTTTCTTGAATTCTTTTCGGATTCTAAGTTTATTGTCGTGAAAAGCTTTGGTACGTGCTTTGTACAATTTCGAATTCTCATAAGCTTGGAGTCTTAATTCATCGAGTTCATGCAGTTGCAAGAATCGGTTTTCTCCAGCGATTTTGAGATCGGGATTACAACTTCTCAATCCCCAATAAGCACGGTGCTCGATCTCGAAGGGCAAATGGCATGTTTTACCGTACAATAAACGATAAGGTGTTGTGCCAACTGGTGTCTAATAAGCTGTTCGGAAAGCCCATAGAGCGTCGTCAAGTTTTCTTGACCAAACGGAAGGATTGTCCCTAACCGTTTTTTCGAGTATTCGTTTTAAGGCTCTATTGGTATTTTTAACTTGTCCACTCGTTTGTGGATGATACGCGTTTGCAAAGCGATGGGTGACTCCATAACGCTTTAAGATTCTTTCCATTTGTTTGTTACAAAAATGGGAACCTCGATCACTAATTAAAGCTTTCGGCATTCCATAGCGAGAGAAGAGTTTTTTCAGAAAGTTGATGTAACACCCCCAAATTTATACAAATCAGTTCAGCGGAAGACTAGTTGGTGTTACGGGTTAGCACATTACTCACATTATAGACAACGCTTAAAAGTCGCGTAGTTTAATAGTAAAGCATTTCATTCATAAATATCAAATTTACATAGGTCCCAAGTCATTATATTTCATACAGGTTTTACAAAGCATTTGAACGGAAATTATTGTTTAAGTGTGGGCCATGAAATCTTGTTGTCTTCCCGAGAATTACCTTCAAGTACCTGAGATAAAACATGTTAAAAGAAAAGGTCAGCGATAACGCTGAGTGAATTCATAGAGTTTAATAAAATCCATCAATATAACATTGGTATAAAATTATTACCAAAAACCATTTTGTACAAATCATTGTAATAGGCCACAAAATAGCCAAAGTCATTTTATACAAATCCTTATCAAAATCATAATATAGGCATTTGCCTTAAAAATCATTATACGAGCCAATGTCGTAAAAACATCATACAATACGTTTTACAACGTTGTATAAAGTCAAATAAAAACCGTTATATGAATATGGTTATGAAAACCAAAACACGAACATAACATCAATAGTAAGACCCTGTATTGCTAGTCAGGCAATACATCGTAATTCGGTGCGTATAGCAGTATTTCGTTAATTTGGATTATTATAAGCCACATGACATTGTTACCTTACTACAACAAACAACGGGTAGCTAGGCCGAAACTCATTTGCCCATCTAAATTAGCGTGTCGTCACAAAGGTCACGCTATGTAAATCTTCTCATACATAAATTCGCTTACCAATCAATGTGGCACGACGGGGATCAACCGTCAAGGCACGAACTGGGGTGATCGTCCCCAAATAGTACTATTATATGCACAAGCGTCTACCAAATCCCGGTAGTTCACAATTCATGCTAATGGGACTTTTAGTGACATAACCTAATTTTAATAATCCATTTAATTTCATCTATCGGGTCATTAATCATTTATCAGGTCATACAATCGGGTCATACAATCATTCGGGTCCAAATTAATAAACAAACAATCGGGACAAATGGTGTCCTATTTTATAAAAACTAACATGTTATCTCCCTCGCGGGTTTATAAAACATTCCATTAAAACATTTAAAAGAGTGCGAGGCTATGAACTCACGTTGATGTGGGAAGGCGATTATCGGCGATTTGGATGTACGGTACGTGCTTCAATCACGGAAACCTAGACAAATAATACTTGTCTTAGACTCATGTCCAATGACTTTATAAAAATAACAGTTATGTATACATATGATGATTTTATATATATGATGATCAAGTGGGTTTACATATTCTCATTTACTCATTTTAGTGTTATGTGTCGATAACTTTTATACTAGTTTACTAGTTTTACCTATTTACGTGTTTTAAGTCCAATAAACTTATTATAAGTTCTTTAACTTGTATTTATCCATTTCATACTTATATTATCAGTAGTTATACTTTATATGTTGGGCCCAAATGGGTTAAGCCCAATAATAAGTTCATATGTGTCTTAGTCCATTTTGTTGTATTATTAGTCCAATAACGTTAACTTAGTCCGTTAATGTCCGTATGTTATATAGTTCGGGTTTTATCGGTTTTTACTTGTTATACATGTTTATATATCAGTATATAAGTTTTATAAAAGTTTACATTAGACGGGTCCAACCGTCTAAGTTTTATTTAACAAAAACGTTAATTTTGCGGTAATAGCCGAAAAAGTCGTAAAAATCAAGTTTATAATTTTTATTACTTATAAGTGTTATTCCACTACCATTTTTATAATTTATACACTTATTTAACCTTTTACATATTTATATAAATAAAATCCATAAGTTAGTGGGTTTTAACTTTACATTTTATACAATATAATTTTGAGTGCTTATATAATAGTAATAAATATTAATTCTCAAAATCTGATTTTTACTTTCATCTTCACCAAAACTGCCATACCTAGAGTTCTATATGTATATAGAAGCTCAAATTTTTATCACATAAACTACATGATATGTGCTCCATTTAACTCTTCTATAGCTACTGTTGAATCATCTTCTAAGTATTTTCTAAAAATAGTCCAAAACAGTAAACTCAGATTGGTACTCTAAACTTGTTTTGATCATATCTCACTCATTACAATGATTCCATTGCATGGCCCACTCTCACATGTGTACAAGACCCATAACTTACTGTAGATCAATTTATTCAAGTCATTTTACCAGTTTACCATATGGTTCTTTACTGTTTTATACAGCCATCTAAATTAAGCAAAATTTTAACCTTGTTTCTTATAGTTTTTCATCTTTTTAAACATGTTTATCAACACCAAATCCCCACACAATATTTTTAATCATCATTCATCATCATATACATATACATAAGTGAAAGAAATACAAGATTACATAATCATAAATAACAAGAGGATGAGGAGGACAATCTTTATACCACCATGATGATGAAAAGATGGGATTGATGATGAACAAGACTTGGTTTTGGGTAACCAATCTTATGAGATATCAACACCACTTCTAGGATCATTAAGTATTTGTAGACTCTTTGAGAAATCAGCCCTAAGACACCAATAAATCTCCTCCTTGGATGTTAAAATCACCTCTAATCTTCAAGACTTCAAAGGAGCATCATCATGTGTATGAATAACACATGAATTTATGGTTAAAATAGATCAAATGAGGGTTATTTTTGAGGATTGTGGGACGAAATGATAGAGAGAGGAAGGGTGGTTTAGTGGTTTTGCATGTACAAGTGAAGAAATGGTTAGTGAAAGATGGTTTTGTTTGTTGGATAGCTTACTTGTTAAGCTTAGGCTAACAAGTGTAGCTAGTAAGCTTACACACTTGACACCTCATGGTGTTGAGTCAATGTTTTGGCCATCCCATGTTAGTGGGGTGGGGCAAAACTTGTTTTGTCTCATCCCACTAATTTACGGGTATTCCTCGATTATAGTTTCCTCGATTTGCGTGCCCTCGGGTCGTTTTACAAAAAACGTTTTTATAAATTATGGATCAACGGCACAAAACGAATCTAATAAAAATTGTCTCATCAAAAACGGAGTTCGAAAACGTAAATACGTAATCCTAAGGTTTCCGGTTTAGTCGTAAAGGATGTTAAATTATAATCGTTAGTCCTAATCTCTTCACGTAAATTTGTGAGTTTATGAACCAACACAAATTTAAAATCTCAAAATAATATTCACGGACAAATTTATTTTCTGAAATGTCGGACTGTCACCAAAATGGTGTATGTAAACGTATGCACGTAATGTTGAATCCTCCGGTTTAGACGTAGTCGATGCTACTTCACGACGTAAATCCAAATTACTTCCCAAAAATAAGTGAGTTCATAATATAACATTAAAATAATATTTTCAAATAAATATTGAGAATAAAATATCAACCATGAATTGACGGATTGTCACAATTGATTACGGCTCGTGAATCGTTCGTGGGTAAAGCTTCAGCTTCGACCCATTTGGACACATAATCAATAGCGACTAAGATATATTCGAACTTATGGGATTTGGGAAAGGGTCCCATGAAATCAATTCCCCATACGTCAAATATTTCGCTAACTTGGATGCTGTTTTGAGGCATTTCGTCTCTCCGTGAGAGGCTACCAGTACGTTGGCAAGCACCACAATTTTCGACTAGAGTATAGGCCTCTTTAAAAATTGTTGGCCAATAAAAACCAGCATCGAAGACTTTTTTCACGGTGGTTGAAGGACCATAATGTCCCCCAGTAGGGCCATGATGACATTCATCAAGGATCTTTCTTGTTTCCGTGGCGTAAACACATCTCCTAATCATGCCATCGGGGCATACTTTGAAAAGATAGGGATCTTCCCAGAAATAGTGTTTTAGGTCGGAAAAGAATTTACATCGTTGGTGATAGGTTAAACCTTTTCTTATAATTCTTCCAACGAGGTAATTTGCAAAATCTGCAAACGACGGAGATTCATCCGTATAGATTTTCATAAGAGTTTCATCGGGAAAATAATCGTCGATATCTTCATCCCTTAACTCTTCTATGTTTGGATTTTTAAGTCGCGAAAAATAATCGGTTACGACGTTTTCAGCTCTTTTCTTGTTTTGGATTTCGATGTCAAATTCTTGGAGTAGTAAAATCCATCTAATAAGACGCGGCTTAGAATCTTGTTTTGAGAATAGATATTTCAACGCGGAATGATCTGAGAATACAATCGTTTTCGACAACACGAGATAGGATCGGAATTTGTCGAAAGCAAAGACTACGGCAAGTAGTTCTTTCTTGGTGATTGTGTAGTTGAGCTGCGCGCTATTTAGAGTTTTGCTCGCAAAGTGTATAAGACGGAAATGTTTTCCTTCGCGTTGTCCTAATATGGCTCCTACAGCGAAATCGCTTGCATCACACATAAGTTCAAACAGTCGCGACCAATCCGGTGAAACCATGATCAGTGCATTCGTTAACTTGTCATTAAGCTTGTCAAATTCCCTTATGCATTCTTCATTGAAATCAAAGACTATGTTTTTTTCAAGGAGTTTGGTCATCGGTCTAGCGATTTTGGAAAAATCTTTTATGAATCGGCGGTAGAATCCCGCATGACCTAGAAAGATTCTAACGGATTTAACGTTAGTGGGTGGTGGTAATTTGGATATCACTTCGATCTTGGCCTTGTCTACTTCCAATCCGGCTCCAGAGACTTTGTGTCCAAGCACAATTCCTTCAGTCACCATGAAGTGACATTTCTCCCAATTGAGCACGAGATGAGCTTGTTTGCATCGGATAAGCATGCGCTCTAGGATAAAAAGGCAAGACTCGAATGAGTTTCCGAAGACTGAGAAATCATCCATGAAAACTTCCATGGATACTTCGATCATGTCTTGAAAGATTGCGATCATACACCTTTGAAAAGTCGCAGGTGCATTGCAAAGACCAAAAGGCATATGTTTATAAGCGAACGTTCCATGAGGACACGTAAAAGTGGTCTTGTCTTGATCGGATGGTTCGATAGGTATTTGAAAATATCCGGAAAAGCCATCGAGAAAACAAAAGAATTTGTTCCCCGCTAGTCTTTCCAAAATTTGGTCCATGAATGGTAGAGGAAAATGATCTTTTCGTGTGGCATCGTTAAATTTGCGGTAATCAATACACACACTCCAACTGGTAACGGTTCTTGTAGGAACAAGTTCGCTATTTTCGTTGGTCACAACAGTCATTCCTCCTTTTTTAGGAACGCAATGAATAGGACTAACCCAAGGACTATCCTCTATGGCATAGATGATTCCTGCCTCAAGGATTTTGATGATTTCGGCTTTTACTATCTCCTTCATGTTTGGGTTAAGTCGGCGTTGCCTCTCAATAACGGGTTTGGCATCGTCTTCGAGATTGATCTTGTGTTTGCAAAAATATGGGCTAATACCCGGTATATCGGATGTTTTCCAAGCAAATGCTTCTTTGTGGTTTTTGAGCATAGAAACGAGACGTTTCTTTTGATCTTCCTCGAGCTTGGCTGAGATAATCACCGGAAGGAGTGAATCCTTCTCTAGATAAGCGTACTCGAGATGTTCAGGAAGAGGTTTCACTCATGATCCGTCGGTGGATCATGAATAGATTTGTGAACTATAAAGTTCGATTTCGAAGGCAAAACTTCAAACGGCCTGTTTTCCTCTTATTCGAGAGTTACTTCGAAATCAAGGGCCATGAATTCTTCGAATTCACGATCACGATCGGTATCGCTAATCTTTTCCGAAGTTGCTTGGAATGGTGCATTGTCATCAAGCAATGCGTCCAACTCTTCTTCCGTTACTTCATTGATAACATCTACGCGGAAGCATGTGTCATCATTGGAATGGGAGTGTTGCATAGCTTTATCGACTAAGAATGTGACTCGATCGTCACCAATTCCAAGGTTGAGTTCTTTATTCTTCACACGAATGATAGCATCAGTGGTGTGCAAGAATGGTCGTCCTAAAATGAGAGGGACTTGATGGTCTTCCTCCATCTCAAGGATTACGAAGTCGGCGGGGAATATGAATTTTCCAACTTGAATAAGCATGTTCTCGGATATCCCAATGGGATATTGGTAGGTGTGGTTAGCCAAACGTATACTCATACTCGTAGGTTTCAAAGTATTGTTTGAAAGATTCTTGTATAATAAGTATGGCATAAGATTAATACTTGCGCCTAGATCGGCCAAGGCGTGACATTCGACATTGTTGTTTAGGGTGCATGGTATGATAAAGCTTCTCGGATCTCCGAGCTTTGGTGGAAGTTTGCATTACAAGGCTGCAGAACATTCTTCATTTAGAAACGCAGCAGAGATTTGCTCCGTCTTACTATGGTTGCTCACAAGATCTTTGATGAATTTCCCATAGTTGGGCATGCCGGTTAAGATATCAACAAGTGGAACGTTGATCTTAACTTCCTTGATCATCTTAAGGAATTTGGCATTACGAGCCTCCATCTTTTCTTTTCGTAGGCGTTGAGGATACGGAATTTTTGGTTCATACGCCTTTGGTGTTGGTATTGGAATGGGTGTGGTTTGTTTTGGTTTGTGTTTGGAAGGAGGAACGGTTTCTTCCTTCTCGGGCTCATCGGCCTCGTCTTCACTTTCATTGGCGAAAGTGGGAGCTTTGGTGTTCGAGTTTTGTGGTGGATCATAACTCAGCCCACTTCTTGTGAATACGACATTAACATGTTCATTACGGGCGGGTGGTGGGCGGTATGGTTTATCCATAGATGGTTTTGGGTTTGTTTGAGTGTTGCTTGGTAGCGAACCACTTGGTCGATTGGCTAATTGATCGGTGATTCGGCCAAGTTTGGTTTCGAGATCATTAATGGTTGCGGTGTGGTGTCTTTGTCCTCTTTCAACGTTGGCTTTGAGATCGAAGAATTGGTTCTTAATGAACGTGTTTGTCGATTTTTGAGATTCTATGAAAGCTAACAACCTTTTCTTTAGGGTCGAATCTTTGGGTTTCTTTTCGTTTGATGGACCGGAATTATCGTTCTCACGGGGTTGTGAGTTACGATTTTCGTTTTTGGGGTACTCACGCCATATGCCGGAATTTCTACTGTAGTAGTTACCTCGATAACCACTTCCTCGGTATCCTCCTTGGGCGTAGTTTGCTTCTTGTGGCGGTTCTCTTATTGGTGTATCATCACACACCGTTGATGGGTGTGGTCCTCCGCAAAGAGTAAATTCGCCTCGCATCTCCTTCATTTCGTCTTTGATGGTTTTGAATTACGAGTCGAATTTAGATGTGAGAGCGTCCATCTTCTCCATAAGTTTGGAATTTTCGTCACCTTCAACGAAAGCAACGGTTTTCTTGAAAGGTTTGGTTCGGTTATCTTTGGACCAATCGAGTTTTAAGAGAACTCGGTCCTCGAGCAATTGATATGCTTAGTTGGGAGTCTTATAAAGAAAGAGTCCACCAGCGTCAAGGATTGCTTGCGTCGTTTCATTGAGACCATGATAAAAGATTTGGATGATGGTTCCTTTTAATAAACCATGTCCATGACAACTACAAAGTAGGTCTTTCATTCGATTCCACGCATCAATGAGTGTTTCTTGTGGAAGTTGGGTGAAACCTCAGATTTCTCCCATGAGTCTTTCGTACATAGCGGGTGGAAAGAAACGGCTAACAAAAGCGGTTCTCATTTGTTCCCATGTTTCAATGGTATCGGGCGTCAACTCGTTATACCAAACTCTTGCATTTCCGGATAGAGATGATGGGAAGAGCTTGAGTTTTATGGCGTCTCCATCGACGTCGGCTCCATAACGGAACATGCCACATATTTCTATGTATTCGGATATGTGCTTATGCGGATCGACCCGCGTACGTCCGTCAAATTGGCGTCTTTGATCATTAAAAGGTGATGACCTTTCAAGGTAAAGTTTTCTCCAAGCTCAACTTGAACAATAGCAGCCTCGGGGGTAGGTGCTACTACTCGGTTGGCTGCCCACATTGATTGATCGTCGGCCATTGGAAATGTTAGATCGTTAAATGGGTTGTAGACGACAAAAGGCGTCTAAGAGATGATCAAATGGTGGGTTTTTGGTTTTTGAGATTCGGTTTTCAAAAGAAACAAAGGGGTGTTTCTTGCGGTTTTTCTTTCGAGATTGGTGAGTATAACATTCGGGATCGGTGTATGGACTAAGCAATTCTTGACCGGAAGAACGAGTGTTCATTCAAGTCTTGAACGACTTTTAAAAAGGATTACAAGTAACAAAAACAAAAACAAACAAAATATAACTAATAGAAAAATAAGTAAATAGGAAATTAAATAAACTAAACCAAACAAGATTTTTTTTTTAAATCTGGAAGCTTGCCGGCGGCAAACAAGGGTTGCCGGGCGGTAAAATACCTTCTGTTTGAAGCTTGCCGGCGGCAGGACTACCTTGCCGGGCGGCAAAGGTGGTTCTGTGATGGTGTTGCCGGTGGCAGGAGGATGTTGCCGGCGGCAATACTCTCCTTTCAGAAATTTATATATATATATTTTTTTGATTTTTTGGGTTTGTTTGCAATGAGGACACTACAATGGGTTTGATTATAGGATGATTTTGGAACTAAGAACACTATCAATTCCCCGGCAGCGACGCCAAAAACTTGATACGTGGGGTTAGTAAATAGTTTTAAATTTATAAACACGAATTACTTGATTGACTAAAAACGCACGGGCAAGTATAACCCTTTCGTTTGTGTATAGCTTTTATGTGGTAATACCGAGATCGTTCACGGGGATTTGGAAAACCTATGATTATTCTAAATTGAAACTATAATCGTTTATTGTAGCAATTGTTGACAAACAAATAATATGTAAAAATGATGAGATTAATAATATGATTAAAGTTACACTTGGTAAAGACTAGTTTGAGCATTCGTAGTGGTATGATTGTGATGACACGTTAATATATGATTATGATAATTAGATGGATAATCCAATCTATTGTTTTCAAAAGCTTTAATCTTCGTCAAGACCTTGGTTAAAGAAAACAAGCATTAGACTCAATCACTCAATTCAAGACTTAATCCAATTTCAACTCATTCGATTCACGGTCGTTTCACGAATTTGCTAACACGTATAATTATGTTTCTTGGTGATCAAAACTTCTTAAGAAATGATCAATACAAAAGATAGCCAATCATAGACAAACCGGCTATGACTTGTTGATAGAAAATAACCCTTTCGACCTATGAAATCTTTACCAACAAACTAAGTTTTGGTAGCAATTGTCACATGAAACATACATATCAATGGATCATAGGAAAGCTTGACATTGAGTTAAACATAAATCACAATCACAACCACCACTTCATACTACAAACATCATCCTACCAAGTGTAGAATGAAACTTAGCTACTCATAACAAATGATGAAATAAATTCAGAAATAAAGGTATTATAAGTCATAATCAAGAGTCTTACAAAGTGGAAAAATGTTACTAATCATTAGGGTAATGATCCCTAAGAGTTTCGTGATGATAACTTTACTTATTGGACTCAAAAACTGACTTTTATAAGCACCACCTTGTTCAAATCCGGGAATGGATGTTTGGACAAGGTTGAGAGAGTTATTTATGAGATGATATGAAGAGATATTTGAGTTGTGAAAATATATGTAGTTACATGACCCCAAGGGTCTTATTTATAAGCTAGTTAAGGCCCTAGACTTTAATGGTTGGCTTGGAGAGAAAGAAAGTCTAGAATGTTCTTGCATAGAGTTCCTTGAGCTTGCATGAATGTGGACACATTTCTGCCTAGACAAATGTTAGTGGAAACTTCACTCATGATGGAGGCAACATGAGCTATGATGGAGGCAACATGAGCTATGATGGAGGCAAATCAACTCCCATGTGATGGTGGCAACTTCACTCTTGCCAGTGGCAAGTTGGATGTGTGTTGATTGTGGCAACCTTCATGCTGATTGTCTTTATTTTCTCCTTGGAAATACTTGTTCTTGCACCCGGAATTAATCTTCAAAGGCTTGTAACTTGTACACGGGTCTTGAACTTGACTAGTATTCTTCGTACTCGTACAATTCTTTACTTTTATGTTGTTTTATACTCCATTCCTGCAATTGGCTACACAAAGACTTGCAAACACAATTGGGCACAAATATGCACAAAACTATCATATTATTAACCAATATACATGTACAAAAATACGGATAACGCTCCTAAACACATGTTGGATTTAGGCGTTATCAACCTTCCTCATGTACTTGTTATTTTTCTTTATCTCCTTCTTGGAAATATGTATCGGCTAGTCTGTTGTATGTACTGTTGACTGATCATGTATCGCCTGTACATTAACAGTCTCTACAACACCTTGAGTATGTTTTCCCTCATCCAACCCTTGTGTTTCTATCACCTTTGGTACCTCCTTGTTCTCCTTATACTTTCTGACATTATTTTCCATCTTCCGTGGAGTACTACCTTCACGTTTATCAACAGTCCTTGATTCAGAAAGTCTAAGGGTACTTCCAAGTTATCTTTGTTGTTCACTAAGAATGAAAGCTTCAATATCTATCTTATCTTGTTCAGACCCAATTCCAAAAAATTTCTCAATACTCCTTTTGTGTTTGTCATACAGAGCCTTTATTTCATCAGAATTATTCTTCTTAAGTTGTGCATGAGTGAAATGCTTTGAACGTTTTAGATAAGCTACCATCTGATTCCTGAATTATGCTGTAGTGGGTGGTTTCATCTTCTCTTTTCTCCTCTTCTCAGCAAAGAACCTCTTATGTTCTATTAACAGATCATCAATCATCCTATTGTTATGGTAGTGGTGATTGTTGATGTGGTTGTTCTAGCTCAGGTTATATAGTACTCTACACATGAGTCATACCAATTGTTCATATCTCCATATCTGTGACACCCTAGAATCGAGGTCATTAACGATACCCTAAATTACGTTAATTTTTGAAATTTTTAATAAATTTTAATTTCTATACTTATAAGTATTTTGGTTAAAGCCGATGTTCGAGGTTATAATTTTTACGTTTGACGTTGTAAGAAGGACGATGACGATTACGATCCCGAGGGATGCCCAATTTCATATAATTTTTGACGATTTATCGATAATGTAATTTTTTCGAGAATTTTATTTACGGTTCGTGTTAAGTTGAGTCGGGTGAGTTTTATAGCCTTCCGAGTACATTTAAAGTATCCCAAAAATATTTTGGAGCGTTCGGGAAGATTTCCGACTCCCGTAAAATTTTCAAAATTGACAAATGAGTCGAACCCGCAAAGTTTTGAGGACGTTTTTCATTTAAGGCCAAAAGAAACTAAAATATTGCACAAAAGCCCCTCCCAACCCACCAAAAAGGGCAAAAATCACACAAACACAAACACACACAAATATTTCACCAAAAATCAAACACCCACTCTCTTCTCTCTCTCTCAAACCGACGGACACCCCCAAGAACACCAAAAATTCACCAAAAATCTTCTTCCACTTGATTTTTCAAAAATCTAAGGTTAGACCACACTTAGTTTGGTCATTCCCCACATGTTCATGTGCTCAAATCCAACATGCACTAACAAAAATTTTTCAAGATTTTTCCATATGATCCAAATTCGTTTTTGAGGCTAAATGAGCTAATGCATGTTGATATTATGTGTTATGGAAGTATAAACACCAAGAAAACCCACCAAAATTAATTTGGTTGTGGTGATTGGGTCACCCAAACCCCACGGCAAAGGGGGTGTTTGGGGAGCCATGGTGGTTGTTGATTTTGCATGTTGTTCTTGTGTTTGGTTTAATGTTTTAGGATGATTTACATAGGTTTCATTACTTGCATGTTCATTTCTTGGAAGTTTTGATTTTGAGATTGATTGATCAATAGGGGTAGGATTGAAGTTTGATGTTAGGATATGTTTGGGAAGGCTTAGGATGATGTTTAGTGGTGGTTAGAAGGCTTGGAATCAAGTCTAAGTGCGTTTTTGGTATGGTCATTTTTAGGCAGAAACATTTGGTCCATTTCATAAAAATTATTTTTTTCCAGAACTTGAAAACTAAATGTAGTTATAGAGGGTCTTTCTAGCTTTAATTTGGTATAAGGTAGAGCCCGTGACTCAAAACGAGCTAAAAGTTATGACATTTTAAAGATCGGGTACCGGGAGACGAGGACTTTCATAATCCGAATTTGTGTAAAGTTTTAGTCAAATCCCGAGGGTCACAAGTATAAATTGGTAAATGGTCAAGGGTCAAAATTTGGTCCCTAACCTGTGTAAATGGGTCTATATGTTGACTTAGGTGTCAAAGAAGTCAAAGGTATTTTTCATATAGGTCAAAGAGGTCAAAAGTGGTCGAAGCGCAATTTCAGCCCGTAAAATGTAGTCGTGGAAAAGAGTTGCGTAACGGGTCGTAAAAGTAAAAACTTTTGTTGGGCTTAAAAACATGTTATCTAAAGGTCATATAGGATTTTTGGAAATTTTGTCAAATTTTATAAGTGTGGTTAAATAAGGTAAAACAGCCCGTACTTTAGTCGAGTACCGGCGAGAATGAGTAAAAATGGATAGCATAAGTAATGAGAACGAATGGAATAAAATGAGTGATACTTGTTGTTTTTGTTTTTGGCGTGAGTTATACTTGTCCTAAGTGACTTGTATATATGTATTTTATACAGTACCGTAAGTATTAAGATGAGATTACTCATTACGCGTTATTTGTGATAGGTGTTGATTTAACCGGGCATCCGTTTCGTCGTCAGTGATCATCCCTCGAACTACCGACTACTTAAGATATAAGGTGTGAATTTATAGCCTCGCTTATATTATTTCAAATTGTTTTACCCGCGAGGGAAATGCATGCTAGTTTTTAAAAGGAACGTATATCATGAATGATTGTTAGACCCGAAAGTTGCCTTAGAAATTGTGTTGAGTACCAAAGTTGCAAAAGTCCCTAAATTCATGAACTATTAACTATTGTCCTGCCCTCGAGTAGGGGGAAATAGCCGCTTATGCGATTTGTAGTACTACGGGGTTAACGACCCAATGCTAGCCGAGAAGCTGTACTTTTAGTAAGTTCTGCGGTAGATTATTTTGTATGAGAAATAAGGTATAATTGCAACTGATGCCTTTAGAAGGGGCACTGGTTTCATCTGAATCATGCCGGTATATTTACGCGGGTGATTGAGTTAACGGATTAGTGTCATGAGCTTAAACACAATTGTCAGTATCCTGATTATAGTTTGTTTGATCGACAAGACTATAAATGATCACGAATGGTTTTTATTATATATACGTTCAAATGGATTGAAAAACCTATGAATTCCACTCAACGTTTTCGTTGACCAAATTTTTGGCATGTGTTTCAGGTAACCGCTGAGGTGTAGGATGGAGCATGCATGGGATGGATGTTGTGTGTACGGCTTGGTGTCCGCTTGTTTTTCCCTCCTTTTCTACTTAAACAATTTTTATGTTTAATGTCATGTGGTTGTAAAACTGAAGTTTTTGGGTTGAGATTCATGGGGACCGAAAACGCTTAACTCTGTGTACTGTTTGGGGTTGGAAAAACCGTGGACATGTATCATCTAACAATTTTAAATTTAAGTTTTTAAGTCGACGTCTTTTTAGCGTCGTTTGATATATCTTGTGTGCAATGAATACTGTGTAGCACCCATTGTTGTAGTTCCGCTGCGCATAGCAATTGTGGGGGTGTTACAGATTGGTAATCAGAGCCACGAGTTATAGAGAACTAGGTCGTTTTTGAAAATCCTAAACTATAACTTTTGGTGTCGTAAGAAAGGGTCCAAGCACACACAACTATCCTGCATGGCTCCGGTAAGATTTATTGTTGTATTTATGGCATTTGACGTATACTTTTGAGTAAAGTATATATGTGGGTAATTATTACATAAGTATGGAATTACTATATGTAGACGTTGAATTTTACGTGAAATATCCGACATCGTAATTTTTGTATTAATCATGCATGAGCATCATATTATTACATTTTGGGCATATGTACCACCTTTGCATTGCATTTGCATGCATATATTTATAATTATTGTATAATTACTTATGTACCCTCCGAAATTCGCTGTTATTGCAGGAATGGCCGAGGTACCGCCTAACGATAACGGAAACGATGTACGAGCCCAGGACCCCGACCCAAGGAGAACTACTTGCCCCACGCCTATGCGTACTTCCCATCTGGTTGGTGTACCAGATATCCCCAGAAGAGCCGAAGGTGCAATGAGCGCAAATTCTCTTCATCAAGGCATCCCAAGAATTTGCTGTCCCGGACCGAGGAGTTATCATTTCGTACGACGGACTGTGAGAGGTTTGGAAGGATCGATGTGCATGAGGTATGTAGTGGAATCGAGGGTGGTCAGTAGATTCGACGAGAATGACAAGGCGGACGAAAGACTGTTGGAAAGGACTGCAAGAATTGAGTATGACGGGAATGTGAACAAAAGTGACATCAACAGTTTGAGATCAATGGTTGCGAATTTAAGTGCTAGTCTTGACCGTGTTAGGGAGGATCAGATGAGGTTGTCGAGGATGCAGAGTTGGGAGCATCGTGTGAGGGATTCATTGCCCCCGGATTGGAGATTCGTGGACGATTTGGAGATGGAGGCGAACGACTTTATGATTCAGCCGCCTACTGGAGGTGCTTGTATTTCGGTGGGAAATCAGGTAGCGATTGAGTATGGATCCACATTAGGGACGAGAAAGGAAATGGAATGTGGGCCAGATGAAAAAGGAAAGAGAAAAGTGGATGATGTGGATGAGGACGTTAGTGATGAGGAAACCGAGGAAGACGACGACGAGCCGCCATCCAAGAGGCCGTGTGGATCACCACATGCCTAGTTACTTGTTTTGTATTTTCTTTGATCACTGTAATAGAACTATTTTGGACCTTTGTATGATGGTATTATGACGAGAAACTCAAGTACTTGAAGTTTTATGGTGAACGATTGTAGTGGCAATACTTGTCACGATTTTGGTTAACTATCAATACAATCTATGTTACCTTTCATGATCTGTGATATGTCTTAAATTTGATCTCTTGTAGTGTGAATTGATGAATATTAGTAACTCCGTAGTGATGTGTCGTTGTATGTATTTTATGTCTGGGAAACTTGATATGAATACTTACATTGTTTTTCTATTTTCTTTGTCTTGCAGAAAGAGATATTCGATAACACCATGCCTCCAAAGTTGACTGCCGATCGTGTTAACACCATGATTCAAGAAGCTATAGCAAATGCGTTGCAAGCAGACCGAGCTGGGAGAAATCAGGACCAGGGAAGGAACGCGGGGAGACAGCAAGCCCCGAGGGTGTGTACCTATTCTAGTTTTATGAAGTGCGGTCCCACGCAGTTCCGTGGAACAGGTGGAGCCTTAGAACTTAGACGATGGTTGGAAACGGTTGAAAGTACGTTTGAAATCAGTGGTTGTGCAGAAGCGGATAAAGTGAAGTTTGCAGCTGCTACGTTTCTGGATGATACGTTAAGTTGGTGGAATACCCAGGTAGCTACGGTTGGATTGGCTGTAGCGAATGCAAGGACGTGGAATGCGACCAAAGCTTTGTTGACCAAGAAGTTTTGCCCAGAGGAGGAATTGGGGCAATTGGAGGACGAATTGAGGCACTTGACCTTGAAGAACAACGATATAGCTGCTTACACCAGGAGATTCAATGAGTTAAGTCTTTTGTGTCCGGACATATTTGCCAATGATGCCAAGAAAATGAAGCAGTATATAAAGGGTTTATCTAGCAACATCAAAGGTGAAACAACTTCGTCGAAACCTGGAACGTTTGACGAAGCGGTTCAAATGGCTCACGCTTTGATGGACGTTAAGCTTCAGGACAAGCAGAACTACATTGCTGAGGGCAACAAAAGGAAATGGGAAGCGGCACAAAATAATCAATCCCAAGGCCAGAACCGAGGTGGAAATCGAAACAACCATGGGCCGAACCGTAATCAACAGTTTAATCAGAGAAGGAACGAAGGGATGAGGGTAGTGACGAACCCTAGAGGTGCAAAAGTGAATCCCCATTGTGGTAAGTGCAATTTGTATCATGTTGGAAATTGCCCGCCGGCATGCGGCAAGTGTGGAAAGGCAGGTCATAGGACATCTAGTTGTCGAACGGGAGGAGTAGCCACTGGGGCTAATGCTATCAGGATGAGAGGATGTTATAGTTGTGGAGAAAGAGGGCATGTGCAAGCGAATTGCCCGAAGGCAGGAAACAGGCGGGGAGGTAATAATGCGGCTGCTGTGTATCAAGTGGGAACTGCTGATAAACCACAGGGTCCAAATGTGGTTACCGGTACGTTTTTGCTAGACGCTTGTTATGCTAGTATTTTATTTGATTCTGGCTCCGACAAGAGTTTTGTAGACGTTAGATTTAGTCGTCATATCGATAGAGAACCGGTGTTGTTAACGACTAGTTATAATGTTGAATTAGCCGATGGAAAAATTGTTAGTACGAATTCTATACTGAAAGGGTGTACCTTGAAGTTAGGAAATTACGCTTTTAAAATCGACTTGATGCCTATAGAGCTAGGATCGTTTGACGTGATTGTGGGAATGGATTGGCTAATGGCGCATAGTGCTACGATCGTCTGCGGTGAGAGATTGGTTCAGATTCCGCTGAGGAATAGGGTTTTGACGGTAAAGGGAGACGAATGTACTTCTCGTTTGAAGGTGATTTCGTGTTTAAAGATGATGAAGTACGTAGAGGGCGGATGCGATGTGTTTTTGGCACAGGTTTCGAGCGATGGTGATTTAGAGGCAAGGATCGAAGAGGTACCAGTTATTCGCGAGTATCCGGACGTTTTTCCAGACGAGTTGCCAGGTCTACCGCCTAACCGTGAGGTCGAGTTTCGAATTGATTTAGTGCCAGGAGCTGCGCCGGTTGCACGAGCACCTTATCGCTTAGCACCATCTGAGTTAAAGGAGTTATCGGATCAATTGAAGGAATTGATGGACAAAGGATTTATTAGGCCGAGCTAATCACCTTGGGGAGCGCCAGTGTTGTTCGTAAAGAAGAAGGATGGTTCGTTTAGGATGTGTATCGACTATAGGGAACTCAATAAGCTGACGGTTAAGAATCGGTACCCATTGCCGAGGATTGATGATTTGTTCGATCAATTGCAAGGTTCCAGTGTATACTCGAAGATCGATTTAAGATCAGGGTATCATCAACTGCGTGTAAGAGAGGAGGATATTCCTGTAACTGCCTTTCGTACGCGGTATGGACACTTTGAATTTCGAGTGATGCCGTTTGGGTTGACGAACGCGCCTGCTGTATTCATGGACCTTATGAATCGCGTGTGCAAGCCGTATCTAGATAAGTTTGTTATTGTTTTCATCGACGACATACTTATTTACTCTAAAAGTAAGGAGGAGCACGAGAAGCACCTGAGAAAGATTTTGGAGTTGTTAAGGAAGGAGAAGCTGTATGCAAAATTCTCTAAGTGTGAGTTTTGGTTGGAATCAGTGCAGTTTCTAGGTCATGTGATTGATAGTGAGGGAGTTCGAGTAGATCCTGCTAAGATCGTAGCGATCAGGGAATGGTCAGCACCGACGACGCCGACTGAGGTTCGATAATTTCTGGGTTTAGCGGGGTATTATCGAAGGTTTATTGAAGGATTCTCTTTGATTGCAAAACCATTGACGAGGCTTACCGAAAAGAATAGGGTGTATGAATGGGGAAATGAGGAAGAGCTTGCTTTCGAAACGCTCAAGGATAAGTTATGTTCCGCGCCGATTTTATCATTGCCTGAAGGAACCGAAGATTTCGTAGTGTATTGTGACGCGTCTCGTAAAGGTTATGGAGCAGTATTAATGCAACGTGAAAAGGTGATAGCTTACGCGTCGAGGCAATTAAGGAAGAACGAGGAGAACTACACGACGCACGATTTGGAATTAGGAGCGGTAGTTTTTGCGTTGAAATTGTGGAGACACTATCTGTATGGGACAAAGTGTGTTGTATTCACTGATCACAAGAGTTTGCAGCACATTTTAGATCAAAAGGAGTTGAATATGCGACAAAGACGATGGGTTGAACTACTAAGTGATTACGACTGTGAAATTCGCTACCACCCTGGGAAGGCGAATGTTGTAGCGGATGCATTAAGTAGGAAAGAACGGGAGAAACCTTTGAGGGTTAGAGCTTTAGTGATGACTGAGAGCGTTGACTTAACCGAAACCATACTGAAGGCTCAGGAGAGAGGACTAATGAAAGGAAATGTTGAAGCCGAAAACTTGGGACGAATGTTGAAACCTCTTTTCGTGATTAGGTTTGACGGACTAAGATATTTTGAGAATCGGATTTGGTTACCATTGTGTTCATCTGAGGAAGGAAAGCCTGGAGTTCGAGAATTGGTTATGAATGACTCGCATAAGTCGAAGTATTCGATACATCCCGGATCGGATAAGATGTACCACGACCTGAAGAAAGTTTATTGGTGGCCGAATATGAAGGCGGATATTGCTCGTTACGTTAGTAAGTGTTTGACTTGCGCGAAGGTTCAGGCAGAACATAAGAAACCATCTGGATTGTTGGTACAACCGGAGATCCCAGAATGGAAATGGGAGAAAATCGCAATGGATTTCGTGACGGGTTTACCTAGGACTCCTAGTGGAAGCGATATGATATGGGTAATTGTGGATAGGTTGACGAAATCTGCTCATTTCTTACCTATGAAGAAGACGGACAGCATGGAAAGACTCGCCAGCGTGTACGTGAAGGAGATCGTCTGTAGACATGGAGTGCCGTTATCGATCATTTCGGACCGCGACAGTAGATTTACGTCGGAATTTTGGAGATCGCTTCAACGTGCGATGGGCACTGAACTGAGTTTAAGCACGGCTTATCACCCGGAAACTGATGGCCAGAGTGAACGAACGATTCAAACGATGGAGGACATGCTCCGAGCATGCGTGATCGATTTTGGAGGAAGTTGGGAACGCCACTTGCCTCTGGTGGAATTTTCGTACAATAATAGTTATCATGCGAGCATCAAAGCGGCACCGTTCGAAGCATTGTATGGAAGGAAGTGTAGATCGCCTGTGTGTTGGAGTGAAGTAGGGGAAAGTCAATTGACTGGACCCGAAATGGTTTTAGAAACGACAGAGAAGATTGTGCAGATCAAGAACCGACTACTTGCTGCGAGAAGCCGACAGAAGAGTTATGCCGATAACCGAAGGAAACCGTTGGAGTTTGAAGTTGGAGATATGGTTATGCTCAAGGTATCGCCGTGGAAGGGTGTAATTCGTTTTGGGAAGAAAGGAAAGTTGAGTCTGAGGTATATTGGACCGTTTAAGATCGTTGAACGAATTGGACCAGTAGCGTACAAGTTAGAATTGCCGACCGAACTTAGTGCTATTCATGACACGTTTCACGTATCGAACCTGAAGAAGAGTTTGGCGGACAAGGAATTGGTGATTCCTTTGGACGAGATTCGACTAGACGACAAAATGCACTTTGTGGAAGAACCTGTGGAAATTATGGACCGGGAGGTCAAGCGGTTGAAGCGTAGTAGGATTCCTATTGTGAAGGTCCGATGGAATTCTAAGCGTGGACCGGAATACACCTGGGAACGTGAGGACTTTTTCAAGGAAAGGTATCCTCATCTGTTCCAGTAAGACGAAATGTGAGTACAAGAAGAGGCGAGCGCCGGGACGTCGCTCTCTTTAAGGAGGGGTGGATGTGACACCCTAGAATCGAGGTCATTAACGATACCCTAAATTACGCTAATTTTTGAAATTTTTAATAAATTTTAATTTCTATACTTATAAGTATTTTGGTTAAATCCGATGTTCGAGGTTATAATTTTTACGTTTGACGTTGTAAGAAGGACGATGACGATTACGATCCCGAGGGATGCCCAATTTCATATAATTTTTGACGATTTATCGATAATGTAATTTTTTCGAGAATTTTATTTACGGTTCGTGTTAAGTTGAGTCGGGTGAGTTTTATAGCCTTCCGAGTACATTTAAAGTATCCCAAAAATATTTTGGAGCGTTCGGGAAGATTTCCGACTCCCGTAAAATTTTCAAAATTGACAAATGAGTCGAACCCGCAAAGTTTTGAGGACGTTTTTCATTTAAGGCCAAAAGAAACTAAAATATTGCACAAAAGCCCCTCCCAACCCACCAAAAAGGGCAAAAATCACACAAACACAAACACACACAAATATTTCACCAAAAATCAAACACCCACTCTCTTCTCTCTCTCTCAAACCGACGGACACCCCCAAGAACACCAAAAATCTTCTTCCACTTGATTTTTCAAAAATCTAAGGTTAGACCACACTTAGTTTGGTCATTCCCCACATGTTCATGTGCTCAAATCCAACATGCACTAACAAAAATTTTTCAAGATTTTTCCATATGATCCAAATTCGTTTTTGAGGCTAAATGAGCTAATGCATGTTGATATTATGTGTTATGGAAGTATAAACACCAAGAAAACCCACCAAAATTAATTTGGTTGTGGTGATTGGGTCACCCAAACCCCACGGCAAAGGGGGTGTTTGGGGAGCCATGGTGGTTGTTGATTTTGCATGTTGTTCTTGTGTTTGGTTTAATGTTTTAGGATGATTTACATAGGTTTCATTACTTGCATGTTCATTTCTTGGAAGTTTTGATTTTGAGATTGATTGATCAATAGGGGTAGGATTGAAGTTTGATGTTAGGATATGTTTGGGAAGGCTTAGGATGATGTTTAGTGGTGGTTAGAAGGCTTGGAATCAAGTCTAAGTGCGTTTTTGGTATGGTCATTTTTAGGCAGAAACATTTGGTCCATTTCATAAAAATTATTTTTTTCCAGAACTTGAAAACTAAATGTAGTTATAGAGGGTCTTTCTAGCTTTAATTTGGTATAAGGTAGAGCCCGTGACTCAAAACGAGCTAAAAGTTATGACATTTTAAAGATCGGGTACCGGGAGACGAGGACTTTCATAATCCGAATTTGTGTAAAGTTTTAGTCAAATCCCGAGGGTCACAAGTATAAATTGGTAAATGGTCAAGGGTCAAAATTTGGTCCCTAACCTGTGTAAATGGGTCTATATGTTGACTTAGGTGTCAAAGAAGTCAAAGGTATTTTTCATATAGGTCAAAGAGGTCAAAAGTGGTCGAAGCGCAATTTCAGCCCGTAAAATGTAGTCGTGGAAAAGAGTTGCGTAACGGGTCGTAAAAGTAAAAACTTTTGTTGGGCTTAAAAACATGTTATCTACAGGTCATATAGGATTTTTGGAAATTTTGTCAAATTTTATAAGTGTGGTTAAATAAGGTAAAACAGCCCGTACTTTAGTCGAGTACCGGCGAGAATGAGTAAAAATGGATAGCATAAGTAATGAGAACGAATGGAATAAAATGAGTGATACTTGTTGTTTTTGTTTTTGGCGTGAGTTATACTTGTCCTAAGTGACTTGTATATATGTATTTTATACAGTACCATAAGTATTAAGATGAGATTACTCATTACGCGTTATTTGTGATAGGTGTTGATTTAACCGGGCATCCGTTTCGTCGTCAGTGATCATCCCTCGAACTACCGACTACTTAAGATATAAGGTGTGAATTTATAGCCTCGCTTATATTATTTAAAATTGTTTTACCCGCGAGGGAAATGCATGCTAGTTTTTAAAAGGAACGTATATCATGAATGATTGTTAGACCCGAAAGTTGCCTTAGAAATTGTGTTGAGTACCAAAGTTGCAAAAGTCCCTAAATTCATGAACTATTAACTATTGTCCTGCCCTCGAGTAGGGGGAAATAGCCGCTTATGCGATTTGTAGTACTACGGGGTTAACGACCCAATGCTAGCCGAGAAGCTGTACTTTTAGTAAGTTCTGCGGTAGATTATTTTGTATGAGAAATAAGGTATAATTGCAACTGATGCCTTTAGAAGGGGCACTGGTTTCATCTGAATCATGCCGGTATATTTACGCGGGTGATTGAGTTAACGGATTAGTGTCATGAGCTTAAACAAAATTGTCAGTATCCTGATTATAGTTTGTTTGATCGACAAGACTATAAATGATCACGAATGGTTTTTATTATATATACGTTCAAATGGATTGAAAAACCTATGAATTCCACTCAACGTTTTCGTTGACCAAATTTTTGGCATGTGTTTCAGGTAACCGCTGAGGTGTAGGATGGAGCATGCATGGGATGGATGTTGTGTGTACGGCTTGGTGTCCGCTTGTTTTTCCCTCCTTTTCTACTTAAACAATTTTTATGTTTAATGTCATGTGGTTGTAAAACTGAAGTTTTTGGGTTGAGATTCATGGGGACCGAAAACGCTTAACTCTGTGTACTGTTTGGGGTTGGAAAAACCGTGGACATGTATCATCTAACAATTTTAAATTTAAGTTTTTAAGTCGACGTCTTTTTAGCGTCGTTTGATATATCTTGTGTGCAATGAATACTGTGTAGCACCCATTGTTGTAGTTCCGCTGCGGATAGCAATTGTGGGGGTGTTACAATATCATTAGCCTGCTTTTTATGGAGACTGAACAGTTACAACCATCTCTTCACTCACCAATGGATGTTCTTCTTGTGGAGGCTCTTGTTGATTTTCAATCTGAGTGTCTTCCACACATTAGTCAAATACATCATTGTTATCATCTTCACCGTCAAAATTCCTCCCCTCGTTGTCTGCATCCTCTGTATTTAATGCCCCAACACCAGAAGAAGGTCCAGCTTCATCACTTTTCCTCCCATGTTTGGATGCATTCAGATGATCTCTCCTAACTTTCTTAACTCCTTTTTTGCTCTTTCTTTTGTGCCATGTGGATAGCATTATGGTGTCTAATCCAAGGATTGGCTCCTCTCCTCAATCTCTTGATCTTAGCATCCAACTTAGCTATCCTTTCATCTTAATTAAGCTTAGCAACATGTAGATCCTTTACTTGTTGAGACAAAGAACTACACAAAGTAGTCAAAGTAGCAATATCCATTTCATCTTCAGCCACAGATGGTGGTGAACCACTAGCATTTGGTGATGAATCAGAAGAGCGGATCATCTCATCAGAGACTGGTTGGTCCTAGTGAGAGGAAGAAGTATTAAGTGCTTCTTCATAAGTATTAGAGGGAGTTTGCTGAGGCTCACTAGCAGAGCTAGAAGCCTCACCCTCATCACTAGCTAGTTCTTCCAGCATATGTGCATACAAAGGTGTAACTGTACCACTAAACTTTTTGCCCTGTTGATCTAAAAATGCAAAGGTCCTGGGAGTAAAAGTAGAAACAGTCCAAGAATTTGATGAGACAGGAAGGTCAGGCACTTGTTCACTCAAAAAGATGTTGTAAAAATCTAGGATACATTGTAAATTTCTTTTTAGCTTCTAATGTTTTAACATCCCATCAAAAATCATTTTTGAGAAATTAAAAATTCTGTTTGTAGCCAAGAAGATACCAGCAGTGGCGGTACTAGCAGAAATTTGATCAAAAGACGTACTTTTAGACTCAACACAATGTATAATAGTGTGAAAAGTAACTTCCATTGTGGATAAAATACTCCGTTATAAAAAGTGAGTGAATCATGCCCCCTTCATATCATATGGTCTCTGAACTATCATAAATTTCAAGGTCTGGCAACATACTTATACCATCAGCATCATTAAGACGTAATGAAGCTCTTAATTAGACTTCTGCCACATACACATTCCTATTATGTACTCTTGGTTTAATACAAGGTACACCATGTCTAACAATAGCAGAAGCAGTCCTCTAAAATTGTTCAACATTGATTTAGTGACAGTAGGACTTACAGTAAGTTCGAATTCTATATGACTTCTAAAAAGGAAGTCCAACATCTCATGAAAAGCACGATTGTCAGCATTCTGGTGTAAGTTTGCCAATTGACTGTGTTTAGAGATCACTTGTAGTTTCGACATTGGTATTTTGTTGAATGTAGATGAAATATTAGGGTTTTGGAATCGAGGTCATAATTGAGAGATTAGGTGAGTAAATTATGCAATTGGGTTTGGTTTATAGGTTAAGGAAACCTATGTACGAAGAAACCTCCAAATTTACATAAAACACCCTCAAACGGTACTTGCAGCAATGGTAACATAGCGGTACATGGATAACTGGCGGTACGTCCATAAGCTTAGTTGTACATGGTTTCCAAAGTGTTACATAAGATTAACCACTGGTACATGCAGACTAAGACCATTGCAATCTCTCTTTGATTGATCCAACTAACCTGTAAAACATCAAAAACAACTACAAACACTAAACAAAATATATGTAAATAATAAACTACAGATAAATCAAATAAATCCTCCCTTTAACATATGCAGCCTTACTGATTTAGCATTCTAATGTGTGTGACCAAAAACCTAAACCTCTTAGTTTCAAAGGCTTTGGTCAACAAATCAGCTACATTGTTATCTATATGAATCTTCAAACCTGTATTAGCTTCTTGTCATAATCATCTCTGATGAAGTGATGCCTAATTTCAATATGATTGGTCTTAGAGTGAAACATTGTATTCTTTATAACACAAATGGTTCTTTCATTATCAATGTAGATTTTGGTATTCTTAAAGTTGAATCCATAGTTTAACAACTGATTCTAAATTCAAAGCACTTGTCCACAACAATGAGCAGCAATTACATACTCAGATTCAGTAGTAGAAGTTGCAACAATGTTCTATTTCTTGCATTACCAAGATATAAGCCTTATTCCTTGTAGATTTCCTATCATGGTTTGCTCCAGCATAATCACTATCAAAGTAAGCTTCTAAGTCAAAAGATGACTCTCTAGGATACCATAATTCCAAATTGGGTTGACCTTTGAGATACTTGAAAATCCTCTTCACAACATTTAAGTGTGAAACTTTAGGATTGACTTGAAACCTTGAACAAGCACATAATGCAAACATAATGTCAGTCCTAGAAGTAGTAAGATACATAAGTGAACCAATGTAGATCTATATAAGTGTAAATCCTCTTCACAGCATTATAGTGTAAAACTTTAGGATTGACTTGAAACCTTAAACAAGCACATACTACAAACATAATGTTAGTCCTCGAATCAGTAAGATACATAAGTGAACCAATCATGAATCTATATAAGTGTAAATCCACATCAGCACCATGATCATCTTTGGATAATGACTTCTTAGTTTCAAAAGGTGTACTTTTACTCTTAGAATCCACATTTAGAAATTCCTTCAACACTTAAGCAATATATTTATTTTGACTAATAAATATAACATCTTTCCTTTGTTTGACTTGTAGTCCTAAGAATAAAGTAAGTTCTCCTATAGAACTCATCTGAAATCTCCCTTTCATCAAAACTTCAATCTCTTTACACCATCTTTTCTTTGTAGAACTAAAGATAATATCATCCACATATACTCGCACTAAGATGATGTCCTTTTATCTTTCTTAATAAAAAAAGTTTTGTCAATGGTCCCTCTTCTATATTCATGCTCTAATAGAAATTTTGATAGTGTAGCATTCCATGCTCTAGGAGCTTGATGTAGACAATATAAAGCTTTGATCACCTTGTAGACTCTATTAGGGAATTTAGGATCTACAAAACCCGGAGGTTGTGAAACATATACCTCCTCATCAATAGTGCCATATAAGAGTGCACTTTTATCATCCATTTGATAAACTATGAACCCTAGAAATGAGGCAAAAGGCTAAAAATAACTTAATGGCTTCTATTCTTGCCACAGGAACAAAAACCTCATCATAGTCTATCCCTTCTTCCTGTCAATAGCCTTGGAAAAAAAGCATTGCCTTATTTCTGACTACAACACCTCTTTCATTCTTTTTGTTCCTGAAAAACCCATCTAGTGCCAATTACTCTTTTTTCCAGAAGGTAAGTCAACAAGAACCCAAACTTTTAGCAATTCAAATTCCATAAGCTCATCGTGCATAGCATCCACCCAACTTTCATCTCCAAGATCTTGAGAAATATTCTTGGGCTCTATTTGTGATAAGAAACAAGTAAACAAACAATGCTGAGTATCTTTATGATTAGTTCTTTGTTGTTGCTTGACATAGCTGACAAGTGCATGGGCTTCATTGCTAGCTTTGGCCTTCTCCTAGTAAGAAATGCTGACTCGGGATCTCCAATGATTTGAGTTGTAGGATAATTGGTGTTTACTCCATGAGTGGGATCAGAACTGACTGGAATAGATGATTTCATGTTATTAAAATCAACTACTGCACCCTCCTCATCATAGGAAGAATTGGAGAAGATCCCTTCCTTTGGACTAGCATATATGTCTTCATCATCTAAAGACTGAAGACCATCTTCTAGTGAATCAACAATAATTGAAGAATTTTTCATAGCGATACTTGGATGTGAGGTACAACTGAACTTGTTGATTCCAAAGGTTATTATCTAACAAGCTTAGCTTTTGTTGTAGCTTTCTTCTCTTGATCAATGAGCCTCTATAATTCATCTTGTGAGGCTTGATCATCTCCTGGCATTACTGACTGCTTCTGATTAGGGTTGGGCAATGTAGGTGATGTGGGAGGCAAGACTGGTACAAAGATACTTGCTTCTTCCTCTGAATCTAAGATAGGAGAATCCTTCTCTTATGTACATGTACTTGTATTGACTTCTTCTGAACCTGCATCGTTAGTTTAACAGCCTTCTTGCATAGGATAATAATTCATGGAATTAGTCAGATAATCTAAATCAAACATCCAAGCATAGCTTATTCTTGGGACATTATGTTTATTCTCCAAAAGGTTTACATGAGCATTTTTTTCTACTTTGCGAGATGCTAAATTATAGCCCCTATAAGCTCTGCTTTGCACTGAATATCCAACTATAAATCCTGAATCATATTTTCCATCAAACTTTCCCAAATGATCAAGAGTATTTAAAATAGAGGCATGACACCCAAAAGGTCTTATATAGCTTATGGTTGGCTTAATACCAGTCAAAAGCTCATAAGGAGTCTTATTACGAGATTTGGTTACTAAAACCCTATTAAGCACATAGCATGTAGTGTTGCTTGCCTCTGCCCAAAATGTATTAGGCAAAAGAGAATCAACTAACATAGTCCTAGCATCCTCTATAAGTGTCCTATTTTTCCTCTCAGCTACTCCAATTTTTGTGGAGTTCTAGGATTACTAAATTGTCTCTTGATCCCATTAGACTTAAAGAATTCATCAAACTCAGCATTTTTGAACTCTATCCCGTTATCCGTCCTAATGACCATAACCTATATATCAAACTGTTTTTCAAATAGGGTAATAAAATATTTAAGCAAATCATCGTCTCACTCTTAAGTTCCATAAATAAAACCCAACTAACCTTCTAAAATCATTAGTGATAATTAAGCAAAAGGTCTTATGGACTAATAATCCTCACAAAAACTGGTCCAAATAAATCTATATGCAAAAGCTGTAAGGGTTTAGTCACTGAGTTGATAGTCTTGGTCTTACAAGAGTCCATGTGTTGCTTACAGTTTTTACTAGAAACACATGTAAGGTCAATTGGAAAAGACTTGGAAGCTAATCCTCTAACAAGATTTCCCTTAACAAGTTTATTAAGATTTTTGAAATTTACATGACCTAACCTCCTATGCCATAAATTAGACACATCAACTGAAGCTTTAGCCAGTTGGAACAATAGTATGGAGATTGAAAGTGTACATTTTCTCCTACCTTAGTACTTTGAGAAACATCTGAGACTCTTTGGGCCTCTCAAAGTCTGGAGTGACAACCATGCAATCTGTATCAGTGAACATCACCTTGTTCTTTTCATCACACATCTGTGATACTGAGAAGAGGTTGAATTCATTTAACTCCTTAACAAAGAACACTCTTTCAAACTCTAATTTGCATGTGTTAATCTTTCCTTTGCTAGTAATTATACCTTTACTACCTCCAAAACCAACTGGACCACCTCTGAATTCTTCAAATTCAGCAAGCTAGTCTTTATTCCCTGTTATGTGCCTTGAGCATCCACTATCCATGATTCCTTTATCTTTTAGTTAATTAGCTAGATGATCCTATGCAAGAAGAAAACAAATTAGTTTTCAACAGGTACTCAAGCCACATTGGGCTCGGATCTGGTGGGGACAACATACTTAAATTTCTTATGGGTAGTCTGGCCTGTGATGTTAGATGTGCTTCTATAGCTCATAGTCCTAGTGGGCCAATTAAAAGTGTAAGGAGAGATCATGTCTTTGGCCCTTTTCTGAACTAGCATATGTACCACTTTGTACTAGCAGTACTTCCAATATGACTTGATTTTTGCCCTTTTGGCACCCACATCTGAACTGTTCTTGCCTTTTGAGCATAGAATTTGTCTTTATAACCCTTAGTAATGTCAAATAAATTCTCTAAAAGAGTTTGAGACATAGGATTATTTAGTTTTGGACTAGCGTTTCTAGATTTTGGTCTAGCAGTACATGCAGACATAGGTCTGATGGTACTTGTAGAGGTTGACCTCAACGGTGCTAAACTTGTTTTCATAAGTATTTCTCTAGGAATAAAGTCTCTATTGTCATAAGGGTACATTTTTACCATGTGCACCTTTACCCTGTGCATTCTTTTTATTGCTTCCCATAGCAACCCTTTTATCAGCTTGTTGTCTAGAAATTTTGTCCTCATGAAGATTACAATCCCTAATAAAGTGACTTAAGCTACCACACACAAAACATCCTCTTCTTTTCATAACATAACCAAAAGGTAAATAAGTCATAGTGTTTTAAAAACCTAGACCACCCCTTTTAATACTACCCGGATGTTTTTGGTCTTTATCCATTGTCTTCCTAGGATTTTTTACTTGCTTAGGAGCAGAACTAGGTGGTGACACATATCCTTTAGGAACAAAACTGCTCATTAGGGGTGGATATGTGACCTTTTTTGTCACAATGGGTTCTGATTAGGTCAAGATACTAGAGTCAGAGGTGCAAGAGGTATAGTTACTAGAGTTAGAGTCTGAGTCATTTGATCTTTTGGTTTGTTTTCCATAAACTACCTTTGACTCATATAACTCTACACTTTTATCATTGTTAGAAGGCATATATATTCTTGATAAAGGTGGGGGAACTGCTTTCATTCCTTTGGCATATATATCATTCTTAGAAACATTCTCTGTATCACTACTAGAGCTATCAAAAATACCTTTTGACAAATATTTGCTAGTCAATATTTGCCTAGGTTCTTCATCCATATACCTCAAACCAGTTTTGTCGTAATAACCCATCTGAGAATCTAACAGCTTTCCAATGCCTTTGAAGAGTTTTGCCAATTTTTAATTGTTTTTCTTTCATTAGATAAATTAGCTTTTAAAACTTCATTTTCTGCTGAAACTTTCAAAAGTTGTCTTCCAAAATCTTGGATTGTTGTTTCTTTCTCTTTAAGTTGAAGAGACAAAATTCTATTTTTCTCTTCATAGTTTTTTTGAGCCTTTTGATACAAGACTCTGTTAGTTTCTAATTTGTTAACACCCTATTTATAAGCATTTACTTCTACGGTACATATGTTAACCTTTTGATACCGTTCCTCTAGTTCCACTTTAAGACTATTAAATTTAAACACACGATCTTTGGAACAAGGATGTACATCAATATCTCCTTTAGAAAGATCCATTATACCATGTTCTTCATCCTCCTGTTCTAGAGCCCAGCTAACTGTGCCGTCTACAGAGATCATGGCCTTGGAATCTTTAGACTCCATGGACTTCTATTAGTACCTTTTGGAAGACTTTCAATTGTCATGTTGCTGCTTCTAGTGTTACTTTATACATGTGATTGCTTCCTTCAGCCTTCACCTTTTTTGCATTCCCTAGCAAAGTGTCCATTCTTTCCATAGTTTTAGCATTCCACCTTTGACTTGTCATATCCCAGTGGCTCCCTTAGATCAACTAACATAACTCTTCCAATCTTCTTGTAGAGTCTGTTTGATCTAACACAGACCATAGCTGCTTGCCACTTTAGATCCATCTCTATTATGTCAGCATCATCCATCTGGTATAGATCATCAAGGTTTATCCTTGGTCTGCTATCTTGATTAGCAAAGGAGAATAAAACTTCATCATTGAGTGATGATTAAGGCCTTCCCTGTGATGTGGTAGTAGAAACTAGTTCATTAGCAGTACTTTGGTAGTATGTACCGCTAGGCTATTCTGATACAAAGGCCAGATTTCGCTTTGGTGAAGGTGTTATAGCTTGACCAGTTCCTCTTACATCAATCTCATAGACTCTGCGGTTGTTGTAAAGATGATCAAAAGGTGTGACATCTATATCATCTCTTGTAATAAAGTACATGGCTATAACTTTCCATTCTGGTGGAACACCTCTTAAAAATTTAAGATTTGCTTCATCATTATGAATAACTAGTCCATTAGTTGCTAACTGAATAAGCAACTTACTGAATCTTCCATAGCCTTTATGAATTCCTTCGACACTACAGATTGTGAAGCTATCAAACTCTTGTTTCAACACAATTTTCTTCATCTTTTTAGCATTCTCATTTCCTCTAAATCTAAGCTTGATGGCATTCTGTTAGGTCAATTCAGTGCTAAATGATCTCAATGATGGATTTGATTAACAATCAGCCTAAGTAAAATATTACCCTTTAATGTAATGAATTCACTGAGTGAATAGTCACTCTGTGATTTACCTTCAAGACCTTAGGTTGAGTCTAAGAGAAAGACTCGAGCATTTAGAGAGGCGAAGTTCAATGAATGATGTATCTAAGACAAAGAAGAAGGTGATGGGTTCAGTGAGTTGTGGCAATAGACTCAATGAACCCTATACGATCTCCCTGAAGAAACAAGCATCCTCAAATACTGAAGTAAAGGCAGGATAAGTTGAATTGTGATAAGATGTTGTACATCACACAATTAGCGCAACTTACCCTTATGGGATAGATAGGGTACTGACCTTGTAAAAGGATATACGTCGTATTACTTTGAATAGTCTAAGACAAGATTGTACACTGTACCAATAAGACAAGAATTGCATATGGGCAATTCTTTGTCTCGTATCTACCCTTTGCTTCTATAAATAGGATGGTTGTAAAAGAGAGAACCAAGTTTGGGCACTAAATTCTTTAGACATTCACAAACAAGTTCTCTCTTCCAAATAGATCAAAAGTACTTGAGTTCTAAACTCCTGTTGTCTTAGTCGTCAAACTTGTCAATCATTAGGGTTGATAGAGTTTGTTAGTGAGGAGATCACAAACATACACATTGTCTATTTAATCCCTATTGTAGCTTTGCATATAATAGGGTATAATTCTTTAATAAATAAGAGTTAAACGTTGAAAACATTTTGTGTTATTTACTTTACATTGTCTTGTGTTTTAACATTACTTTACCATGAGTTAGGTCTATACTTAGTATTCTTAAGTATTGCACTAATTACAAGGGACCAACAAGTGGTATCAGAGTGGTAGGATTATAAAACTTTTAACTACCGTCTCAAAGTTCTTAAAACCTTGATCCATTATGGCTGAAAGTAATGTACCTCAACTTGTCAAGAAAAAAGAAGCAAGTTACTCTGTTAACGCTCCTAAGTTGGAAGTTGAAAGATTTATTAAATGGAAGAAAAGAATGCCATGTTATTTGATGGAATGGAACCTTATTACATTACTTGTATTAAGAATGGTCCATTCAAACCAAAAACATCAGCAGGTGATGATAAACCTGAAAACCAATGGTCTGAAGATGAAAGGAGAGTGGTTAACCAAGACCAACGTCTCAAAAGCATCATAATATCTTGTCTTCCTAACGATATTATGGAAGTTTTCATTGAGTGTGAGACGGCTAAAGAGACTTGGACAGATCTTGTTCATAGTTTCGAAGGACCATCTGACACTAAGGAAAATCGGATTATGGACCTGAAGTTAGAATATAACACTTTCAGGGCCAAAACATCTTAAAATCTTCCTGAGACTTATACCAGATATAAGACCTTGCTCAATGAGCTATCAAATGACGGGGTGAAACTGTCTAAGCATGAAATCAATGTTGGTTTTGTGAACAGTCTCCCTGAAAATGGCTTTGTTCTTCTCAAGGATTGAGAAATGCTAATAACATTCAAACTCAGGATCTTTTAGACATTTATGGAAGATTTATCTATGAAGATAATCTAATAAATAGAAGATATCCTAAGTCTAAGAAGGCCTTAATACCAAAAACCTCAACTAAACCAACCCCTGTTAATCATGGACCAATATCAACTGCTTTTTACTCAAATGCAATTGTTCAAGATTTTCAGGAGACCTCAGATGATGTGGTTGATGAAAGATCTAGTACTTAATACATAAGGGATCTAAATAGGGAATTTCTTGAAAGAGCCCTTTTGGCAAATACCAAACGTTATATCAAAAGAACTAGATTTGCTGGAAATCAATCCACTAAGGGAGTGGATTACTATAGATGTGGTAAAACTGGGCATTTTGCAAAATATTGTCTATCAAAAACTCTATTGGCCTCATATAAAAGTCAAAACTCATCTTCAGGAAATGAATATTTTCAACCTAAGTTTACACCAAAACTGATTCAGGCTTCTCCAACTAAACAAAGTTTTCAGAATAGTAAGAAAATTGAGAAGGATAATAGGTCTGAATACAAGAAGGTCAAAGCAAAGCTTGCACTCTTAGAAGCTGGACCTTCAAATAATCAGACTCCAAAACATCCTCAAAACAAAGCCAAAGGGTTGGTAGCTGAAACCTTTAATTGGGACGATGAAGATCTATCCTCAGAAGATGAAGAAGTCGGATATCAAGTGTTGATGGCTCTAGCTGATGATGAACTATCTGTTGGAAAGAGTCATGCTTGAAATGGAGAATGGGTTGACATCACCATGAGAAAGGTAAACATGCTTCTTTCTATGGATGAAGAGTCTAACTGGCAAAGGTTCCTTAAGTACATAAATTTTGATTTATCGCTTGTTGAGAGCAAAGATTAAACTTCTTTCAAAATATAATAAACGTGTTTTTGAATTAAACAAATGTAGAGATGGTCTATTAATTTTGAAACCAGCCAAACTTGAAGCAGTAAGTTGTCAACTTCAGAATAGTGAACTTCTAAAATTAATCATGCTCTTCAAGAACAACTTAAGAAAGAAAAACGTATCTTAGTGTATAAACAGTCAAATTCCTACCCAAAAGAAGAAAATTCTTGGGTCTCTCCAACTCACTGAGAAACCACTTACTAAGGAAATGAGTGAAAAATCATTTCTCCCAGCTTTAGTAGGGTTTGATCATGAAATGATAACAAAGTCAAAAGACTGGGTGGAAAGATCAAACCTTGAGAGTGTGTTACCTAATTTTGATATTGGAAAAATATTAATACTTGAAATCTCAGGCTGTTAATGAATTACTTGGTCTTAATAAGAAGACTGATGTCCCTAATGCATCCAGTAACACTGAACCACCAAGTGTTGTTGAGGAAATTTAGACTCCTTTGCCACCTTTGAAAAATCTTCAAGGTGAAAGTCCATGTTCTGGATTAAGTCCATTATCTTATCAAAAACACTCACCTAGAGGAAAAGTTGGACTAAGTTATCCTGAACAAACAAATCCTGACTCAAAAGAGACATTAAGTAACACTAAGTTAGGAACTGTCATTGAGAAAACAACCAAACCCATCTCTCCCTCAGGGACTCCTACAAACTCAGTCAACTCCATTCCTGTTGTAAATCAAGAGGAGTTAAGTAGATTGTTCCAACTATTCATGGTAGATAAGCTGAACTCACCCTCTAAATCTAAGGGTGAATCATTTGTGTCCTCACAACCTGAATCATCAAAAAGCAACAAAACCTGAGTCTTCCAAGAAGGATAAAACAAAGAAACCCTCCTGTGAATTATGTCAATACATAAATTATACCACTAATAATTGCTTTAGAGTCCTCTATTGCATGAAGTGTAAAAGTGAAGATCACAGGACAAAAGATCATGAAGTATACTTGGCTTCTATTAGAAATGCTAATAGATATAAAGCCCAGCCTTATACCTATGGGCCCGCCTCAAAACAAATCAAGAAATCCAAGGCTAAGCCTTTCCCACCATGTACACACTGTGGCATCTCTGATCATAGGCCTGATGATTGTGTATACTACCCTGAGTGTGAAATTTGTGGAAGCAATGATCATACTACCTCAGGACATAATAAGATAATTATGGTCAGGAGAGGCATGCTACCTGAGTCATCTCAAAATACTGAATCCTCAGTAGGACTAAGATGCAACACATGTAGAAGCAATGTTCATTCCACCGCAGATCATGCTGATGTTGAATACTTCAAAGGAGGTGAAAGAGGTCAGGCTCCTAGAGCGAAAGAGCCTACTAGAAAGTGGGCTCACAAGAGCAACTAATCCACCTTGTTATTTGTGTAGAAACACTTCAAGGACCCTGTCTGGTACTTAGACAGTGGATGTTCAAGAAGTATGACAGGGGTCAAAAGTTATCTGCACAAATACGTGGAGTAACCAGGTCCTAAGGTAGTATTTGGTGATAACTCATCTTGTGTTACTGATACACATGCTTTTAGCATGGTAAAAAAAAGTTAAGTTCTTTGTCGTGTGTCTCTTCGAATTGAAAAACTTGTGTTTAATGTGTGACTCAGTTATATTTTGGTGGAACAAAGATGTGTCGTTGTAGTGTTTAAAATAAAGGTGCAGAACAATTAAAGTAAAGGTGCTCTTAAAGTAAATCTAAGTCTAATTAAAATAATGGTGCAAGTATTTAAAAGCGTGACTGAAATTAAAAGGCACTAAAATAAATGACGTAAACTTAAATCTACCTAAGGCAATCTTAAAACGCGACTAAAACTTAAACTAAGGCAAAACTAAAATAAAACTAAGGCAAATATTCTTAAAGTGCAATTAAAATAAAGGCGGGAAAAAAAAGCTTTTTAAAATAAAAGACAGAAATTAAAAGGAAAAAACCTTACAGAACCCTTGATTCGGAAGTTTAAAACTTCCGAATGAACTAGCTTGACTCGGAACTTTTTAAGTTCCGAATGAAACAGGCTTGGTTCGGAAGTTTTGGCTTGACTCGGAACTATTTCCTTCCCTTGATCCGGAACTTCGTTCGGAAGATATTGATCCGGAACTTTTGCCCTTGGTTCGGAACTTTCGAATTGATCCGGAACTTTTGAGAAGTTCCGAATGAACAGCCCTTGGTTCGGAACTTTGGAGTTCCGAATGAACACTCACTGATCCGGAACTTTTGGAGTTCCGAATGAATTGCTTGATCCGGAACTTTTGAGTTCCGAATGAATGATTCTTGAGGTTATCCTTCCTTCGGAAGTTTGAGACTTCCGAATGATTGATGCTTGAGTCGGAAGTTGTTCTTCGTTCGGAACTTTGAATGTTCCGGATGAAGCCCTTGATCCTGAACTTTGAAGTTCCGAATGAAAGAACTCTTGGCTCGGAAGATTTCACCTGGAAAGATCAGAAACACAAACAAACTCCCCCGAAGAACAAGGGATCACAGAAACAAAGAAGATAACACAGATTTAACCAAAATCAACACAAACGATTTAACAAGATTAATAACGAATCAACAGTAAACATAAACAAACAATTAAAATCAATAAAACAAACAAATTTAACCACAATAATAAAAAACCCATTTGGATCAAAATAAAAGCATGAACATGAACATAAACATAAACACATAAATCAAAGATTAAGAAAGGTAGATAAGAGATTGACAAGATAAAGTAAAGATTGACAATAATTAAATGAAAACTTACTTGAAATTAAATGAATTTAAGGTGCAAGACAAGGTATTTAAATTTGACAAGAAATTAAATGACAAGGTAAGTAAATGGTGGAAGAGCTAATTGTCACACTTAGCCAACAAGAGAAAAATATTACAACTAATCTCTCTATATAGGGGAGGATTAAGGAAGCTTCCTCCCCTCTTTCCTTTTTTCTTAATTACAAGATTAGGTCCCTCCTTCTTTTAATCTTCATTAATTGCATCATTAGTCCTTCTTTCTTTTAATCTTCATTAAACTTGAACTTTAAGGACTTTAGGCTTCGGGATTTCTTTGAACTCGTCTTTAAATTCTTCAATAAAATAGACTTGAATTCTTCGGCTTTTGATAAACTTCCGTCTTTTGACTTTTTATTCGATAAATCTTCAGAATTGGTCGTGGACTTCCGTTCTTTTTGCACTCTTGACTTCTTGACTTCGTCTTTCATCTTTTTCTTCAATAAAAGTCCGTAAATGCCCGTGAATTCCCGTGTTTTCTCCACTTTTCACCTTTTCATCCTAAATCACAACAAAAACACAAACCACGCATAATTCCGACATAAAAGACATAAAATACACGTTTTGGTCCGGTTATTATTGTAATTAAGTGGTAGAAAAGATGGGTGTTTACACACCTATCAAATCCCCTACACTTGACCATTGCAATGTCCTCATGCAATGCATTAGTTACAAAGCAAGATCACACTTTTCATCATAATCAATCCACATTGGCTTTTATTAAAGAGATAGAAAATTGAAAACATACAAAATAAAGAAATCAAAAGCATACCTTGGGTTTTGAAAATGTTATGAATAATCATCATCCTCAAGTTTTCACTTTCTCCAAACCAAGCTTAAAAACGAGATCATTGTTATTATAAGTTAGTAGACCAACACGAACTCATGTGGGCCAATTATTCACTTAGACTCCCTTATTCCTAGGTGTATCTCTTATATTTTATTATTGTCTTGAATGATCACGAGGATGCATTTTTGACTTATTTCGATAGTTATTAAGTCTGAAAATAAAGTGAACGATTTAATCAATAGTTAGCTAAAGGACAAAATCTTTTAAAACTGCTTCTCGGGACCTCATAAAGTTCATATCTTGGCATAACTCGTTTCGCGATTTGAGACCTTTCTCGGACCGATATTTGGCAGCGACTTCATACTTCAAACCTTGAGAGACGTTCATGAAATTATGGTCTTCTCTTCAAAATGGAATTTCTTCACTTGAAGTTTTGAGAGATTCATACTTGGACCATGACTTCTTCATTTTTCTCCAATCTTTATTTTGGACTTTGATATACAACGATCCGCCTCCTTTTATGACTTGGATCTATTTATCCTCATACCTTGTTAGGGTCTTTTCGGATACACTTCTCCATGACTTTTGGGGAGTATTTGCTTTTCGTCGTGTGTCTCGATCCTTCATATTGATTTTCGATAAATGATTCTTCACATCACTTTTGGATCTTTAGCAACAAAATATAGCCCTCATGCCTTGTTAGGGCCTTTTCGGACTCGCCAATCTTTGCATCCCGCTTCAATAAGTTATGCCTTGGCTATGAACTCTAATCCATACCGAGCAACTTTTAAACGATCGTGGGCTAGAAGCTAAGTAACTTTTCAAATCGTACAACCTTATTTATTAGCAGATAAATTTATTAGCAAGCGATGGGAGAATAGGCTCATAATTAACTCACATAAATTCACGAAAGAATACCGAACTTATAATTGGCTCTATCATCTCTCGTTCTCCACAGTTTAAAATCTCAAGTAATGAGACTCGTGGATGCTTAGCCTATTAAATCAAAGTTTTGGGTTTTCGAGTCGCCTATAGGATCTTGCAAATTCTTAGACTCTTTCAAGTTTAGAAATCGCATTTTAAAGTTCCCTTGATAAACGACTCTCTAGGATCAATTATAGGAACTTGCGAAAAGTTCTTGTTCTTAACCCGTGAGAGTTAAGACTTTCGTGTTTTATAGCTCCCTATATAAAAGCCTAGCAAAACTTGACTTAAACACGTTAAGGGTACTAGCTAGAGTAACTTAGATAAGTAAACTCGGGTTGAGTCAAAAGATTCACAACGTTTGAAAATTAAAACCACTTATTCAACATTTATTCTAATAAGGAAAGAAAATAACTATAGAACGGTAAAAACTAATAGGCCAAAATAGATCAAAAATTTTGAAAAATGTCGAAAAATTGATTTTCCGGTTAAAATGAGGACAAATACAAGGAAAAGACCACTTAACTTCGATAGAAGTCCCCCCTACACTTAAGATAAACATTGTCCTCAATGTTTAAGCATGTAGGAGTAAACTCCCCTACATTTAGGACATTGTGCACTTTGTTGAAATCTCGCTAAGGAAAAGACAACTAAAGAGATTCCTATTTTAATATTGAGAAAATATAAAATAGTGAATCGAAAAGAGTTTAGGATAGAACCGGGATAATGGAACACGGAATCACGGGTTGTCAAGAATCATCAAGAGTGGATCATTGAAGCTCGAATCCCTGATTAAGAAGTGAGGAGAGGAAATCAAACCAAAGGGTCCCCCTACACTTATGGTAAAGAAAGCGAAAAGATAGATGCATGGGTTGCCTCCCAAGAAGCGCTTGATTTTTGTTTACCAAGTCGTGAGCCTGACTCGACCTTGATCATCAACGGAAGAATCATGAAACATATCCACCAGGATCAAAGACATAGTTTTCATCGAGCAAATAACACAAGCTTAAGGCGAACAAGGCAAGCCAGAGAAGAAGTGGCAGGGTTCCCTTAAGCAGTGATGGAACACGGTGGGAGCAAGTATGGTGAGGTTCAAGCATGTCTTCAATAGTTCCAAAGATTTTTCCTTTTATTTCATCAGGTGGATACTGAGATGGCTTAAAGACTTCAATACCAGGGTCGAACACCTTTTCCTTTAGGGGAAAATAGCACTCAGGCTCAGCCGAGTGTGAAGAAGATCCGCAAAGAAGCACAACCTCGTCCTCAGAAGGGGGACAAAGAGGTGTCAAATCATATGTGCAACGGATTTCGGTGTCGACTGGTTTCTTCTCCTTTGACAGAATGTTCTTCAAATCCAAAGTAGGATCAAGACGATAATCTTCAAAGTCATAAGGAGGAGCATCACTCTCATGAGGGAAGTATGTGTTGAGAAATTCAGAGAAGTCTTCCTCAAATGAGTAATCGTCCAAAGTAGGATCGAGTGATGGCGGAGGATCTTCATCGTGAGAAGAATCGCTCGAAAGAGTATCAGCCTCATCAAAATCATCATATGTGGGCAACTCGGGATACTCAGAAGTACAATCTAAATCATCCGAATCTGAGCTAGAATCATCATCATCATAAGCATCAAAGACCGGTGGAGAATCATAAATGGGAGAAGGTTCCAAAGTGGAGCGAGAATCATCCACATTATCTTCAAAGAGTGGATTATCAGTGGAAGACTCGAATAGATGATTGTCGTAGACGGTAAAGTCATCGAGCACATTAATCATATTCACTGATTCTCGGCCTCCAAAGGTTTTGCCTGTAAGCTTCCCCATTTTAAAAACTTTTGAATCATCCCCGACTCGTAAGATTAACTCACCTTCGGCCACATCAACTAAAGCTCGTCCGGTTCTCAAAAATGGCCGACCAAGTATTAAAGGAATACGAGGGTCCATTTCATAATCAACAACGACAAAATCGACCGGGAAAGTAAATGTGCCAACTTTGATGAACACATCCTCGGCTATACCAACGGGGTAAGCGAGAGTGCGGTTTGTAAGTTCGAGAGTCATCTTTGTTGGAATGAGGTCGGGCAATGATAGTGTTTTACAAACACTCAAAGGCATAAGATTAATACTAGCCCCGAGATCAGCAAGGGCAGTAAATTCTTCAGTTTTGTTGAACACGCAAGGAAACACAAAACGACCGGGATCTCCAAGCTTTTCCGGAAGTTCTTTAAGAATAACTGCAGAGCAGTTTTCATTTAAGCGTGTGTTGGCGAGTTCAATCAGCTTCTCCTTCTTGCTAAGCAATTCCTTGAATGCTTTGACAAATTTCGGCATGTGGCAAAGTGCTTCAACAAGGCTAATGTTGATGGTCATTTGAGATAGCATATTCACATATTTTGATACTTGACAGTCATTCTTGGTTAGCTCGTTGGTCTTGCCTATGCGAGAAGGGTATGGGATTCTAGGTTTATAGGTGGAAGGTGAAGGTGTAGTCGGTAAAGGTTGGGATGTTGAAGGGTCCTTTCGAGAGACATCGTCATTACGAGGCGGAGACGGTAATGGTGCACTAATACTAGGTGTAGGAGGAGTAGGGACACATGGTGGTGGAGGAGGTGTAGATGATGGGGGTGGGATTGGTGGTCCTACGATGGTGACTCCACTACGAGTAGTAATAGCACTCACATTAGCTCGCGGATTGGTGACGGTGTTTGAAGGTAGAGAACTCGAAGAAGAAGGTTGAGCTTCGGGCAAGAAACTAGCCAACAGATTCTTTAATTCAGTCGTTTGAGTGCTGAAGGAGGATTGAATATTATCACGAACCTCGGTTCCAATGTCATTACCTTGCTTCATGATATCTCCTTTCAAATTGATTATTTGGCTCTGGAGATTCTTGATTTGCTCACCTTGAGTTCTCATGATGGCTTCAACATCATGATTAATGGGTGGGGTTTGTTGGGTGGGTGGTTGATAAGGGTTAGAAGCTCTTGGTGGGATTTGGTTGCTTCTATTATAGTTGTTGGAGGGGTTTTGGTTTTGAGGAGAAAAACCGGGTGAAAGGTAATTGTTGGACCGATAACTCAGCAGATTTCTATCCCCTTGTTGTCTAGCTTGGTAATTTTCCGGTGAATAATTACCATAAGCAGCATACACATTTTCCGGATTTCCTTGTGTCGAAGGACAATCGGTGTATGAGTGAGGACCGCCACATGTTTCACAAGGATTAGCAACCGCTTTAACTTGTTGTTATTGTTGGTTTGAAGCGAGAAGCGTAATACTTTTGCTCATTTCAGTCATCATGCGGGTGAGTTCGGTCATCTCAGGGTTTGCTGAGGTAGAAGAAACATTGACTCTCGGGTTGTTCCTAGAATAAGTAGAGGAATCCCAGTTTTTGTGGTGAGTAGTCATGTTCTCAATAAGCTCTCTACACTCCTCGGGTCTCCTTTTCATGAATGTGCCACCGGCGGCTGCATTTATCGTATCACGATCTCGGAAAGTCAAACCGTTATAGAAAGTATCGATTAAGGTCACAGGGAGCATGTTGTGGTTTGGACATCTATCGATCAAGACATTATATCTCTTCCAAGCGTCAAAAAGAGATTCATCAGGGTCTTGCATGAAACCGCTGATCTGATTGCGAAGGCTCGTGACCATGGATGGTGGAAAGTAGCGCGACAAAAAGCGTTGAGTCATATCATCCCAAGTGTGAATAGAATTCTTCGGGAGACGATCAAACCATTTCTCGGCATGATGCGATAAAGTATGTGGGAAGAGTTGTAGGCAAAGTACATCCATTGTGGCACCAGGAAACTTCATGCTTTGGGTGATTGTAATGAACTTGTCGAGGTGTTTGTTGGCATCATCATCAGGCAATCCACAGAATGGGTTTGTTTGCACTTGCTGAATCATGTGGTGCTTCAACGAAAACTCAGGAGCGTTGATTTGCATCGGCGCAATCGGTCCTCCTCGTCCAAACATGGTTGGTTGACAAAGTTCCTCCATGGTCCGAAGATCGGGCTGTGGAAGAACATTGTTGTTATTGTTATTATTATTGAGGTGCGGTGGAATGTTGTTGTTGACACCTGACATAGCTAAATCTTCTTGAGGCTCGGGCTCTTGATAGTTAGAAGATCTAGTACGCATACACCTGAAAATGCAAAATAAAACAAAACCAAACACAAAAACAATATATATACACAATAAAGATAAAATCTTTTTGGATTTTTGAAATTTTTAATTTTTATGTATTTTTATTAGTTTTTTATATTTTTATGATTTTTTGAATTTTTTAAGCGAGAAAAGTAACGCTCACAAGTGAACGGATCCCAAAAAGCAACGCGTCTTTCACAGAAAACCGTTAATCTTTACGAAAAGAGCCGGCAGCGGTGCCATTTGATACACATGCTTTTAGCATGGTAAAAAAAAGTTAAGTTCTTTGTCGTGTGTCTCTTCGAATTGAAAAACTTGTGTTTAATGTGTGACTCAGTTATATTTTGGTGGAACAAAGATGTGTCGTTGTAGTGTTTAAAATAAAGGTGCAGAACAATTAAAGTAAAGGTGCTCTTAAAGTAAATCTAAGTCTAATTAAAATAGTGGTGCAAGTATTTAAAAGCGTGACTGAAATTAAAAGGCACTAAAATAAATGACGTAAACTTAAATCTACCTAAGGCAATCTTAAAACGCGACTAAAACTTAAACTAAGGCAAAACTAAAATAAAACTAAGGCAAATATTCTTAAAGTGCAATTAAAATAAAGGCGGGAAAAAAAAGCTTTTTAAAATAAAAGACAGAAATTAAAAAGAAAAAACCTTACAGAACCCTTGATTCGGAAGTTCAAAACTTCCGAATGAACTAGCTTGACTCGGAACTTTTTAAGTTCCGAATGAAACAGGCTTGGTTCGGAAGTTTTGGCTTGACTCGGAACTATTTCCTTCCCTTGATCCGGAACTTCGTTCGGAAGATATTGATCCGGAACTTTTGCCCTTGGTTCGGAACTTTCGAATTGATCCGGAACTTTTGAGAAGTTCCGAATGAACAGCCCTTGGTTCGGAACTTTGGAGTTCCGAATGAACACTCACTGATCCGGAACTTTTGGAGTTCCGAATGAATTGCTTGATCCGGAACTTTTGAGTTCCGAATGAATGATTCTTGAGTCGGAAGTTATCCTTCGTTCGGAAGTTTGAGACTTCCGAATGAGTGATGCTTGAGTCGGAAGTTGTTCTTCGTTCGGAACTTTGAATGTTCCGGATGAAGCCCTTGATCCTGAACTTTGAAGTTCCGAATGAAAGAACTCTTGGCTCGGAAGATTTCACCTGGAAAGATCAGAAACACAAACAAACTCCCCCGAAGAACAAGGGATCACAGAAACAAAGAAGATAACACAGATTTAACCAAAATCAACACAAACGATTTAACAAGACTAATAACGAATCAACAGTAAACATAAACAAACAATTAAAATTAATAAAACAAACAAATTTAACCACAATAATCAAAAACCCATTTGGATCAAAATAAAAGCATGAACATGAACATAAACATAAACACATAAATCAAAGATTAAGAAAGGTAGATAATTAAATGAAAACTTACTTGAAATTAAATGAATTTAAGGTGCAAGACAAGGTATTTAAACTTGACAAGAAATTAAATGACAAGGTAAGTAAATGGTGGAAGAGCTAATTGTCACACTTAGCCAACAAGAGAAAAAGATTACAACTAATCTCTATATATAGGGGAGGATTAAGGAAGCTTCCTCCCCTCTTTCCTTTTTTCTTAATTACAAGATTAGGTCCCTCCTTCTTTTAATCTTCATTAATTGCATCATTAGTCCTTCTTTCTTTTAATCTTCATTAAACTTGGACTTTAAGGACTTTAGGCTTCGGGATTTCTTTGAACTCGTCTTTAAATACTTCAATAAAATAGACTTGAATTCTTCGGCTTTTGATAAACTTCCATCTTTTGACTTTTTCTTCGATAAATCTTCAGAATTGATCGTGGACTTCCGTTCTTTTTGCACTCTTGACTTCTTGACTTCGTCTTTCATCTTTTTCTTCAATAAAAGTCCGTAAATGCCCATGAATTCCCGTGTTTTCTCCAGTTTTCACCTTTTCGTCCTAAATCACAACAAAAACACAAACCACGCATAATTCCGACATAAAAGACATAAAATACACGTTTTGGTCCGGTTATTATTGTAATTAAGTGGTAGAAAAGATGGGTGTTTAGACACCTATCAGTTACTGAGGGATATGGTTCAATAAAATGTGGTGGAATAGTTTTCTCAAAAGTGGCGTTTGTAAATGGTCTAATGTATAACCTCATAAGTATCAGCCAACTGTGTGATGCTAAGTACATCGTTCAGTTTGATGATAAGAAAGGAACAATCTTTAATGCTAACAAAGAAACTGTATTGACTGCTCCAAGAAGAAATGATGTATATGTCTTTGACATGTCATCTCTAACTCACTCAGGAGCATGTTTCTTTGCTAAAGCCTCAGACTCTGTCAATTTGCTTTGGCATAAGAGACCGTCACATCTAAATTTTAAAGACATAAACAAACTTGCAAAACAAAACAAAGTTCTTGGCTTACCATCTCTTGTGTACTCGAAAGACAAACCTTGTCCAGCCTATGAAAAAGGTAACACAAGAGAGCTTCATTTAAGCCAAAACAAAACTTTTTTTTATCAAGAAGTGTCTCCATCTTCTTCATATGGACTTATTTAGCCCTTTCAGTCTAATGTCCATAAATCATGAGAAATATATGCTTGTGATGTCGATGAGTACTCTAGATACACATGGGTATACTTCCTTAAAAAGAAAAGTCAGGCTCCTGAATTTATTATGTCATTTATCAGACAAGTTGAAAATCAAAATGACACCAAAGTCAAACAAATAAGGACTGATAATGGGACAGAATTCAAGAACCAAGAGCTTGAGAGTTTTTGTGATGAGAAAGGAATTTCTTAGAACTTCTCTTCTCCCTACACACCTGAACAAAATGGTGTGGCTGAAAGGAAGAATAGAACTCTTATTAAAGCAGCAAGAACCATGCTCAATGGATCTAATCTTTCAAAACACTTCTAGACTAAGGCTGTAAAAATATCTTGCTATACTTAGAACAGAAGCAACATTGTCAAAAGACATTATAAGACTCCTTATGAATATTTAGGGAAAGGATTCAAGATAACAACTATTTTCATGTGTTTGGGTGTCCTGTGTTCATTCACTATCCAAAGGACCATCTTAGTAAATTTGATGCAAAAGCTGATGATGGATACTTTCTAGGATACTCTTTTGTCTCCAAAGCCTTCAAGGTCTTTAACACAAGGAGACAAAAAGTTGAGCAATCATTTCATATACATTTGATGAAAGTATGGATGCCATTAATTTCACAAATCAATCAATTGAAGAGATTGGGATTAATGACTCGTCAAGATATCCTCCTAATGAGTATGAACATAGTCCATCAAAACAGTATCAGACTGATGCTGACATATCGTTTCACATATCCCCTCACAATAGATCAATCAATAACTTGATAACAAATCAACATGTCCCTAAATTTAACCTACTCAAGCTGAATAATCAACTGATTCTCTCATCCATGCAGATACAGAAGGGACAATTGATGAAAATAATGACATATCAGTCACTAAAAATCATTCAGTGAGAAGTGATGATCCAGTACTATGTACTGAACAGTTAGTCCCTTATAATCTTCATTTATCCACAAGCTCTAATCCCATTTCTCAGGACAGATGGTATAGATAACAACACATAGAGCTTATGAATATAACTAGTGATGTGTCTGAGGGAATGCTCATACGCAGTCAGGCTGCTAAACTCTCTGCTGCCTCAGCCCATGAATGTCTTTTTGCAGACTTTCTCTCTGAAATTGAACCTAAAAAGGTTTTAGAGGCCCTGATACATCCAGGGTGGGTTGAGACTATGCAAGAAGAACTCAATCAATTCCTCAGGAACAAAGTTTGGAAACTTGTTCCTCTCCCTAAAGAGAAATCAGCTCTTGGCACAAAATGGGTGTTAAAAAACAAGACTGATGAAGACGCAATTGTTATCAAAAACAAAGATAGGCTGGTTGTTCAGGGGTGTGGTCAGCTTGAAGGCATTGACTATGAAGAGACCTTTTCCCCTTTTGCAAGAATGGAAGCCATCAGGATTTTCCTTGCCTATGCTACATACATGAACTTCAAAGTTTTTCAAATGGATGTGAAAAGTGCCTTCCTTAACGGCAAGATCACTGAGGAAGTTTATGTGGCTCAGCATCCTAGTTTTGAGAGTTCTGAGTTCCCTAACCATATTTGTAAACTTGACAAAGCCCTATATGGACTTAAACAAGCACTAAGGGCATGGTATGAGACTCTCTCTACCTTCCTGATAATGATTAAATTTGTCAGGGGGAAGATATACAATACCTTGTTTATCTTCAGAACCAAGGAGGATGTTTTGCTAGTTCAAATAAATGTTGATGACATCATATTCGGATCCACTAACTCTGACCTTTGTAGAAAGTTTGAAAAACTTATGACAAAGAAATTCGAAATAAGTATGATGGGTGAATTAACATACTTTCTTGGACTACAAATCAAACAGGGAGACAAAGGGATCTCAGTCTGTCAAGAAAAATACACCAGAGAAATACTTAAAAAATATGACATCTCTGAGTGTGCTTCAGTGAAGACTCCCATGGTTCCCCCTAACAACTTAGGTCATGATCTCACTGGTAAACCAGTCAATCAAACCCTATTGAGGGGAATGATTGGATCATTAATGTACCTAACAGCTACCAGGCCTGATATTCAGTTCTCAATAATTCAATGTGCAAGATATCAGGCCGACCCCAAAGAATCACATCTTACTGTTGTTAAACGAATCTACAGGTACCTGAAGGGTACTCCATCACTAGGTCTATGGTATCCTCGTTTCTCAGGCTTTAATCTAAAAGGATACTTAGAATCAGACTACGTTGGTTGCAATATGGATAGAAAAAGTACCTCAGGTGCATGTCAATTCCTAGTTGGCAAGCTAGTATGTTGGAGTGCAAAGAAATAGCAGTCAGTGGCAATGTCCTTTGCTGAGGCTGAATACGTGGCAGTAGCTGGTTGTTGTGCAAACACCTTTGGATGAAAAGTCAACTCAGGGACTATAATGTGGAGTACAAAGTAGTCCCCATCTTTTGTGACAACACCAGCGCAATTTCCATATCCAACAATCCAGTCCTACACTCAAAGACTAAACACATAGACATAAGATATAACTTCCTCAGGGACCATATCTTGAAAGGAGATATTGAATTACACTTCATTCCCACTGAATAGCTAGCTGATATATTCAACAAACCCTTGGAAGAACCAACGTTCACTAGACGGAAAGTTAAACTTGGTATGCTGAACATTGATTAATTAGGCTCCCTGATGACTTGATGTTCAGTATAGTGTACATTCATAATCTTCTCCCTGAGTAAATATACCTTATTGTCTTCACCCTTGACACTGAGGTACATTAAATGATGTAACTAAATGCTCTAAGGATTAAGTTACTTAATGTCCTAGGTTGGTGACACAGAATATTAAATAAGGGACAAATATTCCTTTTAATAAATATCATCAACCAATCAAGGGGTCACCATATGTCAGGGATCCCACTAAGCATTAAATGCTTGCCCTTTTTCAAGAAAAATCTGTTGCAAAAATGTCCTTTCAACTGCACATGACCTTACGTCATCTCTGCAAAAAGTGTTATCACTATAGAATAGGAACAGTCGCCAATAAAAAGGGGGACCACATGTACATTTCATTAAATGCGGATATGAAAAGAATATATATCAAATAAAATCTTTTAACATCCGAGGCTATAATACCCAGACACCAAAAAAATCACACACACAAAGATTCTAGCAAACTTATTCTGCCAAAATCATCTCTTAAAGAAAAGTGTGTATGTTCAACCACTGTTTCTAGAAAAGTGTATTTGATAAAAGGTAATCACATTGATCACTTGTTTCATTTTTATATAGTATACATACAAGCTATCAAAGTTACTTGGTGTTTGATCTTTTGATTTTATTTTCGAGTTCAAAAGTTTGCATTAAGTCACTTGGTGATCTATTGTTGCATTATAACAAGAAACAAGTCTTGGTTTGATTCCACAAAGTGCCATAGTCCTTTTACAAGATTTCAAAAATCATAACTTAAAAATGGCACTATCCAAGGTTATCTCATATGCCCCTCAAGCTGAGGATCTCATTAGTGAGGGTTTCCACTTTTCAGGAAATAACTATGCGGGGATTTCAGTTACCCTCGTAGTGTATCAGCCTACAAACCAATTTGAAAATTTCTCAAAATTGTGATTGGGCTGATGCTTTTACTAACACCCCCTCAGTATTCTACCATGAATATCTCAAGGAATTCTGGTATACTGCTGTGGTTGTAACCCCAACTACCCACGGGCCTGATGGTTCTTAGGGGTTTGAGACCAAGTCACACAAGGGATGTGTCATCAAGTTCACTGTGAACAATGGGAACACACCATTGATTTTAGACTTCAAAACTTTTTGTCAACCCATTGGGCTCGACTATAATAAAGGTAATTATGTTGCACATCCTGACAATGAGTCAGTTAAAAATGGACTGAAAGAAATCATGGTCCCTGAGTTACTTGTATCTAAAACCCCATAATCAAAATTGCTTTCCCCATGGCTTGGAGGATGCTGGTCACTTTTGTGATTCAGGTGATCGGTGGGAACTACTCATCAACTAAGGAAGTTAATTCTACTCATCAGATGCGAATCTACAGTCTTATTAATAGACTGAAGATTGACATATGAGAGCTTATTTATAATGATCTCGTAACTAGGCTCCTGAAGGAGTCAAGGCAAAAGTATGTATCTTACCAAAGGTTCATATCTTGCGCCTTACAAAGGTTACTGGGTTCTCTTTACACTCAAGAGAAATTTACTGTTTTCTCTACACCAATCCTGAGTTCCACAAATTTTTCTAAGAACCCATCTGAAGTCTCCCTCATTGAATTGATGGCTCACATGACTGATAATAAGTGTGAAAACACTTATCCTTTTACCACTTAATTATAATAATAACCAAGCCAAAACGTGTATTTTATGTCGTAAATGTCAGAATTATGTGTGGTTTGTGTTTTTGTTGTAATTTAGGATCAAAATGTGAAAAGGGAAGAAAACATGGGCTTTCACAGGCTTTTATCGAAGAAAAAGACAAAAGACGAAGTCAAAAGATCAAGAGTGCAATAAGAACGGAAGTCAAAGGCCTATTCTGAAGATTTATCGAAGAAAAAGACTAAAGACGGAAGTTTAACGAAGTCGAACAACCAAATCTAATAAATGAAGAAATTAGAAGACGAGTTCATTTTATTTATCGACAAATCCCGAGACAAAGTCGAGAATGACGAGTTTATTGTCAAATACTAAAGACGAAAAGACAAAAAGAAAGAAAGAAGGAACCAACCAACACCCCTTCCTCCCCTTCTCCCTATAAATAGAGACATCCCACCTCATTTTTGAGGTGTTAGCTAAATTGACAACTTAGCTCTCTACTTTTTTCCATGCACTATCATATTGTCAATTTACATTATTGTGTTTAATTTTCAAGTCTTTAATTTCAAGTAAGTCTTTAATTTGTGTTGAATCTTTATTTTTAATCAAGTTTTTCATAATCATCTCATTCTTCTCTTCTTGTTTTTAAAATCTATTGTCTTGTTTGATTAATCTTAAAGTTTTCATCTTTATGCTTATTTTGATTAAAGTTGGTCTTAGCTTATTGTGCTTTTTGCTTAATTGGTGCCTAGCTTATTTTCTTTTAAGTTTTCTTAAAAGTTTAGTTTTTTTTAAGTTAGTTTTATAAAGTTTGTTTCTTTGGTGTTTTAAAAGTTATCAAATTTGTGCTTATTTAGATTTGGTTTTCGTAAAAGTTTAATCTTTTAAAAGTTTATTTTATAAATTTTGCTTATTTAGTTTTTTTGATAAGTTTTGCTTACGTAGCTTATTGTGTTCTTCCTAGTATTGAATTGGTTAAGTTTTTGAAAAGTTCTTATTTGATTTTTATGCTTATTTTTACTCCATCCGAATATTGTGATCTTTCCATCACATTATCATTAGGGTTTTGACATTGTGACAGCTTATTGTGACAACTCATTCCGACAGCTTCATTGCGATCGCAATAACCCTTAGGGTTTCTACTTTGCGACCGAAGTGTTATAATATTCCCTTATTCCGATCGAGGATTGCGATTGCCCCTGGCATCGTGGATTGCAATCGGGATTTAAGGTATATTGCGACGAAATGCTACCCAAATTTTGATTGTCATATTGTGATAGTATTCATATTGTGATAGTTTTCATATTGTGATAGTTTTCATATTGTGATAGTTTTCATATTGTGATAGTTTTCATATTGTGATAGTTTTCATATTGTGATACTTTATATTGTGATAGTTTTCATATTGTGATAGTTTTCATATTGTGATAGTTTTTTCATATTGTGATAGTTTTCATATTGTGAAAGTCACGTATTTTTAATTGAATTTTTCATCAATTTTAGTATTAGTATTTTTTTTTCCAAAAGTTTAAGTTTTATCTTTTATTTAGTGCCCGCTTTAGCTTTTACCTCATTTAGTTTTAAAGTACACTCTTAGTTTTATTTTCTCCTTTTTCATTAAGTTAATTTTATTTTTCAGTCGAAAGTTAATTTCTTCGTTTAGTTTTATTTTTATTAATTGTTTCGTTTTCATACTTTTTTTTAACTTCGTTTCTTTATTACTTGTCAATCGTTTTAATATTTAGTTTATTCCATTTATATTTTGTCATTTCCTTTTAAAGCTTTATTTTTATCTTTAATTAGTTTTAGACAACGACACCTTTTCTTTTATTCACCAAAGACGACTGAGTCGCACTTTTAACCGGAGATCAATTCGAAAAGATTGGAACAACGAATCTTTTTCATACGGAAAAACTCTAATATCAACTGAGGTGATCAGTCGTAAATCATCTGTGTCTCCCATTCCCTTCTTACCAATGAAGGAGAACAAGAAGCCTTAGACTGTGCCAAAGACCAAACCAACGGCACCAGGACCTGAGGCTTCCGAGGCATGTGCTAAAAAGGACAAGGCTAAAAAGACCACCCTTGTTCAGACCAAGATTTAAATACCCCAGGGGAAAGAGCTTACGGGAGGCCCTGATACATCACATTCAGGGTTGACGGGCTAACCTACTGGTCCTCTTGATGGAGAGGGAAATATACAACCCTCTCCTACGGGACTGCCTTCTACTTAGTCTGATGAGGGCGCTCATAAATCACAACCTTTTCCTGAGGACAAAACCAAGGCCAAAGACTCAAGGAGACGCCCACGGGGAACACACCTCGTTGATAGGCCTATCACCTCCACCCAATCCGATGAAGGCACACTAACTCACAAGTCTTTACCTGAGGACACAAAACTCGATTCCTTAGACTTAGAGGGACGCCCACAGAATACCCCTCTCGTAGGAATCTAATAAGTGTGAAAACACTTATCCTTTTACCACTTATTTCCAATAATAAAAAGACCAAAACGTGTATTTTATGTCGTAAAAGTCAGAATTATGTGTGGTTTGTGTTTTTATTGTCTTTTAGGACCAAAAGATGCAAAAGGAAGAAAACATGGGTTATCACGGGCTTTTATCGAAGAAAAAGACTAAAGACAAAGTCGAAAGATAGAGAATGCAAAAAGAACGGAAGTCCAAGGCCAATTCTGAAGATTTATCGAAGAAAAAGTCTAAAGACGGAAGTTTAATGAAGTCGAAGAACTCAAGTCTAATTATAGAAGAAAATTATAAGACAAGTTCAACTAATATCGACTAATCCCGAGACGACGTCGAGAAAGACAAAGAAATTAAGTCGAGTCGAGATGAGAAGAAAGAAATAAGATAGCTTAAGCATGTAATCTCCCCACTTCCTATAAATACCCTCCTAATGTGTCATTAGGAGGGTGGTTAGGTGGTTAATTATTAGTAGTAGTTTATTTTTAGTTTTTCAAAGTTTTTCTTAAGTTTTATTCTCTCTTGTTTTCCAAGTTTATCAACTTTAATCTTGTAATCTTTTGACATTAATCTTTAATCAATTAAGATTATTTTCTTAATTCTCATTCTACCTTTCTTAATCTCTTACTTAATCTTTATAATCATGTAGTTTTATCTTAATCTTGTTTATGGTTTGATTGTTTATCTTATTTGGTTGTGCTTATTAAATTGGTGATCTTAAAAGTTTTTATATAAAAGTGCTTATTTTTCTTAATCTTTATGCTTAATAGTTTTTAGAAATAAGTTGTTTTTAATAAGTTTAAGTTTTTATAAAAAGTGCTTTTTGATTTCTAGCTTATTTAATGTTTTATAAGTTTTTAAATTCTAGCTTAATCATCTTTTTCTAAAAATCTTTTGGTTTAACTTTTGGCAAAGTGTTTATTGGGATATAGCTTATTTTCCAAGTCCCGGATTCTTAAAACCCTCTTAATCCGGATAAGGAAATTAATTCCTTATTCCGGATAAGAATCGTTGTAGCTACGTTTCGCGGATAAGCAACTTTAGTCTAGTATTCCGGATAAGACTCCTAGGTCTTTTCCGGATAAGCTTCATTTGTTTCCTATTTCGGATAGTCAAGTATTCAGGATAAGCATATCTTCACGTTTTTTCGGATAAGCAACCCTTCGGAGTATTCCGGATAAGGTTCAGCAACTAAGGATTCCGGATAGTGACCATCAGTTCATTCCGGATAAAAATTATTCCGGATAAGGTGTAGGATAGCATTTCCCGGATAAGGTTCAGAAGAAAGTATTCCGGATAAGTATCCAGAACTTATTCCGGATAAGCCTCACGTGTCGTTTTTTCCGGATAAGCATCATATTTCTTTTTCCGGATAAGAACCCGAAGACGATTCCGGATAAGCACCTCAACAAATTATTCCGGATAAGATCCCAATAGCTCGATTCCGGATAAGCTGCATTTTATTTTCCCGGATAAGCCACAGCTCTTCATTCCGGATAACATTCCGGATAAGGTTTTGTTTTTACAGTTTTTGAATTTTTACTTTTCCCGCCTTTTTACTTAGAATTATTTTAACTGGTTTGTATTAGTTCAAACCTTGAAGTTTACATTTTTACAAGTTTTCATCATTTACTTTTTCATTCTTTTTAAAAAGTCTTCATTTTTAGTTTTAAATTTTTAAGCTTTCATTTTTATTTATTTACTCAACGACATTTTCATTTTTAGATTAAAATAGATAATCAAACCTTTTTATTTTTCCACCAAGAACAATTGAGTCTAACTTTCTACCAGTAATCAATTCGAATTGAATCGAGACGAACAAATTTTCATACTTGGCAAAAACGTTGTATTAAATGGCGCCGCTGCCGGCTCTTTTCGTTAAGATTAACGGTTTTTAAGTGAGAGACGCATTGGATTTTGGGACCCGTTCATCTTTGAACGTTATTTTCCTTGCTTTTAAATTTTCAAAAATCCATAAAAATAAAAAAAATTTCAAAAACACAAAAAAATAGAAAAACATATAAAAAACCAAAAATATTTCTTGTCTATTTTGCTTTTCCTTTTGTAGGTGTGCATGCGTACTCGTGCTCGTACGAAGAAAGTAGCTCAAGCCGAAGTCATTACTCAACCTATTGTCACCATGGACAATCAACCAATGATCGATCTTTTGCAATCGCACGTAGAAGGCAACACCGATGCTATTGTCATACCTGAAATTGGAGCCAACAACTTTGAGCTTAAATCCGGCTTCATTCAAATGGTCTCTGCTCAACTCTTCTTGGGGAGTTCAATTGATGATCCTCATGACCATATTAAACGATTTCTTCAACTCACTAATACGGTTAAGTATAATGGGGTATCACAAGAGGTAATTCGCTTGCAACTTTTTCCTTTCTCCTTAGAGGGACAAGCCCGGCATTGGCTTGATAAGGAACCGACACAAAGTATTCTTACATGGACGGATTTAGAGACCAAATTCATCAACTACTTTTTCCCACCCTGACGTACTACCGCTTTGCGGAATGAAATCATTACTTTTGAACAAAAGTACGGTGAGTCATTTAGTGAATCTTGGGACCGTTTTAAGGAACTTTTAAGAAAGTGTCCACAACATGGTTTAACAAAAGTACATCAAATCAATACTTTTTACAATGGCTTAAGCATGAATGACCAAGATTCACTAAATAGTGCCTCGGGGGGTAACATTTTAGTTAAGTCTGCTAATGCCGCTTGGGATATTATTGAGAACAAGTCTAGAGTGCAAACCAAGAGTGTTCGGACCAATGTGGCTAGTGCTAGCACTAATGAGAGCGACAAGAGGATTGACAAGCTTACTTCGCTTGTTGAATCACTTGCTCTCCAAGCCGCCAACAATACTAAAGCTATCACTGCCCAAGCTAGTGCTTTGACTCAATCATGTGAAATTTGCGGGGGATCTCACTCATACACCGATTGTCCTTCGACTCATGACAATCCAGAAAATGTGTATGCCGCCAACGGTAACTTTGCTACAGGAGGCTATCAAGCACGCCCTCAAGGTGACCGCAATTTGCTCAGCTATCGCTCTAACAACTTTCACCACCCGGTTTTCCCCCACAAAACCCAACCAACCTCAATCGCAACAATCAAAACCAACCACGTATCCAACTCCATATCAAAACCAAAGAAACCAATATCCACCTCAAAGAAACAACCAAGTTTACCAACAACCTGCTTATCAACCACCTGCCTAACATGCTCCTCCCAACCAACCCACTGCATTACACCAAGACGTTGAAACTTACATGAGGACTAATGATGCGATAGTGCAAAATCTTCAGCGGGAAATGCTCAACTTGAAAGAAGATATGGTGAAAAAAGGAAATGATCTTCGAGCTGATATGCGAAACACTTTGGCAAGTCAAACAAATGACTTGAGGAACATGATGGCTATTTTTTTCCCAAGTAATCAAGCCTCTGGTTCGGGTTCTCTTCCGAGTAACACCGTTGCTAATCCAAGAGGGGAGATGAAAGCAATCACCACTCGCAGTGGAAAAGGTTTAAAGGAACCCGAGCTTCCTACACCTACACCGGTGATTGTGACAAAGAAAAACGAGTCTCCTTCTCCAATTCCTCCAACTTCTACTCCTCCACCTTCTATTTCTCCACCTTCTATTTCTACCCCTCCACCACCCAAGGATATGAGTGAGAATTCCATACCAAAGCCTTTATCTCAACCCAATATACCTTATCCTTCAAGGTTGAGGAAAGAGAAATTGAAGAACAAGGATGATATTCAGGTTTCTAACTTTCTTAAAATGTTTAAACAACTGAATTTAAATATCTCCTTTGCTGAGGCTCTCGCTCAAATGCCGAAATATGCTAAAATGTTTAAAGATCTTCTCAGTGATAAGGAGAAACTTCTTGATATTGCTCAGACCCAACTTAATGAGAATTGCTCCGCAGTGCTCTTAAGGAAATTACCAACCAAACTTGGTGATCCAGGTCGTTTCTTAATTCCTTGCAACTTCCCTGGGGTAGAGAATTGTATGGCCCTAGCCGATCTAGGTGCTAGTATCAACTTAATGCCTCTAAGCGTTTGGAAGCAATTGTCTCTACCCGATCTAGTCCCCACACGAATGACTTTGGAATTAGCTAATCGTACGGTTGCTTATTTAGTGGGGATAGCCAAAGACGTCTTTGTTGGTGTCGACAAATTCACCTTTCCGGGGGATTTTGTTGTCGTTGACTACGAGATGGACCCCCGTGTTCCATTAGTCGTTGGACGTCCATTCTTGAGGACCGGTCGCACTCTCATTGATGTAGCCACGGGCGAATTAATCATGAGAGTTGGTGACGATAAAATCGTCTTCAACATGGGTAAACTTTCTAAGCAGCCTTCTGAAAATGAGAGCGTTAATTTCATTGACGTTCTTGATGAGGCTTGTGAAGAACATTTCAAAGACGCTTGTAAAAGTGGTTCTTCTTCTCTTCCCATTGTTGAGACTGTTGCCTCTATTGCTCCATCACTAACTCCATTTGGAGAAAGTGATTTCATCTTAAAAGAATTTGAAGCAACTTTGGGAGATGTGGACTTGCAATATGACGATTCTCCCTCCAATTGGGATGAAGACATTCATACCATTGAGAAACTTCTCAATGAGGACCATATTTCTCCACCATCTCCTAAGGATATTTCTACCGATGAACCGAATTTGACTACGCCTTCCATCGAAAATCCTCCGGATTTAGAGCTTAAGGACCTACCGTCTCATCTCGAGTACGTTTTCCTTGAAGACAACAAGAAGTCACCCGTCATCATAGCAAAGGACTTGAAAGAGGAAGAAAAATCTCGACTTATCGCCGTGCTAAAGAATCACAAGAAAGCGATTGCTTGGAAAATCTCCGATATTCGTGGAATTGATCCTCACTTTTGCACACATAAAATTCTCATGGAGGACGACTTTAAACCCACTATTCAAAGCCAAAGAAGGGTGAATCCTAAGATCCATGACGTAATAAAAAAAGAGGTTATCAAACTTCTTGATGCGGGAATGATCTACCCTATCTCGGATTCACCATGGGTTAGTCCCGTCCATTGTGTGCCTAAGAAAGGCGGAATCACCATTGTGCCCAATGAAAACAACGAGTTGATTCATACGCGTCTCGTTACAGGGTGGAGAGTTTCTATAGACTATCGCAAACTCAATGATGCTACGAGAAAGGATCATTTTCCCCTTCCTTTCATGGACCAAATGCTTGAACGTCTAGCGGGTAATGACTATTACTGCTTTTTAGACAGTTTCTCCGGGTATTTTCAAATTCCCGTCGATCCCAAAGACCAAGAGAAAACCACATTCACTTGTCATTACGGAACATTTGCTTATAAAAGAATGCCTTTCTGCTTATGCAATGCTCCTGGGACATTCCAAAGGTGTATGATGGCTATCTTCCATGACATGGTTGAAGAAACTATGGAAGTCTTCATGGATGATTTCTCGGTTTATGGTGATTCTTTCTCTCATTGCCTTGCCAATTTGGAACGCATGCTTAAGCGGTGTGAAGACACTCGCCTTGTTCTAAATTGGGAAAAATGCCATTTCATGGTAAAAGAAGGCATTGTGCTTGGACATAAAATCTCAAAAGCCGGTCTTAAAGTTGACCGTGCTAAAGTGGATGTCATAGCCAAATTACCTCCACCTTCAACCGTGAAGGGTGTGAGAAGTTTCCTTGGTCATGCGGGCTTCTATCGTCGATTCATCCAATATTTTTCTAAAATCGCTCGCCCGATGACCCACCTCTTGGAAAAAGATACTCCTTTCATCTTTTCCAAAGAGTGTCTTGAATCCTTCAATCTTCTTAAGGATAAGCTAACTAAGGCACCGGTCTTGGTTACCCCTAATTGGGAGATACCTTTTGAGTTGATGTGTGATGCTAGCGACTTTGCTATTGGAGCGGTTTTGGGCCAAAGAGTGAACAAACACTTCCAACCAATCCATTACGCTAGCAAGACAATAACAGGTGCTCAATTACATTACACCATTACCGAAAAAGAGCTTTTAGCTGTAGTGTATGCTTTTGAGAAATTCTGCCCCTATCTTGTTCTTTCCACCACCATCGTGTATACTGATCATTCCGTTGAAGTACTTGTTGACGAAGCAAGATTCTAAGCCAAGACTTCTTTATTGGGTTTTGCTCCTTCAAGAATTCAACATTGAAATTCGTGACAAGAAGGGAGCCGAAAACCTAGTCGCGGATCATCTAAGTATACTTGAGGGCCCTTATCAAGGGGATCATCCGAATCAAGAGATCAATGACTCTTTTCCCCTTGAGGCCTTAATGTCTATCAACTCCAATCTTGATGACACCTCGTGGTTTACGGATATTGCAAACTACTTAGCGGGTGGAATTCTCAAGGAAGGGTTAACGTCTCAACAAAAGAAAAAGTTCTTTAAAGATATTGAACATTATTTCTGGGACGACCCTTACCTCTGCAAAAAATGTGCGGATCTTATCATTCATCGATGTGTTGATGGGCCGGCAACGTACAAATCCTTGACGCTTGCCATAAAGGACCCACCGGTGGTCACTTTGGTCCCAATTACACCGCGAAGAAAGTATTCGACTCTGGATTTTATTGGCCCACCATTTATCGTGACGCTCACGATATGGTTAAAAATTGTGATGCTTGCCAAAGACAAGGCAAGATCACACATAAAGATGAGATGCCTCAAAATTTCATACAAGAATGTGAAATCTTTGATGTATGGGGCATCGACTTTATGGGGCCATTTCCATCATCTAAAGGGAACAAGTACATCCTCGTAGCCGTTGACTATGTTTCTAAATGGGTTGAAGCTAAGGCTCTCCCTACGAACGATGCGAGGGTGGTTGTGAAGTTTTTGAAGAAACTTTTTGCTCTATTTGGTGTTCCTCGTGCTATAATCAGTGATCGCGGGACTCGTTTTTGCAATGATCAATTTGCTAGAGTCATGGCTAAGTACGGTGTCAACCACCGTCTTACAACCGCTTATCATCCTCAAACCAATGGTCAAGCCGAGATATCTAACCGCGGATTGAAGCGAATTCAGGAGCGTACTGTGGGAGAGCATCGTGCCTCGTGGGCAGATAAGTTAGATGATGCTTTGTGGGCTTTCCGTACAGCTTATAAGACCCCCGATTGGTTGTACACCTTATCGTCTTGTGTACGGGAAAGCATGCCACCTCCCTATTGAGCTGGAACATAAGGCATACTGGGCCTTGAAGTGGGCTAACTTCGACATCAACAAAGCCGGTGATCTTCGGAAGATTCAACTCAACGAGCTTAATGAACTGAGGAATGAAGCTTACGAGAACTCACTGATCTACAAGGAGAAGACCAAGATCATCCATGATGCAAGGATTAAGAACCGAGAGTTCCACGTTGGTGATCAAGTCTTACTTTTTAACTCTCGGTTGAAGATCTTCTCGGGCAAGTTGAAGAGCCGCTGGTCTGGTCCATTCACCATCGCCAAAGTCTTTCCATATGGCACCATTGAGCTTTCTCAACCAAATGGGCCCAATTTTAAGGTGAATGGCCAGCGTGTGAAGTTGTACTTTGGTGAGGACATCTCTTATGAGATGATTCCATCCCTCACCATGTTTCCCTTGAATTAAGTTCTGGGTCGAGTCAGGCTCGTGACTCGGTTAACAAAAACAAGCGCTTCTCGGGAGGCAACCCGTGATCTATCCTTTACCGTTTTCATAATAAGTGTAGGGGGCCCCGTATGTGTTTGTTGTCTTGTTTCTTCTTCTGTGCAGGGATTAACGCTTCAAAGATACATTCTCGATGACTTTTGACGAACCGTGATCCCGTGTACCCGTCTTCCCGGTTCTATCCTAAAACTGTCGTGATTCAATATTTCATATCTTATATATTCACATTGAAATCACTATAGTTGAGGACAATGTTTATCTCAAGTGTAGGGGGGACTTCTATCGAAGTAAGTGGTCTTTTCCATGAATTTGTCCTCATTTTAACCGGAAAATTTAATTTTTCGACATTTTTCAAAATTTTTAATCTATTTTTGCCTAGTTGTATAGTTGTATTTTCCTTTGTTATAGTTATTTTCTTTCCTTGCTAAAATAAAGTTTAATAAAGTGGTTTTAAAATTTTTCAAAGCCGTGAATATTTTGACTCAACCCGAGTTTACTTATCTAAGTTTACTCTAGCTAGTATCCTTAACGTGTTTAAGTCAAGTTTTGCTAGGCTTTTATATAGAGAACTTTAAAACGCGAAGGTCTTAACTCTCATGGGTTAAGAACAAGAACTTTTCGCAAGTTCCTATAATTGATCCTAGAGAGTTGTTTATCAAGGGAACTTTAAAATGCGATTTCTAAACTTTAAAAAGTCTAAGAGTTTGCAAGATCCTATAGATGACTCAAAAACCCAAAACTTTGATTTAATTGGCTAAGCATCCACGAGTCTCATTCCTTGAGATTTTAAATTGTGGAGAACGAGAGATGATAGAGTCAATTATAAGTTTGGTATTCTTTCATGAATTTATGTGAGTTGATTATAAGCCTATTCTCCCATCGCTTGCTAATAAATTTATCTGCAATAAATAAGGTTGTACGATTTGAAAAGTTACTTAGCTTCTAGCACAAGATCGTTTAAAAGTTGCTCGGTATTAATTAGAGTTCATAGCCAAGGCATAACTTATTGAAGCGGGATGCGAAGATTGGCGAGTCCGAAAAGGCCCTAACAAGGCATGAGGGCTACATTTTGTTGCTAAAGATCCAAAAGTGATGTGAAGAATCATTTATCGAAAATCAATATGAAGGATCGAGACACTCGACGAAAAGCAAGTACTCCCCAAAAGATCATGGAGAAGTCTATCCGAAAAGACCCTAGCAAGGTATGAGGATAAATAGATCCATGTCTTAAAAGGAGGCGGATCGTTGTATATCAAAGTCCAAAATAAAGATTGGAGAAAAATGAAGAAGTCGTGGTCCAAATATGAAGAATCTCTCAAAACTTCAAGTGAAGAAATTCCTATTATGAAGAGAAGACCCTAATTTCAAGAACGTCTCTCAAAGATTTGAAGTATGAAGTCGCTGCCAAATATCGGTCCGAGAAAGGTCTCAAATCGTGAAGCGAGTTATGCCAAGATATGAACTTTATGAGGTCCCGAGAAGCAGTTTTAAAAGATTTTGTCCTTTAGCTAACTATTGATTAAATCGTCCCACTTTGTTTTCAGCTTAAATAACTATCGAAATAAGTCAAACAATGTATCCTCGTGATCATTCAAGACAACAATAAAATATAAGAGATACACCTAGGAATAAGGGAGTCTAAGTGAATAATGGGACCACATGATTCCGTGTTAGTTTGCTAACATATAATAACAATGATCTCGTTTTTAAGCTTGGTATAGGGAACGTGAAACTTGAGAATGATGAACATTCATGACTACCAAAAACCCAATGTAAGTCTTTGATTTCTTACTTGTTTTGTTCTTATAGTTTCCTTAGTGTTTAGTAGTTAATAAAGGCCAAGGTGGGTTATCTATGATGAAAAATATAAACCGTGCTTTGAAATTAGTGCATTGCATGAGGACATTGCAATGGTCAAGTATAGGGGATTTAATAAGTGTGAAAACACTTATTATTTTACCACTTATTTCCAATAATAACAAGACCAAAACGTGTATTTTATGTCGTAAAAGTCGGAATTATGCGTGGTTTGTGTTTTTATTGTGTTTTAGGACCAAAAGATGCAAAAGGAAGAAAACATGGGTTATCACGGGCTTTTATCGAAGAAAAAGACTAAAGACAAAGTCGAAAGATCAAGAATGCAAAAAGTACGAAAGTCTAAGGCCAATTCTAAAGATTTATCGAAGAAAAAGTCTAAAGACGGAAGTTTAATGAAGTCGAAGAACTCTAGTCTAATTATAGAAGAAAATTATAAGACAAGTTCAACTAATATCGACTAATCCCGAGACGACATCGAGAAAGACAAAGAAATTAAGTCGAGTCGAGACGAGAAGAAAGAAATAAGATAGATTAAGCATGTAATCTCCCCACTTCCTATAAATACCCTCCTAATGTGTCATTAGGAGAGTGGTTAGGTGGTTAATTTTTAGTAGTAGTTTATTTTAGTTTTTCAAAGTTTTTCTTAAGTTTTCTTCTCTCTAGTTTTCCAAGTTTATCAACTTTAATCTTGTAATCTTTTGACATTAATCTTTAATCAATTAAGCTTATTTCCTTAGTTCTCATTCTACCTTTCTTAATCTTTACTTAATCTTGATAATCATGTAGTTTTATCTTAATCTTGTTTATGGTTTGATTGTTTAGCTTATTTCGTTGTGCTTATTAAATTGGTGATATTAAAAGTTTTTATATAAAAGTGCTTATTTTTCTTAATCTTTATGCTTAATAGTTTTTAGAAATAAGTTGTTTTTAATAAGTTTAAGTTTTAATAAAAAGTGCTTTTTGATTTCTAGCTTATTTAATGTTTTAAAAGTTTTTAAATTCTAGCCTAATCATCTTTTTCTAAAAATCTTTTGGTTTAACTTTTGGCAAAGTGCTTATTGGGATATAGCTTATTTACCAAGTCTCGGATTCTTAAAACCCTCTTAATCCGGATAAGGAAATTAATTCCTAATTCCGGATAAGAATCGTTGTAGCTATGTTTCGCGGATAAGCAACTTTAGTCTAGTATTCCGGATAAGACTCCTAGGTCTTTTCCGGATAAGCTTCATTTGTTTCCTATTCCGGATAGTCAAGTATTCAGGATAAGCATATCTTCACGTTTTTCCGGATAAGCAACCCTTCAGAGTATTCCGGATAAGGTTCAGCAACTAAGGATTCCGGATAGTGACCATCAGTTCATTCCGGATAACAATTATTCGGGATAAGGTGTAGGATAGCATTTCCCGGATAAGGTTCAGAAGAAAGTATTCCGGATAAGTATCCAGAACTTATTCCGGATAAGCCTCAAGTGTCGTTTTTTCCGGATAAGCATCATATTGCTTTTTCCGGATAAGGACCCGAAGATGATTCCGGATAAGCACCTCAACAAATTATTCCGGATAAGATCCCAATAGCTCGATTCCGGATAAGCTGCATTTTATTTTCTCGGATAAGCCACAGCTTTTCATTCCGGATAACATTCCGGATAATATTCCGGATAAGGTTTTGTTTTTACTGTTTTTGAATTTTTACTTTTCCCGCCTTTTTACTTAGAATTATTTTCACTGGCTTGTCTTAGTTCAAACCTTGAAGTTTACATTTTTACAAGTTTTAATCATTACTTTTTCATTCTTTTTAAAAAAGTCTTCATTTTTAGTTCTAAATTTTAAAACTTTCATTTTTATTTATTTACTCAACGACATTTTCATTTTTAGATTAAAATAGATAATCGAACCTTTTTATTTTTCCACCAAGAACAATTGAGTCGCACTTTCTACCAGTAATAAATTTGAATTGAATCGAGACGAACAAATTTTCATACTTGGCAAAAACCTTGTATTAGAATCTCACCTCCACCACTCCCGATGAAGGCACACTAAATCAAAAGTCTTTACCTGAGGAAACCATTACCGACCCCAAAGACTCAGGGAGATGCCTACGGGTAAAACACCTCACTAATAGGGATCTTAGTTCCACCCCTGATCATTCACAAACTACCCCTGAGCATCAGCTGGCCAAAACCCAAGACTCAGGATTTGGGGCAGGGAGTTGTTGATCCCAAAGTCAGATCTTAAACCTTAATAGCTTGTTTAAGGGTTGTGATAGAGAGAAAGAATTCAATCTAACACTAGAGAAACTTTGCAAAGGAAAGCAACTAAACAAGATGCGGAGTGTAATGTTTAGCACAAGAGCAAATATGATTCAAACGTTGAACTTTAATATATCAAAGATATACGAATACCCAAGATGGTATTAGGGTTTACAAAACCTTAAAGTAATATAATGAAAGACAAAATGAAAGAGGCACTTTGCATGCTAACCTAGTGAGTCCTTTTATAGGCACAAGGACTCACGTACAAGATCACTACTAACAAACTATGGAAAGTATTAAGGAATAATAACTGAAACGCGTAAAAATCTATTCCATGTTTATCTTTGACGGCAGGGCCTTTGACTTCAGCAGGGGAACCAATCCCCCTGCCTTTGTTATGTAGCAGGGGGAACTTACTCTAGCAGGGGTACGAATAATCAACTAGCAGGGGAAGCAAATAAGCATAGATTTATTCCCAACAATCCTCCCCTAAACTTGTGCTTTCCCCTAAAGACAAGTTTCTGAATAAATGCTAGTTGATGAGGATGCTTACAAACTTTCTGGCCAAATCTGACTATGAACCATTCTTACCAGATCATAAGCAACAGGCTTCTTAGCATCTACAATTAGGTTAGACTGTGCCAGTTTCTTCAAGGTGTCCTGAGAGAAGGGATAATACCTATGATTGAGCAAGTACACGCTCACACCTTCCATCACCACCTCATAAACCCCAGAATTAGTAAATAGCTTCCAATACAACAAATCTCCTTTGTTCACTGCATCAAATATAGGATCAAATAACTCATGCTCATACATCCTATGCATGCACTCCCAGATTACCCAATCCTTCTCCACACCATCCATGGTAGGAGGTTTTGCAGCAAACGTTTTCTTCAATATTTTCCACAGATCTTCTAAGTCTTCACTATCTAAAATTTGAAACATGACATCTAGACTTAGAAAGGTCTGTGCTGTATTGTCAGCTCTTGTAAGCTTCCACCAAGTCCTCCCTTTGTGTTCATAAACAGCATACTCTATGATAGCAAACTTCTTTCCAAGTTCACTAGGTGAGATATCATCATTTTCCTGCAGAATTAGCTGTTTATCAATCTCATCATTTGAAGGCCTTTGAGACTCTTTAGTAACTATGCCTACTTTCTCCATTCTCTTGAGTCTCTTTGCTGCTCTTTGTACATTAAGTACAGACTTCTCAAGTACTTCTGGAAAACTTCCACCTGCTTGATGCGATGCCCCTGCTTGGGATGATGCACCTGCTTGTGTAGTCTCTCCAGCTTTTCTTTTCTTTGATTCTCTAGCTTTCTGTAGCATTTCACTTTGTCTCCTAAGATACTCAGCTTCCTCAGGAGTGTTGATAGTCATCCAATCCTCCACATAATACAATTTTAGAACTGGTCTGACTGCTCTTTTTATGGCTTCAAAACTCATATCACTGAAGTCACCATCCTTCCACTTTCTATGTCTCTTAAGCAGAACTTTGTAGTGATCCAGTTGCCCTTTCTCTGAAGTTAGATACTTCTCACTCTGAATTTGAATTGCCCTTCTTTCCAGATACTCAGTTTGATATTTGTAAACAAGGCAAGTCAACTCATACCTGTCTTCCAAAGGAGCATTTTTCAACTCCTTCTCCCATTGATCAAGGAACTCTCCAACATGAGGTACCTTGTCATCTAGTTCTCTATGCATAATCTCAACCTGCTTTAGCATATCTTTGGGCCTCATCTTCTCTATTCTTTGGTCCTGCATATCCATCTCCTCTTGTTGTAGCCTAAGAGCTACTTGTGCATCATGTGCTTCTTGAGCCCTTTGCTGTTCAGGAGTCAGATGCTTGTATTTTCTCTTGGGCTGTTGCACCATGATTCCTTTTCCTTTGTCTTTTGGATCCACTGTTGGTGCTGGTTTTGCTTTAGATGCAGGTTCTTTGATTGTTATCCCCTTTTGAGCTGGTTGCTTTCTGTTCTTCCTAACAAATGTTTGAGTAATGTGCTTAGCAGGGGATAAACTTACAGCAGTGGGATCAGCTATGGCAGGGGAAACTTTTGAAGCAGGGGCTTCTTCTGGATTGCCCATGGTGAGCAATGTTTGAGCAATATCTTTGGTTGCACTCCCCTTGTCACTTCCCTTATCAGCACTTTCTCTCTCCATCCCTTTCTGAGCACTTGTTATCTTTCCATGTTCCCCACCAGGATATGAATAATACTCAGTAGACCCTTCTGTGTGTGGAATTTCCTCCCCTTTGGAAGCATCCTCATCTGTGGAAAGAATCAGTCTGGGCTTTCTCCTCCCCTCAAGAGTAGCAAGTCTGGTTTCCAAGTGAGAGATAACCAGACCTTGCTTTTTGACATCTTGTACTAGTTGTGCATTCTGCCTTTTCACGCTCATGCACATTTTCGTCAATTCCAAATTTGTCAAAGGTTTCATACTGCTCTCAATCCTAGAAGGGAATTGCTCCCCTTGTTGGATATCATGGAGTGGGGGAGAGGACTTATTGATGGTGTCACTGTCCTGCTCACCCCTTGAGGATGAGACAGTAGTGGCAGCCAAACCCCCAGGTTGCTCCAAACTCTTGGAGACTCTCCTTTCTGCTGCTTGGGAAGATTCACCAGGCAAGGGAGACCTGGCAAACCTGGATTTTTAACGCCTTTCTTGTTGTGGATCAGCAGGTGGTAGGTTCTTGGCAGGGGAATCAGAAGGTTGATTTATGGCTGTTTGATTTTTGGCTTCTTCCCGTCTGATTTGGTCCATCATAATTGAAGGGAATGGAATGTTTTTGCCAGAAAACAAAGGTGATGGTGCAAGTAGTGTGGTGAAGAGTTTGGTGGTGTGTTGGGTTGCTGAAAAATAGTTTATGTGTTTAATGGGACCATGATCACTCATATTTAGCAGAATTTCTATAAACCTTGGATACATACAAAACTTTGAGGTGTTTGAAACATTTTTAACCATGCCTTTAAAAATCATTTGAGAAAAACAATACTTCCTCCCTGTTGCAAAGCAGATCAGGGCAGAAGCTATCTCACTACCAACCTCATTAAAAGCAGTGGTTTTTGGTGACAAACATTGCATTATAGTATGAATCAAATATTTCCAATGAGGGGCAAACTGGCCTTTAGCAAACTTACATTTTTGATTTTCAGAAAGTTTGTACCCCAATTTAACAAGACCTTCAAAAATTTCAGCCTCAGAAAAGTTGGTTATTCCATCCTCATCATCAAGGAGCAGATTCTCCCTGATGGAGGCAAGTGTGATTACCTTGGAATGACCATCAACTGTGCTTTGAATTATAACCTCTCCATTCACTGTTTTGGTCATGGCTTTAGACCAGAACTGTTGAATGTGTGAGGTATAGATTCGAGGATTAATGAGAAGGGCCACTCTGAAGTACGAAGACTTCAGAAAGGCCACAACATCAGCAAACTCGGCTGGTTCATCATGGAGCAAAGCAATTTGGTTATGATTAGGAGCAATTTTAAGAGTCATGATAAATTTTGAAAATAGTTTAAAGGTTTATAGAGATGAGAGGTAAGTGGGATTAAGTCGAGAGAGAAAGATGGACCTGCTGGTAAAGGGAATCAAGTTTATATAGGCGAATTGAAGAGCTGTGATTGGACCAAAATTTTCAAATTGCAAAAATATCAAGGTTAAAACTTGATAAACAATTAATTTATTTGAAATAGAAGGAAAAGATTACCAATCAGCGAAGAAAGCGCCTTAAATATCTTTTAAAAATAATAAAATATTCCCTAACCAAAATTTAAGCAAGCAGGCCCAACGGCTATGAACAGGGTAACGGTATTGTCGGTCAACGGTCAAACAGGGGAATGTTGTGAAAGCAGGGGAATAAAAGATAAAAGCAGGGGAAACTTTCCTAGGGGTATTGAACTAGCCATGAAGAGACTCATGCTAACTAGCTCTGCTCTAATGCACACACTTGTATACACAAGATAGATACATAGAAACTCAAGAGTCCTCTATTCAGCAATGGTCCAAATACAAAAAGTTAATACATAAGTCCCCCTACACCAGGTTATCCCAAGAAAACATGCATACCCCAGTCACCATCCCAACCTCGTCCCTTACCTATGGTCAGTCAGTCTTGGCAATGTGTGCCACAGTTCTGTATTTGAACAGCAAGCTATTTTAATAGAGAAATGTAAGCACACACTAGAGTGCCTCAAGGTTTCAGAGTTCTGACAAGCTTTGCAGCAAGTCATCATTATCCTGAACCCTCACTCACCAGTGGATATGATCTAAGATCATATATGAGCATCCTAAGGATACCCTGAGTCCTAAAGGTGTGACCTAACCTCCCCTGAAACATAGAGTATATACCTGATCCACCAATGAGAATAGTATGCACCATATGAACCTCTGCATTGTTAGTCTAAAACCACATAGAACCACTTTTGTAAAAAGAACACACCCAGCTTAAGAGAAAAATCCTCTTGGCAGGGGAATGAACCCCAAGCAGGGGAATCAGTGTTAAAAAGCAGTGGAATGAAAGAGATGGACAAATGGACTAACAATTATACAACAACAGCAGTGAAGTAACCCTGATTATACATGACAAAATAGACATCAGATTTTAAGGAGAAACCATTCCAATACCTGTAACCAGATACTGAAACCTCCCTACATCAAAAGCTTTTGTTAAAAGATCAGAAACATTAAGTTATGTATCAATTTTCTCAGGGAAAATCAGTCCTTTTTCAAAACAATCTCTGATAAAGTGATGTCTAATTTCAATGTGTTTGGTTTTGCTATGAAAAACAGGGTTCTTTATAATGCAAATAGTGCTGTTGTTGTCAATGAATATCTTGGTTTTAAGAAAGTTATACCCATAATCAAGCAATTGATTTTGCACCCAAAGAACTTGACCACAGCATGCAGCAGCTGCTACATACTCAGCTTCAGTTGTGGATGTTGCCATGATAGTCTGCTTCTTACATTGCCAAGATATAAGCCTGCTCCCCAAAAATTGGCATCCCCCTGTTGTAGACTTCCTATCATTGTTGTCACCAGCATAATCACTATCTGAATAGGCTATCAGCTCAAATGATGACTCCTTTGGATACCAGAGTCCTAAGGTAGGATGACATTTTAGATACCTAAAAATCCTTTTCACAGCAAATAAGTGACACTCTGTTGGTGACACTTGGTATCTTGCACATAAGCAAACTGCAAACATGATGTCAGGTCTTGAAGCAGTGAAATACATAAGAGAACCAATCATAGAATTGTAATTCCTGACATCTATAGGCTTTCCAGGACCATCCTTGCCCCATGGATGATCCTTGTCCATGGGAGTGGACACCTTCTTCCCATCAGACATGCCAAATTTCTTTACAATCTCAGCCACATATTTGTCTTGTGAGATAAATATCCCATCTTTCCGCTGCTGAACTTGTAACCCCAAAAAGAAGTTTAGTTCTCCCATGGCACTCATTTGGAATTTATCCTGCATCAATTTGGCAAACTCTTTGCTAAGCATGGAGTTAGTTGAATCAAAAATGATGTCATCCACATAGACTTGTACTAGCAGAAGGTCACCCTTTTGTTTCTTGGTAAACAGGGTCTGATCAATCTTCCCCCTGCTGAATCCATTGTCTAGGAGATATTTATAGAGAGTACCATACCAGGCTCTGGGAGCTTGGTGAAGGCCATACATGGCCTTTTTCACTTTGTATACTTTGTCAGGATGTTCTGGATCTTCAAACCCTGGAGGTTGCATGACATAGACTTCTTCATCAATGGTTCCATATAGGAAGGCACTTTTCACATCCATCTGGAAAACAGTGAAGTCCATGAATGAGGCATAAGCAAGAAATAATCTAATAGCTTCAATCCTGGCTACTGGAGCAAACACCTCTTCATAATCGATCCCTTCTTCCTGAGTATACCCTTGTGCCACTAATCTTGCTTTGTTCCTGACAACTATTCCCCTTTCATCCTTTTTGTTCCTGAGTACCCACTTGGTCCCAATAGGCCTTGCCCATTTGGGACAATCAACCAGAATCCAAACCTCTTGTATGTCAAATTGTAAGAGCTCCTCTTGCATGGCTTCAACCCAGCTTGGGTCATTTAAAGCCTGAAAAATCTTCTTTGGCTCTTCTTGTGACCAAAATGCAGTAAACAGACAACATTGCATGTTGTCATGATTGAACTTCATGGTGATATTAGCAATGAAGCTGTGCTCCTTTGTTGTATACCTTGTATATCTGGGGGCTTCAGGATTGCCAATGATCTGAGAAATAGGATGATCCTTATTGATTCTATAGGTAGGCTGCATGATGACTTCTGTTTCATCTTCTTCCAAATCAGAATCGATGGGGCTATTTTGATTAGGAAAGAAGTCCTCAAAGGAACTCCCAAATGAGACAGCATGACCTAGAGATGGGTGCTGGTGAGCAGAATGAAGCTCTGAATAACTAGGACCTCCACTCCTGATGATTCTGCTTCCACTGCTGGATATGATAGGACCATCATTTATGGGTGTAGATGATGAAATGAGTGGGGATTCTCTTTCTGCATCAGTAGTCTCATTAGCATCATGATCCTTTGTGAAAGAGGAATCAATTTGTCTAGCAGGGGAATCCTGGATTCCACTACTTTCAGCCATTCCGCTGCCTTCAGCCATAGCAGGGGATGAGATTGGCTGTTCTTTTCCTGGAGCAGAATTATCTTCTTGATCTTCAGCTTCACTAGGAAACAATGAGGGTACATTCATGTACCTCAGGGGTGACTTCTCTGCACCAGTTGTTTCTTGAGTACCTGAAATGTTAGTGTTCTGCAAGACAACAGGTACATAATTCATGGACTTGGAAAGTACATCTATATCAAAGAACCAGTCAGGACCTGTTTGAACATCTTCAGGTTTGTCTTCAAGAAAGTTCACATGAAGATTTTCTGTGATTTTGCTTGTCTTCTTGTTGAAGACCCTATATCCCTTGCTGTTTAATGAATAACCCACAAAGTATCCATCATCACCCTTTTCACTGAATTTACCTAGATTATCTATAGTGTTCAAGATGATCACATGACATCCAAAGGATCTGAAAAAGTCAATTAAGGGAGGTCTTCCATTGAACAGCTGATAAGGGGTCTTGTTGTGTGCCTTAATTACCAAGGCCCTGTTTTGTACATAACAAGCAGTGGATACAGCTTCAGCCCAAAAGATAACTGGAAGTTTTGAATCAGACAACATAGTTCTTGCAGCTTCAATGAGTGTCCTATTCCTTCTTTCTGCTACTCCATTCTGTTGAGGTGTTCTAGCAATGCTGAATTGCCTCTTGATGCCTTTGTTTATGCAGAAAGAGTCCAGTTTCTGATTTCTGAATTCACCACCATTGTCTGATCTTATGGTAACTACTTTCATGCTTTTTGACAATTCAATTTGATTGATGAACCCAATGAGTACATCAGCTGTGTCACTCTTTTCAAATAGAAAGAATGTCCATGTAAACCTTGAAAAATCATCTGTAATCACTAAGCAGTACCATTTCTTCATTATACTTGCCACAGAAGTAGGACCAAAAAGATCCATATGCAGTAGTTCCAATGGCTTGGTGGTGGACATACTTGTTTTTTACTTGCAAGATGCTCTGTGTTGCTTCCCTTTCAGACATGCTGCACAAGTATGTTCATTGGCAAAAGACTTGGAAGGAAGACCATGAACTAGATTATGCTTTACTAGTTTGTTCATGTTCTTGAAATTAAGATGACCAAGTCTTCTATGCCATTTCTTACATTCATCTGCTGAAGCTTTGGCAATGAAACATGTTTCATTGTCTTGGAGAGATATGTCCTTGAGTTCAATTGTATACATATTCTTCTGTCTTGGTGTTCTGAGTACAATAGGAGTGTCTTTTGGCAAGACAAACTCCTTTCCTAATACCAAGCATTCAGTGTCAGTAAACAAGACAAAATTCTTGTTATCAGTCATCTGTGACACGCTGAAGAGATTGTACTTGAGTTCTTTCACCAAGTAGACATTATCAAAAGTCATCCCATTGGTGACAATAGTTCCTTTTCCTGTTATTGTTCCATGCCCATCTCCAAAAGAAACACCATCATTGTCATGCAGGGGTACAAAATTAGACAAGTACGCTTTTTGTCCAGTCATACTTCTTGAGCATCCACTATCCCAATATGCTCTATCATCCCTTGTCTTCTTTGTCACTTGCAAAAATAAAAACAAATTAGTTTTTCTTGGGGACCCAAGCCATTATAGACTTGGATCTACCTCGTGTATCAATGTAGGATAGCTTATCAAAAACTAGAGATACACCATTAGATTGAGTACCCCTTTTGGGTGCCCAAACCCAACGAGCTGAGGCTTTCACAGCTTTTCTCCATCTTCCCATGTTCTTAGAATGTACAACTTTTCTAGCAGGGGATACCCCAGTTTTAGCAGGGGAATCCCTATGCTTAGCAGAGGGAACCCACCTTTTGTTTTGGCCTCTATTCATGTGTTGGTAAGGTCTAGAGCCAGATCTATATGCAGTATAAGGTGTTGGGGTGGTCACAGAAGTGTTGGGCTTTGGGTGAACATCATTCTCCTTCCTAAGGGCAGGAACAACATACTTATCAGTCACCCTATTTCTCAAGGCAGGGGCAACATACTTGGCAGGGGAAAAGGATTTTTCCCTTGCATTTAGAAGAATGGTTTTAGGTTGCATATCTTTTAAGGGATTTGCAGCCACCATCTCCATTGGTGCCTTACACTCTTGATAAGTGTGTTCAAAGCTGCCACATGTGAAGCAGGGCTTGGTATTAATCACAAAGTCTTCTCCTAATTGATGAGACTTTTGGTCATTCCAATTTCTTTGATTACCTCTGACATTCCTGTACATACCAGCATATTTAATGGTAGGCTTAGGGGACTGTGGCCTAGTCTTAGACTTGGGAGAGATACTCTTAGAACTAGGATTGCTGCCAGAAATTCCTTCTTTTGAAAATTGAATAGGGTTGTCAATTTGCTTTAAACCAACCTGTTCCTTTTTAACATCCCTAATGACACTAGTTTTAACTAGAGACTCTTCTGTATCAAGATTATTAGGTATATAAGCACTCAAGTCAAACTCAATGTCATCCTGTTTTTCAAAACAAGGGAGACCAGTCCAGGACAAGTCTTTTCTAGGAGGGGGAGCATGGATGTTAGTAGGGGGTGGTGGTATGGTAGCATTCATATTCTTAATTCCAAACCCTGTTTTGTCCCTAGGATGTTGACCAATTTCAACTGCCATGGTTAAATCTTTTGAAGCTTTTCCAAATTTTTCAACAGTTTCCTCATCTATCTTTTGGTTAGCTTTGAGAATTTCAAGTTCAGCAGTTAATACATTTATAGATTGGTTATTCTCCTTAGCATCTCTTTCTAGAATCACAATGTGATCTCTATAATCACTTTCTCTTTGCCTATACTCTCTTATGGTGGACTATAATTGTTCTAAAGCACGTTTGTAGTTATCAAGATCATTATCACAATTGATATAGTCAGCTTTTACCTTTCTGATTTTATCATTCAAAGATTCAGTATTTTTCCTACAAGCTTTAGTACAGTATGAGTCATCATATACCTCATTGTCAGAACTGGAACTTGACATAGCCATAAGTGCAAAATCTTCTTCCTTTTCCTCAGCAATCAAGGCTTGATTTCTTTCCACATTCTCTGTCATAACACTCCAGTCCCATCCATTTGCTCCATCTATCCCCTGCATGGCTACCATGGCTTTAGCACCAGAATCATCATCTCTTGTTTCCTTTCTGTAGCTATTTCCAGACTTAGGTCCTCTGCATTCCCTGGCAAAATGACCCTTCTTGCCACAATTGTAGCATTCAACTTTTGTTTTATCAAACCCAGCCACATCAGAGGGATTAATTGTGATCTTCTTTCCATACTTCTTGTGGAACCTGTTGGCTCTCATGCTGAGCAAAGCCATATTCCACTTGATATCCAATTCTTCTAGCGCTTGCTTACTGATTTGATTTAGATCTTCATGTAACACTGTAGATCCTTGTGGCCCTTGAGATGCTATAAAAGCACACGCAGTATCAAGGCTGAATGTAGCTGGTCTTTCTTCATCATAGGAAGGTCCAGACCTGGTAGCAGGGGAATAAGTAGCAGGGGCTACTTCTATTCCACTGTTCTTGGAGATTCCACTGCTTTGTGATATGAATGACATGTTAGCAGGGGAATCAATGATTCCACTTGAGTTGGTGGGAATTGTTCCTTTTGACTTCATTTCATTGACAATAGGTTCAAAAACCTTTAAGTTATTATATATGTCATCAATGTCTTTTTCATCCAAATCATCCTTATTCTGCCAAATTGCCTTATAGACAAACCATTCTTTCTGGAGGCTGTTAAGAAACCTGGTGTTCACCTGCTCTTTTGATACCTCAATATCAAAGAATTCCAAGTGGGCCACCATGTCTTGAAGCCTATTGTAAATAGCTCCAACTGATTCATCACCAATTGCTTTGAAAGAAGCAAAATCATTCAGCATTTGATTTTTCTTCTTCTTCTTTGTGGCTTCATTTCCTCCAAAGGTTTTGCCTATGGCTTCCCATAGATCCTTAGCTGTTTTGTATTTCCTGAATCTGAGTTGATGTCTATCAGGTAGGGCCAACAGCAATGAGCTGTGAGCCCTGACATCATGCCTTCTAGCCAGTATTTCCTTATCACATAGAGCAGCAGATTTCTTCTTGTCCTTACCTTTGGAACTTTCACCTTCTTCCTTGCCCTCTTCAACTGCCACCATTTTGTTGAATTGATCACCAAACTCTATGATCTCCCAGAGAACATAGTGTTCCATTTTCAGGTATTGTTGGATTCTGAATTCCCATAATTCAAAGTTTTCAGGATCCAACATGGGTAACTTGAGGTTATTGTGGTTGTTGCTGTATGAGGATGAATCTGAAGACATGTTTGCTATGAGGATTTTGTTCTTTGATTTAGACAAAGTTTCTCAACAAGCTCTGATACCACTTGTTGATCCCAAAGTCAGATCTTAAACCTTAATAGCTTGTTTAAGGGTTGTGATAGAGAGAAAGAATTCAATCTAACACTAGAGAAACTTTGCAAAGCAAAGCAACTAAACAAGATGCGGAATGTAATGTTTAGCACAAGAGCAAATATGATTCAAACGTTGAACTTTAATATATCAAAGATATACGAATACCCAAGATGGTATTAGGGTTTACAAAACCTTAAAGTAATATAATGAAAGACAAAATGAAAGAGGCACTTTGCATGCTAACCTAGTAAGTCCTTTTATAGGCACAAGGACTCACGTACAAGATCACTACTAACAAACTATGGAAAGTGATACATTGATTTTGGTGTGGTGAAAAAGTTCGATTTCTCGGAATCCTCTCGAATTGATCTCAGTTAAAAGTGGAATGATTTGTTCTTGGTGACAAAAAGTGGATTTGGTTTTCTAGTCTACTAAACAGATAAGTGAGTATAATGGTAATGAAGTAAACTTAAAACAAGTAACAAATAATAAGCAAAACTGGAAAAATATTCTATTGAGAAAATACCCTATGCGGAATGTAATCCTTATGCGGAAAGTTTGACCATTTGGAAAATATTGCTCTATTCGGAAAGTTTACACCATGCGGAAAGATGGCTTATGCGGGACATTTGCTTCATTCGGAAAACTAACCCTATGCGGAATATGATCTCTATGCGGAAAGATGGCAATTCGGAAAAATGTTCCGAATAAGGGAACTGAGAAATGGCTATGCGGAAAAATTAGCTTACTCGGAAAAAATGATGCTATTCGGAAAATATTGTCTATGCGGAAAATACTCCCATTCGGAAAAACATGCCTATTCGGAAAGAAAGGACCATTCGGAAAAAAAAAGTTCTATGCGGAAAATTAGGACCATTCGGAATATATAAAATATTCCGAATAAGGCTGAAAAAAAACAATCAATTCGGAAAACTGAAAAGTTCCGAATAAGGAGAATGAAAAAGAGCTATTCGGAAAGATTATTCCGAGTAAGAGAAATTGCAACACCCCTATTCGAAATATCAAAAGTTCCGAATAAGGGAAACTCAAACTAGGCTATTCGGAATTTCTGGAAGATGAAGAACAGTAACAGCAGCAAGTAAACAGGGTACACGAAATTAACTCAAAATCAACTCCAATACTTAAAAAGGTTTTACCAAACTAACCAATAATCATTAACATACCATAAGAAACAAATCCCACCAATAAAAACACTAAATCGACAACTTTTTAAGATCAAACTAAAATCAAATAAAAACTCAAGAACTTGTAATAGATGATGATGAAGAACAAAATAAATAGAGAGATGGAATGGATTGATTAATGTAAAAGTAACAAGGTTAATGATTAAAGATTACAAGATGAAAAGAAAAAGATGAAAATCACCAAACTCCCTAATGGAGTTTGTGATGGGACGAACTACAAAGGAACTGGGAAAGAAAAAAAATGAAGCTCTCTCCAATTGTGTGAAGGGGAAAAACTATTTATATTCCTAGTGGTTGGTTGGTGAGTGGGCTTTCTCCCTTTCTTCTTGTCTTCTCGTCTTTTCAGAAAAGTTGACGTTTTCGCTTCTGATTCGGGATTTGTTGTCGATTAAATCCAACTCGTCTTTTAATTACTTCGTTAAATAGACTCGAGTTTCTTCGACTTATGAAAATCTTCCGTCTTTAGTCCTTTTCTTCGATAAATCTTCGAATAGGCCTAGTGACTTCAAATCTTTTGCATTTCTTGGACAATAGACTTTATCTTGAGTCTTTTTCCTTGATAAATCCCGTGCAATCCCATGTTTTCTTTAATATTTATCCGGTTAGCTCTGAAAACACAATAAACACAAAAACCACGCATAATTCCAAACAAATGATATTAAATACGTGTTTTGGTCTTGTTTTAGCCAGAATTAAGTGGTAAAAGGATGGGTGTTTACACACCTATCAAATCCCCTACACTTAACCATTGCCATGCCCTCATGCAATGCTTAGTGATAAAGCAAATTTTACATTTTTCTCATAATTAATCAACCTTGGCCTTATTCAAATACTACTAAATAAGAATCAAATTACTGAGAGAGAAATAAAAACTTTAAAATAAACAAAAGGAAGGAAACAACTTGTAAAGAAATCAAGGACTTACATTAGGGCTTTGGTGTTGCGAAGATTTATCACCCTCAAGTTTCACGTTCCCCAAACTAAGCTTAAAAACGAGATCATTGTTATTATAAGTTAGTAAATCAAACACTTACACACATGGCTTAATTAAATGCTTAAACTCCCTTATTCCTAATTGTATCTCTTATATTTTAGTTTTGTCTTAGAATGATCATGAAGATGCATTTTTGGACTTATTTCGATAGTTTATTAAGGCTGAAAGCAAAGTAGGACGATTTGATCAATAGTTAGCTAAAGGACAAAATCTCTTAAAACTGCTTCTCGGGATATCAAAAAGTTCATATCTTGGCATAACTTGGTTCACGATTTGAGACCTTTCTCGGGCCGATATTTGACATGTACTTCATACTTCATATCTTCGAGAGACGTTCTTGAGATAATGGTCTTCTCATCATAATAGAGTTTCTTCACTTGGAGACTTTTGAGAGGTTCTCCAACTTTGTTGACCACGACTTCATGATTATTTCTTCAATCTCTAATTGGGATTTTGAGATACAACGATCCGCCTCCTTTTCGGACTTGGATCTATTTATCCTCATACCTTGTTAGGGTCTTTTCGGATATACTTCTCCATGATCTTTATGGGAGTTGATTGCTTTTCGTCGTGAGTCTTGATCCTTCATATTGACTTTAGGAATAATGCTTTTCACATCACTTTGGATCTTCAGCAATAAAATTGAATCCTCATGCCTTGTTAGGGCCTTTTCGGACTCGCCAATCTTCGCGCCCCGCTTCATAAGTTATGCCTTGGCTATGAACTCTTATCATTACCGAGCAACTTTTAAACGATCTTGGGCTAGAAGCTAAGTTACTTTTCATATCGTAAGACCTTACTTATTGCAGATAAATATTAGCAAGTGATGGGAGAATAGGCAAATAATTACACCAAGTGAGCTTGCGCAAGAATACCGACTTATAATTGACTCTATCATTTCTCGTCCTCCACAATTTAAAATCTCAAGTAATGAGACTCGTGGACACTTAGCCTAATAAACCAATTAAGGTCTACATGGTTAAGGATACTAGCTAGAATAAACTTGGATAAGTCTATTCGGGTTGAGTCAAAATAAACGCAACGGGCCTAATATGTCACAGACTTCTAAACTAGCTACACCACTTTATTAAAATTTGACTTTATTGCGGGATATATACATATGAAAGCAACGATAAAAATTTAAAAATTACGACTAAATGGCCAAAGTTAATTAAAAATTTGAAAAATGTTGAAAAATATGATTTTCTGGTTAAATGAAGGCATTTTCATGGAAAAGTCCACTTAAAACTTCGATAGAAGTCTCCCCTACACTTAAGATAAACATTGTCCTCAATGTTTAAGCATGTGGGAAAAGTCTCCCCTACACTTATGACATTGTGCACGTTGGTTAACTCAAGTTAAGGAAGAGACGACTAAAGTGATCAATTTCAAATGTGAGTATGAAGAAAATTGAATCACGATAGTTGAGAGATAGAACCGGATTTCGGATAAACACGGGAGCACGGTTCTTCAAAGATTCTAAGAGTGCACTTATCCCTGTAATCACATCACCACACAAACACAAATGACCAAAATAGGTCCTCCCTTACACTTAGGGGGTTAAAGGGATAGATACTCGGGCTGCCTCCCGAGGAGCGCTTGTTTTTGATGACCGAGTCACGAGCCTGACTCGACCCAAATTTAGTTCATGGGGAACGTGGTGAGGGATGGAATCACCTCGTGAGAGGTGTCCTCACCAAAGTACAACTTCACTCGTTGGCCATTCACCTTAAAATTTGGTCCATTAGGTTGAGCGAGCTCGAGAGTACCATATGGAAAAATTTGGGCGATGGTGAATGGGCCGGACCAACGAGATTTGAGCTTGCCCGAAAAGATTTTTAACCGAGAGTTAAAAAGTAAGACTTTGTCTCCAACATGGAACTCTCGGTTTTTAATCTTGGAGTCGTGAATGAGCTTAGTTCTTTCCTTATAGATCAAAGAATTTTCATAAGCCTCATTCCGGAGTTCATTCAGCTCATTGAGTTGGATCTTGCGTAGGTCACCGGCTTTGTTAATATCAAAATTAGCCCACTTCAAGGCCCAATAAGCCTTGTGCTCCAACTCAATGGGGAGGTGACATGCTTTCCCGTACACAAGACGATAAAGCGTACAGCCGATCGGGGTCTTGTAAGCAGTACGGAAAGCCCACAAAGCATCATCCAATTTATCAGCCCATACGGCACGATGCTCTCCCACGGTTCTTTCCAAAATTCGCTTCAGTCCTCGGTTGGATATTTCGGCCTGGCCATTAGTTTGTGGGTGGTAGGCTGTGGAAAGACGATGGTTTACACCGTACTTAGCCATGACTCGAGCAAATTGGTCATTGCAGAAATGAGTCCCACGATCACTAATAATGGCACGAGGCACACCGAAGCGAGCGAATAGAGCTTTCAAAAAGTTACAAACCACCCTTGCGTCATTAGTAGGCAAAGCTTTGGCTTCAACCCACTTTGAAACGTAGTCAACGGCTACAAGGATGTATTTGTTTCCTTTAGATGAAGGGAATGGCCCCATAAAGTCGATACCCCAAACATCAAAAATTTCACACTCTTGAATGAAATTCTGAGGCATCTCGTCTTTATGTGTGATTTTGCCTTGCTTTTGGCAAACATCACATCGTTTGACCATATCGTGAGCGTCACGGTATATGGAGGGCCAATAAAATCCCGAATCAAACACTTTCTTAGCGGTGTAGTTGGGACCAAAGTGACCACCGGTGGGTCCTTTGTGGCAAGCATCAAGGATGTCTGACGCTGCCGGTCCATCAACACATCGGCGAATTATCAGATCAGCACATTGTTTGAATAGGTAAGGGTCGTCCCAAAAGTAAGTCTTGATGTCGGTAAAGAACTTCTTCTTTTGCTGGGACGTCAACCCTTCCTTGAGAATTCCACCCGCCAAGTAGTTTGCAAAGTCCGCAAACCACGGGGTTTCATTCGGCTTCGAGTTTATAGACATTAAGGTCTCCAAGGGAAAAGAATCATTGATTTCTTTGGTCGGATGATCCCCTTGGTATGGATCCTCAAGTCTACTAAGATGGTCCGCGGCTAGGTTTTCTGCTCCTTTTTTATCGCGGATGTCGATTTTAAATTCCTGGAGCAGCAAAACCCAGCGAAGAAGTCTTGGTTTGGAATCTTGCTTTGTCAACAAGTACTTCAGCGCGGAATGATCGGTGTACACAATGGTGGTGGAAAGGACAAGATAGGGGCGGAATTTTTCAAAAGCATAGACAACAGCTAAAAGCTCCTTTTCGGTTGACGTATAATGCAATTGTGCCCCTGTCATTGTCTTGCTAGCGTAATGGATCGGTTGGAAGTGTTTGTTCACTCTTTGTCCAAGAACCGCTCCAATAGCAAAATCGCTAGCATCGCACATCAACTCAAAGGGCAGCTCCCAATTAGGGGTAACCAAGACGGGTGCCTTAGTTAGCTTATCCTTAAGTGAGTTGAAGGCTTCAAGACACTCTGTGGAGAAGATAAATGGAGTATCTTTTTCCAAGAGGTGGGTCATCGGGCGAGCGATTTGAGAAAAATCTTTGATGAATCGACGATAGAAGCCCGCATGACCCAAGAAACTTCTCACACCCTTCACAGTGGAAGGTGGAGGCAACTTTGCTATAACATCGACTTTAGCACGGTCTACTTCAAGACCGGCTTTCGAAATCTTATGTCCAAGCACGACGCCTTCTTTTACCATAAAATGGCATTTTTCCCAATTTAGAACAAGGCGAGTGTCTTCGCACCGCTTTAGCATACGTTCTAAATTGGCAAGGCAAGCAGAGAAGGAATCCCCGAAGACCGAGAAATCATCCATGAAGACTTCCATGGTTTGTTCAACCATGTCATGGAAGATGGCTAACATACACCTTTGGAAAGTCCCTGGCGCATTACATAAGCCAAAAGGCATTCTTTTGTAAGCGAAAGTGCCATAGGGACAAGTGAATGTTGTCTTCTCTTGATCTTGGGGATCGATGGGTATTTGAAAATAACCCGAGAAACCATCAAGAAAGCAGTAATATTCATTACCGGCTAAGCGTTCAAGCATTTGGTCCATGAAAGGTAGAGGGAAATGATCCTTTCTCGTGGCATCATTGAGTTTGCGGTAGTCTATACAAACTCTCCACCCAGTAACGAGACGAGTGGGAATCAACTCGTTGTGTTCATTGGGAACAACGGTTATTCCGCCCTTCTTGGGCACACAATGGATTGGACTAACCCATGGTGAATCCGAAATAGGGTAAATCATACCCGCATCAAGAAGTTTAATGACTTCTGTTTTGATGACTTCATGGATTTTTGGATTCACCCTTCGTTGGCTTTGAATAGTGGGCTTGAAGTCGTCCTCCATGAGAATTTTGTGCGTGCAGAAGTGAGGATCAATTCCACGAATATCCGAGATTTTCCAAGCAATAGCCTTCTTATGATCTTTCAATACATCAACGAGGCGAGTCTTCTCTTCATCTTTCAAATCCTTCGCAATAATGACGGGCGATTTCTTGTTGTCGTCCAGGAACACATACTCGAGATGTGGCGGCAACTCCTTAAGTTCCAAATCCGGAGGATTTTCAACGGGAGGCGTTTTCAAAGTCGGAGTATCGATAGCAATGACCGCGGGAGATGGAGGCGAAGGATTGTCTTCGGTGAGAAGATTGTCAAAGAAACTCATGTCTTCATCCCCCTCGGTGGGAGAATCATTAGTAGCTAAATTCGCATCTCCCATGGTAGCTTCAAGATTGTTCCAGAATAAATCACTATCTCCAAATAGAGACAACGATGAATCAAGAGAGGACACGGTCTCAACAGTGGGAAGAGAGGTAGGAATACTTTTGCAAGCATCATTAAAGTGTTCTTCACAAGCCTCATCAAGAACGTCAATACAATTAACGCTCTCATATGAATAAGGCTGTTTAGACAACTTTCCCATGTTGAAGACTACTTTGTCGTCACCCACTCTCATGATAAGCTCTCCGGCTTCAACATCAATGAGAGTGCGACCGGTCCTAAGGAATGGACGACCAACAATAAGTGGTACACGAGGGTCCATCTCGTAGTCGACGACAACAAAATCAGCAGGAAAGGTGAATTTGTCGACTCCTACAATGACGTCTTCGGCTATCCCCACTGGATAAGCAACCGTACGGTTGGCCAATTCCAAAGTCATTTTAGTGGGGACTAGCTCTGGGAGAGATAATTGCTTCCAAACACTTAGAGGCATGAGATTAATACTGGCACCTAGATCGGCTAGGGCCATGCAATTCTCTACTCCCGGGAAATTGCAAGGGATAAGAAAACGACCCGGATCACCAAGCTTGGTTGGCAATTTCCTTAAGAGCACTGCAGAGCAGTTCTCATTAAGTTGGGTGTTGGCAATATCGAGGAGCTTTTCCTTGTCGCTCAAAAGATCTTTAAACATTTTAGCATACTTGGGCATGTGAGCGAGAGCCTCAGCGAAGGAGATATTGAAATTCAGTTGTTTAAACATTTTAAGAAAGTTAGAAACCTGAATATCATCCTTGCTCTTTTGCTTCTCTTTCCTCAACCTTGAAGGATAAGGTATATTGGAAGAAGAGGAAGGCTTTAGAGGAATAGGGTCACTCACAACCACGGGTGGAGGAGGGGTAGAAAGAAGAGGTGGAGAAATAGGAGCAGGCGACTCGTTCTCCTTAGTCACAACCACCGGTGGGGGTATAGGAAGCTCGGGTTCCTTGGTACCTTTACCACTTCGAGTGGTGATTGCTTTCATCTCCCCTCTTGGGTTTGCAACGGTTTTACTCGGAAGAGTACCCGAAGAAGAGGGTTGACTACTTTGGAAGAAACTAGCCATCATGTTCCTCAAGTCATTCGTCTGACTATCCAGCGTGTTCTGCATATCGGCTCTCAAATCATTTCCTTGCTTTACCAAATCTGCCTTCAAATTGCGCACTTCCTCTTGGAGGTTTCCCACTATCACATCGTTGGTTCTCATGTAGGTGGCGACCTCTTGGTGTAATGCAGTGGTGGCTTGGTTGGGAGGAGCGTTGTATGCAGGTGGTTGGTAAGCAGGTTGTTGGTAGACTTGATTGTTACGTTAAGGCGGTTGTTGCTGCTTGTGAGGTGGGATGTATGGTTGTCGAGGTTGTTGTTGTTGTTGAGGAGAGCGGTTAAGGTTTTGTTGTTGGTTTGGGTTGGTAGGAGGGAAGCCAGGTGGTGAAAGATAGTTGTTGTTGCGATAGCTAAGCAAGTTACGGTCACCTTGAGGTTTTGCTTGATAAGCGGGTTGTTGGTAGGTGCCATATGCCGCATTCACATTCTCAGCAGGGTAATCTTGGGTGGCGGTACAAGTTGTATAGGAGTGGGGACCACCGCATATCTCACAAGGTTGGCTGACAGCGTGGACTTGTGCGTTCTTAGCGTTGTTGCTGTTGTTGTTGCTGACGGTGTGGGTGACCAGCGATTCAAGAAGCGTAGTGATTTTGTCTAATCGCTTGTCGCTGTCATTAGTGCTAGCACTAGCAACATTGGTCCTAACGCTCTTGGTTTGCACACGAGACTTGTTCTCAATGATATCCCAAGCAGCATTGGAAGTCTTAGCCAATAAATTACCCCCTGAGGCACTATTCAGTGAATCTTGGTCACTCATGCTTAAACCATTGTAAAAAGTATTTATTTGATGTACTTTGGTAAAACCATGTTGTGGGCATTTTCTTAAAAGATCTTTAAAACGATCCCAAGATTCACTGAATGACTCATCGTACTTTTGTTCAAAGTTTATAATCTCATTCCGCAAAGCGGTAGTACGAGAGGGTGGAAAAAAATAATTGATGAACTTTGTTTCCAAATCCGTCCACGAGAGAATACTCTGTGGCGGTTCCTTAGCAAGCCAATGCCGGGCTTGTCCCTCTAAAGAAAAGGGAAAAAGTTGTAACCTTATAACCTCCTGTGGAACTCCATTGAACTTGACCGTGTTGGTGAGTTGTAGAAATCTCTTGATATGGTCGTGTGGGTCATCAATGGTGCGTCCCAAAAACGGTTGAGCGGATACCATCTGGATAAAGCCTGACTTGAGCTCGAAATTGTTGGCGGCAATTGGTGGTATAACAATGGGATCCGTGTTGCCATCAACATGAGCTTGCAGCAGTTCAATCATTGGGCGATTATCCGGAAGGGGCTCATTGTTGTTGTTATTCATGTTGTTGAAAGGCGGGTTGTTGTTGTTGTTATTATTGTTGTTCGGAGGTGGTATGTTATTGTGGTTTTGTACACCAGCCATGTCTAAGTTATCGAGAGGCTCGGGCTCTTGATAAGACGTGGATCGAGTGCGCATACACCTGCAAAAGAACGAACAAAGAAAAACAAAGCAAAAATATTTTTGGTTTTTATTGTTTTTTACTTTTTAGGATTTTTGAAAATTTTATATTTTTTAGTGTTTTTGAAAATTTTTAGGAAAAAGTAACGTTCACGGGGAACGGATCCCAAAATCCAAGTTCTACAAAAAACTTTTGATCTTAACGAGAGGAGCCGGCAGCGGCGCCATTTGATACATTGATTTTGGTGTGGTGAAAAAGTTCGATTTCTCGGAATCCTCTCGAATTGATCTCAGTTAAAAGTGGAATGATTTGTTCTTGGTGACAAAAAGTGGATTTGGTTTTCTAGTCTACTAAACAGATAAGTGAGTATAATGGTAATGAAGTAAACTTAAAACAAGTAACAAATAATAAGCAAAACTGGAAAAATATTCTATTGAGAAAATACCCTATGCGGAATGTAATCCTTATGCGGAAAGTTTGACCATTCGGAAAATATTGCTCTATTCGGAAAGTTTACACCATGCGGAAAGATGGCTTATGCGGGACATTTGCTTCATTCGGAAAACTAACCCTATGCGGAATATGATCTCTATGCGGAAAGATGGCAATTCGGAAAAATGTTCCGAATAAGGGAACTGAGAAATGGCTATGCGGAAAAATTAGCTTACTCGGAAAAAATGATGCTATTCGGAAAATATTGTCTATGCGGAAAATACTCCCATTCGGAAAAACATGCCTATTCGGAAAGAAAGGACCATTCGGAAAAAAAAAGTTCTATGCGGAAAATTAGGACCATTCGGAATATATAAAATATTCCGAATAAGGCTGAAAAAAAACAATCAATTCGGAAAACTGAAAAGTTCCGAATAAGGAGAATGAAAAAGAGCTATTCGGAAAGATTATTCCGAGTAAGAGAAATTGCAACACCCCTATTCGAAATATCAAAAGTTCCGAATAAGGGAAACTCAAACTAGGCTATTCGGAATTTCTGGAAGATGAAGAACAGTAACAGCAGCAAGTAAACAGGGTACACGAAATTAACTCAAAATCAACTCCAATACTTAAAAAGGTTTTACCAAACTAACCAATAATCATTAACATACCATAAGAAACAAATCCCACCAATAAAAACACTAAATCGACAACTTTTTAAGATCAAACTAAAATCAAATAAAAACTCAAGAACTTGTAATAGATGATGATGAAGAACAAAATAAATAGAGAGATGGAATGGATTGATTAATGTAAAAGTAACAAGGTTAATGATTAAAGATTACAAGATGAAAAGAAAAAGATGAAAATCACCAAACTCCCTAATGGAGTTTGTGATGGGACGAACTACAAAGGAACTGGGAAAGAAAAAAAATGAAGCTCTCTCCAATTGTGTGAAGGGGAAAAACTATTTATATTCCTAGTGGTTGGTTGGTGAGTGGGCTTTCTCCCTTTCTTCTTGTCTTCTCGTCTTTTCAGAAAAGTTGACGTTTTCGCTTCTGATTCGGGATTTGTTGTCGATTAAATCCAACTCGTCTTTTAATTACTTCGTTAAATAGACTCGAGTTTCTTCGACTTATGAAAATCTTCCGTCTTTAGTCCTTTTCTTCGATAAATCTTCGAATAGGCCTAGTGACTTCAAATCTTTTGCATTTCTTGGACAATAGACTTTATCTTGAGTCTTTTTCCTTGATAAATCCCGTGCAATCCCATGTTTTCTTTAATATTTATCCGGTTAGCTCTGAAAACACAATAAACACAAAAACCACGCATAATTCCAAACAAATGATATTAAATACGTGTTTTGGTCTTGTTTTAGCCAGAATTAAGTGGTAAAAGGATGGGTGTTTACACACCTATCAGAAAGTATTAAGGAATAATAACTGAAACGCGTAAAAATCTATTCCATGTTTATCTTTGACGGCAGGGCCTTTGACTTCAGTAGGGGAACCAATCCCCCTGCCTTTGTTATGTAGCAGGGGGAACTTACTCTAGCAGGGGTACGAATAATCAACTAGCAGGGGAAGCAAATAAGCATAGATTTATTCCCAACAGGAGTGACCAAAATAAAGGCAAACCTTCTTTGAAGGGGAGCTGGATAAACCAAAGGGATCACTGAACTGTGGAGATTTTATTAATTTACTTGATGAGCCTGAGGAGCTACTCTATGGATTCAGTAACGACGATGATATGATTGAGGCTGGGGATGAACCTGACACTCAGGACCCTCCTCAATCAGACCAGAAGCCACAGTTCCCACCTTTGTTCGAGGACGTACCACCCTCCCCTGAGGCTCAACCAAAGCCCTCCCCTAAGGCAACCGAACAAAAGGAGCCCTCCCCTGAGGCAACTAAAAATCCCTCCCATGAGGCACACCTTGACACCTCATCATTGGGGACTCAGACTGTGGTTCTGGATTGTACTTTTGATGAAACCAAGACTATCATTGAGAAGGTTCTTTATGAAACTCTCAATGGTGTCTTAAACCATGTCTACAACACTATGAAGGCTGAGTTCTCTCGGGGCCAAGACGACCTTTCTTCCAAGGCTGATGAATTCCTTGACGAATTCAAAACGTATGGGGATCGTTTTGATATCGCTGTTGGAAAAGATGAGAGTTCAGGTTGACAACCAAATAGAGTTCATTAGTGCAGTTAACAGCAGCCATGAGAGTCAGGAGAAGAAGCTCATTAATTTTCTAAACCATGTCCTCCCAACTATTGAAGCAAATGTGTCCTTGAAGACAACCTTGGATGGACTGATCTCTAGTTCTACTGAGTCCACTTCCAAGGTTGGTCAACTTTTGGATTTGCTAAAGGAAAATAGGCTTTTTGAGGTCTTCACTAGGTTAGAATCTCTCAAGTCTAAGCTGGATGTGGTGAATGCTAAGTGTGAAGCCATTTATGAAGATGTTCACATGGATTCTGAGGCTGAATTTAGATTAAGCAAAGCTGCACAAGGCTATATGGCTAATGCTTCTAACCTTTATAATATCTCCAAGGCACCGAAGGATGCTGATATTCCTCGCCTAAGGACCATAATCCACATAATGGAAACCACTTAGTCGCTCATACAACTAGATGTTCAAACTGTCAAGACTAACACTCAGTCTATAAAGGCGATGGTTACTAAAATGTTTCAGGCTTTCAAGGGATCATCCACACCTCCTCAGGACCATCACAGCGACTAAAAGTTAGGATCAGTCAGGCTGACCCTTCAAATTTAAGGGGGAGAATGTTGTACCAATGATGCTGACATGGAGTGAACCTCCCTCTCAAACTGAGGGGGAGCAGGAAAAAATGGTAAATCCACAACCTCAGGTGCCTGTGATCCCCACACCAACTCCCTTGAATTCCATTCCACCTATCCCTGAGCCCTTAGTATCTAATTTAGATAAGGTCAAAGGAATTGCTGATGAAACCCTAACACCACCACCCAAGAAGCTTGTAAATGCATCAAGGAAAAGAAGGCCTAACCCTAATGCTATTGTCTTGGTACCCTATGAGATTAATGGAAAGATGTACAAGATGACTCCTGATCAATGAGGCAACAAGAGCTAAGATACTCAAGGTGTCCACTGAGTTCGTTAAGGAAGTGGGTGGTAACCCTGGTGAATTGCTAAGTGTATAGGGTGGACAAGAGTTCATTCAGAAGCAAGAGGAGGAGATCAAGGCCATTCAGGATGAGATGATCAAAAAGCAGCAACAAAGAAGTTCCCAACTGAAAAAGTAGTTTGATAAATACACTAAAGTTACCACTTAAAGACGAAAGCCTGAACCAATCACAAATCTTCAAATCATTCCTCACACCACACCACACCAGTCTCAGTATCTGTTTATAGAAACAATGATGAAAAGAATTTTTAAGTGATGAAGAAAATTTCATTTGGTGATTTTGGTCTGAGTAAGTGGGATGAAATGGGTAGGATCTTCAGGACCAAGACAAACAAATGTTTCCCTGAAATACTTAACTCTCTCAGCAAGAGATATGAGAGGTTGAATCATATCAAGGAGCAGTTAGGGATCACTAAGGATCTTCCCCTGGCTGAACAGGATCTTTCCAAGACTCGGGGACAAAAAAGGAAAAGAGTTGAGCTCGAAGCTAAGACTAAAGTCTCTGGGTTAAAATGCAATTGAACCCTTCCCGACAATGTTTCCTTTATGAACAACATGGTCATTGAAGAACCTGAGTGGGTTATCTTCTTGATAGATGTATTTGGAGACCAAGCCTTTCAAAGGATGAGTGACATTGAGAGACGTCCTACTGAAAGTCTCCTAATCTTCCTTGTAATGGTTGGACAAGTTGAGACTGAGGAGAATAAGAGGTTTTCTGAAAAGCTCAGGGAGATGATTGCAAGGAGGCCTGACAAAGAAAAGGTGTTGAGCTCATCAAGGGTAAAGAGGGAAGCAATGGATGCCTGAAGGGTTGTAATATTTTGTTTTTTATGTTTTTCTTGTATCAGACTTTTCAGTCTTTGTAATGATGAATAAAAGAAAGTACTTTGTTTGAAACAAGTATGTTCATCAGTAGATTAGTTTGTATGATAAGAAGCCTCTTTGCTCACTTATAACAATTTCTACTTAGGCATACTTTATATCCAAATAGGAGGAGATTATTAGGTCAATTCAATGCCTAATGATCTCACTGATGGATTTGAATAACAATACGCCTAAGTAAAATATTACCCTTTAACGTAACGAAGTCACTGAGTGAACAGTCACTCAATGAGTTACCTTCAAGACCTTAGACTGAGTCTAAGAGAAAAACTTGAGCCCTCAGAGAGGCGAAGTTCAATGAATGATGTATCTAAGACAAACAAGAAGGTGATGGGTTCAGTGAGTTGTGGAAATAGAACAAGCATCCTCAAAGACTGAAGTAAAGGCGGGATAAGTTGAATTGTGATAAGATGTTTTACATCACAAAATTAGCATGACTTACCCTTATGGGATAGATAGGGTACTGACCTTGTAAAAGGATATACGTCTTATTACTTAGAATACTCTAAGACAAGATTGTACACTGTACCTATAAGATAAGAATTGCACATGGGCAATTCTTTGTCTCGTATCTACCCTTTGCTTCTATAAATAGGATGGTTGTAAAAGAGAGAACCAAGTTTTTGCAATAAATTCTTTACACATTCACAAACAAGTTCTCTCTTCCAAATACGATCAAAAGCACTTAAGTTCTAAATGTTGGGAATAAAATGAGCTAAGTCACTCAGACGCTGACAAGAGGAAATTGGACGCTGGCAAGAGGAAATGAAGCGCTGACAGATCAAGCACTGACAAGAAATATTCAAGCACTGACAAGAAGAAATCCAGCCACTGATAGGAATACTTAGTCAATACGTTTAATATTTGAAGTAAAGATATACTCAATATTGTATTTTCTATATTTATCTTTACCTAGAATAGTTGATAGGTTATCCTTTGTACACGACTCCTTATGTTATAAAAGGATGTCTTAGGGTTTGTAGTTTATATACATTATTAAGTTTTCACAACTTTCATTGTAAGCAAGTTCGATTATTAATCTAAAGTGAAAGCTTGGTTTAACTGTTTGCTTGTTCTTTATTCTAAGTGTTAATTTCCCATAACACTTGGATTGTTCATAACAACAAAGTTTCCCTACGTGTTAAACTTGATTCAATCTCGTTAACACACAGATAATCGATCTAAGTTTGGGATCAACAAGTGGTATCAGAGCTTGTTGAGGAACTTTGATCTAGAAGAACAGTAAACCCTAAAAACACTGAAACCCTAAAACCAGAAAAGATGTCTGCTATAGAATCTTCTTCTTCATCAAATCACAACTTAAAAATCCCCATGCTCGACCCTGACAACTTTGAAAAATGGAAGTTCAATTTTGAACAATACCTTCAGATTCATGATCATACTCTCTGGGAAATTATTGAATTTGGAAATCAATTTGATAAAGCAGCTAGGATTGTTGTTGCTATTGCAGCAAGAACCACTACTGGTTCTTCTGCTGAAGAGCGTAGAGAAAGACCTGAAGATGGAAGAGCTATCGCAACAACAGATATAGTCAAAAGAAGGAATGACATGAAGACCTTAAACATTCTTAAACTCTCTTTGGGTCCAAATAATCAACACAAGTACAGAAGTTTTGAGTCTGCCAAAGACCTTTGGGCAGCTCTTCAAATCAACTATGGTGGTAATGATGACACTACCAAAGAAAAGAAGAAACAACTTTTGCATGAATATGATGTGTTTTAAGCTCTTCCCAATGAGAAACTAAGTGAGGTAAGAGACAGGCTTCTATACATCACTAGCAAGTTGACCTTTATGGGAACAGAATATGATGATACTGATATCATTACTACTTTCCTTAAAAGTCTTCGTGATGCGTAGAAAATTGAGGCTAGGTCAATCATTGCTACCAATGCCCATAAGAGTTATACCTTTGATGACGTCTACAATAAGTTGAAGATTGTGGAAATTGAAATCCTACTTGATCATAGAAGCAAGTCAACATCTGGAAACATGGCTTTCATCTCACATAGTGAAACTCAAACAAGTGAAAGAGAGTCATATGTACATCCTGTTACTGGATCACCTTGTGTCAGCGGTGGATCAACCTTTGTTAGCGCCTCACATTCAGACACTGACACATACAATGTTGACTCACCAAAGCTTAAACCTGCTGGTATTGATTTGGATATAGTATGTACATACATTGATGCATTGCCCAATGGTTCCTTGATTACCTATGAGGATCTTGAGCAAATCATTGATGAGAATTTGGAAGAGATGGATATTAAATGGAATATGGCACTTGCAAGCATAAGGGCCAACAGATGGAATAGGAGATTTGGAAGGAAAACGACCTTCAATGCTAAAGACACTGCTGGATTTGATAAATCCAAGGTTGAGTGTTACAATTGCCATAGGATGGGTCACTTTTTTGAGGGAATACAGATCTCCAAGAAAATCTGATGCTGGAAAGGCTTCAAGCTAAATCATCAAGGTTGAAGATGCTAAGCCAAAGGCTATGGTTGCCATGCAAGACATTGATGTTGTTGGATAGGACTGGATCTCTATGGCAAAGGATGTGGAAGAAAATCAGGCTTTGATTGCTGAGAAGGAAGAAGAAGAGCATGTTCACTTTGCTCTCATGGCAAATTCCTCGTCTTCATCAGATAATTAAGTATATAATGATGCTTTCTGTAGTAAAGGTTGTCGATTAAACACTGAAAAGCTTAACAAAGAAAATTTAAAGTTAAAATCAGATGTGTTTGATGTAGAATGTAGGCTATCGAATTATAAAATGGCACTTGCACAAACTAAAAAGACTGTAGAAGAATATAAGAAAATGGAATTTGACCTAAAAGATCAAATTAATGTAATGTCTCATGATCTTAATGTTAGTGTTGAACTTAGGGACACTCTGATGAGATCCAGAGGAGAAGTACAACTTAAGTTAGATGAATCCATTAAGGATAAAGAAAATGTAGGGTTTAAAATTAAAAATTTTGATAAAGCCAGCCAAACCCTAGAAAATTGTGTCAGTAAACAAAGAAACCCTAGGGATATGTCTGGGATTGGAATGAATGAATATGTTGCTGTTCCTCCACCTGCTGGGAACTTTTATGCCACCTAGAGTGCTCACCCTAGTTGAGTAATATCAACAAAAGGTGACTGACCTTGAGCAATGGAAAGTAGACAATCCTTTTCTCTTTGTTAAGGGTGGAATGCTAGATGAGAGTCCATTTGTGCCTACACCCATTACTGTGACCAACCCTACTACTAGAAAACCTGTTGACCTTGGCTCACCTGTTAAGAGAAAACCTAGTATTAAATATGTTGAAATGTATAGAAAACCTAGGTCACCACAAAGCCAAGCTAGTGTTAATAGGACAGGTTTCTTTCAATCTAGACCTAAGGTTATGTCTAGAAAAGCTTGTTATACATGTGAGAGTTTTTCTCACGTGGCCTATAAATGTGTCGTGCCTCAAAATTTAACACTGACAATAGGTCAACCATGGTCAAACCCAGACCTTTTGTCCAACCAAGTCCACAAGTTACTAGACCAGCTCCCTTCTTTACTAAAGGGACAAATACTCATGGACAAAGGCCCTTTCAAAAGACCAATACATGGTCTAGCATACAATGGGTTCCTGTAGCAAATCCTAATTTGGGCGCTGACAAAAACAAATTCAGCATTGATAGTAACGAATTCAACGCTGACAGGAATAATTCCAACGCTGACAGCTCTAGGTTTGGTATGAAAATGCCACAACAAGCTGGTGTTGGATCTTTTGTTAGACCAAGTAATAATAGGTATTTACAGCCTAAGGGAAAGGGGTCTAAAGCTTCATCTAGTTTGACTTGGAGGCCTAAACAAGACCAAAACCCTAATTCTAATGGGATTTCTATGACCTGTAACAGATTTCACTATCTATCAAAGGTCATTACTAAACCAATTGGGGTAAACTAGGTGTTCAGGCCACAAAGGGATGAACAAGGGGTTGTTATAAGGACTAAATTTGTTCTTGTTAAACAACCACATGAATCCAAGTCTGTTCAGGCTTGGATTCCCAAAGAAAACTAATTTGTTTTCTTTATATGCAGGGCATTCAAAAGCAGGTCAATGATCATGGATATTGGGACAGTGGATGCTCTAGGCACATGACTGGGAAGGAAGATTATTTGTCAAATTTTACCCCCATTTAAGATGGTGACAAAGTGTACTTTGGAGGAGGATATGGTACAATTTCTGGCAAAGGCACTCTTATCACCAACAATTTATGTTTTGAAAACGTTTTTCTGGTTGCTAAGGTAGAAGGATCACATGCAGTCAAGTCAGACCCCATACTTGAGTATGTTACCAATCCTATATGGACTGATGGGTTTGCACAAGCATCTTCTTGGACATTTATTCCCATACTCAGACGCTGACAACCTGTTTGGACATTTATTCTCTTCCAATACTTTTGAACATGGTGAACCTTCCATACTCAATCAAGAGGTTCATTCCAGTGAATATGGGAGTGTAAATGAAGATGATATTGGCAACATGGAAACTGATATAGAAGACAACACACTATTTGGTGGAGGAATACTTTCAAAGGTGGCCAAAAATCATCCTCCTTCCCAAATCATTGGTGATGTTCAGACTCCTGTTCAAACAAGGAGATCTCATCAGACTCAAGGTGGTTTCATTGCCAATATCTACAAGAAGGAAGATACCCCTCTTGTACAGGCATGTTTGTTTGCTTGTTTTCTGTCACAACAGGAACCTAAGAAGATTTTTGATGCTCTTAAAGAACCAAGCTGGGTGGAAGCAATGCAGGATGAGCTTCACCAGTTTGCCATTCAAGATGTGTGGGAGCTAGTGGATTGTCCAAGGTATGTTAGACCTATTGGGACACGTTGGGTTCTAAGAAACAAGAAGGATGAAAGAGGTATAGTGGTCAGAAATAAGGCACGATTAGTTGCTCAAGGCTATTCACAAGAAGAAGGAATAGACTATGAAGAGTTTTTGCACCTGTTGCAAGGATAGAAGCAATAAGGATTTTCCTAGCCTGTGCTTCTTGCATGGGTTTCACATTTTATCAAATGGATGTGAAGAGTGCTTTCTTATATGGCAAAATTGAGGAGGAGGTGTATGTGATGCAACCTCTTGGTTTTGAAGATTCAAAGCATCCAGACAAAGTGTATAGAGTTAAGAAAGCAATGTATGAACTTCATCAAGCCCCAAGAGCATGGTATGGTACATTTTCCACTTATCTGGTGGAAAATGGGTTTAAGAGGGGCACCATAGACTAGACCTTATTTACCAAGAAGATTTGTAAGGATTTTCTACTTGTTCAGGTCTATGTGGATGATATTATCTTTGGTTCATCAAATCCAAGGATGAGTGAAGACTTTTCTAAGCTCATGACAGACAAATTCAAGATGAGTGCAATGGGAGAGATGAACTTCTTTCTAGGGTTACAAGTCCAATAGAAAGAAGATGGTATCTTTATCTCTCAAGACAAGTATGTAGCAGATATCTTAAAGAAGTTTTGTTTTTCTCCACATGAAAAACGGGCTAGCACACCCATGGATAGGGAACACCCTTGGGGAAAGACTAGAGATGTAAAAGAAGTGGATGTCAGGCATAATAGATCAATGATTGGGTCATTGATGTATCTTACAGCCTCTAGACCTAACATCATGTTTGTTGTGTGTGCATGTGCACGCCATCAAGTGACTCCCAAAGAGTGTCATCTTCATGTTGTCAAAAGAATTTTTAGATACCTTAGGTGCCATCCCACCTTGGGATTATGGTATCCTAAGGATTCTCCATTGGAGCTTATTGGCTATTCAGACAGTGACTATGGAGGTGATAAGTTTGATAGAAAATCCACAACTAGTGGATGCCAATTTCTTGGGAGCAGATTGATATCTTGGCAATGCAAGAAAGAAACAGTGGTGGCCAACTCTACAACTGAAGCAGAATATGTTGCAGCAGCTACTTGTTGTGGACAAGTTCTATGGATTCAGAACCAACTGTTGGATTATGGGTACAATTTTATGCATACCAAGATATTTGTAGATAGTAACAGTACATTATGCATTATTAAGAATCATGTACATCACTCTAAAACAAAACACATAGAAATTAGACATCATTTTATAAGAGATTGTTTTGAAAAAGGTTTAATACATCCAGATAGGGTAGACATAGAAGAAAATGTGGCTAATCTTTTAACTAAACCTTTTCATGTTGGGAGGTTCCAGTACTTGGTAACAAGTATTGGAATGATCAATCTCACCTAAATGTGTTTTTGAAATCATTGTATAGTTTGTACGGGATGTGTACTGTTATTAGTCTTTGTACAAGATTAGGTTTTCCACTTTCTTTTTCTAACGCTGATATAGGTTATTTGAACGCTGACAAGTGTTAAAATGGTCGCTGACAGCAACATGTTAGTTTTGTGGTTTTTGATCTAATCATGCAGGCATTATGAGCGTTGTACAAATGGATACAGAGTTGCTTATGGATCTTTGGACCTTACAAGGAGTGTGTTAAAGCTTATGGATGATGGTTGGAATGTTTACATTCCTATCTTGACATAAATTTTTATTACATGCTTTTAATTTGGAAACTTTGTATATCATGGTTTAAGGGGAGGTTTAGGAAACCTTTAGGCTTTTGGGTATTCTTAGAATACTGATTGTAGTAAATTTAGATAACTTGCTTTAGGAAAAACAAGCAACTAAATATGAGCGGTAAGTATCGAGTGATGATTTTAGGAAAAATCAACACTAATGACCCTCAATCACTTAAAAAGATGAAAGATTCGTTTCCCAAGGAGGTATGGTGTTGTGAATTAACTTGTATATATTTGAGATTAATATTGATGAGATGGAATGACGGTTTCTTGGAAATTACACTATGACGTAAAAAACGAAAACGTAAAACCGTAGAAAAACTACTAAAATTAAAAATTATTAAAACCAAAAACAAAATCAAGAAAAAGATTAAAAAGACTAAAACAAGTCTAAAATAATATAAATAAAGACAAAAATCCAATAAAGATATTTTAAAACCTTTTATTAATTAAATCATTAATTTTAAATGCTAATTAAAGCCCTAAAATTAAATTTAATTAATTCAAATGTCAAAAATATGATTTTATTGAATAATTACTCAACTTATATTATTATAAGACTAAAAAGTAATTTTCTAAAAATTAAAACCTATTGAAATTATTTTTAAAACTCTAAAAAATGATTTAAAAATAATTAAAACCTAATTAAACTTAAAATAATTATAAAAATAAATCTAAAAGTTATAAAAATAATCTAAAAATGGAAATAGTCCTAATCAATGACAAAGAACCTAGGAAAAATGAAAAATAAAGAAAAAGAAAATTTTGAAAATTAATAATAAAATAATAATAAAGTAATGCTAAAAAAAAATAAAAGTCACTGTCTTGCGCCGCAACGTTTTGTCTTGCGCCGCAACTAGTGTTGCGAGATCACCAAGATCTGCAGGTACTTCAGTTGCGCCGCAACTAGAAGTCTTGCGCCGCAACTTGGACGACGGACCTGGTTTGCTTCTTTTGGACAGATGAACACCCAAGTGAGAGTGCACACTTTTTGGTGCCAAGAGGGCTTGGCAATGAGCTTGTTTGGAGATATTTTGGATCAATTGGGGCACCCTTGTGCTCAATGAAGCACAAGGAGTCAAAACTCACAAGGATAAAACACTTAGCAATCAAAATCAAGCAATCATATGCATGAAAAACCAAGCAATTTAGCAATATGCAGATTTTTAACACCCTTTATCCTTAAAAACCTAACAAACTTGTTCAAATCTTGTTCCAAACTAATTAACTACTTACTAATAACCTTAATCAACCCTAAACAAGCAATCTAACACCTTTTAATTATCAAAACAAATCTAGATGTCCTGCTTAAACCTGTTGCCAAACACCCTTTTAAAATCTAAAAACCAACTTTTAACATACCAACATGCTTACAAAAGCTACCAAATTGATTCCAAGTGCATCTAACATGTAAACATACACACTAGAACACAAATCATGCAATATAAACACACTTAATCACCAAATCACTTAAGATCATACCAACTAGCTATTTTATGAAATTTTTCAAGGTAAAAGAAGATACCTTAGGTTCTTACATCCAAGAACCTAGAGGATGAAAATCCTCCTCCAATCCAACCCGGGTTGGAGCTGAACTAAATCAACAAGCCTTCAACCTATTTGAATCACAAAACAAGAAAACAACAAAATAATATAACAATATATATTTTTTTTTTTATGTTTCCTTTTTCTTCTTTCCAAAATACTTTCAAAACCTTTTTAATCTTCTTAAAATATTTCTATAACACTTAAATCACCAACAAACATGAACTCCTAACAACAAAAACCTTTTGAGAAGATTTTACCAAAATCTCTCAAAATCTCAAAACCTTAAACAACTTTGAAAATCAAAGTTGCTTAACCAAATAAAAGTGGAACTCAGAATCAATCTCCTCACAACACACAAACTTTTAAAAACAATAAAAAAGGAATTACACTTGAATATTTCAAAAACCAAACTTTTTATTTCTTTAAAAAGGAATTACATGTGAGAGACTAGAAACTGGAACAAAGGGATCACCACAACTTGGGTCTCCTTTTATAGAGCCTATAGAACATCCTAGAAGCATAAAAACATAAAACCCTAATACATAGAAAATCCCAAATGTGCCCTTGAATGATTTTGAGTGCATATGAGCTGTCCATTTGATCTTGGCCTTTAAATTTTGCTTTGTGAGCAAGCATATCATCTTGGACGTTCATTTTGCCACGTCACTAGTCTTGGAGGTTAAGAAATGATGTGATTGGTGGATTGGGGAATTGGGGTTTTGGTGCACATGAGTGGGATGCAGGTTTTTAGGAGTGGGAAGGGTTTTGGAGTGTGTGAATTAAGTGTGTGCAAGTTTAATTGAGTTTTACCCAAGTAAATGTGAGGGTAAAATCTGGGGTGGTAAGAAAGGTGAATAGTATGTGTTTGATCCGATTTTGGGGGTGGGGATGGGTGTTAGGCGCCTCTTTTTTCAAATGTTTCAGTTTTGTCACTTTTGGTCCTTGTTTTTTCAGATTTTTGGCTTTTAAAGATTTTCAGCCTAAAATCTCCTTTCCATTGTTATTAACTTTCCCACTTTGACAATTTTGGCACCAACTTTTGATAAAAGGTTATCAAGGATGTAATTTGACATTTGGTGATTCTTTAAGGACTAATCTTGGACAATGTTGATCTTCAAAGGTCTTCAATGTGTCTTTCACTTCATGAGGGACCATTATTGGCAATTTGAAATTGTTGAGGGACTAATCTTGCCATTTCTTCAATCTTGAAGGACCTTTTTGCAATTTTGACAAACTTAAGGGACCAAACTTGTAATTATGAATATACAAGGGTTTTAAGTGTCATTTCTTCAATAAATGATGATCAATCTTGTTTTTTCTTCAAGTCTTCAAGGGTATTTGATGAAAATTCCATGATTAGGGCCCGGTTCTTTGTACGGCTTCGTTTCTCGTGTCCGTTTTTCCTTGTATCTTGTGATCTTTTGTCTTTTTCACGATATCCATACCTAAAATACACAAGTAAACAAACACAAGCATATATATGGTATTTTATGACATTTTAATGCATTTACAGCCCGAAAAGAACGATGAGATCATGTATAAATGCCATCTCATCACTCCCCCATACTAAGCCATTGCCGTGCCCTCACGCAATGCTAAGAATAAAGTATCTAAGCATCACCAAAGTTCAATTTTATTAACCTTTATTGAAGAGTGAAAGACTTGCAAAATACTACGATGATGTGTAAAGACATAATGTATGATTTTCATCACCAAAATGTGACTTTTAGGGTCTAAGAATAGAAACAAGTTAATGTCCCTTAGAGTGAATTTCGTCATCCTTGATTGTCATACATTCCATGCTAAGTGCAAAAACAAGATCATTGTTGGTACAAGTCACAATGCTAACACTACTCATACGTTCAAATTGTGTAATACTTTTTCTCCCCGCAATCCTAGTTATTATAAAAGGAAATGGGTTACTAGCATTTTTTATCTATTTGTCATGGATCACAAGTGATTCATATTGACTTATTCAAGTAGTTATTAGTCCGAAAGCAAAGTAGCACGATTTGATCAATAGTTAGCCGAAGGACAAAATCTTTTAAAACGGCTTCTCGTGTATCTCCTTAAGTTCATATCTTGGCATAACTCGTTTCACGATTTGAGACCTTTCTCGGACCGATATTTGGCATGTACTTCATACTTCAAATCTTGGGAAGACGTTCTCGAAATTATGGTCTTCTCTTCATATATTTGGAATTTCTTCACTTGACGTTTTTGAGAGATTCTTCATATAGGACCACGACTTCATCATTTTTCTTCAATCTTTACTTTGGATTTTGATATACAACGATCCGCCTCCTTTTCGGACTTGGATATATTTATCCTCATACCTTGTTAGGGTCTTTTTGGATAGACTTTCTCCATTCTTTAGGGGAGTAATAGCTTCTCGTCGTGTGTCTCGATCCTTCATATTGATTTTGGAACAATGATACTTCACATCATCTTTGGATCTTTAGCAAAAATAGAGCTCCTCATGCCTTGTTAGGGCCTTTTTGGATGATCGCCAATCTTCGCGTCCCGCTTCAATAAGTTATGCCTTGGCTATGAACTCTATTCAACCCCGAGCAACTTTTAAACGATCTTGCGCTAGAGGCTAAGTAACCTTTCAAATCGTACGACCTTACTTATTGCAATTATGTTTTATTCCTAATGCATTGATCTTATGGGAAGAAAAAGCCACAATTAAAAACATATGAGTTTTTGAAAGAACACTTTCATGTTCTACGTTTAGCATGATCACTTGTCTAACTCTATCATTTCTCGTTCTTCACTATTTAAAGACCTCTAATTAAAGAGACTCGTGAATACTTAGCCAAGCAAGTCAAAATTAAGCCAAATTTGGATTAGCTTTCATTAAGACTATATCAAATCAAAGTTTTGGGTTTTCAAGCCACCTATAGGATCTTGCACTTTCTTGGACTTTTTCAAGTTTAGAGAATGCATTTTATAGTTCCCTTGATAAGTGACTTTCTAGAATCAATTATAGGAACTTGCGAAAAGTTCTTGTTCTTAACCCGAATGAATTAAGACTTTCGCGTTTTAAAGCTCCCTATATAAAAGTCTAGCAAAACTTGAATTGAGCGGGTTAAGGAATGTAAATGGCTCCAAATGCCCATCAAGTCAAAAATTAACTCTTATTCTACCCATCGGAAAATATACATTCGTGTCTTAAAAACACTTATGAAAACTAAGAAAAATTTTAAAATTTGGCCATTTTTAGCCTTATTAGCAAAACAAAACATTGAAGGTTGGAACACGTGAGGGCGTAGCAAAGCAAGTACCTATTCACCCCCCCCATACTAAAAGTAAACATTGTCCTCAATGTTTCGAGTCTAAAGGTGGAGCACCCCCATACTAGAGACGAAGAATCGAATGCTTAGGATCTAGCATGGAAAGGGTGATCAACAATATATCTAAAGCCGTTTATTAATTATGCTAAAAGATAATTGTTAGAACAATAAAGGATATGTCATGGATTCGTGAAAAACTTCTTCAAACGAACGATGGAGGCTCACGTAAACGAACACGAGAGTCTTCAATCGTAGACGATGATGATGATCTAGATAACACAATCACAAACAACCACGAGACAACGAGTTGGAAGGGTACAAGTCCCCTTATTAATGAACATAAAGCATAAAGATAAGCATGGGATCTCCCCCACGAGGCACCTCGTTTTTGATTACCGAGTCATGAGCTCGACTCGATTCCCTCAAAATGTGAACATTTAGGGATATCATGGTGTGGTCAATTTTTGATGGGGCTTACATGATAAACAAGGCCCAAAAAGCAACCGGTATAAAGGACTAAGTCCTTAGATGATGCAAAATACCGGGGTCGAAGATGGCGTTCTCGTTTCCATTGAGAAAACAATTCAACACCACTTGAACATGTGCCATAAACTCAAAGAGTTTGAAGAAAATAGATGAGAAATAGAAGGGTGAGACAATTGGTAAGACAAACGTTTGAGCTACTCGAGGTAGACTCGCACCAAGCAAATAGAAAGATTTTCCATTTATTGCATCGGTGGAAGACCGAGATTTCCCTTTACATGAAATTCCGGGATCGAATATCTCGTCCTCGGTGGACAAGGATGAGGGAACATAAGAGGCTTCCCTCATACTAGAACCACACAAAACATCGTCAAAAGGAGTAGACGAGTTTGTAGCACTTAAAACACGCGGTGATGACGGAGTTAGATTTGTAGAAAAATCAATTAAATCACTTTTAAGATCTTTTTCATTTTTATCTTTTACACTCTCCTTGTGAAAACCCTTTTTAATTATGTCGAAAATATTCGGTGTTTCTAAGACGATGTTAGTCACACTAAAAATTCTCACATTTTGAAACCGTTTTTGTTTTGGTGGTGGCAAGTTCTCAAAACGTTTATCGACGAAGAAAACCTCCCCATCGGGGTCCATAAATTCATCATCCGAAAGATCTTCCGTAGAAATCGGCAACTTATCAACACTTTTCAAGAATGAAGGTGAAGGATTTTTCGATTCAAGTATTGATGGTTTCTTCTTTGTAGGCTTAGTACTCATAACCTCCACCGGCGGAGGAAATGGTAAATTGTTTTTGGAGACATTCCCTAAAACTCTTGGTGAAAATTCTTTGCAAACGACATTGGTCGAGTCACCATGGTTTAAAGTTGCAATAGAATATACATGAGAAAGATTGGAGTTTTGTGTTGCATTGATGACAAGTTCTTCTTCATTGAAACGAAGGGTGATTTTTCGAGCATGAACATCGATAAGTGCTCTTGATGTATCCAAAAATGAACGACCCAAAATGAGAGGAACTTTTCGATCGATGGGAATATCTACAACGATAAAGTCAACGGGATAGTAAAACTTTCCGACTTTAACGAAAACGTCCTCGGCTACTCCACATGCCATAATCGTAGAATGATCGGCCATCTCGATGGACATGTTCGAAGGAGTAAGAGCCGGAAGCGAAAGCGATTTGAAAATCTCGAGAGGCATCAAATTAATACTAGCGCCAAGATCGGCCAAGGCGTAGCATTCCTCCATATCTTGTATAGCACACGGAATCAAAAATTTACCGGGATCACCGACTTTTTGTGGTATGCGGCTTAGAAAAACCGATGAACAACTAGACGTTTGTTGTAACTTCTCTTTGTTGTTTAGCATACTTTTGAAGTTTGCGGCGAATCGAGGCATCATGATTAAAGCATCGGCAAAACTTATGTTAAAGTGCAAATCACGAAACATTTTCATAAATAGCTCAAATTGATAATTGTTCCTTTCTTGTGCCTTTTCTTTGTTTCGTCTCGAAGGGTAAGGTAAAGGTGGTGTGGGTTGGTCATTAGGCAACGGCCTTGGAATCTCGGGTTCCATAATTGGTATTGGTGTAACCGTAGGTGTGGTTTGAGCGGTACTTCGTGGGATTGTAATGTGCTCCTTTTCGACCATCACCTCGGGTTCTTTCTCGATTTCCTTCTCCGTAGAAGTACTTGGACGAGAGATTGGTTCCTTGAAAGTTTTACCACTTCGTGTAGTAATAACCTTCATTTCTCCCCTCGGGTTGTTAATGGTATCACTAGGAAGACCACCCGAAGAAGAGGGCTTACACATGATTGCTTCGAACATCTTAGCCATACGGTCCTCAAATTTAGATTGCCTAGCATCCGCTTTCAATAACTCTTGCTTAATCTCATGTTGTCCTAATTCCATCTTTTGTTGGTTTTGTTGAAGACGTTGGACATTTCCTTCCATTTTATTTGCATGAGTTTTAAGTTCATTAGCAAGTTCATTTTTAAGCTCGTTTTTCAACTCGGACCTTAAGCTAATCATCTCACGTTGCATGTTATCAAATTTAGCATCATTTGCTTTAGCATAATCTAAAAATTCTCCTTGCAAATTTTTTGTGTGAGCATTTTGAAAACCTTGTGTAGTGTTTTGGAAATCACGGTTTTGGTTTTGATTAGAGATTTGTCCATTCCCACTTTGATAATTCCCTTTGTTGTAATTGCGTGTGTTGCCTTGGTAATTACCTTGGTTGTTGTTTCGATAATTGTTAGCATTTTGGTTTGGTGGAGCTTGATTTTGGCGGGAACCTTGGCCGTTTTGGTTGTAAGTTCCCGTTGCTACATAAGCACTCGAAGTGTTACCATCCGCGGTAATGCACTCGGATAAATCATGAGCTCCTCCACACGATAAACAACTCTTAGCAACCGCTTTAACCGAAGCGGAATTGGAAGCTTCTTGAGCCTTCCAATGGGACATTAGATTAGCAAATCTATCAAAAAACCGATTTTCCTCATTAGCTTCATCATGTAAGGCATTAATTCCACGAGACGATTGTGATGATGATGACGAACCCATATTGGCAACACTCGGTGTGTTACGAGGGCTATAAACCTTAGATCGATTTTCAATGATTTGTAAAGCCTCATTTGTCGTCTTACACAAAAAATTACCACCCGCGGCGGCATTCAAATAATCTCGTTCATGATCATTAAGCCCATTATAAAAGGTATCAATTTGATGCAATTCCGAAAAATCATGATGAGGACATTCATGTAACATCTCCTTAAATCGTTCCCATGCCATTGAAAAACTTTCATTGTTACGTTGCACAAATCGTGAAATCTCATTTTTTAAGTGTGTTGTTTTCGATGGTGGAAAAAATTTGTTCACAAACTTAGAAACGAGATCGGCCCATGTCAAAATCGAATTTGGCGGTTCTTTCTCGAGCCAAATTTTTGCGGGTCCATCCAACGAATATGGAAACAACATCATCTTAATGGCGTCATGCGGAACATCTTTGAATTTGCTAGTGGCGGTGAGACGGTTGAAATTCCTAATGTGGTAATGCGGGTTGTCTTTCTCGTGACCTCGAAATTTGTTTGCTTGTAGCATCGACATTAAACCCGTCTTAATCTCGAAATTCTCCGCAAGGATGGCGGGAATAACAATGGCCTCTCCAAAACCCTCGGTGGGTGCTTGTAGCAACTCCATCATAGTACGATTAGCCATTACGACTTCTTGTTCTATAATAGGTTCAACAATTGGAGGTTCTTCAACAATCAACGATTCTTGATTTGCTTGCTTTTGAAGTCGTTTACGAGCTCGTTTAGCTTGATTACGAGTGATCATAAACTTCACGAAGAATGGGAGGTGAGCAAAGAAGATTCTTTTTGGTTGTTTTGTGGATTTTCAATTTTTTTGTGTTTTTGATGATATTTAATTTTTTTTTGGATTTTGGTGTATCTTCGTAGACAACAATCTACAAAATCTCTCCTCGAATCAAACTCTTGATTAAAGAAGCCTCAAAGGAATGAACACGATCACGTGGAGTGAACGCCTTCGAATGACTTTAGAACTTTGGTGAAAACCAAATTGTTCACGAGGGTTTAATCACAAAGAAAACCAAGCAAATATAGTATACGTATTAATACTTTGGGCGGCAAAACCCTCGATTAGCCTTCAATCTCAAAATACTCACAAGCAAGCGGGGAAACGAGGCGGCGCGAAGCACTTAAGAGCCTTTTTCCTTAGGGTATATTTTATAATACCCGCCTTATACCCACCTTATAGTTCGTATCTTTCAAAATCGAGCTTCTCGAAAGTATTTATCTATTTTTGCCTTTTCTTTTTGTTTGAGATTCGAATACAATGATCGAGTGATGAAATCCCGAATCAAGGTTGTGTTTTCACACTTTTGGAGATATTGTATTTTGGTTGTGATACTTACTACAATATATTAATAATATTCACAAAGAAAAACCGAGAAAACCGATAATACGTGTTAAGGGAGTTCCACTTAACACAAATACTATTATGGATAATATCAAAAACAAAATTTTCCAAATTAAGACACGACACACCTCCCCGGCAGCGGCGCCAAAGATGATTGTAGTAAATTTAGATAACTTGCTTTAGGAAAAACAAGCAACTAAATATGAGCGGTAAGTATCGAGTGATGATTTTAGGAAAAATCAACACTAATGACCCTCAATCACTTAAAAAGATGAAAGATTCGTTTCCCAAGGAGGTATGGTGTTGTGAATTAACTTGTATATATTTGAGATTAATATTGATGAGATGGAATGACGGTTTCTTGGAAATTACACTATGACGTAAAAAACGAAAACGTAAAACCGTAGAAAAACTACTAAAATTAAAAATTATTAAAACCAAAAACAAAATCAAGAAAAAGATTAAAAAGACTAAAACAAGTCTAAAATAATATAAATAAAGACAAAAATCCAATAAAGATATTTTAAAACCTTTTATTAATTAAATCATTAATTTTAAATGCTAATTAAAGCCCTAAAATTAAATTTAATTAATTCAAATGTCAAAAATATGATTTTATTGAATAATTACTCAACTTATATTATTATAAGACTAAAAAGTAATTTTCTAAAAATTAAAACCTATTGAAATTATTTTTAAAACTCTAAAAAATGATTTAAAAATAATTAAAACCTAATTAAACTTAAAATAATTATAAAAATAAATCTAAAAGTTATAAAAATAATCTAAAAATGGAAATAGTCCTAATCAATGACAAAGAACCTAGGAAAAATGAAAAATAAAGAAAAAGAAAATTTTGAAAATTAATAATAAAATAATAATAAAGTAATGCTAAAAAAAAATAAAAGTCACTGTCTTGCGCCGCAACGTTTTGTCTTGCGCCGCAACTAGTGTTGCGAGATCACCAAGATCTGCAGGTACTTCAGTTGCGCCGCAACTAGAAGTCTTGCGCCGCAACTTGGACGACGGACCTGGTTTGCTTCTTTTGGACAGATGAACACCCAAGTGAGAGTGCACACTTTTTGGTGCCAAGAGGGCTTGGCAATGAGCTTGTTTGGAGATATTTTGGATCAATTGGGGCACCCTTGTGCTCAATGAAGCACAAGGAGTCAAAACTCACAAGGATAAAACACTTAGCAATCAAAATCAAGCAATCATATGCATGAAAAACCAAGCAATTTAGCAATATGCAGATTTTTAACACCCTTTATCCTTAAAAACCTAACAAACTTGTTCAAATCTTGTTCCAAACTAATTAACTACTTACTAATAACCTTAATCAACCCTAAACAAGCAATCTAACACCTTTTAATTATCAAAACAAATCTAGATGTCCTGCTTAAACCTGTTGCCAAACACCCTTTTAAAATCTAAAAACCAACTTTTAACATACCAACATGCTTACAAAAGCTACCAAATTGATTCCAAGTGCATCTAACATGTAAACATACACACTAGAACACAAATCATGCAATATAAACACACTTAATCACCAAATCACTTAAGATCATACCAACTAGCTATTTTATGAAATTTTTCAAGGTAAAAGAAGATACCTTAGGTTCTTACATCCAAGAACCTAGAGGATGAAAATCCTCCTCCAATCCAACCCGGGTTGGAGCTGAACTAAATCAACAAGCCTTCAACCTATTTGAATCACAAAACAAGAAAACAACAAAATAATATAACAATATATATTTTTTTTTTTTATGTTTCCTTTTTCTTCTTTCCAAAATACTTTCAAAACCTTTTTAATCTTCTTAAAATGTTTCTATAACACTTAAATCACCAACAAACATGAACTCCTAACAACAAAAACCTTTTGAGAAGATTTTACCAAAATCTCTCAAAATCTCAAAACCTTAAACAACTTTGAAAATCAAAGTTGCTTAACCAAATAAAAGTGGAACTCAGAATCAATCTCCTCACAACACACAAACTTTTAAAAACAATAAAAAAGGAATTACACTTGAATATTTCAAAAACCAAACTTTTTATTTCTTTAAAAAGGAATTACATGTGAGAGACTAGAAACTGGAACAAAGGGATCACCACAACTTGGGTCTCCTTTTATAGAGCCTATAGAACATCCTAGAAGCATAAAAACATAAAACCCTAATACATAGAAAATCCCAAATGTGCCCTTGAATGATTTTGAGTGCATATGAGCTGTCCATTTGATCTTGGCCTTTAAATTTTGCTTTGTGAGCAAGCATATCATCTTGGACGTTCATTTTGCCACGTCACTAGTCTTGGAGGTTAAGAAATGATGTGATTGGTGGATTGGGGAATTGGGGTTTTGGTGCACATGAGTGGGATGCAGGTTTTTAGGAGTGGGAAGGGTTTTGGAGTGTGTGAATTAAGTGTGTGCAAGTTTAATTGAGTTTTACCCAAGTAAATGTGAGGGTAAAATCTGGGGTGGTAAGAAAGGTGAATAGTATGTGTTTGATCCGATTTTGGGGGTGGGGATGGGTGTTAGGCGCCTCTTTTTTCAAATGTTTCAGTTTTGTCACTTTTGGTCCTTGTTTTTTCAGATTTTTGGCTTTTAAAGATTTTCAGCCTAAAATCTCCTTTCCTTTGTTATTAACTTTCCCACTTTGACAATTTTGGCACCAACTTTTGATAAAAGGTTATCAAGGATGTAATTTGACATTTGGTGATTCTTTAAGGACTAATCTTGGACAATGTTGATCTTCAAAGGTCTTCAATGTGTCTTTCACTTCATGAGGGACCATTATTGGCAATTTGAAATTGTTGAGGGACTAATCTTGCCATTTCTTCAATCTTGAAGGACCTTTTTGCAATTTTGACAAACTTAAGGGACCAAACTTGTAATTATGAATATACAAGGGTTTTAAGTGTCATTTCTTCAATAAATGATGATCAATCTTGTTTTGTCTTCAAGTCTTCAAGGGTATTTGATGAAAATTCCATGATTAGGGCCCGGTTCTTTGTACGGCTTCGTTTCTCGTGTCCGTTTTTCCTTGTATCTTGTGATCTTTTGTCTTTTTCACGATATCCATACCTAAAATACACAAGTAAACAAACACAAGCATATATATGGTATTTTATGACATTTTAATGCATTTACAGCCCGAAAAGAACGATGAGATCATGTATAAATGCCATCTCATCAAATACTCTTATCACAATTCTAGATTGTGTCCACTGGTGAGTACGATTTAGTTTTCTAATTCGTGAGGCACTGTAGCATGCAAAGTTGATATACTGTGCACGCTGCTAAGACTTTTTGGCCTAGAATTGGATTTGGTCGGTTGGGAGACTTGGGAACGTTTTTATTGGGCTTACCTGGGAAGTTACAAAGGTTTTATATAAGGTAACTTCACTGTTAAGAACTTTGGTTAGCAAGGGACACTTGAGGACAATTATGTCTATCTTGCTTAAGCAAGTGTGCTTGATTGGACAGTGCTTGCCACCCTGTAGTTATTTTCTATCTTAGAGTTATCTTCACTATGGTTAACTTCTTTGTTAAGGTCCTTTTTATTTTTAATTATTTTTATTTTTGGACGCTGACATATTTTCTTTCCAAGCGCTGATAAGACAAATTTAAACGCTGACATGGCAAATTTTCAACGCTGGCAAGAATATAGCCGTTAGACGCTGATGTTTACTTTTTGACCGTTGAAAAACATTGGGTCCTACCCAGTTGTTATTTTTGACGAAAATATGGGCCGTAGTTTTAGAGAGTTGGTAACTTTTAATTAATGAATGAGATAAGTTATATATTTTTCAAGATTGTTATGATTACTTTTTGCATATAACTGCCTCATTTTTCAACCAATAGTATGTTTTTACCTCTCCTAGAAATAAGCCTATTTTCTTACAAACAGGGTAACTACTATTTCTAGTCTAACTAAAATCTCTCAAACCTTCATATCTCCATAATTTTCATATCACAGTTTTCTATCATCAATCTTCATGGCACCAAAGTTTAAACCTGCTCAAGTGGAATTGGGATTTAGAAGCCAACACAACATGGTGGCTTACTTGGAGGCTGATAATATATGCATCCCTGATACACTCAGATGATTGGGTATTTGAATGTGTCTCCTTTAAGGTATGCACTTTCACATACTCCACTTGTCCCTATCACACACATTAAACAGTTTTGGAACACTTTAAGTTCCTCAACAGTTAATGGAGTGATTACATTGACTGCTACTGTTCTTGGGGCTCCATGGGTGATTACTGAAGCTTTGGTTCGCTAAGCTTTGCATCTTGATGATGCTGATGGTAAAACTACCCTTCCCCTAACAGAGCTAGAGTTAGACTCCAAGCTTTGGGTTATGCTTTACCCCCCAGTGGGCCATTTAAATAAATATACCAAACAACAATTTCCCCCAGCTTTGAAGTTACTTATACATGTCATCCTATAATGTTTAAGTCCCAAATGCTCCTCACACAATGAAATCATCCGTTCAATCGGGAGTGCCATTGTTTGTATTTCAACTCGACAAAGATACAATTTTTCAAAACTGATTTTTGATGGCATGTGTCACAACAAGGGTAACAAGATGACTCTTGCTTACCCTAGGTTTTTACAAATGGTTTTTGACATGCAAGGATACTACAATAGGGACCATGACCACTTTTATGAGGTCCCTGTTTAAAAGAAATCGGTTTTTGGAAATATGAATTCACTACCATACAAAGACTTACCACTCACCCTAGCCATGCTTGCTCAACCACACCCTCAACCTTAACCACAACCTCAACCACAACCTCAACCTCAACCATTAACAGAGCACCCTCCATCACCCCAACACATGGATATTGACCCTCAACCATCAAGCACTGATACTAACAATGTGGGCGCTGACACATCTAATCCAAACGCTGACACCGTTTTACCACACACCCACACACCCCCTCACACCAAAACATACCCTCATTCCACTTCCTCTTCTAAGCAACCCGATTTTAGGTTGGAAAAACGCCAAAGGACTGCTGGAGTGTTCTCCTCTAGTGGTCCTAGCCATTTAGCAGAGAGAACCACCACCACAAGTGTGGCTGGTGCTATGGGTGGAGCTGGGACTATTGACTTTGGCTTAGTAGCAGGTCAAGGCAGTCCCAACATCATTAAGACCCCGTCCATGCCCGATGAATCTCTTTTGGGAGGTCAAAATCCCATCATAGAGGAGGGCATATTGGAACCTTATACGCTTTTGGATATGATGGCGGTTTGCATTAGCTTGCAAAAGCAAAATGCAGACCTTGTACAAGTTGTCACAAGTCAAGGCCTCAAACTCAAGACATTGAGGGAGAGGATAGTTGTTTTGGAGGCTGCCAATGCTAGGAGAAGGCAGGAAAGAGTCCTTTCATCAGGGAAGGATTCTTACAAAGGGGAGGAGGATGCACCAACAGAGCCATTCAATTTGAGTGACAAGGGCTTACAAGAAGAATAAGGTGGTTATTTTGTGTGACAATCTAACATTTTCAAGTAGTAAATATTTTCTCGTATATTATTTTGAAACTTGTTTGTGTGTTGGTTGATGAAATCACAATTTACGGGTTGAAACTTGGGCTTACGTGCATAATTTAACGTCCTTTACGACTAAACCGGAAACCCTAGGATTACGTATTTACGTTTTTGAACTCCGTTTTTTATGAGACAATTTTTATTAGATTCGTTTTGTGCCGTTGATTCATAATTTATAAAAGCGTTTTTCGTAGAACGACCCGAGGGCACGCAAATCGAGGAAACTAGAATCGAGGAGTACCCGTAAAATAATGGGGATGAGACAAGATAACTCTTGCCCCACCCCCAATATGGGACAGCTAAGGCTTCACCAACACACCTCATGTGTGTCAATTTTCTAGTTAAAACTAGGACACTTGTCCTAGTTTGCTCACAAAACCATATACACCTCAAAACAAGCTAACTTAAACCACCAAACTCATTTTATCTCATGCAAAACACACAAATATCTCTCACTCTCTCCCTCCTTTCCTTCCACATTACACCATAAACACCCCCATTTGTCTAAATTCAACCATAAATCTTATGTTAAACTTGCATAAGATGAAGGCCTTTTGAAGTCTTGTTGATTGGAGGTAATCATAACATCTACAAAGGAGTTTCCTTGGTGTCTAGGGCTGATTTTCCCCAAGGTGTTCATATATTTGGGTGATCTTGAAGGTGGTCTTGGTTTATCACAAGATTTGTCATAAAAAACCAAGCCTTGATCATAACTTTCACTATCTTGGTTGGTAACAAGATCATTTCTTCCATTACCTTGTTATTTTGTAAATGTAATTTTGTATTTTCTTTCTAAATGTATATGTATATGATGATATATGATGATCAAAGTATTATGTGGGGATCTTGTGTTGATAAATTTGGTTAAAATGATTAAAAGCTACATGAAAAGATGTTAAAATCATGACTAAAATTGTAGGCTGTATAAAACAGTAAAGAATCATATGATAACTTGTTAAAGTGACTTGGATTATTGAATATACAGTAAGGTATATGATTTTTACACATGTGAGAGTTTACCACTCAATGGAATCCATAAAATGAGTAAGATATGATCAAAACATTATTAAGGTTCAAATCTGTATAGTCTGTTTTGGCCGAACCATTAGGGACACTTAGAGGATGAATGAGCAGTAGCTAAAACGGAATTAATTGTATCACATACTATGTAGTTTGTTCTTTACAAAATTGAGCTTCTATCTCCTTGTAGAACTCAAGATATGGTAAAAATGGTGAAAGTGAGTTTCATAATCAGATTTGGAAAATAAAAGTATATATTATAAAATTAGCACTCAAGTAAAACTAATATAAAATACATACGTAAAACCCACTTACTTATATAATACTTATAAATAAGTTATATACTTTGATAAGTAAATGTGACATTTTATAAAATTGAAAATTGATATGTTTTCTAAGTTATAAAACTATATACATAAGTTTTACGTCTTTTCGGCTAAAACCGAAAGATTAACGTTTTTGTCAATTAAAACTTAGACGGTCGGACCCGTCTAATGTAAACTTTTTATAACTTATCTACTGATGTGTAAGTACATTTGAAAAGTAAAAACCGATAAAACCCGAGATTTATAACTTATGGACATTAACGGGTCAAAGTAGCCTTATTGGACTATTAACCCAACTAGTTTCGCTAAACACTAATGGACTTACTCATTGGGCTTAACCCACTTGGGGCCCATCATGTGTGTATGGGCCTGATAATAATAGTATAATTGGGCTAATGTAATGTATTGGGCTTATAATGGGCTTATAATGGGCTTATTAGGCCTCAATATGTAAACAAGCTAAACTAGTGTAACTATTCTAAAAATTTACCAACACATAATACTATTTGGGGAAGATCACCCCAGTTCGCGCCTTGACGGTTGATCCCCGTCGTGCCACATTGATTGGTAAGAGAATTTATGTATGAGAAGATTTACATAGCGTGATATTTGTGACAACACGCTAACTTAGATGGGCAAATTTTTTGTCGGGTTCGCGGCCCGTTGTTTGTTATAGTAAGGTAACAATGTAATGCGGCTAGTAATAATCCAACAATATAATCCAATGTAATCCAAATAATGCGATGTAAATAACGATAATATTGAAACTACGGTTTCATGGACGGTTTAAGATGGATGATTTGATTTATATATTGCCTGACTAGCAATACGAGGACTTACTTCTGATATTATACTTGTGTTCTGATTTCTATGATTGTTTTATGTAACGGTTTTATTAAACTCCATGAATTCACTCGGCATTCGCTAATATAATTTTTGCATGTTTTATCTCAGGTGCTTGAAGGTAACTTGGATGGAGATCGACTCTGATGGCCCACATAATAAAAGTTATTCATTCGACCTATGTTTTGTAAACTTTATGAATGTGAAACTTGGGGACCTGCTGTAAACTTAAAACTTTTATTTGAATGAATGTATGTTAAACCTTGTACAACCATTTTTATGCCTTGTCTATGATTGGATTTATTGTGCTATCCCGTAACACTCTATTGACTCTTCCCCTGACCCGATACGAAAATTGAGAGTGTTACATTTTGGAAGTAAACAAGTAGAAATAGCTGGAGCTTTGACTAGTTTGAAGGAGAAGCCTGTTATTGATGTTTCACTGATCACTCCAAAGAAGTTGTCATTTTTAGAGATGACGGAACAAGCTACAAAGTCAGCCGCTGACATTCAGAGTTTGAGCGCTGACAAGAGCAAAACAAGCGCTGACAGACCTACAGGTATGATTGGTGTATCCCAACCACCAGTTATCATTAGAGATATGGCTACACAGGTGCCAACAACAACTTTACCAGCTATTGGAGCAAAAGAAAAGGGTAAAGGGATTTTAGAAGAAGTTGAGGTACCAAAGAATGCAGCCCAAGTACACTTTGATTCATTTTTGGCTGCACAATTGCAAGAACAGGAGTGGACTACCACAGAAGAGGCTAAAGATGGTAGTGATGGTGATGAGAGCTCTAATTCTAGTGTGATGATCTTAGAAGAGCCAGAGAAGTTGGAGTATGGGGAGGATGACTTAGCCAAGGAAAGGCTAAGAGAATTGAAGATGAAAGTAGACTTTGACATGCCTGAAGTTAGAGAAATGTGATGAGACTGCTTTTATACATAGTCTCATCGTCCCAATTGGGCTTAAAATGAATTAAATATCATTAAAAATGCCAAATATATGCTCGTGTTTGTTGCTTGTGTATTTTAGGTACGGATATTAAGGAAATGACAAAAAGATCACAAGAATCAATAAAAAACGAACACAGGAAATGAAGCCGCACAATGAACCGGACCCAAATCAAGAATTTCCAAAACAACCCTTGAAGAATTGAAGAAATACAAGATTGGTCCCTCAATGTTTGATGATATGTCATTTTATACCCCTGTAAATCCTCAAAATTACTTGTGGGTCCCTAAAATATCAAGTATGTACAAGTTTAGTCCTTGGAGAATGAAGAAATTACCAAAGAAGTCCTTATGAAAAGTTTGCAAAGTTATTGTGCCAAAAATGACAAGTGGCTGAAAGTTGTTATAAGCAAAAGGGGCGTTGACAAAGTTTATTTACCAAGAGACAACATAAAGGGATTTCAGGGACCATATTGGCAGACATACAAAGTGCCATCACCCTATCAGCCCATGACACGTCACCCCACTTAAAACCCCAGCCAATCAAACACCTCCAATCACACACGTCACAACCCACTTAACTGATTTATTAATCAGTTTTGAAAAGTGGGGGTAAACAAGTTTTTTAAAACTTAATTATCCTAAAACCAATCAAACACTACCCCTCCTAAACCCAATTTACCATAAACCCTAGAACCTTAATTCGTCAAAACAAAGGGGTTTCTTGTTATAATTTCCAGATCACTGATTAATGACCCATTAAATCCAACCCCACTCTCACTTTTGTCCCCACTCAACCCATGTGATACCGAAGAGATTCCCCTGCTCCCATCGTTGTCCACAAAACCCCAAAAGCAGACAAGATGAACGGTTTGATCATTTTTCTTGTTCATAAAGGCCTGATATACGTCCAGGATCAATTCATCACAGCTGTAACATCACATGAAGCCACAAGACCAAAATTCAAGATTTTGACCAAGGGCAAAAATGGATTTTCAGCTATTAGGGTTTTATGATTCTAGACTCTTCTTGTAGCCATTATATAAGGCAATAGGATTTCATTTTTTCAGATTTGTTCCAAAATTTTCAAAGTTTTTGTAATTCCTTTTAATATTAATGAAAGTTGGTGTTTTGGTTAAAAAAGTAATTCCTTTTCCTTTTTTTTAAAAGTTGGTATTAGCTTGTGAAAATTCTGAGTTCCATGTTCATTTGGTGAAACACTTTGTGTTTTGAGGTTTCAAGATGTTTCAAAAAGGTTTTTATATATTCAGAAATTGTAAGTGTTCAATGAAGTGGAAGTGGATTTGAACCCTTGTTTTTTTTCTGAATTTGAGTTTAGTTTGGTTTAAAAAACGTATTCATAAGTTGCTAAGTTGATTTCTAGCTTAGTGCAGTTTCTGATTTCAAAGAGTTTACAAAAAAATCTATTGTCTTCATTTGGTAGAGTAAAATAGCAATTGCATGTTCAAAGTTTGGTGAAACTAGTTAAAAATCAGTAACTGCTAATCTGCTTGTTTTAGCTATATTTGACATTCAATTTTTGTAGTCTGCTAGGGTAGGGTACTATCTAGGGTCTAAACTTGGTTTGAGTAAGCTAGTGAGTGATAGGGGTGAGTTTTGGTCTAACCAAATTCACCCAATTGACATTTATATCAGCAACTAGTGCCCTAGGCCTCTTTCTGTATTCAGTAACTGATTAGGGACATTTGTGCTTGATTTTTGTGAGTTGGCTTGTGTTTTTCTTGCTCAATTTGACTTCCTACACTCAACTGAGTGTAGGGGTGCCCCCATTGTCCATCAAACACTAACAATCCTCCTAGAACAAGCCCCTCTTGTTCTATCTTCACAAGTGAAGATACACACTTTTGTGTTCATCAGTTATTTTGTAATCTGGGCACGTTTTTTATTTCTATGGGATTGATTCTAGCTTAATTTGCATAAAGTTTGAGATTTAGAGTAGTTTTAGTTTCTGTATTTGAGTTTTAAAAGATTAAAAAAGAAAAAAAAAGTTTTTTGTAAAAAGGACGTGGCCAGGACTCGAACCTGCGCCACTCCTCTCACACTCCAACGTGATAACCAGTTGCCCTAGAGTCTTTGACTGGTTATCACTTGGACATTTAATTATTTAAGGAGTGTTTGTAATTAGCTTATTAAACTCATCAGTTTAGTAATAAGCTAATTTCAGCTTATTCTTATTAGTTTTTTACCAATTAGCATTTTTCCCTTGTTGTTTAGTAGGTTTAGGAGTTTTTGGTTAAAAAAGATTATTTTTCACGTGTTTAATTAATTTACTAGGATTATTTTATGTTTAAATTTTAGAAAGTAAATAAAAAATAGGAAAAAGTATTTTAAAAATCTGGAAAAATAGTTTTTAGGTTTTTAACTATATTTTTGAGGTTTACAGCCATTAAAGTTTTCATTTTAACTTATTTTTTATTTTATATGATTTTAGGGTTTTTAACCAACTTTAGAAATCAATATAAAATTATTAAAAAGGTTTTGGAAACTTTTGATTGCATTTCTGTCTTAGTTACATTATTCTAGATTTTTGGTATTTTTTAGAAATTTTTTATAAACTTTGAAATTTTTTGAATATTTTATTATTATTTTATTATAAAAAATTGAAAGTTAGTTTTTTCTATTTTTTATTTTTCCTAGTTCAAGTATCTAAAGTTAGGAGTTTTGCAACTTTTAGAATATTTTCATAGTCCTTAGATTTATTTTTATAATTATTTTAAGATTTATTAGTTTTAATAATTTTTTAATCATTTTTAAATAGTTTTGGTTAGTTTAAAATTTTTCTAAAATAGTTTTAAATTAAGTTAGGTTGTTTTAGAGGTTTACAAAGTGATAAAACTCATTTTGGGCTTTTTAGTAATTAAAATGATTTTTAGGGCTTTAATTAGCATTAAAAAAATCATTATTTAATTAATTAAAAGGTTTGGGTGATTTTTGATTTTTTGTAAACTCTTTTTACATTATTTAGGATTTGTTTGCAATTTTTAGGAATTTTTAGGATAAATTTTTTAATTTGGTGCTTTTTACGGTTTTACGTGAACGACCTTTTCGTCTTAGTGTAATCCGTCATCGTAACCGTCATCTCTTCTAATCTCATTTCTATTCTCTTCTCTCATAATCATATAATCACAAAAGTTAATCATCTCATACCACAACGCACTAGCCTCCTCGAGAACAAACTCATTTTAGGGTCATTTACACACGGTTTTCCTAAATCGTCGCGCTCAATACTTGCCCTATTTGCTCTCTTTTCCTAAAGAGTAGTAAAAACTCAACCATCATTTTTGGCGCCGCTGCCGGGGAGGCGTGTTGTGTTTTGATTTGAACAATTGTTGTTTTTATATAGCCATAATAAGTATTTGTATTAGTAGCACTCTACTAATACGTATTATCGGTTTTTCGTTTTTTGTGAATACTATTACTATATTGTATACGTAGAACAATAAATACACAAGTACTCCAAATACGTGAGAAATCACAACCTTGACTTGGGAGGTCATTACCCAATCATTGTATTCGAATCTCAAACCAAAGAAAAAAGGCAAAAATAGATAAATACTTTCGAGAAGCTCGATTTTGAAAATACAAACTATAAGGTGGGTATAAGGCGGGATATTATAAAATATATCCTAAGGAAAAAGGCTCTTAAGTGCTTCGCGCCGCCTCGTTTCCCCGCTTGCTTGTGGTATTTGATTTTGAGAGCTAGTCGAGGGTTTTGCCGCCCAAAGTATTATTAAGTATCATATATATTTTCTTGGTTTCATTTGATTAAACCCTCTTGAACGTTTTGGTGTTCCACCAACGTTCTAAAGTCATCGAAGGCGTTCACTTCACGTGATCGTTTTTATTCCTTGAGGCTTCTTTAATCGAGAGATTTGATTAAGGAGGAGATTTGTAGATTATTGTCTACCTAATACAATTCCAAAAATCCAAAAAAAAAAGTAAAAACAATCAAAAACCCAAAAAAATTGAAAAAGTTAAAAACACCAAAAAGAATCTTCTTTGCTCATCCCTACGTTGTACGTGACGTTTATGCTTACTCGTAATCAAGCGATACGTGCACGTAAACGAAGAAACAAAAAGGAGGCAACACCTACTCCTAATCTTTCTAGTGAAGAGACTCCAAGTGAGGAACCTATTGTAGAACAAGAAGCTATCATGGCTAATCGTACTATGATGGAGTTGCTTCAAGCACCCACCGAGGGTTTTGGAGAGGCCATTGTGATTCCCGCCATCCTTGCGGAGAACTTCGAGATCAAGACGGGTTTAATGTCTATGCTTCAAGCCAACAAGTTTCGCGGACACGAGAAAGACAACCCACATTATCACATTAGGCAATTTAATCGTCTCACCGCGACAAGCAAGTTTAAGGATGTACCACACGACGCCATTAAGATGATGTTGTTTCCATACTCGTTAGATGGACCCGCCAAGATATGGCTCGAGAAAGAACCCCCAAATTCGATTTTGACGTGGGGTGATCTCGTTTCAAAATTGGTGAATCAATTTTTTCCACCATCTAAAATAACACATTTGAAAAACGAGATTTCACGATTTACACAAAGATCTAATGAAAATTTTTCAATGGCTTGGGAAAGGTTTAAAGAAATGTTACATGAATGTCCACACCATGATTTTTCCGAATTGCATCAAATTGACACTTTTTATAATGGGCTTAATGATCATGAACGAGATTACTTAAATGCCGCCGCGGGTGGTAATTTTTTGTGCAAAATAACCGAAGAGGCTTTGAAAATCATTGAGAATAGGTCTAAGGTTTATAGCCCTCGTAACACACCGAGTGTTGCCAATTTGGGTTCGCCATCGTCTTGTAGCATTAATGCCTTGCAAGATGAAGCAAATGAGGAGAATCGGTTTTTCGATAGGTTTTCGACTCTTATGTCCCATTGGAAAGCTCAAGAAGCTTCAAATTCCGCTTTGGTTAAGGCGGTTGCCAAGAGTTGTATTTCGTGTGGTGGAGCTCATGACTTTTCCGAGTGCATTACCGCGGATGGTAACACTTCGAATGCTTATGTAGCCATGGGAACTTATAACCAAAACGGTCAAGGTTCTCGCCAAAATCAAGCTCCACAAAATCAAAATGCTAACAACTATCGAAACAACAATCAAAGTGGTGCTTATCAAGGAAATCAACGTAACTACAACAAGGGTAATTATAAAAGTAGAAATGGGCAAATTGCAAACCAAAACCAAATCCGTGATTTTCAAACTACCACTCAAGGTTTTCAAAATGATCACACCAAAAATCTTCAAGGAGAATTTTTGAATTATGCTAAAGAAAACGATGCTAAGTTTGATAATATGCAACGTGAAATGGTTAGCTTAAGATCCGAGTTGAAAAACGAGCTTAAAAACAAACTTTCTAATGAACTTAAGACTCATGCTAATAAAATGGAAGGAAATGTCCAACGTCTCCAACAAAATCAACAAAAAATGGAGCAAGGTCAACATGAGATTAAGCAAGAATTGTTAAAAGCGGATGCTAGGCAATCTAAGTTTGAAGACCGAATGGGAAAAATGTTTGAAGCTATCATGTGTAAACCTTCTTCTTCGGGTGGTCTTCCTAGTGATACCATCGTGAACCCGAAAGGAGAATTGAAGGTTATTACTACTCGTAGTGGTAAAACTTTCAAATAACCTATTTCTCGTCCAAGTACTTCTATGGAGAAGGAAAAAGAGAAAGAAGCCGAGGTGGTGGTAGAAAAGGAGCAAATTCCAAGACCACGAAGTACCAGTCAAACCACACCTACGGTTGAACCAATACCAATAGTGGAACCCGAGATTCCAAGGCCGATGCCTATGCCCCAACCCACACCACCCTTACCTTACCCTTCAAGATGAAACAAGGAAAAGGCACAAGAACGAAATAATTATTAATTTGAACTTTTTATGAAAATGTTTCGTGACTTGCAATTTAATATAAGTTTTGCCGACGCCTTGGTCATGATGCCTCGATTTACCGCGAACTTTAAAAGTATGTTGAATAACAAAGAGAAATTGCAAAAGTCGTCTAGTTGTTCATCGGTTTTTCTTAGCCTCATACCTCAAAAAGTCGGTGATCCCGGCAAATTTTTAATCCCATGTGCAATACAAGATATGGAGGAATGCTACGCCTTGGCCGATCTTGGTGCTAGTATTAATTTGATGCCTCTTGAGATTTTTAAGTCGCTCAATCTTCCAAATATCACTCCTTCAAGAATGTCAATCGAAATGGCCGATCATTCTACGATTCTAGCTTGTGGAGTAGCCGAGGACGTCTTCGTGAAAGTTGGAAAGTTCTACTATCCCGTAGACTTTATTGTTGTTGACATCCCCATCGATCCTAAAGTTCCTCTAATTTTAGGTCGATCGTTTTTGGATACCTCGAGAGCACTTATCAATGTGCATGCTAGGAAAATCACTCTTCGTTTTAATGAGGAAGAACTCGTCATAAATGCAACTCAAAACTCCACACTTTCTCATGTGTATACTATCACGTCTTTGAACAATGTTAGTCCCATCAAAAACATTTGTAAAAGAATTTCAAAAAGAGTTGATGATAAAAACGATTTTCCGTCCCCTTCGCTGGTGGAGGTTAAGAGTGTTAAGCCTACGATTCCAATCACGAATGATTCTTCGGATGATGAATATGTTGATCCCGATGGGGAAGTTTTCTTTGTTGACAAACGTTTTGAGAACTTACCACCACCTAAACCAAAACGGTTTTCAAATGTGAGAATTTTTAGTGTGACTAATATTGCTTTAGAAACGCCAAATATTTTTGACATAATTAAGTCGGGTTTTCATAAGGAGAGTTTAAAAGATGAAAAAGGGAAAGATTTTAAACTGGATTTAAAAAGATTTTTCTTCAATGCTAACTCCGTCATCACCTCGTATTTTGAGTACTACAAGCTCGTCTTCTCCTTTTGACGATGCTTTGTGTGGACCTAGTGTGGGGGAAGCCCCGTATGTTCCCTCCCCTTTCTCCACCGAGGACGAGATATTTGATCCCGGAATTGCTTATAAAGGGAAATCTCAGTCTTCCACCGATGCAATAAATGGAAAATCTTTCTATTTGATTGGTGCGAGTCTACCTCGAGTAGCTCATGGTTTTTGTGACATACCCATTGTCCCACCCTTCTATTTCTTCTCATCTATTTTCTTTAAACCCTTTGGGTTTGTGTTGACACATGATGAAGTGGCGTTGATTAGTTTTTCCAATGAAAACGAGAACGCCATCTTCGATCCCGGTATTTTGCACCATCAAAGGACTTAGTCCTTAATACCGGTTGTTTCTGGGCCTTGTTTATCATGTAATCCCCACTAAAAATTGACCATACCAAGATAATCCCTAAATGATCACATTTATGGGGGATTCGAGTCGAGCTTTTGACTCGGTTATCAAAAACAAGGTGCCTCGTGGGGGAGACCCATGCTTATCCATGTACATATTATTGCTTTCTAATTAGTTTAATGTGAGGGGATTTGTGCCCTTCCAACCTTTGTTCCGTGGTTGTTTGTGGATTGTGGATTCTAGATCATGATCTTCACGATTGGAGCCTCTCGTGTTCGTTTTATGGGAGCACTCGATCGTTTGCTTTGAAGACTTTCTCAATATCCAAATGATATATCCTTTGATGTTCTAACCTTAGGTTTTTAGCACACTTCATAAACGGCTATTGAATTTAATGGTTACACCCTTTCCATGCTAGATTAGGCATTAGACTACGTCTCTAGTATGGGGGTGTTTGCACCCCTAGACTCAAAACATTGAGGACAATGTTTAACTTTAGTATGGGGGGGTGAATAGATACTTGCCTTGCCAAACCTTCACGCTTTCCAAAATTTCATCTTTTTGTTTATCGTTTTGTTGCAAAATAAGGCTAAAAATGGCCAAATTTTAAAAATTTTCTCATGTTTTATAAGTGTTTGAAGACACGAATGTAGGCTTTCCGATGGCGAGAATAAGAGTAATTTTTTACTCGACCGTGCGTGTTGAGCACTTAGCTTTGGTTCCTTAACTTCACATTAGGCTAAGTCTCTTAAATGAGAACGAGAAATGATAGAGTTAATTATAAGTTACTATCCTAAACGTAGAGTACTCGTATTCTTTCAAAAACTCATGTGTTCTCGTTGTGTGCTTATTCTCCCTTCGCTTGTAAATATTTTTTGCTTAATAAATATTGACTTAGCGGTTTAGTCTTGATTGTTGGGTTTCTAGTCTTTTCTAGTAGCTTCCGTGTAATTAAATTGGGAAGACATTAAGGTATTGCCAGCGTCACGGTTTTGAAGTATTGGCACCCTAATAATCGAAAGCTTCACCCAATAATAAGATTTCAAGTGCTCACCTAAATCTAGCAAACAATTTGAAGCCCCACAAGGCCGAAAAATCTATGCAAAATTGAAAGTGAATCAAGCCTTAATCTTCGAAGCTTTAAAGATCCAAAATTCGCCTTTGCGTGAGGATATACGTCTTTGGCTAATAAAACCACCGATGAGGCGGATAATAAAAGGCAAGGCAAGACCGAAGTCATAATAAAAGCTTCATGGCGAAGTTGAATAAAAGATGGAGGTAAACCAAAGATAATAAGGCCCTTCCGTTAGGGGGCGTATAAAAGTCTTGGTAATAAGTCTCATGTTCAAAACCGTTATAAAACCGTGTTTATCGATTCTTCTTGTCAACTTAATTTTTTGACATCGTTATCTATTAGGAGGGGTTATTGATTTGATGGTCTTGGTTACACCGTTAGGACTCTATTTTTAGACCTAAATCTCTATTATCGCATAAGTCAAACAATGTATCCTCGTGAAACATTCAAGACAAAATAAAATATAAGAGATACAACTTAGGAATAATGGGAGGATAAGTACGTGATTAGGGCATATGAGTAGTGTTAGAATTACTAACTTATAATGACAATGATCTCGTTGCACGCTTGGCATGGAATTGGGGTGAAAATCGAGGACGATGAAATTATTTCTAACGAAGCATTCATGTGTTCTTATTCTATGAACCTAAACGTCCCATTTTGTGATGAAAATCATACACTATGTCTAAAACGCAAGTAGTAGTAATAGTAGTAGCATAGCTAGTTTATCATTCAATAAAGTGAATAAAAATGAATTTTGGAGGTGCTTTAATACTTTATTCTAGCATTGCGTGAGGGCACGGCAATGGTTTAGTATGGGGGAGTGATGAGACTGCTTTTATACATAGTCTCATCGTCCCAATTGGGCTTCAAATGCATTAAATATCATTAAAAATGCCAAATATATGCTCGTGTTTGTTGCTTGTGTATTTTAGGTACGGATATTGAGGAAATGACAAAAAGATCACAAGAATCAATCAAAAACGAACACGGGAAATGAAGCCGCACAATGAACCGGACCCAAATCAAGAATTTCCAAAACAACCCTTGAAGAATTGAAGAAATACAAGATTGGTCCCTCAATGTTTGAAGACTTGCCATTTTATACCCCTGTAAATCCTCAAAATTACTTGTGGGTCCCTAAAATATCAAGTATGTACAAGTTTAGTCCTTGGAGAATGAAGTAATTACCAAAGAAGTCCTTATGAAAAGTTTGCAAAGTTATTGTGCCAAAAATGACAAGTGGCTGAAAGTTGTTATAAGAAAAATTTGCGTTGACAAAGTTTATTTACCAAGAGACAACATCAAGGGATTTCAGGGACCATATTGGGCAGACATACAAAGTGCCATCACCATATCAGCCCATGACACGTCACCCCACTTAAAACCCCAGCCAATCAAATACCTCTAATCACACACGTCACAACCCACTTAACTGATTTATTAATCAGTTTTGAAAAGTGGGGGTAAACAAGTTTTTTAAAACTTAATTATCCTAAAACCAATCAAACACTACCCTCCTAAACCCAATTTACCATAAACCCTAGAACCTTAATTCGTCAAAACAAAGGGGTTTCTTGTTATAATTTCCAGATCACTGATTAATGACCCATTAAATCCAACCCCACTCTCACTTTTGTCCCCACTCAACCCATGTGATACCCAAGAGATTCCCCTGCTCCTATCGTTGTCCACAAAACCCCCAAAGCAGACAAGATGAATGGTTTGATAATTTTTCTTGGTCACAAAGGCATGATATACGTCCAGGATCAATTCATCACAGCTGTAACATCACATGAAGCCACAAGACCAAAATTCAAGATTTTGACCAAGGGAAAAAACGGATTTTCAGCTATTAGGGTTTTATGATTCTAGACTCTTCTTGTAGCCATTATATAAGGCAATAGGATTTCATTTTTCATCTTTGTTCAAAAATTTTCAAAGTTTTTGTAATTCCTTTTTAATATTAATGAAAGTTGGTGTTTTGGTTAAAAAAGTAATTTCTTTTCCTTTTTTTTAAAGTTGGTATTAGCTTGTGAAAATTCTGAGTTCCATGTTCATTTGGTGAAACGCTTTGTGTTTTGAGGTTTCAAGAAGTTTCAAAAAGGATTTTATATATTCAGAAATTGTAAGTTTTCAATGAAGTGGAAGTGGATTTGAACCCTTGTTTTTTTCTGAATTTGAGTTTAGTTTGGTTTAAAATACGTATTCATAAGTTGCTAAGTTGATTTCTAGCTTTTTGCAAAGTTTCTGATTTCAAAGATTTTACAAAAAAATCTATTGTCTTCATTTTTTTTACTTAACCTTTCACTGCTCATATAAGCCTAAGACCATAAGCTGCTTGACACACAGCTTATGAGCTTATCTTATATGAGCTTGTAGTGTTTTCTCTTGGTTGGCTTTGATTGTGTAGGTAACAAGAAAGCAAGTCAAGTCCTTTTTCCATCATCTCATTTTCTCTTGTACCACCATCTCTACTTTAGCAGCCCAACAAGTTCAGCTCAGGCCCGAGCCTGAAAGGAGATGGCTTCTCAGCCATAGTGGGACATGGATTGTAGGTCCCACAAGGTAACTTGGCTTGAACCTTCATTCATCTTATTTGCATGAAAGTTGTGTCATTTTGTGAAATTTGTGAGAAATCTGCTATTTGTTCATTTATCTTGTTGGTTTATGCTTATTTGATGTTATTATGCATGTAAGGGGTAGTTAGGACAAGTTTGATTAAGTTTATAAAGCATTTGGTTTGAAAAAGTTGATTTCAGAAATTAAAGGTGTGTTTGGGACTGTGTTTTATGCTAAGGATAATGATGAATCATGGCTTGAAAACAGCTTGACATGCATGTTGTAGTGGTAGTAGGGTATTTCAGTTTAAGTGTTTGAATTTGGTAGAGTAAAATAGCAATTGCATGTTCAAAGTTTGGTGAAACTAGTTAAAAATCAGTAACTGTCCTAATCTGCTTGTTTTAGCTATATTTGACCTTCAATTTTTGTAGTCTGCTAGGGTAGGGTACTATCTAGGGTCTAAACTTGGTTTGAGTAAGCTAGTGAGTGATAGGGGTGAGTTTTGGTCTAACCAAATTCACCCAATTGCCATTTATATCAGCAACTATGCCCTAGGCCTCTTTCTGTATTCAGTAACTGATTAGGGACATTTGTGCTTGATTTTTGTGAGTTGGCTTTTGTTTTTCTTGCTCAATTTGACTCCCTACACTCAACTGAGTGTAGGGGTGCCCCCATTGTCCATCAAACACTAACAATCCTCCTAGAACAAGCCCCTCTTGTTCTATCTTCACAAGTGAAGATACACACTTTTGTGTTCATCAGTTATTTTGTAATCTGGGCACGTTTTTTATTTCTATGGGATTGATTCTAGCTTAATTTGCATAAAGTTTGAGATTTAGAGTAGTTTTAGTTTCTGTATTTGAGTTTTAAAAGATTAAAAAAGAAAAAAAAAGGTTTTTTTTAAAAAGGACGTGGCCAGGACTCAAACCTGCGCCACTCCTCTCACACTCCAACGTGATAACCAGTTGCCCTAGGGTCTTTGACTGGTTATCACTTGGACATTTAATTATTTAAGGAGTGTTTGTAATTAGCTTATTAAACTCATCAGTTTAGTAATAAGCTGATTTCAGCTTATTCTTATTAGTTTTTTACCAATTAGCATTTTTCCCTTGTTATTTAGTAGGTTTAGGACTTTTTGGTTAAAAAAAATTTATTTTTCACGTGTTTAATTAATTTACTAGGATTATTTTAAGTTTAAATTTTAGAAAGTAAATAAAAAATAGGAAAAAGTATTTTAAAAATCTGGAAAAATAGTTTTTAGGTTTTTAACTATATTTTTGAGGTTTACAGCCATTAAAGTTTTTATTTTAACTTATTTTTGATTTTATATGATTTTAGGGTTTTTAACCAACTTTAGAAATTAATATAAAATTACTAAAAAGGTTTTGGAAACTTTTGATTGCATTTCTGTCTTAGTTACATTATTCTAGATTTTTGGTAATTTTTTAGAAATTTTTTATAAACTTTGAATTTTTTTTGAATATTTTATTATTATTTTATTATAAAAAATTGAAAGTTAGTTTTTTCTATTTTTTCTTATTTTTCCTAGTTCAAGTATCTAAAGTTAAGAGTTTTGCAACTTTTTGAATATTTTCATAGTCCTTAGATTTATTTTTATAATTATTTTAAGATTTATTAGTTTTAATAATTTTTAAATCATTTTTAAATAGTTTTGGTTAGTTTAAAATTTTTCTAAAATAGTTTTAAATTAAGTTAGGTTGTTTTAGAGGTTTACAAAGTGATAAAACTCATTTTGGGCTTTTTAGTAATTAAAAAGATTTTTAGGGCTTTAATTTCCATTAAAAAATCATTATTTAATTAATTAAAAGGTTTGGGTGATTTTTGATTTTTTGTAAACTCTTTTTACATTATTTAGGATTTGTTTGCAATTTTTAGAAATTTTTAGGATAAAATTTTTAATTTGGTGCTTTTTACGGTTTTACGTGAACGACCTTTTCGTCTTAGTGTACTCCGTCATCGTAACCGTCATTCTCTTCTAATCTCATTTCTATTCTATTCTCTCATAATCATATAATCACAAAAGTTAATCATCTCATACCACAACGCACTAGCCTCCTCGAGAACGAACTCATTTTAGGGTCATTTACACACGGTTTTCCTAAATCGTCGTGCTCAATACTTGCCCTATTTGCTCTCTTTTCCTAAAGAGTAGTAAAAACTCAACCATCAAAATGTATTTTGCATGGGAGTCTAAGGTTGAAGAGAATCCAGATGTGTCTATTACTGGACAAATTTGGGGTTTGGAGATATTGCTGAGAGTTCAGGAAGATTGCAAGATAATTTTGAAGCACAAGGCTATCAAGGTGCTTTCTGAACTCAAGAGGGATAGAAGGGAGCTATACTTTATGCCGCTTAGGTTTCATCAAGGTGGATGGACCTATGAAAGGTTAAGGAAGTTGTCCTTTGAAGAATTGCAGTTCCATGCTTATCCAATTTGGGTAAGAATTTGTGAGGAGAATACCATGACGATTCTATCAGCTGAAAGGAGAGAAGAGATTGAGGAGAATATGCAGATTCAAAGGGATTCTATTATGCTAAGGCCAGTGAAGAAGGGAATTCCTATTGAATTTCTAGTCCTTGACAGGCTGAATCCTAGTGAGGCTGTGGTAAGAAAGAGTATAAAGCTTTCAACATTGGAGGATTCAGATATTGCAGAGGTATTACCTTTAGATTTCAGAAACCCAATAGTTAATTATGAAGAAGATGCAAGTGGGTTCTGGATGATCACCAGATATGGCAAGAAGGTACATACTTTTACTACCTTGATCTCATTATTTGCAAGCATGGACAGAGAAGACTTGGTAGATCTTTGGAATTTGATAAAGACCAAGTATGAGGCTGGAGCACCTACTTCAGCCAATGGAATAAAGATCTGGACAACATTCAAAAGAATGATTACACCAGATGAAGCAGATCCAATATGGTTGGATCTGGATGATATCAGTGGGTTACAATGTCGTCTACATTCAGCAGCTGGTGTTTACCATCTAAGCACTACAAAGTTTTCAGAGTATCTTCTTGTGGATGCTCAATATCCTACGTCCAAGGATGTTTTGAAGAAGATGGTGTCTACACAGCTAGAAGTAGATTATACTAGTGATGTTAGCAAGGATTTAATTAGATTTATTTACTATCTAATTAACAAGTAATTAGTATTTGTAAGAATCCTCCTTGTACTTAGTTTTTATTCAGAAACTTGATTACTAGAGTAGATATCAATTTTAGGGGAGGATTGTTGGGAATAAAATGAGCTAAGTCACTCAGACGCTGACAAGAAGAAATTGGACGCTGACAAGAGGAAATGAAGCGCTGACAGATCAAGAACTGACAAGAAATATTCAAGCGCTGAAAAGAAGAAGTCCAACCACTGATAGGAATACTTAGTCAACACGTTTAATATTTGAAGTAAAGATATACTCAATATTGTATTTTCTATATTTATCTTTACCTAGAATATTTGATAGGTTATCCTTTGTACACGACTCCTTATGTTATAAAAGGAGGTCGTAGGGTTTGTAGTTTATATACATTATTCAGTTTTCACAACTTTCATTGTAAGCAAGTTCGATTATTATTCTAAAGTGAAAGTTTGGTTTAACTGTTTGCTTGTTCTTTATTCTAAGTGTTAATTCCGCATAACAATTGGATTGTTCATAACAACAAAGTTTCTCTACATGTTACACTTGATTCAATCTCATTAAGACAAAGCTAATCGATCTAAGTTTGGGATCAACACTAAACTCTTGTTGTCTTAATCGTAAAACTTGTCAATCGTTAGGGTTGATGGAGTTTGTTAGTGAGGAGATCACAAACACACACGTTGTCTATTCAATCCCTATCGTAGCTTCGCATACAATAGGGTATAATTCTTTGATAAACAAGAGTTAAACATTGAAAACCGTTTGTGTCATTTACTTTACATTGTCTTGTGTTTTAACATTACTTTACCATGAGTTAGGTATATACTTAGTCTTCTTATGTATTGAGGACAATGTTTAACTTTAGTATGGGGGGGTGAATAGATACTTGCCTTGCCAAACCTTCACGCTTTCCAAAATTTCATCTTTTTGTTTATCGTTTTGTTGCAAAATAAGGCTAAAAATGGCCAAATTTTAAAATTTTTCTCATGTTTTATAAGTGTTTGAAGACACGAATGTAGGCTTTCCGATGGCGAGAATAAGAGTAATTTTTTACTCGACCGTGCGTGTTGAGAACTTAGCTTTGGTTCCTTAACTTCACATTAGGCTAAGTCTCTTAAATGAGAACGAGAAATGATAGAGTTAATTATAAGTTACTATGCTAAACGTAGAGTACTCGTATTCTTTCAAAAACTCATGTGTTCTCGTTGTGTGCTTATTCTCCCTTCGCTTGTAAATATTTTTTGCTTAATAAATATTGACTTAGCGGTTTAGTCTTGATTGTTGGGTTTCTAGTCTTTTCTAGTAGCTTCCGTGTAATTAAATTGGGAAGACATTAAGGTATCGCCAGCGTCACGGTTTTGAAGTATTGGCACCCTAATAATCGAAAGCTTCACCCAATAATAAGATTTCAAGTGCTCACCTAAATCTAGCAAACAATTTGAAGCCCCACAAGGCCGAAAAATCTATGCAAAATTGAAAGTGAATCAAGCCTTAATCTTCGAAGCTTTAAAGATCCAAAATTCGCCTTTGCGTGAGGATATACGTCTTTGGCTAATAAAACCACCGATGAGGCGGATAATAAAAGGCAAGGAAAGACCGAAGTCATAATAAAAGCTTCATGGCGAAGTTGAATAAAAGATGGAGGTAAACCAAAGATAATAAGGCCCTTCCGTTAGGGGGCGTATAAAAGTCTTGGTAATAAGTCTCATGTTCAAAACCGTTATAAAACCGTGTTTATCGATTCTTCTTGTCAACTTAATTTTTTGACATCGTTATCTATTAGGAGGGGTTATTGATTTGATGGTCTTGGTTACACCGTTAGGACTCTATTTTTAGACCTAAATCTCTATTACGCATAAGTCAAACAATGTATCCTCGTGAAACATTCAAGACAAAATAAAATATAAGAGATACAACTTAGGAATAATGGGAGGATAAGTACGTGATTAGGGCATATGAGTAGTGTTAGAATTACTAACTTATAATGACAATGATCTCGTTGCACGCTTGGCATGGAATTGGGGTGAAAATCGAGGACGATGAAATTATTTCTAACGAAGCATTCATGTGTTCTTATTCTATGAACCTAAACGTCCCATTTTGCGATGAAAATCATACACTATGTCTAAAACGCAAGTAGTAGTAATAGTAGTAGTATAGCTAGTTTATCATTCAATAAAGTGAATAAAAATGAATTTTGGAGGTGCTTTAATACTTTATTCTAGCATTGCGTGAGGGCACGGCAATGGTTTAGTATGGGGGGAGTGATGAGACTGCTTTTATACATAGTCTCATCGTCCCAATTGGGCTTCAAATGCATTAAATATCATTAAAAATGCCAAATATATGCTCGTGTTTGTTGCTTGTGTATTTTAGGTACGGATATTGAGGAAATGACAAAAAGATCACAAGAATCAATCAAAAACGAACACGGGAAATGAAGCCGCACAATGAACCGGACCCAAATCAAGAATTTCCAAAACAACCCTTGAAGAATTGAAGAAATACAAGATTGGTCCCTCAATGTTTGAAGACTTGCCATTTTATACCCCTATAAATCCTCAAAATTACTTGTGGGTCCCAAAAATATCAAGTATGTACAAGTTTAGTCCTTGGAGAATGAAGTAATTACCAAAGAAGTCCTTATGAAAAGTTTGCAAAGTTATTGTGCCAAAAATGACAAGTGGCTGAAAGTTGTTATAAGAAAAATTGGCGTTGACAAAGTTTATTTACCAAGAGACAACATCAAGGGATTTCAGGGACCATATTGGGCAGACATACAAAGTGCCATCACCCTATCAGCCCATGACACGTCACCCCACTTAAAACCCCAGCCAATCAAATACCTCTAATCACACACGTCACAACCCACTTAACTGATTTATTAATCAGTTTTGAAAAGTGGGGGTAAACAAGTTTTTTAAAACTTAATTATCCTAAAACCAATCAAACACTACCCTCCTAAACCCAATTTACCATAAACCCTAGAACCTTAATTCGTCAAAACAAAGGGGTTTCTTGTTATAATTTCCAGATCACTGATTAATGACCCATTAAATCCAACCCCACTCTCACTTTTGTCCCCACTCAACACATGTGATACCCAAGAGATTCCCCTGCTCCTATCGTTGTCCACAAAACCCCCAAAGCAGACAAGATGAACGGTTTGATAATTTTTCTTGGTCACAAAGGCATGATATACGTCCAGGATCAATTCATCACAGCTGTAACATCACATGAAGCCACAAGACCAAAATTCAAGATTTTGACCAAGGGAAAAAACGGATTTTCAGCTATTAGGGTTTTATGATTCTAGACTCTTCTTGTAGCCATTATATAAGGCAATAGGATTTCATTTTTCATCTTTGTTCAAGAATTTTCAAAGTTTTTGTAATTCCTTTTTAATATTAATGAAAGTTGGTGTTTTGGTTAAAAAAGTTAATTTCTTTTCCTTTTTTTTAAAGTTGGTATTAGCTTGTGAAAATTCTGAGTTCCATGTTCATTTGGTGAAACGCTTTGTGTTTTGAGGTTTCAAGAAGTTTCAAAAAGGATTTTATATATTCAGAAATTGTAAGTTTTCAATGAAGTGGAAGTGGATTTGAACCCTTGTTTTTTTCTGAATTTGAGTTTAGTTTGGTTTAAAATACGTATTCATAAGTTGCTAAGTTGATTTCTAGCTTTTTGCAAAGTTTCTGATTTCAAAGATTTTACAAAAAAATCTATTGTCTTCATTTTTTTTACTTAACCTTTCACTGCTCATATAAGCCTAAGACCATAAGCTGCTTGACACACAGCTTATGAGCTTATCTTATATGAGCTTGTAGTGTTTTCTCTTGGTTGGCTTTGATTGTGTAGGTAACAAGAAAGCAAGTCAAGTCCTTTTTCCATCATCTCATTTTCTCTTGTACCACCATCTCTACATTAGCAGCCCAACAAGTTCAGCTCAGGCCCGAGCCTGAAAGGAGATGGCTTCTCAGCCATAGTGGGACATGGATTATAGGTCCCACAAGGTAACTTGGCTTGAACCTTCATTCATCTTATTTGCATGAAAGTTGTGTCATTTTGTGAAATTTGTGAGAAATCTGCTATTTGTTCATTTATCTTGTTGGTTTATGCTTATTTGATGTTATTATGCATGTTAAGGGTAGTTAGGACAAGTTTGATTAAGTTTATAAAGCATTTGGTTTGAAAAAAGTTGATTTCAGAAATTAAAGGTGTGTTTGGGACTGTGTTTTATGCTAAGGATAATGATGAATCATGGCTTGAAAACAGCTTGACATGCATGTTGTAGTGGTAGTAGGGTATTTCAGTTTAAGTGTTTGAATTTGGTAGAGTAAAATAGCAATTGCATGTTCAAAGTTTGGTGAAACTAGTTAAAAATCAGTAACTGTCCTAATCTGCTTGTTTTAGCTATATTTGACCTTCAATTTTTGTAGTCTGCTAGGGTAGGGTACTATCTAGGGTCTAAACTTGGTTTGAGTAAGCTAGTGAGTGATAGGGGTGAGTTTTGGTCTAACCAAATTCACCCAATTGCCATTTATATCAGCAACTAGTGCCCTAGGCCTCTTTCTGTATTCAGTAACTGATTAGGGACATTTGTGCTTGATTTTTGTGAGTTGGCTTGTGTTTTTCTTGCTCAATTTGACTCCCTACACTCAACTGAGTGTAGGGGTGCCCCCATTGTCCATCAAACACTAACAATCCTCCTAGAACAAGCCCCTCTTGTTCTATCTTCACAAGTGAAGATACACACTTTTGTGTTCATCAGTTATTTTGTAATCTGGGCACGTTTTTTATTTCTATGGGATTGATTCTAGCTTAATTTGCATAAAGTTTGAGATTTAGAGTAGTTTTAGTTTCTGTATTTGAGTTTTAAAAGATTAAAAAAGAAAAAAAAAGGTTTTTTTTTAAAAGGACGTGGCCAGGACTCAAACCTGCGCCACTCCTCTCACACTCCAACGTGATAACCAGTTGCCCTAGGGTCTTTGACTGGTTATCACTTGGACATTTAATTATTTAAGGAGTGTTTGTAATTAGCTTATTAAACTCATCAGTTTAGTAATAAGCTGATTTCAGCTTATTCTTATTAGTTTTTTACCAATTAGCATTTTTCCCTTGTTATTTAGTAGGTTTAGGACTTTTTGGTTAAAAAAAAATTATTTTTCACGTGTTTAATTAATTTACTAGGATTATTTTAAGTTTAAATTTTAGAAAGTAAATAAAAAATAGGAAAAAGTATTTTAAAAATCTGGAAAAATAGTTTTTAGGTTTTTAACTATATTTTTGAGGTTTACAGCCATTAAAGTTTTTATTTTAACTTATTTTTGATTTTATATGATTTTAGGGTTTTTAACCAACTTTAGAAATTAATATAAAATTACTAAAAAGGTTTTGGAAACTTTTGATTGCATTTCTGTCTTAGTTACATTATTCTAGATTTTTGGTAATTTTTTAGAAATTTTTTATAAACTTTGAATTTTTTTTGAATATTTTATTATTATTTTATTATAAAAAATTGAAAGTTAGTTTTTTCTATTTTTTCTTATTTTTCCTAGTTCAAGTATCTAAAGTTAGGAGTATTGCAACTTTTAGAATATTTCCATAGTCCTTAGATTTATTTTTATAACTATTTTAAGATTTATTAGTTTTAATAATTTTTAAATCATTTTTAAATAGTTTTGGTTAGTTTAAAATTTTTCTAAAATAGTTTTAAATTAAGTTAGGTTGTTTTAGAGGTTTACAAAGTGATAAAACTCATTTTGGGCTTTTTAGTAATTAAAATGATTTTTAGGGCTTTAATTTCCACTAAAAAATCATTATTTAATTAATTAAAAGGTTTGGGTGATTTTTGATTTTTTGTAAACTCTTTTTACATTATTTAGGATTTGTTTGCAATTTTTAGAAATTTTTAGGATAAAATTTTTAATTTGGTGCTTTTTACGGTTTTACGTGAACGACCTTTTCGTCTTAGTGTAATCCGTCATCGTAACCGTCATTCTCTTCTAATCTCATTTCTATTCTATTCTCTCATAATCATATAATCACAAAAGTTAATCATCTCATACCACAACGCACTAGCCTCCTCGAGAACGAACTCATTTTAGGGTCATTTACACACGGTTTTCCTAAATCGTCGTGCTCAATACTTGCCCTATTTGCTCTCTTTTCCTAAAGAGTAGTAAAAACTCAACCATCAAAATGTATTTTGCATGGGAGTCTAAGGTTGAAGAGAATCCAGATATGTCTATTACTGGACAAATTTGGGGTTTGGAGATATTGCTGAGAGTTCAACAAGATTGCAAGATAATTTTGAAGCACAAGGCTATCAAGGTGCTTTCTAAACTCAAGAGGGGTAGAAGGGAGCTATACTTTATGCCGCTTAGGTTTCATCAAGGTGGATGGACCTATGAAAGGTTAAGGAAGCTGTCCTTTGAAGAATTGCAGTTCCATGCTTATCCAATTTGGGTAAGAATTTGTGAGGAGAATACCATGACGATTCTATCAGCTGAAAGGAGAGAAGAGATTGAGGAGAATATGCAGATTCAAAGGGATTCTATTATGCTAAGGCCAGTGAAGAAGGGAATTCCTATTGAATTTCTAGTCCTTGACAGGCTGAATCCTAGTGAGGCTGTGGTAAGAAAGAGTATAAAGCTTTCAACATTGGAGGATTCAGATATTGCAGAGGTATTACCTTTAGATTTCAGAAACCCAATAGTTAATTATGAAGAAGATGCAAGTGGGTTCTGGATGATCACCAGATATGGCAAGAAGGTACATACTTTTACTACCTTGATCTCATTATTTGCAAGCATGGACAGAGAAGACTTGGTAGATCTTTGGAATTTGATAAAGACCAAGTATGAGGCTGGAGCACCTACTTCAGCCAATGGAATAAAGATCTGGACAACATTCAAAAGAATGATTACACCAGATGAAGCAGATCCAATATGGTTGGATCTGGATGATATCAGTGGGTTACAATGTCGTCTACATTCAGCAGCTGGTGTTTACCATCTAAGCACTACAAAGTTTTCAGAGTATCTTCTTGTGGATGCTCAATATCCTACGTCCAAGGATGTTTTGAAGAAGATGGTGTCTACACAGCTAGAAGTAGATTATACTAGTGATGTTAGCAAGGATTTAATTAGATTTATTTACTATCTAATTAACAAGTAATTAGTATTTGTAAGAATCCTCCTTGTACTTAGTTTTTATTCAGAAACTTGATTACTAGAGTAGATATCAATTTTAGGGGAGGATTGTTGGGAATAAAATGAGCTAAGTCACTCAGACGCTGACAAGAAGAAATTGGACGCTGACAAGAGGAAATGAAGCGCTGACAGATCAAGAACTGACAAGAAATATTCAAGCGCTGAAAAGAAGAAGTCCAACCACTGATAGGAATACTTAGTCAACACGTTTAATATTTGAAGTAAAGATATACTCAATATTGTATTTTCTATATTTATCTTTACCTAGAATATTTGATAGGTTATCCTTTGTACACGACTCCTTATGTTATAAAAGGAGGTCGTAGGGTTTGTAGTTTATATACATTATTCAGTTTTCACAACTTTCATTGTAAGCAAGTTCGATTATTATTCTAAAGTGAAAGTTTGGTTTAACTGTTTGCTTGTTCTTTATTCTAAGTGTTAATTCCGCATAACAATTGGATTGTTCATAACAACAAAGTTTCTCTACATGTTACACTTGATTCAATCTCATTAAGACAAAGCTAATCGATCTAAGTTTGGGATCAACACTAAACTCTTGTTGTCTTAATCGTAAAACTTGTCAATCGTTAGGGTTGATGGAGTTTGTTAGTGAGGAGATCACAAACACACACGTTGTCTATTCAATCCCTATCGTAACTTCGCATACAATAGGGTATAATTCTTTGATAAACAAGAGTTAAACATTGAAAACCGTTTGTGTCATTTACTTTACATTGTCTTGTGTTTTAACATTACTTTACCATGAGTTAGGTCTATACTTAGTCTTCTTATGTATAGAACTAATTACAAGGGACCAACACATTCCACATAGTTTTAGCATCTCTATAATGATGAAAAATAGGTAGAATATCTTTCAAAAAGTGCTATAGCTAGTGTGGTTCTAGCCTTTCTTTCTCTAATATCAGCCTGGATATCCGCTACAGTAATAGTAGGCTGAATTTATACTATACCATCAGCTAATTAAGTAACCAGCTTTGGTGTGTTCCCATTCTTAATTACATCCCACATAGTATAATCTATGTGTTCAAAAAGTGTTCCATCTACATAGCCCATGTTTCATAGTTGTCATTTTTAAGGATTGGGAGGTTGACAGCAAACAGAGTACGTAGGGAAGATGTAGCAGTTTGAGTTGCTGCTATAGTTGGTGCAGTCGGTGCAGCTAGTGTAGCCAGTGTTGCCGACTGAAGAGGGTCACCATTCTGAATAACAGCTTCAACATGAGGGTTTTCATCACCATGTTGAGACATGATGTGATTTGATTTTTGTGAGTGAGATAGTAGGTTTAGGGTTAGTTCTTCTTATTCAGATTTTCTAAACAAGCTCTGATACCACTTGTTGATCCCTTTGAATAGATCGAGAATCCTCTTAAGGATTATACAATAGATTGCAAACAAACTAGAGCACATGAGATACTCCTACTTAACATAAATAAGTTATGCGGAATCTAACTTATATAAACAAATAAGAACAAAGAATTCTACTAACTATTCGATTTTTATTAATCGTAAAACTTGTGTTGAGGTATAATAAACTCATCGTACCTATGTTCCTTTTATAGTGTAAGGAACCCTAGAATATTCTATTAGGGTACGTGTATCACACACGATATACTCCCATTATAACTATAACATATCTTTACCAAAGATATAACAGTCCTTATCTATACTAGCAGTACTTAACATTAAGCCTAATGGTACTTGACATGTACCACGAAACACCTAACAGTACTTACTATACTAATGGTACTTGGTTACATGTTAATGGTACTTGGTATTTATACAATAATTCCTAACAGACTGCCAGTAATTATGCTCATAGTGATGATAACTAGGATCTGAATCTTGTTAATTTCTTTGATGATATTAGTGATTTGGATTCTGGTGTACACTATGATGATGAGAATAAAACTAGCTCACATAGTCATGGTAGCTCCTTTCCTCAGTCCAACTATTGACCTAGGTGAAGGTGAATTAGGGAATCTTCATGGTTCCAATGGGTCTATTAGTGAGGATGAGATGGTTGCAACCTATGGTGAGCACACTAGCAATTCTGAGGGTATCAATGCATATATGTCTATTCCTACGAGTCTATGAATTGTTAGAAGGTCTAAAAGAGCATATGTTTTATCAAGAAAATTTAATGAGTATGTTATGACTCTAAGGTTAAGTCTGGTCTAGAAAATTTTGTAAGTTACTCTAAACTAAGTTATGAAAATATTTGTTTTGTTACTGAGTTTAATAAAAATATTGAACCTAAATCTTTTTGGGAAGCTAGTAAGAGTTAATAATGGGTTAATGCAATGAATAAGGAAATTGATGCTTTATGTGAGAACAATACTTGGGATATTACTGATTTATCTAGTGATAGGAAATTTATTAATGGTAAATGGGTGCATAAGATTAAATATATGTCTAATATAGAAATTGAAAGACGTAAAGCTAGATATGTGATTAAGGGGTATACTCAAAAGGAGGGTGTTGATTTTGATGAGACATTTTCTCATCTTGTTAAAGTTGTTACTGTGGGGTGTTTGAATTTAACTGTCAAGAATGATTGGCCTATGTTTCAACTTAATATTAACAGTGCGTTTTATATGGTGATCTTGATGAAGTCGTTCATATGGATTAGCTTGATGGTTATTTTGATAAGAGTTATAAAAGAGTTTATAGAGGTAATAAGTCTTTATATGGGTTGAAACAAGCACCTAGACAGTGGAATGCCAAGCTAACACAGGCTCTTATTAAACATGGATTTGTGTAGAGTAAAAGTAATTATTCTTTGTTACTAAGAATAAGTTTGGTGTTTTCTTCCATTGCTTGTTTATGTGGATGATATTGTTGTTACTAGTAGTAATGTTGAGTATATTGATGAGTTTAAGTAGTTTTTGAAAAGTAAGTCTCAAATAAAGGATCTGGAAAATTTGAAATATTTCTTAAGTATTAAGTTTAGTGATACTAACCATGGTTTATGCCTAAGTCAAAATCTTGTTATTACTAATGAACCTTCTGATAATGATTTAGTACTTGATAATATTACAGAATATCATAAACCTATTGGTAAGCTTATATATCTTAAAGACACAAGGCTTGATATATCTTATGTTATGCATTGTCTTATTCAGTTTATGCATAAGCCTCTCAGGTCTCATCTTAAGGTTATGAGATACCAGAAAGGCTATCCTAGTAGAGGAGTTAATATTGTCAAATGTCCTAGTGTTTTTCTTGAGACATTTGTGGATGCTAACTAGGTCGAGTATCTTTTGAATAGAACTTTTGTTATTGGGTATTCTCTGTTTTGAATAGTTCATTGATATCTTGGAAAAGCAAAAAAAAGTTCCCTTTCTAAATCTAGTGTTGAAGCAGAATATAGAATTATGGCTTCAACTTAATCAGAAACTGTTTCGGTTCATAAAATTTTAAAGGACTTAAACTATGAACATTTTTCTTGTGAAATTGTTTTGTGATAGTCAAGCAGCTATAAAGATAGCTACTAACCCTGTTTTCATGAAAGAACTAAAAAATATTGTGTAACACCCCCAAAGTTATACAACTCAATACAGCGGAAGACTAGTTGGTGTTACGGGATAGCACATTACTCACATCATAGACAACGCTTAAACATCACGTCGTTTAATAATAAAACATTTCCATTCATAAATATCAAAGTTACATAGGTCCCAAGTCATTGTATTTAATACAGGTTTTACAAAGCATTTGAATGGAAATAAGTATCTAGGTGCGGGCCATGAATTCTTGTTGTCTTCCCGAGAATTACCTTCAAGTACCTGAGATAAAACATGTTAAAAGAAAAGGTCAGCGAAAACGCCGAGTGAATTCATAGAGTTTAGTAAAATCCATCAATATAACATCGGTATAAAATTATTACCGAAAATCATTTTTGTACAAATCATTGTAATAGTCCATAAAATAGCCAAAGTCATTTTATACAAATCCTTATCAAAATCATAATATAGGCTTTCGCCTTCAAAACCATTATACGAACTAATGTCGTAAAAATACCATACAATACGTTTTATAACGTTGTATAAAGTTAAATAAAAATCGTTATATGAATATGGTTTATGAAAAACCAAAACACGAACATAATATCAATAGTAAGACCCCATATTGCTAGTCAGGCAATATATCGTAATTCGGTGCGTATAGTAGTATTTCGTTAATTGGATTATTATAAGCCGCATGACATTGTTACCTTACTAAACCAAACAACGGGTAGCTAGCCCGAAACTCAATTTGCCCATCTAAATTAGCGTGTCGTCACAATAATCACGCTTGTGTAAATCTTCTCATACATAAATTCGCTTACCAATCAATGTGGTACGACGGGGATCAACCGTCAAGGCGCGAACTGGGGTGATCGTCCCCAAATAGTACTATTATATGCATAAGCGTCTACCAAATCCCGGTAGTTCACAATTCATGCTAATGGGACTTTTAGTGACATAACCTAACTTTAATAATCCATTTTATTTCATCTATCGGGTCATTTAATCATTCATCGGGTCATACAATCATTTGGGTCCAAATCAACAAACAAACAATCGGGACAACTAGTGTCCTAATTCATAAAAACTAACATGTTATCTCCCTCGCGGGTTTATAAAACATTTCATAAAAACATTTATTAGAGTGTGAGGCTATGAACTCACGTTGATGTGGGAAAGCAGGTTATCGGCAATTCGGATGTACGGTGCGTGCTTCAATCACGTAAACCTAGACAAATAATACTTGTCTTAGACTCTTGTCCAATGACTTTATAAAAATAACAATTATGTATACATATGATGATTTTATATACATGATGATCAAGTGGGTTTACATATTCTCTTTTACTCATTTTAGTGTTTATGTATTGGTAACTTCTTACTAGTTTACTAGTTTTACCTATTTACGTGTTTTAGGTCCAATAAGCCTATTATAAGTTCATTTACTTGCATTAATCCATTTCATACTTGTATTATCAGTATTTATACTTTACATGTTGGGCCCAAATGTTTTAAGCCCAATAAATAAGTTTATAAGTGTTTTAGCCCATTTTGTTGTATTATTAGTCCAATAATGTTAACTTAGCTCGTTAATGTCTGTATGTCCTATAGTTCGGGTTTTATCGGTTTTTACTTGTATTAGATACTTATATATCAGTATATAAATTTTAAAAACTTTACATTAGACGGGTTTGATCGTCTAAGTTTTAATTGGCGAAAAACGTTAATTTTATGGTAATAGCCGAAAAAGTCGTAAAAATCATGTTTATAGTTTTATAACTTATAAAACTTATAAAACTACCATTTTTATAAAATGTCCATTTATTTATATTTATACATATTTATATAAATATATTATATAAGTTAGTGGGTTTTAATTCACATTTTATACTATTTTTATTTGAGTGCTTATATAATACTATTATACTTTAATTTCCCAAAATCTGATTTTTACTTTCATGTTCACCAAAACAGCGATATCTAGAGTTCTATATGGAGATAGAAGCTCAAATTTTTATGGCATAAACTATATGATATGTGCTCCATTTAACTCTCACATGGCTACTGTTGAATCAGCCTCTAAGTATTTTATAAAATTCGTCCAAAACAGTATACTCAAATTTGCACTCTAAACTTGTTTTGATCATATCTCACTCATCCTAATGATTTCATTGCATGGCCAACTCCCACATGTGTACAAGACATATTACTTACTGTATATCCATTAATCTATGCCATTTTATCAGTTCATCATATGGTTATTTACTGTTTTTATACAGCCTACTAAATTAAGCAAGATTAACCACTTTTACATATAGTTTTTCATCTTTTTACCCATGATTATCAACACCAAGTCCCCACATAATATTTTTATCATCATATATCATCATACATATATACATTTAAGAAGTAAATACATGATTACATAATCAAAATTAACAAAAGGATGGGGAGGACAATCTTTATACCACCATGATGATGTAGGTTGTGATCAAGACATGGATTTTGATCACACAACTTGTGATAAACCAATACATCTTCAAGTCCACCAATCTTCAAGAACTCCTTGTGGAAAATCAGCCCTAAGACTCCATAGAAACTCCTCCTTGGATGTTATAATCACCTCCAATCTTCAATTCTTCTATAGGTTTCCATCTTATGCAAGTTAAACATAAGATTTATGGTGGAAAATTTGATGAACATGGTGGTGGTGGCAATAGGGACGGCAAAGGGTAGAGAGTGAGAGAGTTTTGGAGTAGTTTGCATGTGAGAAATGGATGCAAATGGTTTAGCTTGTTGGTTTTGTGGTTAGTGGGAAAAGTGTAGCTTACTTTGTAAGCTTAGCTTACAAGTGTAAGATATGTTGTTGCAAGTTTGCCACATCAAGGATGTGGTATCCTTGTTTTGGCCGTCCCTTTTGAGTGGGGTGGGGCAAGATTTATCTTGTCTCATCCCACTAATTTACGGGTACCCCTCGATTCTAGTTTCCTCGATTTGCGTGTCCTCGGGTCATTTTACGAAAAACGTTTTTATAAATTATGAATCAACAGCACAAAACGAATCTAATAAAAAATTGTCTCATCAAAAACGGAGTTCGAAAACGTAAATACGTAATTCTAAGGTTTCCGGTTTAGTCGTAAAGGACGTTAAATTATAATCATAAGTTCTAATCTCTTCTCGTAAATTTGTGAGTTTATGAACCAACACAAATTTAAAATTCCAAAATAATATTCACGGATAAATTTATTTTCTGAAATGTCAGACTTTCACCAAAACGGTGTATGTAAACGTGAGCACGTAACGTAGAATCCTCCGGTTTAGACGTAGTCGATGCTACTTCAAGACGTAAATCAAAATTTCTTCCCATAAATAAGTGAGTTCATAATATAACATTAAAATAATGTTTTTAAATAATATCTAAGAATAAAATATCAACCATAAATTGACGGATTGTCACATATTGTGATTAACATATATTTTGTAAGAGATAAAATTTTGGCTGGTGTTATTAAAACTCAAAAGGTTGGATCAACAGATTAAACTGCTGATGTTTTTACTAAGGGACTGGATAAATTTCAACATGAAAAACTGGTTGTCTAGTTGGGATTATTCGATTGTTTAATGTTTTCAAGTGTTGAAAGTTATTTGTGTAGGTTTATAGTTTTTGGCTTGTGTTGAATAAATGGGAATGTAAAGATATGGTCAATGGGTTTATATACCTTTCAAATATTTTCATAACTTCACACTTTTATTTTCCACTCTTTACCATTCACACAGAGTTATTATTGTTTCTTGTTCTTGGTGATTGAGATCATCTTGATCTTGTTGTCATTGGTTATGGTTATTGTAAAACTATTATCAATTTAGATAATAGCCATTCACCTGATTAACAGTGTAAGGGTTGTTGGGAATAAAATTAGCTAAGTCACTGGGAAGCTGACAAGAGGAACTTGGACGCTGACAAGAGTAATCGAGGCGCTGACAGATGAGCACTGAAAAGAAATATTCAAGCGCTGGCAAGAAGAAGTTCAACCACTGATAGGAATAGTTAGTCTACACGTTTTATATTTGAAGTAAAGATATGATCAATATTGTATTTTCTATAATTATCTTTACCTAGAATAGTTGATAGGTAGACCTTTGTACACGAATCCTTGTGTTATAAAAGGAAGTCGTAGGATATATAGTTAGATATCAGTTTTAATAAGTTTTCACAAGTTTTACAACTTTCATTGTACGCAAATTTCATTATCAATCAAGAGTGAAAGTTTGGTTTACATTTTTTGTTTGTTCTTTTGTTCTAAGTGTTAATTCTGCATAGCACTTAGATTGTTAAATTCACAAAGTTTCTCTAAGTGTTAATCTTGATTTAATCTCGTTTAACACAAAGCTAATCGATCTAAGTTTGGGATCAACAAGTGGTATCAGAGCTTGTTGAGGAACTTTGATCTAAAAGAACAGTAAACCCTAAATCACCAGAAACCCTAAAACCAAACAAGATGTATACCACAGAATCTTCATCCTCATCAAATCACAACCTCAAGATCCCTATGCTCGACCCTGACAACTTTGAACAATGGAAGTTCAATTTTGAACAATATCTTCAAGTTCATGACAATACTCTTTGGGAAATTATTAAATATGGCAATCAATTCGATAAAGCAGCTAGGATTGCTGCTGCCATTGCAGCAAGAACTACAGCTGGTTCAACTGGTGTAGATCTTGATGAAAGACCTGAAGATGGAAGAGCTATTTCAGTTGCTGATATATCCTTGAGAAGGAATGACATGAAGACGTTGAACATTCTTAAACTCTCATTGGGTCTAAAGAATCAACACAAATACATAAGTTTTGATTCTGTTAAAAATCTTTGGGAAGCTCTTCAAGTTACCTATGGTGGTAATGAAGATATAGCCAAAGAAAGGAAGAAGCAACTTTTGAATGAATATGATGTGTTTAAGGCTGATCCCAATGAGAAGCTAAGCGAGGTAAGAAGTCAGATTCTAGACATCACTAGCAAGTTGTTTTTTTATGGGAACAGAACATGAAGATGCTGATATCATTGCTACATTCCTTAGAGGTCTTGGTGATGCATGGAAAATTGAAGCTAGATCACTCCTTGCCACCAATGCCCATAAGAGTGCATCCTTTGATGATATCTGTAATAAGCTAAAGACTTTGGAGAGTGAGACCTTACTTGAACATGGAAGTAAGTCAACCTCTGGGAACATGGATTTCATCTCACATAGTGAAACTCAAACCACCGAAAGAGACTCATATGTCAGTGGATAGAATGTACATCCTATTACTGGATCAACTTTTGTCAGTGGTGGATCAACCTTTGTCAGCGGATCGAATTTTGACGCTGGCACATACAATGTTGACTCACCAAGTCTTAAACCTGTTGGTATTGATTTGGATACAGTATGTCCATACATTGTTGCATTGCCCAATGGTTCCTTAGTTACCTATGAGGATCTTGAGCAAATCAGTGATGCTGATCTAGAAGAGATGGATATCAATTGGAATATGGCACTTGCAAGCATAAGGGCTAACAGATTGAATAGGAGGTTTGAAAGAAAGATGACTTTTAATGCTAAAGACATAGCTGGATTTTACAAGTCCAAGGTTGAGTGCTATAACTGCCGTAGGATGGGAAACTTCATGAGGGAGTGCAGATCTCCAAGAAGATCTGATGCTGGAAAGAATTCAAGCTAAATCATCAAGCTTGAAGATGCTAAGCCAAAGGCTATGGTCTCCATGCAAGATATTGATGGTGATAGATGGGACTGGAGCTTTATAGCAAAGGATGTGGTAGAAATCAAGCTTTGATTGCTGAAAAGGAAGAAGAAGGGCATGTTCACTTTGCTCTCATGGCCAACTCCTCATCTTCATCAGATAATGAGGTATATGATGATGTTTTTTGTAGTAAAGGGTGCAGGTTAAACACTAAAAAACTTAACAAAGAAAATTTAAAGTTAAAATAAGATGTTATAAACATAAGCACTAGACTTGCAAACTATCAAATGGCACTTGTACAATCTGAAGGGACGATTGAGGAATATAAGAAAATGGAATTTGACCTAAAAGATCAAATTAATATTTTAACTAGAGATCTGAATGTCAATAATGAAGCTAGAGAGTCTTTAATGAAATGTAGAGTTGACTTGCAACTTCAGTTAAGTGAAGCCATTAAAGATAAAGAAAATGTAGGGCTTAAAATTGAAAATTTTGATAAAGCTAGTCAAACCCTAGAAAAGTGTGTTAGTGAACAAAGAGACCTAGGGACAAGTCTAGGATTGGGATGAATGAGTATGTTGTTGTTCCACCACCTGCTGGGAACTTCTCTGGTGTCCAGAGAAAGGATCTCTTTTGGACTGGTATCCCAGAACTCCAAGAAGAGGAATTTACTCCTCCACATAGAGTGCTTTCCCCAGTTGAGGAATATGAACAGAAGGTGATTGATCTTGAACAATGGAAAGCAGCCAACCCTTTTCTCTTTGTTAAGGGTGGAATGCTCAGTGAGAGTCCATTTGTTCCTACACCCATTACTGTGACCAACTCCACCACTGGAAAAAGCATTAACGTTGGGTCACCAATTAAGAGAAAACCTAGTGTTAAATATGCTGAAATGCATAGAAAACCTAGGTTACCCCAAAGCCAAGCTAGTGTTAATGGGACAGGGTTCTTTCAATCTAGACCTAAGGTTATGTCCAAAAAGGCTTGTTTCACATGTGAAAGTTTTTCTCATTTGGCCTATAAGTGTGTCAGTGGCTCTAAATCCACCACTAACAATAGGTCAACCATGGTCAAACCCAGACCTTTTATCCAATCAAGTCCCTAGGCCGCTAGACCAGCTCCCTTCTTTTCTAAAGGAACTAATACTCATGGACAAAGACCCTTTCAAAAGACCAACACTTGGTCTAACAGACAATGGGTTCCTGTAGCAAACCCTAATTTAGGCGCTGACAAGAACAAATTCAGCGTTGACAGGAACAAATTCAACGCTGACAGGAACAAATGCAACGTTGACAGCTCCAAGTTTGGTATGAAAATGCCACAACTAGCTGCGGTTAGACCTTGTGTTAGACCAAGTAACAATAGGTATTTACAACCTAAGGGAAAGGGATCTAAAGCTTCATCTAGTTTGACATGGAGACCTAAACAAGACCAAAACCCTAAATTCGATGGAATTTCTATGACCTGGAACAGATTTAATTATCTTTCAAAAGTCATTACTAAACCAGTTGGGGTAAATTGGGTGTTCAGGCACAAAGGGATGAACAGGGGGTTGTTATAAGGAATAAGTCAGTTCTTGTTGAACAACCACATGAATCCAAGTCTGCACAGGCTTGGGTTCCCAAAGAAAACTGATTTGTTTTCTTTATGTGCAAGGCATTCAAAAACAGGTCAATGATCATGGATATTGGGACAATGGATGCTCTAGGCACATGACGGGGAAGGAAGATTATTTGACAGATTTTATCCCCATTAAAGGTGGTTACAAAGTGTACTTCGGTGGAGGATATGGAAATATATCTGGCAAAGGCACTCTTATCACCAACAACTTGCGTTTTGAAGACGTTTTTTTTGGTAAAGGAACTTGATTATAACTTGTTTAGTGTGTCACAAGTTTGTGACAACAAAAATAAAGTTCTTTTTACTGATACTGAATGCTTGGTGTTGAGTAAGGATTTAAGATTCCTGATGATAGGTTTATTGAATATAGAACACCTTGGAATAAGGACATTTATAATTTTAATCTAAAAGGAGTTAAGATGAACAAAAATCAGTCATGTCTTTATACTAAAGCATCAGTTGATGAAAGTAGTTTATGGCACAAAAGGTTAGGGCACATTAACTTTATGAACAGTAATAGACTTGTGAGACATGATCTTGTTGATGGTTTGCCTTTAAAGGCTTTTCACAATGATCACTCTTGGGTTGCATGTCTTAAAGGCAAACAGCATAAGGTCTCCTTTAAGTCTAAAAGTGTGCATTCTAGTTCTAAACCACGTCACTTGCTACACATGGACTTATTTGGCCCAACCAATATAGAAAGCCTAACTTGTAAATCTTACTGTTTTGTTATCATTGATGATTATTCTAGGTTTACTTAGACTTTCTTTTTGGCCTTAAAGAGTGATATTGCTAAGACTTTAATTAACTTCATCACACTGATTGAGAAGAAAACGGGTAATGAGGTTAAAATTGTTAGAAGTTACAATGGTGGTGAGTTTAGGAGAAATCTTTTAGATGCCTTTTGTGTCAATAAGGGAATTTCTAGGGAGTTTAGCATAGCTAGAACTACACAGCAGAATGGTGTAGCTGAAAGAAAGAATAGAACTCTTATAGAAGCAGCTAGGACCATGTTAGTAGATGCTAAGTTTCCCATTGCTTTTTGGGTTGAGGCTGTGAACATGGCTTGCTATGTTCAAAATAGAGCATTGGTCAACAAAATCCCCAATAAGACACCTTATGAGCTATTTTGGAAAAGGAAGCCTAATATGGACTTTCTTAAACCCTTTGGATGTCATGTAGTGATCTTAGATACTAGTGATGCCTTAGGAAAATTTAATGCAAAAGATGATGAAGGATATTTTGTGGGTTATTCTATGAATAGCAAAGGGTACAGGGTGTACAACAAGAAGGAAAAACGCATTCTTGAAAAGTTCATGTTAAGTTCTTAGAAAGTAATCCTAGTGATCCTAAGAATGGACCAGATTAGTTATTTGATTTGGAACCATTATCTAGGTCCTTGAATTATATGCCTGTTACTAATCCAGACATTGTGGAGAAGGATCCAAATGTTTTAGAAGAACCTATTGTTGAAATTTCAGGTACACAAGTTGCTAAAGAAGAAGGATCACATGCACTTGAGCCAACTCCCATATTTGATTATGTCATCATACCTATATGGACTGATGGGTTTGTGCAAGCATCTGCTGCTGCGGGAAAGGACGAAGAAGGGCCACAAGAACAACTAGTTGATGAATTCATGCATGCATCTTCAGACGCTGACAAAGCCAATTCAGACGCTGACACTTTGAATTCAGACGCTGACAGTCTGTTTGGAAATTTATTCTCTTCCTCCAACAGGAATGTTTTTGAACATGTTGAAGATCCCATACCCAATCAGATGTTAATTCAAGTGGGGATGGGAGTGGCAATGAAGATGATATTGGAAACATGAAGTCCACTGTACATGACAACTCACTATTTGGGGGAGGAATACTTACAAAGGTGGCCAAAGATCATCCTCCTTCCCAAATAATTGGTGATTTTCAGACTCTTGTCCAAACAAGGAGGACTCACCAGACTCAAAGTGGATTCATTGCTAATACACAAGAAGGAAGATACCCCTCTTGTGCAAGCATGTTTGTTTGTGTGTTTTCTGTCACAAAAGGAACTCAAGAAGATTTTTGAAGCTCTTAAAGAACCAAGTTGGGTTGAAGCAATGCAGGATGAGCTTCACCAGTTTGCAATTTAAGATGTGTGGGAGCTAGTGGAGTGTCCAAGGCATGTCAGACCTATTGGGACATGTTGGGTTCTAAGGAATAAAAAGGATGATAGAGGGATTGTGGCCAGAAACAAGGCACGTTTAGTTGCTCAGAGCTATACACAAGAAGATGGGATAGACTACAAAGAGGTTTTTGCACATGTTGCAAGAACTGAAGCAATAAGGATTTTCCTAGCCTATGCTTCTTGCATGGGTTTCACAGTTTATCAAATGATGTGAAAAGTGCTTTCTTATATGGCACAATTGAGGAGGAAGTGTATGTTATGCAACCTCCAGGTTTTGAAGATTCAGAGCATCCAGACAAGGTGTATAGAGTCAAGAAAGCAATGTATGGACTTCATCAAGCCCCAAGAGCAAGGTATGGTACATTATCCACTTACCTTGTGGAAAATGGGTTTTAGAGGGGCACCATAGACCAGACACTATTTACCAAAAAGATTGGCAAGGATTTTTTTCTTGTCCAGGTCTATGTGGATGATATTATCTTTGGATCGTCAAATCCAAAGATGAGTGAAGACTTTTCCAAGCTCATGACAGATAAATTCAAGATGAGTTCTATGGGAGAGATGAACTTCTTTCTAGGTTTACAAGTACAACAAAAAGAAGATGGTATCTTTATCTCTCAAGACAAGTATGTGGCTGAGATCTTGAAGAATTTTGGTTTTTCTCCTCATGAAAAACGGGCTAGCACACCCATGGATAGGGAACACTCTTTGGGAAAGACTGGAGATGGATCTTACAACCTCTAGACCTGACATCATGTTTGTTGTGTGTACATGTGCACGCCATCATGTGACTCCCAATGAGTGTCATCTTCATGTTGCTAAAAGGATCTTTAGATGCCTTAGGTGTTATCCCACCTTGGGATTATGGTATCCTAAAGATTCTCCATTGGATCTTATTGGCTATTCAGAAAGTGATTATGGAGGTGATAAGTTTGATAGGAAATTCACAACTGGTGGATGCCAATTTCTTGGGAGCAGACTCATATCTTGGCAATGCAAGAAACAAACAGTGGTGGAAAATTCTACAACTGAAGCAGAGTATGTGGTTGCAGCTGCTTGTTGTGGACAAGTTTTGTGGATACAAAACCAGTTGTTGGATTATGGGTATAAATTTATGCATACCAAGATATTTGTAGATAATAACAGTACATTATGCATTATTAACAATCATGTACATCATTCTAAAACAAAACACATAGAAATTAGGCATCATTTTATAAGAGATTTTTTTTAAAAAGGTTTAATGCATCCAGATAGGGTAGACACAGAGGAAAATGTGGCTGATCTTTTAACTAAACCTTTTGATATGGGGAGGTTCCAGTACTTGGAAACAAGTATTGGAATGATCAGTCTCACCTAAATGTGTTTTTGAAATCATTATATAGTATGTACAGGATGTGCACTGTTATTTATCTTTGTAAAATATTAGATTTTCCACTTTATTTGTCTAACGCTGACAGAGGTTATTTGAACGCTGACAAGTGTTAAAATGGCCGTTGATAGCAACATGTTAGTTTTGTGGTTTTTGATCTAATCATGCAGCCATTATGAGCATTGTAAAATTGGATACAGAGTTGCTTATGGATCTTTGGAGCTTACAAGGAATGTGTCAAACTTTATTTATGATGGTTGGAATGTTTACATTCCTATCTTGAAATAAAAAAATTTCATACACTTTTTCTTTTGCAACTATGTATTTCCTAGTTTAAAGGGAGGTTTAAGAAACCTTTAGGTTTTTGGGTATTCATAGAATACTCTTATCACAATTCTAGATTGTGTTCACTGGTGAGTAAGAATTGGAATTTCTAGTTCTTGAGGCACTGTAGCATGCAAAGTTGATATACTGTGCATGTTGCCAAGACGTTTTGGCCTAGAATTAGGATTGGTCGGTTGGGAGACTTGGTGAACATTTTAAATGGGCTTACTTGGGAAGTTACAAAGAGTTTATATGAGAATACTTCATTGTTAAGACCGTTGGTTAGCAAGGGACACTTGAGGACAATTATGTCTATCTTGCTTATGCAATGTGCATGATTGGGCAGTGCTTGCCACCCTATAGTCATTTTCAGTATAAGAGTTATCTTCACTAGGGTAAACTTCTTTGTTAAGGTCTTTTTATTTATTTATTTATTTATATTTTGCCACTGACATAGTTTACTTCCAACGCTGATAAGACCAGTTTGAACGCTGACAAGAATATAGCCGTTACACGCTGATGTTTACTTTTTGACCGTTGAGAAACATTGGGGTCCACCCATTTGTTATTTTTGACGAAAATATGGGCCGTAATTTTAGCGAGTTGGTAACTTTTAATTAATGAATGAGATAAGTTATATATTTTTCAAGATTGTGATGATTACTTTTTGAATATAACTACCTCATATTTCAACCAATCGTGTGTTTATACCTATCCTATAAATTTGGCTCATTTCTTTCAAACAAGGTAACTACTACTAAACTTCTCAAAACCTTCATACCTCCATTGTTAACATATCACAGTTTTCTCAAAACATTCACATGGCACCAAAGTTTAAACTTGCTAGTGTGGAATTGGGGTTTAGAAGCCAACACAACATGTGGCTTATTTGGAAGAAGATAATACTTTGCACCCCCAAAACACTCAAATGATTGGGTATTTGAAGGTGTATCCTCTAAGGTATGCACTTTCTCATACTCCACTCGTCCCTATCACACACATCAAGCAGTTTTGGAACACTATTAGTTCCAAAACAATTGATGAAGTGATTACATTGTTTGGCACTGTTCATGGGGTTCAATGGGTTGTTACTGAAGCTCTAATTCGTCAGGCATTACGCCTTGATGATGCTGATGGTAGAACAACCCTTCCCTTAGCAACGCTAGAGCAAGGGCTTCGTGGCTTGGGATATGATTTTCCCCCAGTTGGGGTTATAAACAAATATACTAAACAACAATTTCCCCCACCCTTGAAGTACCTTATACATGTCATCATATAATGTTTGAGTCCCAAATGCTCTTCTTTCAATGAAGTCAATCGAACCATCGGTTGTGCTCTTGTTTGCATTGTAAATGGGCAAAAATTTAATTTCTCTAAAATGATTTTTGATGGCATGTGTCACAACAAGGGTAACAAGATGATTCTTGCTTACCCAAGGTTTTTACAAATGGTTTTTTATGAGCAAAGATATTGCAATAGGGATCATGACTACTTTTATAAGGTCCCTACTCAAAAGGTGTGTTTGGAAACATGAATACCCCTTCTTTCAGAGACCTACCACTCACCCCAACCATGATAGCTGTCATTCAAGAAGCTGCACAACCTCAACCACAACCAGACCCTCTACCAATACAACCTCCATCACCATAACATATGGACCTTGACCCTCAACCCTCAGGTGTTGACACTTACAATGTGAGTGCTGACACAGCTAACCTAAATGCTGACACCAATATTCCCCACACCCAAACTGACCCTCAAACCCAAACAGACCCCCAAGACTATTGGTTTGAGAAACGCCAAAGGACTACTATAGTGTTCTCCTCTAGTGGTTCTAGCCATGTAGCAGAGAGAACCACCACCACAAGTGTGGTTGGTAACATGGGTGGGGCTGGGACTATTGATACTGGCTTAGAAGCAGGTCAAGACAGTCCCAACATCATTAAGACCACATCCATGCCCAATGAATCTCTCTTGGGGGGTCCAATCCTCATGATAGAGGAGGGCAGACTGGAACCTTTATCAGCAATGGAATTGACGGTGGTTTGCATGCGCTTGCAAAAGCAAAATGCAGACCTTGTACAAGTTGTCACATGTCAAGGCCTTGAACTCAAGTCATTGAGGGCGAGGATAGTTATTTTGGAGGCTACCAATACTAAAAGTAGGTAGGAGGATTCTTCCAAAGGGGAGGATGAACAGGTACATGTGAGTGACAAGGGCTCACAAGAAGGTGGTTCTTATAGGAGTGTGGAGATAGTTGAGGCATTGACAAGTTTGAAGAAGAAGCCAGCTATTGATGTTTCTTTGGTTACTCCCAATAAGCTTTCATTTGTAGAGATGATGAAGCAATTCAAAGAGTCAGCCGCTGACATTCAAGATTTGAACATTGACAAGAACAAATCAGACGCTGACAGACTAGCAGGTATGACTGGTGTATCCCAACCACCAGTTATTATCAAGGATGTTTCTACACGGGTACCATCCATCACTTTACCAATTATTGGCGCTTTGGATAAGGGTAAAGGGGTTATGGAAGAGGTACAAGTACCTAAGGATGTAGCTCGGGTACATTTTGATTTTGTTTTGGCTGCACAACTTGAGGAACAGGATAGGGTAGAGATTGCTATTGAAAGCAATAAAGATGGTAGTGATGATGAGAGTTATGGTTCTCGTGTAATGATAATTGAAGAACCAGAAAGGTTGGAGTATGGAGAGGATGAATTGGCTAGGGAAAAGCTTAGAGAGTTGAAGATGAAGGTAGATTTTGATATGCCTGAAGTAGTGGATATGTATTTTGCATGGCAATCTTCAATTGTAGAGAATCCAGACATGTCACTTACTGGATAAATTTGGGATTTGGAGATTCTGTTGAGAGTTCAAGAGGATTGCAAGGTGATCTTGAAGCATAAGGCTAGTAATGTACTTTCTGAGATCAAAAGGGATAGAAGAAATCTCTATTATATGCTTTTTAGGTGTCATCAAGGGGGATGGACCTATGAGAAATTGAAGAAGTTGTCCTTTGAAGAGTTGGAATTTTATGCATATCCTATTTGGGAACGTGTTTGTGAGGCAAATACTATCAGGCTTCTTTCTGATGAAAAGAAGGAAGAAATTGAAGAAAACATGCAGATCAAGAGGGCTTCCATTGTGACAAGGCCAGTGAAGAAGGGAATATCCATTGAATTTCCAGTACTTGATAGATTGAATCCAAGTGAAGTTATGATAAGAAAGAGTATAAAGCTTTCACCTTTGGAGGCTTCAGATGTTGTAGAAGTGTTACCTTTAGATTTCAGAAACCCAATAATCAAGTATGAAAAAGATGCAAGTGGTTTCTGGGTGATCACCAGATATGGTGACAAGGTACATATTTTCACTTCTTTGATTTCATTGTTTGCAAGTATGGATAGAGAAGACTTGGTAGATTTATAGAAGTTGATGAAGACCAAGTATGAATCTGAAGAGCCTTCTTCAGCAAATGGAATAAAGATTTGGACAACATTCAAGAGAATGATTACTCCAGATGAAGTTGATCCAATATGGTTAGATCTGGATGATATTAGTGGTTTGAAGTGGCATCTACATTCAGCTGCTGGTGTATACCATCTTAGCAGCTCAAAGTTTTTATAAAATCTTTTGGTTGATGCTGAATATCCTATGTCTAAATATGTTTTGAAGATGATGGTATATACACAGTTAGAGGTTGACTATACTAGTGATGTTAGCAAGGATTTAATTAGATTTGTTCATTTTCTAATTAAGAGATAGTTTGTATTTGTAAGATCCTCCTTGTACTTAGTTTTTATTCAGAAACTCGATTACTAGAGTAGATATCAAGTTTAGGGGAGGATTGTTGGGAATAAAATTAGCTAAGTCACTGGGATGCTGACAAGAGGAACTTGGACGCTGACAAGAGTAAATGAGGCGCTGACAGATGAGCACTGACAAGAAAAATTCAAGTGCTGACAAGAAGAACTTCAACCACTGATAGGAATACTTAGTCTACACGTTTTATATTTAAAGTAAAGATATGATCAATATTGTATTTTCTATAATTATCTTTACCTAGAATAGTTGATAGGTAGACCTTTGTACACGAATCCTTGTGTTATAAAAGGAGGTCGTAGGGTTCATAGTTAGATATCAGTTTTAATAAGTTTTCACAAGTTTTACAACTTTCATTGTACACAAGTTTCATTATCAATCAAGAGTGAAAGTTTGGTTTACATTGTTTGTTTGTTCTGTTGTTCTAAGTGTTAATTCCGCGTAGCACTTAGATTGTTAAATTCACAAAGTTTCTCTAAGTGTTAATCTTGATCTAATCTTGTTTAACAGAAAGCTAATCGATCTAAGTTTGGGATCAACAAGGGTTTGTGAATTTGAATTATAGTGATCTTGGATTCAGATTCAAGTTTTTTTATCTGGTTTTATAAATTTTTATAATGTTTCTTTAAGATTTTAATAGAAAAAACAATTGCGCAAGTGTTATAACGGTGCTACAGTTAAATTCATATCTAGGCAATCATGTTCATCTTGAGTAAAATCTTAAACAACCCTGAATGTTAGTGGAGAACTAATTAAAGACTTTACCTAAAAAGTCATTACTTTCAAGATTACAAGACAATCAACAAAGAAAAGAAAAATATGCACATGATATATATCATCAAACCCTTTTATCAATAACCAATAAGAGTTTGGGGGTGATATGCACACCATACAAAAGGATGTGAAAGATTCCTACTTAGCTGATCTAGTTAGAGGTACATCACAAAAATAATTATACGATGTTGTACCATATGCATTACACATGTGATTTTGTAGATCAGAAGAACGAATTAAAACTAGTATCTCCCATCAATTCTATGTAGAAAAACAATGGGTACAATTTATATGAAATTACAATTGTTGTATAATTTTTTTGTCTTGCACATCAATCAATCATAATTAAGTCTACTCCTAACCCTATTTAACTAAATGCAACTAAATCTTTATACGTAGACTAATTAGACTTTGGCACACACAAATTTTAATACTATATCATAACAAATTCCACCCTAGTAGGGAATCTTAGTCTATCGTGATACTCAATATCTTAATGTTGGAACCTCGAACTAGGTAGAACCTCGTTAACCAAGCATTAAACCTTAGTAATATCAAAGTTGGGTTCTTTAGACCTTCTACACCTTCTTGTTTTCAACAACATAACCCTTTGAACCCTCTTGACCAAGTACATCACTTTTCATAATCTTTACCAAATCTTTGCATGACAACCCATAAATTTCACAAGTATAATATATGTTATATGGAAGTGGAAAATTTCATTATAAACTTTTGCTTTTTATGCATTACTTGGTAAGATGAACTACTTCTCACAACCTGAACTACCATATCAACATATTCCTACATGTTGTAAATATAAAAATATAAGTATATAAGTAATTTAACAAGTACATTTATGAATAAGAACATTTCAAGAAATATAATGGTACCCTAAGTTCCCTTAGAAACCATAGAATACCTATAAATAAATAATTAACTCAAAGATGGTAAAAGTATGAATACATAATACATATGAACAAGTGAGCAAGGAATATGAACAAGGATTTTACTATCATATAGAAAGTATAAAGTTATCCAAAGAATAAGTAAGTGTAAACCATACAAAGCTAAAATACAAATAAGTGTACATAATAGTCTAGATCATCACCTAGAAACCTTTATAAAAAATATTTCAAGCAATGTAATTATACAACAACTATGAATCTATAATCAATACAATATATTAATTCTAATCTAATATATAAAGAATAGTTAAGCAATCACAAAGTACTAATATTCACTAATCTCAAGCTATTTACAAGAAAAAGACCTAAAACCAAGATTAGCATATAAAATCCATTCTATAATGAACTAAAGTCTAATCTTTTGAAATTAATTATAAAACTCAACTAAGTTTTATATTAAGGTAATACATTTGTATCAAGTTAATTTACAACTTAATAAAGCATAATGTACAAGTTATCAAAGCATAGGATCTTAAGCTCCCATAATTAACCCTAGATTATGATTACCCTATATAAACCCTTAAAACAAGAATTTAGAAACCATAGAAGTCATAAAAATATCATATTAACCTGAGAATAAGTATTTATAAAGATATAAACCCTAATTACCCAAAATACAAAGTCATTAGGCTTAATGATATAGAAACCCTTATATAAAGAAATCTACATGGAATTATTACCTAGTCTTTTAGGAAAAGTCTACAAACACCCATAGCAGTTCATTAAGGTTATAAGATTATGTTAAGACAATGTACAAGTATATTAATGCACAAGGTACAAGATTTCAATGCATGACTTGTAAATTAGGTCAAAATAGGTATTTTCACTCTTTAGACATGTTTACTTAAACTAAGCCATCAAACCAAGTGTAAGAACTCTTTGGAAACTTAAAACACAATGTCTAGGACCTAAATTAAGTTTACATCAGTAGCTAATCGAAGGATAAATCCTTTTACTAAGATCTAAACCTAGATCATTAGCAAACCCTAATCTACATAAGTATACTTCCTATTTTCACATCAAACCTTTGTTAAACTTCAAACCAAGGACCCAAATCTCTTAAATAGAATTTCTAAACCCTAATTAAGCCCTTATCATTCAATAATCACTTTCCTAAGTCCCTAATCACCAAAATCACAAAGCATAAGTTACAAGCCCTAGTTTTAAAACCCAGTTTTGTTATTTCCCTCCAAAACTCAGTTTAAGCACTTTCCCTCCCATTCAAAGTTTGAAAACCAGATATTTATATGTTGTAGGATATATTAGAAGTCATGACAAGTAGGTGCATCACCTACTAGGGTGCTACACATCACCATTCTTATCAACATCATGTCGTGACCTATTTTGAACCACAAGTGAAGATTGGAATGTAGCTAGGAACTATAAACTTGTTTAGAGTTTCACTAGCTATCCTTAGTCATTCTCCTATCTATCTTACATGCATAGAAACAAAACTTGGAGCCTAAGTGTTGCTACAAGTATAAATAGAGCCGTATGGCATACCTTGAAGACTTGCACCCTATTTTCTCTTAACCTCCTACCCATTCTTCATATTCACTTCTATAAACGTATTAGGACATCCCCTAAGACCAGAAACCAGGTCTAGAAGGAAGATTTTGAAGCTTTGATAGCAAGTAGTGTTCATAAGAAGTCATAAGGAGCCATTTTGGAGCTACCTAGGTAATTCTTATGTTAAGTAAAGATTTGATCTTGTTATAATGATATATTAGACTTTTTATAATGCCAAAATAATGTTAGAAAGATAATATAAAAAGAACTAAGTCATTTCATCAAAGCTAAAGATGTCTTAAAACCCTAGTTTTGTATTTTACATGAAATAATTAGCAAGAATCCATTTCAAAAGCTATAATTCTGGTAAAATGTTGTTACTATGATTATAAATGAGTTTTGAAACTTTGTTTTAAAATCCTGGATCATTTGGTACATTTTTAAAGAATTTATATGATTTTTACAAGTATAGGGACTAAAACTATCATTTTTGAAACTATTTAACATTTTGGACCAAAAGTATCATTTTGTGAAAGTTTAAGCTATAAGAATTAATGTTGAAAAGTTTAAGACCCTAAGATTAAATATTGAGGGTTGAAATTGTAAATATTAAAACTATATACTTAAGGGGTTAAAAGTGTAAATATGCTAAACTTATGAAATTAGATGTTAAAAAGGTAACTAATCTAAAATTATAAACTTAAAAGATTATTTTGGTTATTTATGAAACTATATGGATGAAAACTATATGATGAAACGTATTTTCTAAATTATTATAAAATATAAGGACTATTTTTGCCAATTATGAAACTAAAGGATAAAAGATATAAATATAAATGAAATATACCAACTTCT